>OY987205.1:42609086-45009086 GCA_963920795.1 Eutolmus rufibarbis
ATCACTCACAAGACCATAAAGATAGAAACTGCAAAGTAAAGAGCTTTTTCCTTGTAAACCTTTAGAGTTGTAAAATAATGCAATTTTCTCGGCAAATAACTATACGTAAGTACTGAAGTGAAGTTAATGAACACTTCGGTACTTGGACTTAAATAAATCAAATCGCTGCTCATTTGGAAGTCATAAAGGAAAGAGTAATTTTAATAATGCAGAATTTTGTGATTTACTCACATTCATTTGAAGTATCTTTGAGGTAATTTTCACTTAATTAAAATAATTGAGAGCTTCAGCGAGTGAAATCATTTTCACTATTTCGTTTTAAGTCAGGGTTGAAAAAGGGCCTATATCAGTTTAATATGAAAATTATGATTGAAATACTTATATAACTATTTATTACGTACTTATTTAATTTCAAGTTTTTTTAGTGTTAAAAAACTACACTATTCATGATTTCAAAATAAATGGCAATTTGGTTCCTGTAACACGCAACAGTTAAATTGTGAATAATAGGCAGTTTAAAAAAGGGTAAATTATTAAGAAAAATTACCAATGAGCTCGGAATTAGTCTCTAAACTGTCAAGAGAATTAAAGACTCTTATGGGATTGTATCCAGAAATACATCCGGAGGAAGATCGCGCATAGTCTTATATCAAGAAGCTTGTATAATTGCTAAACTTTTAGCTTGGATCAATAGGCTAGTCTATACTGCTAGGCTATTTCGTTCAAAAAGATCAGCTCGGAAAGAATTTGATTGTAATTTTAAGCACTGGATAGGAGGCAGCCAAAATGTCTAAATACGGTTATATTTTTAGTTACTGCTATATTTATGGGTCTGACGGGACCAAAGTTAACAAATTTAAGTCCAAAGGAAAAAGCCGGTATTGAACTAGAAATCTTGATGAATATCATCCGAATAAAATCATAGAAATTATGAGGCATGTTGACTTTAATCTTATAGTGTGGGGATGGGCTACCAAAATTAGAAGAAGTCAAAAGATATTGGATTGATCACTAAATTATTAATCAAAAATTCGTGGTGCAAAAGTGTAACCATGCACCCTTTAGAGAATTATGAACTTTTTTTTAATTTAAATAACGTAAATTCAATTAAGTTAAATTATTTTAGTTTCTTGAAATATAGTAAAGTGCATTAAGTAAAAAATAAAAGAAAAGTTAATTTATTTTTTAAATATATGGGCATTTTATTCAACCATACCATATTCTGTTACAGTTTTGCTCATCACTGTATGTACATTTGTATACACTTATGTATGTAATGTTTTCTAAAAGAAAGGGAGATAAAGAACTCAAAATTTATTGAAATTAATATGGTCCACGGGCAGGGCGGACCCTCCTTTCAACTCCGCCACTGCATGTAATGTCTTGAAATTGCACCGAATCAGACCCTTCCCCTGAAGGATATCTTGCCAAATCATAGCCACTCATTCATGTCGCAGGTGCACTTCAACCACTAGGAAATTGTAATTGAATCCCAAAGGAAAGAAATCAGACCGTTTCATCCCGCAAATGTGCTCCAGCTCTGATCCTGCTCTCTTTCCCCCTGGATGGGCGGGCAAAGCACAGAATTTTTGTTTCCCTCATGTTCGATACTTAAGAAGACTTTGGCGCTTAATCAGATTACCCGGAGAACACCTTTGATTAATCATTCAGGGATTCCGTAGAGCAGACAATTAACATGCTTCCATTAGGATTAGGCGGGAAAAGTGTTATTACCACCCTGCTCCGCCCCCGCAGCCCTGGCTCTGGGAGCGGGCACTAAGCCCGGACGCCAACTTGTAGTTAGAGGGTAATCCACCCAGCTACATATGGTCCAGGTCCTTCGCCGCCGGGCGGGAGTGTGGGAGGTTAACGTCTGCGTGCGTCGACCGGTCGAAGGCGAACACATTTTCCGCTCAGTTAAAGTTTCTGTGGGTCGGTCGACTATTGATGCCGAAATGCTGCGATTGAATTTAAGTCCACTTTTGTCGCTAGACAAGAGAAGCTCTTCATTTCTATGCATCTACAACGTTTTTTCGCTATAAGCAAGAATTTATATAGGAAAAAAATTTCGTTTTTTAAAAACATTCTTCTATGATAACAAATAGCAATATTTGGTTCACACGGTTTCATGAAAAATGAATGTTTTCTATGTTTACAAGATTCGATTTCACTTTGTTTCATCTTACTCGCGATTGTCGTTTTTGTTGAAAATTAGATAAACACCTTTCATCGTTTAAAGGTAATTTAATATGGAAAGAGGGCTGGTTAGGAAAAAAGCGACGATTGTATGATGCATTTATATAAATTTTTATGTCTGTCTGTCTTTAATTAATAAGAAAAAACTTGGTATTCCCGTTGAAAATTTCATTTGTTTTTTTTTTTACTTTATCGATCATTGTGCTTCCAGAGAATTTACTAGTTAGCTATCAGAGTGAAAAATGTGATTCGGTTAAAAAATTTGACGCATAAAAACCTTAAAAATATAAACTTCGCAAGAATCAATAACTTTAGAAAACTCTCCATGGTCAATAAAATATATTTAACTTTATAATTAGAGGCTAGAAGCAAACATCAAGCTTCAGCTTTCTTTTTCATATTGTTTCGTTAAAATTATTCAGTTCAAGAATATATAATTTATAACAAATTAAAATTTCCTGAATGGTAAGCAAATATTTAATATTTATATTGGTACATACATACCTAGAGCAGAATATCTCGAAGAAAAAACATTTATCTTTAAGAAAACATCTGCTGGAGGAAAGAAAAACTTTTTCCTTTACCTGGCATAGATTAATATTATATTAATTTTCTCATCACCACATCGCCGTTGCGTTGTGCTCTTTCCATTGAACTAGAACTTTTTTTTCACTTTAATTTTCTTTTTTATTCTTGAAAACATCTTCCATGAGTTCTTAATTATAGCAAAACAAAATTCTCGTGATTGATTAATTTTTAATGATGTTCATACATAGATCTTAGGAAATGAGGCAAGAAAAAGAAAAAAACGCGTAATCACTCTAGATTTTATGCCATCAAAAATAATCCAGAAACGAGTCATGAATGAGAAAATGAAGAAAGAACGTTTTAAAAGTTTTAAGCAGAATTCATGTTTGGATAATGGAATTGAAATTATTGAATTGGAGTTACTGGCAGTTTCTTGAAAATATAACGTATGATCATTTGATCAATCCTTTCTATTTTCTTGATGGTTTTTTAAATAGATTATTATTAATTTCATTCCGAGATGAAAATTCTTAAAGTGATAAAAATATAAAGTTTTCTTTACAATTAAAATATATTTAAGTGGTGCACATTGTCTGCGTACTTTCGTGTTAAAAGAAATGCTTAAAACATTAAATTAATTTTTGATTTAGAATGTGCTAGGCGCGACCGAAAATAATTTTGGCTTTTTACTTTTTCAAGCTCGAGTTATAAACTTTTCAACAACGATTCAAATTCAATTTTTCTTAGCCATTAACAGTTAAACATAATTACAAGCTTCCAAACCTTGTTAATTGTTGTTCAACTAGAAGAAAATATTAAGCTTTAAAACTTTTTATATTTGATTCATAAAAATAAAAAGCTAGGTTGTTTTTTTATTTTTGCCAGCAACCAATATTAAACCCTTGAGCTTTTTTCTCTTATTATCCGTTGAGAGTAACAGGTAAATAGAGTTTTTTTCAAAAAAAATCGTAACTGGTTCGGACCCTGTGTGCTAGCGTTTTTGCATAACGAGTTCCAGTTTCGTGATAAGTAGCTTGTTTTTTTTTCTAATAGTTCATTCCCTTTAAACTTATTTGTATTAATTGCTTTTCGTTATTGATAATTTACGTCAAGTTACCTACATAATTCAAATTTGAGTTATTATAGGACAGTCAAGAGTTGACCCGTTATCAGTCTTCGTATAGACGTCGATTTTTGGGAATTGTCTCAAATTTCCTTGAAAATTCAACGACGTAGACTACGGTGTGCTACGTGCGAACAGATTGTTTGTTATATACATAGGTATGCATAGGTATATTTGGTGTATTGATCAGCCATATAAAACTAAAATATTCTTTTTATATTGTTTTGAAAAAATATTTAGTAAACATTTAGGTAAACACAAAATTTCAAGAAATGTCCACTTTCTAAACTATCTATGCTCAGGGCTTCTTTGGTGCGTTCTGGTAGACAATTTTTAAACGCAAGAAGGTGAATTTTTTGAAGTGGTACCAGAAATATTGTATTTCGAAAAACACTGATTTTGTTACTTTTAAAATCCGATATGATAATAATAACGAGATCAATTTTGAATAGAAGTGATTTCACTTTGATGAAAAGTCATTATTTAAAAAAGTCCTTATTTAAATCGAAACAGTTCACATGTCGATTATACATATTTTCATCATTTTCATATGTATTTCATATTTTCTTTGTTTTATAAACATTTAAAACAGCAAACTAATGATGCAATAATAATATTCATATATTTTAATACAAATGACATAAATTTTGGTTTAGTAAAATTTAGTATTTCTAGTGTGACATCGCTGAAAACATACACGTGGCAAATATATTTTGAAAAGTTATCCAACGACTTCAAGTTCGAACTCGACCCCCCATCCAATGAAATAGATTTAATTTAAGATTTCAAAATTGCCCCCGCCCCACCTCTAAGGGTGAAGGGTCGAGTTTGGTGTCATTGGATATCTTTCCAAAAAATATTTGACACGTGCTTTTTCCTTTTTTTTAATCCGATGTGTATTTCGCGAGATATTTGACCGTCCCGGCACTTTTATTACACACGATATTTTTTGTGCATTGGTACGCCACAACTTTTACAAATATATTGAGTATATTCAATTTTTTATTAGCAGAACAGACTTTACATTGTCTGTGAGGATATTTTTTGAGGGGCATCAAAATATATTAGAAATATGCTGAAAATCATGTCTATAGTACTGCGTTGTATTTACATACATTGCCAAACAAGGAGATTTCCCCGAGAGCTTTAAGTTAAGTTTTTTTATCAGTTTTTCTTCATTTCTGAAGGACATCCTTTCTATTAAAATTTGGCTTTCAGTTAAGATATGAAGAGAGGTATCAATAATAGTAAAAAAGGCAGATTTAACATGGTAATGAATTAATTACATATACATATATATATGTATAGATCTTAAAAAAATAATCTCATGAAAACGATTGAAGTATTTTTGAAGCCAGGGTCAATGGCACCTCCCCACGGGTATCGAATTTTCCGCTGCATTACCCTAGTCAGGTCCAGAGCATTCCTGCAGCATCCAGAAGTCCCATAATAAATGACCCAGGATCACTCACGGCCATGAGTGAAAATCTCTTCACATTCCCGAAAAGTGACTAATGACCTTCTCGCATCCAGGGACCCCCGCGAGTAGTGCACGCACAATATTTTGACGGGGCGACATAAGAAATCCCAATTAATTATCCGTTTTCTTTCCAGATGATCGCTTCCCGTAATTGCAGCCGCACTCTGGAAAAATCCCCGGCTTTTTAACGAATCCCGCATAAGTGGGCTCTCGAAAACCGCTGACCAGCAGACGGGCCTTCGTGCGACCGCAAGATTTATAGCGGCTAATTGACCTCTTGGTGAGCTCCCGAAGGCGGCCAGAGGAACAATCCCGGGATCTTGGGGATAAGAAGTGAAAAACTCCTTTTCGGTGAGTGGAAAGTGAAGTGCGTGTGGTGCGTGAGAAGATGTGAAGCGGCGAGCCTTCGGAGGGAAGTGCGAAGTGAAAGGGTGAGAGCCAACGGACGAATCGTTTAATCGTCTTGATCGCCGCGAAAGGTGAATTAGCATCCGCGAACGGGAACATCGACCGCAGGAGGCGCCTGGATCAGAAAATCCCGGCCGACATGGAGTTCCTTAAGAGGAAGCATTTTTCACTGTGGATTACCTTCCTGGTCACCTGGCTCATCGACGCGGGGTACGGGCTGCAGGGCGTTCCCACCTGGATGTAAGTACAAATCCCGGCCCTGGCCACTTTGTGTTTATTTGTCAGGCCTAATGGCCGCCGCTGGAGCGATGCTGCGCCGCGGTATCCATACGCTCGTTTTAACGAGGTATTTACGGGCTTTTTACGAGCGTGGTTTATGCGCACGCATGTTGTGCTTGAGTTCCTTTGAGCCCTCTCCCACGCGCTAATTAAACGCGTGAGGGAATTTGTTTGAACAGAGTTATGACGGCGATGACGGATTTCGACGTTACATGTAATGCAACACCCATTCGGTTCGCGCAGAGGTGCTAAGAAGGATAACTCTGATTTGTTGAGGCTCATTTAATAATTCTGTGAAAATAATAAAATAAATTTTACTTGTAAATTATGTTTCTAAGTATCTTACGTAGGATTAATCCGTCCACTGGCTTGAAAAGCAATACGAAGTATGACTCATTGATGCATACACCTAAATTTATAGTTTTCAACATTATAAGACCATTATAAGATCAAAATACAAACAAAATAATTGGTCCTAAATGCGTAAGATTCAAGTATGGGAAATATTTTCAAAATGAATGGTTGGAATTTATATTTGAAATGAATCTGTCGTGAAGCAGGTGGAGTTAAATTTACGACATAAATTAAATTTGATCTCTTCTCACGGATTTTTATGAAGCGTTGTATGTAGGTCAAAAGTGAATATGCAAGCAATTTTGTTGGTCATTTGTATTTAAAATTTCACACGACAAATGCGTGCTTGTCTGTATCGATAAATCGAATAAATTTGTGTTTAATACGTTTTTATTTTTGTAATATTTTAATCTAAAATGAAAATAACCAAAATGATTGATTGAAATGCGTTTTTACACTTAACATTTATGCTAGCATTATCATGCATATGAGGCATAAATAAAATTTAAAACAAAACACATACATTTATTTTGAGATTTAACATAGCTAATGTACATAAATTAAAAGAATGGAACTGAAATTCACATTAATTAAATTGAAAGTATAAGGACATATTTAGCCTACAAGATGTTCAATAATTCTATTTTAAAAGACAAAAAGGTTTAAATCAAATATTCACTATTACTTTTATAGTGGCGCAGAGGTAAAAAGTTTAAGTATATCGTTATTTTACCTTAAGTATACTTACCACCTTTTTAGGGTTCCGTAGCCAAATGGCAAAAAACGGAACCCTTATGGATTCGTCATGTCTGTCTGTCTGTCTGTCTGTCCGTCCGTATGTCACAGCCACTTTTTTCCGAAACTATAAGAACTATACTGTTGAAACTTGGTAAGTAGATGTATTCTGTGAACCGCATTAAGATTTTCACACAAAAATAGAAAAAAAACAATAAATTTTGGGGGTTCCCCATACTTAGAACTGAAACTCAAAAATTTTTTTTCATCAAACCCATACGTGTGGGATATCTATGGATAGGTCTTTAAAAATGATATTGAGGTTTCTAATATCATTTTTTTCTAAACTGAATAGTTTGCGCGAGAGACACTTCCAAAGTGGTAAAATGTGTAACTTCCCTGTAACTTCTAAAATAAGAGAATGATAAAACTAAAAAAAATATATGATGTACATTACCATGCAAACTTCCACCGAAAATTGGTTTGAACGAGATCTAGTAAGTAGTTTTTTTTTAATACGTCATAAATCGTAAACCGCAATTTACCTTTCATTCAATCAACTCAAATATAAAAAAAAAAAAACATTTAATTTCATAAACATAAACCTTATGCATAAACCGTGAACCATTTTCTAATAATAAATCTATAATAGGTGCCTAAGTAAATAATAATTATAATTCGCGCGGGGCGTGGCTTGTTTTATAATAAAATAATATAAATTTAATAGATAATTATAAAGTATAACGATACGGAACCCTCAAGGCGTGAGTTCTACTCGCACTTGTCCGTCTTTTTTTAAATTTTTGTTGATTGCTTTCTACTTTACGGAATTTATATAGACTGCTTTCATTTTAAGGCATAAGGGAACATAATAAAATATAATAGTTGCTTGAATATAATTAATATAATAATATTAGATTGCTATCTACTGATTTCGAATACGATATTAGTTTTTTTTAAATTCACAATGAAGGACGAAATGTTTGAAACTATATAAGATATACAGGAAAATTTTAAGGAGTTTTATGGGTCGCTCATTGTGATCCAATTAGTTAATAAGTAATAAAAACTAAAGTACTTGCAATTACTTTTATGTAATGTTGAGTGAAATTTTTCAAGAGCCGCGTTCAATATTTTGATTCCATTGATGATGCATTCGAACCTATTATTACAAGCTTATTATAATTTTTTTTAATTTCGTTAAAATAATTTGATTTTATTGTTGGGGATACAAATTTTGATAATTTTAATGTCGAAAGGTCAATTAATATAAGGTTTTCAGCTTAAATTTCGTGCCATAATGCAACGATACAACAGCAAGAGGCGCAATATTTTCCAAGCTATAATTGTTTTTGATATTTTGTGCGGGATTTTTTTAATTTCTCGGAAATATTGAAGTACATACATTCAACTTCCATTCAACTTAACAATAAAACTCATCAGAACAAAGTTACTTTGGGACTATGGTCCTATGCCACATCCACAGATTTCAGTAGGGTCCTGTCCACTCCTTTATAATGTACATATTTATGATATATGATAAGTAAAATAAAGCGGCATTCCACAGGACGAAAATCCAGAAGACACAATGGCTCCTAATCAACCCACTCGAAACCCATACAATTTGAGATCGCATTGCAATTGCCTATGACCGTCCCATCGAACACCTGACCATCGGCTCGTGCACCGGCGCGAGAAGGTGTAAAAATATTCAAAAAGCGCTCAGGTTTCTTATCGAAGGGCCATCTGAAGAGTAATCTCCTCTAATTGTGAGCACAATAAGCGATCGATTGTCATCGGTTAAGATCCGAAAATTTATTAACGCGATAGTCCAGGGCGCGTGATGGACGACTGACGCAGGCGCGATAAGGGCAGAAAGCGCATTCCTCAGCGAATGCCGGAGATAATGCGAGCTTAGCGCGCCACTCGACTCCGCGAGTATAATAGATTAAAAAATGAAGCGGATAAAAGAATAATATCTCATCGCATTGATCCTAATTGGAATCAATGGTGTTATGCAAATCGCCCCGAGCGGCCTTTCGAACGTTTTCCAGCGCTTCCCGCGCCGTCGCTCGTTTCATATTTAAATGGCCGACGGAGGGCTTAGCGCTTTCCACAGGTTCGGACCATTAACGTCGCCTGTAATTTATTCCCAGGTAACATAAAATTCTTCATGGATTTAGCGGAACACAATAAAACACGACGGAAATCAGCTGGAGCACCAGCGCTCAGGTGCAGCGGGGGCCGCGGGCCGGCCGGGCAGGTACAACCGGCTCGGACATCGAGTGCCAAAGGGCCGGACCGCCCTCTCGCCGGGGCCCCGCGCATTAATATCATAATCGCATCGACATTATGCTGGGGATCTTTTTACGTGCACTTACAATTATTTATAGGCCTCGATCGTGCCGCGCTCCGGCTCGGGATGCAGGCCGAGATTCGCAATTTATTCAGGCATTTCGCTGCGCCTGTCAATCGGTGCTAAATCGGAAGATTTAGCGCTCCGAGAAAATGGGCACGACACACACACAGTCCCAATTCAGATCATGTCGCGCGGCCAATTCGATATTTATCTGATTAGACTTCTTTTGTAATTGGCTGTCACAGATTTTATCTTAATGTCTCAATCCGCCGCCCGTGGCTGCGGGAGATCTGTGAGCCCATTCCGGCCAAATCAGCATATTGCCGCAGCTTCCATATCACTGGTCCCTCAACGACGTTTTGCCTTTTTTTCGAGCAGGCCTCTGACTCTGAATTCCGTTCCGTTTTCCGGACACACCTAATGACAAGTTGTTTTCGCGGTCGATTTCGAGACATGCCGACCTAAGCATAGTTTGAGAAAGGCTTTGGTTCGAATCAGCAAGCCTCAAGGTTAATTCAGGCTATATGAGGAATTAACTCAAAGCTCAAAAGAACATAACAAGTAAGCTAAACTTTAATTAATTGAACCTTTTAAATCTTACTAAATGTTCGACGACAAAAATAGAAGAATGTGATTAATCTTTGCTGCCATTATTAATTAAGGCTTTTATAAGTCTCATAAGGTAGTACACTAGTTAGTACCACTTATAAAAACTAGTTTGACGAAGACGAAGTTTAAAAAACGGCAGTTAGTTTAGATTCAACGTAAAAAAGCGCAGATATATGCAAAATAATAGATAACTAGCACAGTTTCAAGGCTATAACTAAGATTTTCAACATATAGCAATTGATTCAGCGTTTTATGTACGGAAAGAAAATTATAGATAAGTAAAGTTGTAATTATTTCATTCAAATCTCCTATCAAGAGCTTAAATTTTTTTCATTAGGTATATGTAGTCAAAAATATATCGTACAAATTCCTATATTCGAATTTATGTTTGCAGACGTTATAATGATTTGGCTTCCAAAGACTATTCGTTACTTCAAATTAAATTGCAAAATCAGTAAGTTGGACCTTTAAAATGGCAATGTATGTCGTGTCCGGTCCTGAATTTCAAAATTAACACGTACTCCTACATATGAACCTGTAGAATCTTTAGAGCTGGACATTATTAAATAGTTGAGAGTAAAGACATGACGATTGATTGATATAAAAAGAAGCCTATATATATTTTTAATATTGGCGCTAAAGATAGCCCACGGCTGCGCTTGCGTGAGTACAATTTTAGTCTGCAACGACCAGATAATCATGACTCATGATCTCTGCATTATAACTACGTTTTGGCTTCTATGCAAAACATTCCCCCAATATAAATTTTTCAAAAAATATTCAATATACAAACTCAGCCTGCTTTACTGCTCTATTATAAGTATAGATAATACATATGTGCTTGCTAGTCTATATATTTCAGTGTCAATTGAAGCATATTTATCTTGGTGCTAAAAATGTCAGCCAACTCAAAAGATTTCATGTTATGAAATGACAAAGCAAACATCACTAGATTTGTGTCCATATAATGAAAAATACTTCTGATTGTGCTTAGATCAAGGGCGTTCTTTTGTTTGCTTATTCACGCCCAACTAAAGTGTGCGACCTCCTCTTTTTGCGGCCCCAAGATTAATGTCTTTTCAATAAGCCCTTATTAATCTAGCTAACATCTGTTTTGACATCTATTTTCCATCAAATCTCCGCCTCAAATTGCTCAATCAAAGCTCGACGGGTCTTCATTCACATAATAAAAGACTTTTGCTCCAAGACGCCCCAAGGTCGGGCCGCGAATGAGCTCCGATTGCGCCACTCAGCACAACTGAAGAAGTGATCATCGCGAGGTTTATCTTACCCGAAACGTGGTAGCAATTTGCTTAAGTCACTCAGCATTAGACGCTTTCGCTAAAACCTTAATTCCTTTAAAAGCAATAATCCGGCGCGGTTCTGAGGAGATGCTGCGCAAACAGCCGTGAGGTATTTGCCTACAGTACCTGAAGACTGTGCAGCAGACCGGATCGAGAAGCCCGCGAAGACATTCTAATCGGAGGATCGTTCTTCGGTAATTACACGATCGTCTTCGACTTCCACCGGGTTCTGCTCTTCTTTTTGGCACCGTTTTACCTGGAAACCGAGGCTCCAAGGTGGGTCTCTTCACGTCCCACTCACAACCTCGGTCGAAGGCGATCTACAATTATCGACCGAACGTAAACACATCGCCGTGCCGAGGGTTTACCGGCGAAATGCCAATTGCTGATGAGCAAATAATGGCGAGATATCTTCTAATGATCGATAATTTAATTGCACGAAGATCCAGACGAGGTGTCCGGGACGTGGGAGACGAACGATGGAACGATCGCTCGCTATGCAAACACGCGGATTATGGGCCGCGGCGGCGGACGGGGCTTGTGCCACGGAGTCTGCCATTACGAAACTTTCGAGTGGAAAACATCTTCAGTTAATTGTCGTTAATTAATGCGCCTTCCCCCGCGGCTAGAGCCTGCCCTGGCTGTGCCCCATTCTGGATTGCCTCCAGATGTATTCTGGCTCGCAGTCGCGGTTTTTGCCGCCTATTGTGAGCCGTTTTGCTACTTCCTGAAATTAATTCATAATTTATCGCGCTGACACAGTAACATTTAATCATCCGCTACAGGTCGTGAATCTATGGCCTTTAGTGGAACGGAAAGTTAATGCTGTTTGCATCGTCGTAATTAATTTCTTTATAAAGCTTTAAAACTGCATGACAATCGTTTTTGATTGCTGAAAAAGAAAAATAAAAGAATTTTGAAAATGATGAAAAATACAACGCTTTCAAATTAGTTTTTTATTTATTCTTATCTTCTACGATTGATTGTAGATTTACCCGACTCAGAACCTCTATTATATATGTATATATTATATATATATATATATATAGAATAATATGTATGTATATATTTATGTATCATTTAAAAATTGCATACAGTTATTTCGATTAGTGGATCTGAAAAAACGATTCAAGGGTGAATTAAAAAGATAAGTTCTAACATGTACCAATCGATTCTTTGATCAGCGTTTTTTCCAATCCCTCTACACCTTCACCATTGTATTATATTTAAGTTGAAGTTTTTCTGAAGTGCATTTACTTAAACCACTCTAAGTTCTCCGTCTTTCTCAATCATCCTGTCGATTTCAATTCTAGTCCTGCTTCTTTTTTTTCGCGCACTCGCGAACTAAGTCTATATGACGCTTTCTGTATGTGGTTCTCATGTGGGAATCGAACCCACAACCCCGGAATGCCATACTCTCGCTAAACCGCTCCTTCAACTATGCCATGGGACTAAAAACTGAACTTTCACTATGTTTTTAAGCGTTCTGTAGTTTTATGTAATAGTTGAAGCTGAACTTTTATTTAAGCAACGTTAAAAACATTTACGAAAATTTCCAAAATAAGTTTAACTAACACTTTTTTTCTGAAAAACGTGACGTCATAAAACATTTTCGAATTCGGATTTATAAGATATATTAAACAATTTTTAACGCTAAAAAAGCTTTTAAGCAACGAAATGTCTCAGACTTGTGCAATTGGTAATTTTAATATGGTCAATTGATAACAATAATACAATAAAATGTTTTCTGTATGGAGAGACTTTATGAAAAGTTCTAGTCATTTACACTCTTTTATATATCAGCGTTTATGAAATAATAATAATTTATGGTGGGAGAAACCATGTATAACATAATATGTACTCTCGTTTCTGATTCTGAAACCCATGGTATACAATACATAAATATATGAAATCAGGAGAAACTTTCATATATGTATAGGCAAATTAGTATGACGTGAAGTGAAATGAAGTGACGTTACATTGTTACATAACATTTTGTCAACTGCCTATTTTATAAATGAAGACATACTTTAATTACATTTAATCTAGTAGTATTACAAAATTATAAATTTCGCAATAACAGCTGAAAGTATAAAGTAATATTATCTATTGTTTCTTTCGTACATTTTTAAGAATGACAATCCACGATCTATGAATATCTCGGAATATATGTATGTACATACATATAAAACAAAACATGGGAGCTTGCTGTTATTTACTTACTTAAAATGTTGCTATATTGTACTTTTAGCGTAGTAATAATTATGGCGTCGTACGTTATATTTATTTTTTGACAAAACGCTTTATCTATTGCTCAATACGTTATTCTGTTCATTATATAGTTTGTTCTCCTATAAACAATCTCTTGTAATGTTATGTAGACAATTTAGCAATTCCGATTTTTTTTTTCATTGTATTTGTGTTAATCATCTTGAGTTTTTGCAGAGATTTAGTTTTATATTTGTTAGACTGTAAAGAGTCTTTACAGATTCAGATGTTGTCTTGGTATTTTCTCTTTTCAAAACACTCTGGCTATGTGAAGTTTTATTGTACCTCTGGAATCAATCTGTTTAAAATTAAATATAAAAGAGCAGCCCGGCAATAGTTCACAGCTTCCCGGGTGGTACAATTTAAAGCTCATAAAATTGATGACGAGCCTCCTGGTGCCTGCTCAGTCAGGAGATATCTTGTTCGCATTCCGCCCGGGACCCCTGTAACCCAATTCCCAGGGCTCACATGTCCACCTTCGTTGGGCCAGCTCAATTATTTCCCGATAAATTTTAGGTCCTCTCAGTAATTACGTTCCAAATGGAATTTCCATGGTCTTCTGGCTCTGGATCGGTTGACACCTTGCGCCTCGAAGCCGTTTAGTCGACGATTATAAAAAGGGCCTCAACAAGCCGAACAGTGGGCAGCAGCAGTTTTTATGAATGGCTCGGGGAGCCCCGGAACATGTTGCTTCTCACAAAGTGGCCAAGCGGCGAACGCAGCCGGACAGTGCAGCCGGGCTGGACACGGCCACGTAGGCGTCAGGAGTGCTCCGTGTCAAATTACCCGGGGGCTGCCCCTTTATCACCTCACCTGGGTAAAAACCTTAAGCGTTGCTCGTGTCCCCGCTAACTAGTCGTAAGTTATGTGCCCCCAAATGGATTTTTCCACGAAGATACCGTGTCAGGTCTGTCGAGGGAAGTCCGAGCCGAGCTGGCGGCTAAGCCCTTAAGAAGCTCGCATTAATTACAGCCTGACACTTTCCTGGCCCGCAGCCCTTCATCATCCGCGAGACAGGCAGCAATCATCTGGACGAAATGGGGAAATTGGCGAGATGGCAGGCGAGGGCAGCCTGAACATCTCCGCTTCAATTACAACTTAATTAGCGCTCCGCGAAATGATATGTTGCACATCTGCGGACTGCTCTGTTATTGATCGGCGCTGGCGCGGAAATTTATGCAAAACGCAGCCCCCTGACTGTCAGGACGGAGCGATGTGAATGACTTGCGATGGCGCGACATTTGATTGATTCGAGTCCGCGGCCAGATGGTCGGTGCCGCGAAAGCACCCATTTACCCCTGTCGCTCCGTCATCAAGGTCACTCTGTAATTATTCCTCGTTGCGTCACTAAGTCCTCGACCGGTCTGCGGTCCAGAAAACACGGACTCATTGAAGCCGTCGAGATAATGAGTACCTTCAGCGTAAACTGCTCGGCGCTCTTAGAACTTAGTAGCAAAAAACCCTTTAACAGGAAGCCAGAAGAAAAGGGTTATTCGCTCGTAAAATACCTCTCCCGCCCCACCAGCGTAGTTACAATCCAAAAGGCAATTGCCTTTTGTGAAGTAACCCGCGAACGTAACCGCTGATGCCTTTAATTGACGGCACAAAGAGGCGTCTTGAGAAAACATATCAAGGTAAAGATAGCGTTCCATAGATAACCTGCACGCTGCTTCTATAAATGCCCTACGGACGTCATCCAACAAACAGTCTCTTCTTAATTAAACGGTTCACCGCACAGCAAATGCAACAATTTTGCAGCTATAAAAATAATCGTAAGATTCTAATCGAATTATCGCTTAAATTAGAAGATGGTCGTTGATAAAAGTCTTTGCCTGAGGTGCGCTATTCGGTCTGAGTAAAATAACAAATATTCCAGTCTCCCTAGTTAGGTCTTAAGGGCTATGCATATAAATTGTAGAAATTGTGGGTAGTAAATTCTGTTAATTGGCTATAAAAATAGCTACGTTTAATGACGGTTGTAATTAACAGGTAATTTGAACGTTTAGAGTAAGTGTTAGGGTTGTGATAAAGTCGTTGCAATAATGCAACTATTTGATCTTACCGAGATTATTGCTTAGTCTCTTGGCAATTCGATTTGCCTAAAACTGAATCTGAATAAATTGTTTCATCGATTTTTATTGTGGTCCTTACAAGCATTAATACCATTGATCAACATTATTTATGTTCGTTTATGTCACAAAACAACGATAATTTCAATACGAAGGTTTCCATAGATTGCGAATACATTTTTAACATTTCAAAATCGTTATAAGAAATAATAAAACCGATTCAAATAAAACAATGAAGCTTACTCTATTTAAATAAAATATGATTGGCTACCTTGCTTTGTTATTGTTTATACAGTTTAAGCTTTAATTTATAATGCGTTTATAACTTGCTATGATTTTTCATTAATTTTTAGAGGAGTGCTGAAAATGTACCAAACACTTATTTTTACACTTTTTAATCTTTTGTGGCATACAGTTTTCAACTAATCGAAATTTTTTGAAAATTGGTATTTAAAATGATTTCTAGGATCGCTGATTACGAATTTGTAGTCAGATTTCATATTTTAAAATAACAGATTTAAAATGGTAACTTACAGGAGTTTCTGGTGTCGCTGATCTGCAATAAGATTTTAAATTTTCTGTCCTAGATTCGTAATCAGCGATCAATTTTGAAACATTTTTTATTAAAGACTGGAGTAATATAGTTCTGTAACATTTGAAAAAATACAAGCCAAAATATGAGCTAACACATAAAAAATGTCGGTATTGTAATTAGTTTCAGTAGCTACTAATTTATAATAACGAAGAAATCGATTGGATTGAACAATTACTTTTCTCTTTAACAGTGTTACCTTTGTTTAATCATTTCTTAATTTGTGCAGGTGCTTGCTTTTGAATTTGTCGAAGCGATATATGTTATAAAACCAATTGTTAACGTTTAAGCGTTTTATTAAAATCAACTCAGTGACTTCAAATAGGTAGCAAAGATGAACATTATCCATTTTGTTAGGAGTGTAATGCTGGCCAGTGCCTTCTTATTAAATGTGATGATTTCTGCGGAGCACATAGAGAAATTTGGAAATTGGGATCCAGACGAAGGAGATACGCTCATTTTTGACTTTAAGGTTGAAACAATAGAAGCCCATTTTGGACATGTTTACCGTAAAATCGAATACCCACCAGAGGTTTGTTTTTTCAATCATTATCAGCAATGAAAATTTAATAAAACATAATCATTTAGGGAGCATATAATTACTACAATATTACAGCTGTCCATGTCCAAGATCGACATGATTCGACCGGATATTACAAACTACCCCGAGGTGGTCGAAACTCTCATTTTGCTGAAATTGAATTGTGGTCTGCTTTTGCGAAAAATATCTACATGACGGTGAAAATATGGGGAAAATATTTTGGAAGATGTAATCCAAGACTTACATAGATAAACATATTAAGGTTTTTTTTTTATTTTATTCTATCGTTGTATAAAATGTAACAAAGTCGGTTGTCATAGAAACAACTACAGAAAATATAAAAATTTTACACTCATGTTGAAACAATGGTAATCTGTTGTGTAAAGTGTAAGACTCACATTCGGAAAATCTAATGAAATGAAACAAACTTCTTTGTTTTGTAATTGAAACTCACGCAAAGTGGTGTAGTTTGTTATTTACATAAAATGCTGTCAAGCATAATAAGTTTAAACAAATAACATACTTATTAAGCAGCAGGTATCAAAAATTTATTCAGCTGTGCGTAGCCTCATGCTTGTTACTACTGGCTCATCTAAGGTATCAAGTGTTTCGTTTTGGATAAGTTTATTATCGGAACAGATTGAGTTTGAGGTTTCCTCAAAGATTTTGATTAAACGCTATAAAATCATTCATTTACAAAATATGAACATTTCTTGTTCGCTTGTACTTTTCTATGAGATTTCTATGTATGTAATATGAAATTTCAAAAACTGATCTTTGTATTTCGTTCCGTCGCGATTATTAGCAAATTCTCAAAAAATTTCTTTGGAATTTGTGTCAAAACCAAAAGTTAAAATGTTAACTATGAAGTTGTAATAGATTTTGGAAGAAAATTTAATTAGGCGCGTGTAAAAATGCAAGAAAAAGAACTTATTTTACTCTTTGCGAATGAACACACAATTCCTAATTTTATGTTTTTGTACTGATTTGGAAGTGAGTAATTCGTAAATCTCTTAGTTATTAAATAAAATTAAATAATTAAAAGGAAAATGTAAAAGAAGGAGAAGATACAAATATAATGCATGAATTTTGTATCAAAAATAGCCGCCAAAATATATGCAAAATACCTACTAATTCATTTTAAATTGTGGGGAAGAATAATAAATAATTGAGGAGCAAACTTTTTGTTAACGATCTTTAATTTAATTTATTGAATTCTTGAATTCGTATTTTGTAATTTGAAAATGTTTCAAAGATTTTGGGTTTTTTTCCCAGTTTTTAACAAAAAATATTCAAAATAAAATTTTTAGAGATTTAGTCGGAAGGTTGAATGTAAAATTGGTTTTTAAGAAAAGTTACTGATCAAAAGCTAATCAAAATGATCAGTTTTAAGTAATCATAGGTACTGATTTGGAAAATCCAATTTTGAGAAAAACCTCATTTCCCCATAGTTTTTATCTATGAAGGAAACTGAATTAAAATTATCAGGCACACATAAAATTAATAAAATATCTGGCAGTATTTTAAATGTCATTCTGATTAATTTATTTTGGTCGATGCATGTTTAAGTTTGCGTAATAATTCGATTAAATCCTAATCCAACACGTTGTTCTCTCGAAAACTCTACTCAGAGATGTGAGCCTTATTCTGATCCGTAAGAAAAATGTGTTCATTACCTAAAAATTTGACATTCATTAGTAGAAGATTTCGTTTTGAGAGGGCGAGGAAGGATAATAGAAACTATATATATATATTTCGCATAATTTATTTTTATCAGCAGGTTAAAAAGGGAAACTGAAAACTATATATTATTAATTCTAAAAAAATAAGGTAAAATTTTCGTATCATATAAAATGCTGTTGAAAGAAAGAACAAATTGATAAAGGTTTTCTTCGTTGGCAATAAATTTTTGTAAAACGATCCTTCTGACTGCTCAGCAAATAAGCGCTTCTATCTTATCGCGAACAAAAGAAGACAAATGAGCACTCGATGGCGATCGTTGCAGGAATGATGCACCCTTGCCTGCACTCCGCGATAACGGTCCGTGATAAATGCACCCTTCGATCGCGATAAACCCTAATTGCCCCGTAACATCCTAAAACTGTAAATTGATCCATCAAGTCCGCCAGCGCAATGAAGAAGCAATTCGAAGAGCTCAAGAATCGCCCAAGAATCGCCCAAGTGTCTGGGAAGAAAAGTGCAGAAGAGAGATAAAGTTGAAATTGATCCACGGCGCGTACTCTGAACCGGAGAAGCGCGTTGGCGGACTGCCTCATCAACAAGAGGAGCAACAGAGGCAACAAAAGCAATGAGACTTTCGCCTTATTTATTGCTTCATTTGAGTGAATATGATACTTTTGAGGTTATCAGGACCAGGTACGCGAACAAAAGGTCCATTTCGACTTGTAGGTGCCCGACATAAAGATGCAGACTTATCGATATCGTTCTGGGCCCAACAGGTTCTAGTCGAACACCTGAGCGCGCCCTTATCGGGATGGATGCACAAGAGTCGTTTAGATGGCGCCATCTCTATTTGGAGTACGCGTTTCTTGAATTCTGTCTTAAACCTATGCGCTTCAGAATTAACTTGTGCGGCATCTTAACGAACGGCTGGCTCTGTCTGCTGTCAAGCGATTCTTTCTTGGGAGGAAGGGTTTTAACGCGTTATGACTATCTCTCAAAAGTCGAGTCGGAAAAATTAATTGGGCAAAAGACTAGAAATTAAATTTCTATAAAACCTGAACTACCGCTTTGAAGGGGGAGGAGAAAAGAATTAATGTTCTTTCACTGAATTCCGTATGTCTAGTAAGAATCAAATTAAAATGCTACGAAATGAAATTTTTAATAGATCGAAGGTCTGTGAAGGCTGGAAATCAAAAGAGACATGTGAAAGCAGAAAGGTCTGAGGATCGAGCGGTAATCCCACAGGTAACAAGCAGATCGTGTCTAGATAAGAAGTTGCCGAGAAATCAACGGCCGTTTAAATTATCCCCAGATCTCAGTCTCCTACGTCTTCAACGGGCATTCCATTCAAATATACAAAATGAAGCAAATTAACGCTTGACTAAACGGTCGTTAAGTTTTAACACCTTTCTTAATTAAAGGAGCCCTACATTCTGGCGGAAAGAATTCCGCGGCGGGCGATGCGGGTACCGTGCATCAGGCAAGAACCGACAGCCAGAATAATTGCTTCATTATGTCAAATTACCAACTGTGGTGCTGATTTTATCACGACGGAATAAAATTCCACACTCTGATGGTAAACTGAGTTTTTCTCGTGATTTATCTGGTCATGGGTTGACAGCATTTGCATGATTAGTTAAAAGGGCGCAGTTCTCATTTCGAAACTACCAGCCACGATCAATGCAGGCGACCCTGGATATAAAGGCGAGAAAAATTGAACCCTAGTCAGAAATCTATTCAGAACGAATGAACCCTCTTTGAGGTCGGTGACGACACTGACGGCTGAAAAGATATGTACAATAGCCGAAATATGACACGATCACTGGAAATACGTTGATAAAAGAAAGACCTCGCAAGATCAAATCATTTTAATATCTCTTTATACTTTTGAAAACTGCTCAGTTTCCTCGTCCGTAGACTTCCATGACGTAGTTGATCGAGTGTCCAAGTGCAGACACAAAGTGGACTGTGCAGTGGCTCTGACCCGGGCCTCCGGATTGAAGAGTTGCGTAACCTCCGTTGCCGTCCGTGTGGCCGTCCGTTAAGCGAATCGCTGTTATCGTATTCTGGTGATCTTCACCCTAGGTGAGAAAAAACACGATAAACCAATTGTTAGAAGTGCACAAATTGTAAAAATCTGGTTTTGTCACTTTATAAATAATTTGATGAAAAGTATCAATCTAACAATACCCTGAACATTTCAAGACGATTTTAAAACTTTTCTTCACTAAGGGTTATTTACATATTGCACGAAATTCTGAATAACTAATTGAAAATTTTATTTTGTTTTTATTGCATTTTATGAAATGTTCATCCAAGAGTTGATTAAGTACTATGCGAAAAAGAAGTAATTTAACAAGCTGATTTGGTATTGGTATTGTGGTTAAATGTGGCATTTTGGTTATTATATTCTAGTATTTATAATTTTAAATATTTACGAGGTAAAAACAACATAAAATACGCTTTTTACTCGGTTTTAATTGCAGTAATTAGAGAAATGCAAAACAACCGATAAAAACCGCCTGTTTGTATGATTTTTGACTATTTTAATTGCAGTAATTATACAAATGCAATGCTTTGTAACTTGAATCTTATAAAAAAAAAAGTGAAAATATTACCTTTAAAATTTAGGTAATATTATCATGAAATGAATGATTGCTAATATCACTTATTCATAATGTTTTATATATATTTCATTTTGGGAGACATAAATCAAAAGAGCAAACAAAATCAAAATGAGTCTAATAAATTCTGTAGCCATCGTTGATAATCTCAATGTAACTTTGTTTATTGGTGCTAAGTTCAACTGAGTTTATCAACATTGATTACCTCAATTTACTTTGTTTTTAATTTTTGTTTATCAAAAAGTTGTTGTAGCTAATGTCTGCATTTGCCGTCTGCAACTTGCAAAATATAAATTGTTTCAATTCTTTTGTTAGTTTTTGTTGACAGGTTTGTTAGGTTTAGTTAATTTTGGGGAATAGTTCAAAGTTTCAACAAAAAATACTCACCGCTGGAGGATACGACACATCCCTAGTAACAATTTGGTTATGACTAATAGCCTGAGTTATGCGATCTCTGAAAATGAGTACGTCATTTGGCCCGACAACACCCCAAATAATATTATTCTGCGAGTAAACCGTAGAAGAACTCATGACTAGTAAAACAACAATTCCCAAGTATTTCATCTACAAAGAAAGTGGGTACTGAACTACTACTCTATATTAAATACGTTTTACATTAATTCAAAACAATTTTTAGTTGCTCTACCTTTCTATTTTCGCTGATATCCAGCAACAAGAACTTCAATTAACGACTGAATTGCTGCAGAATCAAGTGTCTTATATAAGGTCTCGTCATGCAATTTTTTTATTTTATGTAGATTGTTCATTTGTTTACATATAGATTGCGGTAGGTATGACAAATTTTTGCTCGGATTTCATTGTCTGTAGTGTCCCTCTTAATCTTTGGACATTGAACTGTTATCTATTTTTACTTTGTCTTTTTACAAAATCGTTGATTTCAAATATCGGGGAAAGTGTAGTTGGAGTAATATTTAGCGGGTATATCTGTTCTTTCTGTGGATGGATTTGTTGAATTTTAAGCTGCAATATTATTGCATAAAGTTTTGCTTAAACTTAAATTCAATAACAAAATACTTGCAAACTTTCGGACTCAATTTATTTCAATAACAAAATACTTGCAAACTTTCGGACTCAATTTATTTATCTACTTGAGTTTGAGATAATGCAAAAAGCCTTTTGGATTAAATAGCATTTGCGGTTTTATATAATGCTTGAGTTTTTCAGTAGTTTTAGAAAAAAACTGATTCCTAAAATTGTTCAAATGATTTTGAAAAAGCCATTCTTGAAATCTTGCATTAAAATCTGACGGTAGGTACTCTAACAATAAATTATGGCTGACACGGTATAAATGATTGATTATTGTGCTAATTTATAAATCCTCTTAAAGACTATTCTGTGAAATATAATAATAAAATAATAATAAAAATTATTATAAATATAATTGGAAGTGATTAAAATTAAGTATTGTGTGGTTTTATTCAGTTATTGTTAATAGTGATTAGTAATTAAAAATTAACTGTAAACCTTATTTAATCCACGTAAAACATTACACTTTCTTCCTTTAGTAAACAGCCCGACCATAAATTTCTATAATGAAATTAAATCCTGCACTGCGCCGAGATTTCAAAGAAATGGATACAGAAGTGAATCCTGGACCTGCATTGTCGAGATTTGCATATCCGCCCATTCCATTAGTGTACTGATCGATTAATCGGATTCCGGTGATCAAATAAATTTTGGCTCCTTTCTATATGGGATAGAATAACAAATTTGATTCAAAACAAGTAACAATTCAAGTTCCTTACATTTGATTGAAAAGAGTAGTAACCTAATACAACTTTATTAGTTTCATATGTTTTTTGTATGACGTTTCTATCGAGCAGAACATCATCAGGTTTAAATGTTCCCCAAGTATAGTTGTTGCTCAGTGCCGGATTTACAGAGTAGGCGGAGTAGGCTGCAGCCTACCGGCCCCCACCATTTTGCGAAAAAAGTAGGCCCCCACCATTTAATTTAATTTCTGAAAATTAAATTTTTTAATTAATTTTGAAACTTGCAATTGTACTGTCGAATTCCACTAAGTAGTAATAGTTAGGTTATTTGCTTAATTAGTCGATTATTTTACCAATTGCTTGAGCGAGTACGTTAAAATAAAATTTTATTTTAGTTTATTATAATTATTTTGAAAATTATTAATTTTTATAAATTTCTAAATAATTAACAAATAAATTTACTTATAGTAACAAACTGCATGACTATTTATGAGTGCTCCAAATTTTTTCTGCCCTTAAGTAGGCCCCCACCAATAGAAAGCCTACAGGCCCCGGCAAGTGTAAATCCGGCACTGTTGTTGCTGCTTACTAATACGACGCAAGCAAAGAATGTTAGGGTCACAATTCCGAAGTACATATTTCATCTTACAGTAAAACTAAAATTACATTATTTATTAGAATTATATTTAACAATTTAAAATGATGAATGATGGATGCACTTTACATTAAAAATAATAGGGAATTTAAAATCAAAAGATTACTTACTTTGACAAAAGCTCTTGTTCAAAATAATTATTAATCCGTGTTTACTGCTCGACTGACTGTCAACTCAGAGTGTTCACTTATTCTTCTTATATCACCGATGAATATCTGTAATTGACAATTTTTTGTAATTTTTGTTTATCTATAATTAGTTCAAACCAGCACTTAGTATCTAGTACTTGGAAATTGTTTTAACTTAATTTGAAAACAACTGTGCACGAATTTTTATTTTGCACACATTGTTCTAACTCAGAATTCTCAGAAAATCGGTGATACTTGAAAGTCTCGCGTTATTGATGATATTTTTCCGATTAAAAAATAACCTTTGTTGTTTGTTCTTAGTTGTGATAAAATTTGAGCCTGTTATGTGCATAATTGAAAATCATATAATACATATAAATTGATTCCGGCGGAGATGTTGAAAAGGTTATTTAAAGTTGTGTATATCATTAACCTAAACTAAACTAGAACAGTTCATATTATTTACTAAAATTAAATGAAGGACCGAATAAATGAAAAGTTAAGTTTAGTCCGTTTGTGAAGTATTTTATAATAATAAAACAGGATTATGGGTATGGGGATGGATGGACTTTATACTTCATTTGAAATTGTAATATTTTACCCAACGAAATAAACTATTTTATAATTTGTTCACCTTGACCTTAATTTAAAATATATTAGAGCCTTATAGGTACATATGTTTTCATATTTAAAAGATAAGATAATATATATGTATGTATATACCTTACATGTTTTCATATTTATATTACATATGACATCAGCGTCGACTTGCGCTAAGAAATTGCCCCTTTAAATTTTTGTTTACTTTAAAAATAATCTTGAGTAAATGTCAATTACTCAATATGCTTATCGTAAGTATTAAATCAAAATCAAAATAATCAGTCAGTTAATAGATAGCTGACATAAAATGTGAACATTTTAAAATTTTAACAGTGAGGAAATGTCATAATTTGGGAATTTTCCGTTCTATATAGATATAATAGCAGAAAATGGTGAAAAACTTTCATCATTGTATAAAATGTCGTGTTATTCATATTTCGTTAGTTTCAAAACATAATTTGAGAGCGTAAGAATTTTGAAGATGAAGAAGCGCAAACAGCGCTTAATATCTAATACATTTTTAAATTAATAAACCTCAATGTTTCAACAAGTTCTGTAATAAAAATACCTAGGCAGATTGAATTTAACGATTTTTAAATGGAATAAGAACCGCATATGCAACATCAAAGATTATTATATGCCTCCGAAAGTTCATTATTATACTTATACTTACTTTAAGTTTAGATTCGTTATGAAAGTTCGTTATTTATAGAATGGAAACAAAATAATTTCACTAAAGATTTTTATAAATAAATCATACTTTTATTTATTATTAGTTTTCCTTAAAATTAAAGTAACAACATTTAACGAAATTTAACGTCCGAAAATTTCTATGATAAATTTAATTCCTTGGCTGCGCTGAGATTTCAAATGGATAGTTACAGATGGATATCCTGGACCTCCGGCGTAGAGAGTTGCATAACCACCCTTTCCATCTGTGTATTGGTCAGTTACTCGGATACCAGTGATCAAACGACCTGGCGTGACACCCTGTAGAATAAAATTTATTTAAAATCAAAGTGTAACTTTCTCATTTAGTTATGAAATTAAGTACAAATTTTAAATGAATTAAAGTGTGAACACATTCTTACATTTGCAGGATAGCTGTAGTCCTGGGTTACAATGCGTAGCCACTTCGAGGGCTTGGTTATGATCTGCTTGTCGAGAAGTACATCACCAGGTCCAATTGTTCCCCAAGAAATATTGTTGCTCTGGGCATTTGAAACTGCCAGGTATGCAACGAGGGCAAGGGCTACAATTCCGAAGTATTTCATCTGGAGAAAGAAATAGTTTTAGTATTAGGCTATCACGTAGTACAAAGATAAATGTTTAAACCCAATTATTAAGTTAAGAAATCAATTGGACTCACTTTTGGTTAAAAAGTGTTTTCTGTATAAAATATCACTTTTCCGTGTTCACTGCTGGGCTACAATGACCACAAAGCATTCAGGTGCTTCTTATAGCACCCGGCGATATCTGCAATCAACGATTTTTACTGATATCTGTTTGTTTATTATTTTTAATTATTCCAAACAGATAGATAATAGTACTTGGAAAATGTGTAACTGATTACGCACCGGCCACTTCAATTCGTTGCAATTGTTCTGGCTCTGAATTCTCAGAAAACCGATGATATTTGAAATCTGTTTTATCTTATTTTTCAAAATAAGTTTCTTTAAGTTTTTCGTCTGATATTCACATAGTTTCCTGGTGACAAGAAGTAGTACTTCAGACCTAAGTAGCCTATTTAAATTTGTTGAATGTTATAGACAAAAATAGTACTTTGTAATACAGGAAACGACGTACTTTGTTCGAATATTAGATAATATGTATTCCCTGTTTTTGCAAATAAATTAATTTTATTTGGATTTAAGTTTATTAAATTTTTTGCATAAGTATGACTACTTTATATTTGATGTTTATATTTTGAGCCAATTTTTATTGAATCACTTACCATTAAATTAAGGAATTAATCAAAAGATTACTCTTTATAATGCAGAATTTTTACGGTCACGATTAATTTATTAATAAAATAAAATTTTAAAAGCTAAAACCCGACTACGCAAAAGCTTAAGGGGTAACACCGCTGTAACAGCCTAAAAAAACGTGTTTTTTTGTCATTTTTTTTTGGGTGGAAGGAAAGGTAATAAAATTATAATATTGGAGGAAGTTATTTAGCGTATATTTAAGTAACAAAATAGAAAATTATTATAAAAAAATATTCAAAAATGACGGCACCACAGCCATTTTCGCGAGGCACGTAGAATTCTGCGGCCCCCTGCATAACTCCAACAATTTTCATTCTTTTCATTCGAATTTGTTACAATATCTTTAAAATAAGATTTTGAAGAGAAATACGTAGGGTATACAAATAATAGATACTTAATCAAATCGCTTGAAAGGCTCCAATTTCATGTGATGTGGTGTTAGTTGTGTACGCTCTTTAAAGAGGATTTGATTCTGTGTTTAACCATGCGAAAGATTTCTGCCAAATTTAATTTTAATATAATCGCAGCGTGAGTAATGAATGCTTAGAATTTTCTTCTTTGATAAGAAAGTTAATTGTACCTTACACAAATATTTTAATCGTGCTATTTTAGCTGTATCTATTTGGATCACAAATTACACGGTTGCTTTTGAAGTTGAAATGGTTGTATTTGAATTCGATAAAAGACACACACGAAATCCTTCTGCTTTATTTATTTAAATTGTGGTAATTTATATAGTTATTTGTCGTTAAAAACTCATAATATATTTTATGTCTTTTTTATATTTTATATTTAACTTAAATTATCAGTCAGCATATCTGCTGGTAATTCAAGTTTCCTGCCGACAAACTCATACCGGGTATTTATTTGTTTTTAGTGTTGAGTTTAGTTCTGGGGTAATTTATTAAAAAATTGGAGATTGGATATAAAACTGAATAAAACTAGAACTATTTCATTTCTGGCTTCTCCTACTTTTACACTTTTGTCTCACTGCCCATAAAAAAAATTGCATGGCACTTTAATGCTTTATTTTTTAAAAATAAATTACGAACCATTTGGAACTCCTGGACAATTTAAGTCTAGTTTTCTTGATCAACTTAAAGAAAAAATCCCATTATATTAAATTAATTTATTACTTACTTAGTTTCAACTTTTTGAGATCTCTCTTTTTAAAGAAAGTCATAACTTAAACTCCGGGAAAGCGTTTTGTTTTTTTAAATATCTTAGCAAGACATAACTTTTATAATTATAGCCTAGAGTGCAAGCTTGCATGTGAATTTTGTAACGATAATCTATAGTGGTCTAAGTTTTATTGATTTTACCATAGTAAGAATATACTTTCTATCTTGTTTTTTAACTCTCTTAGTCCTGAAAATGTGATATGAGAACCATTTCCTATTTCGGATTCGTATTTAAAATTTCGGATGTAATTTATTATCTTTTCCTTTAATTAATTTTTAGTAATATACAATAAATAAATTGAATTGTTATCGGTCACAACGAACTTAATAAATCTTAGTTTCCGTACGTTTCCACCAAGAATTTAAATCCTTCGCCACGCGGAGCGTTTAGATTGACAGTTGCAGACTTGCCTCCTGGACCCCAACCTTTAAATTTTGCGGATCCAGTTGTATCCAAATAAGTAACTCGGACTTCATTGACCTGATGGGGTTTTTTAGCTGCGTTCTATGAAATAAAAGCAGTAATATTATTTGATTCTAATTTGCTTGGTTAATCGATCAAATGGCAATTTTAATAAGCAATATATCCTTACAGATGGAGGGTAGGTATAGTCCTGATTTGCGCTGAGCAGTTTACTAGGTGGTTTAGATACGATTTCCTTCGAGAGTAGACCGTCACCAACCTTCATTAATCCCCATTGATAGGTCTTTGCACGTCCGGGTCCGGCATTTGTAATTGCCATGCAGGCGGTGAAAATAAATATTAAAATTTGCAAATATTTCATCTGCAAATGTAATGGAATATTTCAGAGTATTACTTAAATAAAATTGTAAAAGTGGGTACATCTCCCATGAAAATAATATATTTGCTGCAATTAATAAATTACAACAAAATCTATGTATAAAAACAGCTTCTTAAACATCTCGTTTATATCAACTTACTTTGAGAGCAGCAGCTTTTTTCGATAACTTCTTTCTAGAGACTACGAATTAGACTATAATGGTGCATAGCACTCAAGCGTTTTTTATACCAGACGACATAATTGACGTTTGTTGGTTTATATTTGTGTAAATAGCAACATCTGACGGGCTGCATGTTGTTTAAATCTAATTTAGAATTCACAAATGGTGTGCTAATTTGTGTTTAACAGACGTAGTTATTACGTTTTAACTATTATTACCTATTATTATCTTTACACGCGCATATATTGTATCACGTGTTTTAATTTAGTGAAAGACGAAGAAGGAATAGGTGCTTTTCTATTACGTGGACAATTTTAGACTAAATATGTCTTTTGTCATTTTTTCTTCAAATGACCGAGAAGAATGTATAAGGAGTTAGGTAATGAAATATAATATAATGTACGAAAAAAACCGGATAAGTATTATAAAATGCTTTCAGTTATTTTAATGCAAAAATAACGAACAAATTAAGATACCTATCGACCTTCTTAAATTATCTTAAAAAATTGCACATTTTATTACAAAAATAGTAGTACATATTTTAAAATACATATAAGTAATTATGAAACATTTTCAAAATCAACATTTCCACACTGAGAAAAATTTGTATGTACATATTTGCTGGCAATAAAATGGTCATGATATAAATAATTTTTACAATATAATAAAAGACTCTATAGCTATAGTTCTGGCAACCCTAAGATAGATGAGAAAATATAGTTTTATATGTAGGTCTGCCATCCGTAAGATAGTGTGCGAATATAGTCCACCGATCTATATTTATGGTTCTCCCAGAATATTTAAAAATTTCTTTCAGTGCAATAAAATGTTATCTAGCAGTCTCCAAAGATATGATTAATTTATGAATAATTTAAATAAAAGGAATTTTAGTAAAAATAAACTTAAGTAATTATTAAAACAAAATGAGATCAATTACACTGGTCTGCAAAAAAAAAAATTGTCCCCTTGAATAATTATGCGCGTTTGTTATAGATTTGATTATGTGAATCTAAATATAGTAATGAAAAAAATGTACCACGTATAGTTTTTTTTTAAACGATATTTTTAATAAAACGGGTTTTTTGCTTAAAAATTATTATCTTATACTTATTAATTATGAAAATATTTATAAAAAAATATTAGAATTAGTTTTAAAACATTAACATCATTACAATTATTTAAAAACAATTCAATTAATTAAATAATAATAGCATTCTACTAAGTAGTTTTCTACCTTTTCATTTTTTCTACGGAGTTACAGCGAGAACAGTGCTGGCGCATGCGTTGGTGTAAAAGCAACGTTATTTAACATCTTTCTTTCTTAAAATGTTAAAACGAGTTTTGTATAGTTATAGTGTAGTATATACGAGCTGAATGGAATAAAGTACTGTTAATGCATAAACGTAGTGTAATAAACATGGAATTTTGAGTGATTAAAAAAAAAAAAAGATTTAAAAAAATTTGTACGTGATAGCAAAAAATGGAACGCGGATATATGTACACAGATTCAGCACGTGCACGGTTTTGCAAGAAATTGACCTGGCGCAATTTTGGTCTCGTTTTCTTGATCAACTTAAAGAAAAAATTCTATTAAATTAATTTATTAGGTACTTACTTAGTTTCAACATTTTGTGATCTCTCTTTTTAAAGAAAGTCATAACTTAAACTTCGAGAAAACTTTTTGTTTTTTTAAATATCTTAGCAAGACATAATTTTTATATTTGTAGCCTAGAGTGCAAGCTTTCATGTGAATCTTGTAACGATCATCTATAGTGGTCTAAGTTTTATTGATTTTACCATAGAAAGAGTATACTTTCTATCTTGCTTTTTAACTCTTTTAGTCCTGAAAATGCGATGTGAGAACAATTTTCTATTTCGGATTCGTACTTAAAATTTCGGATGTAATTTATTATCTCTTCTTTTAATAAATTTTATAGTAATATGGAATACAATAAATAAATTGAATTGCTATCGGTCACAACGAACTTAATAAATATTAAATTCCGAAAACTTCCACCATGAATCTAAATCCTTCACCAGGCGGAGCTTTCAGATTGACAGTCACAGCCCTGGCTTCTCGGTGCCAATATGTAAGTTTCATGAATCCATTTCCATCCAAATCAGTAACTAGGATTGCACTGACCTGATGGTTTCCAGCTTCTGCCTATGAAATAAAAGTAACAATTTTATTTGGCTTTAATTTGTTTGGTTAATTGACTAAGTAAACATTATATCCTTACAGATGAAGGGTAGGAATAATCCAGATCTGCGGTGATACCCTCGATTGCTGGTTGAGTTATGGTTTCATTCGAGAGTAGGCCGTCACCATCTTTCCTTTCTCCCCATTGAATCCTGTGTAGGGCATTTGTAATTACCATAGAGGTGGTGAACACAAATATTAACATTTGTAAATATTTCATCTGAAAATATAATGGGTTATTTAAGAGTGCTATCTAAATAAATTTTTAAAAATTTATATATTTCCCAGGAAAATACAACACAATTTAGGTATAAAAACAGCTTCTAAAAGTATCCGAACATCTCGTTTATATCACCTTACTTTGAGAACAGCAGCTTTTTTCGATAACTTCTTTCTAGAGACTACGAATTAGACTATAATGGTGCATGGCACTCAAGCGTTTTTTATATCAGATGACATAATGGACGTTTGTTTGTTTATATATGTGTAAATAGTAACATCTGACAGGCTGTATGTTGTTAAAATCTAATTTAAAATTCACAAATGGTTTGCTGATTTGTGTTTAATCGACGTAGTTATTACGTTTTATCTATTGCTTATCACTACACAACCATATATTGTATCGAGTGACGTGTTCTTGTTTAGTGAAAGCAATGAGCAAGAAAGAGATTTTTCTACTACGTGGACAATTTTAGATCAAATATGTCGTCTGTCATTTTTTCTTGAAATGATCGAGAAAAAGATATAAAGCGTTAGAGAATTATATATCATGTAGTGTACGAAAAAAAAACCGGATAAGTATTATAATATGCTTTTGATTATTTTAATGTCAGAAAAACAGAGAAATTAAGATACAATCTTCAAAAATTACAGTTTTAATAAAAAAATAGTAGTATTTTAAAATATAAGTAATTATGAATCGTTTTCAAAATCAACATTCCCAATAAAATGTTATTTAGCAGTCGTCAAAGTTATGATTTATAAATAACTAAAGTAAAGTTTTAGTAAAAATAAACTGAAATAATTATTAAAACAAAATGAGATCAAATATAATGAACAGGGCTCTTCATTTTGAAGTTATGTTCCAAATATCTAAATTATATTGAAAATATTATCACTTTTCATATGTATCTACGAAAATAATGTAATTGCATATACATTAAAGTTTCAATCAATTTATTGTAACGCGGCTGCGGCAACAAATCGAAATCAAAGAAATTCTTAATTTCATCCAAATGGGTTCAAGTATCGCGCGAACAGAGTTTAAGGCGTTTGGGCTACTCAGGATTTTCAAAAAAATCGATTTTTGTACTGCTTCTCAAAGTACAATATTTCAAAAATATTCTGTGAAAATTTCAAGTTATCCTATAATATAACCATGATAGTGAAACTTTAGATGTTTGGAAATTACTCTATGGATTTCAATGAAATTTATATAGCGTATTCTAGGCATAAAAACTAGTGCTTTTCAATTAAAACTTTCTTTTTTATAATCAATAAACATGCGCTTTTATACCTCAAAAATCAAAAGTATTATACATTTTCAAAGGTTGCCTAACCTTTTAAAAGAACAAAATACATGTCGAATTGGTAATGTTAAAGTCGTGAAGTCGGTTAAAATGAGAGGATTATTTTTGAAATTATTATATTATCCCGCGAAATTTAAATAAATGAATGATATCATAATTTTTATATTAGAGATTAAAAATATATTTTCAAAATTAAAATTGCATAAAATACACCATAGAGTGAACACCCTACCCTTATTATAACTTTTCATGCAATTTCTGGTTTATATTCGTGCCTCAAATGATACATGAATTTTAAGCAATGTGTAATTGTGTAAATGCTTTTATTTTTCATTTAAACAAGTTATAAGAGCACAAATAATAATAAATTTTAACGTCCGTAAACTTTTACCATGAATCTGTATCCTTGGCTCATCGCAGATTTTAGGTGGATGGTAGCACTGCGTTCCCCTACCCTTCCCTTATGGAGGAATGCATATCCATTTTTGCCCATATCTGTTATATGGATTTCAGTGATTACACGGCTTTTGGTTGATAACTATAAAATGAAAAGAAAAGTTGTGTAATGAAAATATTCGTATTTTATGGATATTCGCTAACTTAAAATATATGAAATATTCTTACCAGTGGAGGGACGGTAAGGTACTCTTCAGATTTTTTGTTTTTTTTACCGGGTTTTGTTAAGACCCCTCTATAAAGAACCTCGTCACCAGGTTGCATTTTTCCCCACTTATACTCGTTTACTCGGTCATCTTTGGCTGCCACGCATGCGAGGAGGACAAAAGTTAAAACTACCAAGTATCTCATCTAAGTATGCAAATAGAGGGTATGATTATAACTCGTTTTTTGGTAATTTTAAATATTAAGAATGTCTTTTTATATTAACTTACTTTCAACATAGTTTCTTTATTCTTACCGCCTTCTTGACTTTAGATCGAATTGTATCTACTGAAAAAACCCTATTGCTTTTATATTAAATTATACGTTTCATTAGGAACAACAATCAGTTCAAATAGACGTATGGTTTAAACTTGACGTGTGTGACTTCAACTGTAGCACCAATTGTCTTTGGATGAATTATTGTCGCTAATTGATTTCATTTTTATTTATATCTCAAACGTAGTTTACTGTGGCGTCGTGCCCGAATTCTCATTTAGCAGTGCCATGTATCGAAAGTATTAAGAGACATTTCCATACTTAATTCAATCTAATAAAAATTCTTGCGGTTTTGAATTGGAATGAAAAATTATACCAAATTACTCTGACTAATTTATATTTTAAATTAGATATATAAATATCACTTTGCAGTGGCGGCGCCACTATTGCGGGTGTATTTTGTTATTTCTACGGTGTGTGAATGAAGAATTTAAGAAACTATTATACAATTGTTTATCATTGGTTGACGTTTTCCGAAGTTATGTGCGAACAGACACGTCCCCTTTTTGAAATTGGTTAAAAGTGAAACGATTATTTTTTACTTAATTACATACATTATCTTTCGAAATTGAAATAAATGAGTGGAAATAATTTCATTTTGCTGAATAAATATAGAATTTAAAGGTTTTAAAAATGTCTAAAAATAGCATAGGCTTCGACAGCAATTGCTTTTATGTACAATAAAATAGCCAAATCATAGAAAGAAAATTATAATTTCGATTCGCATCCCAAATGATCTGTGGAATAAATCAAAAAGTAATCAACAATTTTAACGTCCGTATTATAAGAAATCGAAATCCTTAACCGCCCTGAGTACAGCAAGAGTTACAAATACCAAGTATTTCATCTATAAACGGAGAAGCGAGAAGATGATATTTATGATATATCACTATCTCGTAATTTAAGATATTAAAAAAGAACGACGTATCGAAAAACTCTGCGAACGTAATTGAACGTACTTGTTTTTCTCACTACCTTCTAGATTTTAGATTACACTGTATCTGCTGAAAAAACACAGGTGCTTATATACAACAAAGAAATTTGGTTGTCTATTTCAATTAGCACAAAAAGACACGAATCGTTGAAAAACCTACAGGCAGATAAGGAGATTTTAATAATATCAATTGACTCTGGATTACTGATTATCCCTAACTGATTGCATTTTTATTCCTGGTTAAGCAAACAAAATTTGCTGTATGCAAATTCGAGTGATATTTTAATTGATTGCCGTTTATCAATTCAATTGTGCGAATTTTAACTAAAATTTAGAGTTTTACAGATCCTAACTAATTGTTGGAAAATATCGGGAATGCATTTCCCTCCCACACTATCACATTCACTCAAATCGAAAATGTATAATATAATAATTTGCTAAATTTTCGTTTTTTTCCGATCAGACTAAATTATAGTAATTTGACATTATGGACAATGCAGACGAACAATAAAAGTTTTTGTGTTTTGAAATGAATAATTGGAAAGTCAATTTCAGGATTACAAGGAACTTTAGTCACAATAGCTGCGTTTTTTTCATCCGGATCACGCTCTGGATCAACAAGAAATGAAAAAAACAATCCGGATCAGCACTCGTTTAGTTGAGAAGATGGTAGGTTTGCGTCTTCGCGAAGTGCCACAACAAAAGTTAGTGGCAGAATAAGATTCGTGTTTATGTTCATTTTGACGCAGTTAATTTGTGTGAATTTTAACAATTGAATAAATAAAAATGTAGGGAATGGATTTGTTTATTGCGGTATGCATTTCTCGAAGGCTATTAGCAAATTAGTGAAAGCCAATTGTCAATTCTTTATTCCAACTCGCACAAGCGCCTCTCGTGGAATATTTTGTAACCAACACGTTTGAGATCTTGATCCAGATCCAGATAAAAGTGTGGATCACGTGTTGTTGTTGTAACTCCATGTTAGGAAACTGATCTTGATCTTGATCCGGATGAAAAAAACGCAGCTAATGATAGCTTTTTAATTTAAGGAATGGTTGATTCTGGCGTATTTAAGGAGTAATTTGCTAATGTCTATTTAGTTTTGTTTCTTGAAGCTACATCTGATTCTGAAATAATATTTAAGCAGAAATGTTTTCATAAAATGGATGTACAAATAAATTATATTATTTAACTAAGAATTAAAACAAACATATTTTCTTTTGTTTAAACTAAATATATTTTTAATCATTTGTTGATTCCGAGAAAGAATTTCAGGAGCAATTTTTTTACATTAAACAATTTTTCGAAAACTAATTTGTTAATTTACGAAAATTGTATTAATAAACTTCCAAATCCAGAAATACATATGCGCGTATAGTACATTTGAATACTTTTATTCGCGTCAAATTTATTGTTGAACCCGCTGTTATTGGTATTTGAAATATATAAATTTTTAACAAATGCGTTTATTGTATGTGGAGATTTCTCCAAGATTACAGAAATCTATTGCAAAAGACCTCCCACATAAAATCATAGCCGGCTCCTCGTTGGGACTTGAAGTGAAGTGTCGCGTTTCTGAAACCAGGTCCTCCTTGCCTCAATGTTGCATAGCCTCCTTTTCCATTAGGGATTTGGTCAATTACACGAATTCCAGTAATGGTGCATTGTCCAATTGTTGAAACTGATCCATTCTGAAATTTAATAAAGGTTATTATAAGGGACCGAAAATAACGTATTTTTAATTTTTATAATTTAAAAAGGCTGAGGTAAGTTGTAGTAGTAGTAGAATAAAATACAGTACACCAAAGTGTTCCGCATGCGGCATGACTCCCTTTTTAGGTTCTGTGAAGCTTTTCAAAATTTAGCTTTTTTTACTATACGATTTAATCTAAACAGTTGTTTATTCAGCTTATTTTTTTTTCTAGCAAAAGTAAAAAGCCGCATTGGCTTAGGAAAAAAGGCTCATCAATGAAGGTTTCCATTTCTTCATCATATTATTTATTTGTTATAAACTAAATATTTTCACGTTTTTTTTCGGCAAATAGGTTTTAATTTAAGCATATAACTTGATAAATTTGCCGGCAAAATATGTAGCTTAACATCTTATTCATTTTTGGTTCGAAAAAATAAAATGCCATGTTGGCTTTTAATTTTTACCAGAAAAAAATATTAAGCTTTAAAAATTCTTATTTTTGGGTCGTAAAAAAAAAGCTAAGCAGACTTTTCAGTTTTGCAAGAAAAAATATAAAGCAGTTGAGCTTTTTTCTCTTAGCTCGAAATTATTATCGGTCTAGAGCAGTTAAGAGAGCTTTCTTCAAAGAAAATCATAACTGGTTCGGTGCCTGGTTATTATAGAGTAATCTTTTTATGTTTAATTGGTACATTAATAATAAGTTTTGGGATTCTATAGTCTTTTATTACGTAAATATAGTCAACATACATATGCATATATTTTTTATATATTTTTTCTTTTTGTTGCGTTGCATATAAACAATATTTCAGAATATTACTATTTAATAACTTGCTGAACTTTATACTGGTGGCAATTGTCAAAAAAATGTCAGAGAATAAAGTGATCTGCAAGTTTAATGTTTGATATTTTTTTACGAGCAGCAATTTTTAAAATAATATGGAAAACTATTTTTGCAAACGTGATGATCAATTTTACGAACTTGAACTTGTGAAGGATTTTATAGGAAAATTCCATTGTAGTTTTTAAATTGTTCGCAAGATATAGGTACAACGTTTGAAATTTTCAATCCATGGATTGCACTATTCACAACTTTCGGGTTTTGTTCACAATCTTCATATTTTATACGATTCATCGACAATGAAAAGCATGCATTTGTCGCGTAAAATATCGCATAGAAGAAAATGATGAGCTTTTTTTAATTTGTTTATTTTCAGGGCTCTTGTATTGTTATTGACAGACAAAAAAGCAATGGGTGTTAATATTTTTGATTCAAGGATTTTCTATAATTTTTATTAATTAATAATTTCTGCGAACGGAAATTAATAGACTGAAAAGAGGCTGGAAACAGTCTAAAAAAGGTGGATTGAAATTAAGCGGAAAAAATACTGAAATATATTTTTTTTTCGCCTGATTTTCCTCCACATTTTTAGTCTGTTACTGTTTTTCGCCTCTTTTTCATATATAAATTTCTGTCTCTTGTTCACTGATTCAGTTTACTTTCCGTTCGTTTTCTGACGGCCCTTTAACATAGACAAAATTGGTAAATCTTTCAGTCTGCTTTTAGTTTTATTTTTCACCCGAAATTTTATACTACTCACAAAATTCGAATTAAAAGCCCTTCTTGTTGAAAAAATAAATTTTATACCTTTGGTGGGTAGAAGCGGTCTTCAGAAACGACAAGCCAAGGTTTGCTCGATTTATAGGTAAATTCAATATGCATTCTAATGTCCTGCGGTCCAATCCGTCCAAAAGTGGCGTTGTATCCCAGAGCAATGCCAGCGAAACACACAGCTATCAGCGCCAACGATAAGACGCTAAATTGCTTCATTTTAACGTTTTTAAGTTTTCTTTCGTAAAGCAATTAACTGAGGTACTTCCCGACGCAGAGGCAATTAAAGTAATTAGATTTTGAAAATCCACTTGACGCACTAAAAATGAACTACCGCCACAGAAAGCTTATCGGCGATTTTTATACTGCGATTCCGGGCTATTTTCCGGAAAGGGGAAGTTATCTTGATATTCTAATCAGTCTACCTGAAGTGAACGAGATTGCGTTAAACCCTTTCGGAAAATTAGCAAACTTTGGGAGATTCAGATACGCGAATTTCTAGTAACTAACTAGAAAACCAGGGACTTGTTGTTAACGAATCTGTAGATGCGATGAATCAGATATTTACGCTTTTCTGACATCTCAAGTGCGATGACTAAATGAGGTCGATGTAAAAACGTCTACCTTCTACGTAAAGATAAAAGACAAGTTTAAATAATACCAAGCTCTACAGCGCCTGATAAAGAGGCACAACTGTTGCATAAATGTTTACATATCATTTTTTGCAATGTCAATGCTATCTTTAGTGTGAAGGAAGATTGGCAAAGTTTATTGTTCCTATATGTAGACTATGAAAAATGTCGAAAAATATAAAATTTTTAGAGGCAGAACGCCAAGTATAAAAAGTTTGGTTGGTTTCGAACAAAGTAACTACTTCAGTTCTTCTAGTCTAAATTCCTCCATATTTTGTTACCAACAGGATTAAACTGAAATACTTAAAATTATCACATTAAAAAAATAAAATTTATCCAATTATAAACCCACAATCATTTGAAGTGGACACTTCTGTGCTTTATGACAACTTAAAGCCATACGCAATTAATATTATGTGATTCTACGAAAAAAAACGTAAGGGCATTCAAATAAATTATAAGGAGAAAGCAAGTTATAATTTCACTTCATAAAATTTTTATTTTCCCAAAATATCACTTTATAGCATTTAAAATTTATCTGCCCCAGTATTCAACAATGAAGTTGTATCCATGACCACGTTGAGACTTGAAGTGGAGTGTGACTTCCCTTTGTCCTGGACCTCCAGATTTTAGGGTAACGTATCCTCCCTTGCCATTAGTGTATTGGTCAGTTACTTTAATTCCAGTGATCAAATTCTGTCCAACAATTCCCTGGAAAAATAAATTTAAAAATGTTAAAATCAAAATTCTTATAACATTTTAGCGTTGTACAAAATTTTAATTGAAAAAAGTATTTAAATTACCTTTGGTGGGAACTGAACATCCTCAGAAACAACCCTAAGAGTTTTGGCCTTCTTGATCACATATTGTTGGAAAAGCTTCCTATCACCTGGAGTGATGCTTCCAAAAGTATTGCTGTGACTTTGAGCGTAGGTGTCAGCTACGCAGGCAGCAATAACAGCAAGGGCCAATACTCCGAAGTATTTCATCTGGAAAAATTCACAATTTTTAATAATTTCCAATTTTCAAACCTGAAATATCTATAGACTACTCACTTTGATGTACGATTGCAACTAGAAGGTTACTGTCTTGTCCAGTCTCGTCCGAGCTCTTTTATAAGAACGTAATCTATTGTGGCAGCAATTGTTCTGCGCTATCTATCTTTCTGAGTTAGGTGATAATAATAGATTGATTTTCTTCTACTGAAGTAATTACCGGAAACGAAGTACTTTGCAATTGTTTTGCTGCAATGTTTATGTTTGCACAATTGGTTTGACGAGCTGACCAAGAAATTTCACAAGAAGCCCATCGACCGAACCTTAAGTATTTCCTCTTCGCCGTAATTAATTAATATATTTATGTTTATTGTTGTCAATCTTATTGGCACTGGAAATGAATCAGTCATTTATTTTTTTTAAAGTAATGAAGTTGTTAAACAAAAAGAATTGCAATTGGATAACTTAAGTAGATGAATGTGAAAAAAATTAGTTGCTTAAATAATGAAGGAAGATAACATGATTTTGCAAAAAACCGAGTAATACTTTTTATATAAAACTCGATCGTTATAAGGTAAAATGTTCACATGATATGTCTGTAATCGAATTTGTTTCATCAATCTTCAAACGAATTTTTTAACAAATTTATATAGCAGGTGAAGTAAACACAATTTATGCTTTGTATTTAAATTAAATGAATTGATAATGTCACAATTCTGACCATGCGTTATCGATCGATAAGCCAAAATACAATAAAGATGTAGATATTTAGGAATTTCGTTTAAAAATTGACAATTGTTCTTCATTATCTCTATAACGCTTCGAACATATTTTTTTTCGAAAACATTTTTATAAACGTTTTTTTAGAGTCAAGTTAATTTAATGGATGTTGATAAAATTAAGAACATGGCAATTTTTCCTGTTAAAATACTGGGAATATTAACATTTTGTTGCATAGCTTGTCACCGAATTTGAAATTTTTAAATTTTTTTTCTAGTTTGGGTTGTTTTATTAAGTAATGTATGCAAAAAAAATTGCAATGACAACTCTAGTTGGAAAAGTAGATTTCGAAATGTATATCTACTTTTTTAACGATTTTGAAACTAATCAGTGTATTTATGCTAGTTACCAATTATACTGACCAAATAACAAAATATTTTGGGATTTATGGGTTATAAATCGAACTAGAATTTCGATGCGGGAGATAAGACTGGGCAAATAGATAATTCGCATCTACATATTCTACAGAAATCTTTTCACAGCTTAGAATTTTTTTCGGAACTGTGTGAAACTAAAACTTTTGGTTTTGAAATTGTTGTTCATTTATTTTATTTTTTAGCCATATTACTATTAACTATGTTTACGGAACTAAGTTTTTCACTATATGGCATGGTATGGCAAATCAGATTTTAGATTCCGTAAATGAAATTAAAGTTATTGTTGTTATTTACATATATTAATTATCCATCTGTAAGCAATCTAGACGTCATAGATTGTCAATGTCATTGAGACTGGCCATGAATTAGTTATTTTATTTTTTTAAGGTAATGCAAGTATTAAACAAAAGAATTGAAATTAATGAATGTAAAAAAATTTAAAGAGGAATTTCTATTCAAATACCTAGATGTGATTCAAAGATTACAAAGATTGGTTGGTTCCGAACAAAGTATCTACATAGATTAGTTCTTCTATTTACAATAATAACTCTAAATTCTTCTATATTTCGTCACCAACTAGATGAAATTAAAAGAGTTAAATTTATCACATTAAAAAAAAGAAGCTAATAAAATCGAGAATAGATAAAGTTGTTCAAATTGTACTGATTATGCTTTATCCAATCAGAAATCCATAATCATTTGAAGTGGACACTTCTGTGCTTTATGACAACTTAGAGCCACGCAATTCGTGATTCTACGTGATTCGACGAAAAAACTTAAGTGCATTCAAATAAATTATAAAGAGAAAGCAAGTTATAATTTCACTTCATAAAATTTTATTTCTTCCCATAATATCACTTTATAGTATTTAAAATTTATCTGCCCCAGTATTCAACAATGAAGTTGTATCCATGACCACGTTGAGACTTGAAGTGGAGTGTGACTTCCCTTTGTCCTGGACCTCCAGATTTTAGGGTAGCATATCCTCCCTTACCATTGGTGTATTGGTCAGTTACTTTAATTCCAGTGATCAAATTTTGTCCAACAATTCCCTGGAAAAATAAATTTAAAAGAGTTAAATTTAAAATTCTTAAAAAATTTTGTATTTGTATGATATTTTAATACAGAAACAGAATTTAAATTACCTTTGGTGGGAACTGAACATCTTCAGAAACAACCTTAAGGGTCTGCCCCTTCTTGATCACATATTGTTGGAACAGCTTCCTATCACCTGGAGTGATGCTTCCAAAAGTGATGCTGTGACTTTGAGCGTAGGTGTCAGCTACGCAGGCAGCAATAACAGCAAGGGCCAATACTCCGAAGTATTTCATCTGGAAAAATTCACAATTTTTAATAATTTCCAATTTTCAAACCTGAAATATCTATAGACTACTCACTTTGATGTACGATTGCAACTAGAAGGCTACTGTTTTGTCCAGTGCCGACCGTGCTCTTTTATAAGAACCCAATCTATTGCGACAGTAATCGTTCTGCGCTATCTATATTTTTGAGCTAGTTGATAATAACACTGGTTTACACTAATTTTGTTCCTAAACAGGTGGTATATCATTTTTACAGTATTTTTTTCCGTAGATTACATATTCACAAACAAAAATGACCCATCACGTCATGTTTTGAGAAAAATAGATTCAAAAAGTACAAAATATCGTATTTTGAACATTTTTAAAACTTCATTAACAAATAAATTATTGTAGGAGCTTGCAATGTATAAATAATAAATAAATTTTGAATCTCTAGCTACTATACTAAAAATACCCTATGCATTTCACTTTGCTTTCTTAACCAATTACTTCATACAATTGATAGTGAATGAAAATCACAAGTAGCGTACGCTCATGAAAACCTAGTGCTTAGTAAGAGCTTTGGAATTGTGATATTTCATTTAAAAACAAATCTTTAAAATACATCTCATACAAAGTACAAAAACAAAAAAATTGAATTTTGTAAACCAGTGTAATGGAATAATTTTCTTTTACTGAAGTAATTACCGGAAACTAACTACTTTGCAATTGTTTCGCGGCAATGTTTATGTTTGTATAATTGGTTTTACGACCTGGCCAAGAAATTTCACAAGAATACCATCGACCGAACCTTAAGTATTTCATCTTCGCTATTATTAATTAATATGTATATGTTTTTATGTTTATTGTTGTCAATGTCATTGAGACTGGCCATGAATTAGTTATTTTATTTTTTTAAGGTAATGAAGGTATTAAAGAAATGAATTGAAATTGATGAATGTAAGAAAAATCAATTGCTTAAAATGTCGAAGATGATAACATTGTTTTGCAAAAATAAAAACAAATAATACTTTTTATCTAAAATTCAATCACTATAAATGAAATGTTCACATGATATATCTGTATCGAATTTGTTTCATCAATCTACAAATTCGTTGACAAATTTAGCAAGTGAAGTAAACAGCAATTTATGCTTTGTATTAAAATTAAATTAATTGATAATGGCGAAATTCTGACCACGCGCTATCGATCGACAAGCCAAAATGTAATAAAGAAGCAGATATTTAAGGATTTCGTTTAAAAATTGATAATTGGTCTCCGTTATCTCCATAACGATTTGTTAATTTTTTCTTGGAAAAAATTCTTACAAATGGGTTTTTTTCAGAAAAATTATATACAGTAGTTACTTGATTGCTGGAATCTAAGTATGTAGTATAATTTAATGGATATTGATAAAATTAAGAATCTGGTTTTTATTGACATTTTATACCATAGCTTGGCACTGAATGTAAAATTTTTCTAATTTGTTTAGTTCGGGTTGTCTTATTTAGTGTTAAGAATTTATTTTAGGTGTTTAAGAAAAACGCGGTAGATTAATTGTTTAAGTCAGTTTATTGCAGCGTCTACTGGTCTGTACAAATCACAAGAGAGGCTGAGACAAGTTTTACAGGCAATTTATAGACATGCACTCTTTGGAAAGAGTAGGTCTCTCAGAGGTTACTTTACTACAGAGACTTAATAAAAGAGTTACAAGAGATTTAGATTTATTTCAAGTGCGATGATGATACTCTGATGATACTACAGCTCCGAACATTTAGTAATGTATGCAAAAAACAATTGCAAAGACAACTCTAGTCGAAAAAGTAGATTTCAGTATTTTATGTTAGCCCATAATTCACAACTGCACAGGACAATTTCAAGGATCTAAAAGTTCAATTAAGTATTAACGACAATTTAAAATTCCAAAAGTGGAATTTAATTTCGAGCGGCTGCCAAATAATAAAAGATTTTGGGATTTATGGGTTCTAAATGGAACTAAAATTCCCACTCTTGGTTTTGAAATTGTTGTCCACTTATATATTTTATTTTAGCAATTTAACTATTAACTATGTTTACGCAACTAAGTCTTTCACTATGTGGCATGGTATGGCAAATCAGATTTTAGAGTCAGTCAAGAAAATTAAATTTATTGTTTTTATTTATTTTATTATATCCATCTGTAACCGATTTTGATTACATATGTTGGTATCACTATAAAAAAATTTGAAGGAAAATTTCTTTTCTAGTACATGTAGGATATTCATTCGGATATTAATGAATGCGAGTGGCATTTTTTCCATAGATTACGACTACGTAGCTAAGTCCCTTACCACGTTTAGATTTGAAATGAATAGTGGCATTTGTGGCGCCTGGACCTCCAGACACAAGAGAAACCTTACCACCGTCTTTCTTTGCTTGGTCAACAACTTTAATGAGCGAAATCCTATTACGGTTACCCTAAATAATAAAAAATATAAAATTATTAATTCAATAGACATTGTGATTCCAAGTTTTTTAATAACTACTTCAATATCAAAGAGATATTATAGAAGAAATATTTAAATTTACCTTGATGTATCCGTATCTTAAATCTGCGGAAACTACTTGTGCAAGTTTGGGCGATCTGAAAACGACTCTTCTGTCTAATACTTCATCACCTCGCTGATATTCACCATAGGTAACATTGTGACCGGATACCACAGATAGGCCCACAACAACAATAAGAGCAAACACTCCGAAGTATTTCATCTGTAATTTGTTAAGTTAGTTTCACAAAAATAAAATATCAGAAAATTTTCAATATCATACTTTGAATCACTTTTGATTACTTTTGAGAAGTAAGAATGAATGACACTGAAGGAACACGTTCTGTTTTTTCTAGAAGCTAACTGCCGCTTATATAGGGATTTCACCATGCCCGACAGATGTTCTGTTGCGTCAGAACATGTTCTAATACAGTGAATTTCGTCATATAAAATAACGGCCGTAAGACTTTGACATTTTATTGAAGAATATACTACATACATACATATATGTATGGACATATGTATAACTGTAGATAATATTTGTTCATTTCGGGAAAATTTGGTTCATTAATTGGATTGCATTTAACTCTACACGTGAACTCAAGATATTTTTTAATATTTAGATTTAGTGTATATTTTGACAGTTGGTAAACTATAGACACTATTTCTACAATACAGCTTAGAATGACAGTTGTTTTTGCATCGAAACAATAAGATCTGTTGCAAATTATATAAAAGGCCATGTTTGCGCAATTGTTCCACACCATACGCAATAGACTTTCTTCAAAGTCACCAGTGTGATTTGCGTATGTTTTCTAGCCACTTGCATGACATATTAGCTTACTTGTGCTAGTTAATGATACTCATACACAGTAGAATTAAAAAGCTGTGCACACATACATAAATATATTATATGCATCTAGAAGTCCATCCATCGCGTTAAATTGTCTTTTCTGAAGGGAAAGTAGCATTGCTGGGTGATGAAATAATCCCTGTTTTTGAATCATTTAGTTTTCTAATAGTTTTGCTAAAGAGACTTTTTGAGAATTAGGTACTTGACGTAATTGCCCTCTTTTATAATTCCTCTTGTGCACATTGAGATTACATCAAGTTGTGTTTTATATATGATTGAACTTCATAAATCGTTAGTATAACATCTTATTGAAGTTTTACAACTAAATTCATACTAGGTACTTTTGATATTATAGCCTCTGAACGTGACTTTCCTATGTTTGGTTTGGCTTGGAATTTTCGTTTATCCAAACTTTAAGAGCGTCTTTCTCAAATTCAGGTGCAAGCGATAACTTAAAAAGTTCTAAATCAATTGCGTTGAAATTTTTTCTATTACGAGTATAATACTTTCTAGATGAACCTAAAATTTTTGAAAATCTGTTAAAAAACTAATTTTTTCGATGTGAAAACTATTGAAAGATATGGTTTAAAATCCGAGGAATTTTTAAAAAGTGTTTAAATTCGCGAATTATTTTTTTTTTTTTAATTTTTGTCTTAGGTTCATCATCTTCCCGCAAGACTGGATTATAATTCCATCATTTTGAATAAGTTTATTAAAAAAAAAAAAATTGTAATTGTTAAAAGTAGAAATAAAACATATGCTAAGTTATAAAAGCATTGAATTAATCTATCATTAAACAAAAACCTGGTGTACATAATCTTCTTGAGACTTGGAAAACTTGATTTCAAACAAAATAGCGTATTTCTTCCTACGGAATTTGCTTGAGATCGATGAAGAAGTAAGAACAAAAACTAAGGAAGAAGAACACCTTGAGTTGTAAGTTGACTAATGAAAAAGTGATTACTTCTCATAGAGCAGCAGAACTTTGAGTCGCTCAAAGTTGTAGAACCTATCCGAGCTGGTTTTTGGGGCATAAACTGTGGTCCAACTTTACTCATAAATAACGCAACAGCTTCGGCTGCATCATTGCATCATGTCGTCTTCACCTTTACTTTGTGAAATTGCTCGTTAGAAATCTTTGAAATCTTTGTATCTTTGAAACATCGAAAGTAGCAGGGTAGCTTCTTTGAAACTCTGTCAGGGATCACCGCATCAAGAAATACTCGCAGTCCCTGCGCCCTGCTCCTCGTCAACTTCTTGCCCTGGGTGGGAACGTCTTCGAGCCGCTGGGAATTTCAATTTAATTTCTAGCTGTCTGTGATGAGAAATTCATCAAGTGGTTCATGGGTTGGAAATAATTCGTGCGGTTTAGTCCCGTCTTACGTCTTGCGTCTCGCGTCTTACAGCATCCCTTGCGATGTGCCCTTGTGCCTGAATCAATGGATGCGGATGGCGCGAGCAATCCCTCCGCCAGCCCTTTCAGCTGTTGTTTCCGAAGACTCTGGTCCCTTTGACTTTTCGGGATTCCCGCTTCCCAGATTCTTCGCAGATACTACTCTTCCAGAAATGTGTTCACGGCGAATATTTTAGTTTTGGTGGCAATAAGGAATTTTTGATGTGATTTCAGGATGACGCCAAGGAATGAGGGGAATGTGATAAGACGAGACGTGAATATTCTCTGAATAGACAAAAGTGCTTCTTTATGTGCTCGGATGGCTCCGGCACTTGCGGTGCAGTCCCGGGCTAGCACTCAAGTAACACTCACACGAACCCCATTCGTCAGCAGGCGGAAATGGGGATTTAATTATTAGCTGGCTGGAGGTTGCTCAAACCCACATTTGATCGGGGGAAATGGGGTTTTTGGGGGAACAGAAAGGCGCTTTGAAGCAGAGCTAATTTATTTTCAAATAAAACTGGCTTTTGCGTTATGAATATTTGGGGTTTTTGGGATTTTAGTGTCCGAAGATTTCTAACAGAAATTCATATCCCTTTCCTCGTTGGGAAATGAAATGGATCTTAGCAGAATGCTGTCCAATGCCACCTTCCGTGATATAAGCGTAGCCACCAGTTCCATCTTCGCATTTATCTGTTATCCGAATTTCGGTGAAAATGTGGTCGTACGAAACTCCTCCGCCCTAGAATAAAAATAATATTTTAAACATAAAATAAAATTATTCTCATTAATTATATACCTAACTTATTTTAATTTTATTAGTTAATTCAAATATTTTCATTGCGTTCTTCTAATTTTTCATAAGTTTTAAATTAATTTACACATTCTCCTACCGAAAAGCATTTCGAAACAATCTATAGATGCATATAGCTAAAGTACTTAATTTCTCTAAGCAAAAAACAATAAAACATACAAATCCATACATAACTAGATTAACAATTGACATAAAATTGAACATAAGGAAGAAGAAAACGGGAAAGGAGAAGTAGGTTTTAGAGCTACAGCTACTAACTATGCCTGGGTAGAAGACGTTTTCAGAGACTTCCCATCCCGCTTTTGCTGGTCGCTTCACTAAAGTCGAGTGAAGTAAGCGATCCTCTGGTCCTGCCTTTCCAAAAGTAACACTGTGATTCTGGGCAAGTGAAGCTGAAAAGCAGCTTATTACAGCCAAAATGACAGCCGGAAAGAATTTCATCTGTAAGATAGAATAGTTATTTCACTTTTCATGAACTTTTTACTCATTTAATCCCACTTTCGATCGTTAGTTGAAACTCAAATAACTTGTTTGAATTCTAGAAACAGACTTCTACCTTACGATGCGCTGGTGACCTTTATATGTATAACATGAAAGCCACGTTTATGTACTTAATAGAAGTTCTGCTAGACTGAAGTTTTCTTTAACTAGATAGTTTTTAAAAATGCATAAAAGCACCTGTCTGACACAATTTTCCCTTTTCGATATGAAGAATTTCTTGTCTTTGTACCTTGCTTTTTGATATTGTCGTTCTCAGAACTCGTTAAGTGTGTGTGTGTGTGAAAATGTGAGCAATCTTAACTTTTTCCTGACTTATTGTATGTAGTTGAGTGAGTTACGTCACAGAGATCATGATTTAGAAGAAACAGTTTCTCATTTAACGATACCATTAATATTTTAAGGGTAAATTATGAGATTATACTATATTCTTACTAGAAGATACAATTTTAATTTTAACAATAGTAAAATGCGTTTTTTTCTATTTTTATTCTAACTATTTTAGAGTGATATAATTCATTTAAATACTCCAATTTGAAAATTTGTAATCCTTGCCAATTTTTACTACTAAAGAAAGGATTTGGAAACGCATATCACACGCCAGGATACTTTAAGAGTTACCACAAACACAAACAAAATTACGTCTTACAGGTATTTTTTGGCAATTATGGAGTTTAGGGGCATCACCTCCGATGACCTTGAAATTTTAGTATGTTGTAGAGTTTAAGATGCTGAACAAAAATATATATACATGTTGGGCGCGGAGAGCATATCTACACATAGTTTTTTAATGTTGAACATGGATGAAAATGAAACATTGATATTTTGCGACCATCCAGAGTTGAAGAAAGTAGAGGATATGGAAGGGGGGGGGGGGGGGGGGGGTTAAAAGTTTGATCAAATTTTTAACACACCTCCCCCCCTCCCCCTCCCCCTCTCCACCCCTCCATACCCTATACTTTCTTCAAATCTGGATGTTTTATAGAATTTTGGAAAGTAGAATAAAATGAGAGATTAATTGACAAAAACCATCAATCGGACATTTCCCCCACTCCATCCATGCGCCAACGGGTCGGGTGTTACCTCAAGGTCAACATATTTCAAGGTCAAGGTCATTGGCCGCCGTTCTTTTCAATTTCGTAATCGCGTGACTATGGTAGGTAGATGATTTTTAAAATTTCGATAATTACTAGATTTGGAGATGACTAGAATAAAAAATATTTTAGCAATATATTTTTTTAAATCGTTACCATTTCATTAAAAAAACCCATTTCCATTCCATTTACTGCCGAAGTTAGTACTAGGGTAGTGAAATATGCTACCGAGAATTCCACGGGCGTGAAAATCTGAAACAAAAATGTATGGAATTTGACATTTCACGGGCTTGTAAATTTAACTTAGTACAATAGGCTTTACGATGAACGCAAAGATGTTTAAAACTTATCGTTAGTAAATGTGACCAAACAATTTGTATTTGATTGGAAGGGAAGGAAATTTGTTTACAATCCACATTACACCATAAAACTTTGATTTTATGAAGAACTTCTGATTGTAAATAAATGGACAAACCAGAAAATAAGTTCTGCTTTTTATGGGTAATATTTCGAAAATAACATTTTATTGAAAATTAAGTTTCAATTCCTTGATAGTTGCACTGCAATTATCAATGTTATTTATTGCTTTTAGGTTGTTTCCTCTTATCATTACGAAAATCATAACAACTCATAATGGAGTAAATATTATTAACAAAGTCAAGCAGCTCGCAGTTCGGAAATTACATCTAGTCAAAACAAAAACAAAACCAGACTTTCTAAGATCAGTTTACAGGGAAATGCTTTCATAATGCCCACGATCAAGTTGATCGCTTCATTGAGGAAGTGGGAGATTATCTGTTTTCTGGAAAAAGTTGTTAAATGCGTCCCGCTCGGTGTTTTCTCGCTTTTTTCCCGAAGATATTGCCTCGCGAGTTATCCCAGCTGGCGGTTTTCTTTCATCATCCCAGCATCACGCCTGACGCGACACATGTTTGTCTTCCCTGACAAGATTCCGTCAAATCGGGCCAGCCAGAGATGATCCCGGCGCTGATGATGATGAGCCCGGAGAACACTCCGGCCGCATTGAAGGAAGCCTGCAATTAAAATTAGTCCCCCGGTCCCGGGGGAAGCCGCATTTAGGGCAACTGAATTAGGTGTTGCTCGTATCGCAGCAGCGGTTGCGGGCACATTAAGCGCGACAAAGTCCCCTTAATTGGCCTATCCGTCCCGCGGTTTGCGGTCGACCAGAAATGATTTGTGAACCTGGAAAAATCTGGCCGTAGATTGCTTCGCCGGAGATCCTCAGATTGTAAGTAGCAGGCCTATAAAAAAGTTGAGCTGCAGCCGCAAGATCACGGCCAGCGATGCGAAACTTCACTTCGGTCTCCTCAAGGCGAGGTCTTGCTCTCCCCGGGGAAGCGATCGTGTCCGGGAACAGCCGAACTCCAGGTGGCCACTTTGCTCTAACTAATGATAAAACTAGAGACGAAGCCCCCGAGTTGAATGTGGCTGATCGAATTGATCTCTTCGATCGCTGGCTGCGGGGAGAGGTAATTGCGCAATAAATCTTCATTGAATTTTCCATTGGCGCGGCATAACCGGAAATGAGTAATTTAATTGGATTTTAATCAGCACAACCATCGGGAGACAGACTCATGCAAAATTAATTAATTTTTGGCCAATGGGACGATTCGTTTTGTTTTATTTTCGTGTTTCTTCACCATATGGCTGTCGAAATTTTATCTAATAAACAAGCATGTTGAAAGTCCTGGGGCTTACCGGTTTCTGGCCTTTTAAGGCTATTTAGACACACCCCGCAAGATGATAACAAGCGATAATATATTGAAGTTGCTATCACTATTAAATTTATCATTTTGCTTTCCAAACATGAGGTGATTTCTGATACTGGAGAAAATATATGAATCCTTTATCTCTGGTAATTTGACCGCAAAAGACTTGTGGAAAGCGTCAAAGCGAGAAGTACAACGAACTAAAGCCGTTGGAGTTGGCTATTTGTTTCCTTTTCAAATGAGCCAGACGATTTTAACCTATGCTATGCAATAGATGCACTAAGATTTTTTACGTAATTTAAGAATTAACCTTAACGAATAATGACATTGCTCAAAATGGCTTTAATGAGATTTTTCAGTCTGTAGTGCAGTTGTAGTAAAGAACTTAGAATGCAATTATAAATATAAGCTCTTTGGTTGTAGTCTATTAAATAGGAATCGAAATAATAAATCTTTGGTATTTTGTAACAAAAGAGGCGCCCAAGGAAGCTGCAGTCGGAAAATTGAGTGAAGTGTAACTGGATTGAGCTGATTTCATAAAAAGTTTTTGGAATAACTACACGTTGGTAATATTTTGTTATAGTGTCGCACTTCTTTAATACGCGCTTATTAAATGTTATTTCAATGAAACCAATGCAAAGAATAACAAATGGCACATTTTATAATTCATACTCGTAATATGAAACGCCAATTCCATAATATACATGTACATACATACATGTGTATTATATGTATTTGTATCTCAATTGGCAGTTTTCTGATTTTATTCAATTTTTTATGAACATAATTTTGAGTTCTCATTATACCAATACAATACGTAAAGCAATTTATGTTGGTCGTGTGTTGACTAATGTTGAACTAATTATTATTTTTGACAAATTTGGTTGCATCTGAGTTGTTTTCCCGACCTTTATTAAAACAAATAATAATGCGTATGTACATATATGTGAAAACCCCAAAAATATTAAAATATTTAATATAATTAATTAAGTAATCCTTACTATCAATAAAAAAAAATGAACTTAAAGTGGAAAACTTCAAAATATTGTAAAATTTATTATTAAGTCGATTTATAATATTTATCTTCCGGTAACATTTACGTAGAATGCAGGAATTACTCTAATTATTTGAACTAATAAAATTTTTAAGTTAAAAACTTATGCCCTTTGTACTAACCTTTGACAGTTTTATCCCTTTAAATATTTGTTCCTCTGTTTATAACAATAAAAATAAGTAGTTTTTCAAATTATTACTTAATTAAATTACAATATCATTTTATATTTAAAATTGAAAACTATCTTTTGTCTTTTCAGGTGTCTTGGCATCAAATCGCCCTTCATCGAGTTTAGGAACGAAGTCGAAATCCTAGCAAACACGAGCATTTCTCTGAATATAACAAAAGATGAGCAGGTGCTGATGCATGAAGAAAGTCTGAAAAAGTTGGGAACTTTCATAAAACCCGTAGATCTTCGCAATTCGACCACAGGTTTTGTGAAGTCGAATCTTACGAAGAAGATTCCGCCCACCCCCGCCGGCCGACGAAGGAGTGGAACGGAAAATCCCATAGCCGAAGAAATGGACAGAAAGGAGATTGAGCTGCTCGAGGAGGAGACCGATCCAAACGTCGGGTTTCCAGGACTCAGCAACGACGATCGCAAATTTATTGTCCCCATGGCTCTAAAAAATCCAACGAATGAACCAAAAACGGCGGCTCCGCCAAACAACGACTTCTCGACGAACATCGACGACCTTAAGAACCACATTCTGATGCTGCAGAACATGACGAAGAATGACAAGTCCTTCCAGAGTAAATTTGTCGTCTTCCCGAGCATTCAGCGGGAGCGGAACACCACACACCCGAGACCCCTGGCGAGCCCGTCGACGACGCCAGCATCCAGAAGAATTGCGCCAGTCGTTACACCAAAAATTCCAGAGCCGGCAAAATCAAAGGCGCTGGATTATGACGAGCCCCATGATGACTATCACAAGGAGATCTCGATAATCCCGCAGGTTTTGCTCTTGAACGACCAGACCCCGCCGGATGAGGAGGAGGAGCATCCGCGGAGGGTCGGTGGGGGGCAGAAGGAGACCCGGGTGACGTACTCGCGAAGAAGAAATTTTCGGAAGGCCTCGACAACCACGACAACGACGATCGCCGTGACGACGGCCGCGACAACGGCTGAGAAGCCGCGTCGGAATCCGAAGCGGCAGAGGGGCGGCAACGGCGAGAGACGCAACAAGAAGCGTCAGCAAAATTGCAAAAATGTCGACAGCCCCCGGTGCCAGCGGCAGCGCGGGAGGCAGCTAGCCCTATCCCTAAACATAAATAAGACGGCGCAGATGACCTCTGCGGAGCGGCCGTTCCCAGCGACTGATCCCCGGGACAAGACGGGACCCCGCGCCGACCCGGACCACTTCTGGCTGGGTGGCGGGAGGCCCCAGGATGACGATCAGAAATTGTCGCGATCGGTGCGCAGCCACCACATTCGGCGGAATGCAGGCGGCGCGCGGTCCTCCTATGAGGGCACCCAGGCTTCCAGGGACTTCATCATTCCCGTCGGGAACGTCATCAATAACAATCAATCGATGGCGTACAAAGAGGCCGTCGATCTGAACCCAGACCTCTGTTACCGCGTCGACGGGATGACGTACGGCCAGCAGAAATTGTGCGTGCTGCACACCAGCATCATGCCCGCCATCAGCCGGGGGGCGAGGTCCGCCATCCAGGTGAGTGCACTGCTCCCCATTTTTTCCCGGTTTCGTCTGTGGGATTGCGGGAGAACTCATTTCGAAATCAGTCTCAATCTTGAGACGCTGCGACGGGCGCGCTATTCCTGATCGCTATCGCCTTCCTGATTAACGTGGGCGTGCGCTGCTGCGCTGTCTGCCAGTGGACATTTCTAATCCAATTGAGATCGCTCCGTGCGATAGCGATGACTTGCGCGTCTTCGATTAAAAGCCTGCAGTTTTGCTAGCCCTCTTTCCCAACCATTTTTGCATTCTCATCGCGGCGTAGTAAGAATTTAGTAAGAATTACAAATTAAGACAATTCCTGGATTGTCTAGAGTTTGATGAATGAGGGGCGTCTGACACTTGCGTCTCTGTTCCATTACTGGCACTTCCCCCGTACCTTCTTTTAGTAAATACTTTAGCTATTTTTGGAATAATCCATTAGTAGAAATTGGCGCTTATTTTAAATGTTATTATTATTTTTGGGACAGGGAAAATATGTTGAGAAAATATTGAAACCACATATTTCGGTATATATGCACATATATGTAGTATTCTAGCTTAAAAAATATATGCTATAATGACACTGGAAAATGAAAAGGTAGATTTCGAAATCTTTAACCAATCTCAGAAAGAGGAGGTTATCAATTCGACCCCTATGCATTATTTTGTTTCTATTTTTGTTCGCGCAACGCCTTTTTGATTGCTTGATTTGTAAAATGAAATGAAAATGATAAAATATGTATTCTGCGATTTGCATGCCAAATAGATTTACGGAGGTTATTCGGGTTACTGATTTTAAATCTGATACCCGACTATGAAAATTAAAAATGGCACATCTAAAATCGTGGCCTATAGTATGTAGTATATATTAATAGTATGAAATATCATGAAAGGTGAAGTATGTTACTGTTTTGTGCCTGGTAATTTCAAATTTGGTTTTTAATTTTAAATATGGCGCCGAATATTTCATATAAATTTTATTAACCTTCCACACACATGCCATTTTCATAAGAGGAATATCTGTTCAAAAGGAGCTATTTCCATTTAATTTAATTTACAAATATTGAAAAAACTAACAATGGAAATTAACAAACGAAACTTATAGCTTCCAACATTGAACTTCTGTATATTTTTCCACCTTCGCTAAAAATTGGAAAATATCTAAACTTATAAGATGCAATTTCGGAGTGATTCTGCAAATTCCAGTTGTTATTGTGATAAATATAGATTTTGAAAGTCATTCTTGCCGGTTTTATTTAACTTCGTGTATTATTCGCGGTTGTTTCACAATCGTTTTTTTCCTGAAAATTCTTAGTTCATTTTAAAGAATTTAATGTTGGTAATATCTTTCTTTCTGACCTTCTAAAATATAATTTAAAATGAGAAGCAATAACGTTAGTTAATTAGTTAATTTTACCAATACTTTATGTACAAATTCAAACAATAACGCAGTTTTGTTAATAGGCAGTATGAATTTCGGGAAATCAGCATAATCTTTTAAATACTCGGCTCAATTTTCCTCGAATAGTTTTTCTGCTTTTATTCAATATACTTTTTGATTTAATTTTATTCAATAGTTTACTCGCAGTAAACATTTTAGTAGCTAGGGTATGCGATGTCCCAATGTGCCAAGTTAGAGTTAAACTTAAAGTAAAAAATTCAGGTTTTACTTATTGGAGCAGTGTTGTTTAATAAAATAAATATGTACAAAAACTAATCTTACAAATAAATATTATACGTATGTATCTACATTAAGTTGTGTTATCTAATAATATAAAAGAGGCGTGTGTTTATGTCCATAAATTTCTATTAAGTAACTGAAGCCTTTAAACCATTTTGCCTCAAAATGCATTGAAACAGATCCCATTCCTGGACCACCATTTGTGAGATTTGCGGTTGCACCATTATCCCATCGATCTGTTACTTTGATGTATGAAATTGTTAATGGTCCCAGATCTATACCCTGAAAAAATATAAAATATTATTATTAGTATTCAACTTAATTATTAATAGTTTAAAAAAATAATATAATATGAACCGCTTTTTTAAAAGTGTCATCTTAACAACTACTCCATTCAAATTGTAACATATACCGAGATAGTCCAAATGTAAATTTTTAACTTTAAGTATATTATTTGGTCTTTAATCTCTTATAAGATCAAACTGAGCAGAAAAACTTCTAGCATATTTATGTAAAAGTACAATCATTTGTATTCCTGAAATTATGTTTTCCAGTTCTTTTAATTAGTAATAGGTACATGTGATGGGTTTAAGCAATTTTAGCGATTTAGGGTTACCAACATGGCATTATAAGTCTGATATTTTTAATGTTATCAGATTTAATCACGGTATCAAAGAAAAAATAACTTGTTATTAAAATCAATCGGCTCATGTGCAACGCCAGAAACAAACGTAAAACATAAAAACTTGAAAAAAGCAATAGCCTCTATAGTTGGTTAAAAAAGTAACGCATTCTCTGCGAAGCTTTCTGTTTTGAAGTTCATATGTTTGCATAAAGCACACAAAACTTTTCGGACTATTAAATTTTTAAATATTTTCATAACAGCAATCCAACAGTTGCAGTTATTTTGAATTTTTGCTAAGTGACCTTAACATATGGCAGCGATGTTTTTATCGGGAAATTTCGAGCTCAGCGTTCGTCATCGCCGCAGTTAATTTCGCAGAAGGTCAGTTAAAATCACATGAGAAAGACGGAGAGCGGTGCAATTGAATAGGCATGACGTTGAATATCTACCAATTTCAAAATATGTCACTTTGCTACGCGCAGGCGCAGCCTCGAGAGGCTCCCGCTAACTTTCAATCGGTTTACCATTTTTGCTGCAAGTAATTGCAGCTTTACACTCGGCATGTGTTACATGCGTCGCATTTATCCGGTTAAGCACATCACGCATATTTTATACTGTAAACGGCCGCGGGGGGGATTTACCGCGAAACCAGCTAATTGGTTTTCCGGCGGGTGAATCAAGCCGCTGTTGTTGTTTACATTGTTTTATGAATTGTTTTATCAGTGCAAGTAAGATTTGCTTCAAGTGTAGGTGGAGAGGCAAAAACAAGATATTTGTAGCCCGAAAATTACTTAAAGATTAACAAAAATCAAAATCACATACTCCTGGCGGCGGAAACTCGTAATCCTCGTAGATTTGTCCATTGATAATTTTAAACTTTCTTGTGACAATTTCCAGGTGCAGCAGTTCATCGTCCCGCTCCCGTTGCCCAAACTCTGCACTTTCACTGTTTACATTGATAAGAAAAACGCCACCGATTAGCGCGAGAACTGAAACCAATTTCATCGTGAGTGTCGTAAGTCGCGATTTTTAATGTCTTAGCTCTCCCGAGGTTGTGTAACTGGTGCTATAAAATCAAGTGCTGAATGTAAACTGATCAACCTTGCTTATAAGCTCGTGTAATACGTCGCGATAAAACGTGTGGTGCCAGTCAGTCAAAATTTTACATATTATTCACGAGATAAATGCAAACACGGTCTTTCCGCGGAATTCCTCCTCTTATCTGGTTGCCTAGCTCAAAGCTCATGTAGAATTTCTATTTGTGTATTAAATCCGATTATGAAATCGCCGGGATTTCGAGCAGAAATCATAACCAATAGTTATTTAAGTCGCTCTGCAAGACCTAGACACACCGAACGACCTCTTGTCCTTGGCGCGGGAATTTCTACATGGTCAAAGATGGCGTTCTCGCATTTGGCATTATTTTAAATTTAAAAATGTTTCTTTTTTGCTGCTGCATCGGGTTTTTACGCGTACGAAGCTGCGTACTTACGCACTTGAAATCATCAAGACGGTAGAAAAACATTATGTTCCTCTATGTACATACATATGTATGTTATCTTCGTATTTTCTTGCACTGTAAACATTTCGATTTCTACATTTTTTTTTCAGTCCAATTAAAAAATTAATTTATTTTTAAAATATAAAGCGGTGAGGCATAAAGAAACATTTAACCTAAAAATTTTTTGTTATCTCATGCTCTCAAGGTTTTCAGTCTGTTTGTTTAGTTTTAAAATGTTCAAGGAATTCCTAGCGATTTTTGCTGAATAACGAACATTAAGTTCATGAAGTTCATGTCTTTGGTCATGGCTATTTATCGTCACGATTACCCCTTATAAAGTTTTTTTTAACCATCTTAGGCATCATAAAAGTCATTGTCGTAGTTCAGGAAAATCAACGTCTTCATTTGCGTAGATGCATCCAGATACACCAAATATCTAATTGATGATAGCTTTTTTGACATCGCTTCAGCAAAAAACTAATTAAAATAAATTCATCTTTATTTTAAGCTTTTAGCCTTATCACAGAGAAATTGTTAAACTCTGATAGTATTTAGAATTAAAGTCGTCATTCTTCAATATAAAGCGTCAGAAATTCCCGGCTGTTAGATATTTTGGTTAGGAAAACCACATTGGACGTCACTAATTTTTAATTATCTAAATAAAACATACCTTGTTCACCAAATACGTTATATACGTACTTTACTTACGCTTTTCAGCGAATGGTAATTCCGGAAAGATGATGCTAACGAATTATATTTTTGGTCTCATTCACACCCAACAACATTCAAATACCTTTGTTAAAAAACGACTCTTTTATTTCTAAATTCATTATTAAGGCCTCAGTTGAATAAAATCATAAAGTTATTAAGTTTGGTTTATTTGATATTTACAATGTCTAGTATTAGTACCTATTTAGTATTAGCGCAGTCAACTTAAATCGATGTCTATTTGTTAGTTTAAAATTTAAATTTAACAATTTACGTTCTTGATTTAATCATGAAGATAACTGGGATCATGTCACCAGCTACTTCCACTAATTCGGGGTCGGTAAATCGAATATAATGAGATTTTACTATTATCTGTAAGAAACGAAATATTTTTTCAGATTTAAAGTGCAAAATAACTGGTGAGAGGAAGTTAACCAAGTTGACCTAATCAATAATCATACAAATTTGACTTGTTATAAACTTTACAGATGACAAGAAGTATGACAAAGTGTGCGAGTAATAAATATGATTAATTTACCAACACAATAATTTACACTGACCTCGGTACATGGCATATTCTGTACAATGATAATTAAAATAGCAATTTCTGTTGAATGATAATATTAATAGATTGAGAATGGATTTTTACTTTAAAAATAAAATGGAGTCGAAATAATTGGAAATTAGTAGAAAACTTGCTGCCAACTATTCATACCCCTCAGGACTTCACTAACATATCTGAAAAACCAAACGAATAATTGTTATTATTATTATATATATAAAAAAATATGTTTAATAGTTTTATATCTAAGTATGACTTGGAAAGTTTTTAATGAGATCACTTTAGTATTTATCTTTTTGTGCACGTTGTACGTCTAAAGAAATTCGTTTATAATCTAGTTTAGCACGATAACCCTGAACTCTTTACTTTCCTTGTTTGAAATAAATCATTAAAGTTGACAGCTAGTTGAAAAATAATGAGAAATTTTATAACAAACAAACTCGGGCAATATAACTTAAATAATATTATACTGAACAAAGCTACAAAGCAATTATAACAAAGTTAACAACGTGCAAAATACGCATATTTAATATAAAAAAGTTCTATCGTAGTATTGAAAAAAACTGATTCTTTAATTCTGAGGAATTTAGATGCTGGATTTCAAGAAATTCGTTTAATTTGAATGACCTAAGCTTTCGTTGCTAGCTGTTCATTTTATTATTATGAACATAGAAATTTATTTGACTATAGCACACACAGCAATCTTCAAATTGTATGGCTTGGTATTCCCAAAAGCCGTGTTTGATTTTGCACAAATTTGGTGTACGTACATTTGATGATTCAACAAAATATCTTAGGAAACATTCAGTTATCTAAAATCTAAAATGTACAAAAGTGGAGATAAAGTCAAATAGGTACTACGAGTTATCCATAAAAATCATTTTAGACAGTGATTGAATGTATTGGTCCACCATTTTGTGAAGTTTTAATTGTTTTTTTCGAAGTATATACTTTCAGAATTCAAGACTAGATATTTTATGGGTTTAGATAAAAGAAAAGGCATTTTTAACTACTACTGCTTCTTATCTTCTTCTTCCTTAGTCGAAATGATAGACAAAGTAAATTTGTAAATTTATTTTGCAGAACCGCTTATTTCTCTTTCTTTTTCAATTATATAATAAAATATCACACATAGAAATTTGATTTCATTAGCATTTCTTTGTCTTGTGACGACCATGCACTTCAATTATTGCATTTATTCCTATGTGGGGACGAGATTTCATATAAATTGTCACACTGTCTTGTGCGATTCCTCCTTTAATAATGTTAGCCTCTAAAAGAGTGTCGTTATCATCTGTCACTGTTATTCCCGTGATGTTGTAAAATGCAGGCATCCCCTTGAAAACAAACAAATTATGTAATTCAATTTTTCTTATTATTTATTCCATTCAATACATTTGGAGGGTATTGGTATGTTTGTTCCAACGATCCAATTTGCCAATCTGTGTCTTTTAAATGTCTTGCAAGTTTCATTGCGCCTTTAACATAATGACCTTTGAGAAGAAATAACCCGGTGATTAAAGGTAAAATGTTAAGAAAAGCAAAAAGTGCCAACAAAATTATCTTCATTGTAATAAATAATGTATTTTGCGTGGTTAACACTAATCGGGTTTGAAACGTACAAATGCTAGCAGTAACAGCACAGGCGTTTTATATATTTAGTTAATTACATCCAAGCTGGTGTTATTTGATCAAGTGAAAAAAGTGCCAATAATTACTTAGTATATCACCAGCTACTGAATTATTGAAATCTTAAGATTATTTTGCGATGACATTACAATAAAAATAATAGTATTAATTTGGTCTGTCAGAAGCAGAAAAATGACCAGATACTATTATATGAAAAACGTATTGCTTAGAAGTTAAAAGCCCCTAAATTGCAAAAGAAATCGAATAAAGTGTTCCTTAACAAACTGCATAATTTTTATCATAAGTGTAAATTTTAGAGGTTATGATTTTCTAGTAGGACATTCTGGACGTTACAAGCTGCAGTAATAATGTTGCTTGCAGAGGTCTTTCATTTAGAGGCTGATACAAAATGAATCCAATTAACATTTTAAGTACCTACTGGATACCAAATTTTCGAAATTGGCACTAAATCTAGGTAGGGGCATAAGTGTTGAAACCATGTTCACCCGAACTTTAAAGGTTCAATTGGCATTCCCAACATGTTGCCAGAAAAACTTTAAAGTCTTATTTACTTTGTAGATACTTTACTTATAATTTTTTTTAGGATTTATCAATAATTCAAAGAGTTCTGATAAATCAATGGATTAATTTATAGTATGCAGAATTATATTTTGCGTCTTTTGTTTTTCCTTTATCGTATTTACCTCGAGTGACGACAAAGTCCTTCCTGTTTCCAACTTCCACAAAGTGGACAGAGTGCGCAGCCAGGCAGTCAAATTTGCCTCCAAGTGACATAACGACCACCTGTTGTCTGTTGCCCTTCGTGTGGGACAGTCTGCCATATGTCACCGGATTCAGAATCCCAATCTCTGATGGTTTAATGTGCCTGCAGGGAGCATGCTTGTGGATATGTAAATCTGTGTATGCATTTTATGGTGCTATTTTACATTTTAATTATCGATGCTTACTGCACGGTGGCATGATGTCCATAAGTCAAACCCTCCAGTCCGGATGAAACCCTCTCTCAAAGGGTTGTCTGACCCATGCAAGCGGTTGATATTGCGAGTATTTTCTATGGTAGTGCTGCTTTCAATATCTGAAGTTTTATCGTTCGGAGGACACTCAAATTTAAATTTAAATTAGGTGATACAATTGCTATTTCGGTAATTGCATTTTATGTAATCAGGAGGAGAAATTTAGTACTTTTGTGCCTTTTGATTTTCTCATTAGGTAAATGATTTATGTATTTTTATTTTTTTATTTTGCAGGAGTGTCAGCATCAATTCAAAAATCGAAGATGGAATTGCAGTACGACAGAAGATAATACAGTTTTTGGCCCAATGTCTAGCATAGGTAAGTGAGTTCAACGATTTATTGGTTTAAAAAATATTCATATAAATTTGAAGCAGTTTTTTATTTACCAGATTACCAAAAGTTGTAGTTTTTTAAATCCAATTATCGAATAGATTTTTGTCAACTTTAAGCTGCAATTTCTTCCCTTACGTGTTTTGATTTTTAACACTAGAAGCGAGGAGAATTCTACCACCCGTAATAGCATTGTTATTTTATGTTAAATAAATGCCCGAGTGTTCAAACTATTAAAACTAGTTATTATAATCTAACAATTTTTTTTTTGGTTTAAGATGTTTTTGGTCTACTGTGGCGTAGTAATAAAATTACACAGTAGGTAAAAGAAAATATAGATAGGTACTATGTTTCGAGTCGCAACTCAATAGTGAGCATATGGAGTACGTTTTATATGCGCATTTTTTTCAAACCGCTTTGTTACAGCCTTAATATTGTACACGAGATTTGTATCTGATACGTTTTAGTTCGTCTTCCAATTGTAAAACAAAAATCTTTTTACCTTATTTGGTTTTTTCATTTATATCACAATACAAAATCCAAGTATTCATTTCTGCTAAGTCTAGCAAAATATAGAAAGTATGAATTGACCAATTTCTTGATTACACTATTATAAGATGATATTACATCCGATTTCTGTTTTTGTGCAAGGCTCAATTGGATGCATAGTGCTAAAAAGAAATACTTTTTTTTTATACTCTCCCTGATCAAACTCTTATCATATTTCTTAAGTTGACGATTTTATTGACAAAAAAACAAAAAAAAGGAAATGTTATTGAGGTTTCATGAATTTGTCTGCATATGAATCGGTGGGCTCTTTTCGAAACAACTATTCAAACAATTTGTTTAAATAAATTTGTTTAAACAATTGCAGATGTCAAAAGAAAAAACACGGGTATTTTTTTCTGACTATCTCTTGGCTTGGGTTTTAATGAGCTAATGTAATTTTTCTTACTCTAGATTTCTAAACAATTTTGTTTTAATGTTAGTTAAGTATATTAATTACAATTATTATACACTTAATACTACAGAGAATAAAGACTTTGAAAGTTTTAGGATCTATAGTTTGCTAGTTCAGTGAATTTTATAAGCGTGGATTTGATCATATCAAATACGCAACCGCAGTGAGATATCAAAAACTATGTTATGTTGATTATTTTACTCATTAAATTTCGTAAAGAAGTTTCTTTTAATTCTGCGCTGACATAGAATATGAACGAATTGTTTTCTATACGCCGATAAATTACGTTAGCCGAAATTGTATTAATAAATAATAAATTATAATAGAAAAGTAATCAATCTATAGACAGAAACGTCAACTTCAAGTACATCTTAATTGAAAGAAAAGCAAATAAAAGTTTGTCTAGCGTAACTTTGCGAATTGAGAAGAATTTGTCAACAAGAAAGGTGATTAAAAGCGCAGTTGAAAGGAGTTAAGGAAGTACACAGGACTAAATTGGCGCGCTCCCCTCGACTGCTGAAGTAATTACCTTCAGGTTTTTGCACAGAGGACCGATTTTCCGTCATCAGGACTCGAGCTAATCACGATCGACTCCTGCAGCCATTTCGCATCGAATCAATCAAAAATGTCTTCCCCCTGTCCCGCGGAGCAATTGAAAAGAGTCAAGTACCAATGTACGAAAAACTGTCCTACTGTGGGACGAACATCTGCACCGAGCCGGGCCCTCACCCGGCGTCATCAGGCGCGCTTCAGTCCTCGTTACGCTTAAAAAAGGGCTCGAACCGGGAAGCTTTACTTTACCCCGTCATTGACCTAAACTAATTTGGGACGCAATAAGCACGGGCTCGTTTCGGCTCGTCCCGGCCCCGGACCCGCACCCTGCATCCTGCACCGCCGTCGTCGCTCCAATAAAACTGACTCTTGGCTAAAATCGAAATTGGAGGCGCGCTCGTCCGGGATCGGGGACCGGGATATGTAGGCCGTCACCGGAGCAGGAGCAGAGCCGGGCAGAGATTTCAAAACTGATGAGTTTACGTACACCCGGAGCGGCGGACCCGTGCTAATCACGACCCCTGTCTGCAGTACGTACGGCCATTTCGGCTGTTTTATTTCACCCTTCCGCCTGCTGGCTGCGGTGGCTCCTGCCCTAGGGTGTAACCCGCTTACATTCCGCTTACATATCCGTAACAAATTAGGAAATCCGAGCGCCCCGCACACAATTGCCAGCTTTAACCCTGAAACTGAGTCCTATTAATGCATAACAGGGAGCGATTATCCCCGCTCCCGGACCGGGTCCTTTTGTGCCCGCTTGTGTGCGCCTAAATGGCCACAATTGCGAGAGCCTTCCGTTTTTCATTTCCTTGTCCATTTCAATTACCGCCTCCAAGCGTGTTCAGAGCATATTTTGCATGTGCTTTTTCATAGTGTTCGTAACGCATTTTAAAATTATCGATAACTGAAGGGTAGTATAAAAAAGTAGATTTAACTATATCATGATACTGTTTTTAAGGCATGAAACTTCTTATAAATGTAAATACATATTTTCATATGTGCAATTAATTTGCATAAAAGCATGAAAAGATTACGTCTTTTTCAAAAATTTGATATGCATGTATGTACTTAAATCGAGTTTAAGATCCTTTTATAGATTTTGATAAAAATTGTGTACTCAAACATTTACATATCTTAGATCAAAAATTACTAATATGCGAAATACATATTTAATTTTAAAATTTCGAAGACGGTCATTTTCCCATCTCCATATCTATAATAATGGTGAGCCAAAACCGCTGAAGCTAATTACATGAAATTTGGACAGTAGGTTTCTTTTGTGTCGTAAGCACCCACTAAGAAAAGATTTTATGAAATTCTTCCCTTAAGGGGGTAAAATAAGGGATGTAATTTTGTATGAAAATCCTTAATTTTTGAAGAATTTTGGAAAATTGGTATTTAGCCTTTAAGTTAGAAATTAAGGAAGACTATTTCAGAATTTTTCGAAGTTTATGCCTTAAGACGGTAAATTAGGGGATGAAAGTTTGTGGGAATTCCGTTATTTTTGTAGCAGTAAACTATGAAAATTTGTATTTAGAGTTTTGGTTTGAAATTAAGAACGCCGTGTTTGAGCGTTTTTGGAAAATTATCCCTTAAGGGGTTAAATTTGGGGATAAACGTTTGTATGTAAGTCCGCCATTTTAAAAATTTGAGACATGTAATTTAGTATTTAAACTATTGATTTCCAATTAAGTACATGACATTTTAGAGCTGTAGAGAAATCAACCCTTGACCAATACCAATTTTCATTGTTTTAACCTTGGAAATGATGGAAGCCTGTTTTTATTCTTCTATTTCTATGCTAGCCTATGTATTTCGAGATATCCATAGACAAATTCGCGGACAGAAAGCTAGTTTCGTATATTATAATAAATTTTGGCGAAAATTGTAAAAGGTTCTTTAAATCTATCATATTTATAACCTTTTTCTGTATATATGTAATTGTGTAAGAGCCTTGAAAATAATATGCATTGAATTCATGGATTAAATTAAAAATGAAATTTTTTATACAAAATGGAGCGCTAATTTTAATCTATATGCTATAATACAAAACTAGAAGGGAGCAGTTTTAATTTTGGTGATGAAAACTTTTGAAGGGGAAAGTATAATCTGAAAAAATTACGAGGGTGAATTATGTTCAGCATTTTGATGACTGCGGAACAAATTGTCGGTGAAACTGTATTACCACAAGACTACACTGCAAATCCGAGTCTGTTATTTCACTAAATTAAAAATGTATAATTTTTAATGACACTCGAATTGTGAGTTAAAACAATTTATTAACACGCATAAGCTGTATTATATTTATGTTATATTTACAAATTTTTTCTGAAAAGTGTGTTAGAATAACTCATATTGAGACAAATTACACATTTACAACATAAAACGTTTTATAATTTCCTCATACCGCAATGGAACATAGATTTTTATAGTTAAAACAGACCGAATTAAATTATCTCGCTCAGAAAATAGTAGTAGTTATTTTCGTTTACATTTATCTCAATTGGATTAGTTAGGATTTTATATGTATATAATAACATTAACGAACCAAAGACTTAATTTTGTTATTTTAAGCAGTTACGCAGTTGTAAATATTTCCGCACTCTTTGTATATTCTTTTGAGTTTAGAAGTGAGCTAGAAAATAAGGAGAACGTACCTTTTGCATACTTTCTATGAATACTTAATTAAATAACTTAAAATATTTTAGATATTTTAGATTTTAGATATTATGTATGTATGTATAATTCTAAATTACTTTTACATATGTATGTATGTACATATACGCATATCTGTTCTCAAGTTAATGAACGCTTACAGAAAAAATATACAGATATTATAGTTTGTTTTAATTTGTTAAAACTTTTTTTTCTCACAGACGAGTTAAATACTCCTCGAAAAATCCTTGAAATACCATTAAATTTACTACAACAACAATTATAACTCTGATCACCGTGAGCGTGGCGATGTGCGATGCTCAACTTCGGCCGGATGGAGCCCCCGGACTATAATTAATTTCGTAAGATTAAATGATGCGTGAATTCCCATCTGAAAGTTCCCCGTCCGTCCGTCCGGTCCGAAACGGACGGGTCCAAATAATTCCCAATTCTGGGAAAAGTCGCAGCCAAGGACTTAAAGTCAATTGTGTTCCGACAGTTTATCGCTTTAACTTTAATTTTCATTCACTGAACCCTTCATAGCCTGACTGCTGTTGCCAGTGGCGTAGGGCCCCGAGAGGGAGCCCGGGGAACGGCATCGCTTGTCTCGTTTTGTTTGCTGACAACGGACTATTAGTGTTAATTAAAAAGTCATTTGATGGCCCCGTAGTATTCAATAATTTCCTTCCTTGCAGAGCTGTTGGACCTCTCGCCATGCATCGCTCCTCAGGCGAAGTATCTTTCCCCTAAGAGGATTACTCGGGCTTTGTTACTGCTAAAAAGGACATTGTTAACCTTAAAGTTTCCGCTTTGATTGCTCTCGAGATATTTAGTGTCGTTCGGGGCTTAATGAAGCCTGCTAGGGATGAATATGCCCTCAGCCGAGCAGGACCGGTGCATGGAGTACATTAAAACTGGAAAAATGCCTGATAATAATCGACGTGCTTATTTCATCTCGTTGCACCCTTCGTGTCGCAAAGGCCTGTGCGACTACGCCTTAAGATACTCTGTGAAATTTCCTTTCGAGGATCCGAGAGGGGCCCTCACACAATGTACCCAGTCCTCCAGTTAGTTTGTAAATCCTTGCTGCTCCGCTGTATTGAGTCATGGCATCCATAAAGAATTAGCTACGCCCCGATAGGCTTCTATAGGCTTAGATTCGGTGCATTAATAGGATTCTTTGGTCGCTGCACATCTATGGATTTAAGGATTTAACCCGAACACATATTTTCCATCTGCGTCATATTACTGGCGCTGCTGGAACAGGATTCAGAATAATTTAGGCAGTTCCGTTCAGGTCATATCTCCTCTCATTCCATGGATTTTAAGTACTTAGATACAGTGCCTGCCGCCCGTTCTTCATTTATAGCATCAAATGTCCCGGAAATTTCATTTACTGGCGAATAAGTCAAGTCGAATTACACAAGACCCTGGCGTGTCTTTATTACGCGTGGAGAATCTGAATATGTTGAACAACTTCCAGTTTGCGTCGATTATTAATTTGAACCATTCCTACCATTGGGTTTCACTGTAAACGTCCAAATTGGGGTTAAAATTAAGCTGCGGTATTTGTTGAGATTCAAAAAGTTATACGACTGGCTCATTGTAATTAGAGCCAGGATTTTATAACCAATTCGGGCCCTTATAGCGTGGACTCTGTTATAAATTGTGCATTTTCGTTTATTCTAGCTGGCAAACTATTTGTATGATAGCATTTCCAATTCTCTCTCAGATTGCCTACAGTTGTTAAATCTAACAAGGAAAGTTTCACTCTTGGAATTTCTTTAATTTTCATATATTTTGTAGGATAGGTTCCCGAAAGTAACAGGGTAGAAGAATACGACGTCATATGCTTTAGTTTGAAAGAAAATTTATTATATAATATTTTATTATTATATGTATATGTATATTACAAATCTTAAGCCTAACATACCTACATAAAATTCGAGTACTATGCCGATATGACTCAGGAGAAAAATGAATGAAAACTTTTCAATATAATTTTTAAGCATAAGCTAAATATTTTATTAAATATATTTTTGGGTTTTGGTAGATGGGTTATTATTATCCCCAGCAGGGAAATATTAATTTGTTTCATTTTAATATTTATGTGCTTAAGATTATGAATTTAAAAAAAAACTAAGAGTTTATTTTGTTTAAATAAATATACCTACTTCTTTTAAAAACAAATCAAAGGTTCACGGGATCCTAGAAATGTCTATTAATTTCTAATTAATTCAAACCCAGATCATGCTGAAAGCAACGTGCGACTGCATATTGCATCATCCAAGTTTCTTTTATCTTTTCGTTTTCATTATTAGTTTAAGTTCGATCGCAACAACGTGAACAACAAGTGCACTATTTAGCAAGTGCGATAAGCTAAAATAATATTTTTTTTTCGATAACTACTACAATTTTTTAAAAAAACTACTCATCCAAAATTGTTTATTGAAGCAAGCGCAATGGCGAGTTTGTTAAGAATTGAAATTGTATTGAAAAAAAATTGTTTCCAGATAATCACGTTTAAAAATTGTCTACGATCGCCACGACTATGAATAAATACGTTTACATTATTTTGAATGATTTATAAAACTTAAATTAATAATAAAATTTTAAGTGTATTAACATTTTAGTCAACAGCTTCTGTTTTATTAATTGATCGCAATAGTAGTAGTAGTTTAGTTGTATTATATAATTCATTTTACATAGAATTTTTTACTAAAGGAGTATGTGTCCATTTCTTATTACATTTTCTTTTTCCTAAGTACTAATTCTAGCGTTCTATATATTTTTTTTACATCACATTAAGTAGTTAACAAATTGCACTATTTTTATTACGTCCTTAGCTGTTAATTTATTTAGTGACTCGTAGAAAGTTTGATCACTTTTTATTACATTATAAAGATATTTTTCTCTCATTTCATTATCGTAAGTATATACATTCGATTATTTTGTGTTCTAGGCTATTTATTTTTGAACAGATTTCGCAATAATCATTTAAGTTAGACTTTAGTTTCCCCTTTTTGCTTATTATTCTTGTGCTAATATTATTCATTAGCCTTATTTGTGCAACTATGCGCTTCGCCCAAAGTGGGATCCTGAAGCCGAGGTAATTTGAACCCCCCTCCCCTTCGGATAGTACGGGATAAAGGGATAATGAATGAATGAATTGATCGCAGTATAAAATTGATGGATGATATGTTACAAAAAAGTCGTGTATTTATTACAGCATCGATTCCGTGTACCATACATTTCCCACTGTAAAGCTGCTGAAAATTTCAAATTTAAGAATTTTTGTACTGTAGATAGTAGAATAAGGACATAATTTATTTTAGTCTTCGCAATTAAAAATGATTTTATATAAAGCATAAATCGAAAACATTGAAAAACTCATCTCTTAACATGCATAATAAATTCTCGTTCGTTTTCAAGATTATTAAGTTTATTTATTATATGAAAACTAAAAAAAAAGCAAAAAATACATTAAAGACTGGTTACGTTAAGTAAAAGATAAATCCATCCAGAACAAAGCGGTTGCCCACGTGTGTGCCGCAACAAATCTTGTTAAAAAAGGCTTACACTGTGCTTCTCCCGATTAAATATTCGGGAGTCGTGCAAATCTACAATTTTGGGGATTAAAACTACATGGACCAACGTTTGTTTCTCTTCCAGGTTCGCCCGAGATGGCTTTCATCCATGCGCTGGCCGCCGCAACAGTGACCAGCTTCATAGCCAGATCCTGCCGGGATGGTCAGTTGGCTTCCTGCGGGTGCTCCAGGAGTGCCCGTCCCAAGCAACTTCACGACGACTGGACCTGGGGAGGCTGCGGGGATGACTTGGAATTTGCCTACAAGTGCGTATGACTGCTTGTTCTTAAGAACAGAATAAGGATATTAAAAATTCTAGATGGTAAAAAAAAACAAAATGTTTTATCCCGCCAATAGCGAGATGTGGCGGCGATGTCAAGTTTGAATTCATTCAACTGGATGATACGCACTTGCCTATAATTTATAGAATTATTTTACTTTCGAAAGGGTCCATAAATTATTCGACGTGGTGTGCACGAGCACGCACCTACACAAATCAGTCGTTTGCAGTGGGACTATAGGAGTAAGGGACGTCATCCTTAGGGTAAACATTCGCAAGGGTCGCCCGGACATACACTGGCCTTCGGTTTTGTTTACCACAAAACTCATCCAATTGAAATATGCAATTTTGCTCACTTCACGCTCACTTGAGTATAATTGATGCCGCTATTGCCCGCATAAAGTCCGGGACCCTCCCGTCGACGGGGTGGCTCGCATCCCGTCCGGGAGGACTCTGATCAGGCACTTCCAGGCCATGAAGCACGCCTGTTTGGCCCTTTTTTACTTCTCCGTTTTTCTTGGCAAACAAACAAACTTACTCCCTCCGAAAAAGTTATGAGGACTTTGACTATCTATAGCCACTGAAGTCTGCTCGGAAACAAACCTCCCGCATTTTGTGGCTTTGACTTCTGGGCCGCAGTTGCGGGTGGCTGGATGAGGGTTAACGACACGACCCCCCTTTCGCCGGGTCGTGTGCTGCCCCCTCTGGCTGCAAGCGACACACGGAGGAATTTCACTTTTGCCGCCAAAACAGCTTTCCTTGAATTGAATTTTCCCCGACCAGGCGAACATGTTCCATAGGAGCGATGTGCCGTCTGAGCCCGTTCTGTGGAGCCCTTGCCACTTGTGGATTTCATCGATTTTCCTAGCCCTGACATGTGACTGCTTTCACCCTTACTTTGTCTAGTGAGCCCCCTAACTACGACAGATGTGAGCGCCTTCACAGAGATGCGTCCTACAGCGCGTTATCTGTAAAATCGCATAATCAGTCTGAAAGGGCTAAAAATAACTTTATTTGAATAGCCCTTTTCCCACCATACTACACTTAATATCCATAAATACACTTAACTATAAAAATTATAAATTAAATTTTATTCACAACAGAACAATGCTGTAACATAAACATTTTTTATTGAGTTTGTATAAAATTGTTGCTATTAAAATAGTTTGCTTTTAAATTTTTAGAATTGGCAGCTACAAATTTTAAGTTAAATGACAGTAAATAATTGTCAGCTAATATCCGAAATAGAATTATTAAATATGAGTTTTTTTTTTAAAAAAAAGGCAAATAAAAAAATTTGTATATAATTTATTTTACTTCTATAAAAATTGGGTAACATTTTGTCTTTAATTGTCTTCCGTCGTAAAGTTTACCTAGACAATGGTTTGGTTATAATGCTTTTGAAAGAAACATACAATTCATAAAGTGTAAGAAATTTAAGTAAAAACCACAAACTTTCACATGCAATAAGGGACTGACGTCCAATGTTGAGAACACTATCTTAATTAAAAATTTTGTTAATTAAATAATCTGAATTAATTAACCATAATTTATGTCATATACATATCTATTTACTGTCTAAATAGATATGTATATGACATAAATTTAACCGATTTTTATAGAAGTATTGATATCTTCGACAAAATACGATTGGATTTATATAAAACTGCGTCAAAATTGGACAAATTCGGCAACTTATAAAAGCAATTGAAGTTTAATTGTCGGCAACTTACAAAAGCAGCTTATTTTTGTGTTTATTTTGTGTATTTAATGTTTATTTTACTTTAGTACAAAGAAATGCAGAAGTCGGAGAAATATAAAGCAAATTTTAATACAAGCAGCATAGGTCAAAGCCGTTTTTTAAGTAAAGTAATTCAATTATAATTATAATTTATGAATAATAATACATTGTGGAAGTAAGATGACGATACATACATATGTAGATACTTTTGTTGGGACTAAATTTTTAAAATCCATTAAATTAAAAGACTTAGTCCGGGAGAAATGGGCCTCGAAATACAGTCAAAAATGCCAAAACGTACCAAATACAAACCTCTTGTACGTACACAACGCGTCCTTAGGGCAAAACACAAACATTCGATGTAGCGCAGATGTGGTGCACAATGGCCTGCTGCTTCACGGGCTTCCATGAAAGAGGCGACCTACGAAAAATTCCAATTTGCCTTCCGCGGAACCTTTTGTACCGAAGGTACACTTTACGGACAGTCGAATAATTGGAAAGTTTTATTATGCAGTAGTAGTAATATTGGGTTGAAGTTTTAAGATCCACCACTCCCATTCTAGCAGAAGAAGGGTCTATTTGAATTGGAAAGTCAAAAAATCGGGCAATGTCCTGCAGTTGCAATCGAAGAGCAAATTGCAGGGAAGACGTGTCATCAATGATTCCAGTACGAATCGAAACTGCTACATATTGCAGCATGTAATAATGAGTGCTTGCCCTAATCACAGGTAATTTCATCAGAGTCTACCTGCACGTTCCCGAAGGACCTTTTGTTCTCCTGTCCGTTTGATTAGAGACAGAAGTGGAAGTAAGTAGGCAGGCATTCACTTGGCCTAGTTCCTACCTCGTTGGCTCTCATGTTTCAGCTTTTTTGGTGCTGGGAGTCAAGAACTGGCAGCAGGACCTCTACTTATCCTCTGCATCTTTTGGATTGTTTTAATGAACTATTGTAGCAAGGCAAATTAATTTGCGATATTTGAACTTGTCTGATTAAGCCAGAACTGATTTAGTATTAATTTGCAATTTCAGATTTGCCCAGGACTTCATCGATATCCGCGAGCGGGAAAGGAAGCGAGGCACTCGGGGATTAGTTTCCGTGCCAACTAAGAATAAGCTGGAGGAGAAGCTCCTGTCCGAGTCCACGACCGGCGGGACTGATGGCGCCGGGAATGGGACAGCAGCGGGATCGGATAATGAGCGAAACAAAAATGGCAACTCGACACAAAGCAAAGACGACAGCATGATACCTTTTAAGCCAGAAGATTTGCTGGAGCTCCAGGAGAAGATCACAAAGGAAATCCTCAACTCAAAGCTGCAGGAGAAGGAGATGCTCGAGTTACAGGTAGTTGTAGGGACCGTCGCGTCAATGCATAAATGCGTCGGTTGCAGCGCTGCACTGTCTGAATGTTTGCACTCTTTCCAGGAAAAAATCAACCGAGAGATATTGAACTCAAAAGTATTCAATTTGGAGCATCATGCCATCATCTACGGGAAGAAGCAGCATCAAAGGGCCGGACCCGGCCACTCGGCTTCCTCTGCACTCCCCCGCATGAAGAGCGGGATTTCAGCGAAAGCCCGCAGCCTGATGAATCTGCACAACAACGAGGCTGGGCGCAGGGTGAGTGGGTTGGTTTTGGGGTTTTGGGCTTCCAGCCCAGCTGCATCTCGTTCGGTTGCGTGCCGAACTTGATCCCGGAAACAAGCCCGATTCAGCGAAAAATTTCGATTTCACGGCTGCTGGCCGGATGTTATTGCAACCCTTTTACTTTTCAGTCATTTTTTTTCGAATTGTTCCATTATGGAAATATTAATGATAAACCATCGAAGTTGCATTATTGATGGCCATCACGGGAACATGCATTCTGTCGATACGAGAATTTAAATTTGATTTGCTTTTATTTTAAGGGACATTGATTACAGTTTAATTAAAAAGATAAATATTTCTATTCGTTTTAAGGAACTTCTTTGAGTCAAAGCGCAAAGCAATTTATTCTTCATATGCAATAATAACAATATTAATTAAAAGTTAATTTTTTATATTAGTTTTTTGTTTCAGAAAACTAAGAAATAATTAAAAAACGAGCTGATTAAGTTGGGTGAATTTTAATAATTCAAAACAGAAATGAGCCGTCATTGTTTAAGCAATTTGATGTGTTTTTAGTTTTACAAATTTTTTGAAAATATTAAGCCGTAATTTTGAATCTAATGAATCGATTTGACTCATAGTCGAAATTATTCGGAAATTAGGCAGCTATCCGATTGCGACATGGTCACAAATTTTTTTTTTAATTTAAATAAATACATGTGTATAAGTATGTGTTTATATTTAACTGATCGCATACCAAAATCATTCCAAGAGCTGATAACAGCTTAGTTAAATCACGTATATGTGATAGAGGCCGTCACAGTATGAAGAATATAAAAGCATCATCCGAAGAAATAAAGATTTTTTTTAATTTTGGTACAAGAAACTGTCAATTAAAATATAAATTGAAAACGCTAAAATTTCTACGAGAATTTTAGGATCCTTTGTTTTGTTAAAAGGTAAATTTAATTCAACAGAATTCAACATTTTAAATGTAGATTATTATGACACTAATAGCGCACAGGGCTTAGCTTCAGAACACTTCTTACAAATACATAGTTCCAATCGTATACGTAGGTTTCACTTTTCAATTTGGTGAATACTTGTAAAGTAGAGTATTTTCTTTATATCGATATATATATTATGTGAATCGTTTTATTTTTATTTTTTTAAGTTCTGGAAGTTTTGGGACCCTTTTTGTCCTAAACCTAATTCAAACTCGACATAAATCGGGCTAAATTTCGGTTCAAGTCTAATTCAAATCTGGTTTAATCTTGCTCAAGTCTGGTTCAAGCTTGGCTCAACCTTGCCTTAAGCTTTATTGATTTAGGCCTGACTCAAGCCATTAACACTATCAAAGTTTGAGGATATTTTCCTCATCTAATTCTGTGGTAGTTACTATTTGAAATATATTTAAGTATGTACATTAGGGTGGAGTGAAAATGTATGGAAAATTATTTTTTTTGTTATTTTGTAATAGCATAGTGGTAAAAAGCTGCCTATGGATGAGCAAATGAAGTATGTTAAATATCATTTATGTATTATAATGGTTTGAGGTGCCCCAAAACGAAAGAATTTTGAAAAAAAGTATAATTTCATTCATTTTTGACAGCCTCATTCAGATGTATATAAACCTTAATAATGTATCGGAATAGTATTGTTCATGTTGTTTAAAACCTATATTTTTATGTAATAATAAAAATATATATAAAAGTTTGGAATTTATGGTGCACCAAAACCTCTTAAAACAAAAATAAATCAAAAATTTTGCAATAAATCTGCGATTCATATTTATGGAACGTTTATGAGAAAAATGTTACAAAATAGCCAATTAAGTAGAAAATTCGCGTTTAGTATTATAAAAAGGCATCATCTGACGTGATGACAGTCTGGCCTTGATAAAACCATCATTTTATGAAGTTTAGCATTTGGTTTTGCACTATCGAACATTGACAAGTTTCTGATTTTTTTTCAAAACTTTGTCCCAACGGGGGCACCTCTAAACATAAACCTAGATAAAAAATATTTTCGTTTTTGCTTATTGTGCCTATCACGCAGCTTTTTGCAGGTATGCCATAGTAAATATATAAAAAAAATAATTTCACTCCACCCTAATGTACATTAAAGACAAACATATGTATATCATATCAATTTTTAATCTTTGTCTTAATAATAAAGCTACAGGCTTTTAAAAGTACTATAGGAATACGCGTGGTCATTTCGAGTAAGAACAATTTAAACCTGGCATTTAAAGTCATTTTGTGGTCAAAAAATAACTTGCGTGTATGTACAATATATTTCAAGTCTATCGTTTTTCACATTTAACTCTACATTCTTCTTTGCAAAAAGTAAAAAAAGTAAAAAGTAGATTGCAAATAAATTGGAAATGTTTTCGTTAGATGTTAGTTGTGTTCTTTTCACATTGGTTCCGGATCTAGGTTTGGCAGAAAAATTTTGCACTAAATTGAAAATTGCTTGGATTTATATCCACTTTGCGTCAAAAACTTAATCCAAAAATTTATCCGGTATAAGTTTTGAAGTTTGGATGAGTAAATTCATGCCAATGTGATGTATTTTTCTCAAATTTTAAAATCTTGATATATGTACGTGATGGTTTTTAAAATTCAATTTAATGAAAAATTTGTTATTATAACCTGGACAGGAAAATGAAAAGACGTTATAACATTACGAGGCCACACTGCTGCCTCTCGTTCCTACTTTAACTATAATAACTATAATGAAATTGTGGTGTTGAAGTATAACTTACGATGTAAACCTGATTCTTCAACTTTCAATCTGTAGAGTTGCTTACATAAATATTATAAATTTTCATCATCTGCGACATTTGAGGTAATTGCGTTTTCAGCAATAGCAGACTTCGACAGTAATAAAAAATTTATGTCCCAACAAAACCGATAAATCATCTTTGGCCGCCCATCACGTCGTCGTCATTTGCCTGGAAGAAAAGTAAAGAGTGCTTCCCAGGGTCCCTCTGCGAAACTTTCATAATCGCAAGCCAGAAAAGTTTGTTGCACTCAATTTCCTCTGAATGGGAAGACGTTCGTTAGGACACTGAGCGGCATCTTGGCGGGGCGTAAGAAGCGGCCAATCGGATAAACCGTAAACCCGAAAACTGAGTTAAACTTTGCGGTCGAGCGCTGCTCGGGGACGACATTCACCTGATGCCCGATAGCAATAAACTCGTCCGCCAGGGTCCGGCGGAAAAAGACGTCTGCTGCCACTTGGTTCTGGCGAGATCTTCATCTCGAGTGGCGGGGCTCCTGAAAAGGAATGGACACGTTACGTCTCAATTTCGTGCCAACAAGCTGCACGGCTTGCAGGAAGAAGGGCCATCTAGCGCCCGTCTTCCCCGGGACATCGCCCGGCCGGGATTATGATTTATGGGGAAATCGTTCTGGCCGCCCGAGTCGCTGCTTCCACTCTGGGGCATTTTCTTGTCGGCGAATTCTTTGGGAACTGGTGGTCCTGGACATCTTGTCGATTGCAAGTCTCCTGAAGTTTTTCCGCGAGCCACCGGACCTGATTTATGGCCGCTGCTTAGGGCATCCTCTGCGCTCGGTCCCGGGCGGAACAAAAAATTTTAATAAAACGCAAGTGACGCGGAGCGAAAGGGAGTTTTTCAAATCTCCCCGGGCAGCCGGGCAACCGGGACGGGCGTCTCAGCCACTTACCGCCCCCGTCTCTCTGATGAGAATTTTTCCAAAAAATAACCCCCGACAAATGCGATGTCGTTACGAGAATTGATGCTGCGGATTGCTTTTAAATTGGCTGCGGCGAGGTAATGTGACAATTTGAAACAATTTCCTGAAAATTGTAAAAAATTTCATCGATTAGTCACCCGGATAAGGAGCGGTGGGCGGCTCCGTGGGGCCGAGACGGCGCCCGCTTTTGTGTGCGGCATTAAACCGTCGTTTCATGGGCTGTTGCACTGGCTGGGCGTGGGCGGCGGGCGGAGGTTCTGATGAAAATAAATTGGGCGGCTCTGAGTTTCTGCCGGGTTCTGACCCACTCTCACCTAGGGGAGCATTAACGCCTTAAAAGAAGGGGTGGATTTTAAGGATTATGTTTTGGCAACAGCAAAACGAGCGCATAGTTTCATAAAACTTTATGGTGATTTATTTATTTGCGAATACTTCTAAATAGAAATTGCGACATAAAAAGACTTTTAAGATACTTAAACTTAAACGATACTGGTTGGATAGTAAGATTCCCAACTTTGGCAAACGAAAATGGAGGCCAAAAATTTTCGCATATAGCAACAAAAACATAAAACTTTATTTCCTATAACAAAAAAGAAAAACATAACATAAAAACATAATTTTTAAATTTGTATTTTTATTACCTCTTAAAACATTTAAGTAGCCTTTTATCTAGCGACCGAAAATAATTTCTGAAATTTAAAACATAAAAATCATCATTTCATATCAAGCTAAAATCAATTATTTTATTTGTAGCCTTAGTTAAATTCAATAATATTTGGAATAAAAGGTTTAATTAATAACGATTATCAAGTAATTTTTATTTTTTGATTGTTTGAAATAAAACTCATCCTTCCTTTAAGGAGTGGAAAAGTAAAAAAAATAGGTACGATTTGGAATGATAGCCATCTCTTTTTTTGTAAGTCAGTTAAAGATCTTTTATTAATATTATTCTTACAGTCCCTGCTTTTATCACATTTAATAGAGTCATAAAATTCATTAAATGTTTTTCAATTGTTAATATAAATTAAAAGTTCGCCTCTAATCAACTCAACACTGGCTCTGTTTCTTTCATTTCGCCACTTAAGGGAAAAATCCTTTCATAGAATGCAAATGAAGTGGGGATGCTTAAAATAAGATTGAATGCATTTAAGATATTTTTTCTATCTTCAATTTGAGAAAGTATAAATAAATATATGCATTTCACTAAAGTATGTTTCAGATTTTTAACTTTTTAACTTTTCTTGACTAATGATTTGTTCAAAGTTATTACGAATAGAATTGTTTTCTTTTTTTAATGTGAAGAGCGTCACAAATTTTAAAGATTACCGAAAATCGGTTAGGTGAAATTAATTGTGTATATTATTTTAATTTTTTAGCTATGAAACAATTTTTGTCTGTTTCAAGTGAAATTAGAGGACATTTGAATCCATTGGAGGACGGCAGGACAAATTGTGTTAATGGAGGACGGTTGGGAACCCTAGTTGATAGTGTTTTTGTTGAGTTTGAGGTCTCTTTTCGGATTTTGATGAACCACTTTGCATAAAATTTTTTTCTATTTTAAAAATTAGGTACACATGGCGTCTCAAAAAAAAAATGTTAGAAAAATTATAAAAATGGTACCAGATGCAGCTTCCTTAAAATTCAATTGAAAAAATAGTAATAACGAGTAGTACCAATACTAATTTGCGTATTCGTATCTGATTTTTAAAACATTGATGTTTGATAAAATAATGAAACTTTGTTGATGTTTTCAAAGCGTTTTAAAGTAATTTGTTTATAAAATGAATAATGATATGATTTTAAACACATCAAGCGATTTAAATCTGATATTAATGCATTTCATTTATTTCTTAAAAAGGAAATAGGACAACTAACCTTTTTTTTTATTTATGTACTTAATTTTTAACTATTCTACACTACACCTTACTATACATATGTATGAATATCTAAACAATTTTTAACGCATTATAAGAAAAGTCTATATTTATTGCCATATAACATATATGATAGATAAATTTACAAAATTTTAACAAAGCGTTAAAACAAACATAATGTTTACAAATCATAAATTTGAACCTGTTTAGTTTTCATAGGAGTAAATATACCATTTACAGAATTGAAGAGCAATTATTTTAAATCTATGATTAAATTTTATAATACCCACACAATAACGTTGCTTTCGTAATTTATTAAATTTCAACAAGTAAAGCATAAAAATTCAGCTTTAGTTTTATGCTCGTTCCTTGACTTATGTTTTCAGAATATCATAAAATTGAATTTGAAATTTTGTTGCAACAAAAATTATGGTAGAATTTATTTCCTTTTTACGGCACACATATGTATGCCAATGTAAAACGAAAACTACTTTATTTTTTTTTTTAATAAAACAATTTCTAAGCTATGCAAAAAAGAAACCACACCAAATTGCAGGTACCAGGGACTCACGAAAACTCAGAAGAGGTTTTCACAGGCCACGGCATATTCATGCAGTGCACCTGGTGAATTGTGATGCCTCTTCGAAGTGATTTGAGGCCATAGCCGAAAAGATTTATGTCCGCTCGTTAGGCAGCAGTCCCAAGTAAATTTGCCAGCGAGTCGGTTTCCTCCCGAGGCGCTCATGTGCACCTTGCCTTGCAAGCGTAAGTTTTCCCAGCGCCACAAGAGCGTCCCGCACTAATTAAGCCATTTACGTACGGAAGGCTGCTCCAGTTGCAAAAATCAATTTTCGCCAGTGGGGCTAGAAAGGCTCCGGCGTTTCTAGGTTACTAATAAGCAGGAAACCAGCTGAAATCCTCCAGATATATTTTCAATTACGTCGGCAATCAACAGGTCATAAAGTTGCCTTAGGGATCTTGGGAGGATTTTGTTGGTGCAATGCAGCCATAAATTAATCGTCAAATGCAATAATTATATGCAGTCCAATTGCACTTGGCGCGAGTGTGTGCCACTTGGCGCTGCACAGCGTTCTCAAGAGTCCTTCCTGCGCATTGAGGCGTTTAATTGCGAGCACGTTAGGTACCTGCTCGGCTGGAGCTGCCCGCTTGAATGACGTGCTGATTGTCGAGTCCTGATTGAGATTAATTAAAATATAAATTTCTTGTATTTTGCTCCCGAGCGGCTAATTTGTTGGGTATTTTGTACCTTTTACAGGCGGTCATCAAGAAGACTCGAATTACCTGCAAGTGCCATGGAGTATCCGGATCTTGTAGTCTTATTACTTGCTGGCAGCAGCTCTCCTCCATCAGGGAAATCGGTGAGTACTATTTTCATACTTGTCGCTAAAATTCATATCTCAACATTCACATTCATTCAGCCGACGTCCTCGACTCGACGCGTTGTATATGTTCAGCGTTTACTTACATGAACTGATAAAATATGCGCCATTTTTTATTTTGATAACGGCTTTTGTAAACTTTTTTATCCGTTACTTTTGAAAAATACACCAATTTAGCAAAGTCTTGTTCTCCAACAAAGTCGAATTTATGTAAAAACGCCCTCTTGGATAATGCAGTAAAGTTTGGTTCTCGTCCTAGGTGACTACCTGAGGGAGAAGTACGACGCCGCGACGCAGGTGAAGCTCAACAAGCGCGGGCGGCTGCAGGTGAGGGACCCCCGCTACAAAGTCCCCACGGCCCACGACCTCGTCTACTTGGACGAAAGCCCCGACTGGTGCCGGAACAGCAGACAGCTTCAGTGGCCAGGTTTGTGTCTGCGGATTTACTGTTTCCTAGGCTGGGTTCAGTTTGTGGTTTAAGTGGTTCTGAAATCGGTTAGTGAGAACAGAGCCCTGTCTTAGGGTTGAGTATGAAGGCTTTGTTTTAGACTAGCGAATGCCGTCTTCGTTCGCGTGGTATTTAATTGATTATTGACTTATTTGGGTTTTTGTCACGCGGCCGCTTGGAGAGCTCTCAATAATATAGAGGCGCTTATGAAGCGTCATCAGATAATTGTGGAGTCTACATATAAAAGCGGTATGAAGTAATGAATAGGATAAGGATAGTACATCGGGTTTAACTGATGCAAAAACAAGCCTATACTTCAATCTTGCCTCTAAAGATAGCCCGCTACGCTCGCATGAGTATAATTTTAGTTCCCAACGACCAGACACAAATGAAACTTGGCTAGGTTTTTAAATCATACTATAAGCTATATAATAGAGACAATTCTATTGAAATCTGCCCAGATATTTTCATGTGATGCATTATCAAACAGACATGGCAGACATTTAGCCAAGAAAATTTTTTCAAAAATAATTCAATTTAGCATCCTTTACTGCTTTATTATATGAAGAAATAAGATGAATATTTCATGTAAGTAAGGGAAAATGAACAATTTGATACCACCAACCAAAAGAAATAACAAATCTTTCACATTACGAATTTTTCTACTTAACGAACAATTTATAGGGCACGAGCACTTTTAAAATAAAAACTACTTATATAAAATGATCTAATTTCCGTAAAGTGAACTATTTCTAACCCAAGAAAATGTTTACTTTCTATATGATCAACTTCTACAAAATTAATGTTTTTGATCAGTTCAAATTAAATTACACACAAATTAGTTCAAATACTTCCATTCTTATTTAACTTTGGCAATTCAATTCACTTTTTTTGGAAAAAAAGTTGATGATAATCTGTTTATTTACTATTAAGTTAATAGTTAATTACGCAGTATTTTGTCTCTTTATTTAACGAACTTTTCAAAAATAATTGGCTTTTTTAACAGTGACAAGATTATTAAATAGAGATTCAACTCTAATCTATTTAAGTAAAAATAAAATTAACGAATATTTAAAATTTTTCGAATTATCCTTCTGAGCATGCCGAAAAAAGTAGGTACTTTCGAGAAAAATGCCTTTAAAATTTTTAAATATACTATAAATGTATCATGTGAACTCAGCTTTAATGCGCGGTCACAATCCTTGGTCTAAATTTTTAAAACAATGTTAAATTTTTGAATTTTATATTTGCTTGTTTAAATTCTTAAAAGTATGGAGAATAAAAATTCATTTTTAAAAAAATCCTACACGCATGTTTTCCTTTAAACTAAATTTGGAAGTGTGTGTCTAAAGTAAAGTAATAATAGCGCAATTTTTTGCAGGTACCCACGGCAGAGTATGCAACAAGACATCGTCTGGCCTCGAGGGATGTGCGATTTTGTGCTGCGGACGGGGCTACAACACGAAGACGATCGTCGTCCGGGAGCGGTGCAACTGCAAGTTCCAGTGGTGCTGCCAGGTGAAGTGCGAGGTTTGCGTCAAGGTGCTGGAGGAGCACACGTGTAAATAAGAGGACTTCCAAAAAGACTAAACCCTAAACACTTAACTACATCTAAGGACTAAAATAAAGCATTACGTTAAGTCTACTCTAAGAGGCAAGCAGTTGATACTAGGTTTTAACTTATTCGAATTGAAAAGCACGTAGTAACTAGCAGGAGTCGTAAGTGACGAAGTTGAGGAATACTCAGGCCCAGGAATTGCTTACTACCCTGACTTTGGAGGCTTATTCCGGGGAACTCGCTGTATATTTTCTAGGGCGTCTCTCTAAATCCGTATTGTTAAATAATGTAAAATTCGTAGCCGTAAGTAATTTATTTACCGCGTAAGCCATCCCTAGGTGTATTTATTACTTTCCCTGTACTTTGTGTAGCTGTAAGCGAACAGGTGAATAGAAGAGTAGTTACTGGCGGTTACTCTTACTGCTAGAATTCTGACTGTAATAACTTTAGAAATTGTTTGCTTTCGGAACTTTAATCCTTAGAAAACGAATCTCTTCTTGTGACACACACGCGGGGGAGTGTACTCTAACTCTTTATAAAAAGCATACAAAATGTGGAAAATAAAATTAAAAATTTATTGGAGAGGCATATTGTGTTTTATTGCTCTTCGCATGATGAATTAAAATAAGTTTTCGTCTAAATATGGACCAAATTCTGTATGAGACGTAACGTCTTCTTTACACTTCTTCTTTCTTTCAAAATTCAAGTAATTACACAACATGGGTTTACAATCTTTATGCCAGCCAGTATAATTTTGAACTTTTGAACGTTTTTTTTTTATCATTTTACTTATGGAATGCTCACACCAAAATGTAAGGAGGTTCTCTAATTTTCACGCAAATATGTAGAAAATTGCGGTGGAAAAGTGCCACTTTAGGAATTTTAAAGTTAAATATTTCTAAAAATTGAGACCACAAACAAAACTTGTATTCGCCACTATAAAATAAAATAAATAATTAAATAAACATTGGTAAAAAATGAGCTATTGTCGGTGATAAGGGTATATTTTTTTTTAAAAAAATTTAAGATACATTAACTAAAATTTTAGGCTCAAAGCACTGTGTGTTTTCTGAACAGTTTGAAGAATTTACTTTGATATTTTGGGCTCAGATTTTGATTATGCATATATATAAGATTAACTCCATGATTTGCATTAAAAGGTAATACATAGGTAACATCTTGAAAAGCAAGTTATTTTTCTGTGATTTTTCAAATAATTTTCAAAATCCAAAGCACTTCAGCTAGTCAACTTTAAAAACGCTATTTCGAGAAAATTACTAATGATGATGATGAATGGGAAATAAAATTAAAAACAGATAACGAGAAATAGAGTATAAAATTAGTATTCTTTATTGCAATTCTATTTACATTAACATACACCTTGGGTATGTAGATACTAATTACTAATAGTACGTAGTACGAAAAAACTCATTCGCTTGAGTGTGAGAAGTAGGACCCCGCCGTCGGTGAAGGATTTATGTTGCTACATGAGGAGGAGGGGTACTGCTGGTGCGCAGGGTGGGGATTTGTGGGATGAAAAGGGTTAATTTGTTGAGAGGCCGTAATCGGAACTGAACCTGGGGGTGGCTGTACGAATGATATGACCGCGGCCTGTGGAAATGAGCTCGTAGCAAAACCTGGAAATTTTATATTCTGAACTAAATCCACCATTCCTCGTCTGAATTGTATTTTTTGCATATCGTTGAAAGTTTTGAAATCATGGAGAAAACTCAGAAGGAATGATTTTTCGGGGTCACAACCAAAATTATTCTTGATTTTGCGTTGTTTTGGCTTTAGTAGTTTTATAAGTTCTTCTTCTAAATTTAATTTCTTTCTTTTTCGGGGCTCTGATTTGTACTGGTCTGGTGATATTGACCGCAATCGTGGTAATCGAACTGGACTCTGGGACTCGCTTTTCTCAATGGCATCCATGGCGACTTCGTAGCACGCATTGTGTCCATCTGAATTGTTCGAATTTGTTGTGTGATTATAGCTGAATGGAATTAATTATTTATTTGATTAATATAATCAATTATATTTTATACCATTTCGCTGTATCATTGAGGGGATCTAGGAAATGCAGCATGTCAGAGTAAATGTACTTTCTTTTGAATGCATTTTCTTCGCCTTTTTTCCCCTCTCGTGTATCCCTGCGGTAACAGTCTCGAATATTAAACCATTTTTTCCTTAGAAGTGCAACTGCAATAAATAATTGTAAAAGGTAATACATACATTAATGATTTTGTAGTATATGGGTCGAATTCATATATAACTTTATAATTAAGGAGCTAATTTTTTGTGGTGTACATAAATTATTTGCGTTTTAAAATTGGAAGTTATATTCAAAATGTAATCGGATTCCTGTCTGTTGTATTATCTATTATCACTGTGCTCTTTTCAAAAAATCTGAAAAAAAACCCATAGTATAAATTAATCCTGCTTCAAAGTAGATGAATATTTAGTTTAGAAATTCAACATAACATATTTAATAGAAATGAAAACACTCAAATTTAAAGGAAAAAGTAACACCTTTTTAAGCCCACAAAATTAAATGCAATGAAATTATAAAATACGTAGGAATATTCTACTTAGTTTTTTCTATCTATGGAGGCATAGCTTACTTGAGGTACTAACATTATTATAAATAGGAACGAGAAGACAAAATTTGAAATATTTTTCTGCACACATTTATGCACTTTGCCTAAATTTTGCATTTTTTTGTTCAACCTAGTGAATAATTATAAAACTTTTAATAACATTTAGAAGCACTTTTTACCTTCAGATTTTCTTTAGGTACTTCCTCAAATTTTATTTCATCCCAAAATTTATGTTTCTAATGAGCAGATTAAAAAGAAAAAAATATATATCTACGACTTTGAATTAAAGTCAGTTAACTGATTTTGTTTAAACAGAATGTTTGTTTTTTATTATTATATGTGTAATTATAATATTACAAAAAATTAAATTAATCTAATGTCGTAAAATATTTGTTTATACATCGAGGGATTTCCTTAAAGGAATTATTGAAGATCATATCTCGTTTCTCCACAGTATGTATATAATGTTTATATATCATCTTTGAAATAATCATGTCTATTCTATTCTCACAAAAAAAAAAAAAATCTATATATACATATATATAGTGTATAAACCAATATAAAATACATATATATAACAAATTCTAAGTACAAAGTTTACTTTGACCTTTTAGGTGAAGCGGTGACCCCTATAATATATTATATAGCTATTTACATACTAAATATAATTTTAATAACTAAACTAAATTGAACGAACCTATCCTTAAATTTTGTTTTAATAGATATAATTTAAAAGCAGCTGATTAGAGTTATTTTAGTAACTTACGAAACAAAAAAATTTAGTATAAAAATAGATACTTTAAAAACGGAAAGTTCGAGTAGCGGAAACTACGTTCCGCCCGCTTATGGCTAAATTAAAAGCTCCAAATATTACACAGAGCACACATAAAGATTAAGCCTTAAAAAGCCACAGCCACGGATGCTGCAACCGACAACCGAAGAGAAGCCGCGAGCAGCTTTAGATTAACGGCAATTACCTTAGCAAGTTAAAAAGCGGAAAAGCGTGAAAGCGGTAAATACAAAAGCAGTTACGACATTTAAGCTTACCTTTGAGGGGAATTTCTTCTCGAGTTACCCCCGGAAACACGCTTAGGCAAATGTCCTCCCAGGCCTTTTCCTTTGCCTCCTTTTTCGAGTAGTCGGGGCAGGAGGGCAGCCAGATGCAGGGCCGCTTCTCCACCTCCGTGATCATTCTCCCGATGTGGAACAGACGCGACGCCATGTCTGAAAAGCTCCACTCAGCAACTGAAAACTCACAACTCAGGCTTTGCAAAAGCTCGCCTTGCATCACTCGCAAGACGGTCGACGCACGACTAAAGCCGAAGGTCAGCCGTCCGACTTTTTGTCGGGCCACTTTCTGAGCGCTCGCACAGCGCCCTCCCGCTCTGGTTGCCGGCGGACATACGCGACGTACTCGGGTCCGGCGCCGCACGGCACCAGATAGCCGCACGGCTTCCACCGCTTGCGACACGCGCCCGCAGGCAAAGTCGGCCCGGTTTGCCGTCTCGCAGCGCGGCGGCCTGCTCAAAATCGATGCGTTTCTCCTTTTTCAGCTCACGTGTCGCTTGTCGTTGTTTTGCTGCCCGGGGAAATCGGCCTGGTCTGGCCCTGACCACGTCACGTGCGGGTGCCGTGCCGTGCTGGAACGCGGTCGTCTGTTCATTTTCGTTCTTCTCTTGGACTTTATTTTCCGCTTCGTGAACTCATCAGCGAGGCGCGCGGGTTTCGCCGGATGTCGTTCGCATGGAGATGAGTTCAGACTGGGAATGGGACGACCTTTTAATTTTATTTTCGAACAATTGTAATTTTGCCAAGATGTAAACAGTTCTTTTAGGTGCTGAATTAATACTCAATACGCGATTTTTAGATTTTATGGACTAGTTTTCTTAAAATTATATATAGGATTATAATTCGCACACAGTACAAACGTTTTACCTAAATTTGGTGGTAACAATTTTTTTTTCTTTTATCATCCGTAATCAAGTATTTTGGAAAAATTTCAAAAAATACTTGTATCACTTTGACAAATATGCCAACGCCCCGAGCAATCCCTGAAGCTATGAGGTGGAACCGACGAAAGGAGAAAAACGTAGAATTTTGGAAACTGAATTTAATAATTTTTGTTGGACATTTGCATCATCGATACAATTAAACTGTTTTATTATTAACAGGATCTTTTAAACATAATTTATTATTTCTCCGTAAAATGCAGAAACTTACCTGCATGTTTTGTATATCTACAATTTTTTCCTGCGTTATTACACATTTTTTATGTAATAGCTACTTATTTGCATATATTTTGTGCACAATATGAGATATTGTGCAAATGCAGAGGAAAAAGCTGTCACGTCAAAAAAATAATTTTACATATTTAAAACAAATAATCTAATCTATAATAATTTTTAATTTAAAATAATTCGTTTGAAATATTTATTTTTTTTTTTTTTAAATGTTCTTGCAACTTTATATAAAGAGTCAAAAGCTCTTAAATAAAATATGAATTGCGGAAATTATAATCAGGAATCATGCAGAATTATTTAAAGAAAGCGAAAGAAACTTTCAGTAATTTAAGTATCTTCCATAACTCTTATAGAATACTTTGTAATATGAATACGCCGAAAATCGTAGCGGAAATATTGTATATTATTTTTCAGAATAATAAAGTCAGCTTTGATCAAAAATGATTGTTTCATTAAAAGTGAGGAGACATAAAACTCTGAGTCCAATTGCTGCCAGTGTAATAAAACATTAATATTTTTGTTTAAATCCCATTAAATTTGAAATTATTCCCGCCTTTATTTAATTTACCATCCAATTTTATTTTATTAGGAGCAGAAGCTACTTAATCTGCTATAAAATATGCAGAACAGTCGACACTAAAAATTGAGTTAATTTTTTTTGCATTGCATTTCGAAAAAAGAGAGAAAATTTGAGAAAAAAGTGTATACCAAAATAAGTTCAGTGTCACCAGATTTCAAAAGTCTAGTGTGCAACACGAAAAGCTTGTTGTGTAAGTGCAGATCACGCCATGAGCTTTTTGAACAAAGTGTTGCATTACATCAAACATTTTGAGATTCATTTTCTGGCGCTATAAATTACACAGTTTGTGAGTGTATCTATTGGGAAATTTTCTGTGAAAGTTAAGTGCTATAAAACTTGCCGTGTTGCTTTAAATAAATCAAACAACTCGTAATGACTTACTGATATTCAAAATATAGTTAGTTTTGAGGCCTAAATTAGTGTTATCGTATTATGGTTTACATAGTTATTTTTTATTTATTTATTAAGTTCTTATCATGGCAAAAAATGTTATGATTTAATTGACTCTAAGGTTCAACTTTCTATTCAATTTAATATTCAATAGAGGAGTCACTAAATTTAAAATTTCCTGATTGGATTGTGAAGGAGGATGTGAGATATGTAGCATGTCTCCAGAATCTTATTAAAGAATTAAATAATTCAAAGCAAATAAAGGAATAACATCATAGGTTATAGAATATTATAGAAGAAATTTTTAATATTTGTTGAATTTTTAAAAACTGCTTCGAATTGACTTCATTCCAAATGGCAGAGGAAATTAATATAAGAAATTTAATTTTCATTGTTTTTATCATTATATTTACAATATTCTGCATTGCCACTATTTTTATTCTGAATATACATTTAAAATTATTGTCAGTTTTTAAAGTACTTTTATAAAATTGTTTCTTTAACGTACCTACATATGTACGTACAGAAATAATCACTAAATGTAAAATATGTATGAAAACATGTTGGTTTTTATTTATTCTTATGTTTCACACGTCTGTAACCAACCCAAAACACTGGGGTGGAATTTTCAATAACATTAAATGGTATCGTTAATTAAAAGTTGTCGAAAAATGTATTTTGGAACTTTTAACAATCAACTAGTGAAAATCCGTATACGATTTAATATGTTTCTTTGTAAATATTTAATTGTCAATGAGTCATTATGAATCATTATATTGTGCGATTCAATATTTAGGCATGATACAGATTTTTGCGTGGATATGACAAATCGTCCCTGAAATATTATTTACCACCCCCGTACTTTGAACTCTGAGCATATATAGGATAAATATTTATGAGCTGCCAATACAACCCTCAAAAGGGAAGTTATGACTTTACTTTCCCTTGGAAAAGAATCCACAAAAGCTTTCACTTCACAACGACGAACCTACAACAACATCTCCTGATAAGGTTCTCCGATAACAAGGTGCCAAAATTGTCTGGTCTTCTGTAAAATATTAGTTATTGCCCGTCCTCCTTACTTTCAATCCGAAAAAATGTTTTCCAACTAAGTGAATTTCAATGAATAGAGTGACATCCTTCAAAATCAGCGCCGGTTCTTTCGTGTCCTGAACATGTGATGTTTAAAAGTGCATTTTCACAGACAAGATGGTACTTCTTGTAAACATTTTTAAAATGCAGCCGAAGGAATTGTGCATTCAAATTTTATTAGTAATTTTGCTTGCGAAAAGTACATTTGGGACACCTGCTGTGCAAGTAATGAATTTTCAAAGGTAAATGCAACTGCGTTCTTGTCGAACTATGAAAATCCTCTCGTAGTATTGTAGGACTCATAAATATTCCTCTAGCCTATCATCGTGCAAGCACTCCAATTCTCTGGTAATTAGATACGTTAAATAACAGCGAGTGATAAGGCCTTGATCACGTGGGCAACGTTAGAGTGTGTATTTTTGAGCTGTTTTGATTCCATTTTTGATAGTGGTGAATAACTAATCAAAGGAACACGTGGATCTTTCTTGATCGTTACAAATTATCAGTAAAAGTTACTTTGTATTTTACGTGCATATATCCAAATACTTTTTATAATTTCAATTGTATATAACGCTTCGTATGGCAACATATAAAATAAATACTGATTGAATGATAACATAGAGGCTTTGCAAAAAGATGTTTCTAATATATTTTTTGGTATACGCTGAGGGAAAAATTGAAAGTGAAAAAAAACCATAGAAACAGTCGCGTAAGCAGGGGCAGGGTAATGGGGGGTAGTTTGTACCCTCACAATATGACGAATATATTGAAACAAATAATGTAAATAAAAATTATTGGCTATCAAGTATATTGGGTTAACTTTTTAATAAAAAATTTCATCGATTATATATTTTTCATTCGAAACGATTAACTACTTCGTATATCACACATTATTCTTTCTTCAACTGAAACCACAAATACAGATTATTTGAAATGTATTATCCTAAATTTAAATAAGTTTTCTATAAAAACAAAGTTTAAAACTTCGGAGTATTGTCAAAATCTGTGTAGGTGGGTTTTAGGTACTTCATTTATCATTTGTTTAAATTTAATAAAGGGCAGTTATAATCGATTGAAAGTACACATACATTAGAATGGTCTATGAATTTATAATTTATAACTAATAATTTTTTTTTCAAAATAGTGATTTAGCAAAAATTTTATTTTCCCTAAAGATTTGTAGAAAATCTATAATTTTACTTCAACTTTTTGAAAATTAAAAAATTTATTCTTACTGATGTAACATATATTTCAGTTAAAATAAATCTTGGTCGCATAGTTATTTTTTCACTGATAAGTGATAATAACAATTATATACCATATAGTAATTAATATTACCAGAGTAAGGAATTATTAGAATTTTAGTTAAATAAGGTGAGATTATTTAAAAAATCTGTTCAGTGTTTTAATCAATGTAAAGCAAATTCTGCTGTTTGTAAAATATTGAACGACATGGGTAGATTTGAATATGAAATTTATGCAAAATTGAAATACAATTATTTTACCTTTATAGGGCTATGATTGCGCAGGATGGAAATTGCAACGCGGATGGCTGCAATATTTCTTGCATTCGCGGTGATGACAGTTTTCTATACTCTGATATCCGACTTGCTCAAAATAAGGTGTGGAAAAGTACTTTATATTCTAATTAATAATATTATTGTTATCATTTAAATATCGTATTTTATATTTCAGAAAAACATTACTTGCGGTGAGCTTAATGAGTTGAAACTAAAAAGATACCATTTCCACGATAAGACAATCCCGCATAACTGGAATCCAGTCGTATTTAAAATACGAAAATTGAAAATTGAGCGTTCAGAAATTGAATTCATAAAGTTTAGCGCCTTTCACCTATACGATTTTACTGAGCTCATTTTAGACAATTTAAGTCTAAAACGTCTAGACAATGGAGCTTTACTAGGATTGACAACTCTGAAATCCTTAAGAGTTATTCAAGACAAGCCACTGCAGTTCATTTCTCTTGACCTGCTGAAACCAGTTCAGTTCAATTTAGTGGAGCTGCAGTTCAGCGCTGCTTTAACATCTCTAGACATCATAACAAGATGCTGCACATCATTTGACATTATAAAATGCTTAGACTTCAGTTTCAATAATTTTGGACAAATTAATTCAGGGACATTCAAGAAGTTTCCATCAGTTGAAGATTTAAACTTATCTCACTCGGGTATTCTCCACCTCGAACGCGGTGCATTCGGGTTTTCAACGAAGCTTCGCAACCTTGACTTGTCGTACAATCATCTTTTAATCATCAGCTCTTCGATTTTTAATCCCAATGAAAATCTGGTAAATGTTCATTTAAGGTTGAACGACAACAATTGGACGTGTTGTTGCAAGTTTCAGGTTTTTATAAAACATTCTTTAGTTCATGAACCTGATAAAATGCTGTGTCGAACTCCCTCGGAGTATAATGGCTTGCCTCTTTTAAAATTGCAATGCCGTGCATTTGGTGTAATAGGACCCGCCGAGGGCAGTTCAAAACTGCCCCCAGTTATTTCTACAAATACTGGCAGTGCGTTGGATATACCTACTACGAAGGATAATTTCATGAGTCCAGAAAATAATACCCAGTTTACGAATGGAACCTATTCACAAGCACCTGTTTGGGACAATAGTGATGAAAAGAATGTGGTTCTAAAGTGCATAGTATGCAATGGGACCAGTTGCACCAAATCGGAGGATACGGAATATAATAGAGTTCGAGTCAAACCAAGATCGTTGGACTTCACCATAACATCCCTTACAGAGTTTAGTGTGACTGTGGATGTGAAAACGACCATAGAAAGCCCATTTGCATTAATTTGGTTCAACAGAGCCACAAAAGAGTTTTTCAAGATGGAAATTAATTATAAGGAATACGGTCTTGGGTGTCTAAGGAACATAAGTCAGACAATCATTGTGAACGAACTGACTACCAATGAAACTTACACGTTCTGTTTAGTGCACATGGAATATCCGATGACGTCACCGTTCAACTGCATGGCCTACCGCTCCTCTTATCCTAATCAGGCTAAGGTCGATGTTTGGTTGTCGCAAGGAATGAAAAATTTGTGCATTTCGCTAACAATCTTGATAATCTTAAGTTCCATTGCGCTTGGAGGAAGCGTCATGTATTGCGTCATTAAGAGGAAGCCAACTCTTTTAAGAGGCAGCAAAAGGGTTATCATGCCCAAGAAGAGTTCAGAAGACATAATGGTGCTTCCCAGATGTGGCAGCTTATCCCAAGAAAACAAAAGAGTTGAACATTCGGGTTTTGTCTCAAATAGGTAAAAGGAAATATCTTCTTATAAATATGTACCCATTTCAAGTGATCATCTCTCCTAATTTCTTAATCTTTTCTTAATTCTCTTAATAGTACAAACATTTACCTACTACTAAGACACTCTGATAGTGACATTTTAATAAACTTTGAATATAAGACCTTTTCCAGATCAAATTTCTTTTATTTTAAAACTGTATATACATATTTATTTGTAGCTGCAACATATCGCAAATTGCAAACTTTCAAAAACATTTCTTAGAAAAAATTACCAGTTTTTAGCGTTTCTTAAAATAAAAAAATTATAAAATGTTGTAAAATTGTAAAACACAATTTTACACCGATAGTCGGGTAACAGTTTTAGACCGATTTAAAAATTATTTTCTTTTAAATCCTGCACAGATATATGTAGAACTTTAGAAATATAATTTTTTTTTTACAAATTTGAGTACACATTCTTCAAACTGTATGCCTTAATAATAATAAAATTAAAAAAAACCTCAAGTTTTTTATTAGTTCTAGAAAGTAAATATAATATTCTATTAAACGTAACTTTTTGAATAATACATATATAATTCTTCAAAGTTGTCACAACAACTATATTTAATAGCGTTATCCGATTCAAAAGTTAAAAGAATATTTTTGTTTAGCATTTAAAAATTTAAACTTATTAATATTGCTATTTAAAAATAAAATACAATTAGGAGCGTAATCTTGCTGAAACAATTTATTTTAATTAAAAATTAATTATTTTCTAGGTGTTTGCATCTAAGGCGATCTTCTAATGCTAGTGTTGACAGCAGTTATGTATCTCCGAATTTATATGAATCAATACCAGTGGTAGAAAACAAATCATCAAAAAAGAGGAACGAAATTGTATCATTGTGTAGCATTGTTCCCCCAGGAGTAAAACGAACATCTAATGATCCTTTACCCAGCGTCCCTAACGAAGGTTATTCGGATTTAGAATTTAAGGAATATCGTTGTAGCGCTAGTAACGCTTAAAATTTATAAATTATATATATTTTTGTTCTAAAAGTTGTATCATTTCAATTACCTATAAATCGGTAATAAAAATAATTTCTATAAAATTACACATATTATGCAAAATTAAATGTTGAGTGAACCCCATTCAAATAAAATTGTTTATATTGAGTGATATAAGGTAGTGTAAAATTTGAGTCGTGTTCGAAATCTTGAAAAATTACAAAGTAATTTCAATGTAGGTTTATGCAACTGTGTCCGAAGTCCAAATTTCCAGAGCTGCGTGCATTTACTTTTTATCTTTTGTGTGAATCCAGCGATGTCTGATAATAAATCATTTATTCACTATTTACATTTTTAGCAAAATTTGCTTAAATCGTCAAATTGGAAATCAATTAGGACAGTAAATTATAAAATATCGGGGAGAAAACAAACTTTTACTTAGTTTAAAATTTCTTTTTATCAATAAATTATAGTATTTCAGGAATCCTACAGCTTTCAGTTTATTATTGCGTATTCAAATTTAAAAAACGTATACTACCTATACCTAGTATATACTACTTATTTTGTATCTAGTGGTAAATTTGAGACCCAAATTATTTAATTTTATATTGAACAAAAATTTGTAATCGCATAATAAGCAAGCTGCATGTAATTTCATCATAAAGATCTCAACATTTTTATCGTGCTGAACCTTTCTTATCGTTAAAGCGGAGAAACCATTTATCGTAAAAGGATCTAAAGTGCAAGTATTATCCCCACAAAGAACTACTATATTTTACATTTTTAATATCTAGTAACCAATCCTAACTAACATTATCTGTTTGTGTTGACTCATTAAAAGAAAGGTGTACGAATATTAAAAAAAATATGTTTATTTATGTTGATATTTGCGAACCCGAGATTGAACACAAAGGTACTTCACAATTATGCATATTTGCATACTGACTTACTTACATACAGGTAGTCAACAATGCACTTTTACAGTTTATCTGATAATTTCTTAATCAAACCAAAATGACATGTTAATATCTCGCGGTTCTTTATCAAATTATCCAGTTCGATTCTGAGATATAATGCCCTTGATAACTAATTTGATTCAGTGATATTCAATTCGCGGTAGAAGAATGACCGGGACTGAATCCAAAGCTCACAATCACCAGACAATTACTTTTTGTTGTGCGCGGTGATAAAAAGCTAAAGGAAGGCTAATACAATTGAAATTTAAAAAGTAATTGGGAGTAAAGTGGTATAAAATGTTCCGTTCTAAATCCTTCACTTTGGTTAAAGGAAGGTGCAGATTTGTGAATTTACGGTGAGATAAACTAAAATAAATGTGATGTAATATGAATTTATAAGCTTAGAAAATTTTTGGTGTGTGTTGGGCGTAAATCTTACAAAAATTGGCAAATATTACAAAGAATTAATTAACATATTCAATACTAAATATGGTAGTTAAAGTCAAAAGTACAAATACAGACTGGAGTTTAAACGTTACATCCTACTTCTTCTATGATACCCTATATTAGAATTGTTTGAAAATACTAGGGAGTATCAGTTCTTACCATCCTTAGGGATAATTTTAGGCTATTTGTACTATTTGTTTTATTATAACTACATTATAACGAAGAAATTCTTCTTGTGCTTTTTATACCTTTTAAATTCTAACAAGCCACAGGAAAATATTGGGTACTGTACTCTTATCAAAGACAAAAATAGCTGATAATCATAGGATTTTATATTGCTAATAAGCCTTAATCATATTCAATTGTACTATTGATTTGAGGAATTCCGGGGATAACCCTTGCAGTTTTGTTGTTGGGGTCTATTTGCAATTATGATGGAAGGTGTGTTTATTTTAGACGTGAGCAGTATTTAGCGTTTCTAAGTTTTGCTTAGTGTGTCTGTCCACCGACCCCATACCTAAACCCTTCTGGTGGTTTTAATCAAAAATCCTAGGAGAAAATTCATCTAATTAAATTGAAAGATAAAATTAAAAATTAAGGTAATTTTTAATTTGATGCTGAATAAAATAAGAACAAATTATCAAGTTAAAATTTTCAGTTGAAATCGATCTGAAATGAGGTATAATTAAAATTCTCCATGTTGGTCATCAAAATCTTACTAAATTAAAAAAAAAATATATCTAAGTAGTCTAATTAAGGTATCCTGCAAGTACTTTTCTTTTAAAAATTTCAACAATTAAGCTTTAATTAATAAAATATTGATATATGTTTTAAATAATCATATATAATTTTTGTAGTTGGGTAAAATTTCTTATAATCCCTGGATTGGCAGCATTCACCCTACTTTTAATTTTGTCAAACGTGAAGCATCCCGATTGTTACAGAAGAGAAGAGTAAGATTATTGTTAGTATTTAAATTTAATGTAAAAGAATAACAAAAGTTGCAGTTTATCTCACAAGCCTTTATCAGTAAAATTGGCTCCTTTTACTGGTTTACAGTGCACGAAGAACATGTTCTGTGTAATCTCCTGCATCGATGGAGATATCGCTCACCTTAAGGCGAGCCTCGAAAATATTGTAAGCTAATTTTGATTCACTTTTATATTTTAAGTATTTCTAGAGAACATATTTTTGTAGATATCTGATGGGAATTGCGAAAAAGTGGACCTTCATCTATTGAATATACATTTTCCAGAAGAAAAGATGATGAAGGGGTGGATAGATGGGGATTTCAAAATAAACTCCCTGCAAATACGAAAAGCTAACTTACGAGAAATAGCACCGGGCTCTTTTGAAAGTTCCATGTTTGCCCAAACTGTTTTTGTTGAGTTGGCATATCTTAATTTGGAAAAAATTACTAAAAGTTCCCTAGACGGATTGCATAGCTTGAAAAAGTTAATCTTACTGGGATTGAGCGAAGATCACTTTTTAGAAGATAATTTCTTTGAAGGATTACTACTGGAGGAGTTATCCATTCAAGTGATGGGCGATAAAAAAGATATCAAACCAAAAAGCCTTCTAGGATCTATAAAAACTCCTTCAATTAAAATCGTGGACCTGACTGGAAATAGGCTTGGAAAACTTGCGGGTAATAACACATTCGAAACATTAACTGGGATTGAAACGCTGACTTTGGCTGACTGCCGCATAATTGAAATTGAGCCAGGTACTTTTGACTCGCTCCCGAACACACTGAAAATTATGGACTTGCGACGAAATTCAATTAAATCGATAGTTCCAGAGGTGTTCAAAGGGATAATACCGGCCCCAGGAAGACAGGTTTTGCTCTGTAATAACCCACTCTCTTGTTCGATTGATATGTGCCCTTTTACCGACTTTTATATAAATAATGAAGGTAGTTTTGAGCCCAATTTAAAGTGCTTCGACGTTGGACAAGAAATGAAATTAGAGGATAATATTTTATGTAAAAATAAATCAAAGCAAGACGTTGCCTACACTCCTGTGACCGAAGTGTCTATTGAACCTTTGGAAGATAGAAAAAAGATTCACTGTGACGAAAATGTACAAAATGACTTTTTAGAAGTTGCACCCCCAGACGCTGAATTTTACGTAGAATCGGTTTCATCAACCGGCGTTAAGATCACTTTGATTAAGACAGATGGTGCATACTCTATTCTTTGGTTTCATAGTGCCTCAAGGAAAGCTGAGGCGATGGAGACAAACTACAACGACTTTGGACTGGGATGTAATACGAGGGTTTTAGAAAACGTTATCATAGAAGGTATGAAGTCCAATTCAACGTATGTCTTCTGTTTAATAAAATTGGGAGCTTCTCGGATATCCCCATTTAATTGCCATTCACACTATCTCGAAGTTCAGGACAATGGAGGCCAGGATATTGAGGAACATTTATACATTTGGGGTTCAAAACCATTGACGATTTTTCTGGTTTGTATTGCAATTGTGGTATCTTTTGTGGTTGGGGGCTGCTCCGCGTATCATATCATCAGCTGGAAGCCAACTTTAGTAAAAGGAAGTAAACGGGTGCTCGTGGTGAACAAAAGCTCTCCAAATGTTTTGGTACTTCCAAGGAACAGTAACTCTTCTTTTGCAAGAAGCGAATCTAAGAAAAGGTTAAATTGTTTTTATTTCACTCGTATACTTGTATAAGACGGTGGTTTCTTTCTTTTAGGAAAGTTATTTTGCGGAGACACTCCGACTGCAGTGTTTTTAGTGGAAAAAGCTACGTTGAGCCGATAAATATGTATGAAGCTGTACAATACCATCAGAGGAAATGGCGATCAGCAGAAGGAATTTATGCAGATAAAATACCAAAAGATTGTCCACCTCCACTGCCAAAACGTCTCTCTAACATATCTACAATATCAGCGGAAGATATCTACGGAGGTCCTAACCCAACTAATGACTGCCAAATTAATGAGGGGGTAAAATAGATTGATTTAAAGTAACTTTTAAAACTAAATTTATTTTAATTGCAATATTGTAATGTTTTAAATATTTATTTCAAACGAGTTTGCTTGTATACTTTTTTAACTTCAAAAAAGTCCATTTTCCAATCACAAAACACAATTCCATAAAGTCGCTTTTAAAATCAAAAGGTCTATTTTCAGTTCAAACAAGTCGATATATTTAATTCAAATAGGTGCAATTTTACAATTCAAAACAGCTTTTTTTTTTTTTCAGTGAATTCAAATTATTAATTAATACGCATGAATATTAAATAGTTGCATTGAATGTATCGACTTATTTGAAATGAAAAAAGACCTTTTGATTTTAAAAACGACTTTATTGAATTGAAATGGAAACTCTGTGATTTGAAAATGGATTTTCTTGAATTTAAAAATGTATATCATACACAAGTCACAATTGGGAAGAAATTAGAAATGATAGTAAAAAGATAGTAAATAGATTTAAAATGCCATCAAAATTTGACCTTATAGGTGGTCACTATAACTTCAAAAGTTTCCTTGATTTCTACTTAAGTCACTAGTTCTTCTTAAGAAATAATTTTAGCCGTATGCACTTTAACTACAACTGAAAATTATGTTAAGTTTTGGATTTTTTATAGATTGTAAAACGTATGCTAATAATTTTTATATTTCCTTTTTTTTATATATGCATGTACATACATAGGTATCTCTCTGGAAAGTGAATTGTTATTTTACGTGTAGATTATTTATAAATCATTAATGGAATACTATTAAAAATGGAAAACTATTCTATCGGCAGTTTTATTATCTATATTTAAACTAATATATTCTATTTTATTTTAAGACGAGATATACCTACTACTTATTACTGCTACTTGAAAAATTTATTTATGTCTTAAAACGTAATTTTTTCTATTTAAGAAAATCTAAGCACATTTTGAAATGTTAAAGTGTACTTACGAAAACATCCATCGAATCGAAAAGCGAAGTCTCTATATTATAGAAAATCTATAATATAATGTAGATTGGTTAAATTCTAAATATATTTCGATAAAAGAAAATATTGTACGAATTAGTAATATGTGAAGTGGAAGCCGAAAAATATAAAACTTAAACATGACACATTTTGTATGCCTAAAAATCCAGGCGTTTTATTTTTTATTTGTACGATATATGTATAAACAATCCATACAAAAATATATTATACATATGATATGAATAAAAAATGTTATATATTATATAAATAACATACAATAATAAAGATTATTTCCGAATCGATAAAATTCCTTTCGGACTGATCGTACTGTATGTAGGCTCAGAGTTTCTTTTTGGCAAAGGTGGGGGAGATTTTGGTGATCTGTCGATTGACTCATATTTGTTGAAACAGTAGGTATGCCTTCTGGGAGTTTCATAGCCCCTCATTTCAAGAGGATCTTCATACGTACTGTCGTATTCATCGAACATACTTTGATATGGAGGGGGTGGTGTAATTCTGTGAAAATAAAACTAAATTAAAACTTTTAAACCAATTTAAGATTATAAAAATTATTGACTATTTTTTAAAAATTGTTATTGAATTGATTTTAGATAAATATGCATACTTCTTGTTCAACAAAAGTATGTAAAATATGTAGTTTCAAATTATAAAATTAATTGAACCAAGTCAGCTAACATGTTTGCAAAAAATTAATTATTCATTATAAAGTTTTGTTATCAAAATGTCATACTTACTTTTTCCGGCAAGTTATCGGATTCATATTTTGAAGACCATTACATTTTCCAGAAATCGTTGAAATATTCCCCACGTTTTCTTTTTTAACTATTAGAACGTGTTTACTTCCTTTTAAGAGGTTCGGAAACAATTTTATTATGAAATAGCACAAAATGCCACCAACGAAAAGGGAAGCTAGAATTATAATTGTAACTAGGGATAGATAAAGATGTTTTTTATCTGCCGAAATCCAAATATTGGGATCTGCCTTTCTTGCAACAGGAACATGAAAGGGTTGGCAGTTAAATGGTGTGATCTCAACCTCTCCTTCGGGTATCAAGCAGAAGGTATAAGAAACATTGTCTTTCAAGTCTGTTACAATTATTGATTCGTTATAGTGATTTCGGCACCCATATTCTCGCTGAGGGATATGAACTGAATTATAGTCGTCAAGGTCACTGTGCCATAAAACAGTGAGTTGCTGCTCTTGCTCATGTATTTCTACTTTAGCCGCTGTATGGTTTATGGGAATAATTACAAATTCGTAGCGTGGGGGTTGGAACTTAAGGAAGTCGTAATTCGTTCTAAATGACGATAAGGGTGCATCTTCTTTATACGCAGCACAGGCTACTTTGAAGTAATCTCTTTGGATCCATGCCGTAGTTCGGTCTGAAATCGTAGTTCTTTTATCTTGCTCTTCGGTGCTGTCGCGACCTGGAACCTTAGTTGATGTTGTGTTGTACTTGACTGGCAATGTTGTTTTAGATGAGTCCACTATGATTGTCGTATCTCGCGGGCATGAAAGATTTTCACTTATAATTGTTCCATACAATTCTTGCGGTGATTTACAATAAGGTTTGTCTAAGAACATTTCAGGATACATTTTATAGTATTCAACTAAAGTTGCTATCTCACAAGTACACAACCATGGATTTTCACCTAGGTAAATGTAAGCTTTCCCTCTAGACAGAATGCCGTCCAAAATACTGGTACCAATCTGTGTTAAATAGTTATGAGAAAGATCTAAGTACTTTAGGGTATTTTTTATTGGATCAAAAGCGTTTTCGCCAATGGCAGTAATTTTTGAATTCGATAAGTTTAGAAATTCAATTTTCACTAGTCGATGAAAACCTTTTATTGTCAATGGCTTAGGAAAATTATTTGAGCTCAAATCTAAATGCGACAAACTGCTCATTTTGCTAATACCGAAAATTGTATCAAACTCCACATTGTCAGTTAAGTAATTCATTTTGAGGTATCGTAGTGATGAGCTGACTGGCTGGAAAAAACCACGGTTGATATTTTCAATTGGGCACATAATTGTGAGAAGAGTGAGGTTCGACAGTCCTAGAAGAATACCAGCTGTTAGATTTTTAATCGGAAGTCCTGTAAGACTTAAACTGAATGTGCTTGTAAATGCGTCTTCATTAAAAGCTTCGTTTTCTATTGCAATCATATTGCTGTTGGCCAGAGATATTTCCAAAAAATTTATGTGTGTGTCTATATAATCCTTCGACAATGTTTGGTTTGGGAAAAATTGTCTCTCGATGTGCAGTATCTCAACTATGGAGCAATTGCTTTTCTGTAATAAAATATTTTATTTTATGCTAATTGCGCAGTAGGTATTATAGTAAATAGTATTCGAATAAAACGGAAATTCGCGTCGAATATTCGATTGATCAAATTATTTGAGCAAATATAAATTTTTCATCTTTAATTGTATACATTGTCCGCTTTTACATGGAAAATTTTTTTAAATTTTGTATTTCTTAATTCGAAACTCGATACGAATCCTGTTTGTTTATCAAAATTCGCGTCATCGAATAATTTGAAATATTGGACTATAAACTTTTCGGATTCCGTTTTGAAAGAATATGTAAATAATTCCCAATTTCAAATTATTCTACAATCTTTTGAAAATGTTATACCTCAATAGATTTACAAAGATCCTGATTGAATTCAGTTGTGTTGGCGCAAACAAATGAACAGTTTTCGAAACCACAACCTGAAGTTATATTGGTTATTCTCATACGAGCTAGATCCAGGCTCCTGAACATGTATAAATTATTTTGTCTTAAATTTATCACAAACCAAAATAACTTACTTCATGAAACCGAAATTTGTGTCTTCGACTGGTTTATCTTCTTTATGTCTACATGCAGTGTAGACCAAAGCTAGGACAAGACAGATCACCAGTCCACAAAATACACACAGACATGTTTTGATATAGTCGTTGTTTACGTTTTCCTCCTTTTTGCAGCTCCTATTAACGATATTAAATTTTTACACAATTTCCATGAAAACATTGAAAAAAACACAAATATTCACCAAAATTTTGTGTTTATTTTTGCTAACTGCATTTTAAAAGCCACTATCCACCTTCAGTTTTAGAGTTCTAATGAAGTACGATTCATAGAAATTTCGAATTATTGCGCACCATGTGTAATTGATTATATTTTCCAGACGAGAAACACGGTTTCATCGCCTTTTATCTAGGTATAACTGAAATATTAACGTGGACACAGTGCTTAGCGGAGTCAGAAGCTCTCTTGAACTTGGATATTCGGGAAAGTCGAAACTCGTTGAAAAGTTATCTCTAGAGCTAGCTTATCGGAAATTATTTATTGCTGCTCTGCTATTATAATGCTAATCGATTGCTGCCATACCATGTATTTTGCATGCGGAACAACAGCGTAATAAGAGTTCTACATAGTTATGAGAAAAATATTAAGTGTAAACAACTTCTTAAAGTATAAATAACAACTAAACAAGTGTTGGCATTGTCAAGTATTCTTATTGATAGATTTGGGGTTTGATCGTTAATGATTTAGCACCTACGACAAGTTTTCCATTCAAATTTCAACGTTTGTATTAATAATATAAACATATAAATAAATATCTTTCCACGAACTGGAAGAAAAATTCTCTTGCTTTTTCAAAGCGATATTCCTGTACGAGTAAGATAATTGCGATAATGGAGGGCCATGTCACTTAAAGCTACTAAATAAGCTAATTATGCATTTTGATCGGGGCAACAATAATTTCATTATATCAGGCTATCAGTGACGTACCGAACAACATAATTTGGGAATTGGGGTATTAATTTCGTTCACGTGCCAGTTAAAGTACACAAGTTAATGTTTATTGTACAAAATATGTTTGTAAATTGTTGTTACTTAAAAGTTACAATTTTGTTATTATTAAACTTGTAAATTATAAAAAGATTGTAGGTACCAAGCAAATAAAATTATAAGAGCGATTAATTTGAAACTATCTACACAAATCGTCGAATAATGTTGATGCTACGAAAGGCAATTGATTTGTTTTTGACTTGTATCCACTATAGCTAATAATAAAATGACAAATTGGGTATTTAACTTCTTATCTCCAGTCATGGAAATCAAATCCAAAAGTCTTGGCTTGATTGGAATTATTTTCATTTTGAACTAAATTACACAATCAAGCTTAAAATCTAAGCTTAACATTTCTTTAAATATACAAACTTGTATGTATATATTTGAATATATTAATGAAGAACTTTTTATGAGTTTAGAGTTTTTTTCTATTTTCTATATTAACTCCAAGCTATTTTAATTGATCAACTATGTGATCCTTCTTTAAACCTATGTATGAATGATAATATAGAGTTTAAATAAAATTTGGCAAATATTATAATTTTATCCTTGTATGTATATCTAATAAAACAAATATGTATGTATATGAGGCAAAAAGCAAACAGTAGAAAGATATTTGATACTGTTGAAAATTTTATAAAGCATTTCTATCAGATTTTTGAAGTAATACATAGCAAAGAACATACAGTCGATTGCTAATTTTGTTATCTAAAAGTGAAAACGGGCAAACATTCCCAAAGTCGAAAATTCGCACACTATAATGCCGCCGTTTAATTTGGTTGTGGGCATTTGTCTTGCAGCGGTGACCACATAATACAATTGGCACCTACAAATCAGAATAGTTGGCACATAGAGAGGTGCATGATACAAATCACTAGCGGCATTAATAACCAACAACTGCCCAAATGAAATGCCATTATGCGCCATTTAGTCTGACAAAAATAGACTGAACTGCAGGCGGTGATGATAGAGGGAAATATTTGCGGCTCTTGTTATCCGGCTGCTTGGCTGCAAGTGACGTCATAACTATGAGTGAAGTACCAGTGACTGGGCTGTACACCCGTGACCATAGGGAATCAGCCGAACAAAGGATAAATTTAAATCTTCAATGAACAAAAATAGACGGGCTCTGTGTCGGCCAAAGGCTTAGGCCTAAGACGACATAAACGCGGACGAGGAAATGCATTCCTTCTGGACAGGTTCCAAATCGAAGTGCTTTTAAGTGCTACGCATGTGGAAAGTGGTTCAATACGTCAATCACACATTCATTATACCCACGTCGTGTATGCCAGCAGATGTCAACTCATGAGGACGGTTTATTTGTACCGATAATTAATTAACAAAGTTAGAACTTATAATGTAAAGCTGGAATATTCAATAGGAGAAAACCAAAAACTGTTTATGCCCATTTGAATTTACTTTTTTTCCAATTTGGATGTTATTAATTTGCTCAACTAAGGTAAACCACATCTAATTTGTCAGAAATGTAGACATTGTAATTGGGATAGCGTTTTTTTAATATTATTATTAATAAGTAATTTTTTCCTAACATAACAAGATCAATCTAAAAATTTACAAAATTGTCACAATACTATTTTTTTAAAGGAAAATGGAATTAATATGTCTATTGTTATTGTTGTGGTGAACACGAAAATTTGTTAATGTCAGATAAATTTAAAAATTAGCCAATGTCTAATATTTTCATGAACATTGACCAGCACACATATTCATACTAAAACTTGTTGCCTGCAATTTACTATTATACATATATTCACTTATTACAGTGTCCTTTTTCGAAAGTCTTGTATGTTACTCGCGCTATTATGATGAATCGATTGATGTCTCATTTAACAAAATCCGACGGCTAGTTTGAGAGTTACGGGGGAACATAGAAAGGAACATATATGTACATATGAAACAAAAACATTACCCTTCTTTTGGGCCCCGCTGCAGTGGGGGAAAAAACTAATCAAAAAACTTCCATCCGTGCTACAAATTTACATAATAAGTTAAATTAATTATGATTCCTACAATCGAAAGCAAATAATAATTCATCACAAAACTTATGATATAGGGAGCTCCAACCGCAGGTATTAACGCTAGTTTTAATTATTATGCTATTATAGGTTTTAAATCTACATATAGTAATAATAATCAGTGATTTCAAAATTTTACTGTCATTTTATAAGCTCACATGATATAAAAACCCAAATAATTTGTTTTTACAAATTTTGTCTATCTGTCTGTCTGTTTTCCTGTTCTAATCTCAGGAGAAGGTGAACCTACATGTTTCGATGAGACTTTCACTGGAAGGAAGAGGGTGTTGTCGAGAATAATTTATGTATACCTGAAATATGAATAAGATGGTGGATTTCAAGAAGATTTTGCTTCCACTCTAATCAAAAGCTAGATTTTACGGTGGAAAACAAAAATATGTCAGAAAATCAACCCACTAGCACGTACTGTTTAAAGGTTATTTTATTTTTAAAAATATCGAAAATTGATCAAAACCATCTAAACGTACATTAGTTTCAGCTTTCAAATGGTTTGTTTTTATAACTTGAATAGAGGATAAAATGCATTATTTTAATTCATATTCGTTACTATACAATTTTGTTTTTACATTTGTGGATATTATTAGAAATTCACGCAAGTCGCGTGTAAAAACTAGTTAATCATCAGTCATTATTTTTGTGAACATTTCAGGTAAAGGAGCAAAACTGAGGTATTTTCAAAAGCTATTAATTTTTTCCCCTCAATTCTAATTTTAGTAATTTTAGAGAAAAAGCATTGTAAAAATATTGTTATCAGTGCTAAAATACTCCTCAACTCAAGCCAGATATTCAGACTATGTTCTGGCAGTAAACAATGCCAAAAAACTGAAAGCTACACGAAGGTTGACAATTGCTTGCTGCTTTCTCATAAACAATGCACTTGGCCTTCTGGCTAAACTCAGAGAGCGACGACGAAGGCGATCACAGTCTCATTGCTGGGGATCAGAGTGTAGAAATCAGTTATAATTTTGTTGAAAGAAGAACAAAAGGAAATTATTAGAAGAAAATAACTAGATTTATGTATCTGGGGATCCGCTAAAAAGTCTTGCACCTGCCTAAGCGTCTCTGTTACTTAAATAAGAAATTCACGAAAGATATTACTCACAAATTGCCCATGGATTTTGGATTAGTGAAAAGGATGTGAATCATATTTTCCAATAATTTTAATAATACATATAAAAATAATTACACTTATATTTTTATTTATCTATTAATTGCTCATCAGTAAACAGAATTCGATATACTTGAAAGTACTATAATTTTCGAAATTTGGTTTAGCTTTTATAAACTAGTTTAATAGCAAGGTCACACAGTTTCTAAGCTACTCAACATAAATTAAAATCAAATAAATTTATGAACAGTGTAGCGCTAGTGGTGACAAGTCGCATGATTCGAATGAAAAAAAAAACAACTTAATACGTGATGACACTTTTTATTAATTAATAGTCTTTAAAACATCAATAGGCAAATACGACTAATTTTGACTTACTCCAAAATTTGAATCCAACATGTTTATAAATGATAAAACGTTAATTTTGTATTAGTTAGTTTGAATTTGCAAATTTATTTTTTATTTTATTCGAAATACATCAGGTCCGAAAAGCATAAACATTTCAATGCAGGCATAACTACAAGCGAATAAAATTTTTACCAATTAGTTCTAGTATTTAAGAGGAAAAACCTGGATCTCCAGAACCTTACTCAACTTCGGACTCGAATACATATTTTGTTTTAAAGCTCTATAGGTGTTTTTTCCATTGCAGAAAGATCGAGCTAATGACTGTTTTGAATTTTTAGAAATAGTGGGGTGATTTAAAAATTTATTACGAGTCTTAGTAAATATCTGTAATCGAATAGTGAATTAAAAATTAAAAGTTTATAAATATTATTCACAATATAGTTGACGCCACTTCCGCCAAACGCTAATCTTATTGATTCCAAAATTTGAATCTCGTATTTATTTAAGATAAATGAACGCAATGCAAAAACAGTTGAGGCATGAGCACATCTCTAAAAGTGTCTCATCCACAGGTGCTTCATGTACCATGGCCCGGTGGCAATTTGCATTTTAATTGAGAATTTCAAAAATAGTCGCCGGCCACAAGTTCATTACATCTCGGAATCGGTGTACATTTGAAGTATTTCGTCCTAGCATAACTGAAAGCCAAGAAAGCGATGACAATGCGCAGCGTCTTGCGATTTTGTCGCTCTTTGTTCCCGTGCCCTGTAAAACGTGAGCCGTGAATAATGAGCCGCTGTCTCGCCGCGATTAGGCCAGCCCCAGAACAAATCGAGCCGAGGAGGTGAACAATTTTGTTTTTCCTATTTTTTCTCTGCTGGCTCGGGTCCTATTTTCGACACAAACTACTATTAGAAATTGAAAAATCGACTATAAAGTTTTCTCAAGTTTGACCAAAGCTTAAAGCAAAGGACTTCGCCGGTGAGCGGCGCATAGTGCTCAGAACCTAAGCGCAAGAGGTACCAAGGCGAGCTACTTCGCAGCGCAAAGAGTTCTCGTTTGTGTCGTGTCGTGCAAATTTTTGCTCATTTGTGTGCTGTGCTGTGAACTTTGTTCTTGTTTTCGTCCATTTTTGTCTTGTCCACCAACCTTTCACCTTAGAAATGGTGAGAATATTTATATTTAGTCGTAGACTTTCGGAATTCTTGCGACCAGCCATGTGCTACAAAATTGCTGTGATTGATGGTGTGGCAATACTTCAATTTTATGAGGTTGCAGATCGGTGAAATGGACGACATCTGTCGTCACTTGTTCAGGATGATTAACGCAATTGAATCAAATTGGTTTCATTATTAATTATTTCCAGATTTTGTTATGTTTATGCAATCGTTCTCGCATTCAGTTTATGTTTACAACATTGGGGATGAAAATGATACGTTATGGTTTTGAAAAAACTTTATTTACTTTTTCAACTAAAAAAATTTAAACTCGACCTTGAAAGTTTAGCTAGCGGATGTGAAGCTTATTAAGTAAATATAATTTTTGTTCCAATTTGTGTATCTATGTATTTATGGTTTTAATCGTTCCTTAAATAAAACATTTTAACGTTTGGTATTAATCAGCTAAATTTTAATAATAACGTTTGATACCTTTAATGAATCTACGAAAGATAATTTAATTTGAATTTAAGGTCTCTAAATAACTACATAGGTCTAGGCCTAATCAGTAAACTATTTCATGTTTAATGCAATATATTACATACATATTATCTAAATCTTTAATATGTATAGAAGACGTAACGTCTTTCTATCGTTTTTTTTTTCTATTTGACTTAAGACCAAACAAATTAAGTAGGTATTATGTACTATATATATGTAGATGTATCAGGTTTAACCTTTTACAAAATTTTATTAATTTATTAATTACTCTACTACTGACTACAGTAATTGGCTATAATAGAAGGTATAGTAAGCATATTCGAAATCTTTATATACATACTTCGAATTTAAAGATGCGTTATTTTCTTTGATTTTCTCAATACTTAGAACAATTTTCTCAAAGAAAGACCACTTTTCTATCTCGGAAGTAAATAAACATAAGAGTAGCTACTTCATAAACTAAACTTTTATAATTACTGTGAACATACATACATATGTTTAAGATAAGGATAGAGTTTTTACATAAATGCATAGTACCTATCTGTAATTATTCTAAAATTTATACTTATAAAATATGTAAGCCTGGAAGGCTTGAGCGATATTTTGGATGTAAATAAGTCCCTTTTTCCTGTGGATACGGGTTGCCCATGTTATAGGACATTTTGAATTAAGTGGAGGAAATAAAACTATCATTTGAGTTTTATATGGTTAAGGGATTAGCTAATGCCGAGCAAATAGGTGATGCAGGTATTTTAGATAGGTGTTTTGTATTTTTTATAAAAATAACAAATTTTATAAAATTCAACCAAAATATATTGTTTTAGAGATAGGTAGGTACATTGCACAATTCTGCAATATGTAGTTTTTGAGCGATGGGCATTTAATTATACAAATAATTAATTACATTTGGTGGAATAATGTTCGATTTATCTTCTATTTCAAAAGTTCATTAACTCTAATAGGTTATTTGATATATGTATTAGGAAAATTTTGTTCATGATTATAACCTAAAATTCTCAAGTATTATATATATATATTTTTTTTTGTTATCCATTGAACAAATTACTTTGCCTTTCCTTAAGAAACAATTCCAAAGCATTTCTCCACTGAAAATGCGAGTTATTTTATATAATAGAATTTTTTTTTTTGTCTTTAAAACTCAATTGCGATTATTTATCATAGAAGTCTAATTTTTTCTTTCCTTAATTATTATTATTCTTAATTAATTTAGTTCTTCTAATTTTCCAGGATGAAATACCAAAAGAACAAGTTGCCCGTAAGTATAAATGCCTCGCTAATTATGTACTCAATAATTTCACTAACTTTATAAATCACCGCTGTCCAGCTATCCCATTACGTTTAGTCAAAGAAAGCGATGATAATAAATTAACTCGGACAGAAGCGTATCTATTGAATTCACATATTATATCACGGCGCAACATTAAAAGTGCATTACGTCGACGGCTCCATGCAATAATATGCAAATTGCATTCATGCTGCCTTCAGGTGAGCCCAGCAAAATGTTCAGGATTGTGAAACGGGCTCAGAAAAATGTCTTCTGGTGGGAAATGGAGCAACAAGTAGAATTCTTCCCAGTAGCGGATTTCTCCCACGTACCCGAGCCTAACTCATGTTTCGGCGCCGGACAAGCGCGCATAACTAGGCGCTAATGCATCGCGCTCAACAAGTGCTCCTTGCCGTTTTTGGGGCTGATATAACTCATATCACGTTGCACAGCTTCCCGGCAACGACACTCGTTTCGTTACGGCACACCGCCAAAATAAGAGCACGCCGCGACATGATATGCAAAGCAGGACAGCGCGGCATTCCGGGGGCGTCGCGGATCGATTGTAATCGAGGGTCCTTAGTGGAAAATATTGTCACCGAGTGTCCCCCGATTACGAAGAGTCGCGTCTAGCTGCGCGGGCGCCTGCGTCGTCTTGCCTCTGCGCAGACTCAGTTGGGACTTAGTTGCAAATAATACGGTTTACAAATATCCGTCACCGGCCTTAGACAAGCCTCATTTGTTAGTCGATATCTGGAGCGGCTGGGGCTGGTTACTGGACGCCGGCCACAGTAACTTCGATCGGAAACGGCGCCGTCCGCAAAATGTGGCCACTTTCCACGTCGGTGACAGTCAAAGAACCGAACGCAACATACATAAGTTGAGCATGTGCGTACAATTCTGCTGATTTGCACTTCGACGCACTTTCGCGCTTTTCTGGTTTCTTGCATTTCTCAACGAAGGTTACCCGGAAAGGGTAGACAGCCATTGGCTGTCGCCGTTTCTGCAATCTATGTGATTGCTTTAGGTAATTAAAATTGCAGTTGATTTTAAGTGCGACTCTAAATTTCAACAAATAGTCAAACGATACAGATACTTAATTATATAATTTTCGCGCATGCTATATGCAATTATGTTGTATTTTGCATGAAATTGCCAATGGAAGCTTACTTTAGCGTTTCACTCGATGAAATAAATATACGGTCGAGATCGCATAGTTAGAAGGCTCATCGCTTTAGATAGTTATGTAATGTAGAAGGGGTATAGGCTTGCGAAATACTTGAAGCTCTTTACCAATGAGACGATTGCATCAAGTACAAACTATGCGGCTTAGGAGATTACTTTTTATGCTTCAGTTAAAACTAATTTTTATTAGTGTGGGATGATTTTACTGTTTTACGTTTATATCAAGAAATAATAGTAAATACTTTTCCCAGAATTCAAGATTAAATCAACTCTTGGGAATGTTAATTAATTTGGTTTGGTCTTTATCTTACAAGACTCGAAGTGATGTAGAGAAGATTTATAAGGTTCTATCTTATACCCTAAACAGACGGGCACGAATGATCGTTTAATCGGATTTTTATTCATTGCATGAATGACAGACGGCGAACATCATTCAAGTCGAGAATTTTTCACAGCTTAGAAGTGGAGACGTTTCATATAGCATTATTAAGTTTACAGAAACGTTCGCAAGCTGGTTGATTATTAAAAATAAAAGAATCATTTTAAACCATATAATCTGCAGCAGTTCACCCAGATAGCTGTCAATTCATAATTTGGCACTAGATATCAGCTGGTTTTTCCAGGATTTCATTGGTCATTCTCTGAGAATGAAGTTTTCGGAACTTCGTTGACGAGGACGAGAACATAGTTCAATAATAAATTTAAAGTTCTCTACCAAAATATTACATTTATTTTAATTTAAAGCTAATTTGATGAGAAACCGTGAAAAGAACTGTCGCAAATTGGCATTTTTCTTAATACCTAAAGGAAATAATTTAATCAGAGTTTAGATCTGTATTCCCTCGTAACTCCAAAAGCACTTCCCAGAAAAAAAAAACTGAGGTAGAAACAACGATTCATTGTTCCGCTTCCACCTGTGAGCATACACAGCATGTAATTGAAAAGCTTCGAAAACATCGATTACTCTTATTATCTTTTGAAAGAATTAGTCCGGGCTAGGATTGATTAGATTATAATGATATTATATTTACTTCCTAAATTATTACGGAAGGTTTGCGGAGAGACTTTAAAATCGCTATGAAAAACTATTTTCTTAAAATATCACATTTCAATGTCAAAGTTAGTTTTTATTTATATTAATGAATATTGAATTCAATGCAATTTGGTGTGCTAAGGATTTCCTTGTTCTAAAAATGATTGTATTTCAATATTCAATTCTTATTAAAAAAAAACCAAAAAAAAAAAAATTGATACTATAATACGTTTAATAATGGTTTGTTATACAAACCCGAAACGCCTTTTAATGAACTTTCAATTCTGCAACTTTACCTTCATAGAGCCTTCGTAAAATCAACACAATTTATCAATCATTTTAATTAACATTTAACCAAAAGACCTCAAAAATCTCAGTCATAAAGTTGCAGAATTCTCGAGATTATATCAGGAGGTTTAACCTCGTCTCTTTCGCCTGCATCCATCCGATTTGTAAAAGATTTGTTCGAAGCAATTGGCGGTATGGGCGGGAGGCAGGACCCAGAAATTGTTGCCAACAAATTAATTCAAAAATAATATCTGGTTGTTGATATTGAAAAATGACTAAATCGTGCCGATTAATTAGCAGCAAGTTTTGATATCGGATTATGGGGTCGAAATGGGAAATGAATCGATTTTGTCGATGTTCGTCGACAAAATGTTCATGTTGATACTTAAAAAAAAATAAATAAAAATGCAATTTGTTAGAGCGTGCGAAATTTAGGCATTTTTGTTTCACAGAATGAGCATTAGGCCGACTGACGCCGTCGTCGCGTCGTTGAAATATTTTTAACCGTCACGAACTGGTGGTGTTATTTACATTCAGCCGAGCTGAAAGTTTTCTAATTAAATCCATTAAGCCAGCAGTGCGAGGTGCAAAGTAAAGCACAATAGTCAATAGAGTCGCATACAGCGTGGCATGCAGCGCTGTGCATCAACAGCCGCTGAATTAAGTTTTCTTTTTGCAGACAATACAATAGCACAGGGTGGCTAGCAAGTAGCTGCGAAGAATGCACTGAAAGTGAAACTAATAAAATTGTATAAATTGTTAGCGGCTTTTCGCTTCCTCTCACGGTCTTCACCTGCTGATGATCTCGGGGACTGTCTTGAAACACCTGTCATTACGTCTGGGGCATTGTTGACTCGCTAGAAGTGAAAAATTGTGCCGCACTGTATTAATATTTATCGCAGCGGAGACAGTGATTTATAGCGGCTCGAAGGTGGATAGGAAATTCCACGTCAACTAATTGCCACAATAGAAATCAATCATTTTTCATTACGCTATTGAAAATTCCGAATGAAAAATTAGGGAAATGTGGCAATTTGTCGACTTCAAAAGTCTATGAAGTGAGAGCTGACACAGGGAATCGTTTAGAAAATCCAGGAACTATTAACATCCTCCATACGTACATATGTATATCATAAAAGCTATTGTTTGGATGCGTTTTCTGGGTTAACATAGAATAGATTAAGTGTTCCTTTTATGACTCAAGCTAAACTTCCAAATTAAAAGGAAAAACCACAAGAGCTCATAAGAAATTTTAAATAATAAAAGGTTTTATAAGCGATATTAACTTTAAAAGCTGAAAGCAATTTTTGTCGTACCTATCATCGTTTTACAAAATTTATCGTTCGTATAATAAAGCTATTTCAATATCTCATTGTTAAGGGAGTAGGTATTTTCATTTGAAATTTTCAAAAAATCAATTTTTAATTTTATATGATACTTCCTGAATAGTTGCCCATAAGAAATTTACAAATTCTTGAAAATTGGAAATGTTATGTGAGTATATGTAGATACTAGAAACTTTTATTTCCTGGAAAATAACTTTTTTTCACACTTCCTGCCATAATAACTCAAAAAGTATAATAATTAACCAATTTTAATAAATAAGAGCTTATTATATTTGTTGTACTTCCCTCTATAGTTTGAAGGGAAATAATAAATTTGTTCTAAAGTAAAATCTTCTTTAAACTTAAATAAATAAAGCTAAAACACAACAACTTAAAGAAGTAATTTTTTCACTGAGAAACAAATTCTTAAAAATCATCAATTTTTCTACCCATGAATACTCCTTAAATAATTAACATTGTGAAGTATGTAACGTTTCATAAATGTTATACATATGTATTTAATATGATTATTATGATTTCATAAGATGTTTGACCTCTTATCATTTCAAAGGCATATTTATTTTCATTTATATTATATTGTCTATTTCGCCAAATTAAAAAGGAAATAAAATTTGTTTACGTTATCTAAAGTAAACGTTATGGAAAATATTTGTACAAACGAATTTAATCCGATTTGTAAACATTTTAAAGTTAGCTAGAAGGGAAAGAAAAGTTCCATGTGAAATTCGTATTTATTTTGTGCTTGTGCTTTGTCTTCCATATATTTCAAGATAGCACACAATCTAAACATAAATGTAGCTATGCTTTGTAGAGCCGCATCTAAAGATTTAAAAAAAAATGTATTAGTAGTTTATCGATTTTCTAGTGGTATATAGCAATTTCATTATAATTAAAACCTTTTTAGCCCTTGCAATCGTAGGCTTCGAGTAAACAAAAGTGACCCAATTATGGAGATCATGTGAACTCTTCCATTTTAAAATGATATAGGATCAAAGTCATCTAATAAAAATAAAATCCATTTTTAACATTCGTTAAGTACGAATCAATTTATTGTAAAAATCATTATTTTTGTTCAAAATTAACATTTTAATAATTTGCAAAAAAATAGAAACAAATTGAATTTTTCGACTAGATTTTTCTTCTTGGTTTTTCATTTTACCTATTTTAAGAATCTACGTTAACTCTCCTCTTAACGAGATATTGAGATAAAATTATGATCTATGCATAAGATTATAATTTTTGAAAGTAATTGGACTCTATGCCAGAGTTCGTGTAATAAGTCGCAGGTGTTCAATGTTGTAATAGGATATGAATTTTAGCCAACCAAATTCATTATAAGAAAATTGAGTATATTAAGCTAAACAATAAACCAGAAAAACTTAGCAAAAGCTTATCACTGTCAAAAATCATTCGGTGCAAATTAAACTTTCAAAAATACCTAAAGGGGTTTTATGCGGTGCGGTGCACTCGTCTTTTTTAAGGTGCCGATACCGCGACCAGCGGAAAATTGCGATTTTTCTTCTTTCGCCAAAAGTACGCTATGATATCGCGGTGATTGATCAGAGAAAAAGACAGTCGTTTCACCGTTTGACCAGATTGACTGGAAGTGGCTAGTGGACCGCAACGAATCACGTAATTTGAATGGTTCATTGAGATCAAGTCGCTGTTGCTAAGACAAGTGGCGTAGGTGGTCTGGTCAGCCACGAATTCGAAACATGGAAATTGGAGCTGCGTACATAAATTTCAGACGTCGTTTTGACTTGCAACACCGCCAGGCTAAGGTATCCTAGCCTGATGTCGGTTCTGTCTTTGCTTGCGGAACAGAAAGGATGGCTGGACAAAAAAGGAGACTATGCATAACGAAATGTCTTTCTTAACTCTCCCCGGCGTGTTATGCAACTTGTGGTCAACGGCACGAAGTGGTTTATCTAAAAGTACCTTTTCTTTGCAGTGCTCAAGAATGCCTTCAACGCGTTCGATCCGGAAAAGAAGGGCTACATCGACACCACAATGGTAGGAACCATTTTGAGCATGCTGGGCCATCAGCTCGACGACAAAGTGCTCGCCGAGATCATCGCGGAAGTCGACGAGGATGGTTCCGGGCAGATTGAGTTTGAGGAGTTCTGCACGTTGGCGGGACGGTTCCTCGTTGAGGAGGACTCGGAAGCGATGCAAGCAGAGCTGAAGGAGGCCTTCCGTCTCTACGACAAGGAAGGCAACGGCTACATCACCACCGCCGTCCTCCGCGAGATCCTTCGGGAGCTGGACGACAAGCTGACAAACGATGATCTCGACATGATGATTGAGGAAATCGACTCCGACGGATCCGGCACCGTGGACTTTGACGGTAAGGCCAAACCTTAATCGCCTGAAATAGAAACCAGAAACCTCTCTAACGCGAACTCCCTCCCGCAGAATTCATGGAAGTCATGACAGGCGAATAAGCGCCCCAAGCACCACCTGCGACGTGTTGGCGGCGGACTTCAATTGATGGTGCAGATCTTGCTTATTGACACATTTCACTCACGAGGCGTGAACATGACATAAATCACCGTGCGAGCACCTTTCGTTTTCATTTTGCTTTTATGTTTACTTGTTTTTCGCTCCATCATTTAAATTACAATTAGTCTTGCATCTGACGCGCAATTCTACAATTAATCGGTCACTGCGTTGCCCAATTGTTAACCTGATCTTGGATTGTTTAATGTTTTCCGGAAAAAAAAATTTATATTCGTTTTGCCACTAAGCGAGGCACAAGTTCTCAATTTGTTATGTTATATTATGCTATAAGCGAACAATACAGTATGTCGGTGGAAACGTGAAATTTGTATTTTGTGTACCTTTACCAAGTATTCGAAGTATTCGACTAGAGATTAAGCTGCGATAAAAATTCGTTAATAAATTTTTCAATACAAAATCGAGTTGTTTTAGTTTCTTATTCTTTCATTTTTCAGTTGTCATAATCTAGGTTGAAAGCCAGTTTTTATTGTATAAATTTAACAAAACAAACAATTTTTTATTTAAATGAAGATTAAAGTATGATACGAACTTTTTTTGCAGACATTAGGTTGCAGCTGCAGAAGTTGCACTGCTATTTACACCTGGTGGTCACAACAACTCTAAACTCGTTGCATTTTTAATGGAAAATTGGTTTGAATTAGTAGGCATTTAGTTTTCATAGCGCTTACTTAAGAAGCTGCCCTAAGTATTCGTTTTTTATTCTTAAATAGAAACTTGTAATTATACTTAATATCCGGCTTAATGGAATTAAGGTAAATATTGATTGTATTAATTTATATTCTTAAAACCTCGTTTTTGCGATTATACTAATTTTAAAAAAAAAATTAAATTTTTTTAATTGTTCAATAAAAACTTAAAAATTAAAATTAAATTTATTATTAAAACTTAATCGTTTAATATTTTTCAATGATTGTTACTTTAATACATACATATTATAGAGAGTATATCTTCCGATTATTTATGAAAAACAATTTCATTTTTGAATCAGGTATTTTTCACGCAACATTTTCCTCATAGAAGTACAACTGATGTCATTAGTCGTTCCGATCTGTGACGAGACGAATTGAAGTTTTCAAGATCTTACGCATACTTTGGGCAATAGCAACAATATTTTCGTCAGTACGCACAATCGTTCACAACCTGTCTCATTTTGGTTCTAAAATTGAAATATTTTTTTTTCTTATTTCTTCAGTGGGTTCAGCGTTCCAATTTCAGAGGGAATCGAACTCCGTTGATCTATTTTACCCGTCGCTCGGACACGAGCCCCTGAACTAGATTGATTTATTTCAAATTTTCACAACATGTCTGCAATACATCATTTGCAAATAATGTTTTTAATATTTCCTAGCATTATTCAAGCATAAATCGGTCCATTTATTCTGTTAGCGTTGAAATTGTTGAAATAACACCACTCACCCTTTATAGGTTTCATAATTTTAGTACTTTTGAACTTCGAAATAAAATTAAGATCTAGTAGAGTCTCTACATGAAACTATTTCGTTTAAATTGGACAATCGACGAATATTTTATTTTTTATTCCTGACTATCTTTTGCCTACGACGTCGTCCGCGTGATATGCTTTCGTAATTGATAAATTTGTGCAATTTATCTGAATCATAAATCATATGTTGAGAAAGCCTCTTAAAAAAAGCTGAAAATTCATCTACCTGTAAATAGAAGATCAAAAAGAGAATTATGTTTGAGGGCATATGCAGTTTTCCAGAAAATCTTTGTTTTTCTTACTTGAAAGGTATACTAAAAAAAAAAAAATCTTGAAAATATATGCATTATGCATGAAAGATAAATTGATTCTAATAGGGAGTTTAATAATTTGTTAAGAAATCTATTCGATGTCAGGATGACAATTTATTAAATTAATATACAATAACTAACGAAAAATCGTAGATATATTACAGATTTTAGAAACTATGTTCTTTATAAACTGGTGAAAGCGGGAACTGAGGTAGAGATAATTAATTTAATGTTAGAATTATTGAAAGGAAAATTTAATGAATGCAAAATCATTACTAGTCTAGCTAAATTTTCAGGAGCCATAGCACTTTGTACAAAGGAGTTTAGCAAATTACAAACTTTGACAGAAACAAGAACAATGTTGACTTTACAGTGTAGCTGGACATGTTGAGAAAATCCACGGTAGATTAAACATCGTCATTCATAGCATTCTTTAAAGTTAGTTTATATAAGTTGTTGCACAGTCGGCCCATAGAGATGTGTCATACAAAAGAACATAAAGTCTATAGGATTTAATTAAATTATCGCTACCGTAACGACGGGAAATCAAACAAATGTTATTTCATAAAATTATATAATGATATACAATAATTTAGAAGGTCATATGTCCGGGGCCAGTGACTTGTCGATTTTTGATGTAATCAAGTCCGCTAAAAGAATCTATTTTATATTAGCGATTAGTGCTTTTCCAAAAAGGCAACCACATTAAAAACTAGTTTAATTACAGACATTTTATAGATTTAAACTTTTTTATAGGTGTTCTATAAATGTTTATGAATAAAACATGTAAACTTACCCACTCTTCATTTAGTGTAGCATAAAGAAAATATGTTTAAAACGTTAACTATCAACATCACATACGCCCTACAAAAATAAATTACAATTTATGTCATATCAAATTTATTGTACTGAGTTGTGGCGGTCGATTTTCTTCTGAGCGATCGAGTTAAACGAGTTAAACTATTTACAATAGTTCAAGGGTATGTAAAATTAATAGACAGACACGAGTATAATATAATTACTTCATCGTTTGATTTTACAATTAATTAGTACAATAAAAACAGACGAAAAGGAACAAACTATTCGACTCGAGTTGGTTTCACAAATACTTAAATAATTATACAATTTTTTATTACTATTAACTAATTTTATGCTTCAAAAGACCAATTATCTTGTATGTCGTTTTGTCACATATGTAGAATGCATACGAAAATGCTAATTTAACATGAACACCATGCTTAAAAAAGAGTCTCTGAGTCATAATCATCCTCATGTTCTGCGGTAGTTTTGTAGTCGTAATAATTTACAGAGACGGCATATTGAGTGCGTTCATTAAATTTAATTGAACTCAACGTAATTAAAAGCGAATTAGAGCCATGCAGATCTAAGAAATAAATCTATTGGATCGGTGATAGAAATCTCGTCATAACCAAATGAGCCCGCGAAATGCATAAAAGGCCGGGAAGACGCCTAGCACCTGACGAGCTGGTGAAAGATCCGCGCCTGATCAAATGTTTGCGATGTTTAGCTCCAGTCGACTGGGCCGGGCAATTGGTTCCGCCATTCCATCAGCGGAACGCATACCGCCGCATGCAGATTCCTGCAAGATGTCGTCGGTTACATAAAATTTCACTTGGGCAACATGACATCGACGTGAGCGCTACATACATATTTCAAAACATTATTCTAGCTAATTAATGGATTAATGGTAACACACGAAAATAGATCCCCCAATCAACTCGAGGAAGGTGTACAGCTGCGGGTTGTTACAAGGGAGTCCCATCGCATTCCGCCGCCTCGGGGGATATTTAAAGAAGGACCAAAACGCATGCAATTGGCGGTGACCGATCGCGTCTGTGGTGGTGGATCTATAACTGCTTGATAAGTCTTATTTTGCATCATATAAAAAACACAGCGGTCCAAAAATAAACGCAAACACGGATGAGTATAGTCAATTGACACGCTCGTCGGTAAGCGGTCAACTCGATTAATTCTATAAGTTCGATCGTCTTCGATCACAATTGATCTTTAGTCGCACGTTTCGGTAATTTTGAAGTCGGTCATCGATCGAACGACGATCAGTTCTTCTTCTTACCTTTGCGGGCTAACAGGATTATCGCGACAATCGCGCAGTTCTTTTAAATTTTTGCTGCGGAAGTGTGTTAAAATAAATCGTCACCATGGTGGTGAGTTTTTGAGTGACTATTTTACTCCGTATGGCAATATCTAGTTAAATTACTAACAAAACTAACTGCCATGACGGTAAGCTAAATATTGAAGTTGTGTAGGAAAGTTATGAAATTTAGTGATTTTTCTAAAGTAGAAATTATTTTACCTTGGATTTGTCGTCGTAGAAATTTGAATTCGACTTAAACGTCTTTTTGGGAAATGGCGGACTTAAATTTATATTTGGATTTAAATATAATACAGGAGATAAGAGTTGGTCTATTTATGACAACTAAGTGCGCAAAAGTGTATTTTCGAACTTTGTGAAGAGTTAAACCATTTTAATTTTAAAAGATTTATAATAACAATAAATTGCGAAAAGTTTATTAACTATTTTTAGAAACAGAAAATAGAGCTAGAGAATAAAAGTTAATCTATAACAAAAAAATTCTTCGATATTTCATATTCATTCAAACCTTACCCAAGGATCTTTGTGATTAGTTAAGACTATTTCAACTGGTTTCTAATATTCACTTTGAGTTTACTGTCATTTTAATGTAATCTTGTTAAATTCTAGAGTAATGAAAGAAAAAGAGGATATAAAGTTCAACGTTTTTAAAACGAACAGGGGAAAATATAGAAACGAACTTTCAAGAAGAATATATTTAACGAAGCATCGCGTTTAAGAAAGAGTTATATAAAATCCTTGTAAGAAATGGAAACTAAAAGGAATTGAAATTTCGGTACCTACCTTTAATAAAAGTAACAGAAGAAACTCAACTCACAGAATCCTGAGATGCACTAAAATTTCTACAAAATTCTTAAGGATTTTATGAGTGCACAATAATTTATAAAATTTACTCTTCCAATGTGAACTTTCATGGTTTAACACAAGAATTTGTCCTAAAAGGTAAAACTATAAAATTACTTTTGATGGTATAGCTTAAAACCTTTCTTTTATACACTTTGATAGAAAAACAAAGTTAATTTAAATAAAAGTTTTAAGCTCCTAGCTGATGTTGTGAAAACATAAATAACTTCGAAATTATTTGATATTTGTACTAAGTATGAATGCAGACGGAATGTATAAAACAAAGTAAAAACGCTCAGAATCTGCAATTGTACATATTCTTCCGACAATTACTTGAATGAATAGGAAAGAATAAAAGGAGTACATTTTCAGAAATTGCAAACTATACGCATATATTACTTGCAAGAGAAATGAAAAGATATTATAAGAAAATTGAGGATTAACTTACCACAAACTCTAAGAATTCTTAATTTAAAATTGTAGCGAAATAATACAAAACTTGTGGAAACATTTTTCGAAGATATAATATATTTTGTGAAAACAAACGTGGGATTGAACAACGCCTTAAAAAATATTTTATATTGAACATTTCGTTGTCCAGTTCTCATTTTCCAATAAAAGCAGTGGTCCTCGCGAATTTGGATCCTATGGTAAAATTCTTATAAATAACATTTCCAGGTTATAAATCAAATTACATTATGTCGTGGAAAAAATTAAGCAAATATAACCAATTACAAAAATAAACGCTCTTGCTGTGTTCCGGACTAATTCTAAAATAGAGTATTTATAACAAGATTTTAAAGTGGAGTGATAATGACAATAAATTTCATACATTTAACTTTTCTTACTAATTGCAGGAGGAACTCGACAAAGAGCAAATTAAAAGTAAAACATAATTAAACTATAACCATTCTTCTGACATTAATCCGACATATTTTCATAACTAGTGCTCAAAAATGCTTTCAACGCTTTCGATCAAGAAGGTAGAGGCACCATCAAGTGCGAAATGGTCAGCACGATCTTGGAAATGTTGGGCCAAAAACTGGACGATAAACAGCTAAAACAGGTGATATTGGAGGTCGACTGTGATCATTCTGGGGAGCTCGATTTCGACGAATTCGTAACATTAGCGTCTAGGTTCATAGAACCGGACGAAGATTTAGAGGTGGTGGCGAAGGAGTTAAAGGAGGCCTTCCGAATGTACGATAAAGAAGGCAAAGGTTACCTTCCTGTCGACACTCTGCGCGACATTCTCCATGAGCTGGACGAAAAGCTATCACCACAGGACCTCGACATGATGATTGACGAGATCGACGCTGATGGGTCAGGAACTGTTGACTTTGACGGTTTGTGTGAATTTATTTTAATAAAACAATATGATTTTAAATTAATTATTATTCTTACCAGAATTTATGGACGTTATGATTGGTAAGTTTGCTTTATCATGAATAGCGCTTAAATTGGTTAAACTAAATATTTTATGTTCCAGGCTAAACTACCACCTGCTGTGCGATCAAGTGAAATTCATCAGAAAGGGTCGATGGAGTGATATATTAAGAAATAATAGTCTTTCTATTATTTTTTTCGTTCTTTATTGTGTTGTCCAGGTGCATGAGTTAATATATTAAATATTTCAAAATGCATATGTTTAATAAGTCAAGAGTACCTTGTTTTTAGATCAGTATGATGTGCTTTTTTCACAACAAAAATATATTATTTCCATGTTAAATAAAATTATTCGTGGTTTTTGATGAAGTTTCAGTAGGTAGTTGAAGTAAATATCTTCAGTATTTACCTGATTAAAACGAATATCTTTTTGGCTGTAAGACACCATTGTGCCTTAAGTGGAAGTGTCTTATAATATCTCAAATCGTCTTATCTTCGGTGCAATTTAACTAATAGAGAAAATATCCCTTAAAGTAAATTCCTGTTATTGCAAAATCGTGTTCAACAGGCACGAAATATGCGAACGAAAAGTGCCCCAGTAGGTACCTGCATCGTAATTCCTTTCTGTTTCGAATTCTACATTACTCGCAGGCAATATTATGTAACAATTAGGCACCAATAAGTTCCTTTCAAAATTTCCAATGATAGTTTTACGTCAGCCTTACTAAAAGATGGGTATCACAACAAAGTCAAAATATGTTGACACTTCCACAATTTACCACAATTAAGCGATTCCTTGTCTAGGAACCAAATCATGAATGGAATGATTTTCAAAATCGACGATCATCTTCGAAATGATTACAACCATTTGACCCCTGTCCACGATCAATAGACCCTCGATCAGTGCCACATTGAACCCACTGAAACTGATAGCTAAATTGAAGTCATCAACTTTTCATTGGGGCATATCTGAATCCGGCCAAGACCACCATGGTACCTGGTGAGCTCCAAGAGTGATCGTGTCGGGATAATATCGCGAAAAATGCAAAACTTAGTTACCGCGATCGTTATGCAACCGCTGAAAGTTGGGCTTGAACCCGTTTCGCGCAGAGGAGGCCAGTTGGCCCACTGTCCGCGAAAGGTTTGTTTTCTAATAATAAGTCTCCTCCTGATAGTGCCCCGGTGCGCTGGTCATGCGATGACTTTGTACAGTGTGATTTACCGACGACAATTACCACTTCGCTCTCTATTAGCTCCTTACAATTCTCCTCAGGTTATTTATGGCAGTGCCCCAAATTGGGACTTTAAAGAGAGAAACAGTCGGCGAATTGGCCGCGATCATGCTGGCGATGGTTTTACATAATGGTTAACGTCATTGCCCCAATCAAGTTCAATATTTAATGATCCTTTGGGACTGTTAATGAAGAGCTGGCTTTTATTTTAGCACATTTAACAAGCTAATAAATTGGTAATTTTTCTATGTTTACTGCAACGTTACTGAATATCCGCGGGGCGTCTACATTCTAGTTACCGACTCAGACCCATTTGCCCGCAAAATTTTATTTTTAAACTTTGTTGTGTTGTAGAATTAGCTAAGCGTAATTGCGTATACCAAGGTCAGTCTACAAATAAATTTGAAAATCTACAACTTAGATACTTTGTAATAAAATTCACCTCACCATATTTAAAGAAATTTAATTAAAATGGTTGTACGATGAAGCGAAGGTCAAAATATTGATAATTGTGGGTTTCAATTTAATTTTAGAACACTACACATCATTAAATGAAATAAAATGAACGCTTTTAAAATTTAATATATCTAGTATACAAAACTTTAAGCTATAATTTTAAAATTGTATTTTACTGCACTGTACTGTACTGTGGTAACATATATATTAAATGTATATGATCATACTTTTTTATTGAAAAGTTATTTTTATTACTTTTTAGTTTATTGATGAAATAGTTGTAGACAGGGTTTAGTTTTTCAAATTTTCAATTTCATTAGATTACCTACATACATATTAAAATCAACCCACACCGTGTGGTGTTAAAATCAATTTGAACAATTTTATTAAAAACAGATGGATAGGCGAAACTAATAACAGCTTGTAGTTATTGGAGAAATTAAATGAATGAACATGGGTCATGGCCCTTCCAATATTACCCCAGACCCGGTGCAAAATAGAAGTATCCCAAATTTTTATATTCTATATCAGTGGCTAACTAACCTGTTAATATCGCTGTTTGGCTTTATTCAGCCGAAATATATTTTATTCATTTTTTCGCAAAAAAGTTTAGTTAAGAGACCTCATTACCAAAATAAGCCAAGCAATGTAGATAATAAAAATTGAAAAAATGGTAAACCATAGAAAACCAAAAACCTGTAGCTTGAAATGCTTTTTTATTGCAATTAATCCACTATTGATTTTTTATATCACTTAAAATGTTCTCGGCAGGTTTATTGTTAAAGTATTATAATATTTTCTGTTTTTGGAGAATTGGTGGTTTTTAAACAATGGAAAACATAGAGCTGTGGTATGCTTTCCTAATTTTTCCAAAAAAAGGAATAAATACGCATATACAATAAAACGCATAGCAATATAAGACAGCCCGAATAAAAACAAATAGTGATATTACACGTTATAGCCACAGATATCAGATATATCATGAGAGAATGAGAGTTTTGGAATTGTATTATTTTGAAAAACAAAAGAAACTGACACGAAATTTTAAATTCCTTTGTTATTAGTTACACTAGAATCATAACAAAAAGTTTATAGTTATTGGTTTAAAAGACTTTATGACTGTTTTAAATTAAAAAACATATATTTATACTATACTAAATCATGAGAAAATGTGACGGTCGGGACTTATATATATATAAAAGACATAAATCTCTTAGTAACGCTGTTCAAATGCTATATATACATATATGTATTTAAATAGTTATTTAGTTTATTTTAAAAGATATAGCTAACGATTTCTAAAAAGGCTAAGTCCTAGATAATTAAATTGCGGGCCTGAAAATTGTCTAGACAGCATAGGTGGACAAGAAGAATTCAAGCCAGGTAAAATGCTTCTGTCTTACATAACGACTGCATTCTATGTAAATAGTTGACATACGAAAGAAATACGACTGGGCGTGCTTGTCACTCTCCGCTTAATTAACGCGAGCGATCCTAAGCACGCCGAATTTGTAATTGGCAATAAACTTAATTCCAACGCGGTTATGAAAGCGATCCGACGACGTCCCGAAGGCGCACTATCGGCTGCTTCCCATCTTTCGGTTTCAGACCGCCATAAATCTTCCATTGAACCGAGAGCAAATTAACGAGATGAATTCATTACAAGCAGTTTGCGCGGTACGCTATTGTGTCGACGCATGCCTTCGCGGCCTTTAATTGATTTCATGGTGCTCGCGATGTACTCCAGATATCGCAGCGGCGCGATCAGTTGTCCATTCATCATATCAGCGGCGTTCAATGCGCGGCTCAATTGACCCAGGACATGTTCGCAGCACCGCGGCGATTATGAGCCCGCCGACCATTGAAAGGTCCAAAAGTGCGCGAAATGGTCACATAACACCGTGACGACTGGCGCGACAATGACGGGTGGGTGGCGCGCTAATTTAACCGTCTAAACCTGGAGCTAGGAATGCAAGGTCACTGCAGGTTTATGCACCTATGCAGCAATTTCGAGCAGAAGGCATTCAGAGTGGGCATTCACCGGAAAGTTTCTTAAGTGGTGATTGGTGCTAACGAACGATCACTCCGCCGCCACATTTGATATCATTTCGATTCGAATGCCATGTGAGAGGGTGATCAGGTGCTCACGGAACATTGAACTTTTTGAATGGGTCTCCTCGGTCTGCTCGGGTTCTTGCTATTTTTGGAAAAGTGAAAGCCAATTTTTGTTGCAGTGACGCCCACGAATCCCCGGATAATCGAAGCAGTAATTGAAAATTGCATGGCTTTTCGTCAGCTGGGACTTTCTAAGTGATTGGATGATTGCGTTCAGAAAAGTTGGACACAATATGTTAAGTAAATAATTTTGTAAAAATAATTTCTTTATGAACATTTCTCATGTTGAGGGTTGATTTGCTTTTGTTTTGTCATTGTATATCAGGGACTTACCCTTTCGAATATATTCAATTGCAATAAATTTGTGAATAAGACAAATTTTATTCCCATTTTATAGTTTTCAGAACTATAAATATTTTATTTTTATGTTTTAATACATAAATATGATTTGTTTTGATTTAATATGCTCCTAACTCAATATTGCATTTCGCCAATATATTTTATTGTTCATTCAGGAAATGTTTTCCGGTAAAGGAAAGGTAATTTATTTCTAGGATAACTAGAAAATTTGAATTTTATTTACTTTTTAGTACTAAGACATTTAAAACAACTTTAGAAAGTTACCTTAATTCCGTAAATAATAAGTAGTTATAACAATAATAATTTGTAAGTAATTTCTAAAATAGAGAAATGGGAACCTTAAATGGATTAAATCTAAGAATGCTTCTTGGAGTAAGTGATTGAAAAGTACCATTTGCATTTACAATGATCAAATAGAAAATAAATCAAATTGTGAACTTTTTTGACCGTTTTTTTGCTTTTCCTTTCCCATTTTTATTTTAAATTAAATTAATTAGAACTAAATTTATCCTATGTCAAAATTTTGCAGTCAACTGCGTAGTCAATTTTCAATTGACATTGCTGGTTAACATTAATTTTGAAAACAATTCATTCTGGCTTTTTATTAATTTTCATTCTTGATTCCAAAAAAAAAAAAAAATACGTTTTAAGAAAAGCGATTTTAAACTTTCAAGCTATGCATAGGAATTTTATCTTTGAATTTATAGAACCTAATATAGGTATTTCGAATTTCACTTTAAAATATTTAACGACACATTTTCCAAATGTTCGTATTTCGAATATGTATCATGATAAATGATGAAAAGTGATTTTTTTATGTTTTTCACTATGATTTTGCAATTGCCAAAACAATACCGAACCTATAATATTTCTTCCGAAATGTTGTACAACACTATACAGTAATAGTGTTTACAGTTTACAACCTATATTTATTTTAATGTGCATTTAAATCACCTTTTAATTACATTTTGTACCTCATTAGAAACCATTACACATTTATTAAGATAGTTTCGTAGGCAGAAAGTATACACTTAACTTAGAAAACGTGAGAATTTTACTAGCAACAGTTTAATCTTGTATTTAAGTATATTATTAGAGGACATGAAGCGTGTGAAAGGAGCAAACATAATTCAAAAGTTAACTCTTTAAATGACGCTGTTGGCACATAGGTTGCGAAAGAATTGAATTTAAACTTATGTGAGACGAAGTAAAATTACTGTGTATTACCATTAATTTGCAAGTGCAGTTTCGAGTCGTTAAAAATACATAATATTTAAATAATTTCGGTAAGTACAGCGAAATTGGGTACCTTTATAACGACTGCCCGAATTATGTATTAAAAATTGGTATACTAAGGTTTTACTTATTGATTTTAATATTAAGAATATAATAGGGATGTTTGTTTATAATTATGAGCCAATAATTTTATGGTATTTATTCTCTTTTATTGCAAGGTCATATAAAACTGTCGATGTGAGAAATCACGTTTATCGATTTTATTTTTTTCAAGCATTTATTACCTCATACCATATATGCGGGAATTACAGATGAAGGAAGTTGTCCAGGATGTGAACTTGAAATCGCCTGAGGCAGAGCTCGGGAGTTGGTACCTTTCATTGTTTCAAGTTTTGATTTACAACAAGTGCAACTCCCAAGACGAACATATGTCATGTGGGATTTGCATATGGGCAGTGCGGACATATTTTATTCAGAATGCTGAGGTCCGCGTCGGTTTTATTTTTATATGCACTTAACAACTTCGTGACACCGGTTTTATTTATTTATTTAAATGTTGCGGCTAGTTTCACACAAATCCAAAATAATTCATGGTATCGCCGGGAGCCGGCCGATTTTGAGCATCTCGTATTCTTCAGGTGTCGTCATGAACACGAATTACACAGACATAAAAAATGTTTAAAAGCGTGCGCCTTTCTCTGAACGTTTTATTTTGGAGTCTCGTTGATATGTCACGTTGCTCTGAAAAATGTCTGAACCTTGATCGACTGAAGAAAGTTCGTCATCGATTGTTCAAATAGCGCCGCATGTGCAAAGGGCGGCAATTTCGTCGGAGATTTAATCGGAATATGTCTGGGACGTGCTAAAATGCATTGAAATTGGTCGCAAACAATTACGGAAAATTATGTCGATATGTACGAAACCTTGCAACCTATCAGCTGATCTGCACTAATGAGGATGGGTAAAAGTGCATATTTCAGTTTCTTCAGCACACGTGCAAGTGGGTTTAGCTGTCTACCATACCATGGGCTGGTATAAAATTCTCCCGCCAGCTACTCACGTTACCGACTTGAAACCAGCACGTTCGCATGTTGTAGAATTCTCGATGTGGCTGATCCGGCTGAGACAATACGAAAACACCTGTTTGCGATTCGATCACTTATAGATTGGCAATTATGCTCTAGCTATGCTGTTACCTGGTAGGCAGCGTTGATAACGAGGAGCTTAATTACTGCAAAAATCGGGCTTAGCTCTGTACGAAACCTCAAGAGCTGGGGTGCTCCATTTAATTCGAGCAATATCTGCCGATTCGTTTGTTTGCATGCGGTAGAGTCAATGAGGCATATGACAGACAAGATAGATCCAGGTACAGGTTAATTTGAAGTTAAGAAGGCGGCACGGAACTGACGTGAAAGAATTCCGGCCAGGCTGGATGTGATCGTTTTTACCTGTTCACGTAAATAAAAACCCAAACCGCAGATCCGTCGAGGATTTGAGTCATTCCATGGTATTTAGGTCAGACTGTTGCAGACCTTGGATATACTCTGCATAGCTTCTGGGGGATAATTTCGCCAGAAAATTTTACAATTTTCAATGATTGGAGAGTTTTACTGATATACGAATTAAGAAGTACACACATATGCATGTATTTTACTAAGTATGTTCAAGAAAAGTAAAATAATCCGAAGGTTGATAAATTGCAAAAAGATTAATAACAATAAATACTATTTAATACAATACTAAATTAGAAATTTGTCATAAAAATATGTTCGATTGCTTAGACATAACTTCATATAATTACACTACACGTTGTTCACATTTGTGCTGACTTGACGAAACTTCGTAACCTAAGAATGTTTTTAACAAAATATATAATAAAAGCGAAGTTTTTGAAGTTTTAAGCTTGGTGTTGTATAAAACCATGTTCTTTTATTATTCACATGCAAGAGTGTGCCGAAAATGCCTCCAGTAAGTATGCTAGTAGTATAATTTAAATCTTACTCCATCTTTTACCTCTTTAAGAGCATAACAAGGTAATAGTAGTTAATTTTCTGCTAATAAATAGAATAATGGATAGTATATTGCCAGGATATAATTTTTCGTAACAAGCAGACAAAAATGCTTTTAACTAAAAATATAAAAGTGAAAAAAATATTTCTTCTCGTTTTCAATATTCTTCGAGGCCTGTCCAGAACTTTTAGTTTTAAGATAAACTAATACAAAATTTCATTTTTGGATACTCACTTGCCAATTGCCAAATTGATGGAAATTGTTCCCTTTTGATTTTAGAATTCATTTTAACACTAGAACTACCAATACCCGTCAAATTGACGGGTACTCAATTTCTTATTTGAATAAACTATATTTTTTAAAGTAACCTCGTAAAATTTATGCCAAAACTTATTAAGGTTCAAAATTACGACATATTCAAAAATATTTTCCCATTTACAATTACAATTTTAAATTTGAAAGAATATTACATTAAAGGTACAGAAAATTGCTAAAATTACAAGATTAAGCGCTGATAGTGCTAGTGTTAAAATAAACATCCAAATAAACTCTGTTAAACATATATTATTTTGTACGAAATTATTGAAATAATTCATTATTATTTATGTAACATATAACAGTCCTTTTTAAATATAGATTCAGACTTTTTAAAATGTCGAATTAATCAATGTATCCCGTGAACGTCTCATAATTTAATACTAAAAAAAATTGAAGATTCGTTTATGCCTTTTTATACCTAGTAATTATTAATTTCGTTAATGAAATTTGAATGACGAAGAAATGCGTGTATAATACGGAACAAAAAGTAAAAAACATGTGAACCGCCCACTAAATTCAAATACTTAAACTATTCAGTCCGCCTTCAGAGAAAATGGCGAAAGTTTAGATTAATTTCTAAAGTCTCAAGAGATTTATGACTTTGCCCCAAGTAAAAGCACATGATGTTGGCTTAAAGCGATAATTGCGGAAATCACGCATCTCATTAATAATATTGCAGGACTATCAGCGTGACGAGATCTATGTAAATTCGGAGACTAAATGTCGACAGAACGAAAGTTTAAAAACAGATCACAGCCGCAATCAACCTGAACCTGTCGAACCCTTTCCTTTCGCTACTTTCTCATTAGGCTAATCCGGCAGGTGTGCGACAACTATCTTAAAACTTTATTATTCAACCTAAGCATGGCTGTGACAGTGATCGGACAGGTCCGAGACGAGTTGATATAGGTAGTTAGTATGAAACGCCATCGGTCGTCAAGACTATTTGCGGGAGGTGCGGGGGACGGCGAGGTCTGTAGAGCGACTAGAAAACTGGCGCAAATTCGGTATTTACCACATTGCCCCGGGCAGAGATCGCTCATTGCTCAAAATGCATGCCTAAACCGAGGTAATGGTCCAAAACATTGTGAAAATTGAAAACGTATTTGCATTCATTGATTAAACACCTGTGCGTACATAATCAACGTTATCGGCAGAATTTTAAGAAGTCTCATGAATTTTGCAGTTTGCAGCTTTATTTAGCTTAGATTTGCACCAATTACAAGTGCGCGCGCAGCTTATGTAGCCCGAAGGTTTTCGGCTCGCTTTGCAAACAAACGCTAAAGTGTTCTCTAGAGGCTCCAATTACCTTTAATTCGATCGAGCGGCCTCCATTTTAGTCGTATTGTGATGCACGCAAAAAAGCGCGCACTAAAGGTGGAACCACTCCCAGTGGATGGTAGGAGACGACGGCCGAACCTTGGTGCAGATTGTATGACTGATCGCGATAGTAAACAGTGATAATCCGGCGAGCTGGGGCTGTGGATATGCTAACAGCGGTTACCCGTGATATTAACACTCTGTTCGGGGGCGTGGGCAGCAGCGGCCACCGCGGTGATCACGACGTAGTTAGAGGCAATTTACTGCGATTGGGTGGTAATCATAGGTGCTGAGCTCTTAATCGGAGGCATTACACAGAGGTCCGAGCGAAATTTAGAAGGGTCATATCCACCTGGATATGATCAGTAATGTTCTGACTTACAAGACATATCCATACTATTCTTAAGATAGTGTTGTCGTTCTACTTTAAGCACCAAATTTGATGTTTTATGTAATTTGGTAGTGGAGCTATAAATAATCCCTTTTACTGATATAAAGAAGTTTGTATTCATTTATTAGATTATTTTCTTTTCTTTCCATATTTCTTAGTTCTTCTGGCTCTAAATAACTCTCAAATAGTTACATTAATATCACACCTCGGAACAGATTGAGTTTGAGGTCTCCTCATGGATTTTGATAAAACATTGTAGGAGTGTTCAATTGGAGTCACAAGTAGCGAATTTGCAAAAAAAATTTGTCGGTCACTTGTACTTCCCAAGATATTTAACTTTGAAATTTCGAAACTTGACATTTTGCCGCCAAGATTTTTTGCATATACCCATAAAATTTCGTTGCAAATTATATAAATACCATAAATTAAGGACATTGCCACCTTTTCATTATACAAATTTCTTATAAAATTTTGGAAATTAACGAATTAAAAGTAAATAGCTCTTCAATGTATTGACAGTGACGAGTACGCATTTGTCTTATAAAATGATAAATCGAAGTAATGTAAAATTTTCCTTATTTTCAGCACTCTTGTAGATTTTTTTACATAAATTCGGTACAAACATTTTTAATTTAAGGTTTTCCATAATTTTCATCAAAAGATTATATGATCATGGAGAAATTGCGGCGAAAAACTATCACTTTTCAGAATTTTAAAGTTAAATATCTAACGAAATATAAGAGACCGACACATTTTTTTTTAAGAGACCTCAAACTCAGTTTATGCCATAAACTTTTCTTACGACCGAAATTAGCTACCAAAAATAATAAAAAAGTATGGGAGTACAATTTATTTCAATAAAAACTGTTTTTTCAATAAACTGATAGTGGTAACTATTATATATTCTTCAAATAAAAAATCAACTTGGCTGTATTAAGAGAAAAACTAAAAACTAACTTTAAAATCACAGTCAAGTTGAATATTGGCCCGATTTTATTTATTATAAAAATTTGGCCCTAACGAAAATATTTTCGGAAAAATAAAAGTATAGCTACATTTAATAGAAATTTTTTTAACTTGCATTAACTTAATTTATTAATTTCATTTGGTTGCAGCATTGAAAATCAGAATGACGGATACAAATTTCCTTATATGTATATAACATTGAAATTGTGAAATGGATACCTATTCAAGGAACTATTCCTAGAGTACCCAGATATTCTTAAAAGATTTTTATATTTTATTTAAAAACCAGATTTATTCCACGGAAAAAGTCTCAAATCTCATTAGACAAACAATAAAAAATTAATATGTAATTGGTGGCGCGAGAACATCATGCCCATTCGGTGGTTCGAAATTGATTTACATTTTTAGTACTTGAATTTGTCGATATAATTCTAAAATTTCGGCTCCTCCGCTCCTTACTGTTTGGAAATGCAACATACATATTGTAGTAAGTTGTGATGGTATTATTTAACTTTTTCAGATGTAGGTACTATTAGTTTTTTAGAATTTAAAATTATTCTTATTGCAAAATAGATAAATAAAATCTGTTAGAGAACTATTCATTAGATTATCTTTCAACAATAAAGCCAAAAACTTTGTATAGTATGGTAGTAAATTTTACAAAGTTGCTTCTGATTGTCGCAAGGTTTCTTTATAGTTTATAACCATTTGTGTAAAATTTGATCAGTCTTAATTATTACTATATTTTAAAAGCATAATTAGTAAAGTTAGGTTTTTTATTTTCTTACTAACAGCGATTTACTATCAAATGTGTTAACTTGATTTCCGTTTGTATGCACATTATTTTTGTAATTTTTTTTTTTGTTACATGTGTAGCTATCGGTAAAAACTAATCAAGCGAAAATTGAAATTATTTTTTCCACCCTAAAAAAAATTAAAAAAATCTTGCTTGGAAAGGTTAAAGATTAAAACGAATAAGGATCTTACAAACCACTTTATTATAAGCTATCATATATTTAAACCGACTTCAAGAAGAAGAAATTTGTAATCATTTAGTCTCATTTTATGCTGCTTACAACTTTAAATATGGTCTTAAATTGGTCTCAGATTTCAGATTTCAAAACTAATTTTAATTATAGAAATGTTATTTTTTTTAATAAATTATAATACATTGCAATTGATGTTTAGCAATCTAGTTCCTAATCATAATAAAGAGCAAGGAAATCAAAACTGGAAAGGAAACTATAGCTAAATCGCAAAGATATTTAGCACTTCTACATATACATTATATATGTATAAACAATCCGGACACAGATGTCAACGACTCTTTGAAGTGAAAATACGACGTCTTACACTAAGCTCAACGACCAGCTACTTTATCTTGTGTAACGTCTTCGTTTTTGCCTGGTCATCCTTGGGCATTGGCAGTGAACTAGCCACTGGAGATTCGATGAATGAAAGCGCGTCCACGTGCACCAGTCAGAAGATTGCGTAAAGAATGCACACACACGGCTGACGGCTTTTGTAGTTCTCCTTGAGCGAGGCGACCGCATCTTCAGACGCCATCAAAACATCTTTGACCTTCGTCTGGCTTACTTCAGCACGTGAACGCATAGCGGCCGCCAGCCAAAATGTATGAAAAGACAAGCACACTAAATTTGGATCAATGGAAACTCTTAATAATTTCATATTTATTGCTTTTTAATTATTTAAGAGGATCACCGTCAATCTCATTACGATGCATCAGTCACGCTGCAGGAATTGCGTCGGACGAGAAGCGATTTAAGTTCTTGCTCGGTGTCTGGCACAAAAAGTTAGCCATTCTAGAATGAGTGTGCATGGCCGTTTTTTTTCCACGAAAGCGGAAGACGAGAATTAAAGATCACGGATATCAGTGGAAGAAATAGCTCTGTTTGTCTTATCGATTACATTTACTAGCCGTTGATGAAAAAATGCAACTTCTTGTAATTCTAGTAATTATATGTATGTACATATATGCGAAAGGTCTTCAATCCAATTTACTTTAGTGGTATTTAGCCACAATAGCCTAGCAATTACTTTTGGTTCCTGACAAGCTGTACTAACATATGCGATCGTTACATGATTTTAATTTCTGTTGTCATTGAGAGCCTGAATTGGATATAGGAAAATATTATTTTTTTTTTTTTCAAACTGAATATGTACCTTTAAATTTCAAGGTGCTATGATTCAGTGCAAAAACGGTCAAATTAATCTTTGAAGCGCTAAGTGCGGGCAAGCAAGGCTGCCAATAGCTGTCAATTGGCTAGAGATCATATGGTTTTTCTAGCTCTTGCCAATTTGCGTACAACGTGCTTTTATTAACTTACGCGAACCAAATAACCAAACGTTCGCTACTAATTGAGACAGAGTAATTGAACCCGAGACAAACGGATGCAAATCTCGTCCAGAATTAAATTGGTTATTTGATAGGGGGTTATTACGATTTTTAACTGTTTCAGCAGGAAATTTTTTGTCTGTTTCTCTATTTTACTTTTTATGCACCGACTAATTTGATTAGGTAAATACATAGTAACAGAGTGTCAAAAGAGATATTAATACTTTAGGATCTGTGCTGTTATTATTATTAATTTTCTTCTATTTTTGTATAAATATGGACTCTAAATATATTTAGCATTTAACGATGAAAAACATATTTGCTTCTAAGAAATAAACAAAATTTATATTATTCAATTGAATGAAAGTTTCATGTTATGAAATAAGTTTATATGTCTGTTTGTAAGTACATGAATATAGACACTAAAAATTTTAAAATCGATATGACGAAATGTAACCCTATCATATTTTTTAACATATTTTTAGTGTTTTCACGAGATTAGAGTTATAGATCTTGTAAAAACAATAGTAGTATATAAGAGAAAAGGAAATGTTTCTTCTCGATGATGATGCCTAAAATAAAGAAATAAGTGTAAGCAACCAAAGAAAATTGTATGTTTGAAAAAACTTTTCATTTAATTTAGACAATACTATACATAATTTAAGAATTGCATATTGTGCCCAAAAAGGTTTTTCTAAAAAAATCGTTGGCTTTCACGAATATTTAACGATATTTCAGCCAGTCTTCAGTCATCTGATTAATCATAAAAAAAAATAAATGTATTGAGTTCTACGAGATGAGTTCAGTGACATCCAAATAATTTTTACATCCTTTCAGTCGGATATTCTCGAAGTTAGCCAATATTTAAATTGGAACAATTAATCAACTTAAATATCTGCATTAAATAGATTGATGTACTAATTTAAGTAACGAGTAGAATAGCTTCGTAATCAATAAAAACAGGAAAGTCTAGGTATATAATTCATAACAGGAAATGTAACCGACACTTAAAACGCGATGTGATATCTCTGCTCTTAAAAACTCTATTTGAAATTTAATTAATTCTCAGTTAAGCACTTAAGAATTTTTTTAGCATTGAGTCCACTTCTAGACCGGCTGAGTGGAATTTTCTACGAAAGAAATACCACCGGATTTACAGAAACGCACAGTTTTTAAACAACTCAAATACAAGTTTGCTTTATGATAATTTGGTCATTTAATTTTTGTTGAACGCAGACAACCTGTCTGCATCGTATAGTAAATTGCTTATTCCGTTTAAAATAAATCTGGGCCACACACTTCTTACCGGTTTCAAATTTACAAGGGCAGAATCTAAATGCATACTCTAAAGTGTGTAACATGCAAATTTTCCCGCCTAAAATCGGTAATTTCGCAATGAAATTCGTATGAAAGGGGTAAGATTTGAGGTTAACTATAATTAGACATTTACAGGTATGAAATTTCAAATCGATTTCGAACATGCAACTTTTTAAAATTGATGTAAATACTTCGGTAGAGCGGCAAAAGTTAGCCAGAACAGTTATTTGTCGGTAACCGGCTACCGTCTGTGGTGAAAATTACAAATTTAACGAGTTGAATAGGCCTCGGGCGCGACTCAATCTATTAATAATATAATCGCTGATTGAAAATTTCGACAAGTTCCTTGCAGTCTGGAATATATTGGCTAAATTGTTTTCTAGAAATTCTAGCTTAGATATCGCAGCCCGTGCGTGTCCAGATGTTCGAACTTCAGCCGCCGCCGTAATCCACGATTGATCCAGGTGCAAAATCGTAGTGGCGTACGCGCTGCTCTACCTGCACTGTAATTAGCACATGCAACACGCGATTACCTGAACTTAATTATTTAATTCCGCCGAAGTGGTTTGGTGGTTCGAGCTCACTGTACATGGGGACAGTTTGTGAAACTTAAGTATTGGCTGTTTTCGGCCTTTTGCGCGAAAATTAACCAGCCGTGACGCATTTGGCGGAATGTGAAAGGGCGGCAGCCAAATTAAGTATTTTAAGTTCGTCTTACGAAGCAAGTGGATGTTGTCGTGGCCCGAAGGCCTCGATAAGTTTTATATCAGCGAGTGACCTCTAACAGCGAAATTAACTAGCACTGCTCTGGGCGAGTGTGTCTATTGCATCACAGCCCTAAGACAATGAGTGGTTCCGCCTCGGCTTTCGACTGATTAATTTTCCTCTTTGATTTGATTCGACCCAATTAAGAGTGGAACCACCGCCGCCCATGTCTGGCATCGCCTCAAAACCGTCTCAAGTGCATCCATCGCCTGGAGGAGTGACACGCGCTGAAAAAAGCACGCGCTCAAAATCACCGGATTTAAGACGAAATTGGTGCTGTTGGGCCCCGCAAACAAACTCAAACGCGTCCGGAATGCGTTCGTGATTAGTTTTGATACCCTAGTTGTCCTTCGTGTAGAATTATTATGTTTTTTATCGGCGATTGTGAAGGTTCGCTTCACCTGAGCCGACCACCGAGCCCCCACAGCCGCGGTACTTCGAAGGTCGCGGAATTGCTGTGGCGTGCGGCACAGGAGTGATCAGTGATATCTTTATCTTTTATTGGCTTAATTATCTCCCTGCACCACCAGCACCAAAGATCCAATGCTACGCTTTGTTTCTGCCCGGCACGGCTCACCGTCTCAAAATATTTCCCTGAGATCATGTCGACTTAAGGAGGAGTAAAAACTGGTAGCTGGTAGCGGCCAAGCACTTCGTGGATGTCGTAGATGACACTTGCAATGAGCTCAAGATGATTAATGTTTTTCTGTCTTGTGCTCGCAGGGTTATCTAAAATTGCCTTAATTCCCGTCTAATTCTGCTTCCGGATTTTTAAATTGTCGAATGTATTAAAAATACACTTTTTTGTACTGTAGGATCTAAACACTTTGTATGCACTTGACTTAAAATCTCATAGATGACGAACACATGTGTGATTCATTTTTTTCCATGGGAAAAGCGATCATTTCCTCGAGGTCTTTTCCAATTCTAAACGTATCTTGTATAGGAAAGGCAAAATAAATTGTGCCTCTAACGATGAGAACTATTAAAATTGTTTGTTGCGGAAATTCGTTAATGCGAACTTAACTCGTTTCATAGTAGGCTTACGCGATAAAAATGATAAAAAAGCCAAAACGCACATTCTTAAGAGGAAATAATTCGAAGTAGCGAAATAGAGAGGCAATTTCAAGTGAAATTTTTGGACTAGATAGAAATTTAATTTTGCGTAGCTTTCTGTTTCCAAAATATTTATATGAGAAAATAAATTGAACCAACATTTTTAACCCTGCTCGTAAACAGAAATATTACAAATATTTTTTATTTTTTATCCATCAACGCAGTCAACCCAACATCTCCAAATAAAATACATATTTATATCTGCATAATTAATCAAAAATTAATGGTGAATCGAAATTATTTGGAAAATCATACTATAAGCCATTTCTCATGTTTCAAACTGAAAAAAAGAGAATATGCCAAAGTTTTGAAAAGAAAACGACAGAAACTTGAAATTACCATTTTTGTAGTGGCGGTCGTAAATATTTAATTTCTTAATAGTGACGTTTTTAATATTTTCACCATCTTTCAATACTAAACTGGCCATAATTCTGAAATAATTTACTCTAGCTCTAAAACGAATAACTTTGTAAAAAGTTGATTTAACAAATTTTCAAATTGAAATCTTGAATTTGAATCAGTAAATTTTTACAAAACTATCATTTTGTATAATAAATAATGAAACCAAAAGTAATAATGGTAAATAGCTTTAATTTAGTCTGCTGATATGTATTATATATAAAACTAATCCCAGCAAAATTAAGTTGACATGTCCTTATTACGGCAGGAAGAGTATTAAGGCGATCGGTTGTGGTTCAAGAAGTTCATGAAAGCAAAGTTAATATTACTGCATTTAAATTTACGCCTTTACTCACCTGTGAGATTATATTGGCAACATCTTTATGAGATACATAACCTTTTAAGCAATAATACTTAACTATTTATTAATAATCGACAACCCCAATATAAATATTTTATTATTTAGTTTTCCATCGTTTCACTTGATTTATGTTCTGCAGTCAAATTGCTTCAATGAATGTGTGCTAAATATTTGCAATAAACTTTATCCAAGCTGACAAAATTTAAATTTATATATTTTTAATGTTTTGTTAATATATGCTTTTTTATGATAGTATAAAAAACTAATTATTAATTTTTGATGGTACTCAGTAATACTATGATGAAGCTAATGCTGCTAACATTTTGAACTTTATATTATATTTTAACAGCATCGTTGGAGGAATTTGACAATATATTCAGCGTATTTGCGGCGTCAAGAAGGCGAGTATTTTAAGAAATTTTCTGCACTGCAATTCAGTAATCCTGAAATAATTTTTTAAACTGATAATTAAAATGGAAAGACATTTGGAATAAAATTGAATTTATAAATTTTATTATATGATACTATGTATTTTTCAAGCTAGATTGCAATCCTTGACGGATAAAACTTATCTTTTTATCACCCTTTGTTATATTTCGTCTCAACAATAATAATCGATGGAAATATTCTCCTAAAAATACAAACAAATATTTTAAAATTCTTCAACACGTACGGACTTAATCTGCCTATCACTTCAACTTATTAAGTAATGAAAAGTTACAGTATTTATATTTACATATATAAGTTATGGGGGATTTTTCGACATTAATAAATGGACCAAAGTATGTTAAATAATTCGAATCAATGACAGAGAATTATGAAAAAACTTTAAAAATTTATTTATATATAATTCTTCAGTCTCCTGCTTAAAGTAATAAAATCGTTTATCATTTTCTTCTACCCCTACAGCAAGACATTTATTAAACTCTTATCGACAGGTAGGAATGTACGGAATGATTAAAATTCAGGTCTGCCTCACGTGGACTAACTGTTGTCCTCAAAGTAATGCCACACACAATGCTAATTTCATAATGCGTTGTATGCTGTGTATAAACAAGCAACATAAAATTCATACCGCAGACTATTCTCCACTGACCTCAGTATTTGTTAAATAAAAAGGCGGAAATTAGTAGGCATGCACTGCGTACGAACTCATAAAACTTGGTCTGACCGATTACATATGCATTTCTTTCAGTTTTCGCAAATGGAAGAGGAGGAATTTCTGTAACCTACGCCGGGCGAGAGCCTGCGCCTGGTGCGGTTACATATATTAATTGCAAAATTTCGTTGCATTACTTACCATTTCTTGTCTTTCCAGTTTCATGATATCGCACCGAAAATAAAAAAATTATAAAATTCACAACACGACAAAAACGTCGGAAATATGCTGGACGCCACTTAGTGCAATTATGAGTGCGATCAATCAACTTCGGGAGTTGTTTACATAAAAACATACGCTGTTAAAACTGCTTGACAAGGTAAGTGGCATGAAACTTATTAGTGGCCCAAATTTGAACAGGATATTGCCAGGATTACGTGCACTTTTAACACCCTGCGGTTTTTGTTTGGGTCTGGGCTAAAAAATCCATTTATGACTAAAATCTAGGCGAATTAAACAAACGGCGGTGCCGAACCCGTTTACAATGTTACCATGCACTAATCTAGTTTGCTGCGAGATTTCATAATTTGATAATTAGTTGCGAGTCATGCATATAACCCGGCTGGGTATTCAGGATGCCGAGGAAAGCACGCGTGATACTCAGATTTTCTATGTCGTCTGTCTATCTTGCTAGAATTTATGTGCCTTCGGCGAGTTATTAGCAAATTAAGTCATAAAATGCTTCGTAAAACGAGTGTTTTCTCGCGGCGATAAGATACCTTGAGACATGACTTACAAGTTATAACTACTTTCTTTGAGGGATTTTATGCAGTCGTTGTTAGCATGAGGTCATAAGGTTCCTATCGTGTCTTTTCAAAAAATGTCATTAACTACGTAACTTATATTTACACAAGACTATGTAGAAGTTACCAGCAATCAGAAATTTTACGTTTTAGTCATCAACTGGGACAAATTCCGGTATTATAGGAGCACAATGTGTTTATGGATGCGGCAATAAAATCTCTAGGGTACACAAAATTGCATAATGCACCTATTACTTTTAAGCAGCATAGTTTTTTTAAATCCTTTTTCATTGACGATTGAAAGCGTGAAAGGGGTGATTTTAATTAATTTTAATTTTTAAAATCCGTGGGTATAATATCGGACTTTATCTACTTTCTATCGATGACTTCAGAGAAAGTGCAGTCAACTATTTTTGAGATTGTTACATAAATACATAATGTATCTAATGCATTAATGTAGCATCTTTAATATAAGTAAAAATCGTGAATTGCGTTCTTAAGGCGTATGCCAGTTAATTTTGGATTATCAATTTAACATAATTTTAATAATTTGAAACGAAAGTTGCTGTCAAGATAATCGTGCCATTTCTTTTAAAGTATAATTCCGAATAGTCGGAAATTCTAACCAAGTTTTGATCGATTTCATAGGCAATGTTGTAATAAAAGGCATATGTTATAAACTTAACATATGGAAATAAATTAACTTAAGCTTAATTTTATTTACTTAGCATATTATATGTACCTTGTTTTCAAAACTGAAATGATTGAAATGATATCATTTCACTAGAATTGACTATATCACTAGAAACGATCTTAGTACATATATAGTAGCTGCGTTTTTTTCGTATGTCCAAGTTAATAGACAATTTTATGGCCGCGACTTCGTCTGCATGGATTTGGAAATAAATAGAATAGAGGTAAAATGGTGGATACACGTTTGTGTGGAAGTCTGTTATTTTAAAAGTTACAGACTTAGAATTTGCTATTAAAACTATTGGTTCCAACATATCTCAGTGTTTTAGGAAAATTAACCCTTAACCAATACTAATTTTCAACATTTTAATAAATGACGGAATTCCCGTAAAATCTTTCATTCCCTATTTTACCCCCTTAAGGAATAAATTTTCGAAAATCCCGAAATATGTTTTTCTTAATTTCTAACCTAAAGGCCAAATACCGATTTTAGTTGATTTAGCTTCAAAAATTACGGATTTTTATACAAATCTACGTCCCCTTTTTAACGCCCTCAAGGCAATAGTTTCGTAAAATCCTTTCTTAGTGAGTGCTTACATCCCGACTAGAATTTTCTTTAGGCAGTCCTAAATACGAATGTGGACCTAATGAGGAAACAATGCGGCAAGCCAAAATATGGAAAGCCTAATTACTGCTTAACGAGGGCCTTATGGGGTTAGCCAAAATAAGATAATCCTAAAAAATGCCATATCAAATGTTATCGCGGCAAGTTAGACGCACGGCTAAGTTAGGCGTTGCTTCGGAATTCTTAATAAGAACCTAATGCCGATAACTAGGACTAGCTTAAAAAGAGCATTCTCAAATTTTTCTTTTTTTAAAGTTAGTCTTCTAGAGTTTCTCTTAGAAAGCAGACACACTTTCCAAATGTTCCTTAGTTTATTAAAAGAAATAAACTGTATAATTGATTGTTAACAATCTGTCATCGAGAATTATGTATAAGAGTTTTTCGGATACGCGAACTCGCATGTTTAATAGCCGAACGATTTCGTGTTGCTACATGTCAATTCGCGTTGATTTGTGAACAGCAATAAAGTGAAAAATGAAATTCCAACTCCACGTGAATGTTGCTTCATCTGATAGTTATCAGGATGCAAAATAGTGATGAGTTGAGAAGTGATGATGAACCTATGTATTAGTAATTTTGAATCCAATTGTAATAGTTTTTTACTTAGGCTGAACTAAGTAAGAAATGTTCAGCGCTGCTCTTAAGATTTGTGTGTGTAATTTACAGTGTGAACGGGCCAGTCTCATGTACGCACAAATATCGGTAATACGAGAGAGAAGTACCTCGGCGGAGCGGCACCACTGTATTTAGGGCTCAATGAGGTTTTCCCACTTAAGCCCAATGAGGTTTGCCTAATTAGGGGCGAATGGCGACATGCGTTACTTTTGTGATTAGAGCCTAATGCGGTTTCCTCAGTAGAGCCTAATGCGAAATTAGGCACGACTAATGCCAGCCTAATGACTATCGAACTTAAAATTCTTGTCGGGATCACAATAAACCCGTGCAAAATTTCAAGTATTGATATGAACACTTTTGCCATGCAAAATTACATGTATTGATATGAACACTTTACAGATTAATTTTTGATTTAAATTGATTGCCATTTGACACAATTTTTAAACATTTCAAATCTATTCTCTTGGTTATTCAACATAAAACGTAAGCAAAATTTCCTTTTGTTCTGGATAGACGAAAAAAAACCCACGTAGTAATGTATATTTGAAATGCATAATATTTAAAAATGTCGAAAGTACATTTTTGGTACTTATTTAGACGAGTACGACAAATCTTGCGTTAATTTATAACTTTTCAATACATTTTTGCGATAGTCGCAAAAACTGCGAATAATATTTATGAAATGATTATTGTCATCATTCCAAGTTTTGTCGGTGATCGTATAAATTCTAGTTTTTATATTTAATTTTAAAGTTCCTATCAGAAAATAATCATCTGTAAAATCGCGAGTCAGCGAAGTGAATAATGGCATAATACAGCTAGGAGGTGTGCTACAAACATGACACAATAAAGTCAAAAGTTTAAGGCGGCTTATTTGGGGCCTCCAACACCCTTGCTTTACTCGCCATTTGAATGAAAGAAGAAAGAGCAAATTTTATTTTGACGTGGGCAGTTAGAAGTTCAAAACTTCCTACTATAGACTTTTTTAGGAGGCTGCTCTCATTCATTTGACTGAATCTGCAAAATCCTATTTAACTTGAAGACAAAATGCCAATGACGGCATATGGAAACCGAATCGTGTCACAATTTTCCCGCAGAAGGAAGTCACCAATGACTTCATCGATTGTGCTGACCGATAAGCCGATTGTGTCATAATCCTCCTTAAGATGAACGGTAAAATTTCACTTTGGAAGTCAGAATTCGTTGTCTCAGCTGCTCCAAAAAAATTAATCACTTCGGTTTCCTCCGACGCGATTCGATCCAATCATTTATTTAAATAAGCCGCTCTCCAGGTCGAATCGCAACTGGTCTTCGGTGCATCGATGCCCAGGTCCCACTCATTTGCGGGGACCAATCTGCAAATAAGCCACTGAAAAGTTACCTGTTTAGCATTACTCGCCGACAGGTGAATAATCTAAGTGGATCAATCTTACGGCTAGCCTGGAGCGATTGACACTTAAGCCACGCTATTCCATGATGCCTTCGGGCCTTGCTCCTCCTGCGATTTATCTTCTGTCTTAAAAGTGAACGTATGTCGATTAAAGTGAACCTGAACCGGACAAATTTTTGGACAGAATCCGAATACGAATTTTGGAAGGTAGATTGCATCGTAAACGAGATGCATTTTTTGGTACAGGCAACCTTTATTCGATTTCTTTTCGTACTGCCCATAAAAGGCGCGGAGCAAACAGGAAATTGGGTCTGCTTTTTCTTTTCAGACTAAAGATTACACCAGTTCGCGAGTAGTATTCAGTTGTGGTATACTTACCAAGTATTACCCACAAATTAAAGTGGAAGATATTCGCCCAAAGCAATTATGATGTGCTTGGAAATTTATGCGATGGAAATTTTGGGCATTGGAATTTCAACGGTTAAAAGTATTAATGATAAGTATGGAATCGGATTCTTGTTTCGACTTAATTTTCAACACAATTAACTAAATTGATTGAAAGTTGGCCGCATATTTTTAAATTAAAAAAAGTTACTTATTTCATAATAAATTGGTTCCAGAAGAAAGGAAATTGAATTAATGTTAAATCTGAAATATAAAGTCGTTTCTAAGAGTTTTCAAAAAAAATATATCTCTATTATCTGGCAAATTTCAATTTAACTATTCCTTGATAATATGTATCCCAAAATATGTCTTTCTAGAACTAAATTTCATAATATATCAGGCATATTATTATTATAATATAATTTTTTTTTTAATTGAAACTTCTTTTGGCGATCGAGTTCTAGGAATGATTGGGTAAAGCCAAAAGGCTACCGGTAGATCGAATTCTAGAAATGTCCGGGTAATTAAAATATAATAAGCCAAAAGAATTGGATGGCTTTTACATTTATGTATATAGCAATTTTTTCATAAAAGGAAATATAAAAATAAAGTTCTTATAATTTATCAAAATATAAAGATAAAGAATATTTGGAGTTTTTTCTCAAAATATCAATTTAATGTTAATTTTTTAATTTCATTTTTAGTACATATTTATACAATAGGTATTTTGACAAAAATGTTGCATTTTTATTTCGTAATATTTTTTTAAATATACATTTTTTAGTTGGAGCAATGTTTCTGAGGAAGCAATTTGGAATAAGGACTAGAAAAATGAGGATTCAGTATCAACTTAATAAGTAAACGTTTTTAAATCTTCAAAAATTCTCATTGAATACAATTTTTTTATTTTATTTAATTGCTCATTTCAGAAAAGCTGTTAGGGAGCAATTTTTAACATAAACAATATTATAACAATGTAATGTTTGTAATTCTGGGAGAGAATGTAAGAGAATGAAATTTTAAACACTTCCTCGAAACTTTGATTTCATTTACTTTAAATCGCTCAGTCAACATTTTCCAAAAATATATGCCTTAGTAATTTTAGTGTTTTCATTTATTTATAATTTTTGTTTACTTACATACATATATTATATAATATTGATTTTATAACCTTATGTATGCCATTTCTATCTGTTTCCATTGAAAGGTTTAAACTAGTCCTAGCGGTGTGCATAGTGCTTCCATTTCAGCAATAAATTTCGATTTGGACAATGACATGCTAAATGTTGTAACAGAAAGGTCTTTTAATTTAAGATATGCGAGAATTCCTCGAAATTGTCGACATCTTATTACTATTCAAAAGACTTTGATTCCAACGATCTTAGAGATAAAACTATTTTGCTTTGCAAGTAGCATCAGGCACGTAATGCACATAAATCTTTCTGTATAAAAGAAAGTGCCGCAAAAGGCAATGTTCCGTAAAATTCGCAATATTTTCAATTTCTCACATTGTTTTCTTATGGAAACATGCGGAACTGGTCGTGGTCTCGTCGAACAATTCTTGTTTTTATTATCGGAACAGTGCATACTTCCTCGGCTGTTCAGCTAACCGCAGAGAATAAAATTATTAATAAAAAAATTGAGACAGTGCAAGTCGTTAGACGCGTTCGGCAGGTATGCTGCTCGTGCAGAAATACTTGAACGTGTCCCGCAGTGCTTTTTCTTGTATTTATTTTCTATTTGCAGCCTCAGAGGAGTAATAAAACAAAACTGGAATATCTGAGCGTCTGCAACTCTCCTGAAGTTCAGTGTGCAGCGACGCCTGCTTAACCAGTCTCATCCCCGTCAATTAATCTCACTAGTGTATATAGGTAAGACTTTTCGACGAAAATTTCTCAAATAGGTGGTTAGAGAAATTTAGCAACCCGAACTGATAACTGACTATCGGGTTATCGTCTGCTCCAGAGAAAAAAATTAATGGACGTTGGCGGTTCGTTGCAGGCAAATTGACGGTGGATTAAACAACTTTCTCAACTTAAAAGCAGACGTGATTATTTAATTCATGTGGATGATGCAGATGGGAGCCATCTCCTTTACTTTTACCTTACCTACTACATGCAAAAAGGGATTCATTAAGATTAAGTGAAAACCGAAAGTGCGCCATGAAAATTACTTAATCTACTGGGTTTTCGTGTGGCATGCCGCGGTTTAGAGAATCTTCTTTATTTTTAAATATTGACGAAGTTTATGGAATTAACATACCTTCAAGAAGTATCCATTCACCACACATAATCTCTAAATAAAATAAAAAAATAACATTTTAAAATGTTATAATGAAATCTAAATACTTAAATGAGGATTATTATTAACGATCAATAAATATTCATTAAATAAGTAATTTTTGTTTTGTTTCGATGTTTCTTTTCTTGAAACTAAACCAATTACATATTATTAAATTTCCTCAAATTTTACATACCAGTATTTTTACAATTGTCGTATAGGCCGCACGTTTCAAAGATACTGCCGAATAGGTGAATGGTTAATTGGAAGAATAATATCATAAATATTCGATAAATAAAATGTGTGTAAGGTATGGTCAGTTTCATGATTATTTTGATTTGTAATATTAGTTTTATTAATTTTATCCTTATTTTATATTTACCACCGTTTTGTTTTCTAAACCTGTATTGTTATCTATACTATCTATACTAATATTATAAAGAGGTAAAGTTTGTGAGATTGTTTGTAGGGAGTAATCTCTAGAACTACTGAACCGATTTTAAAAATTCTTTCACCAGTAGAAAGCTACATTATTGCTGAGTGACATAGGCTATATTTGATTGTGATTAATAATATTCGAATTCAAGATGACGGACTGTCAAATTTTGAAGTTTATGCGATTTCCACCAAAATTGGTACTTGGGGGTTTTCGGGATCGCTGATTTCAACCCGACTGTCAGAATTTACAAATTAAAGATGGCGGATATTATAAAGAGGTAAAGTTTGCGAGATTGTTTGTAGGGAGTAATCTCTGGAAAACTACTGAACCGATTTTAAAAATTCTTTCACCAGTAGAAAGCTACATTATTGCTGAGTGACATAGGCTATATTTGATTGTGATTAATAATATCCGAATTCAAGATGACGGACTGTCAAATTTTGAAGTTTATGCGATTTCCACCAAACTTGGTACTTACGGGTTTTCGGATTCACTGATTTCAACCCGACTGTCAAAATTTACAAATTCAAAATGGGGGACTGTCAATATTTTTATACATTTTACACGTGTAGTGCGCATGAGCTCCTGCGTGCTATAGGTAATACTTTGTAATTGGAAAGTAGAGGGGAGATGAGAGGAGGGGGAAATGTTTATTTGTGATGTTTATAGTAAGCCACGCAAAAAGTACCTACTTATCCGATTAAGATGAAATTTTATGGGCATGTCGCGCATAACCTTCTGAGTGACATAGGCTATGCATCGCAATTGGAAAGTGGAGGGGAAAGGAGATAGAGGGGGAAATGTTAAGCAGTGATAAGTTCATAGTGAGTCGCGTAATAAGCACTTATACGATTGAGACGAAATTTTATGGGCATTACCTCTTGAGTGACATAGGCTATGCATCGCATTTGAAAAGTGTGGTAGGGGAAGGAGAGAGAGAAAGAGGGAGAGGAGAAAATGTTGAGCTGTGCGACACACAGAAAGCACTTATACGATTGAGATGAAATTCTATGGGCATATTGCGCATAACCTCATGAGTAACATAGGCTATCCATTGCAATAGGAATAGTATGAGAAGGAACACAGGGGGGGATTTTGAGCAGTGATATGTTTATGGTGAGTCACACATAAATCACTTATTCGATTGAGATGAAATTCTATGAGCATGCTGCGTTTAACCTCCTGAATGACATTTAACAAATTTGAAATTGGCCAAGTCATGTCTTTATTAAAGTTTAGCTTTATTATAGGGATAGTTGTGGCCAGGCAACGCTGGGCACGGGTCAGCTAGTAAATTTAATAAAATCAGATCAGGGCTAAACTATATTAAGGCGCTAAAATCAACTCTCATTAGCTCGAAAGCAAGAAATGGTTTGTTGGACGGAATTTACATTTTTAATTCAGGGTTGCAATTATTTTTTGGTATTATTGCCCCGATACACATGTTTTTGGTTAACATTTAAATTTGTTTCGGTTTCCATAAAAATTCATATTGAATGTCTCAGAAAATAGGCAGCAGTCTATAAAATCAATTGTTTTACTATACTTATTGCCTCAGTCTCAAATTTTGTATAATACAAAAGTAATACACATTATCTTAACAGCATTTCAAAAATTAAAAAATAAATAAAATGATACAATAACAAAAGTGAAGTTAAAGCTTACGAACAAGATAGTTATATAAGACTTCAAGAAGGCTGAAAAAATCAACCAATTTTGATACATATGAATGCTGCTTGTCCCATAAATCAATTTAGACATCTTTGTTACGAAAGGTAATCATTATCTGAAAATGACCAGAAAAGTAACCCAGTCAATTTCAGACTTTCAGGTGGCACTTGTTGGGAAATTCATGTCGGAGGCGTCAATTTACCCCAAATCAAATAAATCGATAAATTTAGCAAGCCTTAATCAATCATTTATACATGTACGCAATTTGACATCGCTCGACTTTTTGTCTACCTCCTTTGGAATGCATAGATTTGCGAATCGAATTTCCCACATATTGCGAAACAACAAATTTTTCGCTCATAGAACAACTTTCTTGATATATGCGAGACGATTTTATCGGTTATTTACGATATTCACGTTGTGATGTTATCGCATTTCGTATTCATCGTCTAATCAATCGATGGTTCGTGCTCAAAATATAAAGTGCTACTGGTTACGCCCTTACCGCGGGCTAATCTTCAACGAAATGATTTAAAAAATGGAGTCTTCCTGTGGAGAAAATGAACAAAAATCCAACCATTCACCCGACAGAAAGCGCATTTTCATACAGAAGCACGCTTGCACCTGATTGGACTGCCTAACCAAAGCCCATAAATTTGATTTGCAGATAATATCGCCGCCGAGTCGCCCGGCACCGCGGCTCGTCGGCTGTTCGCGAAATCGCTCAATGTTTATAGCGTTTTGCGCGAAACAGCCCATGATAATAATTTTTTTGGACAGCGAATATCGTGATACGCCGCCGTCTATTGTTGCCCATAAAATCACTCATTGGAGACAAATTCAACGTGCAAGGAAGGCCCCAAAGATACTCCTTCCTCAGAGAGGTATTTACTGAGATTATTCGATATCAATATGTAAATTAGGCGCTATTCGGTAAGATTTTCGCCCCAGTTTCAGTCTGGTGGATCAAGTATTTCTAGATTTTTGTTATGCAACCGCGATATCTTGTCGATCCGCGATCAGACACGTAGACATTTTTAAACATAATTTTTTAGCATCGCCGAATTGCAGGACCTGATATCATTTTTTGCTTTTATCAGCTCTCTCTCATACTGCAGTTTGTCGCATGACTCAACATACTTTCATTAGAAATACGCGAGAGATAAAATATCCTGCGTGGGAAATGGTAGAATTATAATGTCTTGGGCAAGACAGGATTTTACGGAAATATCGTTTTCAGCCATTAGTAAAGATAACTAAAAGTGAGTCGTTGGCATATTTACATACATATATCCACACCAGAAAATCTTTCAGCAATTTTAAGTCCATACCTTTACAGTGGTTGTCTGAAATCAGAAACTAATAGTATTATAAATTAGATAATAATACTAATAACAATAATGATAACTTTTTTATTAATATAGCACATTTGTGTATAACGCCTAATAGGGGATCAACAGTTTCTTTTCGATAAAAATGACCGTAGTCTAACCAAAAAAGAAATAAGTAAGTATGTAGGTACCTAAAACGAATTTGTCGATTTATCTTTATAGATAAAAGAAATGTTATTTTTCCGCCGCCATTTTCAGCATATTTGCAACAAATTTCGTTGGAAATTTTAATCAGAAGTTAAAGAATTTAAATAATATAATCCTTAAACGAATAAAAATGTTCGTAAATTAGTTATTCGACTTATCGACGGCGACAAGCTTGCTTTGTGCAAAAGTGCAGAAAACTTAGCTTGAATAAAATTTGATAAAATATTTGAAATTTATGCATTTTTTAATGAAGATATGAGTTACTTGTAATGTATTAACGCGTCGTTTTTGCACCATGTCAATTTATTTAAATATGTATATTATTTTTTTATGAGTTAGGTAGACAAATTATTGGTACCAGAATAATTTTATCTATCCAAATTTGATTGTGTAATCAAAATTGATGTGGAACACTTAACTTGCAAACTTATCATCCAATCTCTTAATATTGCATAAAATGCTCAAAAAATCGAGAAAAAACTCATATGTGTAACACAGTTCCCAAAAAAAATTTGTTGTGCTACTCTCAAAAAGCAAAAACTTTACCACGACCAAGTTATTTAGGTATGTACATGCAACTATTTGAAAGTTATTACGACCAAGAAAATAGTTCGCGTACGCAACTGGCGAATTATGCTCAATTCTTTTTCTGAATAGGCAATCACTTGCTGCTGCTTTATTTCAAGTTGAAGGTTATACACGGAATCCGTGCCGCGGTAAGATGAATTTCGTGGAGTGAAATTGTTCCGGATCCAATTAAATTCCGGTTCCAGACATCTACCGTGATTTAAGTCATTTTTATTCGCAAAAAATAGTAATAAAGATTATGTCACGCCGTAATGGGAAAGTAAAGAGTCACTCGTCTCTGCAGTTCATTCTGAAGTATGAACGCGGCGTGTCTTTAAGGAGATCGTCGCATTTGATTGACTGTTTGTAACTTGTCTACAGTTGATGAGGCAAAAACGAGCAATTGGAAAGTACAATAACCATTTGAAATCAATGCGCGATTTGATCAACTACAAAAGGTTTTTGTCCGGCAAATGCCAATAACTAATGACTGTTTGTTGCATCATTTTTCTATATTATTGCAGTTTAATATATTTAGCAATAATTTATAAAATACAGCTGACAAAAACTTGCAGAGATCGCTAATGTTTTTTAAGTTTTGCTTTCTTGTTATAAAATCATTAAACTATTAAGTTTAACAAAAACACATTTTTCAAGGGCAATTTAATTTCTACTTTTTATTAGCTGTTGCTGATATCTATGTGAAAATCTTTCCAACAACAAAATTTGTATTCATTCCTACCATTGTTTCTCCAGTGAAGCATTAAAAAAGAAAATAATTGCATATTTATCAGCGTTATATAAGATTAAAATTGAATATTAAAGCAGAGATTGTACATCGTTACGCGTAGATTCAAAAAGAAGGATATTACACATAATATACAACTCTTAAGTTTATTTCAATTAAATTTAATAGCATGGATATGCAATCAAAGTATCTTTCTCAAGTATTGTCTTGCATTTCAATCTTGAACTTTTGGTTCACTATGTTAAACATAAAAACTTAGTATTTATATTATTGGTTTTCTTAAAAGAAAATTTTAATTATCATATCACTAATATATAGGAGCATGGTCCGGTTATTTCTTTATATTTTTTTTTTTTTTGTATTGTGAGAAATCCTAACTTTGGTTATATAATGATTTTGGGAACTCAAATATAATAAACTTTCTTTTAAGCATTTACAATAGATACTATAGGTTTTGTCCATTTGGTGTTAATCGGCGAAATGAATTCTCCTGAAATTGTGTTAACGTTGAACATTAATGTACCCGCAATGAAGCTTAGGAAATAATAATATATGTATATATATTTTAAATGTAAATAGCCATATGCAATTGATTCCTTCATAGCCTCATATAATACAATAAATATTTTGATAGGGTTGACTTGAACTTGAACAAGACCGAAATAAAGCATATATAGGCTAAATAATACGGCAGCATAATTTTAAGTTGACTTATCTTTAATTTTGTATAGGTTAGAGCACATGGCTAAATAAGTGAATAAATAAACTATCCCAAGTGGGCGTTTTGAATTGATCATCGTCAAATTGACTATAACTCAAAAACTGGTATATTATTGCAGTATTGTAAATATATTTTGATGACACAAAAACTAAATTTAATTCCTTTTTCTTTTATTTTATTATAACATATTGATACTTAATGTATTAAAAAAAAGAAAAAACATAGACTATCTATTTAATGTCGCAATAACCCATTTGGAATATTTTCCCTACTTTAAAATAAATCATGAACACTTTCTTATCCAGTAGTTGTCGTTACTCACGAGCCAACAAATTAGAATCAATTATTCGTCATAAACTATGCACGTCAACTTGAGGCGATAATTAAAAATAATGTCAGCGATTCCACTGCTATTTGCATATGCAATGCATCGCCTTGCGACACTAACCATGCCAAAAACTCTCCTGCTCCAGATCAATCCAACTGTTATCTCAATCAAATTATTTGTCACGATCGTAGAATTATAAATTGGAAAATCAATCGGGCTTAATTGCTAATAATTTGTAGGCATCAGTAGCGGTGATCCCATTAACGCCATGAGATAGACCAAATTGCCCAAGAAATTTAAGTGATCATAAGCTCGTTTGGTGAGCCAAAGGCTATCAGATTACTGCACTTCTTATGCAATTTAATTCTTCAGTCGATTTCGTCTGTCAGTCTGCGAACGCGCAAACGCTAAAATTTTTGCATAATATTTCTCAGTTAAGTTTTCACGATCAGAAGAATTTTAAGAAAATTGCTACCAGAGGTCCATCTTAAACCACCTCAAAAATTTAAACCACCTGTGCCGTGGGTTGCGTTACTAACGATGTCTTACCAAACATCGGCAGAGTGATTTGTGGATCAATTTAAATATTAGTTGCATTCGTGGCCTTTTCTAGCAGCCTAGCAACGTGGCCACCTCTGTCTAATCCGCGCCAGGAGGTGGAGGATAGGATCAATTTGTCATGTTCATGCAATTGACCACATTCTGCGCATGATCAGTTCACGAATATTTACCAGATCTAATGGGGTGTATTTTGCCAATTTGTGGTGCTCGGTCACCAATTGTAAGGTATTAAGTCGCGATTGATCCCGAATCGAGACAACGAGCCCGAACCGTGATTTTTATCCAATTAGGCTGTGATTTTCTGCTTCGCTCATTCTAGTGCGGTCCGGCCAGTCTCAAGTTCTTGGCGCAAGGTCAGTACATAATTAATAATATTCGCAGAGGAATGTTAATGAGTTGAATTTGTCTCAAGATGATGGTGAAATATTCTCCAACGTACACTGCATCTTGTTTGTTTTATCTCAGAATTATGAATAAATAATATATTTTAATTGGCTTGTAAATTGTATATTGTGTGGGTCTTAAGTGGTAATTTCGCGCCTTTAACAAATTACACATAGTTGTTACGTTAATTAGATTTACGTTTAATTATCTCGAATTGTACGTATACGATACTTAATGTTGCTTTAAATAATTTGGAGTACTTCAAATCATTTAAGTAATTTACCTCTTATTTACATGATATCGATGTAAATTTTCTTTATAATTTGTAAATATTTATTTTTAAACTATTGAAACCCTTTGGGCAAATGTACGTTATTGTACGTCGATTATGAAATGGAAGATTTGAAAAAATTATAATAGAACAATGTTAGCGACAAAACATTTAGTTAATAAGAGACAAAAGTTTTATTGATTTAATTGTCTTTTCAAAACGTTTTATGGTATCGTGCAAAACATTCGCCGGTAATGATTGAATTGGCAAAATATCTGTCTTAAAAATCCAATCCAATTTTAAATGGTTGTAAATAAAAGAATTGCTGGTCTGTTTGTTAAAATGGTAGATAAGTCTTAAAATATTTTTATAGTTCATTTTCTGGTAATGTATAATTAAAAACTGACTTGAATTTTATAGATTAATCAATTTTTAACTAAATGCATGCAATAAACCTGAGCTTTAAGGTCCGTTAAAATAGGAGTATTAATTACACTGTGAATGTTCTCTTACAAAATATAAATGACCAGCATCAACTAAGATTTAACGACTATAACTTTAATTAGTTAATTTATCGGTTTGTTACCGTGTATCTGATTTTAAACTTATCATGAATCAACCTTGTTAAACCAGTTTAAAAAGTGGAGCAAATACCAAAACTCGAACCAAATTCCTAAATACGGACGACAATAACTAACTCGTCCTCATTTTTGCAATGAGTGATTTTTAAAGAGCGCTACTAATTTCGCTATGGATCTAATTAATCATTTATCTCATTAAGATGCACTTATGAATCCAACTAAAAAAATATTACTATCAAATCGAGTCCGCGCGATTCGATCAGTTTACAAATTTGTTTTGCAAATTTAAGTTCCCTTTGGCGTTTCTTGCCGACCGATGGACGACTTAACCAAAGTCCTACTTAATTTCGTGTGGTGCACCTGCTGCCCACAGCCAATGGGTTTTTTGGATTTATACATACCTGCAAATCTTGAAAAATTACCCAACTGATCCGGCAACTGCAATCGCCAATTAAAAGCTAACAAACCTCCTCAAATCTCGGCTACGAACATTCGTAAGATGGAATGCAAATTAATAACACCATCGCGAAAGCAATTGACACAAATTATGCGGAACTGGTTAGGCTTTGATTTGGTGGTCGCGTGCTGAACGCATTTTGACGACTTTCTTGTTCGACGCATGTGTGCTTCGGCCGGCGAGTGAAGAATTGATTTTTGATGGTAATTCCAAAAGACCGTGCAGCCGAGATGATCGTTAATCACCTCGAGCTTCTAATTTACAACTTTTTGCATCGGCCGCATCGTCTGAAGGGCCTTTTTCTGCTTGTTGCAGTACTTCCTCTTCCGGGCGGCGGACGTTGCGGCCGTACAAAATTTTTTTAAATCAATAAATTTTACCTGCAAGGCCGAAGAGTGTGGATTTGGCGCTGTAGCGGGATTTGAGAAGTCGGCGGCTAGCATAAGTCGCGGAATATAAGTCAAAAGTAATTAAACGATTATACTGTCCGCGGCTAATCGGTTCATAAATAGCCACATGCGACGCGAATATGTTGCAATGCCCACCTACTTTCGAACGACCATTTACATAACATAATGTATTCATTAGGACCCGAACGTGCGCGAAACCTATGGTCAATATAGAGCACGGTCCGATCTAAAAGATTGTTTTGCACAAGCTCCCTTTGCGGCTGAATGACTTTCGTTCATTAATTATATTTCCTCTAAAACTGGATACTTCATATAATTGCATTATCGTCATCGTCCTGCCAATCATGTTTTTAAGTCCTAAGCTAACACAAACTAATTATTTTCGAAATTTTTAGCGCATACTAACTTTTACTTTTTTTTTTAAATTTTTTTGCATAATTATTTTATAAGGTATGAATACGCACATTCATGTTACAAGTAATTATTAGAAAGTTTTCGTTTTTATCAAATTACGCCAGTTTTTAAGGCAGTTGTTGATCACACATTCCAGGCAGGTTAAATTTTGTTTTTCACTTAAAGTGATTTTTCTTTAAAACATAATATTATTTAAGATTATTAGATTATTTAACCTATCATCATTAGAGTAGGAATATTAAATATTTTGTGGGACACAGATAGTCTTGAAATTACATTTAGATATTTTTAAATACCATCTTCTATGTAGTAAGCATAAAAGTGTGTAAGTAATTTTTCGCATCTCTCATTCTCTAGTGCAAGGAGAAAGCAGTGCTGTTTTGAGGCCTAGGCAAAAATTCAAATATTATAGAAGCCAGCAGTAAAGCCCAATTTAATTAAATGAACCTTATTATTCCAAATCTACGACCACAAATAATATTGCGTATTCATGTGTTCATAAAAATCTTTAGAAATGGAAAACTTTAAAACCAATATTGGACCTACATATAATTTGGAATTTTTCAATTTAAAGTGTGAATTCGAAATTAATTGATTTAAAATTTTTAGGGAATAAAAATCTCCAGATGTCCATTATCATGGTAGTCCTTTAGAATTGATTGTAATCTAAAGAATAATATCTAAATATGAATATTATTTAATAATATGACAATTAATCACTAATATTATTACACTTTATGTTGTATTGTTTTTATAATAATGAATGAACCTTTGTCATTATTTATTTAATAGTTTTTCGGGGCGATCATACATCTGGATGATTCCACAATAATTGTGTATCTTATCGACTTAACTATTTCAAAAAATTTTCTTTAAAATTATCTGTATACCTATTATTAAATTTAAATGAAATATAAGTGTCTTTTCTTTATAATGAATTAAAAAAGTCCCCGGGTATGTCACCACATTACATTTTCAGTAATGTTGAAAGTAAAGTATTTTTTCGTTTAATATTCTATAAAATGTTGTTGTATTAATTTCTTAACTAAATTTTTTCATTACTAATTTGTGTTTATCCCTTGTTATTTCTGAAATTTATAAATGTGCGGTATTTACTTATAGCGCTACAAGTTGGAGCTTGGTTTGATTTTGAACATTACTCCTAAAGTTAGTCACGGCAACGTCTAGTTCTCGAACTCGTGTTGCACCAGTTAAAATGTCAATTCCTCAATCAGTACTATTTTATAAAATGCTTTTGTTTATTCGTTTTGATATCTATTTAATAAGACCAAATGAAATTATGTACATATTCTCAAATGCTAAAAAGGGATTTGGTGTTTTCATTTTTCTCAGCCGTCATTACGATGAAATATTTGAGTCTTTAAAAGCGGTTCTTAAAGTGAATTCATTTTTAAAGATTTAATCTACTCCTAAAATCCAATTATATGAGCTCTACAATCATTTTTCTTTTTTGTCTGCTCAATGAAGCGGCAAATGGAAATTTACACGGCTATTGCTGAAAACAGCGTCGGGATTTATAAAGCGGTCAATCGAAAAACAACAAGGGAAGCAGAAATTAATGCCGCCTGGAATTAAATTCGATTATTTATACGAATTGTTTGCAAGAAATATGACAAGACAATTAATACAGGTTTATCCACGTTTGATTGCTGTAACATCTATGTTCTATGAACATTTTTGTTACCGTGAAAATATTAAAATTTGTTCCTCGAGAACAATTTATGTCGCTGTTATTAAATTATTCAATTTGGTGTTGCACTGTGTGGTGCCACCATTCGTTTTTAGAAGACAAATTTTTTGTTGACATTTATGTCCTACGAACCGTGGCGATACCTGTTGTCAGCTAAATTAAGTCAACGTGAACCTGCCTTTACATGGGGCCAAATCATGACTTCAAAACCATGCCGTGCCGCCGCCGGCCCAAGACGGGGTGAATGTGTGGCCCGATTGCCCGAATCTTGCGGGTCGCAAATATATTTTTCCTTGGATTTGTTCTGCATTCGGGCATTTAGGTGTTGCGCAACAAATATAACCTGCGCGCGCTCATTTGCTGAGCTACAAAATCGTGTAGCACTTGTCTTGAGGGACAAAGCAAGCCCAGGCTCATTTCTTGGGTTTCCTTCAAAGAAATCGACAGGCTTCGATTGCATTGCAACACATTAAGGCACAAATTTTGCGAAAATTTATGAAACTGCACTTATTAATCACCGCAATTTTACGATGGGAAAAATACCTTTATTGGCCAATAAATTTTCTTGATACCATTCGCCGTGCCGTTTTTTGCATCTTCCAAGGTTACTGGTCCCAGAAAAATTAGAATAACCAGAGAATTTGTCACGACGGAGCCCCAGCTAAAATGCTGAAAATGTACGGGCGCCGAACGTACGGTGGTCACCGGAATGAAACAATAAATCTTTTTATCGGAAACGCTACTATTTGCATCAATCGTGATGCCGAGTCCGACACACGATTTCCAACCGTATTCCAAGCAATGCAAGTGGCCGCAGTCACCTGCTCCTATTTTGAGGAATTACCACTGTAACAATTAAATTCTTTGGAGTTGATCAAGAATCAATAAGAACGTGTAAACAAGTAGAACGGGGCATTGAATTGTTTATCATTCATCTGAAAATCGTGATCCAAATACGGACCTATGCGGCCGATGTCCGGCTCTAGGACAAACAACTGCACCGCGCAAAAAGTCTAACTTTGCCAACTGACAGGCCAATCGGCATGACCTATTAACGCTCCACTAACGACTCAATTCTCCCTTTCTAGAATCGCGGTAGTTTTCAACGCACTTCAGGCGATTCGTTGATATTTCAATAATTTCACAATTGTTCACTTCATAGTGGAAAAAAAGGAACCACAACTCTTTGTGATTACTATCAACTTTTAGCGCCACGATTTTCTACAATATATGTATGTATCTACCTTTTTCAAAGAAATAGCCGTTGAGAGAATTCGATTGAATAAAGCAGTGAAAAATAAAATAGCAAAATGTTGATTAAAAAAATACATAGTAGTATCACCTCTATACTTCGCAAGACTATTATTAAAAAGAATCTGTTTCTGAAAAAAACCAAAAATTAATATAATTATATTAATGTATGATGAATGACATGATAGGTTAGTTTTAGTGTAGTTTAATTAATCAAAAAATGACAATATTTCCATAAAACACAATTGAATGGGCAGAGTATAATATTAAGACACCGCCATAAATACAACTGACTGTGATATGATTTTATACAACTTGATATAGTTCAACTTGAAGCAATAGTAAATCTTACTTCAAAACAACTGGGACATTTTTAGCAACTGTGATATTCCCTACTTTAGACTATAACGATTGCACACTGAATAAGCTAGCAACTGACTAACTGTAAGAAGATCGCTTAATTTATTGATGAGGATAGTAACTATTATAGATAACGGCCCAAACTCTGTGCTCACATTATTAGTAATACTAATTCTTAAACATTTCCATCTGTAGTTTTGCATAGCTATACATATGTACATACATACATTACATGTCTTTATTTCTGTGGCGACAGCATTTAATAAATTCATTTTATAAATCTCATATCAACTTCATATACATATGTATAAAGAAAAGATTATTATAAGGACATCTTTACAACTGCAGTACACCCGGTACAACATTTGCTTTGGAATAACCAAGAAAAGAAGATCAGCTTCCAAAATTTTGACATTGCATTCAATTGTAGAGGCTATAAATTTCTCAATTTTCACATTTACTCCACATGCTTTAAAAAATAATAAGTAATTTCAACAGAAACCTGAGTTTTCAGAAGTATTACCCCTTTCTTGATTTGTATGCATACATACGTATATGTCATTTTCTAGCACTTGAAAAGGATATGAAGAGTACATAGATATTGCATTTCTACAGTTTAATCCATCTCGGAATTTTATTTGCTTTCAATTACTCCAATAACAACAGAATGCATACTATATTTAAAGTATCGTTAATTTAGCTATCATTAAAATATTCATTCATTATTATTATTATCTTTTGTTACCATCATTTCTAAGAAATATTTATAAAATTAAAATTTAATCATTAAAAACTCTAAATTTGTAAAATGTGGACATTCGATCACAGTTCAATTACACTAATTGTGATCTTCATCAATTTCATAGACCAAAATATATTGATGCTGAACAATTGATATTTAGGACCTTTTAAAAAGATATAAGTCATTGAATGTTAAAAGAAATTTCCTTTGAATAGTTGAATTTCCTTCTTTAAACCAACTTTTGTGTGAGTTACATATTTTCTTACGAACTTTAATTAAGGAAAAAACTTAAATTTTATGTCTTTAAGTTTTTATTTCAAAGTATAAAACAAGAAGAAAAATTAATGCAAAGTAATACAAATCACAGGATCATCTGCAATAGTTAGACGTCCTCGGTTTCATAATATAAAAGAATGATAAAAGTTTATTTCTTTCAAAAGTTTCATATCAATTGCTTTGGAATATACTTACATAAAAGGTATAATGAATATATGTAAGATTTTCACAATGATTCTTATGTAAATGATCCGTCACAGAGATCAAATGAAATTATTAAATTTCTCCTTATCCGTTCAATTATGTGACACATTTTTTTGGTTTCCATTAATCAAGCAGTTGCTCTGAAAACTAGCACAAGGAAGAGAGGGTGTGGACCGGACCCTTGGCGACAGCAATAAAGACGTACAACGGATTACCAGAAGAAATTAGGACAGCGACAAGCCTAGGAGCCTTTACCCACAGGATTACAAAGCATTTTCTAGACGAGCCCTCAGCTATATCGCAATGCAAAAATTAATGCAATATTAGAATAGTAATAGTTAGCTAACTAATTGAATTAAATTATATTGTGTATTTTGTACTTTTATATTTATTTAAATTTGTTTTTATGAATGAACCTGATCCCCTTTCTTATACCAGCAAGGCTGACTGAAAGGGAATCATAGAAATAAGAAAAAAGAAATAAGGAAAGAATATATATGTAGAAAGGAAATTATGTAAGGGACTGGGGTGGTGAACTCGCAACATAGTTGAGAGAACTTCATCCTCCACTCCTCTAATCATATGTATTGATGAAGAGCAATAAAATTTATTATTATTATTATTATTATTATTAAGTAATAACATTTTAAAATATGAATTGCAAAAATTAGTGGTTCACTGAATTGATAAAGGAGACAACTTTATTGAGAGCTTTTAATGTCAGCCGTAAATAGACAATAATAAAGCGAATTGCTGAGCGGCAATTATAACTGAAGCGTTAACGATTTCGTCATATCTCCACCGAAACGTGCCACAAAGCCTGGCTCCAACCCATCACGAAATCATGCAAAATTCATAGTTTGATCGAGTAGAAAAGAATGCGATTCAAGACAAAGAGGTACGCATGCAGCGAACCGAAAAGTCACTTAAGCCTGCGGCTACCACGAGTTCGGTGCTAAATCTGCGGCTAAAATTGGCATAAGCGCGCCAAGCCGCGAGTCGGTGTCGGAATAAATTTTTTATCGATAGAGGAAGTAGCCCGGTAAGCGACAGTACTTTGCCTTTCAAAGTCCGGCACTAGAGGCAAGATATAGGCGCACAGATACCACAAAATCCAAATACCACGAAATTGAATTGTTCCCACGACCTCGCCCTGTAGAACTTTTTGGTAGCGCAGTACGCCAAAACAAATGATTTATGCGGCTAATCATTTGACATTGACAAATCTCTGAATAGAGCTATCAAAAATTGACCCAGGCAGCTACCAGGCTCAAAAATGCGCGACTGTCTGACCAAAATTTCGCAACTGCGAATTTTTTGGAGTTAGTCTCCGGTCTTGCTGTGCTGATTCAATTTAATGGATGTTAAACTGGGTAGGTTCCGAAAGTCCATTACATTTTGCACGCCATTGCATCACTTTATCAATTTACTTCAATTTGGGTGCTGTTTCTTGCACCCGCGAAACTCGTGAATGGTGATAAGGAAAATTTTGCTTTACGTGACTGATTCTGCACGAAAGGTATTTGGCTGCTGTGAAAATTCGACCAAGTCGGATATCCGTGACCGGAACATAATAATTTGCTGTTCGTGGGATCGTTCCAAGTTTCATGTAACATACAGTGGGAACATAAATATATTAGATATTAAAAATATGTGCGAAAAAATGCCTATGCCAATTTTCTTTTATTCTAAGAGCTAATACGCCTACCTAGTGAAGTAACACCTAAAATCCTGAACGCGCAAAATTCCAAGAAATCAAAATCTCAACTGATCAAATTCTAAAAAAAAACAATGAAACATCCTTAGAAATTAGATATGTATTAATTGTGGAAAAAGAAAGCAAGAAACGCAATGCCTGAGATATTAATCATTTATATATAAATTGTATTTTTGATTAGCACTTACTTGAATTAAAATTTGTCACCACATTTCTTATTATTATAATAAAAATCTGGTTGAGAGCTACATATGTAAATACCTTTCTGTTCCAACTGATGTTAGAATAGGGTCACGAAGCCTTCTTCCAATGTTTTATTAACGAAGTTAAGCTATTCTTATTTTCAGTGTGCTGAGCAAGATAAACAAAACATCTAACCATTGTATCAAGTAAAATATCAAAGTACAAAATCGATCCTATTTTGGAATATTCTAAAAACTGTCGATCATCATATAGTTATGTATACAGGTATACTAGATATGGAACCACTTTTGCTGTAATGTCTGATTTTGCCCATTTAAACAAAATATAAAATTAGAATATTATTGTTGCTTGTTACTAAGTACGTAAGCATATAAATTTAAATTTGAACCTAATAATCTTTTCCATAAATTTATTTATATCATAATTAATCTGTTATTGAGGAAAAAGAATAATGTTGTACGCAAGAAATGCATATTGTACGCAATAATACCTCCCTACTTCCATTTGATTGCCGTCGCATAAATAAATATTTTTATGTCACTCCTTCATTAATTATGTTCATCGAGCCCGCCATATATGCACCTTGAGAGAAATTTCCCACGTAACCAGAACAACAAACCCAATAATCTTTGTGATTTATGAAAGCGCAAAGTACCATGCATTTTCTTGTCTCTAATTAAATATTCTTGAAGTGTTCACCTCAACTGTGATCCAAGAAAAAAATATAAATATAAATTATTTAAATGGAAAAGCTGTTTACATTTGCTCAAGAATCGCCGCATGGGGCGCTATAAATCAAGAACATTAATTATCTTCGCCACCGCCGCCGCCGAGTATTTGAGAAATTGTTAGAAATCGAAGCTTTTTCTTGAAATTATCTTTATTTTAATTTTCTGATTTATTAATGAAATCTAATGGTAAATTAATAAATCACAGATCTGGGCGTGATTTAATATTTTCATAACTAATTTGTTTACTTCTGCAATTCAGAAATCTTCGAATAAATTTAGAAATATTTAAAGGGTTGGAAAGTAGTATTTTATAATTATTTTTACTTTCATGAATATGAAGAAATTGATTCTGTATAATGTTTAATTTTAAGGAATAAATCCTCTTTGTTTGTTAAGTAACTGCAGCTAATCATAAAGTATTAATTGCATCCAACTTTTTAGGAACTCTTGCCAGTGTAATTGTTATTAATTAGTTGCGAACAGATATGTCGTTAGTGACGCATAATAGTTTCAGGTGTAGGAACCCGTCCAAATTTTTTATTCGTGTTTTCAAACTAAAGTAAAAGTAAGAGTGTTCAATCCACTCGAATTGCAAAAGTAGTTAAAGTGTAAAATTGCATTTTGAAAGAAATACTCTAATATAGCATAATAAACCAAAGGAAATCATTATCTCATGGGCTTGCGTTGAGAAAGGCGGAATTCAGGTAAAAAGATACAAAGGTGAATTTCCACCATGTCGTTTCAATTCGTTCATTTTGCATTTCCTCGGTTACTTTTTTCACAATTCACAGCCTCTCGCGGTATGACAGCGTTGCACGCCTTAAATTAAATTGCAATATTCGTTATAAGATTATGCACGTGTACATGCGTTGAATGTGGCCAGTGTGGCAAATTGATTGCTAATTAAGAACCATAATTCCATGTATTTGGAGTGAAAGCGATCATTTTCGCATAATTGTAGTCGGAAAATTGCTCGCTTTGCATAAAGAGATCGAGCGATGTGAGCTGGCGAAGAGCTCTAGTGATATAAAAGTGCTTTAGGTAAAATTCTGAACACAATATTTCAAGTTCAAGTATCCGCGAAGTCCTGTTAGCCCATAAATTAGCAAAATCGATGCACTTTACAATTAATTTTAGTGATAAGATCGTCCAATTATCGTATTTTTGCTGCGTACCTACATAATTAAAAATTCTCTGGACACGGAACCCGCGTAAAATTTCATCGGATTGAATCAGTAACGGACAGAATCGTTAAAATACATCGTACAAACATATCAAAAAGTTCATTTTAAAAAATCAGAAAGGTGTAGTTATCTGCGCACTCCTGCAAAACGATAAAATGCAATTGTCCACTGTTTTGCGCATTTCCATTTGATGGCTTTGCTTTCTTTTCATTTTCCACATCGGCAGGGAAGAGAACCCAAACCTATGTTTTTTCTGTCCTTATTTAGTCGTGTTTTTCACTTTTAATTTTTGAATTAATTTGATTTTAATGTTTTTAATGAGCCTGATTTAATTCCACGATATCCGGCTCCCTCCAAGCCGCTGCATATTTCATTTTGTGGTATGCTACGGATATTACTCGAATCGACGGATAATTAAAGAGGGCGGTTGGTTGTTAATTTTATTTACTAGTAAAGTATTAAGTCAGGCTAAAATTTAATGAGTATTTCCCGCAATTAACTACTGGCATTCCACTTTAAATGCACTTTCGTTGCGATATGATATGTAATGAACTCAAATAAACTGATCGTGTTTAGATCGCAAGTAGACGGGCTATTCATGCGTGTAGTTTGTGGAATTAAGATCGATTTCAAAGTTATGTTGCATAATTGGCGGATTGTTATAAACTAACATTATACAAATAATTGCATTTTATTTCAATTCACCAGTACTTCATTTCCTCGATTTGGAAGATAAATAAAATGTTAGCAATGTTCAAGTAACCGAATCTTTTTGTGATATAATTAAAAAAATTAAATCAATTGTTCAGCAGTCGATTAAAATTAATAGATTTTATTTCAAATCAAAACCAGAAATGTTGCGCTGCAAATCATTCGTCGTGTCCATCTTATATTATATAATATAAGATCAGCTGCATTAGTTTGAAGGCTAAAGCGGATGTTCTAAAAAACAAAAGCGTGTCCAGCAGCTAGAAGAAATGGGTAGATTTCGATGTGCTGCAGCAATTCAAATTTTTATTGCTACTATACTTCAATAAATATAGGGCTGAGACCTTGATTTTGAATGCAAGAAAAAGTTTGATATATTAATAATGACTTATATTTTTGGAATGTATATTTAATCAGGCTCACAGAGCAAGAGGAGGAATTAAAGAACAATTCTGCACAAAAGTTACGATATACTTATTTATAAAAAGTAAGCAATAAAAAGTACGTGGCATGAAATCAGTTGTTTAACTTTCGACGGTATGACGACGAAACATAAAGTGCAAAGGTTCAAAATGTCCATTTCGGTTTCTATGCCTTCATTTTCACAAGCATTTCTTAACTCCCACTAACTCCTCAATGACCTTCAAAATTGTATTACTTTTTTTTTTCTAATTTATGTTATTCATTTCTAGACATAATAAAAGTAAATATGAATTTGAAGAATGAAGTAAAATTTAAGCAACTTACGAGTAAACTTAAAACGTGCAGCAATTTTCAAGAAATCTTTTGTGCTGTATTTCAATCCCGGTTATACTTGATAGCATTAAATAAATATAAATCCTTTAAAATATACTGCCAACTTATTGACATCGAAATTATGAATTATTAAAAGTTGCTCATATTGAAAGGTGAAAATTAAAACGTGTTTCTAATAAATTTTAATAAACAACTTTCCTCTGAGTGTACTGGCTAAAATAAATTAAAAATTGCTCTATCAGCTCCGTTAAGAACTGGTATTAAAAGATTGCTATCGGAGTCTAATTTGACAAAGATTGAAATATTTTCAGCCTTGCAAGTATTACTGCAAACATTTTTTATCCTTTAAAAGCCTCACTTCGGTTATTCGCTAATTTATATGTCATCGAAGCAAAAAATACCTGCCGGGAGAATTCGAATTCGAGCAATCCACACCACTTCACGCGGCTAATTAAAAAAGATGTACTTGAATGGGCGGGTAAGCATAAATGCCATTACCGCATAAATAATTTGGCCCAAGACCATCGCGATGCGATAAGTATCAGCGGCGTTAATTACGGCGTTGCATGCATGCCTACGAAATAACGAAATATGTTTTATTTGTTGGACCTCGGCCAAACCTCAATGCTCGCCGTTCACCAGAATTATGCGCGACAGTTCCTTTTCAATTTGGGCCCGCGGTGCCTCGGATCGTGTGCGCCAATCTTTAAATTTCCACAATGGATTTCGTTTTCACACAGGAAAATTGTGTTTTCGTTTCGTTAAGAATTTAGCTGATAAAAACCAAATGAGCCGTGACCACTAATGAGAGTTGCGCCGGCTTCTGGCCGCAAGCATAAAAGGACCAATCTCCCCATTAATCCATTGCATCAAGACGGCAGCGGCGCGGCGGCGTGCATCGGTCCCGCCTCCGTCGAACTGATCGAACATATTTTCACGGCTGTAATATGGCACAAATATTTGATTGATGTGGTCCTATTGCGGCAGGTGGATTTCCCAGCGGGGGCTGGCGCACGGCTCCGCGATGAGGTAACCGCGGACCGATTTGAGCCGAATTGCCGGAACTGCGGACACGCGGATTAATTATAAGCGGCGTTTTTCAACGCGACATTTGCATTAGCGCTTTCCCGCTCACCACTGGTCGCTTGAGTGTCTTTCAGTCGCCTTTTCCAGCGCATGCAAATGCAATAAATCCCAAAATCAGTGAGGTTGAACAGTAGAAAATCCCATAAGCGGTCTGCGGCGTGAGCACTGCACTCATGCGCTGAATTCCATCAATCAACCGCTCGAAAAAGGGAAAAATGCATTCTTGGTTTTTCGTTTTTTCCGCGGCCGCCGCTCGAATGCAATTAGTCATTCCCTTCAGGAGGCCACTTGTTGTTAGACGTGCGACTTGCATGTGCATTAGCGCACTGCACTCTGCGGCGTCTTGCATTTCGTATGCACGGAAGGCGCTCCATAGATAAAGGAAATCGTTTTGTAGATCGCCGTTTCTGGTGCCAACAATCCCGGCTAGGAGGAGCGATCAATGGGACTAGTGAAATTCGCGAGAAGCGCCATTCATTTCACCCGCTCCCAAGTTCAACGACGCGGTGCATTCCTGAGTGATGCATGGTGCCGGTGCTTAGCTTCTTCAGGCCGTCGCGTCGCGTCGCTCCGAGGACCGGTGGCAGTCGTCAGCTCAAGACTCAAGTCAAGAGGACTCAGCAACGGCGCGGTTTCTTGTGACAATTTGCTTAGAAATCACTTTCTCTGCAGCCGCGGGCTCAGCACTAGCAAAGCACTCTGTCGCTCTTATGTCACTTTTTGTTGATGATTAATTATGCGCCATTCAATGTAGCCGGCTGTTGCACCTGAAGACTGCACTTGCAATCAGCTGCTGACTCACGGAAATCAATAACAACGAGAATTTACGATTGATTTGGTGCAGACACACTGCCACTAGACACATTTCGATTTGCTATTTGTATCTTTCATTTCAGTCATTAAAAAATGAAATATAGTTTTTAGGAACAATTACTTTTATTTTATACCTGTGCACTACCAAGTGTTTCTAAAGTTACAATAAATCCAAAAATTTGAAAGCAGAATGGAAATGTTTGAGCCGAGTTTGTCTGGATAATGTATAAAATATTGTACCTTCTTTAATAGAAATTCAAAACTTGGAAACAGTTTTTTTATTCATAAATAGTAGACAGATTTAAACAAGAAGTTTCATTAAATTTAATAGTCAAGAAGGTATCAAAATAGGTAGTGAAACTCAAACTGTAGTGCAATTTGGATGTCCGCATAGTTTTCTTCTTAAGATAGCAGTGTTTTTTTCATCTATCCAGAACAAAAGGAGATATACCTTAGGTTTGAAATTTATATTGAATAACTTAAAGAAAGATTTAAAATTTAAAGAAGGATTTAAAATTTTCTAAAAATACCATCAAATTGCAATGACTTTTATCCACTTTTAAGTCAAAAATTAATCTGAAAAATGTTTAGTTCAAGATTTGAAGTTATTATAAATAAATATTATGGCAATTTGATGCTTTTTATTGTTGCAAATTTCAAAACCTTATTTTGGGAAACTGTTAATAAGTCTCCTCCTTTTATTTTATGCTGTATTTCCTTACTCTCATGCTCTTTGGTTAAAGCTGCATTTAATAATTTCATTTAGAACTACTTTAATTAGTGGACGCAACAATGCTTTAATATCCTTCTGCTTTTATTTTGACCAAATTTTGCATCCATGGATAAAAGAAACTAGGTTCGCGTTGCCATATAGCTTAGTTTCATTTAGCACCAATGTTTAGGCACGTTTTTGTGCTTACTAAGAATAATGGCAGTGTCATACTTGAAATAAAAAATGTTGGTACACGTGTAGAATTTGATCGGATTGATATATTATTATTATTATTTATTTTAATCCCAGCAGCAACAGGTTAACGCTATTTTGCAAGACACACACTTCAAGTTTAGCAACGACTCAAGCATATTGCAATGAAAAAAATTCATTTTACCCGCTCGTTTCGTGCACAAATATGAATGTGGCAATAAGATTTACAATATTATTACAAATTATGAACCTTATGTTACAATTGGAAATCACTGGCTTAAAACGGTTGAAATAATTTTAGTACGATCTAATGAAAATGCAATACTTTTTGTATTGATGTATGATATGAGCAAAGCAATACTTCTATTAAATAAATGTGCACCTATACAAAACAAGACAAAATTACATAAAGTCGCTCAGCTTCATAAAAAGTTTATTTTGAAATCTAAGGTGATATTATCTCGGACAAATATGTAATTGTAAAACTGCAAATCATTATAAAACTATTCGCACACAATTTTCCCAAATTTGGATATCGGTAGTTGTGCAAAAGATGCGCACAGCTAAAGCTTATTTTCGTTATGATCAGTTAGGCTAAAGTTAATCAAAAATATGGTTTCTCAATAGCTGCTCTACAAGCTGTTACTATAGAAGAAGTCAATGGATATTCTTTGAAACCATATGCAAGGCTGTCATCGACTTACAATCAATGACCAAACTGGGCAAAACTTATTACTGCAGTAACTGAATTTAAATTATATAAACTCTGTCTGTCATGACTGCGCTTGAAAAGGATACAACCGCCCTGAAGTTGCAATCAAATTGGAATGGATCTTGTTAACACGCACATTGGCGAGAAGAATTTTAATAAGCTACGATAAACCCTCTAATGGTTAAAAAACTTCTATGCGGGACGGGTAATAAAATCAATCAGTTTACGAGTTTTCCGATAGCTCGTGTGTCAGCATTTCATAACTTCCCTAGAATATGGGCACAAGGCAGGCCAAGCAACGCGGAATTTCACTATAAGTGCAAAATAGTCTTTTATAGATCCCATAAATAACCACGTCAAGGTCGAAATATATTTCCTAATTAAACATTTATAATTTTTTTGCATGTTAGCAACACCTTTAAATTTGGTTTTAAAAGGCCCCATTATTTCACTTTTATGTAGCTCTGAATTGCAGCTACCACTTTGTCAGTAGCGGGTGTTGAGCACCAGGGGCTAGTTGCCGATCACTTTTAATTTAATTAACATAAAAAGTTATGAAAGCTGCTCAACTGTGTATGATAAAAGTCTGCTAATTAATCATGCGCGAAGGAATCCGAGCATAGCGTGCAGGCATGCTAACGGCCAATCGATTAGCGCAACATAAAACCAATACGGGAGAGCTTTGTGGTGTCGACTAAATATAAACTAATTGAAGGTAATTACATTTATCTAGCACTATTGAGCAATTACCTTATAGCTTTGTTTTTGCGAATGAAAGCCGCTGATATATCGGAGTGCTACTAATTGTCACACCGGGCAGTCTCGCTGCTTCTATCAAGCTTTTGTGCCCAACGCGAGATTTTCTGTGGCGCAAAAAGATATCCTGCAAAAAGGCATGCGCATAATTAATTACGAATTTGAATTTGATAGCGATGAATAGATTACAGCGACTGGCGTGCACTGAGGATCACGGATTGCATTGATCAGTCATGAAATCGCGTTCAGCTTTTTTAACTACTGAGCGGGGGGACTCTGGCGGAAACGGATTTCTCTTATTCTGAATCGCTGCATTCATTACTCTTTTTATAAATATGACCTTTTAGGATTTCGAAAATCAAAAGTTATCAACGTAAGTTACTATGTATTCGATTCAAATACGCATACATACATACATACATCCTTAAAATGATATTTATCAAAGATTGCCTTATTCGTGGTTCAAATTTTGCAATTATAAAATATAATACTATTAAACATTTCAAAAGTTATAATTGTTTTGCGTTTTAGATATGCTAAATGACTTCTTTTTCTTTTAGCTTAATGGTTTTGTGTTTCGCTCTATATGCTGCTTTATATTTAAAAGTACATTTTATTGGTTGTTCGACTGGGACTCTGAACTCATCACCAAATGAAGGAAATTTTTTTCGAAATCGGAAAAACATTTGACGGTATTTAGGTTTATACTTTATTTTAAAACGATGAAATTCATTGTTAGGTACTGTTTTCAGATTTCCTTCTTTAAAAATATAAAATAATAACAATAATTAATAATCAAAATAGTCTCGACAAAAATCTAGCTTGATCAGGATTTTTTCAAAGTTTTACCCTTTTTGCGTCTTTATTTTCTGGACTAGTAGGCAAATGACGAGTAAATAACGACTGATTAAAAGAGCATCATGAAGAGGAGTGTCAGAGGGAAGGGAATATAGTTACACCTATTTTGCCCATGATCTTTTATGACGACTTTTAAAAAAAAAAGAAGTTATTCCTATTTATTTATTTATTTAATTTCGCTTAATACAAGCTAATAAGAACAAATTGACTAAAAACTAAAAAACTAAAATTAACAATTTCAATTTCCACTAAAAATAAGTCGTTTTAACTGTCATAATGGTCTACCCTAACTATACCACAATCTGTCTAAATGACGGACAATTTCAATAGCAATTGCAAAGTATATATGTATGTAATAATAACTATATGTATGGGGGCCTTATATGAAAGAAGAGACATCAAAACTTATTTACATTCGCTTTTCTGAAAAAAATGTCAAATACAATTGGTATGTGTTTAAAGATTATATTGAATAAACTCCATCAAGATACATACCCGTTTTATTTCTAATGTGATAAAGTAGGTACTTGTTCAAAAGTGCATTTTATGTATTTTGCGTATAAAAATATTTTTACAACAAACTGAAATTAAATTTTTATGTAAACTAGGCAATTATGAAACGATTTCCAAGAAGCAAACAATTAATGGAAGAATTAAAATAACCAACTATAGTTAGTAATATTAAATTAGAACAGTATTTATTTATACTTTTGTATTTAAAGCAAAAATGATTTAGACATATCTTTAAACATTGTCAAAAGGTACAATGACAGACATGATCAATTTAATGGATGTGGTAAAATTATACCAATATAGTTATTAAACGTTGGTAGATTTAGTTAACATGTTCGTCCTTTGAATTTGTTCCTTTTCAGAAGGATAGTTCGTTATTTAATACTATACTACTACTACTATAATATTAACCGTCTGTCTATAAATGATTCCCTTCCAAAAATCTCATAGTCTGATTTCTCTAAATGCAGTGTTTTTTTTACGTATCTTTCACTAAATTGTATCTCAAAGACATTAAAAAAACTCTCGGAAAGTGCTCATTAGTTTATTCACAGGAAATCAAAATCATTAGCTTTTTCAATGTTTCAAAACTACTTAAAAACGCCCGCCAGTCACACACAATGGCCGCAAGGCTGTCGTAACGACCACTAAGTTTACATAGCTTCCCAATTGAAGGAGCTCACAAGTCAATTTGAAGTCAATTAAAATATTTACCGAGCGCTCGTGCGTTAATCGCCTAATAAATTGTTCCTGCGAGCGTTTAGGTATTGAGGTCGCCAGTTCTGCTCCACCGCGGACCGGCCGAGCAATTCAATCAGCAAAAATTCCAATGACAGAGAAATGAGGCGACGTTTGATATTGTTTCAGTTTCCGCCAAAAAGAAAGAAAGCCGCTGGAGCCGAGCCAAAAATTCGGACCCATTCACATCGAGATGCCGATCATTGGCAATCGACGCGGTGCGCCGGTCAAGCAATCTTCCTTAGCAATTAGCTGCCAGCAAAACAAAGATGGACGCGGTGAAAATGAGCGTGAAGAAAACAAGGGTCCGACACTCGATCACCATCGAGCGGTGACCATTTCTTAAATTCGTCTTCAAGTTCATTGCTGCCGTCTTGCAGTGCAGTTTAATTTGCATTTCGACGTGCACGGCGGATGTCGTATGCTGGGCACTAAGTAGAGTGCAGCGGGAAGCAGCCACCGTGAAGTACGCGGACTTTCAGCGTCAGCTGGGTCTTCCCGGGTCTCTGAATCAGATCGAGATTTTCCAGCCCGTTGAGCGCTGAATTTATCTCGTGTGAACTGACGCCTGGTGCATCGAGAATGCACATGAAAGCTTTGCAAACAATGCCCTCATTGAAATTGCAGCAATCTGACTAAATGGAGATATAAATCTATTCCAGAGTGCCCGCCTTTCCGCCGGTGGATTTTGTGGTCGGTGATATATTAGCTGCATCCGATCCACGGCGAGGCCCAGACCGCCGATCTTTCTTAATGGGGCCAAATTACGGCCAATTTACCTGGTCGCGAATTACATCAACTTCCATCATACAGGCGGAGGGCTGTTGACAATGCATCAACCGCAGAGATCTCAAGTGCCACTCACGGCGACTTTAATTCGATAATTTTGTGAAAAACGTGCCCTGAACACCGAGCGGGGCTCACCTGGTTCCGACAATGCATTCAAATATTATTGTCACACGGTCCCACCTGGGGAGTTATGCTCCAGCGAAAAGGGTGCTTTTGTCGTTCGTGATTCGTGATTCGCTAAAAAGTGAACGTGGACCGGCTGGCCGTCACACAACGCCGGCCATTTAGAGATAAATCGCTGTCCGAATTGAATGCTGCAAGTCGCAAGATCGAGATCGAGATCAATAGATCTTAACTTTCCTTTGTTGGCGACAAGGTCGGAGAGTGCATACCTGCGTCGCGATCGCGAATGGCTCGACGGACTGGTTGCTGGGTCCTTTGATGGCAAACTGCTGATGAAGGGAGGCCATTGCTTGACAAGGGCTTCTTGCATCAGACGTAATTGCAATGTTTATGCACTCCACCAAGGTGCAACTGCAGTATGCAATTTAGAGGCATTGTGTAGATTGCAATTGGAAGTCTTTTTGTAGAGCTCGATCAATCGATCGAGTAAACACTAGTGTTACCGTTTTTCTTTCAAATAAGTATTTTGTTTGGTGTTACTCTGTTATATTTATTATACCGGGTTCCGGGAATCTTTTTAGAATAACTTTGTTGCCCATCAGTCTGTCAAGATCATTTTTCTCAGGAACGGCTAGAGGTATTGAGTTGGAATTAATACCAAATATTAAAGTATGCAGTCTAATAGCATGCAAAAAATCTAATCTAATCTATCAAGTTTTTAGCATCAAAACCTATAGGGTACTTCCAGCTGACATAGAATGTTGAAAATTGACACAGGTAAAGGAAAAATAAGAAAATCATTAATTTCTTTCTTCTCTGTGGGATTTTCTTTTTATATAGGTAAGTTAAAATTATAAACTAATTACATGACAACATCAATTATTTTTTTATGATTCAAATTTAATAGATAATCGTAGTTATGAAGTAACTCATTATTAAGCTTTGCGGTAATATAACGGTACCGAACCCTTAAGGCGCGAGTTCTACTCGCACTTGTCCGGCTTTTAATTTTATTTTAAGATATGCCAAAACATGACATTAGTTTCACTATTGATAATTTTTATTGTATATTTTTTATAGCTATATTTACAAAAACCAAAAAACAAAAGTAAGAAGAAAGTATATTTTTATTGCAAAATCACCTGTTTCAAAATGACAGCTCACGATTCACAGAAAAAGAGATGAACAGGTAATTACGACACTTAGGCTTATCCGAAAAAAATAATTGTAACATATTATTAACTAGTGAAGATATCGCTATCGTCCTATCGTCCCTACCAGAGTTGAGTGCTTTTATCGAAAATTAAAAAAATGGCAAGGTTCTGAAATCGGAGTAACGAAATTTTAGCTCTCTTTTCATAATTTTTGATTTTATAAAATTTAAATTTTCAAAATAACAATATATGTAATTCGAAAGCCTCCTTTTCAGGACATATTTTTAAGAATTTACAATATATACTTTAAGAAAAATTAATAATATTTTCAAACTAAACGTAAGGTCGTTTTCGAAAATGGATTTCGTAGATTGTGATCGAAAAAACGTAGCCTATAAGCGCGGAGAAAAGTATCAAGAGCAAGTGAGGTCCGAAGAGTTAGTGAAAAGTGCATGCAAATTTGAAAACGGCTTAAAATACACCCTTAATAAACTCGAAAAACCATTGAAAGAACTGTTTGTTTTCTTTCTTTTATATTATAAAGACGCTATAATATCATGTCATTCAAGGCAGCAATTGCTCCCTTTAAAACAGGAAACATAGTTACTTACTAAGGATAATAGTATTAATAAATTGTTTGGATATTATATATGAATTTTTCTAAAATTACGTACTCTTTGAAAGAAGCAGAAATATATTTTTTATTAATTAAAAGGTATCAAAATAAAATTAGATACTGTTTTTTTTACCAAGTACCTAATTGGCATCTATTTTTTTTTTTTTATTATATTTTTGTAAAACTGATATTTTTTTTGATATATGCACTTAAATATTGCTTTGAGTTAAGTTAATTCCATGTCGCTGATTAAATGATATATTGATCTTAAAACGACTTGGAATTCGTTGTTCGACATTTTTAAGGAGTGGTAAAATCTTTCGATTAAAACATCATTATTTAGATTATCACCAAAAAGTTGATTGCATACATTGCAATGCAAGCCAGCAAAAAATCCCCGATTAAGAGCAGCACGTCCCGCTGCCCTTGAAATTATGAGACAATTATTCTTGTCTTAGGGACAGAGATAAATACAAATAATTGTTTTTCCTCGGCATACCCCCCACAGTTAACGAGATGGCCAAAGAGCTAATCGCATTCAGATGAAAAACAATAATTCAACATTTTTGATATCTGCAAATTGCACAACGCCCGGATTAATCGATACCACCGCAAAATGTATTACTTGCGACGAGATACGACTGTAGCCGGGCTAATCACAGGTCGCCGACGTCCTGGTGATCACGAACTGGTTCGATGTAATTACTAGATACCGTCGGTCGTCTTATCGCCTACGCTTCCAATTCTTATGCGCTTTGGGAAAGTGGCTAAATATTTTTCACAAGGTACCAGCACCATTTTTCACTATCATGTCCAGCCGTAGATAGGTACAGTGTGCGACCGGATCAGCAAATGGATTTTTGATCAAAGGTTGACTAATAGGCGTGTAAATGCAGCGGCGGCATACACTCGGTACCACCGCGATTTTGGGCCGAACTCGAAATCGTCATTAGTCATCCTAATTACATGAAATTTGCGGCAAGGTTCGGCGTATCTGGAAGTTGGCAAGCATTGCCCAACTGCCTGTTGCTGCCTCACGATCATATTGTGAGATTTGAGACACAATGCCCAAGAAATTGCAAATAATTGATACCGTGCTTTGGACAAGGTTCCCGGCCTAGAGGGCCCGCCGTGTCGGAGCAGTGACAATGGGCTTTGTCGAGGCACACTCCGAAAGAGCCAAAGTTCTCGGGTTGGCCCGTCAATCGCAGAAATAGCAGTAGAAAAATGATAGCGAAAATTCCAGCGAAAGGCAGGCTCGTGACCTTGTGCTTGAACTATACAAAATGGTCCGGTGCCCAAACAGCTGCAGCCCAGAACAATTCGACGACCTTGACGAGCCGCTTACTTGCGAAATTACGTACCCCGGGGTTTGCGGTGCTCCTTTCCGGAACTTGACCATTTGAATGGGCGCGGGCCCAACGCACAACTCGCTGCGTGAGTCGGCGCTACAAAAACGGGCTGCGGTCGCGGTTTGCGGAGTTTTTTTTGGACTCTGATCAGAACCAGATCGCGTTGATATGCCTTGCATCAGTCGTACGTTGTTTCTCCACTTTACCTGCGATCACGTTTCGAATCAATGAAGCAGGGCACACACCCAGCTCAGTTGAGCGCAAATTGAATTTCGCTTTCCATCCAATTAGTGAAAAAACAAACACGAGCTTTGGCCTAGACCAGCGGCGAAGATCCCGCGGAGAAGAGATCAAAATTTGAGGTGCCTCCTCTGTGTCAATAAAACCTTCCACATATCTCCGCGAGAGTTGGTCCAAACTTTGGCTTACTGGCTTTTCTCGTGTCTTCTCATCAGTGTGACTTATTGTTTTCACTTTTTTCTGCATGAACTTAAGGAAGCACGAGTGCCCTAAAATTTCAACGAAGTGATTGTAGTCCCCAAACCACCTTTCATATTTTCGGTGCACTTTCACCTGTCTTAAAGGGCTCAAGGTGTGAGTTTTAATTCTGTTCAAGTTCTCTTGAGGTCAGTGCTTGATGTCCACGGATTAAGTACCTGCTTGACTCTTTTCTTCAATGTTTTATGACCTTTCATATTTGCATAGTAAATAAGGAAGTGTGTTAAATGAATACTAAACATACTTTTGGTTTAAAGTATTTCTTGGATATGGAAAACGGAATAAATTGAATTTCTAAGAAATAAATAGCAAATTTAGCATTATTCTTTAAAACAACCTCTAAAGGTGATCACTTACTGCACATAGATGCAAAATTATATTTTTGTGTTTATTGAAATTCTAATCAATAATTTATGTTTAACTTTGAATCATCACACACTGATGGTGGTAAGCAAAATCTGGGTTGGTCTTGGTCTCGGAAAAATGCAAAACGAATAAATTAAATGCGCTTTATCTTAGCAATAACATTTGACTTGCTACTGAAACAATTCCAAAAATATATTGCTGTATTTTATTTTTTATTTATTTTAATATTTATTATAATTGCAAAATATAATATTAATTTTAACTGAATTTCCATTACAACTTTAAGTTTTAGAGTTACATATAAAAGTGACCATTAGTATCACCTAAACGGATTCTATGCTTCGAAATTACCATTTGTTGTGATTCATTTTTCCTTATGCAAAAAGATTCAAACGTTGTTTGATAAGCCTCATTAAATTCTGTATAAACATAGTTTTTATGCTTTTTGGTACACATTGTGTGCGCCGCAATGAACCATTAAAGTGTAACAAAAGCAACTGTAAAAATTTGCAAAACTATTACCAAGGCCAAGGTCACCAAGGCAATACCAATGGCAAAAACGGATATGCAAGAATGAGAACAAAACCAAAACTATTCCAGTCTTGGTTTTGGTCTTACTATTGCTCATCACTATCACACTGGGTACTACATATGTATATGTATGTATAGGTATATAATTATTATATTTTTCAATTCTTTTTCTTTACATTTGAAGCGAAAATAATATGAACCATCCATCAACCAGGTCTATTCCAAAACCCGTAGGGGAGCTTACGAAAACGAAAAACAATGCTATGTAACAATCTGGGTGAAGTTGAGTTTGCTGACACCGTACGAAATTCAGCTCTGTTCAGATCGCTAAATACCATGTTCTTAGTGTTCGGAATTTCTACGACGGATTCTGGATTAGGCGTCAAAAATTGTATTGACGTTTATGACAAGGAATATTATTTTAATGCAAAATTCTAAGTGCTTTCGAAGTAATAGGAAAACTCAAAACTTTAAATGACAAATAAAATGCTAATAATTCGACCAACTAACTTCGTCCTCGTAGTTATTCACTACATAATTAGTACCCGCTGTAGTTAACCTAAAATATTTTTGAGAAAAATATTCGATATATTTCGATATATTTCGATATAAAAGAAGAGAAATATAAAACTTAAACCCTTCACAACTACTTGAATTAGCAAACTCTAAAAGGCAACATTTAAAATTTAAAAGAAAAACGTGATGTAACAAAAGTACTTTGTCTTTGTCTTTTGTTATTCATTCATTTTACATTTGAGCTTAGTTTGAACTTACTTAAAAGAAATTTCATCATTTTGTAAATGCCCAATCCCATTTTGTTGATTAAAAAAATTACCGAGATCTTAGCATATCTACAATAAAATTCATACCGCTTACTTATTTTTAGTACAATAAAAAAAATTGCTGAAAAACCCAAATACATTTAAGTTAAAAAACTAAATACGTGATACCTTTTAAAGGAAAAAGGTAAAATCTAAAAAAATTTTTTGTATATCTGCGTACGTGTACGAAATATGTGTATAGATTTACGCAAATACCTGGTTAAATTGGTGACACTGCAAGTATTTATCCTTGAAACAATCATTTCCAAGATTTTAGCACGAGTTTAAATTGTCGTTTCATACCCTTTTTATAAGCAACTTGCTGAAGTATCCCCGCCTTAATGTTCGCAAGTTAGTAACACCCAGAAAGCAAATTATCGTCATTGCAAAATTGTTTCCAGTGGGCGTTGCTCACTTGTCGCAGTCGCAATATTTTGTTTCAGAAAAAAGTTGCTCGACGATTATTTCGACGCCACTTTTTCACGAAATAGCAAAAAACACAAAAGTGTAAGTGGGCTCAGTCAGTGCCAAAGTTGCGGTTTAGTGTTATGCATAAAAAGTAATAGAACTTCTAAAATTCAAGTAATGTGATTCGTATTTGGCTCTAAATTTATGTTATGTGATTGCACACGTCCACGCTTAAAAAGAAACAAAAGTAAACAATTAAATAATTTTAATTGAATTTGATATTTCCGACAAGAGGATCATCCTACGTATAGTATTATTTAATTTTTAATTGATTATAATTTTTACTCTATGGGTCCTTCATAATTGTGTCGAGCTTTGGCAATGGATCTTAATGAAATTAAATTATGTATAGCTCAAGGTAATCTAATTGTTACAATTTGCTCGTCACGATTGTTATTTAATCAAACGACAGCGGCATCCTTTGGGGACTCCTCCATGACATCTTTTCTTAAACAGGTAGGCCGCACAGCCTAATCAATTTTAATAAATAAATGCGCGAAATGCGCACACAATAGATCGATAAATAATTCAATACTAATTCTCAGTGGCATTGTGAATCACTGCTATGGCAGTTTCCGTCTAGGGAGGCTAAGTAATCTGAGTCAACTAGATCAATCAGATGAGTGCTGCATTCAAGATCGCTGCTGTATCCGCCCAGTCCGGCAAAAACTCATGTGCACTGATGCAAGCGAAAGCAGAAAAAAGCCCCAATTGAATGCGAAAATGTCGAAAACATGTTTCGCGCCTTTTTGCCATCGCCTATTCATGTGAGAAATTGGAAATTTAACGAACAAATAAACGCGAGTTTTTGTGATTTATCACTTTGTGATGAAACGGAATACCTCTCTAATTGGACGGCCCATTCGGCGTCCAAAGAAGGAAATCGCGAACCTGAGCAGGTTCGGCTAGCGAGTGACATTATGAATGGGTTATTAAACTAGGGATTTTTAATAACTCCGTTTTTCCTTCTGGTTTGCGAGCAGCAAGCCAAAGCACTTGGACGGGCCGCGCCGCACTCTGTCGGAGCACCCTAAACAACTTGTGCGACAACTCACATTACATGGGAAACAACCGGATTTTTTTGAATTTTTTGAAAAATTTATGTCTGGCACAAAGTCTAGCAGCGGATACCTTAAATTTGAAGTAATTCCACTGCTTTTCGGTATTGCAATAATTCTCATAACATCTAATAAAACTTAATGATGTGGCGTGGAACTGCCCTTTCGTTCACACAATTATTATGTGAAACAAAATCGTAACAATTCTTTGGCAGTGAAAACTGTTGTATGATTTTATGACTAAATTATGAATACTTACTCTACAGGTATTGCCTTTAACCGGTGGTTCACACCTGCCCAGAAGAACTCATATCTATATACGTATTCATCATATACATATGTATAGAGTATGAGAGCAACACCGGGTTGAATGTGTTAAAATTTAAAATACTTAGATACCAAATGTCATTTCTAAGATAAAGATAGTAAAACAGCGATTAATTTTCATTTGATCTGTCGTTTATATAAAAAGGTAAAAAGTTGTCTTAGTCCGGATTTTAAATAAGTTTTCAATGTATGTATTTTGATACTTCTAATTTCACATCTAAATAAATTTCTAAAATAGGTAGGTACTTTGATAGTTTTTGCATGAGAGAATAGAAAGTTATTGAAAAACAATAATAAGAAATTTTCTATTGCAGTTTTGAAATCAACGGCTTCAAAAATCCGTATATACCAACATAAATATAATTATAATGTAAATTTCAAATTTTATAATCATACTTTGTCAAAATGAAAATGACCCCTATTATGCTTATTGTACTTTCGAACATAAAATTCAAAAATCTTATTAATTCTGCTGTTATCGCAAATTTCATTATCGAACAGAAACCACGACCTTATGAATCCAAGTATACCTACCCTTAGTACTTCCAAAAATTACCACCATATTGAAGTACTATTTTTGTTAAATAGATGCGAAATAACTTAACAAAGATGAATATTTAGTTTCATTTCAATTCAATACAATTTTTACGACTACACATTAAAAACAAAAATTTAGATGTAGGGCGACAATCATACGACACTAAAGATTTGCAAATGAAACATTATTATAATATAAATAATATACACTCCAAAATCAATAAATTCTAATAATAGTTATTATCGTTAACCTTACCAAAATTCTAACTTTGCTACCCTGTTTAGTATTTGATTTTTCGAAAACGTAAATTTATATTTTGCTGAAGTAACTAACCTTACTCCCAAATAGAGAAAGCTTATTAATTGTCACGCGCAACACCATGTGAAACGATTTTGCTCGTGATTTATTAGCACATAGTATTTCATTATTGACTGCTTTAATTTGGAAAAATATATCAACAAGGAAGGCTGCCCGTGCCGTGCCATTTATTCAATAGGTATCCAACTACCGGCTAACAGCTACTCAGTGAATTGCTTGTACGCTTCCTTTAATGCTCTGAAACCTAATTTGGAGCTAGTCAGCTTGTCTACAGCATTCTGCGCTACCGAAACTTTTTTTGTTGCCTTGAATTCACCGAAAATGGCGATTTCTGAAAGAGCCTAATGGAAACTACAAATTGCTAAAAAGAAGCAATGAAACAGAGCCCATCGCATCGAAAAGACGGAGCATAAATAAGAAATAAATTAAGTAGAGCGACTCACTCATGTTCGACTCTGAATTACTTTTTACAACACGTCGATTTCGTCCGGTTACGACAGCATTACAAAATATTTGTAATATTCGAACAATTTCGACATGCGATAACAATTGCGCCGGGAACTCCTACATAATCCCGGTGGGCCCCAACCACCAAGTCACGACTGCTCACCTGGCCGGGGCGATTATTGCCGCGGTGTCGTCGTCTTATGAGCCGCACGAGCCATTGGCGCTTGTTTGTCTTCTAGACTGAATTTGATGGTAAAATGAGGGATTATTAGCGACAGGTCACAGAGCTCAGCTCGACAGGTGGTTGGGATTGGCTTGGATCGAGGTGCTCTTGACACGTACTCCCTGCACTCTTTATACCTTCAGCACGTGAGCACCTGGCCTAGGTGGATCGGCGGCGTGGGTCTGAACTGATTCTGCGTTAAAAAATTCAAAAAATGTATCGCCTTTGTGCTTTGAATTAAAAATAGCTCGCTTTTTGTACAAATCTTATGAGATAATAAATCATTCTCTTTGAAAAAGTGATTGGAGAGAATGTCAGCTAAATTAATGCCATATATTGTTAATTAATGAAATTAACATTAAATTGTCCTTTTGTGCATTCAGAAAAAAGCAATTGTTTATAGGAATTCTTGGAAAATTCGTAACTAAAGATATTTAAAATAAACAGTGTTCATTTTTGCGAGACTAGAAAAATGCTTATCAAAGAAATTAAAAAGTTATTTCTAAAGCATTTATCAAACCAAAGATGTGTTCGTCATTTGCGAAATCTCTTTTATATCGAAAAATACCAGTTGAAATAATTTTATTTATTTATTTATTTTATTTTTCAGAAGAAAAGGATTTATTAAATGTTTTATTTATTGGCCTGAATGCATGCCTGTATTATAACAGACTTTCGTCATGCAATTAGTACTACCCGCGAAGCAGTTAAAAAATAAATTAATATTTTATTTGGAAACCACCCAACGAATTTCCCCGAGTGAAAACAAGAGCCTAAAAGATGCCTAAAAGAATGAAAAATATATACATACATAAAAAACGCATAAAAATGACCTCAAATTCCATTTTAGGCCGACTAAACGCTCAAAATTTATCAGTGGTCGAAAAGAAGCCGAAGAAAGGCCGGGTGAAAAATATAGACCAGAAAGACACCGAGAATAGCCTAAAATTCAATTTTAGGCAGATTTGAGATCGATTTTAAGACGAATTTATCAGAGGCCGACAAAAAAAAATTCAAGATACATTAACAAAGGGCAATAAAGCACGTCCAAACGTCTGCGCCAAATGTCTTATTTCGTTGGGTTCCTTCGGAAAGCATGTAACTAATAATTATTTATATTTTTAATAATAATGTTTTTTGAAGAAATGTATGATTGTTTATGCATATTTGAGGCTTTTTGTTCACTATGTCAGATAGTTTTAGGCATATTTTAAGCTTCTTTTACCATTTAACATACATAGTATATATGTATATAGACCTAAAAAGCACCTAAATTATTTCATTTTCCAACCATTATTTTCACCCGGGTTGTTAAACTTAAATAATTTTAAAAGTAATATAGGCAATTTCGAAAATGTTTGGGATTAGAAATATTTTATGATTTCTTAGATACAAACGATAACATTTGTTTTTCGGAAAAGCTCTTACATGTTACTAAAATTTAATTCCTTTTTCCGCTTGACAAGTTACTTTTACAATTAATTTTTTATTCAAAAGTGAATACATTTAGTATAAAACAACTTACAGTAATTTATTGGTTAAGAAATACGGAAAAAGAAATTATCTCTAAGTTGCTTGACCTGAAATCAAAAAGTTCAAAAGATTGTATTTGTATTTATACATATACATTTGTTGTAATCTTCATTCATTAAAAACAAACAATTGTTCATGCAGAAAATAAACCTTTATTCACGAAACTGCTCTTAAATGCAGAAAGTTTGAAATTGATCAGTACAACGGCTTTCGGAAAATCTTACTCATCAATTGCGATACTTTTCAACATCGAAGAAAATTGTGTCTAAATTTTCAGGCGGGTAAAAGTTTTTGTCCAGAACTTCCCTTTTTATATCTCCATGAATTTTAATTTGATTCACTTGAAAACTTTCAGGAAATGTTTATAAGGTTATGTACTCGCTCTTTAAGAAAATGCAGAAAACAAAAAAATTTTTTTTGTAATAAAATCAATTCAGAAATTATGTGTACGCGGATGCAGAACTTATCATTAAATTTTGTTATGTATGAAAACAATTCTTTAGTATGATTAGCCCAACGATGGCTTCACTTTAGCAGTCTATAAGTACAACTTTTGCCTGGTGTTTTCACCTGAACTGTGAAAAGTAAATTACTTACTTATGCTTCATACTTTTTTTTACATTAATAAATATTAAAAACCTGAGTTGATCTTAACACATTCTACGCTCTAAACGGACCGTAAAATGGTGGTCCTTTCAATTGTTGGTAGAACTATTTTAACAATTTCTTATGTAATGGCTCTAAAAAGTGTAATTAGTCGACAAGCAACAGCAGATTGTTTAATTCTAAAGATAATAACCGACTCATAGCAAGGTAATAAAAGTCCGAATCTGTCGACACTTTAGACTTCGGTCGGCTTTAAAGGTTATTAATTTTTCCGATATAAAGACATATCTAGGGACATAAAACGATTTTGTTCATTTCCAATTAACTCAATTTATAATTAAGTAATTATCAGATCTCTTTAAACCATGTCAGTTGTATGTGGGCACTTCAATCGTAGACGTAGCCTGTTTTAAAAGCTTTGCCATATCAAGTGACTTGTACTGAAAATATTTGCTGTTTGGTTTATTTTAAGGAACCGCAGAAATGGGAAATGGCATTAAATAAAGTTGGTTAAGTCATTTCTAGTGACAGTTTAATGTAGGGTCTAGTCAAAAACGTACGTTACTAATTTAGCTTACTTTTCTGTTACTTTCTGCAATAAGGAATGCACCTAACGTGTTTAAATTACTAATGGAATTTCTAAAATAGAAAAACCACTTAACCACTTAATTTTCAAGATTATAGGTACGGCATGCTAATAGATACTAACAAAATGGTTTTCGATGTTAAATGTGTAAGACATTTTTTGCAAAAAATTTTGCAAAATAATTAATAACATACACATAACAAAAGTTATTTACCATTCGTATGCAATAGATCAAAGTGTGAATGGTTAACCTCTGCAGGGACGAATTTTTAAAAGGTGGAAAAATTAATTTGAAGTTTTGTTTGATTACTTGTTTACTTACTTTTTATCGGCAGCTATTCAGTAAGTAAGAACAATTTGGAAAATAATTAGTATAAACGAAGAAATTTTTGGTTTTATTATTAAAATATAATCTAGCAAATACATAGTTCTTTAACAGATTTTAATTGGTTTCTAATTCGAATAATTTTAATTTCTAAAAACACTAGACCTACACATATGCGACAGCATTTCTGAAGAGGTTAGTAATGTTGAGTTGAGTCAAATAGTGGGAAATATAAAAAATAAAAATATTCAAAACGATGGAAGGGAACTGGAAATTTCATAAATCAGTGTACTTTACTGGTGTCAAACTTATGCGTGGTTGTTTACATGAGTAAGCATTGTTTTGTTCTATTATCAAAAACATACGTTTGGAATATTTGGATATTAGTCCTTAGATTATTGGATTTTTGGCATGCTACCTTTCAGGATTTAGGCTTTAGAACATTTGCTTCAGAATTTTTAGACCCTAAATCGCCTAGCAGATACTACTTATTTAAACCCAATTTAAATTCTTACCTTTTATCATACATCCGATTTGATGTTTAACAAAAATGTTACAGTCGGTAATTTTCTTAATTTTCTATATCAGATCTTCCGTCCAACTAGCTTGCATAAGCAAATAACTGATTTCTAAAATTAATTAAATCGGAAAAAAAGGTAGAGCCTACAGTCGTTCTTTTAGTGAAAGCATTGGTCGAATTATAATTACCGAAATTAAAGCGCCAAAATAAACTTTCCCGCAATGCGCAATCGTTTAATGCAGTAAACATTTGAAGAAGTGCCGTAACCAGGTAAAAGAGCACCTTGGAGAAATTATGGCATATGCTTCCGCCCATGTTCCGAAACCTGAAAGATATAAAACTGACGGCTAGATACGATCGGCCGAATCTTGTTAATCGAAATTGGGAGCTATTCAATTCGGGAAAATTGATCTCTAAAAGCGATCTTGCACCTCATCCATTACAGGTGGCGGCGAGGTCCATAACGGTGATTTACGCACCATCCACCTGGGGTACGCGCTTTATGCGCCTGAATAACATTTCAATTTCACACGGCGGTAATTGCCCAACCACACATCCGGCATTAAGCTGACTGACGTGCTTTTTGGGGAGCGCGGCGGCATTTTTAAACAAAAATTCCAGGCAAGGCCATAAAGTGGCCCGGTTAAGCCGGAGCCCGGAGTGAGGCGAGCCGACATGCGCCCGGCAAATGGTCACTCAAACGGCACCATTTACCTTGAGAAAAGCTGCGTGATTAAGTCCCAATTTCTTGTAAGTGCGCGCCATAAGATAATTACGAGTCCATTTGAATCTTAAGCCTCCCCGACTGCGGAGCCGCGCTGGCCTGCATCTGGACCACTTCCCGCCAAGCTCAGAAAATTTTTCCGTACGTTGATCGTATTTGGATCATTACGCCCCAACAATGGACCCGCGGAGCAGCAAGGTCGAATTTTTTTTTCGTAAGTATCTCAAAAATTATCTAAGAAAAAATGTGACCCGACGATTGGTCTGTGACTTTCATTGAAGTCGATTTATCTCGGCGCAATGCGACAATTCCTGGGGATATTTCGGCATATTTTTTTATTTTATCAGATGACATTTTCGGTTTGTGCAGCCGTCGACGAGCCGCGCTCCTTTCGACTCACGCTGAGTTGTACCTGTCAGGTGCTTAGGGGCAATCGGAGCTAAGTGCCCTGCGATCCAGGAGATACGAATGGGTGCTAACAAAATACAAAAATATCGAATTGAGGCTGGCGGCTCTTGCTAACATTAATCGGCCTCAGATAAGGAGCTGGTGACTCGGTGAATTTGCCGAGCCAACTACAATTGTTTAGCCACAAGTGGGTGGCTCCATTTTGATTACACAACGACAAGCGCATGTTAAGATAATAAAATTTACAAGCGCCGACTATGCCGTCAACATGGCGAAAATTTTTTTTTTCCAACCGATTTAGAATGTGGGTTGTCATTTTTCATCATTTCAACACCACCTGACACACGGCGCGGTTTTTAATGGCTCCAGTCAAATGAAATTTTTAAGTTGCAACATGTAAGTGACATCAATAAAATTATGATGGATACTTATCGGCGTCAGCGCGATATTACTGTCTTGCTTCTGATCTCCGCAAATCAATCTTAATGAGATCTTTAATTTTTCTAATTGGGTTTTCAAACAACATTTTCGGAACAAAATACTTTGTCCCATGCGTCATTAGTCTGACTGCTGTTGTCCTTTAATGTCAAAAATTCCAATTCATCAATCAACCATACATCGAATTTGAAATTATAAGTACACCCAGAAATTAAAATAAAAATAATAGAAAAATACATATTTTTTAGGATCGATTTAAGGGATATTAAAGGGAAGGTATACTACCTACATAATTTCATACATTCCGAAATTTTATATTAAAAAATGTAAGGAATGAGTGGATTTTGATGAAACGTTGCAAACGATGATGACTTGTATCATTTGTATTAATATTTGACCTGAAACTTTCGACAAATCACCTCTTTTCGACCCAAATTTCTCTGTATTCGTTAAATTTTTCATTGGCAGTTCTATAAAAGCCCTTAGTTAAAAATACTACAATGTTTTATCTACTTAAGGGCAAAATAACTTATATAACTTATCGATTACAACAGGACGACAAGTACCATTTGCCATTTAAAATGTAAAATCGAAGGAAGGGAAAGTTTCATTTGAATGCTTCTACAAGGATTCACAAACATACAATACAAACTCAATTTAAGCCTACCAAATATATTATATAATACATATAAGGATCAGAACATTTCTCACAATAATAAATTATATCATAAAATTCAAATTGATTCAAGATTTTCTAAATACATATTAATACTCGAATAAACGCTTAATTGTTGTAATAACGCTACCTATTTTAATATATTTAACCTTAGAAAGTAAAAATTTGTCAAATAGACTAGGTACAGCACTCCGCACACTACCTACATCTGCAAAGATGCATTTCTCTCATTTTTAATTGCAGAGTAGCACTAGTTTAAGTTTAGTTATCTATAGGGTTAATATAAAAACATAAAACATAAATCATATTCGAATCAAATGTTTCTGACATTTTAAACAACCACTTAAGTTTCATATACAATTGACAAGCGCTGTTTACATTATTTTGTTATGATACCTATTGCTAATAAAGGTATATTTTATCACCCAATCATAAATTAGTATAAATTGTTGAAGTTTAACATAACAATAGCAAGTCTAAGCTTAATTAAATCCCTTTCTCTTGTTTTATAGGTCACTTTATTTAATAGGAAAGTCTGACAATAACCGACTCTCACAGTGGTTAATAGTTGTTGTATAACACAGGTCCTTTCAAATGCAGATATTCATGCGAAAGAATTTTCATTATCCGCAAATAAATAGAAAAATAAAAATAAACAAGATATGAAAATAAAACATTTGCTTTTGCCCCAATTTTTTTACTACTTCAAAAACTATCTCAAAAGCTGAAAGGTTTCATAATTGGAAGCAGTTGTAAAAGGAGATTACAAAATGTCAAATAGATAAATACAAATTGATTCGGTGCCTCCGCCATTATTTCGTGTTAATTAGTTCGCGGAAGTCGACGCCGCTAAAAGGAGCAACAGGAAAAATAAAAACTTGTTTTTTAAGAGATTGCACAATTACTTTTGGTTTTATATAAGTTTTACACTCATTTTTTAAAGACCCCTTTTTTCTATGGCACGTGCGACGTACGACCTGAAACCGTTCGTTGTCCCCATTCAAACTGTTTAACGAAAAATAGGTTGGACCAATTCAAGAAATAATCCATTTAAAATTAAAAAAGTTAAATTGAATTTAACTTGTTATATTAGTGTAAGAAATGTCTTGACAGAATTGAAAAAATATACAGTATAATTTCCCAAAATGTAGGTTGACCTATTTTAGCCGAATAATGCTAAGCTTGGGCTTCATACCGCTTACTAAAATTCCGAAATGAAATCATTTCAAAGTAATTCTGTCGTAAAGTAAGCATTACGATTACAGTAGGTTTTTGTGTAATATATGTACGTACATACATATATCATAATTTTGGTTTTAAATTCAAATTCTTTGCTTCAATTGCACATGCATACTCCACTTTTTAAAAATCGTATTGTTGAAAAATACGAAAATGTAACTATGAATTTTTTTCTCAAGAAAATTAAATATTAAACACAATAAAATCGAGCATTAAATAAATTTAGTGCAATGTGAATGCATTTATGCAGCTGTGGCAATTAAAGTTATGGTATTTTTTTTTATTATATTATGAAAACGTATTGGACCTTACATACATATATTGCGTATTGTTCAATGAGTCTTCAAGAACCTGTGAAAATCATAAAGTTTTTACTTTATTTTACTTTGCTTGGTGTTATGCTTGTTTCTCTGATTATAAAATGTATAAAATAATAATTACCTAAATTGAAATTTGTACCCACTTTTAATAACATGTAATTAAATACCCCTTCTACGAACATATTAGAGATATATTGCCCCGCTCATAGCATAGAGTGTATTTAACCTTCTACAGGTTCCTTTCCTTCCTTTTCAATTTATTTTTTATTTTTTTTTTAAGAAAAAAGTACTCCATAAGAAACTACTTAATCATTGGATAAAAAGTTGCTGCTTAATGACACGTGTACATATAACAGCTACCCTTTGCTAAATTGCAACGCGTTGAAGTTGCAGTCCTTCTGTAGCGCAGGTGCCTTAGTTAAGGTGTTTTTCAATAAAAAAAACTGGTCCATTCACTCGCTGTGCACTCCATTACGTCCGAATATTAGATAATTTGTCCTAATCTGCAAGACTTCATTAATTTAAACCGGTCGGTAAAATTACGCAGCCCGCGAAAATGCAGAACCGCGCGACGGCGGATTTTCATATGCAAACCAGGTGGAAGCTGAACCTCACTTTACTTGAGGTATTTGAGGTGTTGCTTAAGATCAATGGAACGCATAGAAGAAGAGTTTGGCTGAATATACGGCTAGTTTGCTAGCCTATTCTAGGCAGATATTTAGATATACTCCTGTTTTTGATGCACCTCAACATGTTTTGGTTGTTAAGTTCACATCAGCGAACGTCTGACGAGCTTCAACATCATGGTTAAAAAGCTTAAGACAAGTGGAGTTGTCTTTAGAAGTCAACCAGTCCGCCGAGACTGAGGCGAGATCGGAAGGCAGGTGAAACTACTTCGGTGGTGGTTCCACCACGGCACCCGGTGGGGCAAAGCTTTAAAGAGAAATACGTCCCGAGGAGGCCTAAGGCATTCTCCAGCTTAAAAAACCGTAAGAGAGGTTTACCTGCGCAAGGCTGTCGGGGCTAACGGTATTACTTGACTTTCAGGTTAAGATCAGTTACTGGATCACTGTAACAGTCGACATACACTGTTAAAAATTCTATTCGAATTGGCTTAAGAGCGGGAATTTGCGAGCGCTAGCAAGTTAGAGTCTTTCACCTCAAAAAAGGGGGGCTCGCTAGTTGTTGAAGCAGAAAGAAACTCCCGCTGTTTCTTTTGAGCGCCAAGAAATTGCCCAAAATATTAAAACTGAGTAGTCTTATGGCAGAATTTCGCGTTCGAGTGAGTGCAGCACTTACTAACTAACAGCGAGAGGCTCAGCTGCTGCACCAGAAGGTTTTATATATCCAACGGGTTCACCGATCGCGTTCAGTTTGGTGCTAAGACGCGGGGCGCGAATCTCCTGTTGCAACACAGACTTCAGCCGAAATAAAAGTTATACCTTTTGGTGCCTTACTGATGTGCTACTTGGATTAGGTGCGGAATCGTGTGACTTACGCAGTGAATATGTGCCTTAAGGATCGCTTCCAAGGATTGTAGATTGAAATAGTACTGTGCTCGACAGCGTATCGCTTTCGCTTGTATCTTTTTTTGGATTACTTACTAACTCAAGACAGTGGTGTCGACCAGCGACGGGAAAGTTTCTCGCTGGAGTCTAGCAAAGATCGTACTTGCTCAAGAGGATAACGCAAAAAAAAAGATCACGTGAATATGTCTGTTAAGTGGAAAATATCAAGTGGATTGTTATGTTCCTTAACTATAGTGATGTTAACCGTCTCTCTAGCCGGAAAGGTGCAGGGTGTCAGAATACAGTCGAAGCGAGTCAAAGGTGAGTGTATTTAGAGGCATTTTCCAGTGTTTTTGCTTTTGCGTAGACTTTTAGTAAAATCAAGAAAAGCCACTTTGACTCATATATGGAACAGTATAATTGCGCTAAACTAGTTTTTCTTGCTGGCCACTTAACTATGTCACTGTGCGAAGCTGCGAATACAGCGCGCGCATAGTCAGCGTCTTAAAGACACCATCGCAGCTGGCTTGCAATTCGCGTCTTGAAAAGGGAAAATTCACGAGATTGGATCCTAGACGCGAAGCGTAAATCGGTTGTAGGAGGAATTTAAATACAATCACGACTCATTGAGATTTTCTTATTTTTGCCTATTTGTTCTGCCGCGAACGATATTATAATGCATAGTAGATATGTAGTATAAAATAGTATTGTTGCGACGGCAAACGGCGACGACGGCGAGGAAGAAGAATGGCTTAATGTCAGCTGTGGACGACTGCATGTTTTCCATGCCCGTCGAGGCCAAGTAGGTGCAGTGCTCAGTTCGATGCAATTGAAAGGTTACCGACGGTTTCTTAATGAACCACATGCTGTCAGATCGGAAGATTGTGAACTTTGCCTTTGTCTTTCGTTGTTTCGAACATTTTGTCAACGGTCGTTGCGGCGCCTTAATTGTTTTCTTGCCATTCTGTCGCAGAATAATATAAGACACACTACTTTTATGTACTTCAGATAGGTGATCGTTATGGCGATTGACGTGATTAATTATACAGTGTTAATAAGACTTAAACGACGTTACGTTATTGTTTAGATCTCTTGCAAAACTATATGGAAAATAATGGTATAAAAATTTATTTTCTATACTTAAATATTGAAATAGACATAATTCTATACTTTGACTAAACACTTTACTTTAAATTCGTTATTCATGCCAAACGAACATTTTCAATGAGATATACTTGAATTTAAGAAAAGAATTACTTTAAAAAAATTCCGTTCCAGAAAACGTTTTTAAGTTCAAATTCCAAAATTATAAGATTTTAAAGTGTGGCATAAACGTATTCAAAAATTGAAGTGCGATTAAAATTTTAAAGCCAAATTGAATTGATAATTCAATATTTTTGAGTATGCTATCCCCACGATTTTCTAAATTAAAACGTTTCTTTCAAAATTAATAAATGTACATATATGTATCTATATTTATCTACACTTCACGTAGCATTTAATTCTTTTGATCTTCCGTTTTAAAAAAACATTTCCGACATAGTCTATAAAATTAAATTCTCTCGTATTAAAAATTCATTTTTTTTTAGTTTTAACACCAAATATACGAAGCATACACAATTTGCCAAGATTTTAGAAGCATAAAGTATAGGTACTGAAATTTGTATATAAGAATGGTAAAAATGAAAAGTCAGTGTTTCGTATTATAGATTAAAAAAAGGAACCTTTTGAGCGAATAAACTTAAAAATGTTTGACTTATCTAAATAAATAATTAGCTCCTCTGGCAATGATTTTAAATGCATTTAAATATTAACATTCAGTAATTGCCCAAAAGTAGTAAACGATTATAGCAGAGACAGAGAGCGCATCTAGAATTCTGTAATATATTCACAAAATCTTGAGTCCTGATATTTCAAATATTAACTGTATTTTGGCGAAATTAATATTGTAATCATTTCTTTGAAATAAAACATGCAAAAACTCCCAATATTCACCAAAAATTATTTTTAGATTTCTATGTTTTGAGTTATAAAAAACCAAGATATTAATTTGTTAGATACCTTAAAGAATACCAACATGAAATTGGAATATAAAGAAATTAAAAGCATTATTGCAGAATATAAAACTTATTTATAATATGTAGATGTATATAATGTATACATACCGATCAAGGTACATGTATCTTCAAGAGTGTAATACTGTAGTAGGCCAAAGTTATAAAAACCAGGACAAACTAGTCAATTAATTCTAAAGTGATTCATTCTAATGTACTTTAGATGAGCATGTTTCGCCATGTATTCTAAATCAGTTTTTACTGATTTGTAGCTTTGTCTTATCCAGAAAAATCTGCTCCAAATTTTGGGTCTTCTAATTCCTTTTTTGTTTATACTAAGATCTCTCCAACTAATTAATTTAGAAAATTGGTTTCATTTTATTTTTTTTAAAACTGGTATGGAAATGAACTAATACCCTAGAGAACAACATAAAGTGTTTTTGTTTTTATACGAGAATTTTGTTTACCGGTGGGTAGTTTTTTCGATAGTCCATAGATCCATTTTCATAGCATATGTGAAAACTGCAAAATAGCTCTTTTATCCAACCCAAGCCGCATGATTAATGTTCGATCGTTTAGAAACCTGTAGCAAAACATGTTAACATACAATTAAGAAACAAGTAACGTGGCAGCATACAATTTTTTCACTGCATGAATTTATTTATTCCTGCAATAAATTGGACTAATGCAAATTAAGTACACCTGTTCCTAAAGTTAAATTAAAATAATGTCGCTACACGAAGTGGTACAAATTAGAAATTGCTTTGTGTGCAGAACGAAAGCAGTGCTATTTATTTGATCGTGTTTATGGAAAACTTGGCCTTTTCCTATGTGAATAAAACTGAAAGTGCATCTCGCTTTCAACATCTTCTTTATATTGCTCGTAAATCGGAGATGCAGCAGCCTAGCTTAAAGTGGAAGATGAAAACATTGACTTTGTCTGGTCGTCTGTACTTCCTAAGCATGTACAAATGCCAGACAAACTTTATGGCATCCGGAACAATCTCTGAAAGATTAAAGAAAATTTATTAATGTGGCAACACTGAATATGAAATTTTCTTCAAGTTCTTCAGAAGGAAAACGAGATAAACAAGACGTCGCCATGAGGCAATTGCATTTTTCTTTATTTTTTTTGAAAGCTTAGTACGCTAGTTGCCTGTTGGCTGCGATTCGGTCATGAATGAAGTGCTTTACTGACTATCCGCGGTGCACTTGTATCTTTGCAAGTCGGCTAATTAGCCAGAGAAATAGATACAACTACTGGTAAATTTTAGCCACGGCGCCGCAGGTTCCCCATGCCAAATGCTGCACGAGGTAAGACCTTAACATTTTCAAAATAACTCGAGGAGTCTCTCTGTCGAACACGATCGAGAGATTTCTTATGGAAATTAAGAGGTATGCTGCAGTTGAACCGAACTACAACAGGTGCTTAAGATATTTTGAGATTTTGATGCAAATATCTTTCGCGCAGTTCCTGCAGCAGCGTCATAAACATGGAACTATTCAGGTTGTCGGAAGTGTCACAACATAAAATTGACGGACCTTCCAGTAGCTTACTAACTCGCAGTGTGCAGCATATCTAATAAACTAGCGGTCGCATTAAGTATCTTACAAAAGACATGAATTAATTGCGCCCAATGAAAATCCGCTCTTAGGCTATTTGTCCCGCCGACGGTCGGGCGTTATGAGGCCCGTGAGCATGCGTAATCGGGCGAAAGCATGCAGAGAACAGTAATTTTGAAATTAGCCTAATAACTTTCATCATGCTAATAACCATGCTAATTACATCGGCCACGACTGTCTTACAATCTTTTGAATTTGCAATGTAAACGAACACCGCTCCGGGGTCCGCTGATTTATGGGGGACGGGTCGCATGGATTTTCAGGAAATTTTCATCTGGTGAAGCTAATGACGACTATAATTTGCGGTTTCCTAGAGGTCGTAATATGAAAACGCCCCCAAATGTGCTTCGGGGATATGCTCCACATAGGCGCATTGCCCGTAACCCCATAACAAATGCATTTATTGCAGTGAATATTAAACTATTGCATTTTCTTGTCGCTCCCGCCAAATTGCAAGGTGCCCACCTGAAAACTTCTAATTTCGAAAATGCCGCAGGCTGAAGTACGTGTAGAAGCAAACATGAAACTACATAATTCGCTGGCGAAATCGTAGTAGCAATTCATTTTCTCTAATTGATTCATTTACCTGCTTACAGTAGGCCTTCCCTTTTATGGCGCTCAAAGCTTAGCCCGCTCAGCATACTCGTAATTGTTTATTTTTTTCTTTTTCAAATACATGGCCCTCCTTATTGAGTGAATTAATTGCACAATTGATTGAATTTGTGACTTTGTGCAATTCTGATTTATTGCCAACGAACATCTATCCTTAAATGATTTATTGATGCTCGTTGAAAGATGCCGCTGAGAAAAGAGGCGGTTCTATTTTGCTAGATTGCTACCAGTTTGATGAGAAATATCACTTTGAACGCATTTTATGAAGTGAGGAAATAAATTACTATTTAAGTAGGTTTAATTTGATATGAGGGATTTAATGGATTATGTCCTATCAAAAGATGGCAAAAAGATTTATTTTAATTGCTTTTTTCATTACCTACCATATTTTTAAAAACCTCTAATAATAACACAACAAAAAATATGAATGTCGCATAAGAAAACCGACACTGTTAATAAAATTTTATTTTGTTAATCGTAGATGAAAATAGTAGTTATATTCGTCAGGAAAATGTTTCATTCATGAATTGCTTTTTTTTGTTTATAAAACTAACAATAGAATTCGAAGTTAATGAATAGAGTGTTTTTAGAGATATTTTAGTCATCAATTTTCAAAGTTTCAAATTCAAAGTCGTTTCCGTTCAATTTAATGAAATAATTAATAAAATTGCTCTTTATGCTTGCTTGCCTTGAATTTTGTCTTAACTTAAATCAAATATGTATATGTTAAACCTATTAGTTATTGAACCAAAATAAATGCTAAATAAAAAGTTTTTTAAAGCTATACGTTTCAAAAATATTATATTAAAATGTTTCTTGTATTTTTTCATAGTTTGGAGGAAATAGATGCAATTAAAAATAAACAAGTTGATGATGATGATTTGAAATTCATTTCAAAATAAGCACATAGTTTAAAGTGTAATTTTGATAGACAAAAACCAGTGGTATAGTTGAAAAACGTATACTTACATATAGCGAATATAAATATTTAATATTATATAGTTCTACAGCCAAAAGATAGTCGCAGTTTTCTTAACAGCCTGACATTCAGGTTTTTCTGACCTAAATCGACTATTAACAAATAAGACAAGAAATCGGACAATTTTCAACCTAATTTAACAATTTAAAACCTAAAAGTAAGCAGATTGTTTTTATGACAAGCCCGCCAGTGAAATTTTGAGTGAAATATATGTACATGTTTAGTTGTATATTAAATATGAATGATCGATGTTTTTATAGATGTTACTTTGTTTCAATTTCTTGCTTAACATTTTTTTTTCACTTACTTTGTAATTTCATGTTGTGTCATTCTTTCGTAATTTTTCTTAACATGGAATGTTTCAAAAGTTTCACTGACTTTATTATTTGAGCTAATCAGAAAACTTGTCAGACACACTTCTACAAAGGTTTTGGTTTGTATGAGCACTTTTTATATTTATCTTTCACTGTTCAGTGTCGAAGTATGCTTAAATAATGGAAAAGATTTCATGTAAGATAAAATACTCTTAATCCATTTTTGAACATGTTATGCGAACATTTTGAGATGGTACATATGTACATACATACATAGAAAACAATATTTTTCAGTTATCATCATCTAATATATCTTAATCTTGGGAATAATGCGACATATACATAAATTTACATCATACGTTACAATAAATGATATAATTTAGTGGTGTGACCTCTCGTTCACGCAGAGTGGCTGGTCGCTCCCTTAAATCTTGAAATACCTACGCAGAAGCATAAGTAAAGTGACCACACCGCATGTTGCTTTCCGCGGACAACCTGCAGTGCGTTCAAGTGCTGTTTGATCCGTCAACTTTAATATCAAAGTACACTCGAGTGACAAGTTTATAAATATACATCCTACATATGGCCCCAATTCCTGTTCTATGTTGTTTTTTATTTCGGTGGATACCACTAGTCTCACTTGAATATTAGTGGATGAATTAAATACGAATCTTGCTATGACTATGTATATTTTAAGTATGCTCTTAAAAAGGCAATTGAACTTATGTACCTATAGGAATTATGCTTCTAGAAAATATGTATTTAAAAATAGTTACAGACATGTTTACCTTATAATGTTTACTTTACTTTTAATTTAAATCATAATAATGACCGCACAAATATTTGACCTCAAATCCATTATAAAATTCCATGAATAATTAAGCTAAATTTCATGTTGCAAATATTAAAATTTCGCTGAAAAATATCGAAACCAACTAGTTTTTTCTCAGCATTTATTTGTTACAATTAATACCAATTAAATTGACACAAGCTTTTACTGCCAATCTTAATGATTGAGTGACATTTTAATTAACCCACTGAGTTACTGGGCTTACACTGTGCAACTTCGTAAATGCGATAATTTAATTATTTTTCTGAATATCTGGTAATGATCAAGAATTTTATATTAATGGCAGAATATAATGTTGGAATTTCTCACATATTTTAAAGGAATCAGGTGAAGAATTAATAATTACCTATTATGGCTGCTAGCACAAAGTGTTTTGTCCATATTATAATATATGTATAGTAAACTTTAATGGGAACTCTTTCACTCAGGTTGAGGATAAATGTAGCCTACATTCCATCCGTAATTCCATTTCACACGTGCTGCTTTCTTTTCAGCGCTTTCCTTTAACAAAAGGTTCAATAATTACCTATTTGCTAAACAATAGTGCAAATGGTAGGCATAAGATTTGTTCAACAAGAGCAAAATTAACGTTTTTTAGCCTTCAAAGATTTATAATAATATAAAATCTGACAACTACTGCTTTTGTGACTTTTTGTTTTCGAAAAAACAGCATATTTGCGAAATCTTCTGATAAGACATGTCAAGTTTCATTTTTATTCGTTTTAGTTTATATTGACATGATACTGGACCAATCCTTTTCTACCAAAATTTACTTCATTCAAAACACAAACTTTTCACTACTTATGCTCATATTTCCTTCCGAAATACCCATTAATTTTAAATTGTCCATGTATGAATTAATTTAATTTGCTCTTCCTCAAGAATTAATTTATACTTTATTAAATAATTAGAATTTGAAAAAGAAATAGTATTATAGGGTGTTTGTTTTAGAGGTATATAAATTTAAAATGAAATAAGAGACGTATATGTTAATGGCAATGGTGTTGGCTTTAATAATGTTAATGGCAATGGTGTTGGCTTTATTTAAAAGATATTTTTATACCATTAGTTCTTAAACATGATATCGGGCATATGGGCACCACGATTGGCTCGAATGAAGCGCAATCATAGCTCTATGACGGTAACATTCTGGCCGGCATCATCTTTAAAGAAATATGGGCCAATGATTCCATCTGCCCATAAAGCACACCAAACAGTGGCTTTTGATGGATATAAGGCCGTCTCAACAAAGCCTTCTGGGTTTTCTCCACTCCAAATTCGGCAATTCTTTTTATTGACGTAGTCGTTCAACCAAATATGAGCCTCATCGCTAAATAAAATTTTGCGTTGACAAAGAGTATTAAACTGAATATTGTTTTCGGCCCATTCACCGAACGTGCGGTGCGCATAATGGTCATGCGGTGAAATGGCAAAACGTACTAAACCCAAATCAACAGTCAACTGTCAAATTGACAGTCACTAGAAACAGTGTTGCCAATTTAAAGACCAAACCTCTAAAAAAACACCCTATATTAATTGTCATCACCGCATACACGTGATTTTACTGAGATAAATGAACGGAAGCATCGGTTAATAAGTGACACATTCCTGTAAATCAGTCTTACCGAACCAAAAATAAACCGTCTATAAAATGGTACTCAGAAACAACTGAACGGAGCCCGTTTGGTGTTTCACTTAAGAGAATTTACCACCACGCAATTAGCAGCATATTAGTAATGTGCGCAATTAACGATTGTATCATATGTATGTATTGTAATTTCTCAACAGCTGAAGATATCGAACTGAAGACGGCGGAGGAAATCAGTTAAAGTTAACGATGGATCTAATGGATCTACGAAAATCATAAAATTAGTGCTGACCATAGTTTTAACCGTGTAATTTCAACCGCATCAACCCGTATTTTATCCAGTGTCAGTGGCTGGAGTAGTAATGGTACATACATGTTATATTTCATAAATTCTAGGTGTCTCCCCTGAGTTTTAGTTGCCTTCATGGCCTCGCTGGCATCATTCTAGGCCGGTACCGCCGTGGACTGCCAAGAAAGCAGGCAATCCTTGAACATACAATTGAGTCACTTTGCATAAAGTGTGACACAATACCTCAGCGTTTATCATATGCACCGAGGGAGCCGAAGTGTGGCAAGAATTTGAATCTGTTTACTGCAGTTTATCACAAAGATTTTTGCCCCGCACCTCATACATACACCGCCCCGATCCACTGAGTATCTCATGGCTGATTAGGAAATTTATTCGCTTGCCTGCAATTAAGTTTTGCTTTAATGAACTCCCAATTACAGCCGCACTGGAAAGTGTTGGCTTGCGTGCCGAATTTCGTTTTTTTCTTAAACTCACATGTTTTGATCAAAATTTTGCAGTCTTTCAGGTGTTGAGCGGTTTTCATTAATAGGAAATGAATCATGTACGCGTGCTGATGTGCTGTGGTTGAAATAACAATTTCATGCATTTTGATGGTATTTCAGCCTTTCGCCTTTAACTCGTAATTTAATTTATGGCTTCCTTGTTACGTGCGTCCGCTGATTGACAGAAATTGCATTTTAACGTAACCAACATGAGTCGAATTCCCAATATATATGTTTTTGTACTTTCCAATATAGAAATCGAACCCTTTCATTCGAAATCGCTTAATTGTTGGCTAATTCAATGTTATTTATCATAAAATTTGATGTTGTCAGATAACTTTCAATTATTACAAAACATAATTTTAACTTAATAATATATTATTAACTGAAAAATGGTCCTTGAACGGCAAATATTTCAGAGATTGCAGGTTATTAGGTTTCCAAAGATAATGGGATCAATCGTAGCATGAAAAATTAATTGCCTGTACCTACTCTAAATTGAAGTGTAAAATATAGAGGACAAATTGGAACTTTTTTCCAATTCAGGAATTACAAATCACACCAATTACATCAATAGACAATTATTAAGCTTAAATAAAGGCGCACACTTTTCACCATAAGTATATACATTTTCGATAATTTATTTTATTATTAATATTAGTAATCCATTAATTATTGTATTAGTCATTAAGTTTAAATTTTGAAGATGCACTATCTTGAATTTTTAAACTTTGACACAAAATATTATTAAAATAATTATTAACGGAGCAAACAAAAAACTGAATCAGTTCTAATTATTTAGTATATTAGTGCCTCTGTAGTTATTTTCATAAAAATCGCATAAAGTAAAATAATCAACAATGGTTATAAAATAAAGGCCACCACATTCTTTATTTTGCCCATTTTAACAACTTTTCAAAGTTTTCAATCTTCCGAATACCTGTTTCATATTATATATTATCGGTACAACATATACAAGTTTAAAAAACTTATTGGCAATCCTGTAACTGAATATTTTTCTTTTAGAAAAGTTAGTAATCGGCTCACTAAAGTTTACATTTTTTTCACTATAATTTTAATAAGCGCTATTTTCTATTTCTAAATTTGATGTGCTTTTTCAATTCATTTTTAAATATTACAAAACATACTTTTAAATATTTAACAACAACAATTAGAAATGGATAAAAATGAACGTAAGTTATTGCTACGTTCAAGGTTCCTAAAGATAACATGCGCAATAATAGTATGAAATATTGATTACTAAAAACATTCTGCTATGAAATGACGAAAAAGTAAAATGGAACTTTTTTGAGATTTTTAAATTTTACACTAGAAAAATATTTGGATCGCGTGCGTTGCACTAACGCATTTTTCAACCAAAATTCCAAGATGGATACTTTGATAGTGCCATAGTGCGAACAGTTTCACCACTTACTAAATTTTGCTATTTCACAGTTTTACATAAGAATCGCTGGATCGAATGAAAGTTACACCATACCGCAAAGTCGGGTTCGTCGCTTAAGTCTTTTGTTTCGCCTGACTCGTCTCCGCCTCGGAAATGATTTTCCCGAAATTGTCTATTGTCACACCATAATTTTTTAAAAGCATTATTTTTCCGGTACGGCTAATATAAAATGGGAGCATAAAAGAGACATAAAAAAAATCAATGCAATGCGATCCAACTGGTTATGAAACTACCTTTAGAATATAATAAAAAATTCAAAACAACCACTGCGAAGCGAAAATTGCGCGCAAAAAAAATTAGTGAAAACGTCCATCGCGATGATGATGGACTGAAGAGTAAAATCGCTGATGAAATAAATCAATGAAACATGACCAGATTTCAAGTAGCCTACATAAGATAAATGTGGATCAGGTGAGTCGCGCTTTCGTTGTGGTGTTGCTATTTTTTTTCCGTTGAAATATGCTTGCGCGAGGCACTGTTAAAAAGTAGATAAAAAGTGTAAAAAATACTGACCGATATTTCTCTGAGCAAAAACCCATTCCGAAGATGTCTCTAGCCATTCTAGACTGATTCTGTCCCCTAGATGAACATCTTGTTTGTCCTGCTCGACAGCTTAATTCTTTGCCGTTTCTGTCGTCTTAAGTAGGCTTGTAACGATCACCGCCTCACCGAAGTCAGCGGCTTGAGGGGCGCGTCATCCGGCGTTGCTTCAAGCGAATTCCTTTAAATCTCAACCACTGTACTCGTCATCTTATGGACGATGTGGCGCGCGAAAATATTAGAGTTTTACAGCTAGAAAGATTGTCAACTTGAAGTCTTATCGCTTCGTAAGATCAAATTAAGTTGTCCATTCGGTGTGACCTCACGCAAAAATTGTGTTAAGCGCTCGAAATCGCCAACCGTATTGCTCACAAGACATACATAGATTTTTTTTTTGCGTGGGTTATTTAAACGATCCAATTAATTGCGTTTATTCAACTTTCCGTCATAGTACCCACTTTTTCTAGGAATACTAATTGCTATTTCGCCGCTGAAAGCGAGCACGCGAGCTGCAATTTTTGCAAGCAGATCGCATTCTTAGATCGGGTGTATTTCTTATAACCATCTTTAAGTTTCGATTTTGTATGATTATTGAGCAATTTGCGGTAATAAAACTTTTTTCGGAATTAGCATATTACCCGCCGAGCCGATTATGCTTATTTCGCGGAAATACCGGATATGCCGTATTTTATTTTATATCGACTTGACCTTGTATACTCCACCCATTCCACGCCTCTGAATGTAGGTTGACAACAAAAGCAATTGGCCGCAATAAAATTGGTAAACATGCTTTTTAATATAATTATAAGGTAATTTCCTTTCTGCGAGGCTCAGTGATTTCCATCAACAGCCTGTGGCTGCGTTCGGTCTACCCGACTTTATTGCAGTTTTAATATTTTCTGGTCAATTACCATGAAGTAGAAGAAGGTAGTGAAGTAAAGAGGCTGCAATTACACATCACAACAAAACTACGATTTAATGCACAAGAGTTCCAGTGCAGATAGCCCGAGGAAAAGTTGCGCCAAATGTGTTCAGTATGACATCTTGAAGAGAGCTTCTGACATTTTAGAGCCAAGTAGCTCTTTGTATGTGAATAATTGAACTTTTTACGATGTCGTTGGTAAAATTGATGTTCATGCTATAAGTAACGGATGTGCTTAATAGTTTTATAGGAAAGTTGTTGGGAATCGTATGTTATCGATGGTTGGTGAAAATACCTAAAGGCTATTACCTTAAGATTTAACGACTTAAGCAAACATCCTTTAGTAGCGCCTTTGGCACACAAAATTAGCGACTTTCGTATATGGAAGTTGCTAATTCTAAAAGGGATAATTTAAGAAGAAGCCTACCGAATATTTATGAATGTTCGTGTTATTGCGTCTTCTTAGATCTGAAAGAATTTTAATAAATTGGATGTTGTAGTTAATATTCTGTTTCTTAGATAACCCAAAAAGTTAGCTGTTATTATTTCTTTTTGAAAAATCAATAACCTCCTAGGTGTTATCGTTTACAGAAAAATATAAAAATAAATTTAAAAAGTGAGTTTTGTCTTAAATTTCATTCTTGATAAGAGTAGGAATATGTAGTTTCTTACATGTTTTTATAGATTTTGGAAATGGCATATTGAGATTATATTTTTCTGCTTGTTTGTGAAACTAATAAAGTCAACTAATAAAATAGCTTAATATATGTATGTATTATCCATGTTGTGTCTATCCAATCCATAATTGATTATCGGTATATACATATCCTGCATCTAGATATCTATATTTTACATATTTTCAAAAGAAAAATATTTATCAATACGTTGCCAGAACTTCGTAGGAACCATCTGCTTTTGATGTTTCCAGAAATTGCGAGAAGTATGAATTTAAAATTACGATCGAAACATAATTACAAAAATGTGAAATTCACTTAATTTAAATATTATTATACTAAGCTACATATGGCTATACTATATGGATATAATGCAAGCAAAGTATTTAATTCCTTATTTAAGTTTTGTTTTGCTCTTATAGAACCGATTTAATAACAGGTAAGCTTGCAGTAGGTATAATATTTTTTACCAAAAGCAAGTAACTACCTACTATGTACTATAAAAATAAAAATATTTTGTAAAATCTTGGTTTATTATTAAAAGTTACAGCTGTATACGATCATTTATAAAAATATCACGTAAGTTTCGATCGGAAAAATTAGTTAGTGACAATAGCAGTTTATTTCAACGTAATTAATTAACTGTTAAGTAAATAGAAAGTAAGTGTTTTTGATAAATTATATCTTCTCGACAGTTATAACCTTAAATAATTCAATTGCTCGTTACCGCAGCAAAAATACATACGAAAAGCAGCTCATATCTGGTGCTACGCCTACAATACTTCGTTAATTTTAAAAGCCTTTCACCATATTTCGGTTGGTGCACCGAATCGTATAAAACATTTTAAAAAAACATCAAAACAGCATGACCGTATCAACTTTACAACTTTTCTCAGTTAGCACTGTCTGCTCCTATAACAGAGGTATTAAAAAATTGCGCCCATAAAACTGGAGAAAAAACATACCGTTTTTTTATGCGGGAGATATGGCTAAATGTGGAATTGGCGATTGTGCAATAAATGACCCAGCCTAAGGAACATAAATCCCATTGGGATTAATTTAACGATTTTTTGAACTTTAATTTTCGCATTAATTGGTTTTTACCAGTTGCAGAAGGAAAGAAAATGAAGCCGCCGCTTTGCGTGCGCTCGTAAAACAATTGCAATTTAAAAAGAAAGCCCATTCATGTGCCAAACGCAAGTGAGCTGATTTCCGAAAAAGAAAAATTCTCAGACTACCTTTGGCTTTCGCTTTCCTCGAATGAAGCGCATGTATGGACACTTTTGAAATTGTTTCAGTCGGAAAATCTCACCGGGACCACACTTGATGTTTGTGCAGAGCAGTCGACTCGGTGCTTTCTTCGCAAATTTAATTATGCCGGCGCTGTTCGGATTTTCTCACAATTTCAAAACGCACATGATAGACCGCATGCGCGACAGGTGTCCAATAGAATCTATGCTGTGCATTTACATTGTGCACGTAACATAAATCGACACACGAAATCAAAGCGGCGAGCGCATAGTCGGCCTGGCCTTATTTTCATTATATAACCCGTGCCAGGAGTCCGCCGCGGCCTATCGCCGGCCAAAGATCGGTGGTGACAAAGGCTCTTATTAAACAGAATTCCGCCAGAACTGATCGCATAAATTTCCCTTGGACGAAGCGATATTTTCACAACTTTGGACACATAATCGCGGCGGATGATAGCAATCGCCGGACGCGCACACTCGCTGTAAGAAACTCGGCCGCGCTGCGTGATTGCTACGCGGTTACATTTTAAGTGTAATATTTCACATTTTTTATTATTGTTATTACCTTTAACACTTTGTGAAATTCCTCACAAATTGCTGAAATTTCACAAAGAGCTCGGAATATTCAGTGTGACATGTTACTTTTAAGGCGGCTGCTGTGATGCCCGAGGTGCTCGTCTTACTCAACTAATCACAGACACGGAGGTGCCAAAATCGTTTTCTCACTGCACTAAGATTCCAAGCGAAAAGAAAGTAGTAAGTTACCTGCGCTAAGATTGTTGTTTTCATGTCAGTCAGGCACAATTTGTGCGGGGTAAACCTATAATTTTCGGAAATGGTTCGGATTGCCTCGGAGGAAATCTGAAATAGTACCGAGGGCGTGAAAATCACCATTCCGATCAAGCCATTAGCCGGAAAGAAAATAATGTTTTCAAGTTTTTATTGCGGCAAATGACACAGGTGGGTCCCTCAATTTGACGCCTTAACTGAGACGAATACCTCTTTTATTGGAACTCAATCAAAAATCCATTATAGGCGCTTACATGATGGTCATTAGTTTAATTTTGGGCGCGGCTATGTCAAGGTTTGGTAACCATTTCTTTGCTTTACTTATGTATGAAATATGGAATTCGTTATGCTCTGTGCCACTTTGATTTTCTTAATTTGAAAAAAAGAAATTTTATGTAAGTAGGACTGCTGCTCACTAAAGTCGACTATTTTTTATTTTATCTTACCTCCTAAAAAATTAGTGTTATTTAAAAAACTAATTGTCTTAAAACATTAACTCGGTAGCTCAATGTATAAAGGTATGCATTTTTCCAATTTCAACTTAAATATTTTCAATTACCTTACTATATACTTAGAGGTTGAATGTAAAATTTGAATTTGAACTATTAGATTAGAACTTAAGAAAAACACAAAAAGTTCCTTTGGAAAATTTTATAATAAAATATTTAATTGAAAACGCAGAAGCATAAGGTAACATTTTTCCTAAAAATTTGAAGTGATCAACTGGACGATTTTATTAATGACAAATAAAGTGTTTTTTATAACAATTAATAAATTCCTATTCTTTTTGAGATCCGTGAAATTGAGCTGCCTTTAAAAATTGAGCACGGGTTAATATTTTAAGACAATTAATTTCTCGATATATGGTATATACTAACTTTTCAGGGGATAAACCCAAAAACAAAAAATAGTATCTTTTCCTGGGCTACCCTTGCTTATAAAATACAATGACTTTCATAAATGGTAATGGTGATAACAAACTTATTTATGTAAGGGGTCTTTATTTCAGCAGTATATATATATATATTTTTTATGATTATTTCCGCTTCAAAATTTAAGAAATTATGAATTGTCTTGAGGAAACTGACAATGACGAGTTATATTTGCCAAAAATTAAAATTTTTATGAGAGAAGTACATACATAGTATCGCCTAAAGTTAATGCACGGCACGACGTACTAATTCCTGTAAATGTATGAATCCAATATTATGTACATATATTCAAGTTTCTATATCAATCAGTTATCAATTCTCTTATAACGAAGAAAATTAAATTGTTTGCCTGAGCAGTGTTGCCTTCAAATAAATTACACTTCTGGGGGCTCTTTCAAATGCAATGACTGCAAATATATTGCTTTCTATAAAATTTTACCCAGCATTGTTTAACCAAGCATCTGAAACAAGTTAATAATAATCGGCCAAAACTAATAATATGTCGTAATAACCATTAGTATTTTTTTTTTGATATTTATTTGTACGTCGGTTTGTGTGAATTTAAAATCATATAACAATAAATCTATAGATCGGTGACTGCCGATTACTGTTATAACGTACACACGGCAGTATTTTTTGAAAATATAACAACGTATTTATTATAAAAGGTTACGTTGACCAATTCGGCATTGAAACTTTCAAAATAGAACATGACCGCTGCCCGAATGTACTATTACAAATTTCAATAAGTGCCCAACCTTAACCAAAAGCAACAACCTGCCTTTAAGACCCCAAAGGCTATCTTTGCCATCGCCCATCTTGCGGTCTCTCGGCAAACTCTACAAACATTTTGTGGTACAGGTCTGGACCAAAATCGCCGCAGATCACCACAGGCCGCACGTGACCCTGATTCCAAGATAAACGCGATCAATCTCTGAATCATGAAAATTTTTTCGGTTTTCACTACCTTGCCCACTTTCTTAGACAATAACTGGTCACAGAAAAAGAAGCGAACCCCGCAATGAAGAAATTACTGAGATGGTTGCATATCTTGGAAAATGCAACGAGTTGAGATCTACTGCTCTACGAGATGCATCTACAAAGCAACGATGCTCTGCAGCGAGATTTCAATGGACATTTAATGATGGATTGATCGCGGCCCGACTTTCTCATATTTTTCACTCGGAAGTGGTTAGATATGCCTGCAACCCAAGCGACTATCTGAGTCCCGGTGGAATGCCAAATTATGTCATTAGCCGGAGAAAAGCGAGTGTTGATTACACAATTACGTCAGCTGTGGTTCGAAGTGTTAGAATTCTTGATTCCGGTACTTGAAGCCTGCTAGCGTGAATTCTGCGATCACATCGCAAGCCATAAAAAGCCGCTGATCAGTTCGCATTATGCAACGGGTCGATGTGAGACCCGAGACACTTAAATAAAAAGAGTAGTGTCGTTAAAATCGATTTCTCCCAAAGGGCAATTGCAGTAATTGTTATTCACCGGCAATAGTATCGGAGATAATTAATCGAATGATGGCACCTTATTACCCTCAACCTCCGCAGGTGGCAAATTATTAAGAAGAAAATTGGAAATGACCAGCCAATTACACGATGCTGCTTCCTTGTAAAATTTCTCCGATAGCGCGCAGATTTAATTCCACCTGGTGAGATGTGATTTTACCGAATGAGGAAGGCCAGCTAGCGCTGTTTATCTCATGCTGGTGTCAGTCAGACACAGATATTCAGACCATAGATTTCCGCCGTTGTCATCATAGCAGATTGAAGACTTTCCGCCATCTGGAAGAGACTTTTGACTGTGACTATGTTTGCAGAAGAACGGATTCGCACACTGTTGCGACATTGAATCAAAACCAACATACTTTTCGTAGGCAATTCACTCGGCCGGGGGCTCCCATAGATACGCGATCTCATTCGCCGCCTTGATGGCTATCGCGCTCTATGAGAAAACCAAAACCGCTTTTCCCATTTTCGCTGAGGCTATGAGTTGAGTATATGAATAAATTGCTCCGCGGCATTATGTGTGGTAATTCCTCCCTTTGTGCTACTTAAGCAGCTATTTTGCCCCATAATTTGTCTGTTTGTTGTTTTGGCAGCCTTTAATTCCGCCTCGCATGCTATAACATGTGAACCAGCCGGAGGCTGACATATGATGCAAAAGAAAATGAAAATTTTGCTCGAAGATATTCTAATTACAACAATTATTCCAGCACATGTGCGACAAACAATAGAATTGTGAAATTTTCCACACTGATTTTCGCTGCAATTCGCGCCAAGACAAAATTAAGGTGCTAAGTGCGGTTTGGTAACGAGATTGCCTGACATTGGGAAATTGTCTTGGTTAAGCTTTAGCGTAATTGGATCAATTTAGAGTTTATTTTGAAACAAAATTAAATTTGTTTCAGCACTGTTTAGATAATAAAATCGAGACACCTATATCTAAAAAAACTGCGCAGAGGAATTTCCTTTCACAGCTTTTTTTTTTAAGTTCCAAGGAATTAAATGCGCAATGGTTTCAACGGTTCGATTTTGCAGGTGATTTTCTATACAAGGGCTATTCAATAATTAAATAAATTCCCTATTTGAAAACCCGCAGTATTTACTCTTCCTTATTACAAGATGTAATAAATCCAAATAAAAAGCTGTAACATCAACATTTTTCTCATATAAAATACCAAAAGTGCTATGTCGCTGTAGCATCTGATTATAACTATCTGATTATGAAATTTATTTAATTCACACGATTTCACTACCATACCATTTACGTTATGCGTAAATACATACGCACATACCTGAATTGAATCTCATTAATTGATGTCATAGAGTAAGTAGTACGCGACATTCGATTGAGCTGTTCGCAGCCAACACCTTAGGCTATTTTTACTTCGGGTGATTCTGTCGCTTCGAAACGCGAACAATTTTAATTTCTGTAATTAAGCAGGAATGCGTTGGCAACTGGCGCTTTTTATACTTCTATAACTTAAATTAATTTATTTTAATTGATTTTCTATTCATGGAAAATATGTAACAAAGTAAAAAAGAGTTAAGAAAATCGTTGATACTGATAATAAAAATCGAACAACATAATAAGGGATTCAAGATTTGTTGAATTTGCTATTGTAACGTTGTACTGAGTATAAAACTCATTCTTTTCTGATAATTCTCTGCGACTGGTCATAAATCACAATCATTCGGTGATTAAAACATATAACATAGTTCTGCTTAACATTTTCTTAAGGGTATGAAAAACAGTATATAGAGTGAGTAAACAAGACTTGTACTAATATTGTATTCTGAAGTAGCAGGAATAAAACATAAATGATTTTATAATCCTTCACCACAGACATATCAATGTATACATAGAAATGTATTAATTGCTGGATATGTGGTTTGTGTTTATTTCTTCGTTATTATGAGTTTTGAATATGTATTAATTTATCAAATTATTAATTTTTTTTTTCTTCGTACATAAGAACCATCATTCACAATAGATGAACTTCCACAATTTCTAATAAAATTATAATCTTCTTATTAACTTACAATTATAAAAGTAATGCTTCAATCACTGATGCCTTGTAACACGACAATAGGTCCTCTTATTGAATCCGTTCGAATCAAGAACGTTTTGAATTGAAATACTTAACTTACCTAACTTTGACCGCAATTACATTTTTCGTTCAAAGTGGTTAAAAAAATTCGATAGAAAAATTCAATCGAATTATTTTGACGTTATGTGCGGACAAATTAATTGAAGTCAAAGATAACTAAAGTGAATTTGTGAGAATTTTGGAACTTTATTAAGGAATTTTTGTCTACAAAGTAAGCTCTTTTCGATTCGATTCGAACGGATTCAAATATATCTGATTAGCTTAAAGAACATGATTCTCAAGTAGAAACTCTGAATAGTATCTTAAACTCCCATATTCTCGGAAATTCATAACTTATCCATAGAAATATTTTTCTATCTACCCTCAAAAACAGGGTTTCTAAAATGTGATTGTTGCCGATGATATTATTTGCTTCTATACTAAGTATGATAACATGCCACCTAAAATTTGCTGACATTTATCGCCAGATCGTTATTACGATTTATATTGTCATTTTAACTGAAACTTTAAATTTTTCACAATTTAGGATAGGTACATACATATTTGTATGTGTGAATTAATCTTTGTTAAATGGCTTTCACTATTTTTACACCAATTAGCACTTAGATTAAATGTACCTAGTAACAATTTCTCGTACTTTTTTTTATTTTTTTTTATTTTTAAAATCGATTCATTCATTGAATGATTAATTCATATGACTTATACTTAATAGGGAGAAAAAGTTAAACCTTATCTCTATTTCGACTTCAAAATATTATAAATAAAAATCATTGAAGTGAAGTATTAAGACAGTGGAAATGTTGTACATTGACCGCAAAATAACAATATTTTTTAGGAAGAAAAGACAGTGTTAGACTTAAATAATCAACTAATAATTATTCGACCATTAAGAACCAAAATCGTCAATTTATATGATGATCTTGATGACCTTGGCATACAATTTATTCACTACTCCTATTTCAGAAATTCCATTGTATTCATAGTAATTTTAAATTTACTGAGAAAGTGTGAATTATTAGGAAAAAAAGAAATAATTAAATTAACCGCTCTCGATACGTAATTAAGCTGAACGAAACAATTTCTTTAAGGCATAAATTTAGCCGTAAAGTGTTACAAAAAAATTTTCTTTTAACAGCTCCAACCTTCTCACTTTTGCGTATATACGGAGCAGTGAACGTGCTGTTCGAAAGACATTGTTTACTGGGGATGTATTTCTTAAAAGTAACATATTAATATACAATAGTATGCAGGTTTAAGACACGACTTTTACGAAGGCTCTGATATTTCTTCAGTCATCGGCATTAGCATGATTCGACAGAACAGTTCCGGTAAGAGGGCGTTATTAGGAGTCTTCGAAGTTGGTGTTTCGATTGATCGAATGTAAATAGTCTACTGCAGTTACATGCAGAATTATTACATTAAACTTTCACTCTGCTACCTTTAAAGCATTTTAAGGCTCGATCATTTCGCGATTTTGAACCGATCCAAAACCGTAAAATTTTTCACAGTACACCACCAAGGGATAATTTCGAATTTCCCGAAGACCAGAAAAGGCGTGGCACAATCATCATTTCACGGTGTGTTTTCCTGATCACTGAGTGCCAATCAAGTCTGCTGTAATCTGACTATTTTTCAATCACAGCCACGCCGCTTTGCCTTTTTGCTTTATTTTACCATTTTGCCATTTTATGCACTCTACGCTGCTATACAAAATCAATTCGCTATTCGATCGTAGCAATATATTTGCTTCTCCTCATAGCATTAGATAATTTAATGAGCTGTGGCAATTAAAATTGTTTCACTTAAGACGGCTATTTGAATGCCCACTCAGTACTCAGGTCACTCCCGGAAATCCGATCGTCTATATCGCCGCACCTGATGTATGCATGTGGAGTGAAATTCCATTCAGAAATTGGTATAATGGCCCCAATATTCTCGTGCAACTTATTACACAAAAACTCACTTGCCGAAAGGTATTTTATAACGATCGGAAAAAATATTTCCTTTTCTCAAGGCACTTGCTTAAGTAAAACGATTGCATCATTAAACAGGAGGGGTCCCAGTAGAATTCGTAACAAAAAAGCGAAGTAATCCAATCCACCTTACTGTTTTTCACTTGTTTCATGCAATTAAGCCATTAAGTGATCTTCAATTAGGCTCATATGAAAAATTATCGAAATTGATGGACTTCTATTAAATGCTAAACCACCGCCAATTAATTTCAACACGAAATTTTTAGCCAATGACTTGTACGAAATGCAGCAATCGAGAATGTCACGAAATATTTCAATATTGAGCACACTATTCATGGGATTGCCCAGTTTTCGTGATCGACGGCTAAATATCTACCTGTTATTAATAACCTAAGAAATGTTCTAATAAAAAACTTCGCTTTTGATGAGGATCGTTTGCGAATAATTGGTGTTTCTTATAAAAATCTTAAGAATAATTATTTAATTAGGTTATTGAAAATTGGTTACATTCTAAAAATGTTGACTGTACTGTTGATGTATGGTGCGAGCTTGCCTCAAGGATGTACATAGATATGAAATTCTTAGCAATTGCAATAAAAGTAATCAAACTAAAATTGATTTAAAAAAGTAATAATTTAAATCACATCTCATTATTAGAAAGGAAAATATTCAAAGAACGCCTTAGGAAGAATATAATATTTTATTTATCAAAAATACGAATTCGAAAGTAAGAAAATGTTATACCTCGATTTTAGTGAGGTTAACTGAGATACCACCCGATAAATGCGCGTTACGTTGATGTTCATATAAACCTTAACTTAATAATTGGAAAAAAAAACTCTAAAGCAACCAAATACCCATTGCTCAATTTCAAGATATTTTGTGCAATATGCGGTTTAGAGTTATCTTGAAAATCAATGTAAATGTGCTTGATCCAGTTCTTAGCGTTACAAACGCACCAGAGGGTATCATATGACTTTAAGCAAACATATGAAGACTCAGGTCTCTGTAAGATTTTATTCTGGCATTTAACGCACTTCCATCCATCGCTTTGTAATGGCAAAGAAAATGTTCTCAAATTAAATGATTAATGATCTATTTCTCAAGCTACTTGAATGGCCATGAACTGCGTACACTCTAGAATCGCTTTTCTGCTAAGTTCACACGGGTGTACACCTTCAATGATGATCTTTTCTCAGATATTTTAGAAAAGTGTCATCACAAGGTAATAAGGCGTGGTGAAGATTATGCCTCTTATGCGGTTTTGATGAAGTGATTAATCGACTTCTCAATGCTATCAAGTATTATCAGATTAATCACCTGGGGTGAATCAATTAAACCAGTAAAGTAAACCAATAAATGCTTTTAAAATTGCGACAAGATATTTCACATTTTCAATAAAAAAGTGAGAAAATGAAAGTAAGAGTTTTGCCACAGAATAATGAACACGCATATGCTTCTAAACGATACCGTGAACTGATGGTAAAAGTTCTCTAAATCAAGCTTCAGTAAAAGCTAATAGAAAAGGGAAACAAGTTGCTTGTTAGTGCACATAAAGTACTCAAAGAGCAATTTAATGCAGTTTGTAATTATATATTTTAATTCGACTGCAACGGTTCCATTACCATCAAATAGCTAAACCCAGAACATGAAATTTAAAATAACCCCGACGCATAACTAAGTAATGTTAAATTATATTAAATTGTAAACATTTCACAGCTTTCCCAAAGACTGAAATACGAGCGATCCAAGTGATTAAAATATAAAAATATCATTAAAATTTATTAAGCATTCAGCGCATAATTTAATGTTGTCTCCTTTATTTGATTTATACCGAACACAATTGGCTATTGGTTTACATTGAACGCAGAAACTAATCGTTTAGTCACCTGCACGGCGCAACCTGATCATTTATGCTGATTAAATACAATGACCTTGTGATAATCAAAACATAATAAAATTTATAATAATTCCTTCGTTACTCAGTGAGTCGTTAATCATTTTAAGTTGACAATGTCATTTTTCAGAATTAACCATGGAACCACCCAGAGACACCCTCTTCTGAGGATTGTTTATTTTTAATATATTCATATACTTAGTATTACAAGGATTCATAAATACGCTAAGCTTATAAATAAAAGCATCGTGCCAACATCAATTTAATAATATTATTTAAAACTATGGAGCAACATTTGTTATATGAATTAATGATTTCAAACTGAAAACAGAATGTCTATGAATTTCTCTGACTCATACGTTTCAATTTGGAACTTTATTGCATAGAGACATGGTCAAGGACTTAATACAGATTTTTTTTAATTCTACAGGTAGTGAAAACAATAAATTGAAACGAAACGATTGTATTCAAATGTCGACATGGGCACTTTAAGAATAAATATGAATAATCCATTCTGAGTTGATTTACTGTCTAACGATAAGTTAAACGTGAGCAATTCCCAAATGTGAGTGACGACAGCTAAAAACTTTTATCATATATAAAATAAAAGAATTTTTAATAATTGGTTTTGTAACATGCCGTCTTCTAGGTTTATTTTGTTATCTTACTTTTTATAAGTACGAAAAACATGCACAATTCTTTAGCAGAACAAAAACAGTGTCTTACGAAACTACATATGGAATTCTATGCACTGTTAATTGTGAAACGTTTAATCCACCTCTTCTCAAGATTTCTTTTTATGCATACCGCGCTCTTTCCAATTAAAGTTTTTCGTGCAATCTATAAATCACTCCTTTGGCAATATCAAAAACAAAATCGCCAAACTGACGTCAAGGATCGAATCGCTAAAATCTACAGTCGAAGGTTACGATTCGATCGTTGATTTAGAAGAAAGCTAAGGTCATCCGGGCGCTAATTTCAATTATAAATAAATCAGATATTCAACTTGTGACCATTTTAATTCTTGCGCGCACAGTCTAACATCATTGGGCTGTACGTGACTGCGCCCTAGGCCAATTGGAGCATGTCCGAGATTTATCTTAAAGTGGTAAGTGGTAAGAACACTCGAAATTCACAAGGCGTTGCAGATGTGGTTTTTTGCGAACGAGCCAGTGTTTAGCGGAGATTTATATCGGCAATTCGGGCACGATATAAAATAAGACGGTCAGGTAAGGGTAAAAACAACAGAACATGCCCGGCTCAGGTGAGTTGACTGAGCTTGTTAATTCAACTAGAACTTTCCATTATACGGCTGAAATAAATTGGCTACTCTAATATCGCAGTTAGATGGCACCAAAAGTAGTTAGAACTCATAAAGTCTGGTAGCTAAACTTTGATGGTATCTCAGGAAATCTCATACCTCCAAATCCTGACTTTAATTAAAACTGGGAAGAGAGGTATCGCATAGTGTGCCATTATTTTATCTCAACCAAAAAAAATATTCGTTAAGCGGTTTGCGCTGCTTCACCCATTAGGAGCACCATAAATAATCTGCCCTTTTACTGCTGAACCAGAAAATGTCACCCGGGCCAGGATCAGTGGGCTCAAGTAAATAAATTTTGAGCTAGAACGTGGGCTAAGTACATTCAAACCGCGAGCCTGGCGCAAATTCGATTATGCAAACTGAGGGACCGGTCACGACTTATAAATGCACTCGAAAAAAAAAATTTAAAATTGGAATTCTCGCTGGGCATTTTGGTTTATTTTATCGAATGGGAAATAAATCGGATAGCAGCCCCGGCTCCCAAGAATAATGGGCCCGCTGGCCCGCACGACACGAGGCCCCCTGCCACAACCTACAACACATTGAGTGACTTTTAAGCGATTTCTTGCATAACATCGCGCAGTGGCTCGCGTCGCGCCGGTCTGATCTATGGCTTATAATCACCTCGGAGGCATACTTAGCTAGGCTTTTGCACCTTAATTAATCGCCGGCTGGCTTTATTATATTTTATAAGATTTCTTAACGACGCTAAATGGGCTGTAAATTTTCATAAAAAGCCTCTAAGTGATATCGTGGCACTTGTACTTGTACTACGACAAATTCTGTTTGATTAAGCGCTCTCCGCTCGCGTAGAAATTGATGCTGTATTACGAGTTGCGATGTTTCGCAACAATTTCAAATTTAAGACTAACCACAAGAAATTGTAATCGTGACTCATTTACTTTTCTCTTACGAGGATTTTCTCCGTGTATTACTTTTATAGCATAATGGAATTGTTGATATCCCAAGACGTTATTACTATTATATTTTCAATTCAAAGCAATTTGTCGTCAATCCGAATACACTTTTGTTAATTAAAATTAAGAATAATAATTAAAGCAAACGATTACAGTTTATGTTTCACTAATTTACTTTATTGGAAACAAAATCAAAACTTCTCTGAAGATAAAAAATAATAAATAAGTAGTATTGCTTTAAAAGTACGGAGAAAAGCGGAAGAATAACAACCGTAGCTGCCTTAATGGTCCTATTGGTAATACTGGAACGAAAATGGTTGTACAATTTTTTTTTTCTTATTTGCATTTCTACATATGTATATAAGTATAGAGTAACTATATACGGTAGAGTTCCGTATTATTATTTTATATTATTTTATTATAAGTAAAATAAGAATAGTATAATTATATAATGTTTTGAACTGGTCTCACTTACAAAAGTAATCAAAATTTATTTTTACCAATACAATAATTAAAAGTGTCTTACCACTTGTAATCGTGGCAGTAACTTTTCAGAGAATAAGGCAACTTCGATTTACATACATAACATATGTAGTAATGAAGTTTTACATTTATATGTACCAATTCAGAACAAATAAAATGAAATGCAATATATGTAGATGAAATATTTGTTGATATTCAGAACGAAAGAATATACTGCAACAGCCCGTTGTTTAAAATATACCAATCAAAAGCGAAAATCCTAAAGTAGGTATACAAATAATTTGTTTGTTCAAACATTAAAATGATATCTGGCCAATAATTTCGTCAAAGCTTGTCATAAGTTCTATCTTTTACGAGAGAGATCAGAGAAGCAAAATAATAATAATAATAATTATAATTATTTCGTAACTTACTAAATTAATTGACGCAAGCGGGCTTTTGTATTATTTTTTAATCAACTTTCATTAAAGATTTTGATAAGACCTCTTTATTTTGGTTAGCTTTTTTTCCATAAACTGATTGAAACTGATGTATTTTTAATCAAGGTCTCGAAGTGGCGCGTACTAATGGAAAACTAAACTCTAAATTATTTTGATTTGATAATTACAACCTAACCCAAGAAGTTCAATTGGACTAAACTTCTTAATAAATATAATTTTTTTTATCCAAATATATCTTTTAATGTGTTTATTTAAAATATGTTTGTTTTTTATGTGCAATCGAATATATGAGTTACGTACATATACTTAAGTCTCGTTATATGGTAGTGATCCTGTTCCGATTGCAGAAGATTTAGAGCTCCAGCGTAAGTTTCTCAATTACACACCTACTCTTAATTTATTTAATTCGTGACACTCCCACGAGAAGGGGACGATTAACGACATAATGACAAGGTGTATAATCGGCATTACCACAATATTAATATTAATATTTGCGGGCTATGATAATTCCACGGCTCAGCATAATTAAGACGACCTTTTTTCCGCCGCACGGTAGCCTGTCCGCGCCGTGAATTCCACGAGCTGAAACTGTTTTTCGCATGAACCTCATTAATGCGCCATGTTCGCAGCCGGAGCGAGATCCGAAAGAAAAGCAGATAAGCGCGGCATTTGCGCTGCTTTGCATAAAATATATCTGGGCATGCAATTAAGATTATCTCCGTTCATGGGCTCTAAGTCGGGCTTTAAACTGCAGAAATTATGCAATCCGCCGCCGCCAAGTCACCGAACGCGACCAGCATATGGTTCGCTGTCGTCGGGGTCCACAGCTCCAAACGAAACCATTCCTCCGCCGCCAAACGAAAGATTGTCGGAGTCCAAAACTTTTTCGCTTCAGTTATTGTTGAATTCGACGATCTGTCATTTTCATGGATTGCGCCGCTCCCACCTTGACTTATGGGACAATTACGGCGGGTCAGCGATACTCTCCGACGCAAGGAACGACACGGCGCGCGGTCACACTGACCTAAGCATAATTCACCTGCCTGCGTGGCGGGTCTTTTGTGCGTCTCGCGCTATCGCTGGGATCTTGAAATCTAGCTTAAGGTCAGGTCTACACTTTCAATTGGAATAAATATTTTTACAATGCGAAAATAATAATTATACTACTTCCCGCTGGGAACGGGTTTTGGAGTCCCAAACAATCAGGGCCCATTTCCAACCCAGGCTGAGCCGTGTCGGAGTCAATTTGTAGCCGTCTCAGATCCCATTGAAAAATCGCATGCTGGCTTAAGATTTAAACACCCGGCGGATGTATGGAGGTTAGCCAAATGTTAGGCGGCCGCGTTGTAATGGAAGTTCGTTTTTGTTGGCAAGGGCAGGGAAAAACTTGTAATCCGATGGATACGCTGGCAGGAAACGAAGCCGCTCCTAGGCCCCATGCAACATGAGACTGAGGAGAAATTATCTGTGCCATTTGTAACGCCTCGCAGGTAATAATCGCCAACTGGAAAATTGACAAGGGTCTAGAGATTAATAGGCTCTGATTCTTGCAATTATGTAATTGAAACAATTATTGCAACACATTAATTATGTCCGGGCAATGACCAGTGACTCGGTGTCCACGAGGCGAACGCGCTGCTCCACTGATTATTTTCAAAGATTATAAGAAATTTAATCGCTTCACTCTTTTCTTACGTTTTCGACATTTATTTAAGTTAAGATATTGATTGCAGCTAATCGTAGAGAAATTCAAATGCAATTTATATCAAAGTATTACTGTAAATTATTATTAAAAGACTAAATTGAAAAATTAAATTATTAAAGAATAGATACTATTATATATACCGTCGATTAAATGACAAAAATGGGCAGGTGAAAAAGGCTACTTTGACGAAAACACGATATACAAATTTTAGGAATTACTCTTTATAATGACTATAATTTTTTACAAATATTTTTCTATATAGGTATTATCTTTTTTCTTATCTTGTCTTTTTTTTTTTGTTTTATTGTTTTCTTTTTCAGTTTAGTTTAATTTAAGGCATAAATTAAAACATAATACAAAAGTAGGAGAATTTAGCCAAGATAGCTGTAGAATAAAAGATTTTCTACCTACTTACATATCCAGATACGACAGAAAAATAAGCTAGGAGACAAAATTTTACATGTAGGAATCAAAATGTCATACATATAGTGCGGTTGTAGTGCATGTTATATTGCATAGTTCAGTCGCTTACATAATATGACTAAATCTAATTAAAAATTCGTTCCAAGTCTACAGTTACATCGGGTTCGAGTTATGATTTAATGAGGCGACCTTACATATTCTTTACCATTCAAATATTCCGCCAGAAATCAATAATGGAAACTATTTTGTATTAAAGTATAATGGTATTAGTATAGTTATTTTGCCTACCTATCGCATTTATATGTATATAAACTATATAATTAACCTTCTGTAAACAAATATATTTGGTAATGTAAAAACAACTTTGCCCTGATTATTACAATTATTTAATTTAAATTCTTTTTTCTTTCAGGTAAACAAAACTAAAACTGGATTATCGATCATTTTAGCATTATGGTTACGGAATCCATGTTCACGTCCTGTATCTTTGTTCAACAAGACACAAAACTATTTCTTACAAGGAAATACCATTACACGCCGCGCAGGTATTTATGGAATGTAAATTAAGAGCAACCAACTAACAAGTGGGATAAAATGTAAGCATGAAAACTACCCAAACCTCTTGCTTTCAAATAGCATTTCGTCTGCGCAAAAATGCTGTCTTGAGAGTGTTTCGGTCTTTTTGAGTATCTAGGTATATCGTATGCCTCAATTGGGGTCTTGCCAGGCACAAAGCACTTCCCCATAGGCATTAATTTGGGAGTGTTAATTACCTATGCATGTGCGGGTTACTTTAAAAGAAGGCGTTTAATTGGGTGCTGCAAGAGCTACCGACGTGATGGACTCATATAAGATTTATGCTTCGATAAGCCTAAGTACGTGAGGCTTAAGTCCAGATTGTCTTAGGTAGAAACGCGGTGCGCCTTACCGAGGAGAATACATAAATGGGCATTTTTAATTAAGTCTTTTTGAATGCGGAACCTGCGGAGCCAACGCATGCCGCTGGACTAATAGCCCTGACCCAAGTGCAAGTTCACCACCTTACGCAGTTGGTTATCTACCAAATGCAGCCATAATGCACCAAACGAGCTGACTACAAATTCCTTAAATCACTCGCCGTTTACTTAATAAGAAAAAATAGCAGAACGGCCGTTTAATTTGGACACCGAATGAATCGCAGAATCTCATCATGCTGAGTTCGGACCTTTTTCGCGACACGAATTGCAAAATGAAATTCTGTGGGATCTGTACAGCAATTGCACGTAATTTGATAAAATGTATTTGTAAATTGAAAGCAGGTTAATCTGATCTACTCAGCCTAATAAGGTGCAACTGCTAATAGAGTAGTTAGCAATTTCTCGCTTCTCACTACTAATTAAAATGTTAACTTTTTTTGGATCAAATTAGAAAGTCAATGGTTTTATTTAGTTGTCATATGAATTTTAGATTGTAAAGGGTCGTGCAGAAAGTTTATATTTAAAGATACCTTTTGTATTTACTATTTAGACGATTAACTAGAGCATTACAAGAGAAAATCAAATGATACTTGCCCACTCGGAATTTCCTTTACTTTAAGTTATGCTTTCAGATATTTAATTTCGAAAAACTTTATTATAGAATAACACATGCGAAAGGCGCCTTTCAAAAAATAAGTGCCAACAATTATGAAGACCGCTAGGAAAACATACCAATTATCATCAGGCTACAGACTAAAATGCCTGCACAGGCCACAAACGACGAAGATTTTCCAATAATAAAGTTTTTCGGGATGGTCATAAAAAAAGGTTCGCTTTGAGTTGCAGTTTGCTGTGAATAATGAAGGATCAAAATTGTAAATTTTCACTGCTGTTTTGTCAGGCGTAGTCATCAGTTAATTTTGCAACAAGGAAAATTACGAGGTTTTTTTTTGCCAGTCAAAAGCTTTTTCATCAGGTTCTTAATAAATAATAATTGTTAGAGATTTACAGAATCGACAATATGTGAAAATATTTTGAAGAAATAGGAAATAGCAACATTTCTTCAACAATTTCATGTTTATATTTATGTATTCAAAATTATTACCAGTTTTTCAAAATACTGCCAATCGTAATATGTAATATTCATTATTATTTTATTTCTTTTTATTGTTTCCTACAAAGGAGCTGCGTTAACTAAATAAATTTCAAGGGACAACGAGTAGCTAACCATGACCTGTGTAGTCAATTTGTTATCCTAATAGTCTAATACTTTCACTTTTTGATTAAAAATCAAATTCGTACCCTTTGCAACACTTCCCTAAGTTTTACGTAATTGATATGTGCACTTGGCCAACCGTTTAAGCAATCTCACTGGACCACATCAATTTATAATTTCACCTAATTTCAAAATCGAAAGCGTTTGAACCTAAATGCTACTGCTTATCCGCTGTTAAGTATTAAAAAAAAAATTGCAATTTCAAATCGGAATCATTTGCAACATTTTCCAATTATCCGGCAATCAGTGTAGGCATCAATCCTCATCAGATAGCCAGTTTGTTGGAAAGCACCCTGGCCCGCTGTAAATTAATAGGACAATAAAATATTTAGTGGGTAATAACCCGCAACCATGTAAATGTAATAAGCCCTGAATGATCCCACCTCTTTGGCCGTTTAAAAGCATGCAATTAAAGCCGTTTAAGGCCATAGGGCTGCAATCAGCGCGATCTGCACATAGCAATTGATTTCGAAATTTGAATCAAAAGTTCACGGTCCGCTACACGCGAAAATTGTATCCGAGGCAACTTTCTTCGAAGACGAACCAGACAAGTCCAGCAGAAAACTTCCGTGACTTTCAGGAATTCGATTTTGTTTTCGGTTTTGGATTAATTAACATATGAAAGGGAAATTGTCTTAGAAATGAACTGCAGTCTTAATTACTCGTTAATTGGAAGAGCCTTAAGCCGAAACGTAAATTCTTGACGTGGTTATGTAATGCAATGCTTCTTGTAGCCAGCGCCTGGGTGAGGTATCTTTGGTCATGCACCGTGCAGATACAATCACCTGCAGGCACTCACCTTGATACTAGACCTATGGATCTTGGCTTGATCTTACGCAATAGAGCCGGAAGGTGAATCTTAACGCCATTAAAGGTGAAAACGTGAGTGCAACGATAATACATGCTCCAGCAACAATTATGCCTTTGGGGTTTATTTATTTGATTTTCTTCTAAGTGTACTGTGTGGGAATTGTGTTAAAAATCTTAAACTAGTTTTTTGAATATTAAATTAAAGTGCAACTTGATATTTTTTCATTTTTTTCTTAAAGAGTGCACTTTGAATATATGTATGTGTCCACCAAAATCGTTGTTTTTCGAAACGACGGTTTTATATTTTTCATGAAACCTTGATTACAAGAAAATTACCTCAAAATTATTTTTTATTGTTATAAAAATATGCGTTACTTTAATAAGAATTCAACAAAAATAAATCAGATAAGATAAATAAAAAATATTGGCTTGGTTAAATTAAATATTTTTGTAAACATATTTCAAGGTTACTGATTATATATTTAAATTCCAGGAAAAAACTCCACGAAAAATTTGTATTGGGCAATCGTGAAACCCTACCACCTTTTACCTTACACTCACTACAATATATATTTTCGGAATAAGTAGCCTTCAATTATGAAATTGAGAGGTTTTGATATAATAGTTTCGGTAGCTTATTCTTTATACGTTTACAAATATTTGGAAATTCGTTTATCTATTAAATTTTGAAGAAAAGTATATAATAATATAATAATAATTGTTACCAAAATTCTATTCCTATTAGCAAATCTTCTAAGTTGTTTCGTTTAAATTTTGCTGTTCTTACTAATAATAGTATAACTTCATAATTTATGCAAAATCATTGCATTGCTCTCCACCACTTCAGATCAGGAGCTGGCTAGGCGTTGATACAATTTTTAGTTCTGCAATTGCGTGCTCTCCTGATTTCTAATTAAATTCCCTGTCCGATCCAGGGGACAAGACAAATTAATTCACTCACGACTGCGATAAGCGACTTCGAATGGCTCCATGAATAAATTTCGCAGACGTCGTCTCGGTCATCTCCAGACTCCGGCATGCACGCCGCGTGGACCAAATTTGTACGGCGCGCAATCTGCTGCCATCACGCTGCGAAATTGCCCGTAGAACTAGCGCTGTTATTGTTTATTGCATTACTTGGCCGACTCGCGGGCTCTTGTTTACCTTCGCTCAGATAACCGCGGAGCCCCGCTCTGGGCAGAATGGGGCCCGGCGACTGCTCCACATTTTATCACTGTCGACTACCAAAACAATGTTTACGTTACCTGCCCGTGCGGGGGCTCCTTATGTGGCCGAATATACCGCGAATATGCTTCCTTCGAACCGATCCGACCGATGGCCAATAAACTGCACACTTCGGGGCTCCTGCAGTGAGTTATGCAACGTGATCTCATTGTGCACGGTCAGCGATTGGATAACTCCAATTTAGCTCCATTTTCCCATACACTTCAGCGGCATGTTGCGATCGCAATTGTTATCTTTTTTCGCGTATATGCGCTCACTGGTTTCCCCATAAAAAAATTATGTTTTCGATGCTGCCGAGTGTTAATCAGGAGAATTTTAATTATCATATAAATCACACGATGCGTGCAACAGCAGTCACGATATACAGACTTTCTCATTTAGCTTTTTTTTTTCTGGTTTTCTTGTGTTATCAAGCAAAGTGCGAGATATCTAAATTACCGCGCACTAATTAATTACCGGCGATACATCGTGTTGCAACTGCGAGATCAAACGTGTATTACGAAATATGTGGGACACGAACGGATATTTGCAATGGGCTTTTTCACTGTGACGAACCTATTTCAATTAAAGACTTAGAAAAGTATGTCACTTTTTCAATTAATTTATAATTAAACTTTCAGTCGCACGACAAATTTCATTAAAACGGTTAAAAATGTCCGGTTTTACGTTTTGGAATGTTTGTTAGTCTATCGTCATGCAAAATACATATAATTCTAATTAAATAAAAATTCGTGAAATGCAAGTGCACATGTATTTAAAAAAAATGTGAAAATATGTAGATTTCATTCCTTACGAACATTGTAACAAAACAGTTCGTTAAAAAAAAATTAAACTCTGCAATTATTCTTTGAACAAATCAAATCCAATGCAATACGAATGTAATGCAATGAAATTATTCTGATATTCATGAACCGAGCACAAAATTTGTACAATCTTGAACTTCAAATACGAAGAGCAAAATAAATTAACTTGAACAACAAAATTTTGTACAAAGTTGTTTCAAATGGTATATAAATGAAAAAAAGCAATGGTTTTATTTACAAAAACAACCAATTATGCTCTGTGGCGCACTCTTATGGTATCGATATGCTCGCACTCATCAATTAACTACAAATAGCTCAAAACAAAGTTCTCAAAATGATCCCGGATTTGCCTTGGCACTTTTCCACCTCAGAGCTGTTTTTCAGATTCACATTTTTCATTTAATTTACCTTTATCTATTTCAACAGAATACAATTATGAGAATATTACAAATTTAATTTTTAAACTTAAAAATTAGCCAAAAATCACATGACGACTAATGTTTTCAGCGAACAACAGAAAATTCGCACACGTGGATGAATGTCCTCTAGGCATTAACATTGAAATACGTTACCTGATTTGTATACACGAGAAAAAATGATCGACACTTCCTAAATACACTCAAAGAAATGTTTAACTATATATTCTGACAACCATAAATATAGTTCAATGGACTATATCTTACGGATGCCAGAACTATAATTATAGAGTCTTTTGATACATTGCAAAAATTATTGATATCATGACCATTTTATTGCCCCTCAAAACCATATAAATTTTTCTCAGTGTAGACCTTGTATATGTATAGGAAATCATAATAATAATTATTAATTATATAATAAACTGGGTTTGACATGGTTCTGTTCAAATTCTGTCTAATAGCCAGGAAATATAAAGTGTTTCACTTAATATAATTAATTTTATTTGTATTCAATTTTGTTCATACCCCACAGTATTTATTTATTTATTTATTTATTTATTCATCCAATAGTTTACAAGTAAATAAAACATAGCGAATATGAATAGATACCTGTAAACCCTACTGAGATATATAAAATATCTGTGTGTAGGTTTGGGTACTTACAAAAAATAACTTACAAACTAAATCAAATCAAAAACTACTAGACAAATAAAAAATCCATTCACAACATCCAAACAACTCAAGTACAGTAGAACTTAGAAAACTTCAACAAAAAACATAAAATGTATAGGTTTTTAACTGTATAAATTCCTCTATAATAACAATTGAACAAAAATAGATATTATAATTTTTGATTGTACAAGTAATTAGGTAATATGATCAGATATTATCCAGTTTTCAATTTAGATTTACAATATTTAAAGCCGCTTAAAGTTTTGAGATCTTTAGGGAGATCATTAAAATGCTGAATATAATTTGATATATTTAATTAATAAAAAGCATTTTGTAATTATGAAATAAATTCCTTGAAATTCTGCGAAAATTCACCTGTTGGTTATAACCTGTAACCAACCCAGCAACCTCGGTAACTTGTAAGCTAAAGGATAAAGTTGTAAAACGACAACTCGTTCGGTAATATGTATACTAATTTTCCAATTATATTTCTTCATATATCTACCACAAGCACATAAAATATAATAGCTAACTGCGTAGTGCAAACGTAATATACATAGTTAGCACTTAATTCAAACTACAATTCATTTCCATTTTCTTGTAGATTTAAGTAAACATCCATAAATCCAACATACACTTGCTGTTCAAGGATTGGCCTCGCAGATTGTATTATGGAACCCATAAATGCAGATGTTGCCAGACAAGTTTGGTTAATGCAGTCCCCTATCATTAACTTTTCCCTGTTATTTAATTTAGCAGAGATTTATAATTCCAGAAGTAGTCGGCACTGCTGCCAATCGTCTAGTGTCTAGAGCAACATATGAGCCTGAAGAAAACGCTCAAACCCACAGGGGGACTTTTCACTAGCTGCGAGTGATTTATGACCGGGTCGCTGACGTAACCCGTCTGTCAAATCGTTTTGCCCGTACGTTTTGTGGGACCTGCGGTGTAATTATATGAAAACCTGCAGCCAGCCCACGATTCTTTCCTAAGCCAACATTTTCAATTACCGCGGGTCGCCTCCGTCTGCGGTGCGAATCTGGTCCTCAAGAGCAGCAAAATTGGCTCCTATGGAAATCGATGAAGTGAAATACTTCGAAAAACCAGGTGCCAATTATTGTCCGCTTGGCTTTCTTGAACTGCCGCGGTGCAGTATCATTAGCATTTACCTCCTAAATCGGCTGCAATACACCAGACCACGTGGATATTGTCCTTAGATAACTGCCGTAAATAATTCGCCGGCTTTCAGATATAGCCGCAAATTGCATCATGAGAAGACGAGGTAGAAAGCAATTTATCAATTTTACTGCCTCTTCGACTATTATTCACACAGTGCTGCAAAGTGGCTCATAAAATGTATCTTTTATTGCAAATATAAATAATTTTTAATATTTTTACAATTCCCGGAAATCTATCGCAATGAGTTGACGAGACAATGTCTTCCTTCCACTCACTGGAGTCACAGATATCAATCAATCGATTAGAGTTAGAAGACTATGAGGCGATTGGGAGGTTCACGCGTTCTTAATCAGTGCTTTTTGCACGTTTTATAAATTAACCATCCTACTAATTAACCGAAGTAAATAAAATCGAAATTTAAAGGAAAAATGTCGGCTTCCTGCCCGGGTGAACGCGGCGCGGCTGCGTTTAATTCGCGCGAGACTTAACCAAGCGAAAAGGGGAGCGCGAGTTTACCAACCCATGAAGTATACGCCGCCGGCCGACCATGAACGTGTTAAAAACTATGAATTGCCCCTAAAGACAATTTCGCACTCACCTCATTTGCGCTAATAAAATTGTTCACTTATGTGAGTCGACAGTTTTGCTAGTAAACAGCTGCCACAAATTAGAGTTTTACCCATTTTTATGCGGGGCCAGAGCCCCGCAACCTTGCTACGCTTAATCGATTTTTCATGTCAGTTACCTCTCTATGGAACCTTTTTATGATTATGATATTACCGGTCCCGTTAATACACTACTTTTTTAATAAAATTTTTTTTTCCAAAAGTCAAATTAGTGTAATTGCCTCGCAGTTGAGAAACTATCGATTTAAATAAAAGAACGTAACGTACAAACACATCAATTACCATAGAAACAACTGTGAAAATCATAAAATTCGAAACTCGTGTAAACGATTCAATAGTAAATACAAAAAAGTGTGAATACTCATCAAATCCTAGCTAGGTATGATTGATATCTACATAATTTCCCACAAATTTTATTTTCTGATGAGCAGTCATAGGTTCAAAACTTTCAACCGTTTAAAATAAAATTTGGGGATGCTTTAGCTACATGCTAAACAACTTGCAGGACCAATAATAGTCAGAATATCATAAATATTTTTTAGGTAAAAACTTTAGATGCCCAAAAACAAAATTTTGATTTTAACTGTCATTTAATTCATGTCGAATTTTTGTGGTTTTATTCAGTTTCAGAAGGACATCTAGCACAAATAGAAACTCCGTACCATCAATGTTTTTCTGCCAGTACTACCCACCAGAAAGTTCCACAAAAATTATTACTATGTCTTATTTTGGCATAGTTCTCATTATAGCCATGAAACTTTCACGCAAATGTTGTTTATTTAACTTATTTAACTTTAACTTAAGATGTAGTCAACTAAAAACAAACATAATATCGCAGAATGTTTTGGCTACTGAGTAACGCATGCAAAATAATTGAGAAAAGACGATGTTCGAAGTTTAACCTCATTTTTGAAGATATTGCCCAAACAATCCAGCAGACGTAATTGAGACTCCAAAATCTATCAATTTCCTTAAAAAACTTTCTGTTTCTTATTATAAAATTTCCCTAAACTTAATTTTCCTCGACTATGTCCTAGAGTTTACTGAAAGAAAAGTTTTCGGTATTCAAGCCTTAAATTATATTCATAATACCAAAAACATACACTTAGTCGGACCGCTTAAAAAAACATTGAAAACCCTTATTAATTATGAGATAAGTAAATCCCTTGCCTCTTTAATCTTTATTGCAAAATCGGTCAAATTCCCATAAAGCAAAGAAAAAATCAATTAGCCACCAACTTTTAAAGATTTAACGATTTCAATTAGAAAGGAAAACCGTGGTAAACGAAGTATAACTGTTGTTTCTCAAATTGATTTTCGAAACGGTTGTCAGATAAAGTTTGTCACGAAGAGACCTACTTAAAAGCGTCCAATACTTAAATAAAGAAAAATTGGTTATATGCGAGTCTATGTCTGTCTAACATTTTATTCTATTCGAAACTCATTCAATCGACATTGGACTAAAGTAAAGAAATACTTCGACAATCTATAAAAAAATTAATTTTGTACAGAAAAAAACTTCAAGAAAACGGAGAACTATAAGTCGACTCTCAGAAGGCGACAAAAGTCCGAAAGAAAGCGAATTCCGAACGGCGAACTGCTCCCGGCGTGGTATCATGGGTTTGAAAATAAATCACGGCAGCATGCAAGCACTTCATGTTTTTAATGAATTCGCAGTGACCGTGAGGCTCTGATCAGTAAGAGTCTTCGAATCGTACGTAATACCAGCTCAAAATGGATCTGTCAATTTGAGGTAAGAACCCGCGAGTATCTCGGGGAATTTTAATTGAAATCCAAAACCGTCCGCCGCCGCCGATGGTATTCAATAAATTATGAAATGGCCAGTAGCTGCCACTCGGAGCACAGCGTTGATCTTGTTAGTGATCTTCAACGGTCTGCCCAATGGTAAAGATGCCAGATATTCGAGGCAGTTAGGCATGCTGCGCTGGTAATTTCCCATCTGTGTTTTTGAGACCGTTCGGAAAGATCGTTAAATTGCAATCGATGGTCCAGTCTCGACGCGGCGGTGATCACAGAAAAACGACAGGTGCACAGAGGGAGCCTTGCGATAATCGCCTGGTGTCATTCATAATCACTCGTAGTGTTGATCGTACCGCCTTAGATCCATATGGGTCCGATCGTAATTGACAGGTGCTGGAGCGTTTTTGCGCTTTGCGGAAAATGCTTCTCTTTTTGCCGCTCTCAAAGGAACTTTATCATTTCAAGACATTCGCTCTCAGCGAAAACTTATAATTAAGCGTTTTTCTTCGCTCAAAAATGCCAATGTTGATTACAACATAGGTTTTTGATGAATGATCTGGTTCAAGCCTCACCGCGAGTTACATACTCGGCGAGACAACTGAATAACTCAGAAAAGTTTCACAAAAGAATCTCTTTCAGTCCTCCGTCTGTCTATCCTAATAGGTGTTGTCACAAAAGTTAAATTAATGCTCTTTTTCCGTTTTTTTTTTATATGCAAATTTGAATGGATGTAGGTCAGTCACTAGTCCATGACCTGACGTTTCCGCGAACCACAGACAATCAAGAGCATACGAAGTTTTGTAGTTCTGCAACAATTTCTATTATGTGTCAAATGCGGGACTGCGGCGAAACAATTGCCCGTCCTCAAATTATCCCCCGGACTCATTAGCAAGTTCAACGTGCAAAGAGATGATAATCATAATTACAAAACGATGACGGACGGCGGTGCGCCACACTGGCCATCATATGCTATTGAACTTGACCTAGACATTGAGCGGGGAATCCCCGTCTCTTCGACGCTCTTATGTATGAAAGCTCCGAAGAAGACGGCTGGCGCGCGTTGAATTTACAAGTGGTTTCCTCTGGTGATTTGCATTTTTCGCAAGTAAACAGATCGTTTAGCATAATTAAAAAACTGATTTTTATTTTTTTTTTTTTTTTACTTTCTAAGCATGCCTCCATTGGCGGACAAACCGTTTTAAGTAGGCGCTTTTGTTAGGAGGAAGGAAGATAATACGACTCTTCGGGTCGTTGGCTTTGATTACTCATCCATTTTATTAGTTATTTGGCACCAGTCAGGTGAATTTATGGCTTATAATCGCTAAAGAACAGTATTACTTACGAATAATGGAGCTGCTATGTAATTTGCATATTATTATAATCCTACACTTTTATGAGCTCGCGAAATGACCTACGACCAATTGTGAAGATACCGTAAAATTTGAATACACATATATAGGGGAGAAATTTGCATTAGATATAGAACAGCAGTTTTTACGGTCGTTTGTTTTTAATTGGTAATTGTGCCTTTTATCTTTTACCTTTAGACAAACAATTGTGAAAAGTAAACCTCATGGAAAACTCACAATGAATTGTTTTGCGAATGTAAAACTGAACTAAATAAAAAAGATAAAAGGTATATGACCCTAAGAAAGGTGATATAAACAAATTCGCTAATGATTTGCATGTTAAAATAAAATACATATAATATTTCTTAAAATCTGGTTTAGTAAGTACACATTTTTATACCTTAAATATACTCAAGACTAGCGTATGTAGCATAATTTACAAAAACCTAAACCAATCGAATCAGGAGATATGGCGCATCTTTTCTTCAATTTGATTCAGGTTCGCTACCAATCAAAGAAGCACATTGGGTTTATGAAAAAATGCAATGAAAAATTATTTTATTGGGAAAACGTTGCAGCAAATGTAATAAATCTCACGCCAAGTGACATCATAAAAGGTATTTTTAGATAACTCATTGCACTACTATTTTTTCACTTTTTTACCAATGTCATCGTATATAAAATGTAGCGCTCTACTGAATTTTTATGATTTCTCACCATTCAGGTGTTTTTTGCATTGGTTCGTTCGTTAACAACCGCGAAAATAGGCTGAAATCTACAAATAATTCGCGTGCCTGCTATTAGCCATTGCCACATGATTTATCTAAAAAAGGTGGTGCAGTAAATTGTCCTGAGCACGTATGCTTCCGATCCCCTGATTGAAATGCAGAAGTAGTTCGAGAGTTCACATACCGCAGATAATTCGTATAAATTCATATTTTTGGTTGTGCAACCCTAAATACACCGAATGCGTTCATAAATCATTCCGCGAAAACGGAATTTAAGGCAACCAATGTTTGTTCCCATATGCACGCACTTCAGACCTTATCCCGATTGCTCGCCGATTGTAATTTATCAGCTGTCCGCGCCAGAAAAATGTTTAGTATGCCTGGTAAAAATGCTTAGTAAAGACCAAATAAATCTTGGGATTTGCAACAGACAGTTGCTCCAGTTGCAGCTACAGTTGCCGGCGTGCTGATCAGCTTGCACTGATCTCTGAACATGTTCCCAAACAAACGATCAATCGTTTCGATCCGTTTCGCCGAGGTCTTCGCAAATGCCTAAAAGATGCAGGCACAGGTACGCATGAGTCAATTTTAGGACCTAAGTCATGTCGACTGATCGGTTTTTCTTAACTTTCCTTCATGTTACGTCGCTCGGGGAATTGATGATTTTCAATTGAAATTATGCAACGCCAAATGCAGGTCGTTGCGAGAATGTGCAGATCTTGAATTCCGACTGGATCAATAGATACAGGTGATGGGAATTCGCTTAATTGATTTTGCACGCGATTTGATCGTTAGGAAATGATGACCGCGATTTGTTTTATTTACCGTCTACGCTTTTAAATGAGTACCTTTTTCTGAAGCTGATTGCCTTAACGAGTCATGGAAGAAAAAAACAACGCTTTGGCTAATTTTTTTATTTTGTACGAAACGAATGTCATTTGCACAATTCTAGCATTTATAGTAAAAATTTTATACCGATTTGTTGTTTTTCGCGGAAACTCAAACTTATGTATGTATATTCATATCGTAATTCAGATGTAACTTGCGATCATAAAGTCAACCTTATTTTAAAATTGTTCATATTCATAAATATAGGGCCAAACGACAATAAATTTGCAAACTTTTCGATTTTCAATTTGTTGGATTAAGGCCACGGTATAAACTATGTCGAAAAAACCCCATTTATCTATTTTATGTAGTTAAGTAATTCGCTTCTAAACTATTTACCATACAACCACTGCCCTATTATTGAAACCACATCTGTAGAAATTTTATTTCGTTTCGAAACGTACATCTTTGCTTTTTATGATATTAGATGAAATTAAATTAAATTCTAAATTTCCCACATAATGATCATATTTTATAGCAGGAGCTTTAGGTGAGTTTTCTGAGTGAGCTAACACTAATTACCTTCGTTTCAATTTATTTGTGGGCGCTAAATATTGTAAACATATTGTGCAACCCATAGTTTTTCATTGTTAACTATGACGAAACGGAGACTACGTGTCTTTAACTTTTAAGGTTGTGTGTACGCCTGTTACTATTTTACTCGGTCGACTGAACTGATTTTGATATGATTTTTTTATATATCCTATTTTAATCCTGGTTATTTTGAGGTGGTGCGTAGCTATGAATGGTGGAAATTAATGCAGCTTTGAGTTTAAAAACCCAAAATAATAAATTAATGTATAATTACAAACCAGAACTTCAAACATTAACAAAATTTAATTTATAACATGTAATTGAAATTTTTAGCTTATTTATTTTAAATATGATATAAAATTGTATAATTTAAAATAAAGGTTTCATAAAAATTGAATCAGATTAGAATGAAGAACTCTAACAATATGTACTTACGTAAAAATGAATTTAATTTTACTATTATATAACAATTGTTTTTGTCTGTTCCAAACTCTGCGAAACTTAGATAAAAATTTGCAAGTGCATTATGTTCTATCAATGTACAGTGTGTGGTTTTAAGGTAAAAGAACTAATATAATTTGTGTGTAGAAATATATGTCAATCATCAAAAGCACTTAAGATACGAAACATATAATATACACGTCTATAAGATGCCATAAGATTAAAATAATTATACATATAATCCGCGAAAACCTAAGAGCAAAACTCAATTAAAATCATTTTCCGATTCAATTAAAAGCATTACAATCAAAGTTAAAGGAACGTAGCTGTCAACAAATATTGCCTATTAATTCCAGCATCATTAATTACAGCTCGATCTTCTTTCTTGTATCATTACTTTGCAATGCAAACAAGGGAAAGGTATAATAAGGTGCAAAACAGCAAAGAAAAAGGAAAACAAAAGGCAAAATATGATGAAAAACTTCAATTTGGCTTGAAGGCAAGAAACCCACAATAATCCAATTATACCCATAATTTCGTCAAGAGCGCATTTGGCTAACAATGGAGTCGTTTTCACCATTTATCGGTACAACAAAGCATTGAAAATTACTCGAGCGGATTTATTGAGTGAAATATGGCCAGCTTGTCGTTCCATCCGCGACATTAATTGGAAGCAAACAGAAACCACCACGATTGAAGATGAGTCGGAACACTTTTCTCTTTTTCTTACTTACATACATTCTTCAACCAGGCGCAATTCGCATCGCCATAATTATCGAACCCAGTGATCTTTCACAACAGCAACGTCAACGATGACGACGTGACGCAATTTGTTGAGGGTTGGCATAATGTGGCCGATATTTTTTCCCGCACGGCCCGCATTCACCTAAAAACTAGGTCTAAGTCTTATATAATTCGAAGGGGTCCCCAATACTCAATTATTCTAGCTAAGCGGAGAGGGTATCTACATACATATGTATGATCGCAAATTTCACATTCCGAGTTGCACTATCTTGCGATCGCCACGCTTCAGATGCGCCAGGTAATTCCTATTTTGTCTTTTGTCAACAAAGCGTAAAATATTTAATGCTAGTAAACAGCCCAAAGCGATGTTTACTACTTGCTACTGTTTTGCTTCAAATTGTTTTAAAACTGGTAAACAAGTAAATTTGCTTAGAGCGCTAAGGTAGACATAATGCACTAGACCAAAAAGATTCAGTCTAGAGATCTTTTGTAATGTACAAACCTTGAAGGGTGCAGGTGTTTAGTTACAAAATACGATCGAGGATTGAACTTATTGTCGATCAGTGAAAGTCTATTGTATTTTGTCTTTTTCTGGGTTGTCTGAATACCACAGGAGTATGCAATAAAAAGTTGTTAGATACCAAATTACTTGGCGCTCTTATGAAAATTTCTAGTGAAACAATTTCGTGTTCCCCTTCAATCATTTTTCTTGAGGAATTCCACTTTGATTGTTACCAGCTTTCACTTGCTTTGTTCTATTTCTTTCTTCCTATTTAATCTTTTCGGCAAGATCATTAGAACTTTTTGCTCGTTTGACTCACCCATCCCCTTTTTATGGTGATGACTATTCTTGTAAGAATTTTTTCTGGACATTTAATGGACCAATTATGCCAAAATGTTAATTTAACTGAGTGTGGCTCAACTCAATCAAGAAACTTTCATATCAAATTGGCATCTGTTTATCTGCAGTCTAAATTCCTTTATGTCGAAGATTGTAATGGAATTCAACAGCGGGTGGTATAGAAAGACTAGCGAGAAGTACCAAAGAAATACTCTAAACAGCTATTAGAAAGATAGTCCGTATGAACCAAATATCGTTTAATTTCGAAACGTGAGCATTGTAAGTATATGTTGGTGCATTATCGAAACCACCTATGGATAATTCAAAAGATGAATTATCATTGTAGTTTGCATTTACATTGATGATTAATCAATGCTTGAGAAATAATGTTTGTTTACACCTTTCTCCAATCTTTGACTGTTGGAAAGGTATCACTTTAGACGTAATCGTCTAAATTGATTTGAATTATAGGCAACGGCTGTTCCAACTTTTATATCACACCGATGTTATCGATCGTAGCATAAAATTTAAATATCCTCCATTACGTTGCTTTTGCTGTACATATAATTACAAAACAAATTTATTTTAAAGTGCAGCTTTACTGGAATTGGTTGCCTTTAGCACCAGTGCCAATTAAACACAAATTAAAATATGTGACACATTTCCTTTCCGTTACTGATTTTGTATCTCGATAAGATAAGTATTAGTCAATGTTGCAAAGGTAGGCAAGTTTTTATGTCGTCTAATTATATCTGATAATATCATAAATACTTGATTTTTATTGTGATCTTAAATGGAAAATCAAATTGTCTTTAGAAAACTATTAATATATTCAATGACACGGAAGGGTCTTAAACTTAAACATTTATAAACAGGTGTTTAAACCTTGGAATTTATTTTCTTAAGTATATGTAGTTACTACTTGTTTTACTTCATAATTTTAATGTATTCTTGTGATGATTACAATAATACGTGTATAAACCTTCTTGCGAAAACTATCTAAAACTGAAAACATCTTCTTCAGAGTCAAGTGCAAACCGCAAAAGTTTAATGGAGCAAGTACAAACATCTTAGTTTTTTCTTACTCAAATCCGGTGAAGCCAGCAATTTAAAACCGTTTAACTCAAGTTTTTAGCAACTCTTTATATTTGTTTCACATGATTTTTATATTTTTTGATTTGCTCGATGAATTTCTTATTTTTTAAGAAATTTTAAAGACTTTCGTAAAAACTTTGCAAATTAATTAAAAGTAAAAGTTGTTCAGATAAAAAAGTAAACTAACACCTTTTTGTTATCCTAATTGGCCCAAATGCTTTCGAAATGGGTTTTCAATTAACTTTTGCTTTTTAAAACCTTTTAACGACTTTTTAACGAAATTTTAGAAATGTTTTGATATGAATGCTTCTGATTGTATTTACTTCCAATTTTCCCGAATTAATTGACATTAATAGAACGAATCCTGTATTTTAAAAGAAGGCTGGGAATTACCCTTTTTTGGCGTCCTCAATGTAAAACTAAAATACATGCCGATAATCTCAAAATAAAGTGTTCTTTATACCTTCTTTTTATTTACAACTTTATTACATATACACTACATTTATGTGATTATGTAAAAATACGTTTGATTCTATAAATTTTTAAAAGAAACCAAAAACTAAAGCTACTTTCACTTCTTTTTCAGGGTCCTTCATCCAATTATAAATCGCTTACACTTATTTTCATGTCATAATTTTACGTGAAGATTTCTTTTACGTCAACTAACTTAGCAGAAAAAAATAATAAACAATTTATGCGGCGAACAATATTTTCTTTTCCGTGAATCATACAGAATTTCAATAATTATTTTGTTAAAAAAAATAGTCCATTTTTAGAATGCTTTTCTCTGAAATGGTTTGAACAAACATTTTTTTAAAGTTTTATTATGATTTGCTACTCCTTTTGAGAATTACAGAGTAATATAAATTTTCAACAATTTTTGAAATCTGTTTTCTAGTAGAACGGAACGTCAATTGGCAATAATTGGAAAAAAAAATTATTTTTTCACAAAATGTTCACGTTTCTTTGCTATAAAACAATTATTTATTTTAATAATTTTTGCAATTTTATAGGTTCAAATAAAAACCAGTACTCCTCTTGAAATGTGTGCTAAATTTGGTCAAGATCGCTGAATTATATTTAGTACTTGGAATTTTACTTTAAAACTTTACAATAATACGCCTCTACAATCAATACAATATTCAAGTTCGCAAAATCTATGTTCTATAAGAAAGAAATAAGGCTGGGTTCCTTTTGTAGTTATTAGGTTAAAAAAACGCTTCAATTTTGTATTTTGTTGAATGAATGGAATATATAATATTAAAAATGAAATACTTTCAATTTAAAATTTAAATTAATTTGAAATAATTGTACTCGTTTGTATACTAACAATTAATAGAAAAACAAACTGTTTAAAAGTTGAAGCTCTTTCGAATTTGGTTAACTTTTAACTATTTGGTTTGATTTTCAGTAAAATTAATTCGGTTGACATTGATATATTGATTTGAAATGATGAATTGGTTGAAATGGATACTGAAAGAAATGCATACTTGAAATAGAATTATGAACGCCGTGGGCCCTAGAATATCGTTTTCATTCAATTAATTATAATGATAATGCTTATGGGTTTACATAAACTTTCATCTAATCGAATATAAATAATTTGTTAAAATATTCAATTATTTTTTGTTTTACAAATCAATAATGTTAACCGCGACAATATCTCTAAATTACCTTTTTCTAACAAAAGTGACAAGAAGGTTAAGAAGGCTTTTATTTGATATTATATAATTTGTACCTTAGCAGAATTATGTAGTTATGGTATATTTGATTGAAAATTTCAAGTTATCTTGAGAACCCAATTCTTCCAAGAATTTCTAAAAATAATCAAATAATCCTTGAGGTTGGTAAAAGGGTACATCTATTGTTTATTCCATCCATATAACATTAAATAAATGGCTTCATTACCTCGCAATGCTGCTCTTATTATTTATATACTGTTTGATAAACCATTTATCATGAGAAAGACACTCGACACTTATTCACATCATGTTCCACCTTTTACTTGCCAATGAACCTTTGACACAGAACCACTGAAAGCAAAAGACAATGGGTCCGTTCGACAGACGTGAAGTGAAACACACCTCGCGGCCACTTTTTGCCGCACATCGAGGGGCATATGAGCGTTTAATTTGTGTCTATTTGATTCGCCTATGCCATTTAATAGGGGAGTGGTTGGTTCCCTAGCAATTACATTCTATTATCGCCGAGAAAATCGCCTCCGAGCACTACGTGAGACACCGCAGTCATCGTCCGCGGTAGGCCTTGCATGGTCACTTAAAGGGACAATCGACGCCAGGTTTTCGCGAACGTGCGACACCGCGGTACCCAGCGGCGAATCAGGAACACTCCGATAGTTCGATACCAATCATTTCTCTGAAACCATACTATGAGATGCAGCGATTACCGAGATAGCTGGCCGTACATTTCTTAGCAATTAAGTGACTATACAGGTAAACCGGTGGATCTGATGGGCCACGGGCAGGTTAGATAATTTGCAGTAGATCGTAGATAGTAACTAACCTTCACATCTAACTCATGCTACTTGCCATTAGTCGTAGTCTTGTACTCGCAGGGCTGCGCGGTGTGATAAATTGCACTCGCATTTTTCTTTACCGACATAAAAAGAAAATACGCTTTTGAAGACAACTCTGACGAACGTCTTCGAAATCGCACCGGAGAAAGTTACTGGCTAAGGAAGTTCAACTTCTGGTGATGGTAGCACAATACCACTGATAGACGGACTGAAAAATTTCGCCACTACAGTGCCGGGCTTAATTCAGGTGGAAAATTGGAAATGCACCAGTGCAGCTTGTTGGACGCAACTGCTGCCCGTCTACTGTAGGTGTAAACAATGTGTGATAACGCTGACAGATTGCCAGTCTCGTTTCACAGTCCGTGAAGACAGAAACTGACAAAGATGCTACTTACCGAAACAAAGGCTCTTGGAACTGAGACAGTCTTATTCGAGCTCAATATTTTCTTATAATTGGCTATCGGCCAAGTACGCCATGCATCCGGGCTCAGTTCACATTCAGTCTAACTAAAGGTTACAAAAACTGAAAAACATTACTAATATATTTTTTTATGTAACCAGATTGAGATTGAGAACGCCTATCAATTTCTTAACGGATTTGCTAATGGCGACATGTGTGCTTTGTGCAAAGAGCTTATTTTTATGCTCCTGCTATTCTTCAGGCTATAATATTCCATTTACTAGCATATTTAGCAATTAATTCAGCGAACACCTTATTACATTTTCCCTAAAGCAGCAGCAAGTGGGTGTACCCGGACCGTACCCGGATTTCGCTAATAAGAGCTTGTAGTAATCGATTGGTTGATATTCGCGCCCAAAACGCCATTGGCCAGATTCTGCGATGTGATAAAGTTTAATTACACGACAGGAAATTTTAGGCGGTAACTTGTTCGGTGGATATGGGATATTTGCTTTGTCGTGATTTATCAAATTGTGCTCCCATTCCCACTATTTGAGTTTTCGTGTTCTCATGTTTTTAATTTGTTAGGCAGTTGTCCGGGTAATTTGATAACATCGCATGAACGGATATATCACGAAGGTTTTCGTAATCTCATGAGTAACCGCACAGCTAGTCGAATTTATCGTTCATTTATCTTTTCCTTTTTATTTCATTGAAGCAAAATATTTTATTGGTCTCTTTTTCTCAACGTACAATAGTTTTGTCATTCCGTTCATATTACTGAAAACAGTCAATGCATATCATATTTATAAACTGAAGTTATTTCTTATTTATAAAAAGACTACAAGCCTAACATTATACATATTATTCATAAAGTATGACAGAATTTGTGAGCTAACTCAGTATTTAGGTTCTTAAAAATATTACTTGTATGTACATATTCATAGTAATAACATTAACAATATATGTATGTATGTATCTACCTATATTTGTTCTAATTCTCACAATATGAATTATTTTTGCTTGCTCTAGCTATGTATGTATATAAAATAAAATACCTACATATGTTCAAAAACTTCATCATTTCTTATGTAGAAATTCGAACAATTTACTACCCTATTTCTAATTTCTCCAACTGAAGGTTAGAAGTTCTTACATTCGCTTTAATTAGTTGCTCTCCACTTCTATTTAAAAAAATAAAAATATTATTAACATACATATTTCGAAACGGTTACGTTTCACAATCATTTCAACGCTATTGCTGTATCTCAAGCTCCTCCTACCATTATCATCAAATCGTTGTGAAAACTTGCCGCACTTAAATTTACTAGATTGAAATTGGTTCTTTTTTCTAATTCAATATTTAAAAATTTCACAGGCAGTCCACCAAAAATTCATGAAAAAGATAAATCTGGTAAGTTTGAATACCACAGCACATAGTTTTGGCACAAAAACAAAATAATTTCACCCATCTTGGGATCTTTTGCCACATATGTAGTATGTACAATAATTACGCTATTTCCGTAGTTTTGTTATTTAATATTTCTTCATAAAAATATTTGCGGGTAACTTCATCTTTACTTTCTTTTGTTTTACTATTTTCCTACCTGAAATTTATTACATTTTTGAAACTTTAAGCATCAATATTTCTTCCTTTTCTTTTGGGTGAGTAACAATTTTAATATTTTTGCACTTTCTTTCTCATATTAATTTTCAATTTCTGCAAAATAATCGATTGTACCTAATGGAAAAGGGTGTTACTAAATAACATACCTTTTTAAAAAATTATAAATTCAAATTAAAAAATCTGTGAACTGTCAAACAATTTCCATCATAGTTAATTATTCGTTTTCTTCACAATCTATTTTACTTATAATATATTGTAAATAAGGTGCCCCACAACCCTCAAGTTATTCAATAAAATATGTATAACTACTGCAATAAATGCCCATGTTTCCAATAAATACATGGGAATGTAAGTCATTCCGAAGATAATTAAATAATGCTTGTAGTGCTGAAATAAAAAATGAAATCAAAAAACTATTAAAGTTTATAAAAAACGATTTACGTAGTTGTTTAATGAACGAGAAACTTAATGTAATTTATTCTTCAAAATATTAAATTAAACCTCAAGGCGGTTAGCCATTTATCAAAATCAACGATTATACCCTTCAGGTAGTAGCATTAAAAGTTAGCGAATATGACAGTAACGACTCATTTACTCTGACAGGAAAAATACTTGAAAGTGCTCCTTAACGCATGTTTCACTTGTTTTTCAAAAATTGTGAATAATTCATTTGTTGGTTTAGAAAGTGTTGAAACACTTGCCCGTAAATATTTCGAGAGCAATTGAATGCGGTGCCTGTTCACTATCCCTTTCGTAACCGAAACGAATAGTTCAAATATTTTCAACTCGTTCAGTCTGTAACTCGTTAAATTTTATTAATACGTAAGCAGGATCCGCCCCTTGATTAAACTGCCCGAAGCCGCATTAGTCGACTTTCTGCTTTCATTAAATGGTCTAATCTTTATTTTTTTTTTATTTTTAACGTGAACGAGTTCGACTCTATTGCAATTTTTCAATTTCCCCGCTAAAAATCGTATTTAATACTAGATTTATCAGCAAGCTCACCATTTGTAATTAATCACAGTCCTGCGACTCATTTCGTCGTCATTACGCGCTGCTTTGTCGGACTAAAATTTTCGACAATGCCCTCTCGCCTGCGCATACAATTTTCGAAGAAAGTAAAAGTCGATTCGAGGGAAACGAGTTTCCACGGTGTGGATTTTGCGTGAAGCGCTTTTTGCGGTATCCGTCGGAGTCGTCGTCTCCTTGCAATTTTTCTGCGCGCCTGCCCGTGGGTTGATACTCACGCTTTTGCTTTAGTTTCTATGATTAATGATCGGTTGCCCGCGTAATTTTATCCACCGTTTAGGGGCCTTGCAGACTTGTCAGAATATTCGCGGATTGATCTCTTTATTACCAGTGTTCTCCTTTTATCCCGTGTGCCGGGCCGCATGCTTACTACATGTGAATGGATCGAATCTGAAACAAAAGGTATGTAGCTCATGATCTCATCGCAACCGTTTCACAGACAACTTTTTCTACTGGCCAGTTAAATTAGCTCGCGACTCTGAGATTGATTTATGATATGAGCCTAAAATAGAATGTGACTGCTGGGAAATGAATTTAATTAGAAATTTCGCCCTAGAAAAACAAAAGACTTAAGCGACGAACTTGCGAATAAGTAGTGAAATTTTATTTTAATTGTTGATTTTATGGAACGTTTAGGATTCTTTCAGGATTTTTGATCCACTAAATTTTAATAATTTTAGTATCAAACATTGATTTTGGGCACATATTCTATTCCTTAGCCCTTTACTTGTTGATAAGGAGAAGAGTTATTTCATAAAATGTTGTATTAATTCGTATACTAATTTTAACAAAAATGAGCAAAAACTTAATGCAATTCTGTTCAAAATTATAGGAACAAATTCTCTTTTATCTCTCTTTAAATAGGAAATACCGTTTTTCTCACGATAAAAATAGAAGTTTTTCGCAGAATAGTTTGTAGTTCAAGTTTTCGTCGCTGTGTGATTCAAACCGTTGTTATTACATGGTGAATTTTTACTAAATAAAGAAAAAATTCAAAGCCTTCCCTAAAATAATAAAAACATTGTTGAATTGTTTCAAAAATTGTAAAAAAATTAGTTGAGGTGTCCAAGTTGTGGCAGGTAGGGAAACTAACTATGTGACAATTATACAGAGCGTGAGATGCCAATCAAGGTTTGGTCCTACAATTTCCGACAGCACTGTATACAAGATCATCATAATCAAAACCTGTGGGACACTGTAATATTGTAAGCAATTATGAAGTATAATTATAGGTAATCAATAATATCAATAGCTAGGACTTCATACGGCGGATGTGTTAAACTATCATTTTTACAGGAAAATTATGATAAATTTATTATAACTAGAGATGAATACCTTTTCTTATCAGGCCCGGTAGATCCAGAACTTTAATTTGGAGGGTGCTGGTCATATTATTGATAAGAAGCAGTCTCGCTCTAAATCGACTTTCTTGCTTCTTTGAGAATGAGGGTAAGGTTCGTAATCTATTCTTTGTTCCAATAAACATTAAACTATAAGTTTGGGAAAACCCGCTTTAAATCCTATCTTCTTTCTATAGTACCAAAATTATTATATTAACATGACTCATACAGCACTTAGTACAAATTACCACAGCAAGTCGTGCTCTAAATTTGTTGAGCTGCTATGGTTCGAACAACTAGTCCTAGAGATGTACGTTGATGGTAAACCAAATATGATCGCTACAAACTTCAGTTATTTCAGATAGGCTTCCTTTCAGGTTTACAACTAAATCCCTACCTCTTAGCCCAATTTTTAACAAATTTTTACCGTGCAAAACATAAGTGTAGCAAATTTAATTCAGCAGACTTTACTATAACTAACGAACTCAATTTATGGATTGTATTTTGATTTTTAAAAACTTTGTACTATGGCATTTTAAATCCTGACATTGACAGAAAGATTTTAATTTTGTAAAGAAAGAACAGGATTAAATTAACTAATACATATGTACACATATGAAAAATTATATTGCGCTTCTTCTTATATATATAAAATAGTTGGAGAAAGAAACTCAGTGGTTTTTTTTTTGCTATTACATAACTTAAATATTTCATGTTTACACAAATTGAGCAGTCATCTTGCCTCTTAGCTTCGTTGAATATATGTACCTATAAATGAGAAATTCACATGTTGAAATGTTCACGCAAATTATGGAATTTGTAGATTCCGGGGTTTAAGACAGAAAAAACACTCGAACTGATTCGCACCAAAACCAACTTTTATTTCTTAACAGCCACTTGAACAATTCAAAGATCGGAACTCAACTAACTAACTCTTTAATTTTACCTAACTAGCTTAGATTATGGCCAGACATGCTGTCAGCACTTTCTCACATTATCGTGAGAAACTTTGACTCAGAAAATCCGAGTCTTGCTAGATGAGCTGGGCAGCTCAGGTAACGTCACGTTTTCTGGGTCTGTCATATACATAACCCCTCCTTGGCCAGAATAAGACTTCTCCTGAAGTCTTTTATTTAAAAAATTCTTTTTGTTTACAATTTTGATTTGAGTTCCTCTGCCTTTTTTCCAAATTATACAATACATACATATGGCTATTACTACAATAGTTTTTAGGGAGAAACTTATTCCATAAGATACAGTTTTGTGAAATTTTAATTCTTCGATTTCTTTTATATTGTCAAAATGTTTAAATGCGATATTGTCAAAGGTTATGGCTTTTACATAAGATTGATTAAAGTTGCTACTTGGATAAAAGTACTTATCTTGAATGATCTTCTTTTGATTACAAAATGTCTCTTGGTACAACTTAATTTCACAATTATAAAAAGATATAAAGTAATTTTTATTTAAAGTTATATTTCTATCATCACAATTTTGAATTAAATTTTCTTTTTCGGCATTTTTTACTAATAAAGTTTCATCATCCAAAATTTCGATTTTTGTTTTGTTATTATACCTATATTTACATTGATTTTTCCAAATGCACAATTTACTAGTTTTTAAATCTTTTAACATTGTATCTTCCTGATATGTTAAGATTTTGTTTTCAATTTCTACAATATATTCATTACTTTCCTCAATTTCAATAAAATCTTTATTTGGTAAAGGTGTAATTAATTTTAAATCCGTTCGAATGTAATTTTGGGGAATTTTAATTGCAATTACTAAAAGTTCATCTTTGTATTTCATTATTCCTAATTTTATTAACTTTAATTTATAAAAATCAATATCATATGTTCCTATTTCTTCTGCCGTTAGTATACTTGGATGTACAATGTTATGCTTTGCTGATGCAATGTTGTCCTGTATTTGATTTATTTTATTCTCTAAATATCTTAACTTTATCATCTGATCTAAATACAATGATTTTCTTATAATTTCATTATTTTGTTTGCTCAATTCGCCGAATGCTTTTGTCATCTTAATTCGATCTTCTTCTACAGCTTTTTTAAGTATATTCATCGTGTCGTTAAAATGTGTGTTTATTGCAATCTGTTTATTAAGTGTTGTTATAGCATTATGATTGTTTTCATCAATTATTTTTAAGTGTTCTAATATTTCTTGCCTATCTTCGTCGTCCATTGTGCCAAATAACCACTTATTAACTTTACCGACAAAGTTAATTAATCCTCTTTTATTTCTTATATCACTTGGCATAATGGATTTGATTTTTGCTCTAATTGTATATAATTCAGTTCGTATTAAGTTTTTATTGTCTACGTCTAGTCCTTCTAAATTATTCTCAATTTGTGTAAGTATATTATTTATTTCTTTAGGATTAATAATGTGCAATAAAGTACTTGTTTGGTTGACTATTTCCACCTCTCGAAGTTTTATCTGTATATGTCCTACTTCTTCATATATTGGATTGACTTGTGCTGCTGGTATTATCACGAGAAGGATCAGTACGACGTTGATTGCCTGCAGATTTGAATGGTCTTTTAATATTGGTAGTGTGTACATTTCTTAAGGATTTTATCCTATAGTAAGGTTCGTCCTTATGTCTGAGTCTTTTGTAATTCCTAATAGGCCCTACTAATCTTTTTTCGACGTAATTTTTCCTGGCAGTATTTCTTTTGTTTATTGTACGGTTTTTTGTTTTATTAATTATTTCCTGAAGTTTTCCGACCGCTAGATTTTCTTTAGCTTCTCTAGGAGTACACCTGATCGTCGAGTGATATCGATCGTTATAGTTTCCTATAGCCATCTGTATCTTCATTTCTACTGAGAGTTCCCTATCCTCAATACTTGTTATTTTCTCTAACAAGGTTGAGTGTAGTCTCTCAATGTCGGAGTTCCCGGTGTGACTATTGGGAGTTGTATGATGCACTTTTATATTTTCTGCTTTTAGATATGCCATCAACTGTTCTGCTTTAAATTCGTTATCCATTATTATTTTATTAGGTTTTCCGAATTTTGCAAAATGTTCCATCATAAGAGTCTTTTTTGTTCTCCAATTTCGGTCCGTTATGCAGTAAGCTGCTGCAAACTTTGTTAGTTTATCAATTATCGTTACAAAAGCATGTTTTTTAAAGTGAAAAATATCTAAATGAATTATATCATTCTTTGAATTCGGGATTTCTGTCAACAAAAATTTCGGTTTAATCGGTTTACGGTCGTATTTAACTTGTTGACACTTCTCACAATTATTTATTATTAATTGAATGTGTTCTCTAAGTTTAGGATAATAAATTTTATCTTTTAGGCTGTAGTAACATTCATTTATTCCGCTATGCATAGATTCCTTCGTATGATAAAGAGATAATTGCCTATGCAGTTCTTCTTCAGTTAATATCTCTATAGCTCTCTTAGAACATTTTATAAATTTCGTGCTCCGATCATTTGAAAACATTGAAATAAGAATTAACTGGACTTTATGGTAATCTGTGTCAGAAGTTTCCGAATAGATGCCTGTGTGCCCTTTTTTAATATATCTTCTCAACTTATCCTTTATTTCATTTTCAGTATGTAACGGATTGATTTCAATAATTCTTCTTTTATGTAATGTTCTTAATTCCTCTCCAGGACTATAGGTTAGTATTATTTGCGTTTTATACTTGTTTACAATGTCCTCTTTTATTCCTATATGGTCTAATCTTTGTTCGTCCACGGAATGTATTGTATCAGATATCACAAGATTTGATTCTGTATCGTTTTCTTCACTGATTTTTTTCGTATTTTCTAGTCTACTCAAATAATCCGCTACCTTATTTTCCTTGCCCTGTAAATACTCAATCTCATAATTAAACTCTTGAAGTTTAAGTAGCCACCTTTGATGTCTTTGTGAAAATTCTTTACCTTTGTATTTACTGTTCAGATATTTAATAGGGACATGATCCGTCACAATTTTAAATTTGTTACCATACAAATATGGTCTGAAATAATTGACAGCGTATACAATTGCCAAAAATTCTTTATCGGTGGTGCAATAATTTTTTTCATGATTATTTAACGTCCTTGAAATATAACAAACCGGATGCCCTTGTTGTGACAGAACTGCTCCTATGGCATGATCGCTAGCATCAGTTGTTACAACGAATGGTTTGTCATATTCTGGGTACTTTAATATTGGATGTGAGCTTATAAGGCTTTTAAGGTTTTCAAATGCTGCTATGTATTGTGGATCATTTACATTTATTTTATTATCTTTCTTTAGGTATTTAATCATAGGGTATGCTACCTTTGAATAATCTTTTATAAATTTTCTATAAAAGCCGGTAGCTCCTAAAAATCCCTTTAATTGCTTTTCTGTTTTTGGTATTGCTATTTCCTGTATCGTCTTTATTTTGTCAGGATTTGGTTTAATTCCGTCAGCTGACAAAATATGTCCTAAAAATTCAGTGTCTTTTTTTAGAAAAGTACATTTATCTACCTGAATTTTCAAATTGTGTTCTTGAAGTCTAGAAAATATTTTACTTAACGATTTTTCGTGTTCTTCCAAAGTTGTTGAGAATACCAATATATCATCTAGATATACCACACAAATTTGGTTAATAAACTCTCGCAGTATTTCGTTCATTAATCTCTGAAATGTCGCCGGGGCATTCTTGAGACCGAATGGCATTCGTACATATTCATATAATCCGGCAGGAGTAACAAAAGCGGTTTTTTCAATATCTTTTTCGGCTACAAGAATTTGATGATATCCCTTCGCTAAATCCAAAGTACTAAAATATTGGGCTTTTCCCAATTTGTCTAATATGCCTTCGATATTAGGGAGGGGATATTTGTCATCAACGGTTACTTGATTTAACCGTCTATAGTCTACGACAATTCTGAATTTTTGTATACCTGAATTATCTTTCTTTTTGGGTACTACTATAATAGGGGAACTGTATCTACTGCTACTTTGCCTTATTATGCCTTGTTTTTCCATTTCTTCCATTTGCTTTCGTACCTCTGCTTCATGTTGCGGTGGGTAACGGTAAAGTTTAGAATTAATTTGCTCATCTGTCGTGGTTTTTATTTCATGAACCACAGTGTTTGTATTTGTTAACATATCGCCTTCTTTAAATAGAAGTTTGTGATATTTTTGAATTAATTTTTGAACCATATTTTTTTCTTTTTCATTTAAATGATCTAATACAAGATGTTGCACTTCACTTACTTCCAAAACATTAACCTCTTCTTGGATAATTTTCGTTAAGAACGGAAGGCTCACTTTATTAGTCAAAATAATTTCTTTATTTTCTATATTTATTTCTTTTACATTTTTCTTAATAAAATCCATTCCCACTAAAAGATCATATGGTTTATCTAATTTCATCGCTATCCACTTCATTCTTGCCTTCTCAGAATATTTAAATTCACTTGGGCATAGAGTTGCGACGGTTTTGTTAGGTTTGTTTACTTCTCCTTGAATAGTATTGATTGTTGTTGATGTATTGTTCAGAATTTGATACTTAGAAGATGAAATTTTATTTTCATTTAATATACTTATGGTTGAGCCTGTATCTACTAATGCTAGATATTCCTCATTTTGTATTGTCAGTGTGATCAAGATTTTGCTATGTTCCGAGGCTAATTTATAAAAAACGTTTCGTCAATAGTATTGGTTTCCTGTCTACTTATGTTGTCCACTTCCATTGGTTCTGGTCTTTGTCTGTTTTGCCAACTTTCACTTATTCTGTTTTCACTTTGTCCTGTTTGCTGTGTTCTATTCTGATCGTAGGTATTATAATTCTGTCTGTGAGTCGGGTAATTAGGTCTGTGTTGTTGTGTTCTATTTTGATTGTAATTATTATAATTTTGTCTGTGGGTCGTGTTATTAGTTCTGTGTTGCTGTGTTCTATTTTGATCATAATTGTTATGATTATTCTGATAATTAGTTTCTGATCTATGATTATTTCGCTGAGCAATGTATTTCCTTTCGACATTTTTATTTTCATTGTTCTTATTGAAATTTTTAATAATTAGATTCAAATTCAAATTGCTTTGATCTTGTCCTATAAATTCATTCACTATTTGTCTAATATCTGTTAATTTATATTTTGACATTATAGCATAAGCTAGTGATCCTGACACTAATTCCTTAATTCTTTGTACTAACATACCACTGAAAATTTCTATCATTATTGTCCCGTTATCATTAAAAGCTGAGAATTCAATCATATCTTCTACTATATTTCTAATTTTATTATCTAAGTCTTTAATACTACTTACTCTTAATGAGCTTATCTCTCTAGTTATTGTCATCTGGTCTTTTGATGGTTTGAAGTGTCTCTTGAGTTCCTGTTTGCATGCTTCCCAGTTAGCTGGAGGGTTCACCTTAAGTAAATTTTTTGCACTCCCTTGGATTTTTTCGTTGAGGATAATCTGGAACGCTCTATCGGCTTCTTCTCCGTATTCTGCTAGGGCTGCTGTAACCGAGTCTATGAAGGACGGTAATGTCCCTCTTTCTCCTTTGAATATCGGCAAATACAGAATTTCCTTTTCTATTCTTTGCCTTTGATTTCTGGGCTGGTTATTTTGCACCAGGAGTTGAGTTAGTGTCACTATGCACTGTTCTATTTGGTCTTGTTGCGCCATTTCAACGAGGGCTCTTCTTTGGTCCAATAGCCTTTCCCGATTCCGTTGTCTCTCAATTGTGATTTGTTTAATGTCCCCTTAGTGTCGTTTCTGCATAAGCCACTTAAATTTCACTTTGGCCTACTTTGTTTCCCACTTTCTTTCGGTTATACCTTGGGTACACTTCACCACTTACACTGAAGAGATCTTTACATAGAACTTTGATCGTTTCGGGAATTTTATATTTTTTTTTTTTTTTTTTTTTTGTTTCGATTTCACTGGATCTCTTTTCTTTCGATAGAGATCCTACCGACTGCGCCAATTATGGAATTTGTAGATTCCGGGGTTTAAGACAGAAAAAACACTCGAACTGATTCGCACCAAAACCAACTTTTATTTCTTAACAGCCACTTGAACAATTCAAAGATCGGAACTCAACTAACTAACTCTTTAATTTTACCTAACTAGCTTAGATTATGGCCAGACATGCTGTCAGCACTTTCTCACATTATCGTGAGAAACTTTGACTCAGAAAATCCGAGTCTTGCTAGATGAGCTGGGCAGCTCAGGTAACGTCACGTTTTCTGGGTCTGTCATATACATAACCCGCACGTTTAAATATAACTAGAGAAAAAGCCAACGTACTAAATTAAAAATTGGAGAAAGTTGACTTCACTTATCTAGGGCCGTACATTGAGTTGGAAGTAGGCAAAAAGGCTCTTAGCGCCTAATAGCTATCATCATCGATTAAAAAGTGATCGGCCGCATAAATCCTAAGAATGCGGCGAAGTCAAAGCGTAAGACCAGGAGAATAGGCAGCTGGCAAGGTGTGATCCAATAAAATTATTGAGGTGATCAGCCATTCCTGTTAGCAATGAATTAAAAGTGACAACCGGCGGCGTGAAATTGCCGACATGCTAAGAAAAACTTGAACTTGCCACTCACTCAAGTTTCTCTTATTTTCCCCACAATTTACATCGTACATCCGGTCAGACAAGAGCCCCGAAAGACGTAACTAAAATCAGCAGAAACACCCAGCCCACGGAAATTCCTGATTGAGGACATGAGCCTCCCTTCATTTTCTTCTGATTCATCTGACCGCGAAATAATTTCATTATTTTACATTTTTAACAAATCGCAATATATGCAAATTTCTCAGAAACGGAGGTACGGCAGGATTACGATCACTTCAAAAAGCACTTAACAATGAATATCTCGTTCATCGTAATGTTTATGATTGTGTCATTTCAAAGTTGTGACATTTTTGCTGAGTTCATGAGAGGCGCAGTAAATAATCACACCTGCGATTTCTTGAAAATATGCGAGGCCTTTCTTTTATTACACTCCCGTCCTGTGGTACATGATACGTGTAATTACGTGAAAGTAGGAGGCTTATTTATGGTCAGCTATTAAAATTTCGCGGAAATCACAACTTATGTGCTTTTGATGTTTAATCATGATAAGGTGGTGGCTGCGTAATGTACGAAACAATTTTTATTTTTTGGGAATTTTCTCGCAGACTCGTGTGTCCTTGAAAATGTTGCTGTAATTTTGGTAAAAAATTGTTTTTACCTAGATACTGGTTCTTACATTTAAGGATTGAAGTTAATTATTTTGTGGTATCTTAATTACAGCAAATTACATGCCAGAAGTATATCTGCTAAATCCTTGATGGACTCACCCGGAACTATAACCCGAAACTGCAATTGTGGCATATTTTTTAATTTTCTCACGTGCCGACCAGATCGCGATAGTTGATTTGATCTTAAAATTGCTGGAAACGTTAAAAATTTGAGGGTAAAATTATGATTAATTATTGTGGCACTCGGTAAGGTTTCTTCAAACATATTTTCGTTTATTTTTTGATTACACTATACTTATTCAATATGCTTTTTTTTTGAATATTTAATTTTTCCGAGAAGACGATATCTCAAAAGTTAGAATATTATTTAATTTGTTCGGCATTTTTAATTATAATAAAAATAAATCCGATTAAAAGCAAGCACAAAACCCGTGTTAAGCTTGCTTTTACAGTGAGGCGTTAGCTATCATTAACGGTTATATAAATATATTTTGTTCATATGATATTCGAAATCAGGTCCTAATTCCACTGGCTTTCTAAAACCAATATTTTCCTAAATTATAATAAATAAAACATAGTCACGTCACTAAATTCAATCAGCCAAAATGAAGATATATTTTTTGTAAAAAATAAAATGAGCAAATGAATAATTGATATAAAACAGAAAATAAAAATAATAAAAGTGAAAAAACATAACAGGACTTGGACTTTCACGTTCCGAAGGTACTGCGCCAATTAACTTCTGAATATACGTAGTACACTTAATCGCCTCCAACAGAGTATAGTAATACATGCCTCAATTTAATGAGCGTAGTAAAAGTTGTAATAACGTAACGTAATGAGTAATTGTAAGACATGTTGATCAAAATCTGACATTGAGCCCAAAAAAACAGGGAGTAATGAAACAATCCGAAATCGTATGATATAAGTAATGCATGAAGGATATTCTCTGAAACCTTCGTACGAATTAAATAAAAAATTAGTTTTAAAATTTTAAATCTTAAACAAAATATAGTATACTCAGTTTGTTTTAATAATGTAAAATTCAGATATTCAGTCCTAAAGGATTATTAATTAAAAATAAAATGCCAATTATATGACAATTTTAAGGTGTATGGTTACTCAATTCACTTATATAAAAGTGAGTTAAAATTTAGATTAATTTATATACATACTTGCCAAAATCCCATTAATCTTTCATTTTAATTTCCTTTCTCTTATTCAAAATCATTTTGCAGCTATTATGATACCAATGACACCTGTATTTATAAAAAAGACTGAAGGACATTGCACTAGCACAGCGAATTATGGTGTTATTACCCTTCACTTTGTTCCCGATTCCCAAAAATCCGGATAACTTTAGTAAAAGAAATTTTCGAAAGTTGCCCCAGCCCCAGCATAATTCATTCCTCCTTTTATTTATTTTTTTCCATCTTTTACAACACAATACAATTTCTGGGTCGTAATCTTCGATCTCAGATTGTAAATAAACAGGTGCACATTGCACGGTCTTGGTCCAGAGTGACCGGACAAACTCGTTCAAAAAAGTCAACATTCAGCAAAAATCCTGGTATGTTTTGTAATTGAGCAACAATTTCTGACTGGATCAAAGTGAATGGACACTCAGTACTATGCGTTTTCATTACGCAGCATTTCTTTTTCGCATAATAATTCTCAACTTGAACTACTTTTCATGCCGTATACCTGTCCCTGCAAGAGTTTTGCTGACAGCATTTTGAGTGTGAAAGTTCTTGCGAAAGATGTCCGCGATCGGCGGCATTGTGAGCCACGCACACACCGGCTTAATTAGAACCACATCGTCGCAGTTCGACAAGTGGCTTGTTTATTATTCCTTGGCCGCTTTATCATTAATTACCATTTCTGCGCCATAGGTGCAGGCATATATTTATTCATTTGGCCGCTGTTAGCGATGTTGTTTTTCTCACAGCCTCGCATGGTCCAAATGTCACCACGATCCTGCAGATCGTGATTATCGAGCAAGTAACCCATTTGTTTACCCTCACTGCCGGTGTACCCACCTGACATGAGTGATTAATTCTATCTGATATGACACTTTTCGTGCAAATCTAAGAATACTGTGGAAACCCATCAGGAGATTTCTGCCAATCATCATCGTGACTGGATAGATTGGCTACGTAATCCATGTGAAGGCGAAAGTCCATCTTTTCAAAACTTTCATCGGAAATCAAGACTTTTGAAATTTTGTATAACCTCATGGATACGTGATGTTAAGACTCTTCGGAAACTAAGATAGACCTAATGTCTGCACAATTTCGGTTTATAAATTGATTAATCTGAATGAGTTTTGACCTTTCTTACTCTTTATTTATTTTTCATTATGTATGCTGGTCACATTCATCTCTATTATTGTACGAATACTTTCCGTAGTAACGAATTTTTTCTTAGACTTAATAACGAAAAATTTATTATTGACACTTTAAAAAATATGTCTAAAAGTCATGCATTGTTCGAATTACTTTGACGTCCTAAATATAATATCATGAAATAAAAGCTAGATATTATTAAAAACTTTATATCATAAAAAATTCTTGTAAACGTCTAACAGTATACCTAAATACACTAAAAATGTCTTATCTCAGCAGTCTTTAAATTTTTTGATTTGGATCATTTTATCTCATATCTTCTAGTAGTATCAACTCCTTTTTCAATATTTCATTCCCTATATTAATACAATCGGACCTCAAAACCCAAGTAAATATTTTTAACGGAACAACATTGAATTAGAAGTCCCGTTTCCAATTTTTAAGAAATCTTGTAAAAATCATAATTTGATCCAAATCGAACTAATTTAAAATGTAGTTTATTTTCAGCTCCTTTTTAGAATTATTTACAGAAATCTAAGGATTTTCCACAATTTTTGCCAGTGTAGAGAAATCAACAATGAAAAACTTCAAAGTTAAATACCTCGGAAAATACAATCAACTAACAACATCTTTTATTTTCAAAATCGGCGAGGAGGCTTCTAACTCAATTAATACGTGTATCATCGTTACAAACATGAGTGGCTTATAGTGACAATAAAGAAGAAAACGACCTAATGAACTAATTATTTGGGATAAAAATTGAGTGTAGTCGAGTCGAATATAAAAGACAATTTTGCAGTTTAAAGCTTGTAAGTTCTTCATCTTTAACCCTGTCTGATGTTTTACAAAGGAAGTATAAAACACCACACTTCATATTTCAACGTACCAACATTTTTGAAAATTTAACTAAATTAAGTAGCTGAAAGTCCGGCATTTGTGTTCGGCAGAAACACGAACCAAAAGTAAGTGAACATGTATAACTTACTTTCCTTTTCTCATTTACCTCGTGCGTGTTTTCTGAAAAATTTAAAAAAAAAAAAACTTAATTGCAAAAACGCAAAATTTCACTTGACTTCGAAATGTTTTTCGGATTAAATCACCTTGTACCAAACTGAAAATGTCTTAATAAGCCTGAACCTTAACCACTCCCGATTTTATTTACAACTTCATAAAGTCCAGACTGTAAATTTTGAAAGGTTTTGCAACTGCAGTCCAATCCTATTCCATCGTGCACCAAAGGAAATTGGTAATTTAACACAAAATAAAGCAAGCAATCGTCTCGATTCAATTGCTGGGCGGGACAGTGCGCTTCTAGGCGAAATCCTATGGAAAGTGAATAAATATAAATTTTATCAGTCAGGTTAAGAAGATCAGCAGCACCTTGGGGCACCTAAATCAATTGAAAGAAAGCCGTCATACGTGCCTACTCCGGTGAACAGAGCCTCAGTCGAGTAGAGTCAACTCCTTAGTAGAAATCCGGTCTGCCATGAATCACCGGTGCCCTTAAGCTACCAACTTACGTGAACCTTACCAGAACAACGCATGCTCGCGCCAAACTCGGTTAAAAGGAAGTTAATTCTGAGGCTCGGTTGCGATTTCTGATAGTAGCCAGCTGCCGGTGTTATTTTACTCCTACCGGTCGTCCAGCAGCCAATCGAACTGTGTCTACATGTGAAAGCTAATGAATTTTGAAATTATGTTGGGAAATGGTGGGTAGGTGCCGCGAGCGCAACACTTTCTACAGAACAGCCTCTACTCGTTGAAACGTGCCGTAAAAAGTTACTACCGCATTCTGTGCGGACTACAGTCCGGCCATTTACGTAACCCATTGTTAGGCATTTAATCCAGTTTATGTTACAACATTAGCGTTAAAACGCTCTTAATGCGATATCAAGAGCGCAAATAGCATGTGCTTAGGCAAACGAATCGGAAGTAAAGAAAGGGTTATTATCAATGCCCACTGGGGTCTTAACTGATACTCCGGTGGCCACCTCTTTGGGGTAATCGAAATCGCATTATGCTTCCATAATTACATGCGCGAGTGGAACTGATCCCGCAAGAAATCAATTGAATTATGTATGGGCAAACAGGCCATTTGCGCTGATTGCTCTTGAATTTCCAGTGGTATTATAATAGTCACTGCTTGAGCTATAACACGTATTTCCTAATGCTTAACGACAGAGTAGTTTGCTTTGTATTTGTATTTGCATATTTGAATTTCTTTCACAATTAGATGCGTTTTTCTTAATACTATAATCCAGCTCAGATTAAGCAGTAAATTTTGCAACTGAATTACAATTTACAAATACTAATATTAGCAATAAAACTAAGATTTTAAAAAAAATTTAAAATGCGTTCCCACACTTACAGAAAAGTACCATTGTAAAATCATATCAAATCGATGCATATTACATCATTCGATTCTTAGCAGTGGAAAAAATTTTAATTTTAAATTATCATTACAACATTTTCAATTGAAAGCTTTAAATCAATTTTACGAGTTTCTCTACTCAGATCTATTAAATTAGAATTTTTTACGTATTTTTAAAATACCAGGTGTAAAATCATAGTGCAGTATATGTACCTACACAAATTTACATTGAATTAAAACCAAGGTCTAATCGATCTTTTGTCAAGTGTTTTTTTGTCTTCGTTGCAAGTACCGAAAATAAGACTAATTTATTTTTTGTAAACGGGAATTATTTCTTTTTATAAAGGTTTAGAAAAAGCAGCTTTAATACGAAAATTGATTATGCGCATTTATACTAGGTAGCTATTTGTGTTTAAATTTTTATTTTAAATTCATTATCACTATTATTAACACAAAAATGCTATGGTTTCTGTGACTTGAAAATCAATTCATGCAAGCCAATGATTTAAATTTTATCTTGCAAATTTTAAAATTTACAATTTTGTGATCCATAAATAAATACTATAGATTTCAGGTCCCCGAGCAAATAGTTTATAGTAATTTTTGGTAGTATATAAAATTGTACACTTACTATACAACATACCAAAGATTATTTATTCGGGGATACCCCATACATATATAAAAATAGATACGTATATTACAAAATTGTAGTACACAACTTATTAACCTTTGTGCCAATTTTAATTTTTAAGCAAAAATCAACATTTATAATTCCTGCTACAATCTATTACCTGAAATGTTAAAATGTACATGCTTGTTTAGAAATCATCCACCTATGATTATAAAATCATTTTGACCTACATCTGTTTGTATATTTTCTTTTCTTATTTTATATAGTATTATAGTATTTTGGTAGTAAATTTGTACAAAGGTCATTGTATAATTAACATTGTTTATTTTTATCTTGTGCAGATTTCCATTTGTTAATACAACTTGTAAAATTCTACTGCGATCACTGTTGACTTATTAAAAATTTATAGGACTCCATTTTGTATTGTAAAATAGGAAATTCATATATGTACTTTTTTGGCCAAATTTACAATTTTCGTTTGAATTAACAATGAAAGCTTTCTCTTGATTTCGTCATTTTAAGAAAACTTTCAGTATTTTTTGTCCAGCTCAAACCAACATAATTCGTAACTCCGGGCTGCTGATTGGGCAGTGTCGACCTTCCCTAAGTATATACCTAAAGCTCATCTATCAAGGTCTAGGAAAGTTCTAGTTGGTCATCTTTGGAAATCTTTCATCTATCTAGTAATGGATTTACGTGGTAGATAGATATATCCCACCTATTCTACTTAAATTCAGAAAAAAACCATAGAATGCAAGTATTTTCTTAACAGGATAATATTTCATTATTTAAATTTGCATTTCAACTAGTGGTAAAATTGCCAAAAATGCACACTTTCAACGAAATCCAATCTGAATTTGTTTCTCGATCAGTAAATTCATCGCATTTCCGCAAATTAACACCAAATGACCCACTCACCCTAAGCCAATAAATCACTCCCGGATGCCGCCGTTGACAAAAACCACTTTATAGATGAAAGGCTTCGCTGCATAAAAATTGGGAACGTCTGAGAAAATTTCACGGCGGTACACCTCAATGCCTTTTCGCCATTTCGTTTAATAAAATAAATTCGGCACTGAAGGTAAGGAACAATGCGAAGTGCCCATCTTCATTGTCGGCATATTCACCAGACAATAATTTGTCTTGGGACCATCAAAATTTCGATTTCGACTGCATTCATGTCGAAATGAGAGGCATTTTGGGTCGCGCAACTGAATTTTTTTCATCAAAATCGCAAAGAAGTAATGAGTGATGAAACGGAGGAATCCACGGCAGTAGCGGACCAATAAGCCGCAACGAAAACGATCCATTCAGGAGATACGAACGCATTTTCAGAGGTTACAAAAGAAATCTCATGCAAATTTGGCGTATCAGTTTTTTTGAGGGCCCATTTGCAATTTTATTGTTAATTTCCAGTTTCCGTGTTCAATGGTTATTACAGTTGTTTTCGCGCTCATTTCACCTTCCTTTTCTTTTTATTTTTCTGAATTTCTCATCAACTATTATTTCATTCAAAGCCAAGCTGGGCGAGGTATGGTTACATTAGTAAAAACCAGAAATTTCATTTTCAAGATATACATAATTCTACTTTAACTAGACCTGAATGATTAAGAAAGGCAAAAGTGGGTTGTTCTACCAGGAGCTATGCAAACCTGCTGATACTTTTTAAGCTTTTTAGCGAAAGTAAGTATACTATTTGTGGAAAGTGGATCACCTACAACATGACTACTACTCTGAATCCTGACCACAACCGGCATCATCAATCTGTCGTTTTAAATCAATGTTCCAGATAAAACGATGTCTTATCGAGTTTATTACTACTGTAACAGCTTGGGTTGCCTTACTTGTGAACCAAGAATCTAATAGTATTGCAGTTATGAAAAAGAAAGTCGTATGAATGCTAATGTTAAGAAATAAATAACTAATTCTATTTAGATTCCACTATGATAGTAGTTTGTTAAATAAATGGCACTCTACTGCAGTTCAACTGAGTATATCCTCTTCGAAAATAATTAAGTTGGACTTTACTAATTCCTTGTGAACGTTTATTAATTGTTATTTCATTTCTGTCATGTAAGCAGCTATCACATTTCGCTCATTGAATATGCATTTGGAACGCTCAAGCGTTCAACAATCAGTTATACATTTCGCTGTGAATTGTGGTACCAAACCCTTGTTTTTTATTCGCATGTATAAGAAATGTAAAAAGAGCACATGCTTATAAAAAAATATAGAATAATTAATAGTCTCGCAGATATTATAATTTGAACTTGTTTTCCCTCATCATAGAATTTCCTACATACTCAATATGATTTATAAATATCAAGTCCATAAATTTTAACGACCATTGAAACTTGAAAATTTCCTAACTATTATAAAAACAATTTATTTATTATTTATAGTACTATTTTCGCAAATCGAACCAGCCACTAAAGGAACTTACTAGCTATTACAAAATAAATGTACTTGGTCAAAAAGTAAACTATAAAAAAATGTTCTTAGGTGAAATGGGAAAACAATCGAGACTATTAAAGTTATATGTATAAATACAAAAATTACAAATGTTAGTACCTACTATTACAATCAAATGTATATTTATACAATAGTGTCTCAGTAATTTAATTTCATCCTTATTTGATTACTTGTTTTATTTTTAATTTTGCATATACAGTACAATTTGCGCAATTGAGCTGAATATTGCAACATTTCAATTATTTAAATTAGATAGTCCAGCCGACCGAAGATAAAACTTAGGCACATGTATGAATCTACACAAAGGGCAAACAAATTACTCTCCTTAATGCAATGCAATCAAGTCAATCGTAAGACTTCAAGTAATTTATTGTAAATGTAATTCTCATGTACATTAATTATATTAACGCAAATTCAGATCACATTAGCACATAATAATACCAAATTGCAAACTTGGGGTAAAATTTATCTTGCAAAATCGGTGTAATTTGGCTAATTATAGAAGAAATATTTCAGCCTATAGCAAGAGCTGCCCCAAATGCAATGATATTTTTATTATTAGAAATAGTTCCGTATTAAAGATCATTGGAAAGATCTAACAATTGCCTGATCTGGCAAGGAATCAACTGCAACGTCGTTTATTTTTTATTATAAGCAATTTGGGTCAAATAATGCGCGCACTGACCGACCCCGCCTCAACTAAACAATTCCATCACGAAGTAAACATTTCGCAATAGTGCGCCATTCAAATGCAATTGGAAGACAATAAAATTCCGGAAATAAATAAATTAATTTGAATAAATTACAATAAACGGGCGTTACCTCCTACCCAAGAGCAGTTGTTGTGCAACAGGCTCTTTTTGGCATGCCTGGCACCAGCTGTATCTAGAACAATGGAATTATGGAAACCTGTTCGAATAAATCATTTCAACCTCGCCATTCTTGCTCTTTGCAGATTCGGACAAATTGGACCAGTCAACAGCGGCGTCCTGGTGGCAGGCACATGTGGCGGTGACATCATCAGATCCACCTCTGATGGACTCGTCGTTCTTCTCAGCCACCCACGGACTGGTCCAGACGCACCCGTCCCTGAGTGGGAGCATACCGCGTCCTGCGCCCCTCAGCAGCAACAGCCTGGGCAGCGGCTCCTCCAGTTCTGGAGCAAGAGCTAGCCTAGGGGCACGGCTGTCCAGCAACCTTGGGACTGTCGTCAATCCCAACCCAAAGTCGCCGTTCCGCCATCTAGACTTTTCCACTAGCGCTACCGCCGAGCTGCGACGAAATCCTAGTCTATCTGCGCCCGACGAATGTGCCAGAGCCTGCAGAGAAGGTGAACCGCCAAGGATATGCTACTACCATTTCACCCTGGAATACTACACCGTTCTAGGAGCGTAAGTACAATTTTATATAATAAAATAATACATAAAAGTAGAAGAATATTTTTATAATCCTTACAGTTAAACAAAGCCAAAGCTTCATCCCTATATAGTAAAATCCGAAAAAGCCATTTTAAAGACATTGACTCCTTTATTATTTGCGAAACATTAAATTCAAAAATTCGCAAATTTTCACCATTAGCTACTGTAGTTATGAAAAGAAACCGAATAAAAAAATTTAATATACAGGATATCCTTATTGATTGAAAATTTTAAATATATATATAATAATAAGTAAATAAATTACAAAAATCAAAATTTTGCCAAAACTGTGAATATGTATTATTCTACGAAAAGCATCCGAACTAAACTTTTATTTAAAATGAATAAATATTTTAATATAGCAAGTTTGATTTACTACGACCTTTAAAACCAAAAAACAAACAAAAAAGAATTATTAAAACACTTGCTCTGCCCGCAGAGGATCTTGCACAATGCAAAGCTCATGGTTAAAATCTGACATTGTTCGGTTCATTCCCAAATAACTTTGCTAATCAATCAATTCGCGGTCAATGGATATTTTTCTCAAGCCTCTTTTATCTTTGAATTCATGCCAATTAATAGAAGTGAAACTGGGCTGGTTTCAGATTTAGACACCAAAACATTCTTCAACTTGACTGCTAAAGAAATCCTCCCTGATGCCAGTGAAATTTTGAGGCCACGAACTGTTGTATGACCGATGAGGTTTTTTCTTTACCTTGAAACATCACGATCTGTTTAGTTTCGCTTCGGTCGTTATTTTCTTCTTAGTTTTTCCGTGTCTTACTGGCTAACCTACCTTGTTCTAAGGCGTAATTATGTTGTTTCAACTATTGTGCGGAAATCAATAAGTACCAGACATACAAGTCACGTTAAATTTGCATAGAAACGCCTCTAAAATTTCCGATTATAAATTATTAACACTGTGTTATTTACAGAGCGAAACCAATAAGTTGCAAGATTTCTATTATCGGACTTTGCCAGTGATTTTTATATGGATCTTCTTGTATTTTCAATCCATGTATCATCAATCTTAATAATACAAGTCTTAAAAGCATCCTTTCAAAATGAAGAGAAAGTAACCCATATTATCACTAATGTGATCCATTGTTTAAGTCATCTGACTCTCTGGACTTCCTGAGAAAGGTATGACCAACGAAATATTTACCATGAAACTCATTTCATATTTTCTGGTTATTATGTATTATAGTTTTCGTTCCTGATTTAAAATAACGCTGTAGGTCATGCTGATCTAGTACTTTAATTGAAATGAAATTCCATTGTTTGAACTGCAATCAAATTATTCTTCCTTAATTTTCTCTTTTATCTTTTGGATTATTTCAAATTTGCTGTTTTTATTATATAAAATCCAAATTTTAACTTATTATGCATCGTCATATTTTCTGTCTTTCTTGTTGCGTAACATACTCCAGTTTAGGTAATTCTCAGTTTGCAATAAAATGTTCTTCTTTACTACGAATAATTTTAATTATTTCGGAATAATCTATTTAAGAAACTTCAACAAAAAATGAAATGTAAATTGACAAAAACAACGCACATAACGAAAATTATTTTATATGCTTGACGACGTTGGTGGAAGTCACAAAATAGACGCGAATTTAACCTCAAATATGAATATGTAGATTTAAGGTTTATCATTCTCAGAGAACTGAATATAGTGTAAAAATGTGGGTTAATTTTCAAGAATGCTGACTACTGATCAAAACGAAAAACATATACAAAAACCAATGTCTATAAGCTGGTTAAATTTAGTATAATCTATAAAATTTTCCATATAAATTTCTAGCAGTTGACTTTTGAAAATGAATTTGTTCTTTGTTAGCATGAGAATAAGTGAAATGTTTGGTTTATGTTATTATAAAAGCGTTTAACAAAACTTTCATATAAATTGATTAAGCATACAAATTGTTTAAACAATTCGATCCATTCGATTTAATTCCTTTGAAGTCAAAGAAAATACTTTCTTCAAAGACCTTTAACATCAGCTAGCTTGATATTAGCAACCCTTTACCTAGGATTTAGGGTATACGCACAAAATGCAAGTCTTTTTTTAGGGGAAACAAGAGTTGATCAAAAATATTTTAGAGTCCGAGGTTTCATGTTTTGAGATGAGTGCTCTGTCTGTGTTCTTTTTACATTAGATAGATTAGATTTTGCACTGAATTAAAATTTTAGTTACCCATGCGCGAAAATAAAATCAAATTGCCTGGATTTATACCCAGTGTGCGTCAAAAGCTTAATCCACAAATTTGTCTGATGCAAGGTTTGAAATTTGGATGGATTAACATGATAATTTTATGCACTTTTCTCAAATTTTAAAATCTTGATATATGTACCTACATATGTGACTGCTTTTAAAATTCAATTCAATGAAAACATTTGCTATCTATGAACAAGCTGAGCCATATAGGATAATTAAAATATAGCTTATAACTTAATATAATAAGATCATAAGCAATAATCCAAACTTTCTGTCCCTCTTGGGTACGTCCATGCCTAAGGTTACCGAAAAGCAAACAAAAATAGCATGTTTAGTGTCGCAATGATGCGGTCTTAAGTTTTTATTAATTCGCCTTCTCACTATTTTCTTTTCGTTTTTGTAACAAACAATTTTTTATAATAAACAAACTAAAAAAATAAAAACATAATTATGATTAATGGCACTTCTTCTGGCGTGTTTTATTATACATAGATTATATAAAAAATTTCTGGGTCAACAGGGCCTTATGCAAAACTATGGCTAATTTACTGTCGAATAGCAAAAAAAAAAAATACAACTCAATCACAGGTAGCCTAGAAAAAGGTATACGCATGAACAAATCGAGAGCAATTACGTTTCTCGTGGCCAAACATAAACTAAGAATTTAAGGCTGCTTCGTGAGAAAGTGGGCCTAATTACGTTTGATGAACAATGCCCACGGCCAGGCTTCCCACTGCCAGGCGATTTATGATTTACATTTTTCCCTATTGCAGCAGCCCCAGATAATTAGTAATTAGCATCATACTGGCCCGAACCCAATTCGAACCTATCCGCCCAGGTCAGGTACGATGATTAACAAGGTTTTTTTTTCAGCGACATAATGCTTGGCGATTTTGAAGACTTCGGAGGGCACAGTGGTTGCGAAACATGGGACCCACCGCGCGATCTCAGCCCCTTTCTTCACTAATTGAAAGGAGAAGGACCCGCCCCCGTCCAAACGCGGTTCAAAACCAGGGTTCTACAATAGCTCAAAGGCCAGTTACTGGTTTCGCAAAAGTTTATCTTCTTTTTGCGATTTCTCTCTTCGTGCGCTTCTTGCTGCACAGCATAAGTTGTGAAGTATTTCAGCTAGTTTTTTATGTTTTTTGAACGCCTCAAGCTTGATGCGGTCAATGTCGAGCGCTAAAATGCACTAGATCTTGTGCAAGGTTCGTGGCTCACACCGCGTGTAAAAAAGTGAGAATAACATTAAAAAAAAAATAGATACAACTTCTGGCTCTGGATCAGGTTTCGTAATTTAATTGCTGCGATTTCTTTCGCAGATTAAGCTGCTCTTGGTGTGATGTTGCGAACAATAATGAGCTTCTCTTGAGGGGATTTTCCGGTAATTACAACTGACAAAAATGAGACCTTAAACAGGTGGCTGGACTTTGTGTAACACGTTCAGCCGTGCGTCCCACCCAAGGACGACACTTAATCATTTTAAAAAACGCTTTACAATTCAATTTTATTTTGATGTTGGGCGGCTTGACTCGAGCGGAGATTTTACTATTTTGATTGAGGACTTATTTGAGGAAATGCAGCTAACAGCTCCATTTGATGAGGGTTGTTGCTGCCCAAGGCGAGGCGTAGTCAAGTTGGCCTTTTATTTGCTGAAATCGACAGTCATTCATCATATGTATTTGTCTTGCGGTTTGAGATAAGTGTGATCGTTCCTGATTCTAGCTAATTTCCTATATTAAACGCACTTGTACACTTTCATTTTTTATATTTTGTACAGGCGTTGTGGAAAGTATATACATAGGTATGATGAACCAGCTATAATCAATTCTTTGGATGTCATTGTTTAAGAATAACATACGCGCAGTTTTAAGTATTTCGTTGCTTACTTTTCTTACAAGCCTGTAACTATCCGAATTTTTAAATTCTTTAAAGGTATCAATTCATAAGTTCATTTATAAATGAATGATGACCGGAGTGAGGGCTCCTCAAAAAATTGTTTGCATTGGCGTTCCATATATCTTTGACAAAAATAATCTAAAACAAAAAAGTCAAAATGAACAGCATATTGTTGTGGTAATATTCTGAACCAGTTTTAATATAATAGATATTTTAGAAAATTGTAAAAATGGCTCCAATTTTTCGTCATCTTTAGATTTTTCGAGCCTCCTTCGAGTGGATTTTTGCTGACAAATCGGTCCAATGGTTTTTTTGTTATCAACTAATTTTATCGCCAAAAAGAGTAATTTTTAGAAAAATGCATTTGAATTTTCAAGCGTGGATACGGGCATTGGCATATCATTATTCAGAGGGGTTGTAAATTACGATCTATACGGAATTTCTCTATAATAATTTTTCAGTGTATTCTTGAAAGTATATACTCGTCAAAAATAAAAGAAAAGAAAAAAAAGTTGGGCGAGCTGATTAATTTAATTATGTTCTAAAAAATACTGAGTGTTTTGGTATGTATGTACAGTACATGCATACATATATAATCAGTTTTTAGGTTTCCTCTAAAATTGCTGATATACATATTCTTGGCTCAGCTTTTATTAAAAATGCCTAGAGATTAAAATTTAAGAAGAAAATATTTTCGCCTGTACAAAGAAACTTTAATTCTATATGGCGAGTCTAAACTTATACGAATAATTTTCGAGGATCGCTTATCCAGCCTAATTTATTTGCTCAGGAAGTTCGTTAGCTATTGTAAAGTTCTCTAAATGCAATAATCTTGTATTATTTATTCCAGAGCATGCCAAGTTTGCACACCAAATGCAACAAATACAGTCTGGAGTCATTGTCAATGTGTTCTGGCCGATGGCGTTGAAAGAGGCATCCTCACAGCGAACCGAATGATTCCGGGTCCAAGTATCCAGGTTTGTGAAAACGACAAAGTTGTAATCGATGTTGAAAATCACATGGAAGGTATGGAAGTAACTATTCATTGGCATGGTATTTGGCAAAGAGGATCCCAGTACTATGACGGAGTGCCATTCGTCACGCAATGCCCAATTCAGCAAGGAAATACCTTTAGGTGATAATATTGATTACGTCTGACTAGTTACTAATAAATCAATAATTCCTTCCTCTCTCAGATATCAGTGGTCAGGAAATGCTGGCACTCACTTTTGGCACGCACACACAGGTCTCCAGAAACTAGACGGTCTCTATGGCAGCGTAATTGTGCGACAGCCGCCATCCAAAGATCCAAACTCTCATTTATACGATTTTGATCTGACCACCCACATTATGCTGATCAGTGATTGGCTGCACGAGGATGCTGCAGAACGGTATCCCGGCCGTTTAGCTGTGAACACCGGTCAAGATCCCGAGTCACTTCTAGTCAACGGAAAGGGACAGTTCAGAGATCCAAACACGGGATTCATGACGAACACCCCGCTCGAGATATTCACGATCACGCCTGGCCGCAGATATCGCTTCCGCATGATAAACGCATTTGCATCCGTTTGTCCTGCCCAGGTGACGATCGAAGGGCACACGATGACTGTGATCGCCACCGATGGAGAGCCCGTGCATCCGGTTCAGGTGAACACGATCATTTCATTCTCAGGTGAGTTGTAGAACACAGGAAGCTTTCAGCGAAATGTGTCGAACACTTTGAATTAATAATGCATCACGATCGTGTGTTTTAGGCGAGCGCTACGACTTCGTAATCAATGCCGATCAGCAGGTCGGCGCTTATTGGATCCAAGTAAGAGGTCTGGGCGAGTGCGGTATCCGCCGTACCCAGCAGCTGGCCATTCTTAGATACGCCCGTGGTCCATACCAACCAGCATCGCCAGCACCTACCTACGACGTCGGCCTGCCGCAGGGTGTGGTAAGTTGTTGAAGCTTCTTTCTTGGGATTTTTCTTGCGCGACGATGCCTAAGTAAGCTACCTAGACACAGAACGCACCGGCTGAGGCGTGAGAATGTAAATAGTCGCAGCCTTGTATCATACACAGCCGTTTCTCTTGTTTTTCTGGGAACGCTCCTTTTATGTTAGCTTCTTGTAAATTTCTGTGTATAAAATCTCCAGACGTGCATTTTAATTGATTCACAGCTGCTGGAAGCCTGGAAGCTGTGATTTGTAAATAAAATGGTATAATCGATGATCTGTCGATCGTGTACAGCTCTACGGTGTGTTTTCTACGCTTTAGACGTTTTGTTTCTTCTTCGAAATAGTTGTTTGCAAAATTACGTCATTTTCGAATAGGTTTCATCTTTTAATTCAACTTTTTACATTTATAAGTACTATATTTTAACAATTTATAACATTGTATTAGAAAATTACATAAAAGTTTGCAATGTTGCTTAAACGGAAATTCAGTTCAAATACCTATGTATATGTATTTCATAAAAATATGAAAAGCTTAAAAATTCTTACGAAATATTCAGCTCACTTTTCAACGTTTTCATGAAAAGCAACAAAAAATAACTTTTTAAATAATATGTACCTTATATTGCACAAGAAATTTCAATTACGCAAACATATATTTTTTTTTTAATTTCTCTAAAGCTAAATAGAATCATAGTCCACAAATCATATATATGTTTGTAAATATATATAAAACTTTTCTTAACTATAAGAAAAAAAGATACACTTTTCAGGGAAAACGCGACTTTTCTTTGACTTGCATAATTGGACCAAAAAAATGATTTAAATAGTGTCTTCTACATTTTTTTAGAGGTAAATGCTAAAATCAGAATTTTGTTTACCCACAATTTTGTATTTCAAATTATTTAATATTTACTGATCTACAGTCTGAAATTATATAATCTGACGTTATATCAATTTATTCGAAATTTTGGCTAATTACCACCTTCATGTCGGCACATCAATTACCTGGGCGTGTTATGCAACTCCTGTTCCCATTCCTGAGTTGCTCTGAATTTAATTTTTTAGCAATTTCCCACTTAAGTTATTTAAAGCGTTTACACGCAGCATATAAACATAAATAACATCACCAGCTGCAACCTTCGTGATTAAAAGCTGAAAGTCAGAAAATTACACCGAAATTACGTGAATTTCAAGAAAATATTCCTTACAAGCCTTTTTCGAGTTTTATTTAAATAACTGCCGAAACTGTAATATATGTGTTTTATCTCGACAAAAATTTTCTCATATTTTGGAGCACAATTAATTTTAGTGACGTTGTCTTACGTCATTTGTTATGAAATAACATGCGGACCAAGTAAATTTTCAATTTTCTGCTTCTACCGAAACCAGTACTAATTACCATGAAAAATTCATGATTCGAAAGGTGTACAAGTCGGCAGACTAAAGAAACTAAAAAAGGGACGGCCTCGTGTAGACTTAACGCCTCCTACTATACAAAATTAAGATAATTTACAAAATTTTACAACAAAACGTAGAAAAGTAATAGACTGTACGATAACTAATTTAAAAGCAATAAGATGAAAACCAAAAATAGGCGAGGAACGTGTCTTGGCTTACGTTGTATAACTTGCAATTAGTCCATCAGTACTACTGGACTTAAACTAACTATTCCTCAACGAGCTCAATAGGGACTTAAGTGATTTAAGTTGCAAATCAGGAACATCTTTCTATTCCCTGCTCTAAGACGGAGGAAAAACGCGAAAACAAGCCTTAATAGGTAAACAATAAAATTACGAAGAAATTGAGTCCCAAAGTGGAAGTGACAAGCGAAAATGCACCACGATCGTTCGTAATTTTCTAATAAAGGCATTTGATCCAGTTCAGCTTGAATTAAAAGATCAGGTTTTATTTAAAAACTTCTTTCGTTTATACGTTATGCATTGGATAAAATGCTGAGGAAAAGAGATTGCCATGAACTAATTTCTCCGCAAATAGCGATAATTCATTTTTTTAAAACACTTAAAAAAAAATAAGCGAGGAAATTGAACAGTAGCAATTTGTTTCAATCTGGCAATTTGTATTCGCTTAAATGTTTTTAAGATGATTTTTAATTCCTTTGAGAGAAATTGAGAAATCAATTTCAGTCGTTATACGTAGTTTTCGTATCGTCAGCTGGGGATTTACCAGAAAGTGTGAACGGCTCTTAATTTAATTAAAAAATTAGGTTTTTATCCATAAATATATAATTGAAAAGAAAGGTATTTAAAACAAACAAACAAATGATTCATGAAGTTTGCCGCATTACTTTATTTTTATTTCCTACAAAAACATTAAATAAAAGCAATAAAAGTGAAAGCAACAGGTAAATTAAATTTCGAAATTTCTAGAGTTTTTTTATTTAATCCGTATAAGAGAAATTACTCCACAACATAATGCAACCCATTTTATTACTTTAGAGCACAGCAATTCCGTGATACCTCACCTAATCCCAGCCTTTATAGAGCTTACCTAGTTTGAAAGAAATATAACTACATATGTTAGAAATTAGGAAATAGAAAAGTCGCAGCCAACAAAATCTCATTCTTGAGATCACTTTTTAAATTGAGAATTGATTTACGTCTCGCCGATCGTTTACCAATATTAGTCTTAATTAAAGTCCGAATCAAAATCGAATTAAAGTGATGTGTATTTATAATGGAATAAAACTACATCGTGAGTATTTCGAAATACTTACCTTTAAATCTATACACGCGTATCACATTTTTATAACTAATTCTACTTAACCGATTCTCATATATAACTCGGATTTTAGAACATCATTAATTGTAATATAATAAACCCGTTTAACTTCAAAGGTTATTTCACCTAATTTTCTTGCATCTACATACATACATACTGATTGATATAAAAACTTATCATATTTACATAACTTCAAAACCGGAAGTGTACATAGCAGAATCGTAACCATACTATTAATTTTGCAATACCCTTATATTTTTAAAACGTAACTTCTTTTAATTTTTCTCGTTTTTTACTTTACACTACTTAGTTTTCATAATCAAAATATATTATAAATAGAATATCATTCTTTTCAGTTTTTGTATCTAGGCTTTTCCTTAATACCTACTCATGTTTGTACTTGCGCAAATTACGATTCTACGCACAAAAATCGTGATCATATAACCTTAACTGCTGATGACCTTCCTAAACGATTTTTTCACAGCTTCCGGAAATTTTTTATTAAATAAAGAAGCAAATGGTAGAGCTCGTTAAGTAAAAAATGTGAACAAATTGGTTTGTGGAGAACTAATGCATGTAATGCCACTGTTTTCTTTGCACGCCTAAAAATACCTCTTTTATATGTATATTCATCAATGAGAAATTAGGTAAATCCCAATCAGAGCGACTCACGGTGTGAATGACAAACCCCCTTTAAAAATTTGCACACTCATTGCGAAGTAATTCAGAGTCTGTGCACCATCGGTTATTTTCGAAATCAGTAAAGTGCAATTGGCGACATTTACCCAATGTCAGAGTAATTACGGGTTGTGAATAATGCCAAGGCACCAATCTTACGATATTACAACATCCGAGAGTGACACGACGACACGACGAAGAAACAAAACGTCTTTACATACATAGTTCACGGTATGATCGCAAAAGACAAAAAACCGTGTGCTGAAAGACATCCCAGCAATTTCCCGGACTGTGTAAATATCCGCTCATTAATGTGACTTCTTTCTTCTTTTCTCTTCCGCTTGATATCTGTACAAAACTACAAAATGCAACAAAACAAATAAATAAAAACAATGTAAATGCTTCCATACCAACCTGCTATGCAAAACCACTGTAAAAACAAAAACCAGGTAATGAATCCATTAGACGCGCAATGCAATAGACAACGTGACGATGCCATTTGCGTGAGCCAACTGAAAAACGCTTTGGACATCGATCGCGGCATTCTGCAGGAGAAGCCAGACGTGAAGATCTTCCTGCCTTTCCGCTTTTACCTGTACCGACCCGAAGAACTGTTCCAGCCGAACACGTACAACAGATTTTTAGGTAAAACGATGATCCAGCGCAGGTGGGCTGAGATTCTGATTAACTTTCTTCCCGCAGTTGCTCCGACCGGTGATCATGTCATTTCGCTGATCGATGAGATCTCGTACCTGTCGGCGCCAGCCCCCCTCACCTCCCAATACGACGACATCAATCCGGAGCAGTTCTGCAACGGCGACAATCGCCCAGCTGACTGCGGCCCCAACTGCATGTGCACTCACAAGATCGACATCCCGCTGAACGCGATAGTAGAAGTCGTCTTGGTTGACGAAGGTATGTAATTTGCGCGGTGTGGCAAGCAGCAAGACGGCTCTCAACTAAATGATTCACTTTCCAGTTCAACAACCAAATCTCAGCCATCCGTTCCACCTGCACGGGTACGCATTCAGCGTCGTCGGTATTGGCCGATCGCCAGATTCAAACGTTAAGAAGATCAACCTGAAGCATGCACTTGACTTGGACCGTCGCGGACTGCTGCACAGACAATACAATTTACCACCGTCGAAAGACACCATCGCGGTGCCAAATAATGGTTACGTAGTCTTAAGATTTCGAGCTGATAATCCCGGTAAGGCTACTTTTGCATAACGATTCTGTCACCCATGATCGGAGCTGCGACAGATGCGATTGATTCGTTCACCACATTTTAATTATATATTTACCCCATTTTCCACATTTCAGGCTTCTGGCTATTCCACTGCCATTTCTTGTTCCACATCGTGATCGGAATGAATCTAATCCTGCAAGTTGGTACGAACGCAGATCTTCCTCCGATTCCCCCAGGATTTCCAACGTGTGGCGATCACACACCTCCTATTCCTATATATTAAAATTTAATTTGTAATATAAAGCAAGACATCCTTCCAAGAGAGAACAAACGAGAAACCGCCTAAGTAAATTATTACCAACTTTTCTCACTCTTTTTTTGTAAATAGTGATGGAAAGTGTACGGTTTAATGTAAAAATTATAAGTAGTTACCGCTCAGCATACCTTCATCGGACAGCTGTACCTATCAGAACGCATTTTTTCACCTGTAAACAAACATAATCACATCAATTAAATTAATTCATTACCCTGACATGTCTGTTCCTTCCGATGGTTGCTTAGTGTTATAGGGTTGTCTCTTAAAGCATACAATATACTCTTACTATCCATACGCTTATGTGTTTATATTATAAGTTTTAATTTCATCACTATATTTTAATCAAAGTGCAAATTTTGGACCTCGCCATTGATGCTTTCTGTAAAAGTTTACCAGTTAGGGTTTAGTTTTTGATGCTGAATTTATTATATTTTAGTACAAAGTTCTCACATTTCTTTTTCATTGCCATTTTTTCAACGTTTTATTAGTCTCGATAAAACTTCCAAAAATATCTAACAAATTTTAAAAAATTAATTTTCAAAATTTCAATATGCACACTTAAAATTTGTATTTCCTTTTTTTGTACAGATTTAGTCCCTATTACAAAGGATTTTCAATTCATGAATCATTTTCATGTTAAGAGTATTCGATTTTGGAATTTGTAATTAAATTCAAAAGTTATTCTCGTCTTTTTCCTTGCAAAATTGCCAACTAAAATTGGTGTTCTGACTCTACTAAGTGTGTACGCCGCTTGAAACCCACCGTCATCTATTATTCTAAGGCGAATTTACTATAAAACTTTATTTCTTTTTTCTTCTTTCTCTACCTTTACTCTAAATCTAAAGCTCACTACACCATTTAAATCTTATAGTTTTTTTTCAGCTAATTTATGCCACTATAACTCCTAATCTTAATTTAATTTAATTTTCTTCATCGCATTGTCTATAACTTCCCTTTATTTTTCATTACTTATAATATTAATAATTATAATCAGAATATTTGAAACACAAGGAAGCTTATCAAAATTATTTTTGTTATGTAGTGCCCTAAATAAACACAAAGCCACATAATCCTAAAAGAGACAACAATATAACTAACAATCATGAACTCCTGCATGCTGCCACATTGTAGGGTAAATATATAAATTTAGTGTAAACACGAACCTGAAGAATGACCCGAACGAACATACCCTATAAAATTGTAAAAAAATAAATAAAAATGCAAAGACCAACATCGAAATTACCCAGTGATCGACACAAAAACCAATATGAAAAAATCTACCTAGTAAAGATCGGAAATCATAAAATCAAACATTATGTAAATTTGTTGGATGAAAGAACCCCTTGTATGTATTGTATTTATGTAGTATAATGTTTATACTTTTCTTTATTTTTATGTTTATAATTACGTTTTTGAATAAAATACTCAAAGAGGACACCAACAATATTAAAGACTCTGTCGTAAGAGCACTGGACACGGCTAAGTGTTCGCAACGCATAAAGTGTTTGTAAAAATAAATAAATTAATGCCAGAGAGAACACACATGACATTATGACAAAATAAATAAAATAATTTTTTTGTAAATAATTCTTTTGCCTGTAAATACAAAATTTGTTTATTATAATCCTTCGCCTCAGACTGTATCTCTGTACAGACCTATCCTGAAGAAGTTTCCACCACTGTTTTCTGTGTATAGCAATTCTTTTCGGCTTCCACATTTTGAGTAAGTTAAATTTTTACATTTTTACATTATAAGTCAATCTTTGCTTTAGCAGCACTCTATCTGCATTTCTGCTGTACGCTAAAATGTTTATATTTTATTTGTAAAATTTAATTGTTTTCTATATTTAATTCTATCTTTTTTCGTTCCACAGGTTTTGAACCCGCTGGACGCGATATGTGATGTGAAGCGACGAGATGCTGTTTGTATCAGCAATCTGAAAAATTCGAAAAAGGTGGACAAGGGTGTTCTTATCGACCGACCTGATGTAAAAATCTTCTTGCCATTTAGATTCTATTTCTATCGACCAGAAGAACTGTTTATGGCCAATACTTACAACACATATCTGGGTAACCACACATCTTAGGGATCCAAGTCCGAAAAAATTCTCTTGAAATTGAAATTAAAATTGAATTCTTTTTATGAAATCATGCTCAGTCATAACACTTTGTGGAAATTTTTGAAAAGCAACGGCATAACCACAGACAGGAATCGAATCTACAATCTTCGAATTTTCGATCCGATACTTTGAAATTTAATTCTAAGTTCTGATCGAAAGAAGGATCCTGCAACTCAGTAGCAATCGTTCAAAGTAAATTTAGATTTTTTATTAAAATAGAACCCGTTTCTAGTGAATTTAGGTTGTTTTTATGTACCAAAACACATACAAACTTGGTTCAAGAACTAGTTTTTAGGGTCCCGTACCTCATAATAGAAAAAGGAACCCTTATAGAACCAATTTGTTCTCCGTCTGTTCGTGTGCCAATGCCTTTTTCCTCAGGAACGACTTGAGGCATCAAGTTGAAATTAATATCGAATACTAAGGTCTATAGCGTCATACTGCTGTAAAAAAAATTTATGTTTCTAGTTTAACGCAATAAAATTATATGGCCTTTCAAAGCGTATTTTCATACTAAAAATCGTACTCACTGACTGATCATAAAAACCTTATAGAGTACTTCCTGCCGAGTTCCAATCTCGAAAATTGGCACGAAGGGAGGTCTTTTGGCACAAGTGAAAGAACAAATCCGAAAATCGTTAATTTATAATTCCATGTGAAAATTTCTTTTTTTTATATGATTCAAATTTAATAGATATGTAATTACAAAGTAACTAAGTACTTACTAAGCTGTACGATAATATAACCTCAAAGCGCGAGTTCTACTCGCGCTTGTCCGTCTTTTTTCATGTATATAGGTATAGAAAATGCAGAAATAATTTGAAATCGATACAGTAATTTAAGAAAAGATCGTTCTGTTTTAACTATGACTGAGCAAGCATTTAATATATAGAAGAAGTCGAATTGTTTCGGTCTAGCACCGGGACCCCTTCTTACAAAATTCTTAGCAATCACTTCACAAAATTTCAAATATTTTCAGTTGCCCCTGGCGGAGACCACCTGATCTCCCTAATCGATGAAATTTCCTACAGAGCTCCAGCATCGCCGATGATATCGCAACTCGAAGACATCCCGCCGGAACAATTTTGCAATGGAGACAATCGACCACCTTCATGTGGACCAAACTGCTTATGCACGCATAAAGTCGACATACCTTTAGGTGCCATTGTAGAAATAGTTTTAGTCGATGAAGTTCAACAGACGAATCTCAGTCATCCGTTCCACTTGCACGGCTCCGCCTTCAACGTTATTGGAATGGGTCGATCGCCAGACACCACCGTCAAGAAGATCAACCTGAAGCACGCCCTGGACTTGGATCGTCGAGGAATGCTGAAGAGGGACTTCTCCAGACCACCCCTCAAGGACACCATAGCTGTTCCTAACAATGGATACGTAGTCCTGCGCTTCCGAGCCGATAATCCTGGATATTGGCTATTCCACTGCCACTTCCTGTTCCACATCCTGATCGGAATGAACCTCGTCATCCATATAGGCAGCCAGTCCGATCTACCTCCAGTACCGCCAGATTTCCCTCGTTGCGGCAACCATCTGCCGCCGATTACGCTGTACTAATTAGAGATAGGGCCGAGTGTAGACTAATACCAAATTTTAAAGCATTCCTAGTTGGAGGAATCCATTGAAAGTCATTTACATTGTAAAAATTAGGAATAACGAGGCGGCGGAAATACGCAACCAGTTCATAAACTTAGCCATTATTTGTGCTATTTTTTTAATTTTTGTTTTTGTTTTTTAGTTCAACGTTTGGTACTGTAATACTGTTGCGAATTCCATCTAAAACATATCCTCTTCAGAATATTCTAACTTTTCAATGGCATTAAACCTTTCATCTCATTACCCATCCCCCCTCCTTCTAATTCTTACTTTTATTCCTTTGCTCTAGTTGTATGTGATTGAGTTATTTCTTAAGTTATTTTTTATGTTATTCTAGAGTTAGTAACTATTTAATAAAAGCCTAAACAAACCCAAATTTGTCTTTTTATTGAAACAAAATATTAATTTAAAATGGCCAGATAGAGCTCACTAATTTTGAATCTTATTTTTACAAATTTCGAAAAAAAGGCCAATTTTATTTATTTCGGTCGGTCATGCATTGGTTCGCTAGCCTTGCTAGACTCAGATTCTGGAACACAACACCCTGTATGTCCATATACATATTATATACATATATAATAATAAGAAAATAAACTTTCAGATATTACTATGAACAAACAGAGTTATATCTTTATCTAGCTATAAGTGAACAAACAAAACTTTACTGACCAAGAAATACAAATAAATAAGCACAAGCAAATCAATATCTTCTTCTATATAATTTTAATTAGAATGATTTTTGTTTTAAAATTTATCGGTTTTATTTTTGTGTTGTTTAAGAATTTATAAGTTCTTTTTTTTTTTGTTATTAAGAATTTATTTAAGTGGGCTCAAATCTGATCTGTATGCTATTTTGTTGTTAATCAGCATCTATTCCTTCTAGTTTTACCACAAAATTGCAAATCTAAACTTGTTGCTTTAAGCTCCCTCTAATATGCAAAACAAACTTTTTTGGACGCATCTTTTTCCTGAGATATAATATTTAACTGTAAATGTTCCAATAAACAAACACAAAGTTATGGCGAAACTTATAAAAAATTTACTAAAAAGATATTTCCGTTTGGTTTTTGTACATAACAGATCCTCAATTTTTCAGACGAACGTTTCTACAACACGTTGGCTTTAAAATCCGTAAAGAGACCTACTCAATCTGTTCCAAAATTGGTAATTTCAGAGCAACAGGTGAAGTAATGTTAATAAATAAGTACGTCTAAACAGTTATTCAATATATAAAGGCTCTTCATGTAGAGTGCATTAAATTAAAATGCTTATCTGCTAACTTAATTATATAGTCTAAACTTTTGCTATGTAGTGTTAATAGACTATAATTGCTGCTGAAAATATGGATTGATTATTATAGACTTTACTGCAATAAATTCAAACTGTTACTCCTGTCTGAATTTGGGTGGCAAATAAGTGAAATTAAATATTATACATTAGATATTTAATTTACTAAGATATTTAAAATCAGTTTGTTCGTAAAGGCTTTTGTTACAAATAAAATCAACATATATTTAGAGTATTTTTAGTTATTAAATCAATTTTTATATTTCAGAAATATAAATCAAATCAGATAACAAACCTAATCAATCAATTCTACGATAAAAGTTTTTAAAAGTTGTAAAACCGTTTTGTCCTACTTTAGCACAGTTCAGAAATCTTCCGGCGGCCATTTTAGTTTGCTGAATTGATCAGCTGTTTTCTTCAGCTCTTGTTTGTTGCCATCCTCAACTGTCATTGCCTCGTCGTGCGGTCTTCTCTCGGAAAAAAAGGAAAAAGATGGGTAAACGAAAGGATTATGACTTTGACTCTAGTAATTCTGCAGGATAATTAAAATTCCCTGCAAGCACTAACCAATTCTTTTGCAATTTCAGCTGATAATTCCCTTACCCCACCGAAGAGACACAAGAAACATAAAAAGCACAAAAAGAGAAAGGTCGACTACGATTCAGACCCAGTGGATGTTGTGACGGAGCTCCCCGTCACCCCAATCACCCCCGTGCGAGAGCCCCTCATCGGCGATGGGGACAAGGTGAAAATCACAAGCTCATCGTCCAGAGGAACCCCGTCATCTGCAAAATCCCAGAAAAAGCGCAAGACTAAAGGCAAGGAAAGCGAGACGTCCAGCGATGAGGAGCGGTGGCTGGACGCGATCGAGTCCGGGAAGCTGGAGGAGGTCGACGATGAGCTGAAGAAGATTAAGGACCCGAAGCTGATGACCGCCAGACAGCGGGCAATGTACGAGAGAGGCAACGACAAGGAGCCCAGTCCCGGCGGCGAGATTCTGATGTCGCTCCCCACCGGATACAAGGAGAAGGTGATGACCGCGGAGGCCATCCAAAAGGCTCAGCTCAAGTCGCAGAAGAGAAAGCAGCTAGCAGACGAAAAAAGGGAGAAGGACAAGAAGAAGACGATGGAGAGGCTGCTGAAGAAGCAGGAAACCAAAGCTGGGAAGCAGACGAAGTCGAGGGTACTGAAGGCGGCTCAACCCATGATATCCTACAGGAACACCGTCGAGGGAGGCATGATTTCGCTCCCCGTCATGTACGAGTTTCCTCTGCAACCCCAGGTGGCCACTGATCCGCCGAAGCCAGTGCTCTGCGGGATTCCCGGATGCACAAATCTCAAGTCGTATAGCTGCTCCAAAACAAAGGTACCTCTCTGCAGTTTTTCCTGTTACAGGAAGAATGTAGCGACTCTTAAGGACATTATTTGTTAGATCTTATGCCGAATAAATCGTAACTTTAAACGCTGTTTTATATTTTACTGAAACTAAGAACCTACTTACAAGAAACGAATAGCTAAGTTGAGAATTTGCAGAATTTTCACTATCTGACAGTGATTTGTTCCGTAATTTTTTGTTGAACTACATCTGAATTTTTCATTTCGGATATTGTACTTAATTTACTGTATCAAAATCTTACCGGATTCGATAACAATTTTTCTGCTATTGCCTTCGGTTTTACTTTAATTTATCTTTCTATGTGTTTGGAACAAACTCGACTTACGTTGTTTTTGCAATTATATTTTGAATTTAGAACTTGCTACATATGAAGAACCGTTGCAACTTTGTAAACAAGGTACCTTATTATAATCGTTCAGAGTTTTCAATTTGATCCCCCATTTTTTGAAAAACACTCACTTTGGTGTCTGTCCGTCTGCCTGCCATTACCTAGCCGATTTTTTCAGAGACTATTTGACGTAAATAATTGAAATTATATCCTTTTAATCAAGGTTTTTTGTATTTGAATTAAAAGCCAATATCTTAACTGTGCTTTTGCATAGAAAAACAGTTTTTTGGTGCCACTATATTTATGACGTCATCAACTATTTAAATACCAATGTTTGGTGCAGTGGGCAAAATTGCTTGAGAACCACTGAATCGATTCGCTTGAAATTTTAATTACGAAGAGAACATAAATTTCTCTCGTACTTGAGTTTATCTTCCTATATATTCCAGTTACAATTGTTAAACAACTTTGGTCTTATAAAGTATCCAAAAGTGTTAAAAATATAAAAATTAATTGGGCGAAAAATGCATGAAAAGTTAATGATTTCAGTTTATTGGTTCTGAGTGAAGTGGTTAAGAATTTCTTGCTGTTCCGATTCTATGCGCTGCAGATATTGATATTCAATCTTGAGACGGTCCAGTTCCATGGTTCTCTCCAAAATTTGGGACTAAAAAAATTCAAAAAGTCCATAAGTCCACTAATTTTTTATTTGAACTAAATCAACCTGATAGAGCTGTTGCTCTGCTTCCCGCTGCTTAGAAATTGTCTTGAGCCGATTTTGGGTGCTAACGGCTCGAATCTTCTCCCGTTCGACCTCCTTTGAAAAGGTTTCAGCCAAGGTAACGAATTGCTCCGCCAATTTCTTGAAGTCTAGAAGCTCTGAGGGATTTTGTAAAATTTATCGGCTTAAAAAGTGAAGGCTAGATGCACTTACTTTCTGCATACTCCTGGCACTCCTCCTTCAGTTCGTTTGTTTCATGTGCAATTCTTGGGTCCAGAACCCGCAGGGAGAAAATGTCGTCGATGTAAATTCCTGCCTTGCTCAGTTCTTCAGCCATTTTTACTTTTTAGAAGTTCTCAAATTGAAAACTCGAAAGCGGAAAAGGCAAACTCCCACTTCCGTTTCCCTGGTAACCGTTATCCAACAAAACCAAGTGACCGAATGTCAAAGCAGAAACTGTTATACACTCGAAAACTGGCATACGAATCACCGTCCATTTTCCACCAACAGCTGTCGCCAAATGTCAAGGGGGATTTTCTTGTTGTGATTCGTACTTTTTCCATTTTTTTCGTGTTATTTAAAACGTAGCGCACTTGTGACCAATTGAGAATCGTGTATTCTGTTTTTTTTTGTGACTGTTTTACGTAAAAATCCTACAAAATTGAGTCGAACGAGCTTGAGATGTCGGGCGACCAGAAGACCTTCCTGAAAGCGAGCCCGTCGCAGTACGTGAAGCTGAACGTCGGCGGGCGGCTCTACCAAACGACGGTTGGCACCCTCACGAAATTGGACACAATGCTCAGCGCTATGTTCAGCGGCCGCATGAACGTCCTCACGGATCCCGAAGGTTTGTGCTCGGAGGAGGCACGGTGGACAATCGCCGCTTTGCTCTGCAGGGGGTGTGCCCATTTCGGGGCAAAGTGCAACGTCCGCCCCTTTTTTCCCATGAATCATTGAGCCAAACTAACAACTCCCATTTTCAGGCTGGATCTTGATAGACAGATGCGGCACCCATTTTGAGACCATTCTAAATTACCTCCGCGACGGAAGTGTGGCCCTCCCAGACTCGCCAAAAGACATTGCGGAGCTCCTCGTGGAAGCGAAGTACTACTGCATCACAGACTTGGCCCTAGCGTGCGAGCGAGCGCTGATAAAGCACAAAGAGCCCGAGCCGATCTGCCGCATTCCACTGATCACCTCCCAGAAGGAGGAGCAGCTCCTAATTAGCTCGTCGGCGAAGCCTGTGGTGAAGCTGCTGGTGAACCGGCATAACAACAAATATTCGTACACAAATACCTCAGATGATAATTTGCTCAAAAACATTGAATTGTTTGATAAACTCTCGCTGCGATTCAGCGGGCGAATACTCTTCATCAAAGACGTGATCGGATCCAGTGAGATCTGCTGCTGGTCGTTCTACGGGCACGGCAAGCGGGTGGCGGAGGTCTGCTGCACCTCGATCGTTTATGCGACTGATAGGAAACATACCAAAGTTGAATTCCCCGAGGCGAGGATATATGAGGAAACGCTTCAAGTGCTCCTCTACGAGAACCGGAACGCCCCGGATCAGGAGCTCCTCCAGGCGACGTCTTCGGTACGTGGAGGAGTTGGTGCCGGTGGTATCCAGCAATACACCAGCGACGAGGAGGAGGAGCGAACTGGGCTGGCCCGGCTGCGGTCGAACAAGAGGAACAACCCGACATGATTCGTGAACCAGTTCATTGTCAATACGCGGAAAGGTCTAATTGCCAAAAGGAAATGATCCTCCTGAGCCCGAGCGTTCCATGACAACCCCTCAACTAATATTCTACTTCAATCGTTCAATGGTCGTTAATCTAGACGTAATTTACTCACTAAGGAAAATGCTTTCGATGTCCGGTCGGGAGCCGTGCGCTGCGCTCAATTTGTGCGTCGACGCCACACTTCTGGAACTGTTAGTGCATTGTAAGATGTATTTTTTTTTTTTTCATTTACACCTTAATATACGTTTTTTGAGTACTTGTTGTATAGTACGAGTGTTTTATTTTCTTTATATTCTGAATCAAAGGGCTAATAATCTCTTGGAATACGTTATTAACGTCGATATCCTGATCCAATCAACTAGTTAAGATTTATTCAATTAATAAGAAACCCCATTGATTGAGTTGACCTTTCTCTTATTAGAATACTAGCTGAGTAACCCGGTGTATTTTGGTACTAAAATCTGTGGATGTAGTATAGAACCCTTCAAAACTAGTTTCGCTACCATGGTCCATATCAGAAACGCTCTTAATATATTTTGTACTTATACGTTTCCATTGTGAAGTGTTGAATAAATAAATAAGGGTATTCATTTTTTTCGCTATTTCATCCTTGCCTTGTTGAAAAACATTAAAGTTGCAGGGAACCCGAGAGGGAGGCAATAGATTTACATAGGGAAAATAGGAAAAGAAAACGTGTAAAAGAAAAAGTTGAAGTAAATTCCAAATTGAAAATTTTAAAGCAACAAACCGACTTTCAGAAAGAAGTTCTTAAACAAATATCAACTTCTTTGGAGTCAATTAATTGTGCAACAAAAGAGAACTCAAAATGGATTAAAAAAATTTACAAGATTGAAGAAGAGAAATTAGTAAATGATATTTAGAAGCTGTCAAATGTTACATTTCATACAAACAGCACCTTTTGGATATGGCAATACTTAAGTAACGAAACGATCGTTTCTTGTGATACGAAAGCGATTTCGTTTCGTTTCTTATTTTCGTTTCGTTTGAGGATTCGTATCGTTTCTCATAATAAGGCTCCTTATTTTGATTGTCTATTCGTTATAGAAACTATCGTCTGACTAACCATTGGGTTACACATGTAAATGTTTAATATTAAATTATTGGGTATTAAATCAACCATTCTAATTTACATATTAGTATCACCGATTTTCGTTTACATTAAAATCCTTTCAATTTCCAAAAAATCGGTCGCCATTTTGAACTTCCAAATTTTTCCCCAACTTGAATTTGCAAATTTCGAACGTATATTCACAATCAGGACCTCCAAAAATCAACAAGTACCAATTTTCATGGTAATCCCCTGAATTTTACATTTTTGGCCACCAATTTGAAACCCGCGAATAAAAAGTAGCTTATATGTTAAGCCGGAATACGTAGTGCTTTCACTCAAAAAATGAATGGACAACAAACGAACTTTCGATTTTATACCTGCATACATATTACTGAATTTCATAATAATCTAGTAGCTTTCATCACCATTTCTTTCTACCATAGAACTTTCACGATGAAATATTATGGATGAAAAAATTCCCTGACTTCCGACATTTCTAGAAAGTACCCTGTAATGTTAAAAGTTTCGAATAGAATTGAATTTCGTCGAAATCAAATATATCGTAGAATAATTCATAACAGAATTGACATTTTTAGGTAGTCCCAATTGATTGGAATATTTGATGTTTTAATACTATAGTTCTCAGATCGAAATTTAGAATTTCTAGGATCAATTTCGAGCCGATTTCAATTTTGTTAAAACTTTGTAGAGTAAATTTGACTTGGTCTCGTTTACATGAACTTGAAAGCTTTTCGTTGGCTTCATAGATTTAAATGAAATTACTTTCTCTAACCATATTTACGACCAAATTGATGAATATGAAATTGGTCGAATATAAAGATCACTCATGACTACGATGAGTCTTGCTAACTTTTTCGAACCAAGGTTACAAAGTTTGAGGTGCATTATTTAACCCATCTTTTTAAGGGAGGCCTGGATGCGACGAAAACGATCGGTTTATTTAAATATACTTTTACTTTTTGTATTTTACTGTACGGTCTCTATTCATAAATATGAATTAACAATAAAGGAAAAAGAGGATTACATAAGTTATCATTTTCTAGAAATTATCCGTACCCAGTGGGGCACGCAGATGCAACGCATAACTCATTCTGTTCGGAGGTGTGAAAGTGTAACTGAGAAAGAAAATAGTTTTGCAACTTGCCCACAAATCCCGAAAATAAAAGAAAAGAAATAATCCACCAATTCGGTGCTCCATCGTCTGAATCTGCTACCTAAATGTAATGTTTTTTTTTTTTTTTGTTTGCTTCTCTGCGTGGTTAGTCCCCCAGCTTACGTTGTGGTCGCGGTGGCTTGATTGACGGTAGGATCCGAGGTGCTGCTGCTACTCCCGCTGTCGCACTCCTTGTCTTCGACATCTTCAGTCTTGAGGCGTTTGCTAGAGTTCTCGATGGACTCCTCGCTGTCGCTTTGAGAAGTCGGCGACGAGCACCGCCTCTTTGAGGATGTAACTGCCGCGATCGCCTCTGATTCTGTCGTTATCCTCGTGGGCAATTCGGTGATCTTCGGCCTGAACTTTATGATCACTGCAGTCATGTTGTCGCAGCCTGTCCCATCCCCCAAAGTGTTTGGGGCAATGCAACTGTCGAAGAGCTGAAATTATAGAATTAGAAAATCGGTGTAATAAATAAAAATGAATATGTTTACCTCTTCGCAGATCTTAGACATTTTCTCCTGCCCATCGTTGATCCGTTTCTTAATAAATTCAACCACATCATCACTAGACATAAAGTTCCAAATGCCGTCACACGCTAGAATCATGAATTCGTCATCCGGAGAAATTATCAATTTCCTAACATCCGGTAGAGCTGAGATCATCTGGCACTCCGGAGGGAGATCTTTGCTCTGGTAAGGAAAATTGATCAGCTGATAGGAAGTAATTTGCATTTAATACAAACCATTTTGTAGGCGTGGTCGCCAATTGCTCTGGAAAGGTTTAAACCACCATTAACCCGCCCATCGAGGGTGACTTTCCCGCCGGCCTTCATTATCCTATTGCTTTCCTCCTCGTCCTCTGGCTTGTGGTCCAAGCTCATCTCCACAGCCTTGCCTTTGCGGCATACCACGCATCTGGAATCGCCGGCATTTGCCACATACAAGTCCCTGCCGTGCAATAGGGCGACCACAGCCGTGCATCCACTGTCCTTCCCTGGCTCCTCAGTCATTTTTGTACAAAAATCTTCATCCATGCCACAATCCTCGTCGTCCTCAGTCTCCCCGTCCTCGTTATCTTCGTCTGTATCTTCCTCAGCTGGGTCATCCACGTCCTCCTCTCCGTCCTCTGTGCTGGAGTTGTCTTCAGCTAAAAAATTAATTAATTATGCTCAATATACTGACATTTTTGATACATAATCGGTGGTAGCTAAATATGGATTCATTGCTTTTATTTAACCGCACAAGTTTAAAATATCTTATACATGTTGTAGACATTTAAAATCAATGTATTTTTATCATTGATGATGTTTTAAAATGTGGCACCGTATGGTACAACAGTTGTTTTTTAGCTTTAGAAAATTGAATACACCTGTTCATGGTAAGAACTTGCACCTATTTCTCACTTTAAAGAGGCGAACCATCCCCAATTAGGTACCACTTAATCCGAAAAACTACTCATTAGGTATTTTTCGGGGTAAGTAGAAAAACTTACCTGGCGACGCAACAAACAAAATATTAGATGAACAATTTTACTTACCCTGAAAATCAGCATCGTCATCAGAACTACTGGTGTCCTCCTCGGGCATCCCAGGTGCTGCGATAGCCGCCTTTCTGCCCTCATTTGTACTTGATGTTATGTTGCTGCTGCCTGACGAGCCGCTTGATTGCCTAATTTTGTTAGCTGACGGTGGGGATGAGGATAAGCTCGATACTTCGCCATTCTCGTGAGTCGAGGGCACTGGCTTCAAGGCACCTGAACCGACGGCGCTGCTAGACGACGACGATGACGACACAACCTCATTTTTGCTGGAGGAACCTGCTACCACTGCTGCATTATCTTTGTTGTCCTGACACGACGAGATATCCCCATTCTGGATCTTCTTGTTGCCCAGTAACTTCGCCAAGGACACGGCCGGGCTAGTGGTGCTGTTGGTTATTTCCTCAACTTCGTTCTGTTTATCTTTCCCGTCAGTGACTTCTGTTGCGGGTGTGGAATTGTCTGCCTTACTGCTGGAACTACTTACGGTCGAGTCGACGTTGTCAATTTCCATCTTACTGTCTACCTCCGAGTTCGGGGCTAAGGATGAGGAGCAGGACGGGCCATCCGTGTTCTCTTCGCACACCGCAATAACTGGATTTCGTCTACCCCTCAGGAATGGTGAAAGTGGTTTTGAAGTTCCAGAGCCAGAGGCTCCCGCGTCCTCCTTCTTCAATCTGGCGAACTGTGGAAATTTCCCTGCAGAGCCTTTGTACTTCTCTAGCACCTCTTCGATCGGCAGGGCGCCCTCTTGACACAATTCGGCCAGGTCCTCCTCTTCCTCCTCCTCGCCGAGCTCACTATCCCTGTCGGGATTCTTTTCGCCAGCTAATTTTTTTAGAATGTCGATGATGTCGTCCTCGAGGAGAGTCGCATCAAAGCCCAGGAATGCGTCTTTCAGCGCCTGCTCAAAGTCCCCATCTTTGTAGCTCTTGAGCTCCTTCAGGAACTCGGGGAGCTTCTCGGCGCAGTAGGTCGCCACCTCGGCGCCTCCATGCCCGTCGTACACCGCGAAAAACGAGGTCTTCTCGTCAAAGCTCAAAATACAATTGTGGGCATCCTGAAAGTGATCATAACCTCAAAACGCTTCCCAAATTTAATTAAAACACGCGCGACTCCGCTTCGGGCTCGGCGACTGGCGTGTCGTCCGCGTAATCCGCAGCCCGCGGGGCGCACTCACTCACCTCCTGGCTGATCCGCCAGCCCTGCATCGAGCTGGCCCCCACGTCCATGTAGTCGTTAGCCTCGTCGCTGGAATATTTTTCGGTCACCGGCTCCGACAAATAGGCCCCCATTTTGACGATGAAAACAGTCCGCCAGATCACTTACAGCCCCAAAACTTTTTACCGCTATTGCGCGACTCCGGCCGCCACACGACCCACCGATTGACGAAACCCCACGCGAGCCTCCCTCCCAAACGCAACGCTCTCGTCACTGCAAAGCGCAGAGGAGCTGCAGGCCTGCTTCCCTCGAACAAATTAACTTACGGCAGCGCGCAGCCGATCCTCGCGCGATTCACACGCGAAAAACTAAAGAAAATTAATGCGCCGCCAATAACCAGAACTCCACCGCCTTTTTATGTGATAAAAACGAGCCGCAAACTCCTTCCGCCACCATCCACACAATTTTTATTAGCACACAAAAACAACTCCGCTTTCTCGCTTCATCCGCTATCGCCGCGACAGGGAACGCTATAGCGGCGCGGGGCTCTTCACACGGGGGACAGAAAAGGACGGAATTCGCGGCGGCCATGTTTGTTTTCACACATTGCAAATTGACAGCAGCGCAAAGCCGTCCGTCTCGCTCGCACTCACGGGGTTTTAGCAGCGCAGGGTGCCAGTGGCTATGCATGGCAACTGCGTACTTTGTGCAATTTTCCGCAGTGCAGCCAACGCTCGAGACCTGAAAATCTGACGTTCTTCCAGGTGCGTTTACAAAAAAATCCCACTTACACTTCGTTTACGTGGCCATGGCGGGATTTTTAAATCCTTTGATTTAAACGAAACATAACGTTCTGTAAAAAATAGTTGTATACAAATGATTTATTTATTTATTTTCATTTATTTAGCCATCATCTCATTGTTCAACATTTCTTGCTTTCACCCAAAAATTTCTACTGCAAAATCAAGTAGGAAATTTCCGTTATCACATTTTAAAATTTAAAAATAAATAAATCAATTTTAATCAACCACACCAAACCACCGAACTCACTTTTAATTTTTTCTTTGAAACTTTCCGAATTTCCCTGAATCACTTCTAAAACAAAATTCTTTTATTAAATATCTTGCCACAACCTACAATTTTCTTCGTTAAAATCATTAATCATGATCCTTTTTTTCTCTTTTCTAAAAGGCGAACCTCAAGAGTAATTGTGTCTTCCCATTTGTCATTTAAAAATTATGTTTGTACGCAACTTTCTAAATTTTCAGAAAACAAACCTTTTCTATTTCTTATACGCGCTTTACTTTCACTATAAAACCGCGAAACATCGGTCCAAGTATGTTATAATGGTCAACAAATTTAATAATTTTTGTTAGGTGCGTCGAGCCCCACCCCCCTTTTCACGGATCCGAATGCAAACTATGCGAGAATTATGTGCTAAATATGTGCTAATTATGTACCGAAAAAAAATTTTTTGTGCTCCAAAATTAAGTGCTTTTTTTAAACACTGAAAGTGGGGGGTGTAGCTCGACGACGAGTTACACCCCCCCTCAAATTGTGAGTAAAAACATGTTTTTTTCTTCAAACTAGAATTATGTGCTTTTTATGTGCTTCAAGAATGTGCAACAAAGAAGTTTGTAAAGTTAACTGCAAAAAAGATAGTCGAGATTTTCAAAAAGTGTGAATCCGATAAATTACTCGGCATGCACTAAATTCAATCAAAACGCGTAACCAAATTCTTTTCTGAGCAGCACATAATTCCTTCGTCGTCTTCAGTCGAATAATTAATTGCCAATTCATAAAAAACGCGATTTTGAGCTGCACCCCCCCACGAAAAATATTTCAAGTCCAAAAAAATGCAGCACGAAATTCGTTCCTTGGCTTAATCGAGAGCACATAATTATTTGTTTATAAAAAACCCACTTTCGAGCTAGACCCCCCTCAGAAAGTATAATAAATGCTCCAAGTCGAGTCTACTGAGAGCACGAAATTTGTTTTTGGGCTTAATCGACAGCCTTTGATCTGCGAGCATAAAAATAATTGTGTAATACAAAAGCAATATCTTGCTGCACCAACGTTCACCTCCCCCCCTCAAATTTTGAAAATTCGGATGTAATGGGCGCGTGCAAATTTATGAATAACGGGACTAGCACGTAATTTTCGGCACTTGCGACCTCATCTTAATGTTCCTTTAATATTATACAACCTTAATATTATAAATATTTGTAGCGAGGCTCGAAAAGATTAATCATGTAAAGACTTGTTGTCTTCCTGTGGCTGTGAGTTAGTCGCATTTGCCTGAGAAGTGATTACCCGTGACTGAAGAATGTGTGGATGTGCTAGTGGATTAGGGAAAGATTTTTAACCGACAAGTAAATATTAGATTATGGAAATGCATGAATCCTCAAGTCCTCCTTTAAAAGATCCTCGACCAGATCGTCACCCTTTGTGCCGAACAGCACATTTATTTACATTGAGCTTTTCGGAAAGGTGCGATATCTTTTATTACCCTTTGTCTTCAGAGATCCCTGCATACGCAGTGCACGGATATCTTCTAATTACTCTTTGTCTCGTGAGCAATCGCAACATAAAAATTATAAGCAACACCTGATTCGGCGCGGTGTTTATACATTTGATTAATAATGATTTTCAAAATTTGAAGGGGATGCAGCACGATATCTCTATTGTATTAAACAATTATTTTTGTGCTCAAGAATGAAAGGCATAGGAAATTATGTGCTTTTTATGTGCTTGTGCTTTCGATTAAGCCCAAAAACGAATTTTGTGCTCCAATTCCACCCAGTTGGGAGCATTTTCAAAGTTTTAGGAGGGGTAGCTCAAAATCGCTTTTTTATTAACAAATAATTATGTGCTTGGAAATAAAAAGCACAGGAATTATGTGCTCTTTAACAAAATACCAACGTCTATTACATACCTACTGGTAATCTTTATGTAATACCTGTCATAAACAAAACTAAAAAATAAAAGCAAACGACAAAGTAAAACAATTTTGGTGCAAATATGTATTAGTAAAATATTTTATATAAAATTTGGAGCCCCATAATGAATTTAATAAATGGCCGCAACAGATGCTCCGTCCTCCATAATTGGCGCCATTAAAACATCCAGGAGGAAAACTCGGTCCAGGACCATATCCCGGGTTTTAGCCCTGGTCCTGGGCCACTCGAATTCACCCTCGAGCTCGCACCAGGGACGGCTCCGTGTCATGCTTTCTATTCAGGAAAACCATTCGATGAAAGGAAATGTGTTTAGGATGAGAGCGATTGAAAGTTAATTTGGTATCATCAAATTGGCTAAATTGTTGGTCGCTGTCCATCACCTCCTGGTACTGCCGGGCGAGCCCCAGTGGCCCGGTCGTCGGGACTCCTTAGTCCTTCTGGTGAAGCCGTGTGTGCGGGGAATCCCCGGCACGGCTGGCTGCCTGGCGTCGGTCGTCGTCATCGTCATCATCCAGGAGATTCGTCCGTCCTCCTTGTGCACCTCGCTCAAAACAAAAATGCCGATGTCATCACTTACCCCACGGGATCCTGGAAGGCGCCGCTTGGAAGGGTATCAAATCGTATTATCGCGGGGGTGGCGAGAGCAGAGGGGGCAAGGAGCTTTGCACGTTATCCCTGATAAATTGCGGATAAGATAGGACCCATTAACGAGTAATCCGAGGTAATGTGGGAGTGAGGTATTCCAATTCTAGTCACATACTCCGCCAAGTGTTGTAAAGTCCGCTGGATGTGGCCCAGAAATAAAATTAACAATTTACACAGCTACAAGTGGCTGCTATTTGTAACCCATTCAGGCTGCACTGGATCTGTTGAATCCTACTGGGAAAAAGAACCCGGGACCAGCTCGGCGCTGTTCGTTATGCAGGCAGCCCGGCAAGAAACACTTCTAAACGGGTGAGGTACACCGGGTCTTCTGCGAACTCTCTAATGGAATATTTACCGACCCACATTATCTAACCTCATTTGAAATGTGCAGTTTATTTCTGTACTTAGTTAATTACTTACATTGCACAACCTGTGACAATGCAACTATTGCTTGAAAATTAAACTGCAGAACCGCTCTAGAGTAATTACAATCATCTAGCATGATGACACAGCTTAAAAACTATTACTCGTATCTTTTTTCTTATAGGCTAAAAATACACAGTACAATAAAAAAATTTGTTTTAAGTAAATAAGTACTTCTTATTTTTGTTTTATTTTCACAAAATTTTAAGATGAAGTTGATATTTTCGTAATTTTAATTTTTCCTCGCAGTGGCTACAAATTAGTGAATTAGTCCTTCCCTCTATCCCATAAAATATATGAAATGACGATGTTAAATAAATAAATGTCAACCCTCAGGCTTAATAACAACAAGTAAACTAAATTTTATTATCTGGAAGACAGATTTCGGTTCGGCTATTTTTATTAAATATGTACTTAAATATGAATGAAGCATTCTAACAGCCGTAACCAAATGAAAATGTATAAGTAATTTGCTGATTTTGTTATCTATATATATAAAAAGAGAAGTCCTGACTCACTCACTGACTCATCAACGCGCAGCCCAAGCCTTTGGACCTAAAAAGCTGAAATTTTCCACAGAGATTCCTTTTATGATGTATACAAGGAATAAGGAAGGATTTTTCGAAATTCAACCCCTAAAGGGGTAAAATGAGGGTTCAAAATTTGTAGGGAGAAAAAATATTAAATAGACATTTCGACTTGAAACTTCATAGGAGTACTCCTAAACACAAATAACCCGTACGGAAAAATTGGTACTTTAAATATATATTTTTATATCTTTCGTATACGACAACTATTAAAAAAATATATTTTCATAAATCGTGTATGGCAATTATAAACAAAGAATACGTAAAACGTATGCGACATGTATCTCATTTATAATTTGGCATAGAATATATATTTCAATATATTTTAAATGTACGAAAAGCGGCAAAATCCATATATTTTGTATATAAACGAAAGTATATTTCAGGCGTTTTTTTTTTATATTTTCGCATACATATTTTTCCGTACGGGAAGCAAATACGTATTTCGCGATTTTTCGAAAATCAACCCCTTAGGGGGTGAAATGGGGTAAATAAACCTAAAAATCGATATAGGTGTCGTTATTGAGGTTTTTTAGGTTGTTGATGACGAAAATGAAATTTATTAATGCAAAAATTCGATCAAAAATTATTATTTTGGAAAAATAATTAATCAATTTAATGTAATAATATTTAATAGTAAATAACGCCCAACTTTATAGGGTAAACTTGGGTAACGGTTGTTCGCGCATCGTTAAGATTCACTCTCATCATTTTTTCATAAGGCGCCTAAAGAAGTATAACTTCAAAAATAAATAATTATTTTCCTAAAATCTACCCCTTAGAATAGAGAATAATAGGGACAATTATATGCATGTTTTCGCTTTAGAGTTGCGTTATTTTCGTAAATATATTTAATAATTAATATTCTGGGCAACGCTGAAGGCGAGCAAGCTATTATGTTATATTGCGATATAAAGTTTTAAATTTAAGAATTTTAGTTGCATTTTTACATAGTAAGTATTCCTCAAACATACTTTCGAAACTCAATTTTCGAAGTTATAAAATATACTACCTTTTTTAAATTTTTATAATAGTAATCTATATATAAATAAAATCGTAACTCGCTTGATGTCTGTGCGAGAATCATGGAAAAACTACTGAAGGTATTGTGATGCGGATTTTTATAATTTTTTGTAATAGTACAGTGATTATAAGCTGTATTTAATGAAAACTCAAATATAAGATAAAGTAAAAGGAAAAGTTTATCGTTTGCCGCTACGCACAGCCCTAGAGCGTACTTAGTTTTGTTTAATTTCAGTTATTTTGAATTGCGTTTCGTAAGCGCTTCTATACTATTAAAAATACAATTTAAACTGACGGTAATCAATTAAAGTATTATAATAAAATTAATATCACGCGAACGAAGTCGCGGGCATTTGCTAGTGTATCTATATACATATATAAAACACAAAAAATGTTTCTACCTATGTCCGTTAAATACTTTGAAACCACCCAACCGATGTGCCCCAAAGCGGTTTCATTTGAAAGGTAATAATGAGAAGATGGTTTTAGACCACTAAAACAATGCATTAGGCTCATACGGTCCAGCCATGAAGTCGATTTTCTTTTCCCATACAAAAATTTTCAACCTCATCAAGGGTGCCGTTACTCGCAAATAAATTAAAAATATTAGTGTAAAGTTGGCGCATAATCTGTCATTTCATAATAGTAAAAAAAAATATTTCATTGTTGACAAAAAAAAAATAAAAAATTTAAGCGTAGTAGCACACGCCGGGTTTCCGCTAGTTATATAATGAAAGAATAATGAAAGTATATTGAAAACTTTTTTTTAAAAATTTAAGTCAAAAATAGCATTGCTTCCAACATTATTTTTAAATTTTCGTTTTTTAGGGTGCCGTAGCAAAATAAGGAACGCTTATAGTTTCGTCACGTCCGTCCGTCCACCCGTATGTCACAGTAATTTTATTCAGAGAATATGAGGACTATAATGCTGAAATTTGGTACACGTATAGATAATTATACTCGCTACAAAGACATTATTAAAATTTTTGGAAAACAAAAATTTATGGCTATCTCCTCTATATATGAAAATGGAGATGAAATAAAAATTATCTTTTTTTACACCATCGAGTGGAGTATCGTAGAAAACGGAATTTAAAATCACTAGGAGGTTTCTTAAACCGTTTTTCAAAATTATGCCCCGGTTTTGAAATATTCGACTCCAAAGTGACCATTTTCGATTAGATTTGTGTCGGCCAACATATCACCCTGAACGCAATTTCGAAAAAATCTGAAAAAAATCTAGAATACTAGCACATAGATTGAAATTACTTTTGAAAATAACACGACTCCCGTACGGAAAAATATGTATGCGAAAATATAAAAAAAAAACGCCTGAAATATACTTTCGTTTATATACAAAATATATGGATTTTGCCGTTTTTCGTACATTTAAAATATATTGAAATATATATTCTATGCATATTGAAACATAATTACTGTATATTTTAATGAGATACATGTCGCATATACGTTTTACGTATTCTTTGTTTATAATTGCCATACACGATTTATGAAAATATATTTTTTTAATAGTTGTCGTATACGAAAGATATAAAAAAATATATTTAAAGTACAAATTTTTCCGTACGGGCTACTCTAGTAGTTAGTAAATAGTAATAGTAAATAGTTTACGAGAGATATCCGTCCAAGTTTTGCTTATTTGGGAAAAATCGCGGGAGTGTTTGGGTGTGTGTGTATGCACACAATATTTGCATATATGTATGTATGTATGTATACATATATGCATTATTATTTTATTTAGCATGTTGCATTATTCGCTATCGAAATCTATACTAAGCATGGCCCGAAATGCTTTCGACCACTTTTTCTCAATTAATTAATTAAAAGCCTTGTCGTCCATCGTTTTTAATTTCCTATCTCTGATTTTTTTAAAAATACATACAAAAACAAAGAAGCCCAAAATAATAATATTTTTAAGAAAAAAACAGTGAGGCGCTCAATCACATTAGCAATATTAGCTGCTGTGATTCCTTCAATCAGGCGAATGACAGCTCTATGGTAGGAGTATTATGTTTTAACTCAGATCGACTCGAATAGTTTTCGATATTAAAAGATTAACATTATAATATTTTATTTTAAGCTTATTATAGACATGTTAGTCTTTGATATTTACAAGTGTTTTTAATTGATTTATGGCAATTTCAAAAATAAGAGAGCTCAATTATTTTGCTGGTTTTTTTTTCAATTGAAATATACATATTACCGAAATTTAGTATTCCATAATTGGATATATATTTCATATTTGGTGTCGTTTTTAAGTTTTATTCTTTCGTTAATTTTTATTAACTTAAAGTATATTAAAAATATCTGAGTTTAATTATTTTTTAAATAAGTGATACCCAAATATAAGAACTCCAAACATAATTAAAATTCGTTCAAAATTTATTTCAATTAGCCTTAATATGAGTGTCGAGTGGTGTCGGTATAAATAATTTAGTTTTACTGCTTATCATTCAATTCACTATGTTAATCAGTAGTAAATCACACGAAGAATATATTACTTATGTTTACATAGATTAGAAGACAGATGCTGTAAGCTTAATGTGAAAAATTGGAAATTTCGAAAGTAACCGATGTAAAGTCTTACCGACATTCCTCCTTTATCTATATGCCAAGAATTTTATTTGATTAAACAATACAATAGCAATCGTACAGTTTCGTGGCAAAGTTACAATCACATTATTATTTCTTCGGCATGGGCTAGCTCCTTTAAATTTCTTATCTTACTTACATACATAAGTATGTTTATGTATATCACAGTTTTTCCAACTCATTAAATAAATAGTATCGTAAAAATATATAAGACCCCTAAAACCTAAGAGCTACGAATTTGACCTCCTTTCGTTACCAAGTTCCTCGAATAGTGCGATCGTAAAGTTAGCCAAATGTTATCTCCTAGATATCCATTGAATTTCGCAGCTCGTAGAAAGATTTTCCCCAAAATTAGAAATCTATTTCAAACAAATGTTGAATGGGGAGGCCTTGCTTTACAGGGTATCCCGGTGGGGCCCTTCGTCATTAGAGTCCCGCCATTTGGTATCCCGGAGCACGTGCTGAGCGCCGCATAAAATTGCTGCTCGAGTTTTCTCAATAAATTCAATTATGTGTGAGAAACGTGCATGCTCCAGGATTCCCGCCCAGCGCGATATCATCCAGGACGTTAAAGTGAGCCGAGTCGACGGAAGGTATCACAGTGTCCTATCCCGAATTCAATCCCCGAAATGTTTCCGTATCATAACGCGGCACAGCCAGGAATTTAAATATGCAAAGATTTTAGGGTGCTCTGTGTAACATACGGCGCCTCCCGTGGGATGTTTTATGGAGAGTGTGTGCGTTCTGTGGGACCCGGCCTACTTGATGATTTGTAAGTAAAGCACTTGTTTGCACATTTTTATACGAAGATTAATTCGGGAAATGTTTCTGCCTACAAAGTGCCGTCATATCGCTTCTGCAATTTCGCTTTGTTTACAGGACGCCCCATTAATCCCCTAGAGCCATCCTAAACCTCCGAAATTGCGTCATAAAAAATTCTTATTGTCGGAAAGAGGTTTTTCCGGGAAGTGCGGAGGCGGCAGGATCCTTAGAGTTATGTTATCAGGCTTTGATTTTTCCGGGGATCAATGGCGGAGTGATATCAAGTTCTTGATTTCTGCGAAGCACCAAACCTATTGATTCCCTTCCTTTACGATTCGAATGGCCTTGTGGGCGGGGACGAGCGCCGCTCAAGTGAAATTTTAATTATTCAGCGAAAGTCTTCGGACGGCGGGCGCCTTAACCAGCGTCTTCGACTGTCCTTGGAAGGAGTTCGCCTGCGACACATTCAAATTGTGCACTTGACTCGCACTCCGCCCTGCAAGTACAATTGCACAGACCCTTCGACCTCCGGGTGTCCCCGGGGAAATTTCGACCGATTGACCCACCCCCGACGCGCTTTAAGGTTAAGACGAACGCCTTTCTTCCAAGACTTTCACTCGACCATCCCCGCCCCAATTCGGGGCTGAAATCGAAATAAATTCGGAAAAATCTCCGAGCCCTAGTTAGGTCCGGGCCGCTCTTGCTTAAAATTCGCACATGCATAGGAGCGGATTACGAGCTGGGACCTGGAGAGTATCGTGTCAGGGGCACATTACACCAAAAATAAACCTGTCTAGACTCCTGTCTGTGCCCCTTCGCAGGGCAGAAAATGACGTCGAGAGGTCCCGAGGGTTCGGGCAACAATGATATTTATAAATGGGTTTTCGGGGGGTTTATGCCCCAGCGGCACGTAAACGAAAGGGTTTCATTAAATTTCGAAATGACTGGGAATTGTTAAACGCTGGATTTCACTTTAAGTTTTCAATTGCACAAGAGCAGCACCTCGGGCCCTGCTTAGAGTTACAAGGAAAACGTTTTTGGCGCTAATTCACTTTCGTTCGCGTAATAGCGCCTGCTGAGACCTGCCCAACTCAAATGGGTGATTTTTGGAGTCAACACATTTGCGAAATCAGCATATTTAAACCCACAACAAGACAAAAAGGATTGTGGTAAGGTTTTAAAAAAACCTTTTTTGCTTTATGTTAATTTAGTTGTGCCCTACCTTTATTTAGTTTAATTAATTTTAATTTAACTATTTTATTTATCTATTATACATACATACATTTAATTGTTTAATTTTATATTTTCATACTTATTTTACTTTTGTATTGTATGTATATCTATGGATGACGTTGTAATCTACAATTTTAGCACATATAAATTATTTTTATGTTTTGTTATTACAACTGTAGAATAAAATTATTCATTTGTGTTTTAATATAATATATGAAGGGCTCAGGGGAAGAACCACTTTTGTCACCTAATGACACGACCACGGACAACGTTGCCAGTTGAAAAAAATTACAAATGTGACAAAAGTTGTTCTTCCCCTGAGCCCTTCATATACTATGTTTCAAAATTATAAACGAATTTTATATTTCTCGTTCTCGCTAGAACGAATAGTTATAGCTTGTGATGAACAATTTTCAGAATATGGAGTGATACTCAATACTGTTCTAATACAAAACTTATGGCAAAAATAGGTTTTCTTCAGGACAACTGTCATTAAATGGTAGCAAATAGATTTTCAGGACCTACCAATAATGAAAGACCAAACTGTCCATTTTAATGGCAAGTTCTACGGTACCAAGCTTATTAAACGATCCTCATACCATCGACGATTCTCCGCTAAAATTGCGTTTTGCAAAATAAAGTGGATCCTTTCTCAGATCCTGTCAGCATCCTTTCAAACTGTCTGTCTAAGCCATTCAGGTTGAACTTCTTTTCGTCAGAAAAAATCACCTGTTAAGATATAGAAGTAAGTGCAAAATGCGTTTATCTTTTTAACAGGCTTGACCTGTAGGCTCCTAATATTGTTAGAAAATACTTATAACTCAATTTTCATACACTTCTAATTGCGTATCAATTTGTGAAACTTTACAAACTTATGCAATTCTGATGACAATATAATAATATCCAATTTTTAACTTTTTAATGCGATACTCATGATTATAACAATAAAAGATTCCAACATGCCTACGATCGTAAATTAAATTTTAATTGTTTATAAAAAACAAAAGTATTATTTAAAAGTACAAATCCTAGTTTTTAGGGTTCCGTACCTCAAAAGGAAAAAAGGAACCCTTATAGGATCACTCGAGTGTCCGTCTGTCCGTCCGTCACAGTCAATTTTCTCCGAATCTACCAAACCAATTAAGCTGAAATTTGGTACACATATCAATTTCTATGACCCAAACGCAGAGGTGTGACGTGAATAGACGAAATCTGAATATGGGGGTCACTTTTGGGGGGCAAGATGGAAAATTGAAAAACTGCAAACTGCAAACTGCATCGTGTGACATATCAAATGAAAGGGCTTGTTGTGAGGATCTCAAATATATTTTTTGTATAATTTTAAAATAAATAGTTTTAAAGTTATTTCAGAAAAATAGATGAAAATTTACCATCCCCCCCCCAATCTACGAAACGACTGAGCCTAAAGTTTTGAAGAAAATACAGAAAAAAGTTCTTTACTTATAGATTACAGGAAAACCTATAAGAAAATAACGTGGTAAATTTCTCAATATTGTGCGAACAAACTTACATTTGCTGTTGAAATCTATGGGGGAATATGTTTTTCAACTACAATTTTAAGTTTGTTCTTGTTTTCTATAATTCAAATGTAATAGATAATTATAAAGTATAACGATACGGAACCCTCAAGGCGTGAGTTCTACTCGCACTTGTCCGTCTGTTTTTATGCCTAGAATATGCTGTATAAATTATATTTAAGTAGATACGTTAAATAACTTTTCAAATAAAGTAGTCAGTCTTTGAAAATGTAGTTTTGAGAAAAGCGTATCAAAAGTTGTACTATTTGCCATCAATATTCAGTAAAAAACTACTTCGGTTATTTTATGATATCTCTAAAACTATTCATTGAATCAAATTTAAAATATCACAAAACATTTTCTAAATATTATTCTTTAAAAAAATGCAAGTTGACTACTGCTAATCATGTAAGCATAAAAATCACTTATAAATATATGTAGAAGTAGGTATACGTATAAGTCTGTTTTTATATAAATCAATTAATAATACATGCAACAAAGGTATTCCAGGTGAGTTAGAACAACAAACAGCTCCCTTTAACTGTTTTATGTAATCAACGAGCTGTCCGTTCATCAAACAATTAAATTTAACATACACAAAGCTAATCCTAGCCTTAATTTAACCAATTTAGATGTGCCTTTAGGCGCTGAAGGCTCGCTCACTAGCTCCTAGACTATAAAACCGACGATTGGTGCCAATTTTCAGTTGCTGCTATTTACCCTGTGCTTTGCTCGGCAAAAGTAATTCAGCGTGCTCCCCCACGTCAGCGTGGCTCGGTGAAGTGACGTTAATTGCGAAAATGGACATATCGCCGGGCTCAAAAATAATTTCCACAATTCACCCCCATTCGGCGCAAATTGTTACTTTTGCCGGGCAAAGAAGGGACCCGGGCCGGGGACGAGATCCGGCCGGCGGTCGGGTCCAATTTGCATTCAGATGAATACATTAGCATTAAAACGCTGAACGTCCTTCCGCTACATGCAAGGACTCCTCAACTCGCTTCTGACAATCCAAATGAAAATTTCCTGAGAAAAGTATCTTGGCACATTAATCAATGTGTTACCTTGATTCTGGACGTGGTTTCGAGCTAATTTGCATGACTTGCCCGTATGCACCGGGCCGCAGCCCGGTCGCACGGGTGGGTCACGTTCTTTTATAATTTCATTAGGGGCGCAGGAAGTTGGGGCGGAGGACATAAAGTAGCCAACGTTCTTCGTTGTTTTGCCCCAACAGAACGAGGGGGTATCCTGCGGAGTGCACAACTTGCAACAGTCGGTGCATGGAAGGAAAGATTTTGAAATAGTGACTTTCTCGCCGGTCGGTCCCTTGCACCACTTTTCACTGTCAGGACGCGGCAGCGGCGGCGGTGGTCTGTCCGGCAGACACCCCCGCAAATGCAATTCTGGAAACGCTCTAAATTTATTTCCCACGAACTGCTGACAGCCCATAGAGCTGCGATTACGAAAATAGGTGAAGGCCAGCGGGGGAGGGCAAATCTGTTGCATCAATAGCACGCTCGGGCGGCGGTGATAAATGTGGCCATCGTTTTCGAGGATAACTCGACTTTGATTGAAAGTGGTTTGCTCCTTACGCCACCGAGAAATAGTTTAAAGCAATTTGTCTGCGACTGGAGACGTTGATTGAGTGAATTATTAGAGCGAATCGCACTTGAGCGGACGAGGGTTGCATGCTTAAAGGGCAACTTTAAAAGGTCATCCGTAAGGTAAAGAAACCACTTTAATGGTCTTTGGTTATCTTATTTTGTGATTTTAGTATAGCAAAACTTGGATATAATTAACTTGATGGGGATGGGTCCTAGAAAACGACCATTCGTTTCATCAGAGCTCATTATAACCGAGGACTATCAGGAGGTATCAATAATAAATATGCATTCGTTTTCATTCAAAGAACCAAGAAGTTTGTTACAACGATGTATTCGTTATAGTGAGGTTTTACTGTAATTAGAGGAGCTTGAGGTTAGGTGCAACAACTTTCGGAAAATGCTATACTTTGCAAATTATTTATCGTCATCCACACATACACATTTAAAAGAAATTATGACAAAAGTAATCATCCTCGGATGGGAATCACCTTGCAAGTATTAAATTATAAATAAAATACAGTACCAAGAGAGGAGGAGGGGTTATGACTCCCTTGACCCTCTCCATGGATTTGCGAATACCCAATCTAAAAATATCAATAAGAGCAGCATTTTCAAGCTGCATAAACAAAATAAATGTTTTAGAACACATTTTTTAAAATTCACAAGTAATAACTCAAAATCAAAGTTCAGTTTGTTTAATTAGCTTTTTTCTAAAAATTACGATTTTTTTTTTTATGAAGCACTATTGAGATAATAATAATAATAATTAATCATCACCATGAGGTGAATAGTAAGAAAGTTGTAGGACGATTTATAAAAATTTATCCAATCATGTAAAGTAAAGCTATTTCGAATAGTGCGCTTTATATGACGACATTCCAGTTTGTTTCTATAAAATACGGAATTACCGACTAAATGCAAGTCTTTGTTGCATATTAGAATCGTTTATTTGCAATACGCTTTATTTCCAATGTAAACCACTATGCACACTTTTCACCATGGTTTTCTACAATATAAACCAACCACTACTTTCCAATTTTTGTGTAACAAGTATTGAAAAGGGCAAACAAATTCGTTGCATTTTTAGTTTTTACCAATTTTAGTAAAGCTTTCGACCGAATTTTGCCACATAAATTTTCTTGGTTTTCTCTGTTCTTTTTTTGTGAAATGGTTGGCTGTTATTTATGTGAGCACCGCCAGAGAGTTTCATTTCGTAGAACTTTATCTACGGAACTATTAAATATTTCTAGTGTACCACAGAGCTGTAACTTGGATTTTCTCTTTTTTTATCTGTTTTATTAATGATGTCTATATGTTTCTACTAGATACGATTTTGTTTTAATGCATTTTTATACATATAAATATAAAATAAATTATCTCGTGGGGTTAAATAGGTTCAAAGATGCTATATACTTATATAATTGACTTAAAAGAAAAGAGTTTATTACATAAACTAATCTCTAGAAGCGATATATAAATACTTAAAAGTAATGAAACAAAACCTTAATTTTTATTATATTTAAAAAAAAGGTTATCAATTCGAACCATATAGTTTTGTTTTTATGTCTGTTCCTGCATAGCACTGAAATGTTTATAAACCAATTTTGATGATTCTTTCTTATTTTAAAATTAAAACATTACAGATTCAAAATGATAGTCACCTAATGCTAAAGATACTTAAATCTTGCTTCTGCAAAAATAGCTACATGAGTACAGCTTTTTATTTCCATTTTAGTGATCATTTTAAATGACACCCACATCGACAAACCAAAGACACGAACTTTGTGCCCAGCTTTATAAATTTAAAATCAAGAATTTAATGTCGAATCGAATTCTGAGTGTCTGTCCTAAAGTCCTTTTACTTTGAAATTCTCTTTTGCTACTTGCAATATTACGTCTTAAAATTGTACTTGCTATTTAAAGTCAAAGCGAAAACCAAACTGACTGTTGGTGATATAATTTAGGAAGGTTTCTATGCTTTTGGAAATAATTTTTTTGTTGTTTTGAAACAAATCAAATATCTATCATTAGAAAACTATTAGTACGAACGAGGCAATTTAAAACAAAACTATTAGATATATTATTTCTTTCTAACATAAACATCATTTACATAGTTACTCTGCAGTTAAGGCGAAAGGACGTTTTGAATTCTTAACTGAATCTCGGTGTAAATAATAAATTATTAAAACACCCCATAAGCACCAAGAGAGCCAGCCAGTCGACGTTTTAGAGTTAACCAGGTCAAAGAAGATTCTGATTCTTATCTGGCAAACACCTTAATACGAAAAGGTGCAGGTCTGCGGGCGTCTTGAGGAACTAGGTCCGAAGAAGCGACAAAAAAGATTAGCCGAAACGATACCGTCGAATGTTGGAACATTCAGCAAAAGGAATCCCTTCCGACAATATCCACATCATCTGCGTTACCAGAGGTGGAAATTTTTATCGTGCGACTACATCAAATTAAACTCCCGAGCAAAATTTCCCTCAAGTTGTATGGAGACGGAGGCGTTTTGTCGTTATCGCTAACATTACGTGCTAAAGCATGTAAAAATACATGTTTATATGGATGTCTCGACACATATCGCTGGGAGCGAGTGGGCGCTGTATCTGGTGCCAGTAAATTCCCCTAAGCTTATCAACATTTGAATAAGGATCAACAGGGATAATCTTAACCCTCCCTCATCTCCCAGTCTCCTTGCCCACTGTCGTGGTGTACAAAATTGATGCTATTCGACTTTTTGCGAAAGCAAATGTTGCCCGGGCCTGAACTGAATATATTTGAATGGCGTCTTACTCAAAGGCGGCAGAAGAAAAAGAAATGAAATGAAAAAGTGCGGGGGAGGTTCTTTGATTCGAAATGTTTGCAAATGCAGGGAGCCATTGGGGCCTTCGTTAACCTAAGTTTGGGGCAGATAATGTAGGGACAAATTGCCTATTAAAATAAATGGAGAGCCATCCAATTGTCCTGGGCTTTGAGCAACATGTCATTGGAGGAGCCTTTTAATTTAGCCATTTCCAAACTCGAATCAATAAGGCCTTTTTTGGATTTGAGGCAATTCATTCGATCGGCACAAAGACAAATATTTTCGTAAAAATTTTTTTTTTAGAAAAGGGAAAACCAGGCACCATTCAATTTAAATGAATTCAATAAATTTCTTTTGAACACTATGAGACTTTTCTATTTATTTCTAATTCTCGCAGAACACTTTGAAATTCCTAATCTTTGAGGGTTCCGTAGCCATTTAAATGACAAAATAAAGGAGCTTTTATACATAGTTTTGACATGAGTCATTGTCTATTGCACATTTTTAGACCTATTTAAATGAAATCTTGCCAAGGATCTCATTTAATAAGAAGCACAATTCTTTTCCACCTTATTTAAAGATACACCTGCTCTTATACTGAATTTAGGATGACATTTTTTTAAAGTTGAATTTTTTAAATAATTTACGTTCAATCAATCAAAATATCCTGAAAATTTGTAGATGGTGTAATTTTTAAAGGATGAAAAAAGTTTTGAATTTTATAAATTTCTCTTATTCATAAAAGTTTTTATCTCCATTAAAAGAAAATCACACTCTTGACATTTTCAGGGTACCGTCAAATGGGGTAACTTTGGGCAGTTTTTCACGGTTTTTCAACTTTGCTTGTTTATAACTAATATAGAACAAAATTATAAACTTCTTTTTTTTTCTAGAATTACTTGTGGGACATCTGACAACACATTGCACCATCACTTGTTGATTTTTATGAAGTGCATTGTTTACAAACAAACAATTTGCAAAGTGCACAAAGTTACCCCGGGATGGGGTAACTTTGGGGAATCAGATCTGAAAACGTTTTCAATGCAAAAATTGCCAATTAAAATATCAGATATTCACATTTCGATTAAAATCTTTCCTTTATTAATTAATTAACAGTATGAAAAATGTTAATTTGTTTATAGTCACATGTATATAACATAAATTTAAAACACTCTTTCTGACTAAAGTTTTCTTGACTTCACTTTTTGGTTAGGTCACGGTTTGAAAAAGTTCAAACTTCAGGACGTGTTTATATAAACAACAGAGATGTTTATATTGTCTGTGACGAGTCTACGAGTAGGTCTTTATGTTTACAATAACATTTGATTGATATCAGAGTTCAAGTTTAACATAGCTAGATGGTGCTGGCAATTAACTAAAAAAAAAAACAAATTGCCCAAAGTTACCCCGCGATCACAAAGTTACCCCATTTGACGGTACTTTTAGATTAATTGAACGTACATTTTGTAAACATTTCTTTAACAAATTCTCTTTAAGAAAATGATTTAGAATTGGCGACACTACTTATACTTCCATATTGCGTATACCTACATAGGTATTCTATCCAAAAACACAATATTGCAATCTTACGATTACTAGAGAAAATATTATTTTTACGGCTCAAGTTGTTCTCAATGTTTTTGTTGAACTTTTTACTCGTTTTATATTTTTATTAGTCGGTAACTCATAGGCTTCTAGCTAAGGTACCCAATTTAACTCGATGTATACCAAGCAGAGCTGAAAAATATTGCTTTACTTTCTAATGCCTTTTTTGCGACATAAGCATTATAATTACTGCAAAAAAGGACACTACTAACAATGAATGGAATGTAATGATAAGTAATGCAGGGTAGTTTCGAGGAAAATTGAGTAATGCCGAGTGTTTGCGAATAATGCAAAATAATGCTTCATGGTTCTAGATAATAGTGAGTGTACCAACATTACTGGTAATGGTAAAAAAAACACTAATAAAACATATCTCTAATTTTGTAATATAATAGGGATTTGTGCGGCTGTCGTTTAAAGAAAAATAATCTATTAGAGTCAAAAAGGTTTGTATTCTTGTCACAACACACATTTATTATAGAGATACAATAAATATATTTATTGCCCAGCAATTTCTGGATTTCTCAACATTTCCGAGATAACCGATATCAAATTAGTTAAAGTGTATGTGCATATTTCGCAGTGCAGTTTGCTTTTATCTTGACATGCCTTCAACGTCATAAAGTTAGATTGCATAGGAAGGCGACACATTTTATGTTGTAATTTGCAATGTTCGGCTTGCCTACATGTTGTAATATTAAGGAATTTTTTACCGCACATTATGCACACGATTGTCCCATATTTTGAGTAAAAGTATGCGGTTGACTTTGAAAAGTATTTTTTTTTTTAAATTGGAATAATAAACTTTGGCACAATAGCGAGGAGGTAGATGGTAAAAATTTTAATCTATACTACCCTTACTAGGGCAAGGTAATTGGGGCATCTATGTACGTAAATCGGCGCAAGCACTGAACGTATCTATATAAAATTACACTACAGACTTTGAATATGGTTTCTTTTTAAGAAGCCATGAACTTTATTATTAGTTAGGGGACCAACCAAGCAAATTTTATCGTGAAAAACAGCCACGGAAATGTTTTTTTTTTTTTTTAAATAAGAAAGGATTCTTCAAATATGGAAAAATTATTTTCCTATTCCTAAATTACGGAATGCAGTTGAAAAACTTGAAAAGAGAAACATCATTCAAGGCAATTTCTTTATTATTTCTTTTCTCCTTTTTACTTTTTATGCTCTCAACTGTATTCAACATTTAGAATTTTTAGCTAGTAGAAATCGCACGCTCCCTGCTTCATCCAAGGAGATCTATTAAATTTACTTTTTCTACTTTTCAGCAATTTTTCTTAAATTCAGAACTTTTTTCTTAAATAGACAACATTCGACTCAAATTACGAAGATGTTGTTTAAATTTATGGTTTTTATTATTTGTGAGCAAAAGTTTTTTATGATACTGACGTATTTATTAGTTCTGGTTATAAAATGAGTTTGAGGTCTCCTCACGGATTTTTTATAAAACTTTGTAGGAATGTTCATTTAGGTTCAAAAGTTACGGATATGCAAACAATATTTGTTGGTCGCTTATATTTCCTTAGATATTTAATTTTAAAATACTAAAAAATTATAGTTTTCGTTCGGAATTTCTTCATACTCCTACAGTGTTTTGGGGAAAATTATATTGTTGAAAAGTTTTAAATTAAAGATGTTTTCACCGGACTTCAGTAAAAACATCAACATGAGTGTTGAAAATAAGAAAATTGTAATTCTACTTTGCTTTATCATTTTATAAGATAAATGCGTCCTCGTCACCGACCATAATTCGAAAAAGATATTTATCTTTAATTCGTTATTTTCAAAGATTCTTTAAAAATTTGTTAGAATGAAAAGTTGGAAATGTCTTTAATTTAAGGTTTTTATACAATTCGCAACGAAACATTGTAGGAATAAGCAAAAAATCGAGCTTTTTTGCATATTTGTTACTTTTGACTCTAAATTAACACTCCTAAAAAGTTTTATCAAAATCCGTGAGGAGACTTCAAATTCAATCTGTTTCAAGTTCTGTATTATACTTAATTATTATTAATATTTTGTTTTTTCTTCTAGAAAATGGATTTTGCGAAATGGTAACATACATAATATTTCTAGGGGCTCAACCGTAATCAAGGCGAACTAGGCGATAGTGCTCAAAATAGACAAACAATTTTTATATTGTATATGGCAACTCTTAGTTATAGTTATAGAAATAATTACAAATATTTTTTTCTTTGCCGGAATAATTTGAAATCTCATTACTATGGGTAAATTTTGAGGGCAAGGATACTTTGCAAATAACTCAAAGTAAATGATAAACGACACTAAAACAAATCAGCAATACACAAACCACCATCAATCTAAGTGTATGCATTAATTCATACCAAATACCATCCACCTTCATTGCAATGAGCACTCCCACGGCGCCATCTTCGTTACTTTAAGTGCTAAAGTGCAGATGGAGGGAGCACTTAAGCCGCTTCATTTCAGCCTTGAGCCGCCGTAGATTCCGCTTGAAATCGCAGGATGTGTGCTTAATTCAGAGCGGATTCCCCTTTACAATGTCTCGGGGATTAATAAAAGATCCTTGGACTAGTGATTCCGGCGAATCATTCACTACTTAATCGGGACAAGGCTTGAATAATAAATGAAAACTCAATGCGAGCTAGTGAGTTATAGCGCACCGACCGGCCAGAGAGGCCATTATGTAAATTGAGAGCCTTTCTTTCCACGGGAAGCGGCTCGTAATCTTTTTATACGCCTTTATATCGCAATCTTGTAAAGTCCGTGCGCAACAAGCGCCGAGTGGTGCCATTTTCAATTCGAAGCCATTTGCATTTGAAATTTTCCCCGGCTCGGGGGAGTAATAATGTACACTTATCAGGATTAAGGATTGCCTTAATTACTTATTCCTGGAGGGGCAATAAACAAAGTCCGTTGTTCTCTTTTCAATGTTATCACTAGCTAATTCCTGTGTGCTGCAATACGATCTGATTCTGAGTGCCGGGAAGCAGGACGCCTTCCCACAGGCACCCCACAACCATCTACTTAACTGTGGCACAGGATCCCTCAGTATCTCCACCTGCATCGGAGGTAGCCAAATTAAGTGCGCCTTTAGTCCTCGAGGCCATTTTCACTAACCGATTTCTGCTGTTCATCTTTGGGCAAGTTGACTTAACTTATCCCAAAACTCGGTGTAATCCCGATAAGACACAAAGACGACTCAGTCAGTTAAAGTGGCACGGCGAAGATGGGACCTGGTATACCTTTTCAACAGGGAATAAGTAAAAATAGAGGTAGTAGATGGGACCCCTGCGTCCACCCAGTCAAAGGTGGAGTGACAAAGGAGCTAACTTTGGAACTCGCTGATTTGAATCACTGTATGCATGTGCACTTAATAAATTTAATTTCCACTGGATTTTGGGAAAGTTGTTCTGAACGTGAGTGGACTGTGATGCCTCACTAATGCCCAAGCGATGCTTTTAGACTAATGGAACTCCGTCCATATGTGTGGTACGCTCTTACCTTGGGCCTCACCGTAGATATACTGATGACTTTTGTTCAGTGATGGAGGATTGATAGTATCTGTACGGTTGATCGGAACAAAAAGAGCAATTTATTGCAAGTATTCTCCACACGGCGGGAATTTATGCCTTCAACATATTAATATACTTTTAATCAATGTCAAGGCGTTCTCAACCATCTTCAAAGTTTAAGGGATTCAATCATGGCATGATAAAACAAAACTAGTTAAACACTTCCTGTGTATATAGTATTTCTAAGAATATCGATTTTGGCGCCAATTAATCGGAGTATAAAAAAAAGAAATACCTTTAGGATCAAAAGTAGGGTAAAGTATTAGAGTCGGTCGTCAATACTTTTTAAAGTGTACCGCAGTTGAATATAGGACTTATGAGCTCAAGTATGCATAACTCGTTCACTTTTAGCAGAGAGAGAATTTTTAGTTCGTTTTGCTCAATTTTAATGCATTAAATATAGGTATCGATTTTTAAAAAGTTGAGTTAATTAATTACGAGAAAAATCATGAATAATTGTCTCATTTGTAAGAGAAATTACTTCAATCGTGATATGTTGCTCAAAATTAATTAAATTAGGAAAATTAATTAATTAGGAAACCTATTTTAAGTAATATTTATTTAAAGAGTCTTTTAAAAGTAGTTGAAAGAAGTAGGTACAAATCTTGAACTGAAAAACAACTTTTTTATGTGTTGTGAGCAAACAATAAATATATTTAAAATATTTTATTGCATAACCACCAAAGAATTTCGATGCTATGAAAATGATACCATGAAGCTGAGTAATAAGTAAGCTTGGTAATCTTGTGATTGTTTTTGATGGGTTCAGTTCAGTTTAACAAGTTTGATCCAAGAAGTTTGCAGATCTCAATTTTTCTAGCTCATATTTTTTTTCTAAACTATAAATAGACAGCTCGATTTTTATTTAATTTAAGCAGTGGTTTTCTACTATCGCAAATAATTTAAAATTTTGAGTCCTTCAAAAATCAAGGAAAGATTCTTAAATTTAATCAAGTTTACATATGTATACCATATATCTATCAAAATTTATAAGATTTAAAATTAAACAAAAAATTTAACAATGTGTTAAGAATGAACGTTTAGATGAATGATATGCCATTCGTGGCCTACTTAAAGAAAGGCATTTTTTAAACCTTTAAAAAGAAGGCATTAAGGTTTCGTTTTTTTAATTTTAGGTACGGGAAATATAAGAAATCTAGCTAATAGTAAATTATAATTAGGTAATAGATTCTGTTACATCATAAAAGTAGCATTGCGGAATTTTACAAGTTGTATTGAAATCTTGATTGGGAAGTCGACATACAATATAACAATCATTGATTTTTCAAACTAAAAACTTATTTTCGCCTCCTCTGAGGATAGCCGCAGTGGAGAGTATCTAACAATAGAAATCGTGATATTTCCGCTGGATTTATTTTCATTTCAAACTCGAATTTGGTTGAAAACAATGGAGCGAAAAGTTTTTCCCCTCTTCACCATTCAGACAGGAAATAAAAAGCGGTCGCATCTCACCCAAATAATTCCATTACTTCGCTTCCCCAGTATTCGTTTATTGGGCGTCCTAATTCATGCAATCTAAGTATTTTCCTTTCTCAGCTATAACAAATGTGTCTTAATTGCGCTACATTTCGAAAGAATTCCGACGAGGAAAGTTAATAAAACTTCGGAAAATTTAGTTCTTCAACTCCGACATGCACTCATCCTGGTGCCGCCTCCGCCACCATTCCGTCCTGAAAATCTGAAAATCGCCCGGGAAGAAACATACAAAGAGCATGGAGCAGCAATTAGTCGGGAAAGAAATGGAGAGACTCTTACAGCTTTTTAATTATTCATTGCGGAAGTTGTAAGTTGAAAATTTGCCAAAGGCGCCACACTCGGAGCGACTGATGCTGGTGCTGCCTCCAAGTCACTTCGTGCGGGTTGAATGCAACTAATTGGAGGCCAAACTTAATTTTGGTGGTTATCTAAATTTCTAGCATTGGCGCAAATTGAAAGAGTGCCCACGTATTTGCTCGCCGAGACTTTCGACTTCACCAACGCTTAATCGAATCACCGTCCCAGAAGTGGGAGATTCCCCGGCCAGAGGGTAGTTTGTGCACCTTTCAAAATTTTCTACAATTTATAAATAGTGAAGTGGTCCAGCGCATGCATACAGCGACAGCGAAATGTGATTTGATTCAAAATAAAGTGTATTGGATCTTAATGAGGATCAAGCAAAGTTGAGCTAAACTTCGTGGCAGTTTTCAGACTATACCTCAAATCTAAAATTAGAAATTGGTGTATATTTTTAATCTATAATTATGAAGTAAAACTCGTTAAGGCTTAATTTGGCAGACAATCCAATGTCAATTTCTCGACGACTTCTTATGATTGTGGTAAGTTAAGTTTTGACCCTTCCTACTAAACAAAAGAAAAAAAATTGGGTACCTACGACAAGCAACTGAATAATTACAGAAATCAACAAAATAACAATTTTAAATAAAATACGGCGCAAAACTATAGATTCCTACAAATAAATGAAATACTAAATTAATATCTTCATCTCGTTTCTTGATATTGAAAGTTTACATCCACAAGGAAGACTTTAAGAGTTTACTCAGTTTTTACTTGAAGTCATCTGGTAACTTTTGGTTAACAACTCCACTATCCATATGAAACTTTTACACATTTTTACTTAAGAAAATTAATGTCACCCAAAAGTTGCCAGACAGACTTAATACGTACTCACAATAATACTGTCAAAGACTCAAGACTTGAATCTAGAGGGAATTAGAAGATGTCGGGTGACTTTGCAAAATCAAAAAGATCTAAATATGTATACCTATACAGATAACAGAAAATACCTCATACAAAGGCTGATAAAAGAAAGTTTTGTGATAAATTGTATGACCTTGACTCTCCTTGAATTTGAATACATCCCGATTACGGATTGTTTTTCAAAATGATGATTTTGATTAAATAAAGACGAAAAACTGTCTTTTGGATCAACATTTTTTTTTAAAGTCTAATCACAGACATGATTTTAAATTGAAGTATATAATGTAAAAGAAGTTCTATGGCACTAACATTTACATAAACATTGAAATAATGAATCAGATGTCGGGTTTCGTGCGATAAATACCTACTTCTATATAAATTATTTTTTCATTCTTTTAGTGTCTACGTCGTAATTTTCAAGGCTTACCTGTTGACAACTTTCTTTAATTTTGAAGTAATTTTACACATAATTTTTGACATTATTGGACGAAATTTGAAAGGTCTTGATTTATAATAATATAACAACATCGTTCAACATTTATTCACAGTATTTATTATATTTTACTGAAAACAGCAAACAGTAGTTTCGACATATGTCTACTATGTATAATTATTGTAGCAACCTTTACTTAACGCGGTCACAATTTCAATTTAAAGTAGTCTACGAATTAATACTATGTAGCACTTCTTCAATTATTTCGTAGAATAGTTTATATGCAGTACTATTTTAAATTTTTATAATTTAAAACTAAATATATTGATTTTGTTTTCTTGACTTATATAAAATATCTGATTTAAATAAAATCGAATCGAGTTGTTGCTGTTGCTGGGTAGAGTTCTGTACATAATGCGAAAATGCTGTTGACTCGACAGCGAGGAATATTTTTGTCGAGTTTCAAGTCGATTTGATTCGACTTCTGTAATTGCCCTTGTTATTGTATAATTAAAAGAACTATTTTGAAACTTAAATTACTTTTGCTATGTGATGTGGATTTCATATTTAAAATTAGCATTTGGAAGGGCTAAAATCTTCTTATCCCCTAAACCTCCAAAATATGTTACTTCTTTAATTTCGAATTTAATTTAGGCGGACAGACGGACGGGCAGTACATTATACTTACGTAAATTACTCTATTTTTAAAGTCGTTTGACCTGACAAACTATAAAGTCTATAGAATTAGAGAGTACGATGTTGGAATTTGCACAGATAGCTTAAATAAAGCTGTTTAGCTGATATTGGATGTTCCGCTGACGCCTATCTTTCCGCCCGTACAGATGGCAGCCGTTCCAATATTTTATTAAAATTCTGCAATCGATTTCACGGTTCGATTCGAATCGAATTCGCCCTTACGTTCGTTTTGTCCTTCACCTGTCGTTCCCCCCGCGAGCCCGTCCCGGAGCCCATTGCAAAGTGTTGAGCTGCTGCAGAGACACGCTGCGCGGTGAAAAAAAAAATCGGTTTCTCGACGACTGCAGAGCAAGAAGCTTACCTGACTCACCTGTCGATTTGCTCCCTTTTGCAGGATATCGCTGTCCTTGCAGCCCTGAAATGCCACCTTTGCTGCCAGCAGCGCCATCCGTCGCAGTCAATCCTCCGTCCTTGCAATTTTCTTGCTGTCTTCGCTGCGATAGTCATCCGAATGCAAGGCGACGTTGCGGGGCCCCACAACTATTACCTTTGCTTTTCTTGGACATGTCGCCGCAGTGAACACCTGTAAGCAGTTTCATGATAGGGCCTCACCTGGCCCTCGGTCTGCGGTGGCGCCCTGCTCCGCGTCATCTGCTCCTTCGACACGGGCAATCAATGACTCAAGGCAGATCGACTTCGGATCGCAAGACACATTGCTGAGAAGGTAAGCAAATTTCTTTTGGTTTCGAGAGGATTCTTCCTTCTGTCGGCCGAGGAGCCCTTCACTTCAGTTCTAGGGGCTATCGATTTAATAAATGCAGAGGAGGATTTTATAGTAAATGAAACCAAGTTGGCATGATGTCGTGCTTGGGAAGGAATAAGTAGCTATTGGAAACGACTATTGAGCATGAAGCGTACACCTGGCCTCCGAGAGGAGTAAATTGCAAGTAAATAACAACGAGATAATAATGCGATTTGCTGCCGGGGCTTTATAGTGTCGTTTTCGTTTTCGCGAAAAGACGTAGAGTAAACGTAAAGTGGATTTGGATTCTTAAAAGTTTATAAAGCGATCTTGGTGCTATTTGATTTATTTTGCATACATATATTTATTTTAATGATGCCACTTTAAAAAAAATAATAGGAGCCTAGAAAATTTAGAACAATTACAATACGATACTTTTGTTTAATTCATACATTCATAGGTTTTTTTCACCGATCACTACACAAGTACACCAGTTTTTTTCACTGATAGATGCAGTTGAATTATAGTTGCATTTGAATTATATGAATACATATTGTATGTAAATTTTAAGCAATAATTCAATCATTTAAACAATTGTGTTAAAAGTTCTGAATCTAAATATATGTTTAACGCTTTAATTTTGTAACTGAATTATCTTAATAATTTTTCGTAAAAGTATGTAACATAATCAACTCAACCTTTTGTCAGAAGAGGTAATCGATGTGACTTGTGTCACTGCTTTAAGAAAGTCCAATAATAACATCGCTCATTAAATTAATATGCTTAATCTTGACTGATACGAAATTGATATAGATTCTGAAAAATAAGGCTAACTTGCTTTTTATTTTATCCTTTGAAAATAGTACTCACTAAATGAAACTTCATCAAATTTTAATTTACACAAAAGACTTTGCCGAATTCTCATATTTTATGAATGCCAACATTATTAATTTCAAAAGAAAATGAATTATAAAGATATAATTTACGGAAAAACTCCTGAACATCTTAAGAATTAGACTTTCGCCATCTTAAAAACTACTTGTCCGATTATATCAACATTAAGTTGAGCTTTTACTTAATTAATTGTGAATAAAAGAAAATCCTGCAGACAGACAGATTAATTCACAGACGCAAGGTGTCTTCACATTTTAGAGGTAGAGCTATGTAGTTGGTACACTCACAATACCATTTTTTTCTTTTCCTTTGGAATATGAAAGATAAATTAAATAAAGATACAAAACTGCAGTGCTTAATAAATTTATTAGTTCAACGTTCTATTAAACATATAAAATCTACAAATATTTATAGTTAAAATTAAAACAGACAATTCACTTATGATATTTTAGCCAATAATAGCCTTTAATGATTGAAGCGACCATTTTTTATATTAGCCAAAAAGGCACATGTAAGCGTTGGGAAAACTCCGGCAAACTTAAAATATTTATTAAAACATCTATGAAAATAAATCCTCTAAGTGCGCTGCAGAGTAATAAGGCAAAGAAATATACACGTCTGGGTTAATTTACAATTATTAGGAACTTGATCGTCTCGCACACACCACGCGGCATACAACATCTACTCAAAATGATTTACCAAAAAGACCTGAAGTCTAACATAGCAATCACTCTGCTAAATAACTTCTCGAAACTTTGCCAGCTTTCCTCGGGGCAGCTCTCTAAATTTTCTAAAATTTCCTCGAAAATCTGTCCCAGCTCGAAAACGTCCAGCAACGAAAATAATCACCGCCCTCATCCGTTGGTATACACTCTCACGAAGCACGAAGTATGACATTAATTAGGGCTCACATATTTATAGCATAACTTTTAATTACATGAAATCTGAGGTAATGGTTTTCAGGTGGAAAACTTTTTCAGAATTTTGTTTTTTTGTAAATCGTACATCATCTGGCGGAGTGGCGTGTTGCGGTCGCGATTTGGCTTCTCGAATCTCAACCAATTCATATGGGAGAGAATGCAAATTCTGAATTCTGGTAGATGTAGAAGCATCCCGCAAATAAATACCGAACGTAACTCACTTTCGTATGACTGAATTATGCACCGTCATATGTTACGCTATCATCGTAACAAATGTACTCACATGTGCAGTAACCGGCTTAATGGCTTAGTGGTGCTCGACGCACCTGAAGGGCCGTAAAGTTTGGCTCTATGTCTCTGTGCTGTCGGCGGGGGCGGCAGGCTTCCAATTGTCCTATAAAGTTATGTGGCGGCATCTAAATATTGCACACCTTGAGCACATTTACAGCTCAAAACATCGTAAATTGCCTACAAACTGCTTCCTCGTCGGATCGACTGGTGACGATTAAGAACCCGGGGATGAGGCAAACTTAAAAAAGTCATTTTGCGAAACTTAAGTGCTATTTGGGTCTCCCAAGTGCATTTCGCAATTACTGCTATTATTAAAGCTTCTTCTAATGATAGTGCTCAAAATTCATAGAAATCATATTGAGTGTACCCACGTGGCAACTTTCCGCAATTTTAAGGAAATTTCTAAGGGGAATTAGTTTTCTCAAGGGTACTTTGAACCGAACACCTACATCGAAATATTCTAAACAAATTGTTTTAAGCTCAATAGTGAATAAAGTGTTTTGAATTATTCTCCTATGTTGTAAATTGGAAATTTTGATATAGGGTAAAGGGAGGTTATTTGGTGATATTTTTAGAAAACTTGATGTTAATGTTTATTAGTATTTAGTTTAATTAACTGATATAAGCTAACATTGTTATTTAGTATCCAGAGCAGATATTCGATCCATAAATTATAATAAATAACTACGGATAATATCATAAAATTTATTTTGAAAAAAGAAAGTTTAGAGAGGCAATTTGGTGAGATAGGTCGGAAATTTGGTGATACGTTCATGACTTAAGGAATAACTCTGGATACAATAATGGCCGCACGAATGAACTTTTGACAGAAAGTTTTTTTTAAGTCCTACAAAGCGCGAGAATGAAACGGGCAACATGTTATCATCTCTTTCGCTCTTGCGGCAGAGTGCTTGCATCATTTCGCGTCACTGCGTGCGTAAGTAGCGTCGTAAAAGACTTTTAAAAATCTATCACCAAATTACCTTTCTCACCAAATAACCTCCCTTTACCCTACCATGTCCCATATTTGAAGCAAATAAATTTAAAAACGGAGTAGATATATTTAAAAAATGCTTGTTAGTTGGTTAGGAGCGCAGATTCGAAGAAAGCGGGTTCAATTTCTGCAATTTCTGTATGTATGTTCGATTTGAACTGTAAACGGCGCAAATAGAGTTTAATTTGCCATAAAATTAACAAAAACTGGACTTTTTTACACAAGCTTGAGTAATTCGTTTACAAATCAATTTTAGTTTTGTCATAGCAGCATTTTGTTGAGAATTAAATTTCTTACCAAGAAGGACTATAATAAGACTAAATTCGTAAATTAGTTTAATAGATTCAAGAATATGTTTGTTTCAACATTAGCAAAAAAGTTTATAGAATTCGACCGATCTATATGTTGTAAGACTTTCGGAATCCAAAAAAAAAAATGGTTTCTAAGAAATTTTACTGATGTCTTTGTTAACAGCCAGAAAAAATGGTTGAAAAATGACTGAAAAATTGCTGAAAAAAGTCTTTGCAGGGACTGTAATGATTGTGATTAAAAAAATATAAATTACAAAATAATGATTATCAAGTAATTTTTATTTTTCGATCTCTTGATAATAATGATTAAAAATTAATTTTTATATTTTGATTGTTCGTAATAAAACTCATTTAATTATTTTTCTTCCTTTAAGGAGTGGAAAAGTAAAAAACAAAAATATATGTAGATACGATTCGGAATGATGCCTCTTCTTTTTGTAAGCCGGTTAATAATCGTTTCTCATTATTATTTATAATAAATAATTGAGCTGTTTATTTTGAAAGTGGTACAAGTCCACAATGTCATAAGATCGATTTTTCTATATTCTTTTAAGGTAAATTTGACCTTATGCCAGTTTGGACTTATACCACTTTCAAAATAAGCAGCTCAATTATTACTTGATCGTTATCAACCAATTGAAAAATAAAAGTCATTTGACAATCCTTAGAGAGCGATCGGAAAATAAAAATCACTTCATAATCCGTTTCGAGCGATTGAAAAATAAAAATTAGTCGGACAAAGTTAAACCTTTTATGCAAAGTATGTATTATTGAATATAAGTAAGACTTCAAATTGACTAATTGATTTTAGGTTAAAAGTGTTTATTTTGTTTTTTCAATTTCAGAAATATTGATTATTTTTGGTCCCTGCTTTGAACACACTGTTAAAATTTTCTTTCGAAAAACAAATGATCTTAGAATTTCAGATGTTTTCATGAACTTCTTTATATTCATAAAGTGAGAATCTTAAACATTGCTTTGAAGGAGGTATACCTTTTGTTTATCAGAAAATGTTTTTTGTATATAATAGAATCAAAATTTCGAATTAATGATGCTTCTAAAAGAGTCTATTTGAAAAAAAGAAACATGTCTTTTACTACTCACAGCATCTCTTTAGTAGTCGTAATCGACCCAAAGAAAGTCAGCCTTAAAATTAACTCAATAATATCACTCCTTAATTGGGAACTGTTATTTTAAGTGTAATTGTTACTATAGCGATGATTTTAAACGTTCAGTCTGCAGTTGATGTTGTGATTTATAAAATTTATAAAGTCTCAAAGACTTTGAAGTATTTCCGCGCTGTGGGTTTAATTAAAACGATAAAATGCGTGGAACTAGCTCTTGAGACCGCTGGCGCCACTATGCCCTGTTCCCACGTTCGTTGCGGTGCGGATTACTTAGTTCCGGCAGAGTGCTATCTAATTACTCCCGAAACTCATTTAAGCAGCTCAGCCAAATCTGATAAATTAAGGCCGAGTCAATTTAATATTTCCACAATAGATCGGATGGCAGCTGTCCGCCCCAAATCGCTCGGGGCTGCGTCTCGTGGCAGAAAGTTCGCCTATAAAATATCTCAAGTTTGCTGAGCCGGCATAACTTCTGTTTAAATCTTGCGAAAGGAGAGCAGCGCACGGGCTCACATAGACGAAATTCAAAAGTCCCCAGGGAGCAGGGAATTACACCGCGATCAAAATAAGTTAAGGCCATTAAGAAGGAACACACCTCCCCGAGTCGAAGCTCCTCCGATATGAAGCAGGGCTCCTCCTTGGCTCCCACTTTTAATTCTTGCGGGCTCTTTGTTTCACGGTGTGGCAGCTTTGGCGGTTACTAAAATTGGATAGTCCACGCCACCCACACAAGACAGTTTTTAACTGAATTTCATTAGCGGGGGCGCTGTATTTTTTCCCTTCGAAGCACCTGTTGGGTGCGGGAGCGCCTCGCCGTGGCTTATTTAACTCGCACGGATACCGGAGGTCGCTTAATTTATGCGGAGCGGGTGCCTTCGGTCGACAATTGAAGTTCATTAACCATTCGAGCGGCCCGTGTTATCGCAGCGAGGATGAGAACAAATATCGCTCATAAATTATAATTTAATTAAGCCACAGCTCATGCAAGGGATGTGGCCTGAACGATGCTCGGGGGGACCCTGCCAGCGTAACCTCGACCCGCTGAACTTCTGCAGGGCTCTTCCTCTGGAGCCCCTCGACTGATTCGCATTTGTTTCGCGTAATTCCGTGATTATTTTGACGACAGGCGAGCTGAAGTTGTCGTTAGAAAAGGCGCGTGCCGAAGAGTTGCCGGGCGGCAGATAGCACCTGACGAATGGGTCACGGGGACCTGAAAGGGGGCCAAAGCTGCTCCAAGTGCCTCCTTGTTTACTTCGCGTAATTACAGGCGAGGGGCAGAGCTGCGTGAGACTCCTGCCCCAGGAGAAGAGCAATGGGGCTCCAAAGGAATCCTGGAACGAGGTGGTACATAGTTCCAGAGTTCCAGAATTGATCCATCGGTGTGCAACATTTCGTAAATCATCCAGTGCGCAGGCCGAAGTCCCTCTTCCCCTGGCTGGCTTTCTGAGCTCCTGTTGTATGTATTGATCCACCGTAATACCTATAAAGTGGGTTGTAGCATACCTCCCATGGAACACAGAATATTCAAGGATGTAAGGTTCAAAATAAGTTTTCCTTTCAAAACTCCGATCTTCAGTTATAACTATAAAATTGTGAACAATATTTTATTATTTTTTAAACATAATATTTTCTGAATAAATTTGTAAATAAAAATCTTTAATAATCAACCCTTTTTAGGAAAATAGGGCTAAAAAGCAAAAAAAGATCATATTTTGGCCATTTTTGAAAAATTGTTATTAAGAAATAAAGGATTATAACATTGAATCTTGTTAGGTCACTCATTTAAAAGTTTAAATCCTAATCTGGAAATGTAAAGTAATAATATTTACAGTGAACGTCATTCATTATCAGTTGTAAAGCGCTTGGTATTTTGATATAAGGGCAATTGAACAAACTTTACAAGTCTAGTGTACGGTCTCCATAAATGATCAAAATATCTATTTTTTTGTAATTTAGAGCTTTGGTTTTCTCAAAAATGGGAGTTGATTGAGCGAAAACAAATATAGGAATTCATAATCTACGAAAATAAAATTTTTAAAAAATTATCTGCCACTTATGCGTCAAAAGTTACAAATATACAAAACAATTTTGTTGGTTTTGATTTTTCCAACATAGTAGTATTAATAGTCCAACCAAAATATGGATTTCTTAAAAATTAATGAGTTAATTTACTTTTTTATAACCCTTTTATTATTTAATTAGATCAAATACAATATTTAGATTATAAATGCTTAAATCGTTACAAAAGGATGCAAACTCATATGCCTTTTTTGTTTTCACATTACTATATGAGTCTACTCTGCATAATAAAAGCCGCGATATTTTGAACAAGCTAATTATGCTTGTAATCAAGTTTTTTATAATTATTTTTATACTTAGAAATTAATTACAACATTTAAAGTGACAAGTTTTGTTGCTCTTATACTAATTAAATTTTCAATGTAATTTTCTTGAACGATGTTTGTCAACTAGTGGGCTAGCTAACTCGAACGCTATTAATACAATTATAAGATATTTTTATAAATAAAACAATCATTGCGGCCAATAATATAATACTCAATGAAAGTGAGAGTTTCTATTACTTAAGACATTTTAAATGGAAAAATTTTATGAAAGTTGTACTTTTCATCATCAAACTTCTATACTTAACGACAGTAAAAGTACAAGTGGTTTTTATATTCAGTATTTTATAAATTGAAAGTTTAGGTATACGTGTATGTAAACATAAGTCGGCTTTGCAAGAAATAATCCTTCCTCTTTCGTGTACCGTCCTAAACCCCATTTCTATACCTAATTTCTTGGAAATCATATTATGAAATTACTTAAATACTGTGTTCTAAAAAGTTTGTTATGTTGACTGAATCTATATTCAGAGCACAGATTTAATTATTCCGACTATACATATAATTAGTTATGTTAGACGATGCCTTTTATCGCAGTCTTATCTAAGGACATGGGAAGTGGCAAAAATTAAAAAAATATATATACATACATAATGTATATGTATATTTGTGGCAAAGTCTTGCATACATACTTGTATTTTAAAATGGACAAATTACAATGAAATACCATCAAAAACTGCAGAATTTAATTTAATCTTGTACAAAGGATCGCATACTTCGTCAACAACACTGACAAGGTCAAAGGGGGTAAGGAGTAATTGCATAAAATTATCGTACTGCAATACTCACGAATCTGTCGCTTCCGATGAATGAACATGCCAATTGTGCTGTTGTAACCTTTACGAAATTTCCACTTCTACTATCGCTGCTAATAAATCGGAAGGATTTGATTAAACTATTATAAAAGAGTTAACAACAAAAATATATATAGGTTAATAAGGCGACAATTATATTATATAAGAAGGCAGTTTACTTAAGTTATGTCTTAAATTACTGAACCCTTATAAGTTAATGCCCAAGTCACATATGGCCGAATTTTATTTTGCATTTTGCTTGCAACATGTTGGTGTTCTTGTGGTATCCACTAACTTCTGCAAAATTAGTGTCCATCGTCTGATTATCTAACGTCCTTTTAAAATTCCATGTGAGAGCTTTATTCATTCAGGAATGAAAACAGAAATGAGAGTGAAAAATTTGTTGTAGCACGCAGGTGCCGCATAGAACAAGGGCTTTTCTCTCCCCCTGTACCTAAAAGGAAATAAATATTTTTCCAGAGGACTTGGTCTACCCCAACAATTCACACAAGCAAGATGGCTAAACATTAAGCTAACATTTTCCTAACTTTTCAGTGGAAAAGGAAAAGCGCCCTCGACAGATACATCGAAGCGGCCTCTCTTCTGGCCGCCTGCACTGGAAGGGCTCCACCGATTTGTACATAAATAGAAGCCGTGGAGACGAGCGCGCTTTTCATCTGGAAAAGTATCGCAAGACTTTTGTTAAGTCACTCTTCCATCAGAAACATGTAAAAGTCGGTCGTAGTTGGACACGGTGTGCTCGTCTCAACCTCGAGAAAAGTTCTGTGTCAAGAAGTGTGTCTTAAGATTCATTGCCGTCGATCCCAAGAGTGTGCTGAGTGCGCTAGCCAAGCTAGAGTGCGATCTCTTGGCTCCCGGTCGAAGAACGTTTCTGTGGTCCCTGAACGGACTCCTGCGGTTGCCCTTGTGGCACAGGTCGAATTTTTTATTGAAATTGTTGATGAAATTATAATTTTTTTTTTTTTGCGAGAACGCAAGCTTTTTGGTGAGAGAGGGTTATTAAAAAAAATAAAATAAATAAATAAAATAAGATAAAACAGGGCGTCCAGACCCAAGGCCGAATTTATTGAAATATTTAGATATTGCGAAATTGTCGCCGCGCGCGGTGAAAAATGCAAAATCCCAGTGGCTGGTGCGGCGTGTGTGTTTGTGCTGTGAAGCAGTAGGTTACCCTCAAAATGATTATTTATCCTTGAAACGAAACCTTTGGATATATGCCAAAAGCTCTTCAGATCCTTTACAACTTGTTAATAAAAACACGCGCGTGGGCTTTGTGCCGCGGTCAGGAGTTCATGCCTTGTAAGTGGTTGCTGTGCCAGCTAGGGGAGCTCCGCTGATGTCCTTTTGTATCCTTTTTGTGATCCACAAAGGTCCGTCGTCCTTTACACATTGCGATAAAAGGCTAAGAAAAACATAACCCTCCTTGGAATTTCGATGGATTGGTGAGTAATCGCTGTGCGTACGTGCGTGCGTGTGTGCTAGTATTCCAAATAAATATAGTATATAGTATACGTGCGTGTCACTGTGCGTTGAGCTTTAGAAGCGGCATTACCCCAAACATTTTTTTTTTGGGGGACCATACCTCCATACCTCTCCACCCCACACCGCCAAAAAGCCCATTTCCGTGCATTATTCGTAGTGTTTGCCCATTAAAAAGGATATGGTGACGTAATATATCTTGTATCTTTGTACATACTCGAAAACCAGCGAGTGAGCGCCGCCTGGCGGTGGTGGTGCAAAGTGGACCATAGCGTAAAGCGTAGCGAAAGTTAGGAACAGGAATTGTGGGCTCCGTGCGCCGCGGGGGTGGTGGGTGCAAATGTAGGGTGAAATACGTCGCCGACGACAAGCCTAGCACGCCAAGGATAGAACAATTTTCTACGCATCGGTGCTCCCTTGGTCCTTGGTGTAGTTTTTTCCCGCTGAATGAATGGAGGAGCCGAAGACAGGTGAGTGCTATTTTCGCATTCGGGGGGTTCCCCCACACTTCACCGGCAGTGCAATCTGCATCTCCTTGGGCTAGGCACATAAAGACTATGCAGCGATTCCTTACAATTTTTTCTTGTTTTCTCCTTTATTTTCGGGATACGAAGACTATTATCAAGACGGTTGAGTTTTCTCTGTATTTTTTCTTCTTCTTTCTTTTTTTTGTTTTATTTTTTGAAAAAGTGCCAGGAAACATTAATTGACCCTAATGAATCCGATGTGAACCTTACGACTTCATTAGTCAAAGCGCCAGGAGCAGAGGACTATCTAGATTTTGAGAAATTGTGTATAGTAAGCTCCAAACTCAAATCAGGAGTTTTTGAGCAATTCCCTGCTTTGAGGCTAATTACACAAAAGATCTATGATAAAGGCCGATCGAGGCCAGATATTATGTGGCACCTATTTCGTTGGCCACTTCCCTTCTGTGGCTGTGAGAAGCTACATGTGGCCCTTTGACCTGGGGCCCATTGAAGGAAAAAGTTATTGGCTGCTAGCCCAAAGGGAATTTGTGGAATGGACATCCACGGGTAATTTGTAGCATTTTGAAGACTACTGAAAAAGTTTTTCTCTTATTTTGGCTGGAGGCTAGGAATATTTCGTTTCTCAAAGGAAATGACCTTTTAAGATTATACCGTCCCCAGCTTTTAGTATAATACATCTGTTTACCTTTTGCTTTTATGAAGAAGTAAATCTTTCTAAAATCTTACTTACAGTAATATATGTATTGTATGTACATAATATTGAAAGGTAACATACTGACTTTTTATTTGAAAATGACTCAATTATCTGCAGTGTATTTGAACTCAGCAAAGTATGTCATTATTATTTTTAAAAGTGTAAGTACCTACTTTAAATTTCTGGTCAAAACTGCAATCATAGAATGGGACTCTATTGTAGTTGAAGAAATAATATGAATAATAATAAGTAAGTAATAGCTCTTATTCTTAAAAGGTAAAAAACATTCATACTTCGTAGTTGCATAGTTACAGTTTGTTGTATGTGTGTTGCTGTTTGTTGCATTAGTTAACGCCATTTTGCTAAGGAACATTGAGCGTAAACTTGTTGAAAGTAATATTTTACTCGTACTGTTTACTTTTGAAACTAAACTCTGCAAACGAACAACCTTCAAAAATGTCTTTTTTATATTATATAAATGGTGCCTAACAATAATTGGGAGATTTTTAACTGACTTAAACCCAAAGGATTTGAATAATAACAAGTATAAAAAACCTGTGTGGTGCCAAGTCAAAGTTATTTTGATTTTTTTGAATTCAAACCTACGTTGAAACGTTTCGCCGATCTATATATTATATTTAAAACTATTATAAAAACTAATGAATTTAAAGCAAAACAGATGCTTCTATGATTTTACAAATGTTAATTTTTCTGTATATGTATAGTTTTTATCTAATGCACATTTAAGCAGTGTTATGTGCTCCTCTTTATACAGATAACTAAATTGATTTACATAATTATATCTGATTTACAAAATCAATACAAATCCTTACCCAATAACCAAATCAGAACTTTCAAATTTGACAACGAGAGCAGTGACTCAAACTTCAAAAATATACTTTGACCAAAATCTAGTAAAATGCTAGGATGTTATATTGTAAATCACAAAGCAAAAGTTGTTTTGTATTTTTACAGCTTCTTATTTATTTAATAAGGTTAAAGTGAAACCAATATATTGAATTTTTTGAAATTAATAATCAAACATAAAATCGGTGACACCCGCAAGCCCTCTCGTTCCGAGTTTAGTGAGTTTTTAACATATTGTATGTATCGTACATATCAGAAAGCTATTTTAAATTAATCATTTTGAATTAGCAAACTTTGGCACTGAATTCGAAATTAGCTAAATTAAGCGCCCTCATATAGTTATTATTAGTATTTAGAGGCATAAATCGTAAAAATTGATTCACGCGTTAAAAGAAGGCATTATGTTCCAAAAGGGAAAACCATTAAAGAAAAAGGATCTGTGTTCATGACCAAAATGTTTTACTTTAATTTTTATTCCTATGAACAAAAATGTTTGTTTCATATTTCACAAGTATCAAGTTATGCTCCTGATTACAATGATCAAAAAATTTAATGTGTTTTCTGTATCTAAACAAGCGGTATAAAAATACAGAAGACAGTATTTTGGTTATTTTTATAAAAATTATTAAAACGTAAGGGTTTATAATAGAAGTTTGTAGCGTGACACAAATAAAAGCCTGAGTCCTAATCTACGAATATAAAATATAACTTATCTCTACAGTCCTTTTTACATATCTCGGCGAACAGGTTATTCATAAGTGTGCTCTTTATTTGCCATGTATTGCACAAAATAATTTATGGAGAATAGTAAAAATCACAGAATATTTCGAAATGCATTAAAACTTTTTCTATTTTTATGTAATAACTTTTGTATCATATTTTTTGACCCTATTTTTCTCGAAAATTATAACTGATTGGGGATTTTCATTTATAAATTAGTATTCTACGAACTACATATATATTTTATAAAAATGATTTGCCAATTCTTCGGAAATAAATTCATGTTTACCAGTGTTATTACTTTTACCTTATGTATGTATTTATGTACATATATGCTTGTAATCAGCATAATGTTTAATTTTAAATTTCTGATGCGATTATTGATAAACCGCAAAGTACTTAATTAGTTAATGCGAATTGAATTGCATTACTTTGTTTGTATGCAAAACAAAAAAAGATACTTTCCTAAGAATGCTCGAGTGTTGATACGCCCTAAGAGAGCACTGCAAGTAGCAAGTAGTTTGAATTAATAATGTCATTCCCCGGAATCAGATCGAGATACGGCGACTATCTTCTAGGAATGGACCCCCGAGAAAAGTGCGCACATTGTGCGATGATTGTGCTCGCTGGCAGCGCGAAAAAGGGAGTTATCACGTTCGTGTTATGAAATCCCCAATTAACCCCAAATGATGTTTTCTCCGACTGCCGTTGTAATTATCGCCTCTAAGCATTCCAGAAGATTAGCCCTACATGCGATGCGGTGCGACACACTCATGCGTTCTGGGACGGCGACTTCTTGCGGTCGGCGCGGGACGTGCACATTACATCCGTCGAGCTTTCCGGTTGGCTTTTGTTCCGACGGGGAGCCCTGATTAAATTTATGGAAATCGCTGATGGGACCCGTGCCAATTTCGCTGCGCCATTGCCCGCCTTGCAAACAAAGCGCGCATCCTCGATGGTGGTAATTTTTAATTAAGCGGCGGAACAGGAGCGCGCGGGATAAGTTTTTAACGAAGTTTATTTACTGCCGCCCGAACGCGGCCCGCGACTGCTCTGCATCGAAATTATCAGGCGCATCAATCAAACGCAATCGCGGGCTTTGGCGTCGCGTCGCGTATGTGCGTTGCGTTTTTGCCTGCCACGAGACATGACTTGATTGCTCGTCATTTGTAGCCCCATCGGGTGAAAGTAATAAAATTGGCTTAATGGCTTAATCGGAAAACTTTTCAACTTGTAATTGACCAGAGAGACTCGCTGCCTGTCGCATTCCGGCCAGCGACCGATTGGATGATTTAAGACGAGTGCGATCAGATATAAAATTTTGATGAGCTTGACATGATATGAAGATAGCGACCAGAATGATGACGTGTTTCAAACTGAGGTTCTAATGCGGGTACTTTGGACGATTTATGGGGAACAGCAAGTACAATCTGTGTAAACAATTAAGTCAAAATACCGCAGAGGTCATAAATTGAAAATTATTCAGATTTGTAAAAATATTTGCACAAACTTGTTATTTAGCTATAAAATAAATGTTCTATCTCTCTATACTATTAAATATAATATACACTACCTACACACATATACATTAAAAAGGATTTGCAATTTATTTCTATGGATTTTGTAGTATACCAGTTAATAAAAACACTATGTTTTTATTGATTAAATGATCCCTTAGTATTTAAATCTGGAACTTGAGTCATCATAAAGAAATGATTTTCAAGATATTCAGCTGAATATACATATGTACATACATATGTATATGCATAATGTATGTCTTGATTTCCACATAAGAGCCAAAATTATAATTGACACTATATTAATATTAAATAAAAAACCACCACAATTTTAAAAGACGAAAATGTGGTCATATATTGCGCAAAACCTATGCAGTTCTTGCATTTTAAGAGACGTCACGTTTCTCCAATCGTATACTTTATCCTTTTTATGAAATAAAATAAATAAAGGTATTACCGTCTACAGATCCTGAAATGACGCTTTGATAGTTATTTCAGCATGATAATGACCGGAAACAAACATCGAAATTGCGAAAGGACTGGCTTGGATCGTTTCGAAAACCTATTTTATATATGTACTTTTAAACGGATAAAAATACTCGCAGAACAAAAAAGAATTGATTTCTGTTGATGTGTTGTAATAAACACGATTTAATAATAACTTACCGATTGTGATGAAATCTTCACTGTTGTTTTACTATGATCCTGAAGAGTAGGAAAGGTTAGATTAGGAAAGATTTAACTTGTAGGCAACTAAGAAACGAAGGATTAGGTCGAATAAAACTGATATGGAACCGTGGTTTTGCGTAAACACTGTTATTCTAAAGAAGTTAATATATGTCAAAAACAATAATTTGACCGAACCCCGTGAAGTCGAACCGAGAATGGCGCATATGTGTGAATCAGACCTAATAATTCTTGAATTATCTTATCAGCACCCACATACCGCTGAAATCGGTTAAAGTTTTAGATTTTCTCAAAAAATAATTATTATATAACCTTAAAACTTAAGAAGAAAGTAAAAAATATATGTGTTCATATATGATGATTTGGATTTTAACTTAGCAAAAGCATTCACCTTTACTGACTATTATATTCTTTCTAAAAAAATATATGCATCCTATTTTTTTTAAAAAAAATGTATCTCGCTTCCCAGTTTAATAAGAGGAAAACATGATTAAAAAACATTCTTTTTACCGACCTTATACATAGCAGATTGAAAAGTATACGACATTTGTGTACTTTTGACATTTACGCACAAATCAATTTGTAAAAAGCCCACATAAGTTATGTGAATGTGAGCCCATTCCCTTAAAATCAAATGATTCGAGGCACATGGCATATCTTCCCGAAAGCCTCTCTTTAGGTAATTACAAACCTAAATCCAAGCCAAAAGCAATTCGTGAAAACGTTTTAAGGGCCATGTGACCTTCTCTTCCCTGCTTTCTAAAAGCCTACACACAATCCGCCCACGAAAAATGAAAGTGAAAACGCCTTAAACGGATGAGAGTTGTATCAAATTTCCGACAGATTGGATTCAGGGACTGAAGTTATACTTACAATGGCTTCTCACCCTTCCTCCGTTCAAAATCGTTGTGGACTATCTTAAGAAAAGCGCCGTACCGAAACTGGTAACGAAACATGACAACAATTTTCTCCAAGTGAAAATATTAATAACAAATGATCATTTGTTTCTGTGGTATATTAGTGGGTATAGGTCGAGACTTGAGTCGGATCATAATTGGCGGGGTACCACAAAGCAGTGTGTTGTGGTCGATCTTTTTATTTAATTACATTCCTCTAAGAAGCCGCAGTGACCCACTTTGGGACTGATTTTATTTTTTTCGTAATCAATATCCCGGCCGTTACTGAGGGGCATATCTTTGGAACTTATGACACAGCGACATATAAGGGACATAATTAGCAGGATATGTTCAATATTTGTCTGGTGGCCGAATGGGTCGGTGCCCAATTACGGAGAATTTTATGATTCTTCCGTACAAGCAACCAACTAAATTGGGTAAAACATCCACCGCCCAGGGGGGACGCGTGCTTCTGCAGGATCATGAGGATATGTGGCTTTCGGAGGGCATTGATTAAAAAGATTTATTTTTATTTTTTCAGTGTATGTGTGTGTGGGAATAATTTTTGCTACCCTTCTAATTTGGCATTTAGCACGTATATTTAGGTACACAGAAAATATGTGATTTTTAAAGGTTGCTAATTAATTTACTCTATTTTGACTCGACAGGTTTTGACACGGTTACAATTTAATTTTATTTGAATAATCTAGTTTGAAAACAGAGAGGTAGACATTTTTTCCTTATAAAAAGAGATAGAGGCTTGTGTAGATTTACAGTGAGTAACTTTTATATCTCTGGAAATTAGTGGGTTTCATTTTCTGGGGAAAAACACAAAATTACGCTGTTTTTGCTTCTTAAAAATCCGCCCACCATTGATTCTGAATAAATTGCGTACCTTGATTTGCACGTGTGTTTAATCAGCAGGATCGTTCCCAGCGCCCTGAAATAATATTTGGTTACCGAGAATTGATAAATGCTAATAAGTCAAGCAAAGACACGCGGCAACAACGCAGCGACGGAACCGGGCCTTATTTCCGATTCACCCCCGAAGGTCCGATTCCATAATTCAAAATTTTGTTGTACTATATAACCCACCAATTGGTCTGAGAACTCTTCTCACTGATTTCCCCGAGGAGAAAGCAGACTTTGTTTAATTTCAAATTCAAATGAATTTAACCATTTTTTTCTGCCCCGGACAACATTAGTCAATCAATTAGCCTGCAAACTTGCAAATTTTCCGGATCGATCTCCGGGGGGTGCGCAGAACGATTTTCGCTTGAACAATTTTGAAACGGACGGTTTTGTGGGGGCGAACCACTTCGCCGGGGACACTGGGATACTCCAGAGCCAACCGGGCACCAGAAGAGTGCACCAAACTGCAGCAGAGTGCACTCACTACTCATCATTATTTCACGGGACGGCCGGCGAGTAATTATGTCTCTGTCGAGCCGGATAGTCGTCGCCCGGACCGTGACTGGCTCGGTATACTTTCGGGGGAATTTATTATTCAATAATCATGTCGATTCGACGCTTGTTTGCTCAGGGCAGCCATTAAATCGCGCTGCAAGAGACCTGGTTTATGGTCGAGCGAACACGTCACCTGCCCACTAACGAGTGATGCTCAGGTGACGAGCTGAAAACACTTTACAGGACATTTATGCGCCTTCTTAGCGCCGACAATTAAGGCGTCCATTTGCACACGGTTTCATCATTGCCAAAATTTACGACCAGTATTTCACGTAGAGGGTACAGCTGGCGGGGGATGCCATCGGAGCTAAATGCTAAATGGTTAATTTCGCCTTAAAAGACGTAAAAATGCGGCGGTATTCGCCTCGTCTGCTCACTTAATTTATTTCTTGCTTCGGGTGAAACCACATTGTTCGTTAACGAGTCACTAAAAAGGTTATATGTACAACCCCCACTGCTGGGTAGCAATGCAAAGAAATTGCACTTTTTTTATACGCCATTATTTTTCCTTTTTATTTCTTCATTTATTCCTCGTTAGTTCCCTTGCGTGTCCAAATAGGTGCCATGAAAATGCAGAAAAAGGTTTTGTCTGCTAAATTTTATTAAGCGAACATGACGCCGATATGTCGAGACTCAGATAAGTAGAACATCATACAGATGCTCGTGTCGTTTAGTGCATGTCATAATTTGAAGATTGCTTCCTTCTGAGGTAATTTCCAGAAAATGGTAGAAGCAAATGTTAGAGAAGGAACAGAAACAAATTTCCTATCTCCCATAAAAAAAAAAAAATTGGTTTACCTACATCGGTAAGAAAAGAAAACCAACCTCTCTTGAACAAATCTCATATACATTAAATAGTATATATATAATATGTATATTATTATTAGCACGTTCATAACTAGATGATTGTTAAAGCCGATTTTATTCTATCAATTAATTGAAAAACGCTGGAATAAGGACCATAGCTTTTGAAATTTGAATCATAATTCGTTATCGAATAATCAACTGGCTTTTGAAACCTAATTTTGAAAAATCAACAAAAAATGGAATTTACCTTGTAATGAAACAAATATAATTTTCGAATTTTTTAAGTTCTTAAATTAGTCTAAAAAATGACTTCCTTCTTTGAACAACTTTCAAAAGGTGTAATTTCCCTGTGAATCAATCTACCTTATAATAATATTTTAGATTTGTTATTTTGTAGAAATTGTATGAGTACAAAAAAGTATGTTGAAAATATCTAATTACAGCAGTTTTCATAAAAATCGCAGTACTCGATAGGATAATTCAGTCTAGTGCATTATATAATATTATACAAATTTAATCAAAAATATGTTAACGATATGCAAAAATATAGTTTCACTCATCCTCCATTTGACCAAGCGTGGTTTCGTTTAGAACCCATAGATCCCAAAATATTTTGGTGTTTATACTTCAGACCCTTGAAATAAAGTTTATTGGGGATACTTGAAATTTGAATTTTTATATCCTTAAATTTAAAAATATTAAAGTTTATAAGTTTAACTATTACATTTATTCAATTTCGATAAAATAATAAAACATATTCATTTTTCATAAGTTACAACAAAAATAAAATAATTATTCACTTTTCCTACTGGTGCAGCTACATATGAACAATTGCAGATGTAATTTTTGAGAATAACTTTTCTGTGGGGAGGATCTTCGGCGCGATATTGGGTTTTATAAAAATATAAATATAAATTTGGAGATCCTAACTTAGAGTCTCTGGAATTGAATTGGAACTAATATTTTGTCCGGAAGCCAGGACATATCTAGAGGATTTAATTAGAGTTTATAAACATCGATCAGCTCCCGAACCCTTCTAGAGTGGACATATCTACCGTCTTGGAGATTAAAATGGGATTCAATGTACATAGAATCGTTATAACTCTTCCATTTCTTCGGTGGAATCATTGGAATCAAAATACATAGAACTAAAATTTCGAACCAGGTAGATAAGGAAGCACGTATAGATTTGTTTATTTTGTTGTAAAAGAATGTTTCAGAATTCTTGATGGCTATATGAGGAAGAAATTCTATCAGTAACCTTATGTTTTACATTAAATACCTCCTTTTTAATCGACTTTATAAAAGTGAGATTATTAATTCAATCCTTATACATATATTCTTTGTGTGTACGAGTTGTATGAAGTCTCTTTAAAGAAGTAAATCAAATCATGAGTATAGCGAAAAGCACCCGATACTATAAAATCTCACAAAACTATTAAATAACTTTTACTTTTTCCTTTCTGGCTATTTAAAATATAAGCTGCTCAGTTTTTGTTAAAGTCGGCGCGAAAACTTGACTGGCATGAATTTCATGCTAGAAATTCATTTAGTAAAATTTAAGGATGTTTTGTTGTAAGCAGCAGCGGAAATTTCCAAAGTGAAGGCAATTTTAAGACTTCTACTTTTTTATCATTTCAATAATTTTATGTTGCGTTTCAAAGACTTTAATATTTTTACAGTCAACAATATAATGACATTAAAAATCTATCACTTTAAATTTACAATATCCCAGATGAATGTCATAAAAATAAAACCTTGTTTATTAAATCAGTTGAGTTAAGGCCGATTTATTCGGCTGCTGCAGTACGTACGTACATACATACATCCATACTTTAATAAATATGATTTCCTACATACTTACACACAAACTCGTCGTAAATAATTTGATTTGTAATCGCGTAAAAATTTCTTAATAAACTAAAATTAATATTATTACATACCCCTGCACTGGATAAAATAAAAATCTGTCCATAAAGAGAAAGCATTTTAAAATTTTGCTTTGAACGCAAAAATATCTGTGGAATCTCAAATAATACCATTTCGCATTGAAAGTGTGCACTGTGCATAAAACTGCACAAAGTGTCCGTTTTCGACACTCCCATAAAAATCATATTTTGCGCCCGCAGTAAAAATACCTGAGTGCCGAATAAAAAGGCTATCGCAGAACTAAAAAGACCATTTCATGGCTTATAGTCCTCGATATGTCTGGACGCGCGCAGGACCATCATCCATGGTTCACAATTTATGAGTATATCCTTTGCGCATACAATCGAGTACTTTTTAGCTATCATCGGACATTTATAGAATTTTTCCGCAAGTAAGTCATAAAAGCAAACAGTTGTCTTTCTTTAATGCGCCCTTTATATTGTCGCTGGTGGCATGCCATGCATCATAAATGACTGATCGCAGTGCCTGGAGACACTATCCGCACCAGAGAACAGATGCAAATGAGTTTTTATGCACAATAAAAATTCGTCCGCAGATAAGCACTTTTATACAAATTCAGGATATGCTTGGATGATATACCGCCGCCAGTTGCAACTGCACTGAAGCAGACATTTTCGAGAAATTCCAAAGGATTACAGCATAAATCAGCAACTGTCTTGGGAGATATCCCCTGCATTATCCGACCGGATTGTGATTGCTCGGCGAGGATAATAATTTTCGCAAACAAACTTGTGGCGGGATATTTACTCATTTGAGCTTGTTTGCCGCGCGCATATGTTTACCTCCAATTTTAGAGGGAACTACTTCATTTTTAAAGGGTAAAAAACTTGGAGAAAAATAAAGATAGATGGGAAAAGTTAAAAACTGCAGCAAAATATGTATGCTCTTTTACCTAGGCAGGATTTAGGTAGCCCTTACATATTCGAGCACACGAATATAAAGTTTGAATAAAATGAATTTCTGCCTCTCTAGGTGGCTATAGCCGCGATTTCATCGCCCCACACACCTTTGAGCAGAGATGCAAATAAAATTCAGTAGATTCATATTTGCATTAATTCTAACTGCGTTATTATTCCACCGAAATAAACACAATTTCCGTGCACTCGTCGAATAGAATGAACGAGCCTAGCTCGGCGTGCCATTTCGCTTGCAGAAGGGTTTACCTGTGAAGCACGGACTCCCAGGGCCGTAATATGATTTTAGGAAATGAGAATTTCTGCAGTTCAGCCACTTTAGCATGCAAATAGACAATAGCGAAAATGACGGATCAGCCCAAAATTGTGTTTCGGTTTATTCGAAAATTTTATTACGCTGTCTTAGATCTTAACCCCTTTGTTGACTTATTTATTGCCGTGCTTTTATTTTTATTAATGAATTAATTAAAAGGTAATATGCATTATGAATTTAAAATAATGTGGCATAAAAATAAGTCATTTTTGCTGAAATATTAAATTATGAATATATGTACATACATACATTATAAATCAAAGCGTCGTTAATGCAGTGATATTAAGTGATAATTGCACTCCACATTCTTTAGCACATAATGAAAATATTAGAAAATTGAAAGGTATACAAACTTTACCATAGTCTATTATTACTTTCAAATTCAAGTTACTTTTAATTCTGGAAAAAGGAAGTAAAGTGAATGGAAGAGGCGCTATTCGAAAGATTAATCTTCAAAGCAATAATGATCTACTTTAAATTGCAGATGAAATTACTCTCCTTTTAAGAGCTCAACTGCTGATTTAGTAATTAGTGTAATACTCATTGGGTTTTCTTTATATACTGATTTTTTCCCAAATTTTCAATATTAAAAACCGAACATAATTTCTGCTAGACTACAAAAATTATCATAGAAAAATGAACACAAATTTTAACTCTAACCATAAGTCTGTTATTGTATATAATGTTTATACATCATTTTTGAACTATGTATGGCTATTCTATTCTAAAAACGAACTCACTTGTCGTAAAATGCAAAGCTTTAAAAAGTGTATTAATTGAGTTTTATTTTCAGGCGTACACAGAATTGCTAAATTCCTATACGTATTTAATTGCTACAAGCGATTCATTATTCCACATGAGACATATTAATGTCACAACCTTGCGTAACCCCGTCAAAGTCTTGCGTATTCTACCCTTTTTGGGTTCTGTAAAGCTCTTCAAAATTTAACTTTTTCAAAAAAGAGTTTAGATACGCCAAACTGTTATTTTTAACCTATTGTAATTTGAAGCAAATTAAAACAAAAGCTCAGATGCTTAATAGGTTTTTTGGCTAAAATAAAAAGCTAGCTTGATTTTTTATATTTTCGAGCCAAAAATAACAATTTCTGAAGCTCATTGAAGCCACATTGGCTTTTTACTTTTTCAAGTTCGAGTTGTAAAGTTACCACGATTGAAACTCAAATTTTCGCAACCGTTAAAAGTTAAAAATTACCTTTTTTTTTAGGAAATAGGATTTATCAATAAAGCATTTCCACTTTTTGTTACATATTTGTTATAATTTAAAAATTACCACAACAAATAGGTTTTATTTTAAGTGTATAATTTAATAAATATAGCGGTAAAATAATTACAAGCATCAAAACTTGTTATTTTTGGCTCAAAAAAATAAAAAGTCGAGTTGGCTTTTTAGTTTTACCAAAAAAAATATCAAGTTTTAAAAATTTCTTATTAAACTAAACTGGCTTTTTATTTTTGCCAGAAAAAAATAAGCCGTTGAGCTTTTTTCTCTTAGCTCAAAATTATTATCCGTCGAGAGCAACAGGTACTAACGACAGCTTTTTATGAAAAAAGCCATAACTGGTTCAGTCCCTTGTTTAAAGTTTTGAAAGGATACAAGGATTAGTTGTCAGTTAACAAAATTAACCAGAAGCTAATTGGCGAAATTATTACATGGAATAGAAAACAACAAATTTCAAAATTATCCAAGCAATTTTAATTAGGTACTAGTTAAATTAAAATTTAAAAATAAAAAGAAGTTTCAATTTTCGAATAAAACAAAAATTTTATTGAATCTTTATAGGGTGTTTTATGTTTTGTTTCCTGTCAGTAATTAAAATTTAACATAACATTAGTATCAAATCTTTTTTGATTTATTTCATAAATTTCTTTGTAATCTCAGAGCTCTAAATATTATCCAAATCCACCCAAGAAGTTTAGAAGATATGTCCAATAAAATATACAGAGAAAAATTTTTTTTTACATATAATGCTTTTATATGTTTTTTATTTTTATTTTGAGTCAAATCTCAATCAATTTGAAGATAGGTTTCTAAACCTATCTTACCAAAGAAAAAAACATTTAATTATTTACTATTTACACAAACTTTTCATTTGTTATTAAATTATTTTACTTGAAAAATCATCACGTCGCTTATTATCATTGACCAATTTGTTATAAGGTAAAGAGTTGAGGAATGAATAATGAGTCAAGTTGAGGAGTGAGTTAAGTCCCCCACAAATTATTTTAGCCTGGAAACGCAAGTCATTGCGTTGGTACAAATAATTTACCCTCAAGCAACAATTTTAATTTTCTCATCAGACCAATTTCGCAAGCAATCGCTAGATATCATAAGTATAATTACATCTTTTGAAGGGCCTCTTCTTAAACAAGAATGGTAAATGAGCGAAACAAGCATACGTTTACCATCCATTTACCAAATTGAATTAAGTCTTATTTGCCTTTCAAAATCATTCGTTTAAGTTAATTACGAAATAATCAAATCCGGAATTCGGCGAAAATATTTCACGTTTAAATATAATCAAGCACCAATTATGGTCGGTTAATTGAATTCAAAAGCGATGTGCTGCAACTTATTGTTTGCGATTACACCGGATATAAATTAGGATGTGAGTGCCCTGCAGTTCAGTTGATGCACCGGATTTGGACACGCGCTCAAAAGCATACCGAAATTAAATTCGATTGTTCCTTGCCGTTTTCATTTTTTGAATTAACTTTGCTAATTAAATATGTAATAGTTTGGTGCCTCTGCAAATACGGACGGGGATCTGCATAGCATATCCGAGCGGAAATATGTTTGCATTTCAGCTGGGCACATACCCTTCATATTTGCGCCGAGCCAGGCACATCTGGAAGCTGTCAAAAGAACGAAACGAAAGCTGGAAGACTGCAGTATTTTAGAGTTATCTTCCTAAGGACATGACATCATGTGGAATAATTAACAGAACGTATGTGCACATACCTCCGAGATGGCCGACACGGGACCGGGACGTCGTGTATTAACACACTCTCCAGGGGATTTATGGGGGTAGCTGGGATATGAATGAGGTGGTATGCATATGTTATATATGTATATGTATATATATTTCTCGAAAATTAATCTAAAGCTATTTATCTAGGGCTGCTCATCCTTTATACGTCCTAACGAAATTTCCTCCGGTACTTTAGGCTCCTATGCAATTCCCATTCCTGTCGAGCTCACTTTAAAGATGCTAAACAATGTTAGTCGGTCGAAAGCAGTTTAAAGCAGAGCAGCAAAACTATTTATCAAATTGTTGAAAATTGCTCAAAAGGTTCAAATCACATTTCCAAAATAGGAAATATAGAGTGCCGACCTGAATAATTTACAAATGACCCAAAATATAATCTGTTATGGTTTATCTATTTGATCAACAATTTAATATAATTCAAGAAACCTTGCTACAGATGCAGATTTTATTCTCACGTAATATTTCACTTTTTGTAAACCAAACAACTATTTAGTTATATACAAATGAAAAATTATCCCTTATACAAAGGCTTATCCAACGATAATAAAAATTCAATTTCATTACTACTGAAAAATCCAATAACACAGAAAGTTAAATTTCACTGTCAGTCATTGAAGCTTTTAATGACAATAAAAAGGAACTTTTAATAACACCAAATTTTTTAATGATATTGCAACTAAGTTCTCATTTGCACTGATTAAAAGCAATATCATTGGGTTTCCATTCGCAATGAAATTTTGAGTCAATAAAATTCTGTTTCATTCCGCCTCCCCCGCAAAGTATACGGAGGACAACATTCGAACAACGAATAAAGTAAAGCACTACGAAAAATACAAAATCGGTTTTTATTATTTGAAGGACTTCATTTATTTCACTATTAACCAAGAATAATAAAATGTATTTTAAAGTTCTCTTGTCGTCGTTGCAATACCATTGAAAATTTTTTCTATTAGCTGTCATTAAAATACTCAATAATAACACAAATTTTGCTCCATTATTTATTATTCAAAAATTCATTGCCTATATAATTTATGTTGCATTATCATTAAAAATTCACATATAATGAACACTCATAGAAATTCTGATTTCAAATGTTCAAACAGTTAATTTTTAGTAGCGGCTAATAGATATAAACTAAAAAGCTCGTATTTTGAGTTTGGAACTTGGATAACAGGTCCTAAAATATTTTTGTAGTATCTATGCAATTTTATTCTCTTAAAAAAAAAATGTATTAGTTAATTCCATGAAAATTTCACCATTGTCAGTGATTTTTCAGAGGTAGGCACTTTCTCTAAGAAAATAATGTTTACTAAATACTAGAAAAAATTTTATATTTACGAATGACTTAATATTCTTTACTAGAATCATAGGCTTAAATCAGTGAATAATTTCTTTGAAAAGCAGGAATGTTACTTAGCTTTAAAACAATTTGAAAACATTTATAAGGCATAGGTCGCATATAATAAAATGAACAATTTTTGCACCTTTTCTTTCTTAAAACAAGAAATTAGTAATTATGGATTTTTTTCTGTAGTTGTTCTGTAGTTGTCAAATTTTAAAAATTTTTATACAACTAACATATCAGTACCAGCAACTTTTATTTACTTTAGGATTATTTGAACTGTAGCAGATTTGAAATGTACAAAACGTTCAGATGAGTTTCTAGATATTAAGAAATATTTTGAACGGAGATTTAAAATCAGTATAAACCTGAAATTTCCCTTCAATCTCTAGTAAATTATTTCAATTATTTTCCAGTAATTTTATCTACATATTCCGCTACAACTGAGCTGAGTCAAAAATCCTGATACTTTAGTAGTTTCTAATTGCAATTCTAATAAAATTCACTGGAAGTTGTTTTATGGGTCGCATTATTATTATTCTTTTAAATTCTAAGTAATTTATTCGAATCTTTGTTACAGATGAGATCTTGAAATTGACCAAAATTTTAGTTGAATTTACCTGGTTCCTTAAATAAAAGGCCGTCCACAAGGCTCATTAATGTTGGTTATAAAAGTGTAGGTACATATTTGCTTAATGCGAACGAAATGTTGTCCAGGTAATATACATAGATATGTAATACATCTAAATATGTTAGTGGCTGCCAAGAGAAGCACACTTAGACAAAAAATAGGTACATTATGTAGAAAATGGTCTTACTATGCATCGGCTCACTGCAGTATTAACAGGAAAATAAGCAAAGATCGTTGGAGAATTATAAAGTAGCGCCTACTAATATTTTGGTTCTAACGGAGTTTTCTTTAAGACTTTCTAAAAAAGAGGATACTATGTGTGTGGACAATTAGATTTAAGCAGCTACCACTTAACATATTCATAGCTCCTAAAGGTCTCATAAAATGGTCATTTTAAATCCCTTTCGTGCAAGAATGCAAAATACCCTGAAATTATAGCTAGGAAATGCGTGCTTCATACATTAAAGCACACATGGAACTCAACGCAACTAAAGGTTATGAGGGTTTGCAAGTCCCACTAACCGAGCACTGAGCGGCAATGTAGCAAATAGCAAAAGTAAGACGTAGAGAAGGGTTAGGGCTGGGCTGTTCAGGTTGACTGACAACCCGGAGGCAACCCTTGGTGGGAATTGGGCAGCAAGCCTCTTATGACTAATAAAAAGCGATATTCGGAGTGACACCATCCCGCACAGTGCCATTACAAAATTGGCCAGGGGCAGGGAAGTGACACCGTCAGATTCTTAAATTGATTAGACGGTAGATGGGCCAGATGAATAATTACTGGGCAACGCCACCGCTTCATGCTCTTCCGGCACTCGGCTAGCCACGGCTAGTCCGACTCTCCCCTTTCGCGGGGATTTTATGACTTGGTAATTATTTTATATTTTGCGTTATTAAAGACCCACTGATGTCATGACGTGCCGAGCGCATTAAGCTAGTCAACATGGGCGAGCCGCGGAATCGCCGGAACCCGGTTGCGTGCAGGTTAATTGACTGGTCATATATCAATCGGTGTTGACCTGTTCTATTAGGTGAGTGTAGTTAACCACCACCTGGAACGTGTCACGACTCCCAGTCAGGGGGCCCAGAGCCAGAACTAAATCAATTTGCGCCGATCACATCGCTGAATTTTGAGGTAGCACTGTCAACTCATCCCCAAAGCGATTTCCGGGGGTTCTGGTAAAACGGATTCACTTGCTAAGCATGCCACTAAGAAGCAGATTCCTTCATCTCCCCCTCTTCCCGAGAGTGGAGGCTAATAGCTGCTTTTAAACAAATATAGCCGGGCTATGTGTCAACACTAATAACAAGCTAGAGACTTTCAAAAGAATCTTTATGCTCTCGTGCCCTCCTAAGAGTTGAAAGCATTTCACCAAGACCGAGCCCCCGATGGCAGCCGGGCAAGGCACAGGCACTTTTTTCGCCTGCCTTGCATTTTAGTTTATAGAGCGGCGGTCTCGGAGGGTTCTTGGAGCCATCTTATATGCGATGTGCTCCATGTAGAAAACTCTGGAGCACTTAACAAACAAAATTCCGTTCCCCATTTTGCAGGACAGCTAGAAATAATTGACAATGACGAAAATATTTATGAGCACTTCTTAGAGACCACATCCCGCTGTAGTGCACTGTTTGTGTATATATGTGGCATACATTTTAAAGAACATAAAAATTTTATGTTGAACTCGACACAAGTTTGGTTTTCGTAAGCTCTGCCAAATGTGCTTTAAAGAAGATAAAAAAAATTTAAGATTGTTGTGGTCCCTGCAATGGTTTGAAGAATTTTACCATATTAACACTGAATCTAACATACAATACAAAGTAGGGGACACCAAGGCTTGTTGTCACATTTTTCATGTATGAATTTTTTTTTTGTGCTTTTGTAGAGCACCCTAAACAATTATTACCTAGCTTTATAAAATACACATTTGGGAAGTTCCCTTGTAAAATTCATGTCAATAGTAATTACTGGTTAGAAGAAATTTAATGTCTTGTACTAAAAGAAATTTTGGTTAAAGATATAAATATCAGTTGTATTTAGAGAAAAATTGTTTTTATGCATTATTAAACACTTAAGAAATAAATAAATACTTATTTTACTTCAACATTAAAGAATATTTACTTATCTAAAAACAAAGTACCTAATTCATTTTAAACAAAATCAAACTGAATACTTACATACTCGTATGTGCTATTGTTTAGATTTGAAATACTGATAACCATTTAAAACAAATAACCATTCTAACTTCAAGTAATTATTCGAATAGTTAAATGTGAATAATTTAACATGTGATGAATAGCCCCAAATGGTATATGACAACTAGGCCCCAGCGGTACCAAATATATGTTCAACACAACATGTAATTAAAATATTTACGTTTTAACGAATTTAACATTAAAATATTCAAGAGCTGATTATATACTACGAAAATAGTCATAAAGAATCAAACATTTATTAAGAAATCTGGTACCTCCATACCTAAGGGATAGTTTACCACTAAAATTTACTTTGTGAACATTAAAAGCGATCACAACACGCCCACTCATTATGCAACGCTGCAGTGAACTGCCGGCTTACATGGTGAATAATGACATACTTGTGCATCGATATGACGCAGTACTAGATATTAGTGCACCATAATTTTTTTGCTTTAGCTGCTGGGACAACTTACCCGTGTGACAACAAGACACGGTCTCCTCTATAACGATTAAACACTCAAAAAGAATAAATATCATATTATAGAAAATATTCCTGTAAATAAAGTATCGATGCCTAATTTAATGTATCTTAGGTAGGTAGGTACTAATTAGCTCGTCTCTTCTAAATCTCTCGTATTCAATAAGTTTTAATTTAAAGCTAACACAAGCTAATATCGTTAGATATTCTTAGAAACTTTATGTAGTTTAGATAAACCATTTTCACATCCTCCATCTACTTGTATTAAGTTCTTGAGGTAAGTATAATATTATTGGTAGTTGGTGGCTCATTGTCTATTTCGTTACTCTGTCGATGCTTTTTGTTTAATTTCTTGTTATTGAAATACTTAGACTAGTTAATAAAATAAAGTAGCGAGATTTTCATTTTGTTCAAACGCTAATAAAGTAAGTAAGTTAAATTCAAGTAATTTGCTTTACCAATTTCAATTTTATTATCCGAAAAGTTATAAGACAGCAGCATTTCAAAATTTTCAAATTTAATTTCGATCTATAGTTAAGTTAACAAAATTAATAACAATAAAGATTTACGAAAATGCTATTGCAATTCTTTTTATTATGTAGATATTTGGTTCCTGATTCAAAACTATTGCCCGTGAAATGTCAAATCACGCCCTTGGAATTTTTGGTAGCATAATTTCACTACCCTTGTACTAAGTCATGAACATTTAGTCTCAGCAATAATCATATTTCAATTAAATGTCATCCAACACAAAATAATAATTCAATAAAATGAATAACATTTTAATATAAAATAAAGCCATTTGAAATAGATCAATATAATTTATTGCTTTGTTTCCGTAGGTATTAAATCAAAAATCATATCAAACTTATCATTAATTACCTATTATTTATAATAGTATTGAAATAATGTTATCCAGATTGTCCTCATGTATACATATTAATTATTTTATTGTTCAGCAAATTTTCAAAATTTCGTCAAATAATTAGAATTAGAACTGGAGAAACTTTTTATCAAGTACGAATGCAAGATGAAAACTTTATTCGCGTTTTATCAAACCAAGTCTAATAGAGCGTAAATGGGAGCAGTTCTTAACGTAATTCTATAATTTTGCTTATAGAAATTTCAGACGTTGTACTGGGGCATACGAAATTCAATTTTGCTAAGAAATACAAAGTTATACGCTTCCAAACGCTATGCAGTTGTGCAGATAACTTTATAACTGTACTTGCTTCAGCAATGAATTTTGAATGTGTACAAAGACATGTACTGCTTATTTAGTTCTAAAGCTAAATCTGTAAGAACATTGAGGTAAACCTGTTCAAATGTCCATTTTTCTTAATTAAGATTTAATTCATTTACAAAATCGGTGCACCCGGCATAAATGCAGAATCTGAGGTTCGTTGTTACTCGGTAAATTTACGCTCCACTTAGTTCCCAAGCTCGCACTTAGTTAAATTTTAAACCAGCACAAGTGGTTTGCTTCCAAGCTTCCAACTGAAAATTCTATCACGACTTACGAGCATGTGAACACCTGGATACTGGACACGGTTTTCCCGTACAAAACAGATTCCTTAAGGAAACAGGAAGTCACAGGTGGGTAAATGGCCGTGGTGCAGCGATCCGGTGAAGTTTGCCCATAAGTGTGAAAATTCAGCAGAGGATCGACAGCAGTGAATGCACTGGAGAAACTAAAGAAAATTTCCGAAAGCCCTCTGTTGGCGTTTGTTTAATTTCTAAGTTAGGGTTTGGGACTCACTAAAAGGACGAAGTACTCTAAATGGTGCAGTTCGAGGAGAAACTCCGTAACGGCACGGGGACAAGGACATGAAAATTAATTTTAATTGTGAAAGTTTTAATTAATTTGTAAAACGAGAAAACGGGAAAGAGCAGAAGTATCTTTGCATCTTAGGCGAAGGCCCTTTTAGTTCTTAATTAAAAATTGTAATTAAAGGATGCAGGCGGGTGCCAGGCATGCCAGGACGAATGGGGAATTCTCGACATGAATTAAAAGGGTCAAACTAGCTCTAGCCTAGCCGCTGTTATTAGTCGGTCGAACAAAAGTTGCCCCAGCGTCTTTGGGTGTCGTAAACTAGGACAGGCCACCAGAAATCCCCTGGGTAACGACACCCGTCCGAAAAAGGAGAATAAAGGGTAAAAGTACAAAAAATTTGAAGAAAGGATTGCTGCGATAACAAAACACTTTTTTCCATTAAATTTAAATCACGTACCCTTCTTTAGTTTTTCCTGTCTTCGTGTAGCCATCACATCGCACGAGGACGAACCATTTTTCGGGTCGTCAGGTGCAGCATGTATTCCACCTTCGCGTCCCGTCCTGCGATGTGACTTCTATTAAATCGAAAAAAACAGCCATATTGAATTCGGTAGAAACGTGGCGCTGTTCACCGCATGTGTGCTCAAGGTGATCTACGCCGAAAATTCGACGGTATCCTGCGCGACGCAATTTGGTGAATATTAAATTTCCACGGCATTAAAACTGCTCCCTCAGACAAAGGGCGCCGCCACACGTGCACTACACGATGAGAACCGAACAGATTTTCCTCGAAGATCCAATTAAATCGCTCCCAAGTGAACTCTATGGAAAATATTAAAAGCGATTCTAAGGAGCATTGAATTTTGGTGCGGAGATTAAGTTTTTCCTCCCCCACAAAGACGATCAGGGTTCAATGTTCTCTAGAGCGGACGGAGGGCAACTAATTTTGTTAGGTTTCACATTTCGCAACCTTTTCTTCTTATATTTTGAAATTCTTTGAGGTGCGAAATCTCATCAAGGTGATTCTTTCAAACCGCTAAAGCAATCATGTTTTTATATGTATATTAAATATGAATATCTATCGCATTCTCGTTTTCATGCAAGACCATGTATTTTTGTACGGATAAATTTTGGAAATTGATGGTTATTCTGAAATGGTATCCAATTTAAAGTTCATGCTTCCCTGAAGGCCAAACCGCTGCCTCTACAATTACTACAACATTTTTGATTTGTAGCTTATGATTATGAAATTAATAAAATTTATTGAAGTGAGGACTGTTCTCATCCTATGTCAAATCTCATATTTAATTTAAATCAGTTTATTTAAGGAAGTTCTGGAAATACTGTCGCAGACAAATGTGAATATGTGAGAAAATAATGAAAAATATATTATAGTTAATGCGCAACTTATTTATACATATCTTAAAAAATGTATCACTTAAATTTAACTTGAATTAAGTTTACAATTTAAATAATTATCTTAAATTTATAATACTTTTCAATTCTAAGGGTCAGTTACTTTCTAAAAATAATTTGAGAATATTTAAAAGCCGTGGTGAAGTCCCAAACAATATACGCACCTTCCACAAAATCAACTGCCATTTTGTGCATCAGGAATTTGAGATAAACCGATCGACTCGAATAAATCATTTTAAGTTCCATGCTTTTAAATTACAAAATCATTTTAGATATTTAGAAAATTTTATATACATATGTAAGACATTATTGAAAAGTTTAAAATTTTACCGACTAAAAATTATATAGGGTTTAGCCGTAGTAACTATATAAACTCGGCTGTAATAATATCTAGAATCAGTTTTTTCCAAATTCCTTCATTTATACGAAACTGTATCTTTAAGATTTTTTGATTTCATGTACAAATAATTCTTTTAATCATTAACTTTTCGATATTAAGAAATACATACCTACTTACTTAGAATAAACTAGATTGTTCTATGTTTACGCTTGTGAAATAAATATGTTAAGTTTAGATATTAAAATTAATATATGTGAATGTGTGTTAAAATTTCATTTTTAACTTTAATGCAATTGAAGGCCCTTAAATAACTTTTTTCATTCTTTATTGTTTTGTTTAAAGCTGCTTAAAATAAGATCTCTGTTTTAATTTTTATACATATACTCCGTACAAAGTTAATAAAATATAAAGTACCTCAATTTGCTGTAAACCACTACAAATTGTCTTCTAAGTTAGAAACATTTCGAACATTAGAATAACGATAGTCTTATGTATAATACAAAAGAAAGAGAAAAGTCAGATAAAATAATCGAACACTTCCTGTCACAGCGGAACCGGAAACCAAGTCTCACGTCCATTCATCCGAAACATACATACATATGTATGGCGATGAATGCCTTAAATCCTGAAAATGAAAGGCACTTAGTTGTACAGAAGAAATCCGAATTCGAAATGGGGAAAAAGCCAGGAAGGCAAGAGGAATAACTATAATAAGTCATCCGGACAGCAAACTTCTGTCCTCATTCCTTAGTCATAGCGTAGTTCCCTCCATTTCTCACGGAATCATAGATCCGAGTCGAATTATGCCACCGAGGCTCCATAAATATCTTATAAGAGCACATTGTATGCACAAACATAATGGATATTTGCTGGCATAAGTCCATGACCTTTAGTCGAGCAGCTGGTGTGCGATTTTAATCCCAGTGCCGGGGCCATCTCCGTCTCCGACTGCTTAGGATTTTTGACTTGGATACAGGATATCCGATAGAATGGCTGCCGCTTGTTTTGTTCAACTAAATATTGAATTTTCCTTTGGTGTTTATTCTTCATTATTGTTATCCTGAAATATCGCCGTATGAATCCTTTGGAATAGGAATATTAAGCTCGTATCAGCCGCACCCGGCTAGCGGCGGGGATTCCCCTATTTTCGGGCACCTTCCCTCATGCACTCGGTGCGCAAATATTCCTCGGAGGCGATTTAAATAAATAATGCCGCACACTGACGTTGCAAAGTTTTCGGAATTAAATTTGTTAGTAATTTATTGGCGCGCTTACAGTGGCGCCTCAATAATTTAAAGCTGCTCGTAATTTATAGGGAAAGTTATGAACTCGGCAGATTATTTCAGCTGTGGAATTTATGACCTCTGGAAGTGAGCTGTGCAGCCCTAGTGTAAACACGAATATTTCAAAATAGAGCGCGGATTTAGAGTTACGCGACATTTTCATGCTATGCCAGAAATCTGTGGGAAATAACAGAACACAAATTCCACTGGTATGTTTTGCTTTCCTCCAAATATGTACATATTTCGACACTGTGCGCAAAACCTTACCTCAGATATGAAATTTGTGGCTGGTACCTCATATACACATAGGGAAAAGCGACTATGCCGACTTTAAAGATACAAGTTTATTATCTTTTTAACTGTCTCAAAGGCAAAGCCAAGATTTAATTAATTAATTAATTAATTTATCTACTTTTGCAAACTCACTCCATTAATTATTACACATCACAATGAGAATATTAAAGAGGAAAACCACTGGAGGACCCAAAATTTGCCCTGTAGATTAATTATTTATTTAGTTTATACATTGAACTTATTTAAATGTATTATGTAAGAAAATAATAGTCCAACTGCGGGACTTCTATTTCGAAGATAGATCTGAAAAAATCAATACCAAAAATGTTTTTCAATTTACAATATATACATATGAACGGTTAGGTCTCCTTAATCGTGGCCGTTTTTTGAAAAATGTTTGTTTTAAAAGTTAACATGTCGTCTGGTGAAGACGCGCGAGGAGTTCCTCCTAAACTTAAATTATATTGTTGTGATACAAAAAAAGACTTTAATTTCGTTACGTGTTTATTATGTGATGTTTCCTATTGCAAAAACTGTTTTGTAAAAAGAGTTTAAAAAGGGAAGGGCTTTTTTATCACTAATTCACTAATGATTTGCCCTGAACATAACATAACCTATAATTGCCAACATGTGTTAGACGTTGATGAAGATGGATTTGATCAAGTTAATATTCTTAAACTTAAAGCAGAGTTAATAAATCAAGAAATTCTCAATCTTCTAGATGAGGATGGCGAAAAGCTAGATGAAAGTTGTGTTAGGGACAGTGAGCAATCAATAAATTGTTTAAGTGCAGTTCAATCATATGGTTTGTTATCAAGAGGAAATAATGCCCTCAAAAAGTTAATAAGTGACTTAACAAAAAATAATGAGGCACTCATTGCTAATAATAAAACTTTGATTGAGAATTTGGAAAAAGAAAAATCAGTGACTACAATGACATATGCTACAGCCATCTCAACGAGGAGTTCAACTTTGAATATGAAGAATACTGAACATGTTCCTAAAATAATTGTTACTGCCAAATCTGAAAGTGCTAGAAAATCTACTTATGAGAAGGTAACAAAAGAAATTCAACTTAATAATAAAATTAAAGTGAAAAGTGTATTTTCAAAAAAGCAAGATGGTCCAGTATATATTTGTTGCACAAACAAAAAAGACTCTGAGAATATGGTTAAATCGCTCACAGATAATTTAAGTGACAATTATAGTGTTGAAAAACAATCTCTCAAGAATCCCAGATTGAAAATTCTCAATATCAAAACTAATATGTCATCAATAGAAATGGAAGAGGATATCAACAAGAGAAATTTCGATAATTTCACAGCTAAGTGCAAAGTGATCTACACTTTTAAGGTTAAGGATTATCAATGTGCAATTATAGACATTCCCTCTGTTCTATATCAGTTTATTCGCAATAACAGTTATTACATTTATATTGGACATCAAAGATGTAGAGCTATTGATGATCTTAATATATCTTTGTGCGGTAGATGTTGTGGTTTTGGTAATAATGTTAAAAAATGCACATATAAAGTATATTGCATCAAATGTGCAGGTGACCACATGGTACAAGACTGTACATTTAATGAAAACAAATGTGTTCATTGCACACTATACAACAATAAATATAAGAAAAATAGATCAGCTGATCATATGGCATGTGAAGTGAACAAGTGTGAAACTCTAAAATCAAAAGTAAATTATATTATTGATAACACGGATTACCCAGTATTACCGACTACTCCAACTAAACTATATTATCAGCAAAGAGTATATACATCTAATGACAATGAAAATAATCAACAAGCGCGAAATGTGAAGAACGTCAATGTCAAGGCTGCAGCGAACTAAAGTGTCTATTTTTTGTGTTTATTCTTTCAAATATTTTATATATATATTCTATCTATTTTTGTATATACTATTTACTATATTCAAAAATTCTAACAGCAATTATGTTCTTTCACATGTTTTATATATGCATTTTATATACTTTTACATGCACATATTTACAAGATATATACAATATATATATTTTTTATAATGGCGCCAAATTTTGAAATTCTTGAAAATATACAAACTTTTAAGGCTGAAGAATTTTGTTACAATGTCTCATCTCTTAACAAAAATCTTGGGAAAAACGATGAGGTTATTTTATATTTAAATATTAGAAGTATCGAAGCCAATTTTACTAGCCTAGAAATTTTTGTTAAGAATTTGACTTTCAAACCTTTTTATATAATATGTACAGAGACTTGGAATATTGAGCATTTAAATTTTTATCTCTTGGATGGTTATAATATGTATTATAACGAAAGCAAATTGAATAGAGCAGATGGAACTATTGTATATGTCTTGGATAATATAAACGAAGAAACAGAGTTATTTTTGTATGATCTCATCTATTTATAGATCACATCAAATACCAAAGTCTGAGTTTATAAGTAGTTTGAAAAAATTCCCATCGGATAAAATAAATGTTAAAAATCATTTTGTGGTGGGAGATTTTAACATAGATCTATTGAAAATTGATGTTTTTTCGAATGATTTTTTAAATAATTTTTTGGAAAGAGGTTTCGTTCCTTGTTATCAAAGTATTACCCGACCATCGTTAGCAAATGAGTGCGGTTCTTGTATTGATAATTGTTCCGTCGAATAGGGTATTATACATTGTTTTTCGTAGAATCTTGTAACAATATTGAAGGCCCCATTAATTCTTATGTAGTGAACAAGCCTGTTCCATCGGGTATTGTATTGTCTGTTGTTTTTCATGGAAGCTTGTATCAGTATTGTAAATCCCGTTAATTCTTGTGTATTGAACGATCCGTTAAATCTTCTATATATGAATATCATATACTCTCGACAGTCAGTCGTCGTTGGTTAGTGGTAACAGTCAGTCGTATTCAGTCACTTGGCAGAATCAGTCGAATATACATCATTATCATTAGTGTGAAGTGCAGTAATCGATTGTGCCTTCAATCATTTCAGAGAATGTTGACAGTGATGCAAGTGTAAGTTCAAACCAGCTCAATGCTGACGAAGTACCAGCTCGATGCTGACGAAGTACCAGCGCAATGCTGACGATAATCATACATGCATGTATACCAGCGCAATGCTGACGATAATCATACATGCATGTATATCAGCACAATGCTGATGATAACGAATACAATCATTCAATAATCAATCATTCAATAATCAAACATTCAATCAATCAATCATTCTTACATTCACATAAACTGGCTCACTCCTCTGTAATCATATCATAACATATTAATGTAGTAACTTAAATTCATGTAATAAATTGGGTTTTTTATGCCGTATGGCTTTTTCCCAAACAAGACTTTCAATTCAATTCCCAATCCTAAATCCTCAAAAAGAACTACGAGAATTCTCCGAACCGGCGAATTCTCGACGAAACAATAATTTCTTTCTTAAATCTGAGTCTATTAGTGCCAGAGTTTTTACTCTCACTAACTCGATTTCAGATCATTATACTCTATTAGTAAAGGTTAATACACAAATGAAAAAAATATCGGAGGATACATATACTTATATTAATTACTATAAACTCAAATCTATAGCAGATAATATTATTTGGTCTGATATTTACAATATTAGAGACCCTAATTTGGCCATTGACACTCTTATTGGCTGTATTAAGTATTGTACTGAATTTTCAAAAACTAAAGCAAAAAATAAAAATAAAAAAAGAAAGGAATGGATGACTATAGAGATACTTAAAAAATGTAAAATTAAAGAGAATTTGTATCTGAGGTGGAGAAGTGACCTTAATAACATTGATAATAAAAATTTATACAAAGAATTCTGTAAATCTCTTGACAAATTAATCAAAGAAACAAAAAAGAAATATGAAAAAAATATAGTTAAAGAAAGTATAAACAATAGTAAGAAATTATGGGATATTATTAATAAAAAAATAAAAATAAATAATAAGAAAGGTATAATACATTGTATAAGTATTGAAAATAATCAAAAGGTATATGAATCTGAGGAAATTGCAAAGTACTTTAATAATTATTATATAAATGTTGGTAAGAGCTTGAGCGACAAAATTATTAAACCTCATGGTCAATTACAAATGCCACCTAATAATAATAAAAGCATATTTTTAAGACCGACTAGCACTGTGGAAATTTCTAATATTATAAATAAATTAAAAATAAAACAAGGAGGAATTGATAATATCAATTCGAAAGACTTGAAAGCTCTTTCTATGCATATTTCTAGTCTGCTAGCTTATATTTTTAACTTATGTGTAGAAGCAGGTGTATGGCCTGATGCTTTAAAAAAAGCTGAAGTTGTACCTATCCATAAAGCTGGAAATAAGGAGAAAACTAGTAATTACAGACCAATTTCACTTATTTCGAATGTGGCAAAGATATTTGAAAAAATAATTTATTCTCGTATTTTTAATTTTGTTTTGGATTGTAAAATACTATCTAAGCGCCAATATGGTTTTACTAAAAATATAGGTACAACTCAAGCATTACAATATATTGTAAATATGATTTACAATAACATAGATAAGAGTAGACCGATTATTATAACTTTTATAGATTTAGCAAAAGCATTCGATACAGTACATCATGATATATTATTGGATAAATTAAGTTATATGAGGATAAGGGGTAAGGCCCTTGAACTCATAAAAAGCTACTTAACTAACAGGCAGCAAAGAGTAAAAATAAATAATAAATATAGTCAATACGAAACTGTTAATACAGGAGTATCTCAGGGTACGATTTTGGGACCTTTATTTTTTGTCCTATATATTAATGATTTACTGTTTCTATTAAATGATGATGAAATTATATCATATGCTGATGATACGGCAATTATATCAACTGCTGATACTTGGGCACATTCCCAAGAGAAAATGAATATTATGTTAAAGGATATTGCTGATTGGCTTGCATTAAACAAGCTGTCGTTAAATGTAGAAAAAACGACATTTATGACGTTTGGGAGCTTTTGTGATAGTGTTCCGACACAAATAGATATTAAAATAAATAATAAATCTATAACACGAACTACAGCCCCTGTTCATCGAATTAGGACCACTCACAATTTTTATCATTCCTCAGAAATTTTTACTCGTAACGTAATAAAAATGCGGAGTTTTCCAAAAGAAAATTATTTTATCGTATTCTTAGTGTCGGTGTCAACATAATGTGAGCGCAGTTACAACACTATAAACCCTTTACCCCTTTTGCAGGGTGGTTTTTGACCTGTCCTTCTTTATGGGCATGTTTAGTGAGATTTGTGTTACTATATAAATCGACCGAAAAAACCCAAAATTCATCATTATTTGGGATTTTTTTGGCAAGTGATTATCTGTGAATTAAAAGAGTGTTCTGTTTACCTATTTTGAAAAAGCGGGAGTAGTAAATAGTTATGGTAATAGCTGAAAATAGTGGACATTTAAAAAGTGCAGCGAATTTTGGTAAAATTTATTAGAAAAAAAACAAAATGGGAAAGTGCAAGGACATTAATAATGAAAAGAAGTCAGGTATAATTGTCCTGTTAAAGACTGGAACACTTTCTTTTCGCGAAATCGCGAGAATAGAGAAAATATCTCGTCAAGGTGTAACGAGAATATCGAAATCGTTGGACGAAAATTAAGGACAATCGAGCAATAAGCGCCAAAATTATCGCGGTCAAGGAAAGATAACGCCTCGAACTGACCGAAGAATTGTCCTTAAGGCTATCAATAATCGTTTTGTATACCTTAATAGTTTGCATCAAGAGTTGCAATGTGAAGGGATCGAAATATCTCCAATAACACTAAGGACACGTTTGTACGAAGCCAACCTTAAGACAAGACGATCAGTGAAAAAACCAAAAATCACTGCAAGAATGCGCCGAGCTCGGTTGCAGTGGGCAAAAGCTTATCGTCATTATACTGTAGCAGATTGTAAAAAGGTATTTGACTTTTTTAAACCACATTTACCTGTTTAATTATCACTTAGAAACGAAATATACTAATAAAACGTATTTTTCTCAAATTTTTTCATATAATATTTAGCGGCGAGTGCAGGCTTGAAGTTATTACGGAGAGCCGCCAATTCGTTCGAAGGAGGCCAAGAGAGCGGTATAACGAAGAATGCGTGGTAAGGACCATGAAACATCCACCATCCGCAATGATATGGACTTGTATCTCCGCCGACGGACCTGGACCTCTGTTTTTTGTGGACGGAACAATGAGCCAGGATGTGTACAGAGAGGTCATCGAGGACATTCTAATACCGCTTTTTAATTACTTAAAATCTTGTGACCTTTCTGATACCTTTATTCACGATGGTGCACCCTGCCACACTGCCCGGTCAATAAAAAACATTTTTAGCACCCATAATATTCCAGTTCTTCCTTGGCCTGGTAATTCTCCCGTTTTAAATGCAATTGAAAATGTTTGGAGTCCACTCAAATCAATAATTTCTTCCCTTCCTAATCATTCGCTAACGATCTTAAAGCAATATATTACGGATGTGTGGGAAATAATCCCGAAATTAAAGAAATTATAGAGCGATGCTATGAAAACACGCCACAACGAATAAGTGCAGTTATTAGTGCTGAGGGTGGTCCTACTAACTATTAAGATATTTTTAAAATATGTTGTTCATTAATTAAAAGTCAATAAAACAATTATCCAAAAACTACACTTCTTTTCTTATATTTATGTTTCCTTCATGTTTTACCAACAAGAAAAGAACGAATTTCAAGAAAATTCTGAGTGGTCCTAATTCGATGAACAGGGGCTGTACTAACTGTAAATACCTAGGGGTATTTTTCGATTATAATGTTAAATGGAATACTCATATTGAATATATTATAAAGAAGACCAGGTATCTTATTTTTGTTTTTTATAAACTAACTAAATTTATGAATAAGTCTACCTTAATGATGATATATTATGCGTTTTTTGACAGTATAATTAGTTATGGTAATATTGCTTGGGGTGGAGCATATAGTAATAATTTGCAAATACTACAAACTCTGCAAACGAAATTATTAAAAATTATAAATAAGAATAAATTTGTAAGTGAAGAAAATTATCCGACAACCCTTGCTCAAAAATTCAGTATCGAGTCTTTATGCTACCATTATGACTACTTACAACAACAGTATCTATCCTCTTGCAGTATTACCAGAAATAAAAGTATTTTGTTGCCAAAAATAATAAAAACTGTAAGTAAAAAAAGCAGCCTTTTTAAGGCATTAGCATTATTCAATTCCTTGCCAAAAGAATATAAAATATTAAAAGTTAATAGGAAAATTTTAAAAAAGAAGATCAAAAAATGGATTAAAAACAATATTATTTAAGTTACTAAAATCTTAAATGAGTTGGATTATTTGTATTTAGTTAGTAAGTGATAATTTTAAGTATATACCAGTCCACATACAGGGATTTTCTCCCTCTGTGGAGTTTTGCGTGATTTTTATTTGTGTATAAGAACATGTAAAACTTTATTCTGGAAATAAATAAATAAATACATAAATAAATAAATAAATAAATTGGTGGTTGCTCATTTCGAGGAACTAACAATTACTCATTTTCAAAATAAAAATTAAAAATGGCTACGAACAACCCAATTTGTAAAACATGATTTTCAAAAAAGCCATTTTTAAAAAATAAAAAGTTCGGCTTTTGATACCAAAAATAACACATAGTCTGATATAATTTTTCTTTTAAAGCTTTAAAAGAAGTTACCTATAGTCCAAAAAAATCTTTAATTAATGTATTACATTTTTTGCTTTTGTCTATTTATGTACTATATTTAAAAAAAATGATATAAAACCTTTTTGTTTTTAAGATTATTGCGTTCAAAATCTTCGGAGTATTCATAATTCATATATATTTTATGTTCAACGTAAGACCAGACTTTAAAGGATAATTCCATTAAATGTGACTGGGTCTGCAGTACATTTGTAACTTAGCTTTTGACAAATTTTGTATGAATGTTCGCGAGCGTATATCTACTTTAATTTTCTGAACAAATTAAATTAATTTAGGAGTCAATATCCTTGCAAGTTTTGGTGTCCTTAGAATGACAATTATATCAATAATATGTATAATAAAACAGACTTGCTTTAACACTTAGTTATTTATTTTATGGAAACTCTGCAAATTTGTTGATGAATTTATATTTTAGTAGGTGTTCTAGGCGTTAGATAACCAAAGCACGTTTATCGTTTTCCATCTTGCTATTAAAGAAGTTTCTATTTACTATTTTTAATTAAAGGAGCCCATGCAATTTATAGAGGAATTTGAGGAGAAGAATCGTTAGTTAAGTTAAATTTGAAATAAAATTAATACGATGCGTTTGTAATAAGTTTAATTACGATAACAAATGGTAAACTGCGCATTCGATGAAGAGCTTTGATATACATACATTTTTATGTTTATTTGTATTAAATACGGTCTCAACCAATCAAACGATTTCTTATAAATTATTCTCCATGAAAAATTGGCTCTCTTAAAATGATTGCGAGGTATTTCGGATATGAAAAATGGTTTTATCGTTTGTTGACATTCATAAATAGGTCTTTTTTTTAACAATTTTTAAATTTTCTACATAATATGTGGGTATACAGTCTTTAAAAACCTGTTCCATGAATAGAACGTTCGACTGCAGCAAATTTTCCTTCCCAAATTTATGATACTATCCGCCCAGGCAAACTACTGTACCCTTTATTCAGTCGCTGTTCGCAGACTCCCGGACTTCCGAGCCCTCGAAGTCTCAGACCATCGGTCAGGTCAACACAGCAAACAGAAAGTTATTCAGCCACTGCGAAAATGGCCATAGTACAAAACAAATTTTTACTTCATTACCCAGGCAATTGCCGCGTAAGCAAGCCCCACTCGGGCAAGTGGCCGGACTCAATCAAGTGTATTAAAAGAAAATGTTAAAAGAGCGAGGGCCGGAGGATATAAATTTCACGACGCCCCTGGGGACTAGCAAAACGTCTGAGACGGTGATATATTGGCCGAGGGGAGGGGAATATTTACTACCCACACGGCCACACACACGATAATTTATATATCAAGACGTCCTCCTTTATGACGCAAATCACAGGGTGAGGGAGCGTCTTTTGTTGTTAGATTGCATATCATTGTGGGGCCCCGGCAACTGCGGCGGGGATGGATAAGGAGAGCGCCCACTAAATAATACTAATCCTTATCTGGCTGCCTTTGATTCCGATAGAAGCGGGAAGAGCCGAAAAATCCCATCAAGTGCTACTTCCACCGCCATTGTCCCGGAGCACGTCGCATAAAGAGGGGATATGGGGTAAAGGGTGGGAGGGGTATACTAGGGCCTGTAGAGTGGAATGCTCCGGGTCGGCTGGCTTTGTGCGGTCTGATGATTCTTCTACAGTATAACGGTAAATGGCGTTCAGACGTCCTTGATAGCAAGCTAAAAAAAAAGTTATTTTTCTACTCTTTCCCAAGGGGTTCCATAAGAAATTCCGGAGGCCCTACCTCCTCCCCTCTTCTTCATCCGCCTTCCCCTCCTCCCCTCTCGAGAACATTTTTTTAACCCCTTCCCTAAGAACAATGGAGGTCTCAGCCTTCAGGTGGTGGAGAGTATCGAGGAACAATTTCGTGAAATTGCTTTATTTGAGGTTTGCAATGAGGAACTGTTTGCGTCGAGCAACGTTCGTGTATTACTGCATTAATAACGTGACTTTGATTTCACGGCACTCAGTAGGCAGAAGGTCGTCCCACCCCCACACCCCCGCCAAAGGGCGCACGAAGTTATTTGTATAATTGCAATCGATTTTCCGCGGATATGATTCCTCGAAGAGCGGAAGTGATTGCATGTAGTATGCAAAGGTTATGGGATTTTGCGTGACTGGTGGAGGGGGAAATCGAACAGCATACTTATTATATAACTTTGGGGCCTATCGTGCAATTGATCAGCGCACAGAAGCGGGATGGGGCGGCGATCAAAGTGCAGCCCACTAAATTCGAAGGTTGGGTATTTCAAAAGTTGCACCAACAACAGAACAAGGGAGTAAGCTTTCATTATACAAGCAGTGCCCTCTATTTACGCCTTTTTGGAGCATTAAAACAAAGCACAAACTTTCGAAATTTCCAAATTAAAACGTTAACATGTTTTTAGAACTTTGAAGTTTGGGGAAAATTGCCCTGAAACTCTTTAATACAACCCCACACCTGACACCACATGCACACCCGCACCCACATACAAACGATGCTTCTATTTTCTAAAACAACAGGCACATAAGCAAAATGTTCCTATAAAATATCTTGTCAGAATTTTGCCTGCATTTATGCTTTGTTTTTAAGAAGATACTTTTCTTGTATTAAGTGCAAGAATTCCTCAATAAAAGTTCAAGAGCACTTTATCAGCACTGGCGTTGGGCCTGCTCGCTCATCCGCTTTACACGCAGCTCGTAAAGTTTTTATGGCCGCCGTAAAGCGTTCTACGGGCATACACATTTATTTAAAATGACAAAAGTTTCTCCCATCTTCAGGCCAATAGTCCTATTTACTCCAAATTTATGGTATATTTCGTTTAATTAAACACAGGCCCTACAGTGGCCATTCCATTCGCAAAATGTACATTCTTATAAGACAACAAATCGCCCTCATTAACCTTGTAATTAAAAATTTTATTGCAAAACTAGGAATAGAGCCATTTATAGCAATGTGCGGGTCTTTTTGCATTTCTTAACTTATTTTATTACGCATTTTGAGGAAAAACAAACGTTAATTGGAGAACACCCTACCCAGACTTTTGCTCTGTATAAAATCTTCATTAACTAAATGAGAAAATCTTTGAAATGTGGGCTAAAATTCAAAAATCAATATTTATAAGGCATTTGTTTTTGAGACAATTTTATATCAATTGATAGGTAACTAGGTAAGTAGGTACGGTTTTTAGGAAAACTAACAATGGCAGTGCTGTTTCCTTGAAGGAAAAATAAAGATTTTGCATAAATTTTACACTTTTCAATGAGGCATATTTTTAATTAATTTTAAATTATTTATAGCAAAATTAACAAACAAGTTTTTATTAAAATTGTTTATTCAAATATTTGTCTACACAGTTTTTCTATACAAAATTCTTCTTTACAAAATTATTTTCGATTTGATGAAATATAAATAAATAAAGCAATTTCATTTTGAACCTAAATCCTCAAATATGTTTCATTGGGTTTAAACCTGGAAAACATGCTTATCCTTCACAAAACCTCAATTGTATTGATGTATTGATTTGAAACCATGCCAAAGTTGGTAAATTAAATTCCAAGGAATTTGGTCTTGGGAAATTTCATTCCATGCCGTCAAATTGTCGCCATCGAAATTTGAAATGAGATGGATAATTTCGCGGTTTTTTTCTCATCCTTGTAGTATCTGTTGAAGTCATCTCGACTATCAAGATTAAATTTATTTTCGTTGGAAAATATCGACAAAATAATTTAGAAAATTACTAACCGAGATGCAATTAATGCTAATGCTGTTACTTGGAACCAATTTCAGTTTATGACGCTGGATGCCTATATTGCATTTAAGCGATTTCGAAATGGTTTATTTACCCTCTTTTACTGAGCAAAGTGCAAGTTGGTGCAACCCTTTGTGCAGTTGCTAACTCCTCTGCAAATCTTTTTTTTCAAAATCAGTCATTTGTTTCGTCTTGCTATTATTACAAAATTTCATCGGGTTTTATATCCTTAAAGAAACCAATTTATTAATTATTTAAAGTTGTTCCGAAGTAGATTTATTTATGGTAAACTAAAAAATTTTTATTCACCTAGACTAAGGCGAAATGAAGTGTACGTACGCGTTCAATTACCCATAGAAAATAATCCGAATTATGCCAATGGGCTCAGGATTGAAATGACGAACGGAATGGTTGTGCTTTCAGTGGATGGGACTTGCACTTCGAGACCTGATTCGCTTAATAGCAGCCACACATAAAGTTTGTCATCTATGATGCCTTTTGGGGAAATGTTTGCATGGAAATATGCAAACGAGTGAGCACATCCGCTCAAATGCCATCAGATACCTGACCCAAAATCCATCAGAATTGATCTATCTGCTCGGATTGGATGCCATCGAGGTAGTTCGTCATGTATAAACATTCTGTGTAGCTCCAGATATTCTCACGTCCCTGGAGCACTCAGATATTCAATTACCCATTCGAATCGCGCTGCATCAGCATAATACGACTTCAGCATAAAACCGAAGTTAAATAAAATAATTTTGGAGTCAAGGTCGGCGCATCAACCTGACCTATTCGACGGGGTATCATCCATAATTTATTTTTGGCCCCAGTTCCAACCAGGTAACCCTCGACCGCCACAAATTACCTGAAATTCGCCACCTACATCCTACTTTACACGCGGCCAGGAACTCCGGATCATGCCAAATTCCACATTACCCCCGTTCTTTGAAATCAGCCTAGACCTAGCATAGTTTGTGGCTGCTCACTTTTCCGGTAAGCGCTCCCCCTCCTTCTGCGGCACATCCGGGCATCCTGGAGCCGTGCGCTTCAGGTGGGACCCCGGAGGAGCTGACTCACGGCGGAGACAACGTCGCAAAGCCCCATTCAATATTCATGCAGGTGGAATCGATACCGAGACGGTCGCGCATAAGATGAGCATAAGATTAGGGCTCGCCTCGCACTTCGACGCCTCGAAGACACGCTTCACACCTCGGCTGAGCGGCGGAAAATAGCCGTTCTTAGCAGACCTAATTTTGGTAAAAATCCTACATAAGCTGTTCTAGGAATTTTTGATCCCAGCCGAAATTCAAGTTCAACCTGCGTGGGCGGAAAATTAATTTTTTTTCTCGCATTACCCACGGGACGTCTCGTGGCGGTCGTCTAATCAGCGTCCCCACCTAGTATCCTTAGTTTATGCAAAATTTCTCACTTTTATATTACCCACTTGCCGCCGCTGTATCCCTGTAAATTTCCTAATCAGGCGCTACAAAATGAACAGCTTCCAGTGGCTGGAGCTCCCACGGGGGGCAAACTTTGTCGGGTAAAAGTTTTAGTTGGAACTGAAAAGCAATAAAATTTACTCTCCCCCTGTTTGTGCCAGCACATTGATTCTTCTAGAAAAATGTCTGGCGAAGAAAAACTAATCGAGAAAGTTACAAAAGCTGGAGGCATGCTCTTTTTGTACGGGAGCCCTGAGCCTGGAGCCCCATCAGAGGATTGGGGCCACATCACAGTCGCACGCTTAACTTTTCGAACGGCAGAGTTCGCTGCTGTTCCAGAGCATTATTCGGTGCGTATTTACTCAAGAGGAGGCATTCAGATGGATTTGTGCTGCAGACAGGAACTTCTGATTTAATTTGAATTTACGCGAAGCATACTTTCCAATTCCAATTATTTCAGGCTTGTGAGCTAAGCAAGAGCTGCTTTACTTACTTTGGGATACGTCCATTATCCTCTGCTCGACAGTTCGACAGAGATTTTCTTCGCAAATATACATATATACTTTTATGAAAAAATAATGTGATGAAATAAACTCTTAAGAGACGATGAAAATCAATTTTCTTCTCCTTCCGATTTTTAAAATCTTTAATCTTCTTAGAGTACCTGGTTAAAACTCTATTTTTAACTCCAACAAGTTCGTGAAGTTGGCATATTTCGAAAGAAGAAAAAGACACTTCAAAGTAAAAGAAAATTTTGAAGACAAGTCTTTCTCGAACAGGTATCTTAATCTTTATTTACTTCCCAAATTTTGATATGAGATTATAAAACTTTGTTATTCGGAATTTATTCACTTTTATCTTTGGTGCTTTAAATCGAATTATGCTGTAAGTGTAAGAGATTAAATTTTAACATTTGTTCACCTATTTTGCTGAATAAAAATAAAATGATAAATATATACTAAAATGATAAATATATATAAAACGTAAAAGGAGAAAACAAGCGCTTTTATCTATACATTGCACAAGATATATGTATACATACAATTTAAAAAAGAATATATCAATATTAAGTATTGTAAGTATATCATTGTCAGTCAAAAGCACGAATACAAGATTATTTTGCTTGAAATCATACCCCCAAAAACTGATCTTAAAGTATGGTCGAACGTAATTTAATTTAAAAATATGTGAGCTAATGAAGATGAAATTTTTAAGCTGATTAAGAATACTTCGAATTTAAAAATATTTTTTTCGTAGTTTTAGCTGCCTATGTCAGCAAATACGCTTATTGAATATATTTAAATGGCAAGTATCGTTGAGAGACAAACGATTCGTTCATTAAAATTGTTGTTATAAATTTTCCATTCGGTCATTTCACTCAAGCCTGTGCTTCTCATCACAGCATACATAGATCATTTTCAAAAGGTTCGCCCTCGTCACAAATATTTAATCAAGGTATAGGGTAGAAAAAAACCGGGGCGAAACTGGACAGCTATAGTTTATGCAGAAAAATTGCAATTATCCAATTGTAAGACAATTATTTATTCAATAGCTTTTTAAATTATGATTGATTCAGAAAAAATAGGAGCAAAATAGGGGATATATATATGTACATATGTAATTTAAAGTAGATTATTAATTTTATTGGTTATTAGGAAACAGATTTTGTTTTTTACATATTTTGAATTTATTCTGTTATTACTGCAAGTTTTGTGAAATAGGTTAAACTTATACTGACTAATATAATTTCAAAAATCTAAAAAACATGCTTTTATTAGTGACGCACTAAAAAAGCAAAAAAGGGAGATCCGTCTCATTGGGTTTAGAATGGCGTCCATAGGTTATCGTGTTCTACTCGTCAAAACTTTTTATTTGATACTCATATCAAGGAGGTTGTGAAGAAAAGGTAATCCGCCATCTTGGAGGCGTCCGCCATATTGAATTTAGAATGATATTAGATAAACTACATATATTTTATTGTCATCAGAAATGAATATATTTCCAAAGTTTCAAGTCGATACGATAATTAGAAGTGGGTGAAAATGAGTTTCAAGATTTTCTTACAATGTTAAAAACTTACAGGTCAAGCTAACAGAAAACTTGTAAAATTAATGTAAAATATAATAAGATAATGAAAGTATGTATTTGAAACATTACACTATTATTGTAAGCAATGAACCAACATTTAGAATTATTTTGCTTGCACAGTAAAAAATCGATGTAAAATAAAACGCCAAAACGTTAATCGATATGTTATTAACATCGTATGTAAATGTATTTTGTTAACTCTTTTTGGATATGCATATGTCTTAAGTTAAATTCTAGACGTGTGAAGATTATTGGAATTTTATTTACTCCAAATAAAAAAAAGTGATGATGTTGTTATTACCTTGAACATTTTTAACTGTGTGTTAAATTCATCCGATTGATTTTAAGGCGTTACCCGACCTAGAAAATCGATACGATTTTCATGATATTTTTTAAGACGTCTAGTAAAAATTCATTTGATTTCCGGCGTCGTCTTTTTTTTTTTTTTGCATCGCTTGCGATTGTCACGATTACTCCTGAACGCCTTATGTGAAATGAAAACCCAAGATAGATTATGTTGTGTTATCATCTTATAAAAGGCCTGAACGAAAGATTTGTTAAAATTTCAATTTTCAAAAATGTTCAGAAGTTCATTTTTCGAGCTGTTCAAATTTCAGTTCTTTTGCAATGATAAAAAATTAACGATTCCAAAAACGCTTCGTTCAGGCTTTCCTTTTATCATAACAAGCAATCACGCAAAATTTTAAATCAGTCGCATTAATAGTTTTCCAGTAATCGTAACTACGAGAATGGTACTTTTGAAAAAACATTGTTTCGAGATAACGTTTTAATTTAGTTTAGTTCATCATTTCAGATAGCGTACGCTATATGTCTATAAACTTTGAACCAATGCTCTGAGCTTTATGAAATTTTGTAGAGATGTTATTAAGAAGATAAGAACAGAATTTTTTGACCCATCGGACTGTATAATAAATAACCAATTAAAGAAACAATTTTGTTTGTATACCATAATCAAATTTATAGGGTTAGAATGAAAAAGTTTACAGTACACTAAAAAACAATTTTATTATTATTTTGGTGTTAGTCGAACTCACTTGAACCCAATTACGCCAATGTTGAAACCTTTCTTTATACACATGCAGGGAATTGTCATAATCAGGAATCGCCTGCACGCCAGTCGAGCAATCTCAGCCAAATCTACGTAACTACGAAATATCCAACGAAATAGTCGGCCTCAATGAAATTCCCATAACTTCCTGAACGGCAAACAAACATCTTATTTATCCGTCATTAAGTGGCGATATAAATTTTTGTCTGATGACCGTAACCTACATAACATTTTAGGCGCCTGTAATGTGTCGTGGCTGCTGAATCCTTAATGCCCTTGTTCTGTTCAAATAGAACGCTATTACGTCCGTGGCATGTCGGGCCAGTGGTGGCGGTTGCACTCGCCGAACCCCCCCACCACGGGCTGGATAGACAGTAGAAACGTATGTAGATGGATGGTAGAAAGCAATTAAACCGAGGTCTGCATGCACTTTATTCCATTAAACACCCGGTGCAGTTTACTTTTTTGCCACATTTTAGTTTTGATTAGAATGAGAATGAATCAATGTGTCTGTTTCGTCCTCTACTTAATTTACATACTCCAGGGCCAGAGGGGCAATTGCACACGGGTCCCCGCCGATTCGTTGTATTTGTAACACAATTAAATAAGGTTTGTATGTTTATTTAGGGAGCACAAAATGCGGATGAAACATAAAAACTAAACTGCATGCTACATGCACTCGTTAAATGCCTCTGCAAAGATATTAAGGATTACGAAATTGGTAGTAATTTAAAAAGTTTTACAAATTCAAGTACACAGGGGTTTTTTATTAAAATTAATATGTAATTACAGCCTATATCAACAAACTATGTGTATCTGCATTATGCCGGTTATTTTTGATACCTTATCCGATAAAAAAATTTCACATGCACGAGATTTGTTAACTCTTTCGTATTATTAAAACTTGAATGCTTTGGGTTATCTTCGTCCTTCGTAGTTAAGGTCAATTAAAGGAACCTTACGGGTGGAATTGAACAAGATCTTACTTGAAGGTTCGAAAAATTTAGTATAATTGGTGAACTTCTTAAACATGGGTACAATTTAAAGATCTTTTATAGGTAATATATATGTACATATATATATTGCGAGAATTGTTTTCGAGAAAACTTTCAAAATTAATTTCCAGTATTTTCTTTAAATTTTAATTGCAACAAAAGTTATAAATAGTTTTTTTTAGAAAAAAAGGAAAATTCATCAAAAATATCGCCTGTTTTACTTTCAAACAAAAATCTCGAAAGTCATCAAAAATTTCTTTGAACTTTGTTTTTTGAAAGAAAGCTTGAACTTTTCTTGGAGGAAGAAAAGCCTTTAGAAAGATATGAATTTTTTGAGGATATCTTAAAAGTTAAATTTGTCTGTGCCTCACAGTTCCAATCTATATATTTCCAAGAGAGGGGAAAGTTAGTAAAGGTTATTTCGGACAATAAAAGCAACTATAGATTAAGTTCTTAAGAGGTTTTTTATGTCTCTTTATAATACATAACCATATTATATATATATAATATGTTTTACTTGTTTAAATATTCTAATAGGTAGTAAATTATTTAAATCATTAAAAGTAAGAACTCCTAGGTTTTTAGCCGAAACAACTTTAGGATGCTGGAGAAAATAGAGCAGGCAAATAAATTAGAATCACTCCAGTTACAAATTTCCAAATTATAGTACGAAGTTTACGAAGCATAGTTGTTGTTTTTTTTTAAAGTATCGCAATCGGTGAGTAAGCAACCTTAAACTCTATATCCTGTGACAGGTTACTGTTTTAAAAACAAAAACTTTAACTGAGCTTATTACGTATAATCGATGCTAAGTCAAATGGAAAAAAAGAAAATTGTCTAGTTCCAAATCATTCGAAATCTTTCTAGAATTAAGGTTCGCAGGCGCTAACGTACTCACTAAGTAAATGATGTATGAAATTATTGTAATTTAATCACTTAAAACAATAGAGAAGTGACTCAGGCGCGTACTGCAGTGACAAACGCTGTATTGCGCGCCAAGTCGACTTACCCCCACATTGAGATGAACTTAACACCGTTTGCATTTTATTTAACACAATACTTAAATGATGTCAAACTACACAAAATAAAAACACAGATTTGGCGTATTTTTAAATTAAACCAGGAGACTGTTCTAAAATTTTGAGGACAACATGTGAGTGAAACATTTGTAGGTTGATCATAATATTGCTGAAGTTAGTTGGCTAAAAGGTAAATTGTTAATATCACGTGTTTTTTTATACATATTTTTCGAATTTTGAAATTTTTTCGTTCAGTAATGAAAGTATTTAGTTTGCTTGCTTTTCATTTTATTTTTATTCAGCAATAACCTGTACATGAAATCATAAGATTTAAAAAGCAATATTGTTATTATAATTGCTTAAAAATATATCCAAATTCAAAAATTACAACAAAATTATCACTGGTCCTAATGTGATGGCCACCCACTGTATATCAAAAATCTATTTAGAATTATGCTTGTATGTTATAAACACATGTATGTCGGTACTTTATTCTTGTTTAACTTATGAATTTTAATACTAAAAACAAATATTTGTCTCTCTGGGAATGGGACACAACAATAGACTGTTTTTTTTATTTTAGTACATTATACATATCTTTAAATTTAATTAATGATATTTTTATTGAAAAAAGAAAACAAATGGCTGCGCTGCACCTGGATAATCAGAAATCAAAATTTCCAAAGAAATTATTTTACTAAAGGATTAGTCCTGTCCCTGAACGAAGGGTGAAAAAAAGTTTTCAGTAAAAGGAGTCGGTTAAAATGAAAAATTGAGAAAATTGCATCACCGTTTTCTACATTTTTGCTAATTAAAAAAAAAGTGATTGATAAAATCGAAATCCGCTTAGTTCATGGACAAGCGATATATGTATGTATAAAGATAATATATACCAAATATCATAAATATCGGTGGAGTCGTCCTTGAGATATTTGGAACACCGTGAAACGGTTTTCAAGGAAAATTAGTTTCGAGAAAACGCGTTAAAAGTTTTAGTTTTTATATGATATATTATATAAATGTATTTATTAAAACAGACACCACTCAGCCACATTTGGTCTGATTCTTATAAAACTTACAGATAATAATCTTAAGATATCATACTAAAAGAAAATGTATATTTTCAAATTTTTTTAGATATAACTCTTCTCACGCACAATGCCAATCAAAACGTAACGTCGGCATAAACGTCCCACACAAGTTTAAATAAATGGGGTGCTATTTTTAGTTTAAAATACAACTTTTGCCAGAAATTAGTTTAATTACGAGAGTATAAAAACCAGCAATGCCAAAGGGTATGAAGTAGTACTTGGTGTCATTCCATTTTCCCGACTAACCACTTAAGCGGTCGAAAAGTGTATGCTGCTTTTGTAATATTAGCTATGGCATTTTTCCGCCCCGCCACCTCGCATCCTCTGAAACTTAGATCACTAAAGCGAATTCATTTTCAGGGATCACCCCATTGAAAAATCCCTTCTCAAAGTGATTTACAGAGCGGCACAAACTTTGCGCCAATCGAGCTTTGTCCTTTTATATAACGCCGGTCGTTACGTAAATTCTGGCCTGGAGACAGCGGAAGGGCTGCGTTATCTCTTCAAAGAACTGGTAAAGTTCAAGCTCAATGCTATTTTAAATAATAAATCGATACTTAGGTGCGCCCGTGTGCACCCCCAGCACCGAGTTTATTGTGGTTACGTGTCTGGATAATCTGTCTCCTAGCCGGGGTCCGAGTCCAACACAACGCGCATCCACTTCTGAACTTATCTAATCTGTTTAGGGACATCACACTGGCGGAGGATGACAAAGTTTTTCCGAAGAGCTCCCCAAGTTGCAGGGACTCCTCAATACAAAGAAAGGCGACTGGATGCTGCTTAAGAAGCACCCATTCAATGGTTCCTCCGCACTTTTTTCCCCCCCGGTTCGCACCAGCCGAGTGCTATTGATTTGTCATTAACGCCCTTCTCGTGAATTGTTTATGTGACTTGGCGCTTACATAATTTAGGCCGCACCACTGCCGTAACTACAATTGCGGCATTGAACTTTTCGCGACACTTTCACCTAATTTCGCCGTGAATATTTCATTCACTGGATCGCAGCTCTCGTGCCACACAATTTCTCCTGTCCCCGCGAACAAACATCGATTTTGACTAGGCTTGATTTAGAGTTGCTTAGACAGAAGGACTCCGCCCCCGCTGCCCGCAGTCGTGCCCCGTCGTCTACAAAATAGAAAACCATAGTGGTTAAAGATAGGCGCGCGGGGGAGACGTTCTCTTTTGATTTCCTCCCGAGCGGCACACGAAAGGCGACACAGTCTGTAATTAGCGACTCAATTCATGTTTATTAATATTTTCTGTTTGTTTCACATTTCAAGAGCCGCAGGCGGGACGCTAGTCTTTAATTTAACCATTTTCCGAAATGGCGGTGATCAAATATTGATCTGTTGCGGTTAGCTAATTGCACTAACCCTTAACTGATTTAATGATAATATTGGCATTTATGTTCAAATACATAGTAGCGAAATATCTCTCTCATTTTGAACTTTATAATTGCAATTTAAAAGCTAGGTATCATACCTAAAGCAAGTTAAATATTTACTAAGAATATCAAAACTGGTAAATAATACAAGTATGTACAAAGCAAATAACATGAAATCGAAATATGACGATACGTATACAATTAATTATCTAATATATGTATGTAGATAAAAAACTGTTTCGACTTTCTTTGTTACAATAACGTTTGAAATACAAATGCAATAGCTTTGAAAAAATATATAAAAAATTTATATTATTATAATTAGCTTTTAAAATGGTTTTACATATGTACCTAAGTGCATACATTCATATGAATGGTGAAGCGACAGTCTTATTTTTGTCTTTCATTTGGCCCTATTCTACTAATTTCAGTAATGGACACCAGTGGAGTGACTATAAATCAGTGACTAAAAAACATTGCCACTGTAAAAACCACTTGTCTAAAAAATAGTATTCTACAGAGGCCCGCTACTATTGATCAGTGGAAGTTGTGTAATATAGTTACTGAGACCATCAGAACTTTAAAGAACTTTCACAAGCTTTCATGATGAATTTGTTTATTTGAAAGGTTTTTGATATTTTTTATGATTTTCTGGAGGGGAAAATTAATTTTGAATTTTTTTTTCTAACTACCATGAATTTCCAATATGTAATAATAATTCAAAAAATTGAAACGTCTATTGATGCTTAAAGGTTTAATCCCAAGACAAATTCAAAGAGCTTCAACAATCGAAATCTTTTAAAATCTCTTCTTTACCATACTTAAATAGGTATACACTGGCCATTTAATTAAGGGATCAGTCTAAAATTTGAAAAAATCTTGTGAGTTAGAAATTTCTGTAGTTCCGCGAAACATTAACCCATTTTAATGAATAAAGGATGATAAAAAATCATAAAAATATTCGAGTAACTTGAATCCCTTAGAATTTGCCTTTCACGTCGTATGCTTGTACTAAACAAAATTGCACTTATAAATTTGCAAAATATAAATATAATGAAACTTACATTCCTTCTACATCTGCTCTAATAAATGTAAAAATAAATAAATATAAATTAATTTCCTGTTCACTTTCCATCACAACCGATCACTTTAACGACTAGTAGCTAAACGAAAATAGCCACTGTATAGCCAGTGGCTAAGATTAATAGAATATGCCCCATTATATCCTTTATTCAATTCAATGCCTTTAGTTTACGATAATTTATGATAGAATTTATTAAAAGCGACATTAACAGTGTCGCAAAAAGCACAAATCATTTCTGCAGTTAAGAAATATTCTTGCCATATTGATGACGTCATTAATAATTTAAAGTCCAATGTTTGATGTGGTACATATCATAATAAAAAATTTTAGTTACGAACAAAAAACAAAAATATATGTAGAACTTGGCGTTTTTTTTCTATTTCTGATTTAAACTCCGAAGGCATAATTTTGCGGTAAGAAGTACTCTCAATATTTGTTTTAAAATTTGTTAAAAATATGAGCTGAATAGGAGACACTATTAAATAATTGATAACTAAATAATTAAGTAAAACTATTGTATATTTTATTTTCCGCTAATTTTTCGGATTTTGAAGTTAGTCTTGATTCGGATTTTATTTGCTCTTATCTGTCAAACTGAAGATCATTTAATTTCCCAGTGAGGTAATATAAAAATATTTGAAGTACCTTCCCCGTTTCAATTACTTTGAATAAGCCTGAGCTCAACGCCTTAGATAGAAATGATTCTGGTCTGCTGGTCTGCTGCAGCAGGTTTTCCACTGGAATGAGAAAATCCTTAAAAACATCGCTTGGTGCAAAACTTAAAAACTTACGGAGCAACTAAATCCTTTTATCCCTTAAGTAGTTAAGCACTGTAAGGAGTCCAGATTCGAAAATGGGAGCAATGAAGTGTTTCATAACAAAAACGGTTTTCAGCTTAATTAACCGCTTGATGGCTGTTTCTGGGGCCCGGTCTGAAAGCGACTCTCTGTGGGACTGTTCCTCCAGCTCGGGCTCCATCAGGCCCCGAGCCCCTCGAAGAATAAAAATAAATGCTGGAACCATACGAAGCCAGCATACGCCCAGCACCGAAGCGTGCAGCTGACGGCGAGGGCTTTAAATTAATAAAAATTTAATTAGCTCTCCCGCTTAAATGCCCGCAAATCACTCCGCTAGATATTCTGACAGGGCTGACATAATTAAACGTTTAAGCGCTCGGGAAAGTTTAATTTTGTCATGGCCCACGAGCGCTGGAGACCTTCCGCAAAGAAAATGTCACCGAAGTTTCACGACTCAACTCCGGTGAACGACTGCAACATTCGCATAGAACGTCCAGATCCCAGGAAGGTCTAAAGGTCCTGGATGGTGGAAAAGCGAAAAATTAAAAAAATAAAATAAGGAAAAAGCTCCTACCTTGAGGGTGCGCGCTCCACAAGCAGTCCCTCAGTCCTTGAAGGTATTTTTTTCCCATGTGGGGAAAATCAATTATGATGAATTTCTCTGGAAACATTTAATTTTTTGATGAAATTCTCCCATTTGGATGTTACGCCGCCGGATTATTTATGAATACTTAACAAGTTGCTTCAGCAGGCATTACGGCCCTTTCGCATGTTCTCTGTCAATATGTGTCCTGGAGCCGCAAGAGCCCTTCATATCGCCCGGAGTTTTATATGTTCCCTGCCGAAATTGGAAGACAACAGAGCACAGTGGGAAGGAGCGTCCAAAGTAAATAATTTGATTTTGCCAACAAATATTGTTTCCTATGTGACGTATTTATGCCGCCCTATTTTCTCTTCCAGGAGAATATGCCATTGCCTTCGGTTTTTAGGGCTCCATACCAAAGTCGTAACGACTTCCCGCATCGACACAGGTAAAGTACTTCGAAGGTTGGACTTTCATTAATTTTTTAGGGTTTCGGACCGAAAGGATAGTCGATAAAGGTGGAATACTTATGCAATCATACACGTGCCTTTCTGTCCCAAAATTCTAAACTTCAATATCTTCAAAACTAACTGGTCAATTGCGTTCAAAGGAGTAGTTGTATGTTTTAACGAGCAGAGCCCCAAAACAAATTTTAATTCAAATAATTACGAAATCTAATCACAAAGTTATTTGTGTCTAAGAGTATAACTAACACCTAATTGAAAAGCTCGTCGTAATCACCCAAATTAAATATTTATCTCATATGGAAGCTAACTCAACTTAATTAAATAACACTTTTTTATTTTAATTATTAATCGAAAATAATTTTTTTTTCATAACTAACTGAATACTATTGCAAATAAAATATGGAGTGGAAAGACACGATTTGGGTCAAACTATTTTGCGTTTGGGTTAGTTGGTTCTTAGAGTAGCAATTTTTTCAGATGACTTGTACTTGTACTTTGAAAGCTAGATTCGACTTTAAAGTCCGTACTATACGACGCTGATTGGTAATGTTCTACAATTTGACCCACCCAAGTATTTCTTTGTAATAAATATCAGCTAGCTTCAATTAAACAGAAAGTTAGGAGCCGAGATTTATACTTTGAATTAAATTCTACAAAATATTTATCTATGCGTATACCGGTTGAGTTAATCAAGCTTTTAAACTGAATTTGTAAGAAATTATTGCCATCACCTTAGTCTCGGAGGCGAAATATTGAAAAAGTTTAAACCTTGCAACGCTGCGATGGTCTGAGAGTACTTTTGGTACCATTTTTTTTAATTAGCGCACGTTTATTAATTTTTACGCATTATGCAAAGTATGTAGAAAGCTGCCTATATGCCCTGATACTTTTGGTAGCCTAAAACTTTAAATAAAATAATAAAATAGATATTAAACTTTAAGAAAAATTTAAAATAACTTTCAAATTGAAATGGATAAACAGATTGGTTTTCGTGACGATTTCAAATATCAAATAAGTTCTTAGGATGTAAATGTTTAGTAGATTAGATAGTTTTACTAGATTCCAAAGTTAAGGGATTAAGGGATTCCGAATTTTTTAAATCCGTCCTATTTTTATTTTTTAAGCTTTTTATCAGAATTATTTCACATAAACTTTTTCCTGTATTACACATAAAATTATTACAATTTCTTTGATTAAAATTTGTAAAAAAAATATAAATAATAAATTGTTGGTTGGTAAAATTAAGTATGTATGTATTAAAAATAATTTTCAGTGACTTTTCATTTCAGCAGGCTTTAATCCGACGCTCCCTATTGATAATAATTTTTATTGTAAGTGCCAAAACACGCTTTTATATTCTTTATAAACTTTAAAAATTTAACTAATCTATACAATATTTACTTCAAAGATAATATGTTTAAATAATTAAAAACAAATTCCTCTCTTGTCAAATTACATTTTTATTTCAAAACGGGTGGCACCACATTCGTGAGGTTTTCCATCGAGGATATAAAGATTTTGTGCATGGAAATATTTCCGAGTTTTCAGCATTATGAGTGCAAGGCCACGCTTGTCGGTACATAAAACTAAAACTCCTTTTTTTCCCAGTAAACCAATACTCTACCACAGTCTTTTCATTAATTTCATGCTGTAATTACCTTTTACATAGAACTTCTTAGCCGGGCGAACTAGTTCATTGGATTAATTTAAATATTAATAACGTCCCACTAGCCTCATGTATGCATGCTCGAAAATCAGCCACTACCCTAATTATTATTTAAAATTCGAGGGAAATTAATTTTTCGACTAAAGCTGTGCTCTTATTAAACATTCAATGAGCAGTTGCTCGACACGGAGCAAAATTTGTAAACATTTTAATTTGCCTCCAGCCGAAAAGAGGTATAGTGGACATAAAAACGTCGAATGAAGGTGCGCACTGTGGCAAGTTTTTAATTTATGTCCCGCCATAATTTCCAAAATGCATGGGGGCTTTTAATCCCACTCCGCTGTACATTTCGCCGGCAGCAACAAAAAGCCCGAATGAAGGCAATGAATAATTTCTTTCAATTTTCGGGTGCATCTTGCCTGGCCAGGAGCGCGCGAGGTGCCCTGACCCGGGCCCTGGTTGCCCATAAATCCAGAAAGTGGGTTTGATTACTCGACTTGCTAAAATTCTGAATAATGGCCCTAAAAATTGTTTAATGGCGGATGAATCTGCAAAACTGAGGGCAAAGTAGTTGCACTCATGTGAACATTACTCGGTTACAGACGTAATCTGCTTACTAGTAGCATAATTGCATCTGATCCATGCACAGGGCAGGATTAACTACTTAAGAGCCCTTTCCGAGGGGACTGCGTTCCAGGACTCTTTGATGGCTTAGTGCGGTCGGTTGTGCATCCTTCAGAGCATCCATGCACAGCAGTGGCTGCTTGGGAATTGCATTAAAAATTTGCTCTGTCGTTTAATTCCAAAGTGTTCCTGGGAAAACGATTCGTTCTTAAAATGGCTGTTTGTTAGCCTGGTGCAGTCCAGGACAGTGTTTGCAGACTAAACAGCTCCTAATGAAACGATTTCGGACAGCTTCATTGGATCCAGATATTTAAAGTTATCGAGAGAAGAACACGACAAAAAGTTTTCATCTATTCGAAGCAAGAGAAATGCGAACATTTCCGGAAAGAAACTTTGAGTTTAGTGTGGAAAAATATCTTAATACCCTACCTAAACCCGGAAATCCGGTTTTTGCTAGGTGTTTCTAATTTACTCGAGTTCCCCACAAACAGTAATTATAGCAAAAAACAAGAATCTGATGACTAGTTAAATGACACCTGGAATGTGTTTCTGCTCTTGGCTAATTCGCACGTGGATTTCTTCGAGAGCTAGAGCTCCAAGTGCGACGCAATAAAATGGTTAATCCGAGCAGACTCTACGGGCACCAAGGACTACAAGTGGAACAGCGCCTTACAAATTTCAGACATTGTTCTTTTCCTGTGGTGATTAATTGGAACTCGGCACGACAAGCGTGAAAAAAAGCCTATGGCCCGAGTTTAGGACAAATTAGCTCACCATTAAGTCCAGTTGGCCTGCTGCTTTGGAAATAATTAAAATTGTGTCAATTATGTGTTCGGGCTATGGTTACTGCCCGCTAGCAGGAATGCTGCGGAATGGAAGGGATTTTTAGTGCTGTAAGAAGGCGACTATGAAAATTTGTTCAGGCCACTTAACCACTTATCTCACTTATTAAATTGACTAGACTTGTCTAACTATTGTGTTTTTCGGTTAGACGACAGGGCTCATGGCGCGCCTAATTTAGCGAATCGTAACCAGGAATGTACAGAACATTCTCAGCTTTTTAATTTTAATGAGATAGAGATTATCCTTGATTCGATTGCATCGAGAATTTGATATCCAATTTCTATTCAAGTAAAACCATATTGACAATCTTTCGATTAATTTTGTTTGCTTCGTAGACGCTTTACTATTTAATTTAACTGAAATTTAATAGGTAGTATATTGAAACAATTACACGAATATAGAACAATAGGAGATACCTACACTTTTAATTAAATTAAAAAATAAACTAAAAGCTAATAAATCAGTTTTTATTTAGAAAATTATGATACCTATTTGCATACATACGTTTTCAAAATTATAAATCGATCTTTACTAGAGACATATTAAATTTTAAAACCGGTAGACGCGCATTCAGATTGAGGAAGCATTACGCATTATTATATGAAATTGCAATAATACGAATATAATAATAATGGAATTAAGGCTAACATCAACCAGAATATACATAAAGCAGTTACTTAACTCAATAATTTTTCAGTATTGTTAAATCTCGTCTCTCGATAAGTTTAAGTTTGAATTACTTAAAAGTCTTAGCAAAAGATCATTCACATTCCTTTGATTCACAATTTTTTTTTTATTTTATGTATAGGGGTTTCTTGGGTTGCTGACTGCAAATCTAAAATCCGATTTTCAAAATTCGATTGTTGTCTATACTATCAACTGTGATAACTTCTAATTGCTAAATCTCAAGTACTTAATGTTTTGATTTAACTTCAAGTCAGTTTATTTAGAACATGGCACGTGGCACATTTATGGAAAATCTATGCAAGTGTTTGGATCTAACCTCAATTTAAAGTGTATTTTGAGGTGGCATATTGAGTAACACTCGTGGAATGTTTTACATTGACCACCATAAATACCCTGCATTTTACATAGAAGCTAATGAATGCTTATTAATTAAATCTTCTTCCTAAGAATATTTAACAAAATTAAAATTTATTAGTTTTAAGTTTCAACATGCGATTTCATAGAGTTACTCTTATCCTACTTTATACTATACTACTAGAGTTACTTAAGGAATAAACTTTTCTTAGCAAAAGACCTTTTTTTCTAGCCGAATAACCTTTTAAAATAAATTGAAAATTTATAGATTTTATTAATGCATTATGTAGTTTAACAGTGCATACAGAGTTAGGGGTATTTAGAAGCGTGAATAAATAGGCGCTTCTTTTATATTTTGTTTAACAGTTGTGTAAAATTTTTAATTTTAAATATTATACCAAGTGTTTATAATACTTTATACAGTGCCTCTTCAAAATTTGTTTTTTTAAAATTGAACAAAATTACAACGGTTGAAAGAACATATGTATATAAAACTTATGAATTTTAAGGTAAAACTAGAATATATGCTAAATAAATTTTATTTAAACGTGTCGAGTAGTTTTTAAAATATAATGGCCACCATCTTTGAAAATGTAGTTTTGAGAAAAATGCATCTAAAATTTCATTATCTGTCGTCAATATTTAGTAAGAAAGTTCTACGGTTATTTTAGTATACCTCTAAAACTATTCATTGGATCAACTTGAAATATTTTGAAAAAGCTGCCTACGACTAACTCCTTAAATACATGTATACTAGAAAATCTAAAACAGAAAATAACTTGTTTAGGTAAAACAGTTTCTGCTATTGTTTGTTAATACAGTGAAACAAAAATTTGTATTATTATCTCAAATTATATGTTAATGAAATTTAAAACATTTTGTATTTATTTTCGTTTTCAGGGAGGCAGCGGGATTAACATTTTGGGAAAGGGATTAAAGTCCAGAGCAAGACCTAATCAAAAAGGACATTCATTCCAACGATGTCAGCAAAGGCAAGGCACCGAGGCAATTAAGATGTTGGACCACAAAGGAAATTCGGGCAATCGCAGGAGTCCCAATCGAAACTAATTCGCCGGCAGGAAGCAGCGAGGGAACCGATGGCCGTTGCAGAAATATCTCGACCGGGAACGAGCTTCGGCCGCAGCAACCAGCACTGATGACCACAAAACGTCGTCCCGACCAGTTCAGAGATTGCTCCGTCAAGTTACCTCTAGATATTCTGTAAGTGTTGGGGCCCCGCTGATTCCCCGAAAATCCCACCTAATTAGAACTAATCCCCCTAATTGGAGCCCCTGGACTTTGAACTTCGACCGGTACGGCGCGGCGGTGGGCGTGCGGTCGGCGCGCTTTGAGCGCTCCTCCAGCATTCATCCAATTAAAAAAAGGCAAACAACCGGCAAACTAAACTGGGTCAGGGCGCTCCAAGTTTCGTTTAAGTATTTCAGTTAATTCGAGAACGCGTCGTTAAATCCCTTCTCGATGGGAAAACTTGCGCGGCGGGCAGTGCCTGCCGCAGAGTTAGAGGAGTCCTTGTTCGTTATTCCCGGCGGTTCCCGCTCTCCTGGCTGTTCTTTCCCTGCCGGCGGAGTCCCTACAAAACTCCTTTTGGAGAACCGCCTGCCGCCGGCACGGACGCCCGCAACCCCGGAAGATACGCAGCACATCTAGGACCCAAGTTTCGTCTGTTTACACAGCCACGACACATTCGCCAATAAATTTTCGATAATATCAATCAATTGGCCCGGGGCAGGACGGAATTTGGGTCCGCGGCAGAGCCCGGAAGGGAGAACGGGGAATTTATTATCTTGTTTCAATATCCCAAACATTTTTCCCGTCTGATATTTTTTCCGCATTTTTGTTGCCTTTTTGTCGAACAGGCTTTTTCTTCCATAACTTTTGTGTGCCTGATTTGTTTCGATTGCCGGAATCGCGGAAAATTACTTATAACGTCTGAGCCTTAGTGTTGGATCAACATGCCCTCGCCGCCCGCACATGTGAACGGTGCCGCGGAATACGTTCTATGTTTTGCTGGAAAAACGCCGCCGGATCTGAACCACCCCGCTGCGACTGAGGCATTCTTTTAACCCACTTTATAACTCTGCCTTTTCGACATTTTTTAAATAGTAAATTCTTGTTCATCTCCAGACGTGGGGTCGTTCTAGGAGCGCCCCACTGCACTGAGGAGCCCGAGCCAAGGCCCGCCTCGCGAATATAAAGAATGGCTCGGGGCCGGATGTTTCCGACAACTTTCATTATGGTGCCCTTTTGTACTGAACTTGCCGACGACTAAAATGGAATAATTAATCGCTTAACGAATACAGTTTTTGATTTTTATCCTTTCAATCGGGAACCATATGTTGGGCGAAGGACTTTCCCTCAGACGGAGTAGACAAGGCTTTTAAAGGCTTTGTTCCAAATTCCACAAAATAGCTATTTTCTTGCATTCTGACGTGAATTGAATTCGTCGCATCAAGTACGATGTACGTACGACGTACGATGTCAGTTTGAAATTGAAATGTAGGGAAAGTAGGACAAATTATAAAATGCAATAAAAGTACACTAGCGTTACAATATATGTTAGAAAGTATAAAACAAAAATATATTATAAATAGTTTGGACAAGAGTTGAACAAGGATGCATTCGAATCCATGGTGAAAAATTGTTTAATTTTCAATTCAAATTGAAACTTGAAAATTTTATTGTTCACACATTTTGCGTCGGTCACTTAAAAGTACGCCTTTATGATTGATATCACTTAACCGCCGGTTACGTAAAAATTCGGTTTTAATATTTACTTAAATTTTTTAATTTTTTTTACAATTTTTCTAAAGCAAATCACAATAGAGACACGTGTATGTAAACATATAGCCGTTGTTGTCTATGTTTTTGAATTGTTCAGTTTTGCTAAATTGATACGCATTTTATGGAAACAAAAATTCATGGCTACGTATATAATTGACCAAACTCTATGGACGTACACGTTACGTGGCAACTACGAACACGCCTTCGAATTCGTACATTCAAAAGAGGAAGTGTTCTTATTATTTAAATATGGTTCAAAACTTCAGAAATTTGTAAAAATTAAACACTCAAACCTTTTACATAATTAATGTTTAATTTATATATTATAATTTACTACATTTATCTATGCGCTTTATCTTTCAAGATTCCAAATATGCACAATGATAAAACGATATTCCATGAAATTATCAAATTCTCCTACAATTTATATCCAATATTTTACGAAAATAATAAAGACATGATACAGAAACAATCGAACAAAAAAAGTTTTGCTTTAATTATCACGTGTTTGGATTCAGCATAACGTGTTTGGATTCAGCATATTCACATACCTCAATAAAAAACGCATAAAATAGGTTTTTGTTGGCTGGAATTGCTTACCGACCAGTAGGGAAAAAGTAAACTGAATTAATTGAATAAATTGGCCTGCAGGGCTTAACTTTATTTGGCTCCCAAAACTCATAAACAAATAAAATATAAGCATTCACATCGCAGAATTTAAAGAAATTTAAGTTCTAGCTAGATAATTGCAACTCTATCAAACTGGTATCTGTTCTACCAATCATCTTATAGTAAAAATCGAATATTTTAATTGGGAGAATAACTAAAATATTAGTAAATTTTAGCAGATAAACTAAACACTTGTAAGGAATGAAATCACCCCAAAGATGGCACCTACATACTTAGATACAATTGAGATATTCGAATGAGGCAACTATTTAGCCTTCGTGATTTATTTCTGTCAGTATATTATTTATTATATTATCCTGCATTTTTCATAGTTATTTCTGCTTGTTGAACTATACTATTTATATTAAATTATTGATGAAAAATATCTCACTTTAATCAATAAAGTGTATGTGCCACAAATTGCAATTTAAAATTGTTTATTTATCGAAATATCTTTTTCAAGTAGATTAACTTGATACTCTCATGTACTCTCTTCGGATATTACAAGCATTCATATACTCGTATGTGCATATAATGTTAAAATCACAAAAGTTGTATATTGTTTTTCCGTTCCCGTAACCACAAAGAGCTTTTCCTCCAATATAAACGATATTGTACGTATAAAACCCTCAGCGAGCGATTTCAGTCCTTTAAAGAAAGCTGTTTCCAAGCAAAAAATAGGACGAATTTATATGGTACTTAAATTTCTCACTTTAATGGAGTTTTTCTGAACAAATACTCAGCCCTATAGTTTGAGTGAGCCCTAATTTGAAAGAATTTTGCAGGTTTTACGTTGCGTCGCTCTGGAATAGGACTATACGAGTACAAGTGTATATTTCATATTTAAGGCCGTAGAGTTCTATCTGAACCTACATACGTGTGTAGTTGCACATACATTTCTATCGAATGTGCTCCTCTTTACTTTATGAAAAACGACTGAACAAAAGGTTCGGCAAAACGTATTGAATCGCTTCAAATGAAAAATCCCTCCACGCCCTTTAATCGTTCAGGAAGTGCGCTCTTATCAGCAAAGGCACTGGTTTCAGGTGAAAAATATTTACGCCTTGTGGATGCGTTAGTTTTGCAGAGCTCTTAACACTCGACGTTGTCAGACGTCTTCCAACTTGTGCTCCTGCTGTTCCTGTAGGAAGGCTGTACAATCTGTAGATATATGGGTCAAATTTGTGCGCTCCCACTGATAATCCCGGCGGTGCACAGATATTGCGATACTAAGACTTAGTTCCAGTAGGTTGGGCGGGGGTGTGTAAGTGCCGGTCGAGAAATAGAATTACACACTCAAGGGGGCTGTTCCAGTGTGGAGAACAGCATTTGAAGGAGCATTCACTCTTGAGACTTTTACGAGTCTTGAGACGGTTTTGTGCTATTTGAAACTATTTGTTGCCTAGAAATTGCTCCCAAGTTGGGGGAAACAACAACAGAATACTTTTTAGGCAATTGGAAACAAACTTGCAACTCAGACGGTGCCTTCCGATGGGATAGGGGCTTTAGCTTCTTTCAATGGTTTCTAAACTTAAGTGAGCAGTACCTGTAAATTGAGGCAAATGATGGCTCCTCATGCATGTGACTAAATTCATTTCAGCAAGGAGCTCTTCTTTTATGCATCGTTCCCTAAATGGGATCCGTGGAGTAACAATGTGAGGTGAGGATATCGACCTGTGTGTGGATAGCTTTAGGAATTTATTGAAAATATAATAAGACGCCGGAAAATATTTTCGTTCTAGAGATTACTCTAGTAAAATGATTTTCTAGTATAGAAGGCTGAATAACAATGATATCTAGTATAAATATTTAGCAGGTATCGAGCTGACACAGTCTTGAACTTTCTGAAATTGAATATTACGTGGAGTATATTAGACTCTCGTATAACGCGAATTCCTACAACGCGCTTACAATTTTGGGACGATATTTTTTATATAACGCAATTCTCGTACAGCGCGCTATAGATAAAATGCGGAAATTCTCCGTTTACTAATGAATTTGTTTGATTATTATTTCACAATTTATTTTGACTGGTTATCGGATAAGAGTTATCGATCAACTTTTATAATTCCCATCAATAATAAAAGTTATTTCTCAATGTTTTGTTTTGTTTTTTAACTAACCAATTTATTCTTCTTCTCGCACCAATTTGTAGATGCAGTCAAATTTGAAAGTTTGTACGATTTCCTCCAAAATTAGGACTTGAGGGTTTTTCTGCAACATTCTTTGTTTCATATTTTAACTTCCTAAATGACGTAATACATAATATGAACTATAGATATTTTAAATAAAATTGTAAAGAATTAAATTAAATTCTCTACGAAGTGGATTTAAAGTTTTACGTTCAGTCCATCTAGTGAGGAGATGAACACATTTACATAATTTGAAAAAAAAAATAAAATATTTTGAAACGTTTTGTTTCGAAATTATATCGATACTGGAGGTTCGCTAATGAGAAAATTTGTAAAATTAAAATTGGGACCTCTAAATATAAAACACTTCCAAAAATCAATTTGCAAGCTAATAGATATTTTCAGTTTTCTGCTTCTAGAATTTAAAAATCTTTTATTTTACATATTTTATTACATTAGCTTAGAACTAAATGTTTGAATGATTTTAATTTGTTACCCTTAATGGTTTTCGCTCAAATATATTTTGAAAAGGTGAACTTGGAAGCCAAGAAATTGTTCATACTTTCTGAGAAAATCGAAGCTGCTAAATTATTCATAATTTTAGAAAGGTTCAAGTACTGTCAATTTTGAATTTCCACGAATAACTTTTCGCAATCAAAATCTTTTCGGGCATAACTCGCCCACGTTCTCACATTGAGCTACCATCACGTCCCAAATTTTTCCATTTGGCAATAAAATAAGCAAACCATTTAGCGGGAACCATTAAGCCTATTTTAAATTCCTAAAAATTCTCGAAAGCGCTCAGAAATACGCCGCTGTACGAAAATGGCTTCCAGAATTATTCAGAAGAGCAAAAGTGGAAACGTGGCGTGGCGTGGCGTACACGCAGCTGCACACTCAAAATCGGTCCCTGACACACCCCGCGACCCACCTGCACCGCCCCCGTAATGACCAATAAATCGTACGCTCGTCAGGTACTCACGGTTTAAATTTGAGCCGAAGCTATATAATAATTTTTAATATTCCGTGAAGAGGCGGCGGGTGGCGTGAAACATGAATGCGATCGCAGTTGGGGGTGGCCATCCTCCAAATTCAATCAAGCACAGTTCAGAGCACTTTCAATTCATGTTGAACAGAAAATCGCCGCCGAGTGTCTTGCGTGTGAAGAGTGGCTCCGTTCGGCTAATAATAGCACAATTAGGCCGCGATGGCGATAGGAGCCGCCGACAGCCGCGGCGTATCCCCGCGTCCTGCAACTCGCTCTCACCATTCTGGATCTCGACGAAGGACCCATTTTCCATGTGAATTTACATAAAATACATATAAAAATTTGTTGCATGCATGACTCCTTCGGCAGAACGAGACGGGGCCGCTAGATGGCGCCCTGAAAGGATACAGAGCCTGAAACCAATTCGTGCTTGATGGCTCCTCGTAAGCACAGGTCCTGGCAAATGGCGATGTGGCAATTCGCAGGAGGTCCTCGGGACACACACGCCCGGCCAAACGCTCTACGCAAATTGTGTCTTTTAATGTCGCCATAACACGCCGGAGATAACCGTAAGAAAATATGAAACGAAAGGGACTTTTCGGCCCTTTTTAAATTTGATTCAGCCATTTGCATCGGATGAGGCTTTCCATTCGAAACCCGCTCACGTCCGGCGTTTCGGCAGATTTTCTATGTGATGGCCGTAATCAGAGCGTCTCCTGCGGAGACTCAACGCATATGTGACTGAGTCCGACTTTAGCATGGGGCCCCGACTCGAATCCACTGGCGCCATCGTCGCCTTTGATGCTCCACCTAACTTTTACGAAACATTTTAGGCCTAACTTGAAATCAAATAAACACATTAAATTGAAACAAGGTTCAAACATTGAAGGCTTTATGCAGGGTGCCTCAGGCGCGAGATATGCGGATCAAATCAGACTGATAAAATCTCGAAGGAGTTTCACCTGAGTTTAGTTTCGCTTAGAAACATCTTTTGATTTCTTCAGTTCTTGCTTGGAAGAATTTAAGTTGTTAAGGAGTATTTAATTCTTTACGAAAGGAATTAAAACAATTTTGATCGACATCTATTATATTTAATAATTTGTTTCATATGCATAATTAAAGTATATAGAAGTGTTCTGCACTGTGAGAAAAATTTACCTAAAAGTAATTAAGGGTAAAAATCCCTTTATTTCTTCATTTTTCTCATCCAAGAAAGAAACTGAGTTAAAAAGTATAGCTCTTGATATTAAATAAACTGTAATGGAGTAAACGTATGTTAATATATGTATAAATAGTTAGTTACCGCAGACTGTATATATTGTTTTGGTCGAGCAGAGCGCCAAAATTTATATCATTAAAAAGTCCTAAGCCCACGAAGTGCAAAAAATCGTATGTGAAAGATTCGAGGAAAATCTTAGAATCGAGGTAGAGACATACATATTTAAGTCCATAGGAGCATTAATATTCGGATATTAAGGACAACCCTATTATAAAAATAATTTGTCTGTTAATTTATATCTTTGATTCGATACCCCATTCAAGAGGCATCTAACATTTTGAAATTTTCGAAATTAACATTAATAACATCTTAAAAATATTTATTCAAAAGTAAAACCTTTCGCTTGAAGACAATCACATTTTTTTTAGGATAATTTTAACCTTTAAAATTTAGTTTAAAGTAACTTTTTCTTAATCATCCAGCAATGTGATTTAGGCACATATTAGTAACTCAATTTTTTTATCATCTTTAGTTTTTAATCAATTTCCTTATCTTTATAATTATTTTTTGATAAGAAAGATACGTAACGCTAGGTGTTTAACGTGAAATCTTAGTGTGAAGACCTGTTTAATAATAAATGAAATTTTTTTCCATGTGCCATTCCAGTTAAAATATCGATCAAATTTCCTGATTTTGACTCATTTATGTACAAATACAATGTCTTATATTGATATTGGGTACAAAGCACTTTAAAAAATTTATTTTCTTGTTTAATTTACATAGTTTTGAAAAAGTTGCATATTTTCCAAGTGGTGTTGCGGTTTTGCATTTCATAATTTTTAAATTAAGGTTCTCCCTATTCTGTAAATTCCCCATCCATCCCTATAAAATTAAAAATGCGGGTACGGGCAATATAAAATGGTCATATTTGTGTAATACATATTCAGGGTGTTCCGTAAGTACCACGACAAACTTAAGAAGAAGATAGATTAATTGTGCCTTCTGATCAATTTTCTTGACTGTTTTTTATACCATATTTTTTGTAATTACTCTCGGATAGTGTGTCTAGTGCATTCAGTAATAATTTGACAAAAAAACATGAAGAGAACCTGCCATATGCCATACACATAATTTAAATTTTTTGTTTTGAAAATTATTATATTTTACTGAACTTTGGTATTCAGTAGTAAAAAAAGATTTACTGGGTTACTATTGTATTAATAATTTATCCATTTAATGGAGATTTCAGAAAGATGCAACATGGTCTAATTTTTCCTTTAAAAAAATGCTTATTACTATTTTTATACCAAAGGGGCTGATTCTAATTCTAAAGTCATTTATTATTGTCGGGCCTCAATCTATCTTCTCCTTTAGTTTGTCATGGTACTTATTGGATACCCTGTATGATACAAGCATTCACCCTGTGACATTTTCTCATAATGAAGAATGAACAGTCTCGTCACTGAAAAAAAAATTGCCTTGTATCTTATTAATATTATTATAAACATTCAAGTTTTCTTTAACGATAATTCTAAAACACTATTGTATGTACATAAAATTCTGCTAAACTCGCATGTATATTTTGAATCCTTATAAATATAGGTAGTTCTTTCATGTGAGGCCACATCTTCAAGACAAACATAAAAAGATTAAATAAGTTATTAAATAAATTCCAAACTATAGAGATTTATGCCGATGTTTCAACTTTTTACGACAAACAATCTCTGAACAGAGGAGACAGACAGTCGGATATATGACGTGAACGATTGCATAAGGGTTCATGGAACCGTAGAAACAATCTATTAAATGAAGATCCTTTCACAAATTAAGTTCCTAAATTAGAAGCGCAATAAAACCCTCTCCCCAAAGTTTCCAAACGTTCCCAGACTCCGTTTGTTAGGGGTTCCCAGGGGATTTCTTCTAGGCCTTCAAACAACTCCCACTTTAGCATAAATTTCGAAGGAATTCGTTGCACTGGGGAGAAAATTAAAGCCCCAAGGAGGCTACTTATTAAATAAAACACTTCCGTCAAATGGATGGACGACCTTCGTGAGCTACGGCATGACGATGGACGGGGAATGGGGGTTGGGATGTATATGAAATGAGCGCTTTTGCAGAAATGATCCCTTGTCACTGCTGTGAAAAGATTTACACAAAGTGTCACTTTTGATGGAGGTTCGCATTCAAAATGTTCCTCAAACCCACACGGGATGCTGTTGGTACACGGCGGGAAGATGTGCGCGCATCCTTTGCTATAACTCGTGTACCGGCGTCGAGTACCGCACCTGCCATTAATCAGATCGCTGCTCATCATTCGTGATGAAAGTCATTACCGGGGAAAAAATTATCAAATTGCACTAAGCAATTAATTATCTTCACTTTTAATAATTACTCCCGTCAGCCGCGTCTCTTTGAGGAAGCTCCGTTTTCGCCGGAACGCGCTTAGTAAATCACCTTTGCGGTGCTCATTCGTCGCTCGCATCCGCTTCCGGCTCATCCCAAATGGCAAATGGCTCGGAAGAGCCCCACTCCGCGCTCCGCCGGGGCTTCATTTAGTAATTAGTGAATATTTAAAGTAATTGTTGCAGCAGTTCTGCTGCAATTAAGCTGATAAGACCGAAGCCGTTCGGCGTGCTTTGTGTGAATTTTTGAGCGGTTTCGTGATGTTAGCGACTCCTTGGCTTCATACGGAGCAGAACATGCAAATGCTCAGGAGCGGTGCACGTGCAGCTGGGAACGCCGAAAATTTAATATTTATTTAAATTTATTTTATGCAATTACCCGTAATGAGCCCGGAATATGTACCTCTCTCAGGTAAAAGCCTCGGATCATAGCCCCGCTGCAGACCGAAATAACCTTTGTTTTCGCTTTCCGGTGCGCTCTTTTGTATTTTATTATAATTTATTCATATAACAGCCACAAGCAGCAAGAAGTACACATGTACGATGTTAACAGCGTATAAAAACAAACATAAATACATAAACATGTTTATCATATCAAAACTAAGAAAATAAGGCTTATTTGTTTTCACTAATCATACTCTTCTTCAGCAGGTAGATTTTAATTAATAAATTATTGAAATAATGTAATTAGGAAAAATAGAAAATACACAAAATGTTTCACGTTATTTATTTGAAACATTAGTTTTAGTACAAAACAAGAATTGCACTCAATAAAGAATAAATTGTTAGAGGTATGCCAATCGATTTTTAAAGTATGTATGTATTTACATAATATGCTAATCAAGATAATCTTATGTACTTTCTTGCGCCTTAAAATCGTGGATTTAGCCTAAAGTGTTATAGTAAATTTATGATCATATTAAAAATCTTATTTTGCAAAACTCGTAATTTGCTTGTCATATTTACTTAGATACATTCATATATACACATAAAATTTATTTACATGGTTAATCTTAATCTTCTTTTAATGAATTCGTATGCATATATTTTAATTCGATTTAAAAGTTTTTTTTTTTTTTTTGATAAATATAAAAAGTAACATTTTGAACATACTTAATGATATACCTACATAAAAGAAATTTGATTTCAAAAACATATTCGAAAAAAAGTTTGAAAATGCTTATCGCGGAAGCATGGAAAACAATGGAAATATGTATATAATAACTATAGACCAGTTATTATAATATAATAATAATAATAATAATAATAATAATTTTGAACATCACATTTTCAAAGCTAAAATGTGCTACTGGACGAATATGATTTAAAGCAGGAGTACATACACATACACATAGTTTCTCATTAAACATAGGTACATATATGTGTAATAATTAAAATTTATAAAAACATCTAATAACCTTAGTGAAATTTTATTATGAGATGAAAGGTTTCAAAATATATATTGTGTTTTCATAAGTATTAAAAAAATGAGAATAAGGTTGTTTTTCTGAAGCTTGTAAAAAGGAAAAAATTCATGTTGAAAGAGACTTAAAAGAAGTATATTTTGTGTCTCACACTGTATACTTAATTATTTAAGAAATGTGGGATAGAAGAGAGCCTTTTAAAATTTCATTCGCTCCGTCATACATGTCTAGCACGTTCCATGTCGAATATTTCAGAAAAGCTTTCAGAGAACTTTTATTTACGTATCTTTCTCGATGCACCCGGTATGGAACCTTTTTAATTCGATCATCCTCAAATTTTGCGCGAATTAAGGTATAAAAAATTTATTTTTATTTTATATTCAAATTTAGATTTCACACATAAATCCACATGAAATTCAATTTTCATTTTGTAGTATCGAAATATTAAAAATCGTTAGACAAATACATATAATCAGAATTACATTTCAATTAGTTTAAAATAAACGATTTAATACTAACAAATTAAAATATAAGCATTTTGTACTGAGTTGTAATTGAGAAAATTATTGATATTATAATACCAACATTCTTGAACTAAAAGTAGCTTTATATTATATTACAAAATAATTCCTCTTCAAATGACCGCGCAAGTAAAAACCAGGTACAAAAGTGATTTTGAGTCGCTGATTTCTTATTTAGTGCTGAATTTAAAAAATTTAATATATTGAATCCAAAACAGCGCAAATTTTAAAAGATGTTTAAAGTTATCTCTAATAAAATTATTCGGATTTTGAAGAATTTTCATCAATTACACAGGTCAACAATAATTTTGCGGCCGAATAAATAGTACATCATTTCTACAGGATATTTGCCGTAGATTACGAATTTGGAAATAAAAATACGCAATTGGTTTTAATTTTCAATAAAAATAGGGTTAAAACGTCGTTAGAAAATAAGAAATTGTTCTGGGAGTTAATAACATAACTTAAATAAAAACTTGAATCTTAAGCTATTACATAAAAATCTAAAAAGTTTAAAATTTGTCGAAATATTCTTTGAAAATTATATTTTCCTATAAACCAATTATTTCATACAGAAAAAGGTGAATAAAAATCACAAAAAGCGCCCACCCACGAAAAACTTGGTCGCCAAACAGTTCAAAAGATCTATAGATATTACTGGTATTTCATATTTTTAGATTAATATTCAGTCTTTCAATTGAACCATGTTACAAGCTTCTATGAATAACCCTTTATTTTAGAATTAATTTTCAAAAATGGATAAAATACGATGTTTTGTACTTTCTGGCTTTATTTTTCTCAAAAATGGGAGCAAATTTAGAATTTTCGTTTGAGAATTCATAATCTATGGAAAAAGTGCTCTAGAAATGACCTATTTCTTGTCCTGCCGATACAAAAAATAAAAAATTGGTCCCCTGTGTTATTCTTGAGATGTTTTAAGGCTGTTCTATTTTTTTTAATTGTAACGATTTTTAATCGTGTATGTGCTACATTTGGTCCTAACCTAAGACTCAGAAGAGTTTACTAATAAAAGTATTGTCTAATTTCATTATAAATAATAGCGATGTAGAAATTTGTTATAAAATTATTGTTTTTTACTTTCAGATGGTTACCCAAGTCGGCAATGAGGCCTGTCGGGCCAGACACTTCACACAGCGACTGCATCCTAGTCGTAGGCGTATCCCGTCCTAAGCTGGCAGCTGTATTTTTGACAGTGATGCTAATTTCGCTATTCTTAACCTTCCATGTGCTCTACGACAGCGCCGTGTACAACATCCAGGCGGCCCAGGCCGTGTCCGAGCACCGACTAGCAATACTCACAAATCGCGTGCCTGAAGTGAGTCCGGGTGATATGAATACGATAAACCACCCCATGATATTTCCTAATCGAGTACACTTCCCGAAAACGAGTAGACGACTACCTCAGGTGAGTACGTGTTATTCTTGGGATTCACCGGAGTTACTCACACGGCCCGAACCCTTGCAGGCTCTAATAATTGGTGTCAGGAAATGTGGGACACGAGCCCTCCTCGAGATGCTTTACCTTCATCCCCGGATACAAAAGGCTGGAGGTGAAGTACACTTCTTCGATCGGGATGAAAATTACATGAGGGGCCTGGAATGGTATCGCAAGAAAATGCCCCATTCTTTTCGAGGGCAGATAACCATCGAGAAGAGCCCCAGTTACTTTGTATCACCCGAGGTAAATGTCATTCTCACGTTGCATGATGCTGCCGGAATCGATCAAAAGATAAAAGGATTTCCCCGGAACCCCTACGATTGCCCCCTGATGCTTTCCACATTTTTATCGTCAATTACCAGCGTATTCGTGCAGCCGCGCTACGCCTTATGTGTCTAGCACTGGCTCATGACGCTATTGTGGCTTTTCCTTAACATTTCCTTTATGACCACCTCGAAGAGCGATCTATTCGAGTGCCGTCTTTATAACTCCAAGAGTGTCCGATTTGCAATTGACTTTCAGTTAGTAGTATCATCCAAAGTGTTACAATAGAAAGCAAAAAACCCTTTTAGTTGCTGCCACGCTTAAATTAAACCTTTAGCCTTTGATACTTTTGCAACGACATGATATCGATTTGCCTATATTACATAGATATTTATCCTGCAGAATATCGAATCGTCACAGGGATCCGTATAAAACAGGAAAAATAAAAGTCAAATAAACATAAGAGCAATTCTAAAGAAACCTTGTTAAAAAAACATTCAGTATTGAAATACTGGTCCATATTCTGGAGGCTATTCGAATCGAATTGAAAAGAGTTTACGAAAACCCTTTTCGGATAGAAATACCTTAACAAAGTTCCTAAAATTCTTACAAATTCATATTAGTTAACTTTGATATCATTTTTCTATCAAGGTAGTTATTGAACGAAAAATTTAATTAAAGTTAAACGTAACTGAAATGAATTTTTTAAATAATTAAGAACTTTAAGAATATCAAAATGTACTTTTGTAAGGTCTGTTCGATTCATTCAGATTCAAGAATAGGGCCCCTGAAAAAGTCGCTTCACAGTAGTTGAAATACCTCGGTTTGATGAAATATCAATTTTACAAAAATTTAATATTCGATCCGAAGTCAACAAGTAAACATAAAACCATTTAAGAGTTATGTTTAAAATATTTTAAGAACCATCTTTTTATATCTGACCCTTTTATTTACGTATAAATAAAGTCAAAATCTTCCACAGTTCTACTGTTTTTTCTCAGATAACCTAAAGTGTTAACATTTTGGGAATGTTTTTATAAATGGGACTTTAACTTTCCTATTTTTTACTTTAAAAACTCAACAGTGAAAATAACGACTTATTCAAGAAGAACCCACAAATAAAGGTATCCAAACATTTAAGCCCACCCTGAATCTCCTACCATTTTCAAGATAAATGCGTTTTCAAAGCAATGACCAACCTATCTACCAGTTTTCAGCTTTGAAGCAAATGTAATGTAACGCCTTGTGAAAATTGGAATATTGTTAAGAGAATTCAAAAATTTCAACAAGTTATTCGAATTGAGTTTTGAATTACCTCGAAAACGAGAAGAGAACAACACTTGTGGCTTAAAAGAAAACTGATTCTTTGAAGATAAGCTAGAAATTCAAACATAACGACAGCTTAATCATTGCTCTTAAAAAAATTAAAATGCTTAAATTCAACGCCTTAGAATTTGTGATGAAGAGAAGAGTAGAGAACCTTTCGAGCAATCAAAACAAAAACCGTATGTTGTAGGTACGAGTTTGTCGTTTCCTGGTTTTATTTCTTTTTTACCTTAAGGTTAAACAGACAAATATAATCATTAGATACTTAACAATATTTAATAAATACTTAACTTTTCATAGTATTTACCCACTTTGAATCTAATCGGTTCCCAAAGTACTGACACATTTGAATTTTTGTTGACCTAGAGGATTGTGATTAAGTTTGTTAATTTTTGTTTTATAAAATAAATTTTTTTGATTTTTTTGTCTTTTTATTTATTTTATGCTTAACGCATGTAAATAATTATTTACAATTAACAATTTTTTACCCGAGCCCACTGTCTTTCCTGTGAATTTTTATATTAAATTGATTTAAACGTGTTAAAATATCTGTTGACTTTTATATAGTATAAGTCTCCTACTCTCACATCGTGATCAATTAATAAAAATATCAGAATCAAAACAAATCAAAATATAGACGTAACATTTGTGTATAAGAGCATCTCACTAGTTGTTAGATTAGGTACGATTGCCAACTGAATGTAATCTTTAGCGTTTGAGGAACGTCCAATTTCAATTGGCTTTCAATTAGATAAGAAAGGCAATTTTGGTTTCAAATAGCTGCTGGGACATAGACGCAATTTGATTCTGAAGGAATTCATCCCCGAAGACTAGCGCTGAAAATTGCTCGATAAATGTATTCATCTCAGCGACGATAGTCCGCCCTGATTCTAAAGCTGTTCCACTTTTTCCTTAAGATTTCGCCCGGAGAAAACTCGAGGAAATGATAACTGTCACGTAGAGGACCTAAATTATTCGAAATCCTTGGTAAACTCCAGAGGAATTTCCTTTCCTCGTCATTGTTCTTAAAATTTTTTACACATCACGTAACCCCTGACAGTCAGGCGCTGGGAGTGCTATTTCAAATTTTCTACTCCTCTCTAGCGACTCTGACTTCACTAAATAATAAAAATAAAGGAAAGCGAAAAACAGAAGGAATTTGCTATTTGCTTTTTTCATTTCAATCCACCTTGTGTCTGAAAAAGCCACGGATGGGAGCGCGTAGGTTGGTGTGATGGACACTGCATGTATGAGGAGTCACAGGAGCTTCCTCCCTTAGAATGACATCCCTGAAGTGCAATTCCCACGGAAACCTTTTTAAATATCTTGTCAGATTCTACCTTATTTCGCCCGTAATTTGATTTACTACGTTATCACCAATTTCTAGAGGATGCACCCCTAAGTGTCCAGTCGAACTCACAATACGCTGCAGAGTAGAAGGATTTTCGCTAGTATAAAATGGCAGTCAGATTTTGATCCTGTTCTGTTTCCTTTTTTATGAGTCATTGCAGTTTCAGTCTTTACCCCTCTAGAATTCAGCTGGATTAAAGTTTTTCTCATGCTTTTAGCGAGGAAAAATTTAAGTGTTTTTACGTTATAACTAACTTTATTGGATTAAGTTACGATGAAAACTTATGTGTTCTGTGGTTTTTAATGAAATCCGTTTCTTCTTATTACGTTAAATTGAGAATAACGATTAGTGCCAGAATGAATACCTTTACGCTTTCGCTGCTATCAACGTACATTACTTTAATAAACCCTTTTCGCATTAATAATGTAACTGCAGACAACATTAATTTAAAAAGGTAATACTTTGATTTAGAACTATATGTACTTACAAAAGTCTTTAAGTTTAATACTTACACTGGAAAAAAGTTTCGACAATCTAAATAAAATGGGTTTTTTATTCTTGTGATATCAGTTCTGAAAAGATCTAATTATTATATGTATTTAGTTTCATTTATAAATTCCTCTAAATTTTAGGAGTTATTTTAACTTTTTGGATAGTATTGTATATTTTCATAATATAATATTTAGTGATATTTCCTTCCGTTTTTAATACAGTATAAACAGAGCTTATAAAAACCTATGAATTCTCTATACATAGATTCCTTGATATTTTATTATATTATTATATTGATATTTCGTTTGTGTTGATTCCTTCTGGAGTGTAAAATAAATAATTAAAATATAACTTTTAACTTTTGCATATATTTTTCTTATTTATAATAACCACAGGAAACATTAAAATTTAAAGACATCAGACAAACTACACACTTTTACTATTATATTTAATTACATATAAAAAGTCATTTATTTATTTACTTCATTATTTATTATGAAAACATCATTTACCGGGATTAATATGGATAATCATTGACCAGTTATTTGGTCTAGCAACAGAGCTTAAACGAAAAGCCTGTCAAGTGCGAATCAGTTCCATATCAAATGCATAACTCTTTCAATTTTTTGTCACATTTTTACTACTACATATTGCTTCAGTATATATGTACATATGTATGTATATCTACTGATAGGTAGGAAATCTATTTTTAGTATTTTGTTTTTAATTTTGTTCAAGACTGTTTTTGATACATAAATTAATATTATATTTTTGGCATACACATTTTAATCAGTTTTCAAAATTTGTATTTTTCTAAAAATAGTATCAAACCATGACGTACATATATTAAGTTTTAATTTAAAATTTAGTCTGAAAAATGTTCAATTCACAATTAGAAGTTTTGCATGAATAACTATCGAAGCAATTTCATACACTATTCCAAAAATGTTCTAATAATTCACTTAAGTGTGCCGTTTTTCCACATTTTGTTCGGAACATTAAAAACATATCGTCCTTGCTCGATTAATAAAATGGAACAGTTCTAAGCGAAGTTAAAATCTTTTAAAATAATATCCAATAGAATTTTGTTATTTAAGTACTATCCGATTCCTAGGTCTTTATGGAATTTCATTTCTAACATAATATTCTTCCACATTCATCTTTTAATGGAAGAATTATTTAAAAACAAAGACATAATTTTCCTTATTAGCTTCAAAATCCTGTAAACTAGCTCTTTCCGCAAAGTACCTTCCGCTAAAGCCATTTTCCCAGAAGGAAATGTAAGAAGGCGACGCGAAAAAAATGCAATAATTTTATTTGACCACAGTTTTTTCTATGGCCGCAGCTCCTCAGACAATTGAGGGAGCTTCAAGGAAGACACAAACCTTGACGATTCCCACCATTCCAGACCGTTTCTGTACTTTTTCTGCAACACTTCGGCTGCAAAAGGTAGATGGAGAAGTCTATTATTTTATTTCCTCCAATCCCTGCTGCTGCTACTTCTTCTGAACGAGTTAGTTATATTTTTCTTCTATTTTTCATCCCATTATTAGGTAAATGCTAAGATTTTCCCGCACTCTCGTATTTCTTTCTCATATTTATGTTTTTCGGTTGCAAGATACAAAGTTTTTACATTTTCTGAATAGAAATTGAAAATCAGCACATCTTGCAATTTTTTATTTGTTTTAAGAATGAACTTTCAGTACTTTTCAGATGTTAGTTTTCAACTTCTTTTAGATAACAAATTTAAACTATCATAAATTCATAAAGCTGTTTAGAAATTTGCTTTGATCTGCAAATGTGAGCAAAGTGCAAGTATATTTTGATTTAAATTAAACGCCTGTGCACTTAAAGGATATTCCATAAGGTTGTATTATACCTATTTAAGCCCAAGAATAGAGGGAGATGAATACATTACGGGATTCACTGGATGTTCAATTAAACCAATTTGTTTCATTAATTATTCAAATTAAGCAGACAGTGATCATTTAATTTATGGGACTCATTACCTGCATAGCAGAACATTGAGGTTTTGTCTTTTGTGTTGTACGCCTCGAGCGAATTTATGTTTTTGAGCAATTATAGAATGCCAAACTTTACTAAAAACTAATTTCTCCAGGTTAGGATACTCAATTTGGAGTTGAATCTAAATTTTGAAACAAAGTACATATTAATCCTCATGGAAAGATCAAGTATAAACAAGTTTGTCTCTACATAGCTTACTTGTGCTACTTTTGCAAAGAATACAGAGTACTCAAAGCACAGAACATGGAAAACTTTCATAATTTGCTTGAGTAAACTTCAAGTAAAAAGTCGGAAACAGCCTTTTGCATCGCATCCAAGAATCATTCATCCCCCTGCGGTTGGATGTCTTATAACACCTCGCAACATACAAACCAGCGAACGTACTTACCGCAAATGAGCTCTTAAGACGCTCCCGCTGGGAAATGTGACAAACAATAAGAAACTGGATAAGAAAATTAACAAAAGACGAAATGTACATGTCCTCATTGAGACATCTCCACCGCGTCTTTGCTGCATTTCTGGGTTCATTGAACATACACGAGCAATTTGCCTCTATATTTTCTTTGCTTACATTTCTTGTTATTTGTCCTACCTCCCAGAAAGGAATAGTTTTTAATTTCTTATACTGGGAAGACACACAAAGTTTAAGATGTGAATTTTAGAGATATTCCTTCACGAGCTCCTCCCAGTCCTTCAGGTAAAAATGCGGGCGTGATTAATGGGTCGCTTTTGAAATTGTTGGAAATGGGGTCTCCCATTTTTCTGAGAAAGAATAGCAGGAATGATTTTGAATGCATAGCATTCGGGAGCATTGCATCTTAATCAATCATTATGTCTTTAAAGAGTCCTGCAAATGGTAGCTATTATTCTAAACTTTTATTTTTCATATCAGAAGTTTTTATATAAGGTAATTTAAAACTTCTGATAAAAATTCTTAGCTTAGTTACAATTAGAGACACTATACTATCATGAATTTCAGTAATTGGTTGCAGTGAGAAATTAAAAAGAATTTTTTACGGTTTAGAAAATTAGTTTTTTATATTTTATACCCAATTGTAATCAACATCAAAAAGTTTAGATCTTAAAGATTAGTCTAAAAAAAAATACAAAAACATGTTAAAATTTAAGCGAAATATTCTAGTCAACCTAAAATATTTCAGACACATACCAAATTATAAGTATAGAGCACTATTTCACATATTAATCTATATTATACATAAATAAATAAATATGGAATTTATTTCCTTCTTACTTCTTATTTTAGTTTTCGCACTATTTTATTTATAAATTGTTTATTTATTAACTTACTAAAAACATCGTGTACATGGTTATTTTCTGCGTTATATTTTTTCATTCGAGCCATAAAAAAGTCAAATCATATGATTATATTGAACTTGAGGCGATTTCTAAGAGCTTCCAAAATATTTTCAAAAATTACTGATTTATAGTGATAAAACGGATAACAGGTCAAAAACGATTGCCGATAACTAAAGCCAAAATTACATTTAATTGTATTATAACTTGTAATAATTAATTCCTTAATTGGAAATGGATATTCACTTTTAAATTAACTAAAATGTTATTTTTATCCAGCTAAATAAATTTGTGATATTGGCCATCATTATGATAACTATACTTTAGATACAATTTTAATTTAGTGACAATAATCATTAGATTGATTTCACAGTGATCTTGCATTTCTTATGGTTTTTCATTTTTGATTTATGTATTTAAACATTTTTTGAAAAACAAATGAAAAACGCTAAGAAAATAAATGTGGAACAAGTATGTTAAAATTATATTTATTAATATTAACTATAAATTCTCAAGAAATGTTTACTGTTGCTGTTTTCTCAAGCGATAATGTATCAAAAACTTCAACGAAATTAAACTGAATAAATGATTTATAACAAAATTAAAATTAAAGTCTCACATTTCCTGAATTGCTTAAAGGCGCAATAAAGTCTTGAGTGTTTTGAATTCAAAGTTGTATAAAAGCATTAAGATGAAAAAGATTATTTGAAAATATTTCAAAAATTATGACGACCAACAAATTCCTCATGAGAAATTTTAAATTTAAATTTAATTTGCATTGTTCACAAAAAATTGTCCATTATCAGTCAAGAACGCGGCATGAAGTTTCTCTTTTCGCTATTTATTTCCCCATCCAACGGACTTCCCGGCAGAAGGTGAATACCCTGCAGAATTGAACTTATGGAGGGAAAAAACCACACAACAGCTATAAGAAGAGAAACTCTAACAAAAGATGCTGTGAGAAGGGAATGCAAATGGGACTTGAAAACTTCTCGGGTTGCAGCAAAATGTAATGCGGGCATTCTGTAAAAATGGCTTCTGACCTCCTTGCAGTCAGCTTTTGTCAAAAAATAATTAACTAGCGGGGAATGACAGTGCTAACTGGGCTATGACCTCCAGGGACAAAATTTCAAAGAACTGAGGATGGAGTTTTCCTACTGGAATTGTGCCATGGCATAGAGCTCATCACCGAGAAGTAATTTTCATCACACCTCCACTTAGCCGGACAGAACGAGTCCTTTCAGTATTTAAGGAAATCCAATCACATTAACTCACCTGAACGGGCAGAGCAGCGTGCTCAAAGGCTTCCCTGTAGTATGATAATTTTTTCTACGACAAACGAGCGATTCAACAAGTCTGAAATCTTCCCCAAACACCTGAGTGAACTGCCGCGCCCTCCTCCGCTAAAGGTGGGCAGGTCACAAGGCTTGTTAATGATATTTTCATGGCTTCATTTATAAAGAGGTGCCCCGCAAACATTTGCACCTGGAACACCTGAAGCATGCCAAATTCGAAAAAGATTACTGGAAACGAGCCAGACAATTTATATCTACTAAAATCACTCCGCCGGCTTGTAATAAGTCGGACGCCGCTGAATTGAATTAAAAATCACCACCGAGTGGGACATTGTTGCATTTTTGCAGCGGAAGTGCTAAGCAGCATGCACAGGAGACGTATGCCCAACAAACAATTGTTACTTATCCTGACGTGGCAGTCCCGGCCGGAATTTGCATTCGGAATGGCTAATAAGGACATTTCTTGTAGTCTCGGTGGGGCCCCACCTCCCGGTGAATTAGCACTGAAGACATGTTTGCCTGTTGTGCTAAGGGTGGCTGGAAAAATGGCATTATCGTTTCCTTGAAATGTTTTGCATATTTTATGTGTTTGTCAGCAATTAAAGCATTGTTGGGTTGGCAACGGACTGCAAATAGAACTCAACGCATACCACGCACTGTAGGTATGCAACTTTCAAATCGTATATTATATCAGTCCGCATATTTTGCTATCACATTTTTAACTAAAAATATACTGCAACTCATAATTAAATAGTGTGCGAGAAAAGCAAACTCAACACGTTTTGAAATATCGACTCGAATAGAAGAAATATTGCCTGGGTAGTTTAGTGAATGTGAACGCAGGGTATGTTTCAAATAGAGCGAATGGAAATCAATTACAATCACGCAATACAAAAGCATTGATGGGAATTTCGTAGAGATTTATGGGTACAACCGCGGCAGAGCAGAGTGGAGCAATTGCGCCGACCCCACCACATCTAGCGTCTAACCTATGGTTTAAAACATCATTGAAAAGCTATTCACTTTGTACCTAATTAGTTTTCATAAAATATAAAATATACGTCAATCAATCTAGCTTGGAACAGATTGGTGGATTTTAATATTGTACAAACGCTCATTTGAGGTCAAAAGTAAATAAATGAAAATTGAAATTTTTCGATTTATCGACAGTAACTAGCACACATTTTTCTTATGAAATGGAAAATCTTATTACCTATTTCATCACATTTCTTGGTATTTATTTTACCTTACTCCAATTCAGCCTTTTGATTTCGTAGAGGATAATCCACGGATCAGACTACTCTAAAGGATTTATATTGAGTTGTCGAGAAAGACAAATTAAATGAAAGGCAAACCAATTAAAAAATTTGAATACACCTATACACTGAGAAAAAGCCACTTGCAAAAATAATTTAAAGCTGAACTTATTGCAACGAAATACTTGGCTTATTTTCATATTTGGTTAAATAAAGGGAAAAGATTAATTTATTAATTCATAAATAATAAATTAACTCTAAGAAGAAGGGCAACTGTTTAACCTAAGCTCAGGATCGTTTAGGAAGTTTCTAGGAATTTTAACAGAGAACATTAATTGATTAATTTAACAAATATTAAGTAAAGGTTAAATGAAATTTTAATCAAATTCCCATAGAATCATTGCTCCAACCAAATTATTGGGAATAGTTCAACTAAGTATGTAAGTTTTCTGAAAATCAAATGATAGGTGCAGTTGATTTTGTATATTTGAATAAGACGAGATGAATTTTTTGTTGTTCTTTTTACTATAGCTAGATCATGGATGATAATTTGACATTAAACTGAATAATAATGGCAACGTTTTTAGAATTCCCAATCGCATTCATGCAAACCTTCAAGACTTAAGTCAAGATTTTCCAGAAAATGAGTTACATACATAAGTACTTAAGTATATGCGAATTACAATTTGATGGTTTGCTGATTCACACTGGTCTACTGTTCCTTTAAAAATTAAGTCTTAGTCAATTAACCTAAGAACCTAATTGAATTTAAACAAATATGTATATATTATTTAACCCAGTTTCAAGGGTTATATTAAACAAGCATTATATAATTTTTATGCTAAAAAACTTGGACAAAATATCAAATTGATTTCTGTTGTAGCAAACATAGTGAAAATCAGTCATAATTAAAGTAGAAAAGTATTTAAATTAAGCTAACATAATTTTGATTTAGGCCTGATTTTTCATTCGGCTGATAATTTTATTCTTCAGATAAAAAATCAACTTAGCTATAAGGAAAAATTATTTTTCACTCAATTTGTCAACATTAACCGCTGAATAATAGTCCTCTCTGCCGGTTTAAGGAACGAATAAGTTTATCCGTCTAAAATTAAAGCCAAGTTGATTATTGGAACAATTGTATTTAACGAATAAATTTATCTAACGTATGAAAAATTAGTCCTTAAATAACCAAAATTTTGTGCTGAATATTTTGACAAATCCTAACTATGTAGATTTAATAATTGTTATTTTCTCAGTGTAGACTGTTATAAAGAAATTTATATTTAACTTCCATCATAATGGATTTATAGTGACGTCATATGTATAGCCTATGATAGTCTTATTGGTTATTGCCAAGACGATTTAAATCACACCTCATTTATTGTAATGGCTACAGTGGTTTACACCATATTTCCATCTCCCCAAAATCATGGGATTTAGAACAAGTGATTTAAAATTGTTTCCATCATAGTAGCGCGATTCATATTTTAATTGTTTTCTCTTGTTTATATTTTATTTTCTTGGTAACTACTTGTTCCATTTCAATTAAATGCCAATTTTAACACCTGCTAAATAGTGCTGAATAAACTTTTTGATTGATTCTCTCAAAATCTCATAATTTCAAAATCGCCTATTTGCATGTAAAATCCAATAGATTGTCATATGGACTTCGCGAAATATCACAAAATCTCGAGATTTTGTGGAGGTAGAAACATATGTTATTAGGACATAAATATATGTGCATAGGCTACTAAAATCATATAACGCCTCCTTTTTTGCCTTCGCTATAGTCGGGTAAAAATACTTTTTAACAAAAGTTCTATTAAAAATTTGAATTTTATAACCATATTTGCAACTTAACCACTGTCAGCCATTTTCCTAGCATGCGCCTAGTCTAAAAGATCATGGTAGATAAATCGAATGTATATTTAATTTATTACCTCAACCCTTCCCATTTTTATCCGAACTTTTCAGTCAAGACCTTTGCTTCAACCCGCTTCACCCTGATGCCCCCTGACCCTGTGACTTTGCGACATTTGAGCTCTACGCGACGACGATCTTTAATATGCAATTAAATAGAAATGAGGCACGCAGACCGCAGCGACTTCACATTGTTTCTCGCATAGCCCCTCAGACTTTTTAAAGAACTGCCAATCATTTCATGGTAAATTACGACCGATTTACAAGGGAAACAAACAGCGCCCGCCCTCAACTCACGCAATTCATCGCAACGCCAACGCCCGTTCAAAACCACAGTGTGAAGCGATAACATTGCAGTTTTTAATCATCGTCTTGTTAATCGTCTGTGAATGCAAACGCCCCCGCACGTAGCCCCGTGCCGGATTCAAACATTTTAAATTCATGAATGAAGTGCCACTCTCCGGGGGCACAACAAAAGCCGCCCACAATGGCCGGGCGGGACGCTGCCACCGCCGCCGCCGCCGCCGCCGCCGCCGTTCTGCTTCGTACTGTTGGGATGATGCAAAACGAAATTATTTTCCCGACAAAAAATAGTTCTTCTACGGCGGTTAAGGAATAAGCGCAACGTGCATTTGTAACCAGGTTACCTTCCGACCTCGGGGAGCCGCCCACCGCCGCCTGCATCAATAACGAACCCTGGTGCATGTGCATACATTTTCCATGCATTTAAATTTCCAGGCACCGGAGTTTTATGAATTTTAAGGATCAATTATAAGATGTCAGGATCAGAGCTTATGAAAGTCTCCATTCTTCTCCCATTTTTGCGCCTTTGATCCCACCAGCCCCGATGGGGACCGGGAATTGCTTTCACTTATTGGAATATTAAAAGTGCTTCAGGCCGGAACACTTCCGATGCACCGTCGCTCGCCCAACCCCCGGTGGGGCCCCTTGTCACGGGCATATGAAGTGCAGGGAGAAGCGCCTGCACAAAAACTTTGGGGCCCCACGAGCGAATTTTATGAATGCTCCACTCCACACCGCGCTGGCGAGAGTCCCGGGCCTGGCTAAATGAAAGTTTTAACTTTGTCGTGGGTGGGCCAGGGAGCAAGGTGGTTTCATGGAGCCCAACTCGGTGACGGAATTTGTTCAAGGTTGTGAATTGGGACTGCAGCGGTGAAATTTCATTGGCAAAAACCCGAGCGACTCGCTTTCTTTTGGATAGGTCTTTCCTTGAGCCCGGGCATTCGTCACATAGGACCTGCTCCTGCATTTGCCTTTCCCAAAGCTGATAAAATTATGAAGTCTCGGGCATTATTCATGGATAACAAATCAATTCAAAGGGTGCTTAAGGATTACAAGTATACAATGGAAAATATTCCAAATCGAAGGTAAAGATAGTAAACGTTAGCAAACAATTTTTGTAGAATATCTGAAGAGAATCGGGCTTATAGCACCGTCTGAACTTTTATCGATTTTTCACCAAGTAATATTCTTCAAAAATTATGCACCACGAAGAAGAGTTCATTAGGCGAACTCTCTACGGATAGCTCGGTTGTATAAGTGCTGCAGAGAGATAAAATCAAAATTTTAATATACCTTCCTATGAACTTGATAAAACGAGGTACATAACAAAAAAGCTATTCCCATATATTTTACGAGCTTCTTGAGACCATTTTAAGGATGAAAGTACGAAACATTGAATGTAAATTTGTGCGATTTAAAGTAATATGACAACGATTTTTCTCCACCTTGTGTAACATTTTTCACTACTGCTTCACATCCTCTCCGAAATATATGTTGTTTTATGCTATATGCATAGATAGACGAAATTTTACTAACTGATTTTAAGAATCATCTCCTTCTAAGCAAAAGACTAGGCACATAATCTACTAACTAAATCCGTAGTTCCAAGAGTCAAAATTTCCGAATTCTTAATTTCGAAATAATTATTTAGTATGAATTTTTTCCCCGTCCTTCTTTCGTGACTAAAAGGGTGAGCCAATAAATTTTATAAATTGTTTTCTCATCTCTAAAGTAAGGATTCCGGCAAAATAGAAACTAGAAAAAAGAAAATTTGTTTACTTTCCTTTACATAAAATATAGTCACTAAATCTGGCCATTTTATCAATCACATACATATATACATAAACATTATTCTGAAAAATATTTGAAAAAATAGGTAGAAACCTCGAAAGGCAAACGTCTTATGAAAATCCAAATTTCAAAGTTTTCTAAAAATGAAACTTTTATATTATCACGTTTCCATCTGTTACAGACATTTTTTTAAGTAGTTTTAATTATATTTGTTATTTTGAAAATGGGAGAGAGGGAGAAATCTGTTTATAACCTCAGAAGACCTTTAATAACCTTGGACTTAGAACTCAAAATGTAAAGGAATTTAAGGTCGTCGAAGGTAATTAACATGTTTTGCCTCTTATCTCTACAGCTTTTATATAAAATGTTATTTTCCTATCTGTTATAGTTTATTTTAACAAGAGTGAGTCATATTATGTATATGTGACTAATATTTTTTCGAATTTTATTTATATCCATTTGTACAAAAAAAAACATATATAATAGTATATTTTGAGCCTTACAGTGTGTTATGGCGTAAGCAAATACAAAATCAAGAAAACTCAACTTGACCATCGAAATATTTTTTGGTAATAATGCGCGACAAAATAAAAGTGACCAGAAATAGTGACATATAAATTGTCTGGTTAGAAAAAACTATCGACCACTCCTACTCCTTAAAAAATCAATTTAACTCATTCCAGAAAAATAAGAGCTGAACAAAAATATTTCTCGTATAATGTTTGTTCAATTAAACAGATTTCCCGTAACGAAATAAAACGTGCCAGCTTCTAATAATGTTTTCAAATTGCTTTAACGTCAGTAGAGATTAAAGTAATTTTCTGTACTAAGGAAATCATCTCAGTGCTCAGGAAATTACAGTGATTTTGCAAATGAGTCGTGACGACTTAAGGACCAAAAATGTATAAAGTTACATAATTATTTTTTAATATGTTGCTAATGAGGTCTACAGATGGTGCTCACTGAGTTTAGGTCCTGATTTTCTTATAGCATATAGTATTATAGATAATGGACTCATAGTCGTAGATGTGGGTGATTAATCACGTGTCCTCGTCAGTGCGATAAAGAAGTAGTTTTCGAAGGGACAATGACTAGTGAGTCGAGAAGTTAGACCGCTCCTTTTCATGGCTCTATATCTTATTCGTTTGTCTGTTTACCTTGCAATTACTGGGGTTTCGGGGGTTCATAGCCAGCGCCCTCGGGACACACCTGACATTTGGCTGATGGTTTGACTAGATAGCGTTTCCCAAGTCCTCTTTTTTTTAAACTATTCCCAGGTCCCGGAACGTGTCAGGGCCATGAACGCCAGCATAAAGCTGCTGCTGATAGTCCGGGAGCCAGTTACAAGAGCAATTTCTGATTACACGCAATTACGGAGCCACGCCGGGACTGCTTCATTACCGCTGGCCCATCTTCATCATCAGCAGCAATCATCTTTCTCGCAGTCCTCATCTTCATCATACTCGACAGTGTCGGAGGCGGGGGGCTCCGGGGGCAGTGGGGCTGGAGCCTCATCTCCGCTAACATCGTCATCGTCGTCGTCGTCATCGTCGTCGTCATCATCCGCAACGACCTCCTCCACCTCCTCTAAGTAAATTTGCATTAATTACACCCCGACACATGTTGGCCCCATATATTTACATATGAATTTTTGATGTCTCTTTGAAGGACGTTCGAGGAACTGGCCATTTTTCCTAATGGGACGGTCAACGAGGCGTACAGGCCGCTCACCATCTCGATGTACCACCTGCACCTACACCGCTGGCTGGAGGTCTTCCCTCGGGAGCAGTTGCTGGTCGTAAACGGGGATCAGCTAATCGAGGATCCTGTTTCGCAGCTGAAGCGGATAGAGAACTTTTTAGGTATAAAATTCGAATTTAACCACTCCCCTTGGCCGCCAAATCCCGCCCACTAACGAGGAGCGCTTTACTTCTTCCAGGTATCGAGCACCGAATCAATAGCAACCATTTCTACTTTAATGAAACGAAGGGATTTTACTGTTTACGCTACGACAGCGGTGATAGATGCCTGCGGGAAACAAAGGGACGCAAGCACCCCCACGTCGACCCCCTGGTCGTCTCAAAACTGCGGCGGTTCTTCGCCGAGCACAACCAAAGGTTCTACGAGTTGGTCGGGGAAGACCTCGGCTGGCCTGAGGAGTAGCAGGAGCCAGGAGGAGACGATACCCCCCGTGACGTAGACAATTTTATTATTTAAGCTGAATTTATTATCCCTGCAGAAAAGTTAAGTTCTATTGATTTTTAAGGTTCCAATCAAATTTGATGAATTTCATGTAATTGAGCTCATTAAGAAGTTTGCCCAAGTTGCGGCATCAAATTTATCGTCCCCTGATCCGGACGGTATGCCCGAAATGTTGTGATTAATTTACGTCCTTACGTTTTATATCGAGAGCTTACGTTCCCCCAAAAACTTCTGGTCGGGAGGTTTGATGGATTTTTCATGGGCCTACCCGGGCAGATTTGAATACGAATTTGGCCACCCTTCCACAGAAGGTTTCAAAATGCGATTTCTCTTGATTTAAGCTATGATAGCTTGAGTCGTCTTAATTTCTTTTGTTTTTCGCCGATCTAAGGTAGAAAGGAGGACATTTTCGAGACTTTAAAGAATCAATGCATTCTAATCAAAATAACTAAATTTTTCTATTACATAGAATGGAGTTTTCGAATTATTACGGGCCGTATAAAAAGTAAAAAGTTTTAACGTAAAACGCAAATATTAAATATGGATATAACCGCAGTAACACAAATTCAAACATAGCTGAATCGAACGATTCAAACTTTTTTGTATACATAAATTCGTTAAATTTACATTGATTAGGATGATTGATATTGACGAGAAAACGATTGATGATTCATATTGACGAGAAAACTCCACGAATTCCATTGCCTTTAAAATATTAACCAAATAACTCAACTCATAAAGAGATTGCTACAAGTTGGGTTTTTGTATTGTCATCCTATTTATCTTCTTAGCCTCCTCGAATTTGCATCTGAATTTATGTGAATTTTTCAGAGAAGAAACTACAATTGAACCAACCTGTGGAGAACTGTATTAGAAATATTGCGAAGGGTACTATCATATTATACTTAAAATTAATATTATTTATTATTACCATCTTAAAGCGACCTAGAATTTAGAACAACTTCCTGATCTCACAAATATGTATCTTAATTTTCTCAACACAAGGAAGGAAAGCTAAATATACCTTTAATGAAATCACAGAAAGGATATGTCCTGAATGACAATATTCAATCTAGAACTTTTCAAAAACTGTTTATTTTTCTGGAATTTGATTTTTTAAATCAACTTATCAACTCGACGGGTCCTATTAAGAAGGAACTAAGTATTTTGTGTTTCCTAAAAAGAATCTAAGTATTTTGCGTATCCTGAAAGAGATCTAAGTTTTTACTGTCTCCTAAAACGGATCTATCTTTAATTTGTAGTGTAAGAAAGTTCTAAGTCCGCGGCGCCAAAAAAAAATGATTGAGAAGCACTGCTCCCTGTAAGACAGTGCTATCTCCACCCTGTCATGAAAGAAAGTGCTATGTTCATTTTTTGGTAAAAGAGAGTGCTATCTTTAAAATTCAAAGAAGATAGATGTAAGTCAGCTTAATTATTTATGGTTATAAAAATAAAAGTGATAATGTTTTGTAAATGTACAAAAAGCAAAAAACGCGAACCCAACTTATCAAAAATGCTTCGAAAACGAGGGAAACAAGCACACAGACTGAGGTCTAGTCTGAGGTGGAAAAACAGTTAGACGCTGCACACGACCCCAACATGCGCCTCGCACGTTGGGGTCGTGTGCAGCGGTGTAGTGTGCGATTCCTCATATCTCAAATCTTGCTCGCATCTCAAAGCAAAATATCGCTCGCTCGGCGGCTCGTATCTCAAAAAACTCGTATATTAGGGCACTCGTATCGATATCGAGGTGAGGTACCACTGTTTAGATAGATTGTAGTGAAACATTCAACTTTTAACCATATTTCTATCACTGATTTGCAGTTAAGAGAAGATGGAACGAGGTAAGTTAAATAATATTTTACAACACTCATGTTCACGTAGAGAATATTGAAATAATTGGTAATACATAAAAATTTTATTGCGTTTGGGCTGTTTTTTTAAAAAAATGTTTCTGAAAGCATGAAATTTTTTAAACTTAGCTGCAAAAATCGAATTTATAGAATTAATGAAACAAACCAACTTTCCGGAATTTCTTAATTTATTCAAATAATTGTTCGGCAACGTCAGCGAGATGTAAGAGTTGAACTCGTTGGATCGCGCTTTTACGGTAGGATAAGGACAAAATATTTTTGTTTCAGTTAAACGTGGAGTGTGATTAGAAATGTTTTAATGTTTTGATAGAAAGAATCGGTCTACTAAAAGTCTAGATCCCTTTGCTTCAAGATGATTCGATTACATGATTTCTGTAGCGATATAAAAAAACTGTGCTATCAAAAACAAAGGAAATAATATTTCCCGTGCTCAACAGTTTTGTTTTATGAAAGAATCTACGGTCGTGTGCAGCGTCTAACAGTTTTTCCCACCTCAGACTAGACCTCAGTCTGTGTGCTTGTTTCCCTCGTTTTCGAAGCATTTTTGATAAGTTGGGTTCGCGTTTTTTGCTTTTTGTACATTTACAAAACATTATCACTTTTATTTTTATAACCATAAATAATTAAGCTGACTTACATCTATCTTCTTTGAATTTTAAAGATAGCACTCTCTTTTACCAAAAAATGAACATAGCACTTTCTTTCATGACAGGGTGGAGATAGCACTGTCTTACAGGGAGCAGTGCTTCTCATTCATTTTTTTTGGCGCCGCGGACTTAGAACTTTCTTACACTACAAATTAAAGATAGATCCGTTTTAGGAGACAGTAAAAACTTAGATCTCTTTCAGGATACGCAAAATACTTAGATTCTTTTTAGGAAACACAAAATACTTAGTTCCTTCTTAATAGGACCCGTCGAACTATCGTATTTCGGAAGGAAAAGCAACTAAAATTTTGTTGTTCCGCAAAAACGTTTTTTTCATAAACAGAGAAAAGTGTAAAATATCCAAAGACCGAAACATTAACAAATTATTCTTAAAAGAGAGTTCTAAATTTTTAATTTAAAAACTACAAATTTATAAACAGAGATGAATTACCATTCGCAGGAATTGGATCCATATGCCCAACAAAATTTTCCGATGTTTTCTACAACATTACAAAAAATGTGCAAAATCTGTGTACGCCCCGAAAACATATTTTAAACCTCATGACTCAAAGTTTGCGATGAAAGAGTTTCTAAACAGTCGAATACAAATTAAATTTGGTGATGAATTTTCCCTACAATTTTTTTCTTATAAATCTAAGTGATTTGTAAGTATCAAACGAAAGGACTAATTGTATTGTTACACTAGCCCAAACTATGTACATTTACCTTGTTTAAGTATAATTTTATCTGTTTTGACATAATAATGTTATTTAGCAGATCATAACAAAATCTTTTCTATCCAAATCAATTGAGAAGTTCAGATTCCTGATTCACCTATAAAAGAAACCAAAGAATAGAAATGAATGAATGATTTTTTTTACGGGTTGATATAATTATATATAAATATATCTAAATAAAACATACTAGGGACACATGTCACATAAACGTTTCCAAATGAAAGCCTTATCGGCGTGAAATATAACAATTTCTTATTAACCTATATAAATTGTTACCTTCCTTGCTGAATATTTTCATTTGATGTCATTTATATGACATATAAAACAAGAATATACCAAAAGTGGTCGTACCCCTTTAGATTATTTTTCTTATATCTCCAGTCTTGCATAGAAGAGAGTTGAGGTTGTAATCCTCACTGAATTTTGCTTACGTTACGAAACATTTTTGATAATAAAATATAATATGTATTCATTTTATTTGTTACAATATTAGCCATACAATAAATGATTTAATGAGCATTCACCTTTGCAAATACGAAATTCGCAATTTGATTGGAACTTAAAAAAGCAAGAACATCTAACTAACTTTAAACAGATAAAAACAAAATTGCAAAAGTGAAACTGCATGACTGCATCAGCTAAATGAGGACGCCCTTCATGAGGTCATTCGAAGCAAGCACACAAAGTCAATTGTTGCGCAGAGCTGCTCTATAGAAAACTCTTGAAAAATAGTCCCCGGCGAGCACTATGCACTGCAGACCTACATTGAAATAATTTAGAAAATCGAAGGATCATCCCCGGCATGCAATGCGACCTTTGTGTCTGAAGAGATTTTTCATAATTTCACCCCATTCCATTGCACTAGAACCGCATCTGGATTATGGAGGAGAGCCATTTTCGCGGGCGCATTGTACCCAGCTGACTATGTATCAACAGCAACAGAATTGCTATTTTCACCGGGGAGGGGGAAAAAAGTGAAAATTTTGTATAGCGCAAAATAATTTTATTCCATTAAAGCGAGGAGAGGTATTTTCTCTGGTGCCAGATGGGTCCCTCACTTTTATTGGGATGACTTGGGAACAAACTGAGTGGAGTTGGTGGGCGGTTGTATACGGGTGAATGGGTTCTGGTGCCAACCCCCTCCACCGCGCGAAAAACCCGAAACGACAGCGGGAGGAATTATTATTCATTACACAAAGCACTTCCGAAATGTCTCGCTTTTAAAAATTAACATCAGCAAAATTTTCAAGGGATATTAACAGGTTTTTTGTTTTCTCGTTTTCATTTTTAGTCCCCCGCGGAAGTGTTTTTGCGCTTTTAAGCCCTGTTAAGTTTTCATACTTACAGATTGTGAAACGGCGATTTACGGAAGCAAATTAAATTGCATTTCACTTCCGAAATACTTCTGCGTAATTGACCCATTTTCATAATTCTCAGATTCGATAATATACTGAAATTTTTCTTAGACAAAATATGCCTACTTCGTTATTAGAATCATTATGCATACGTTAGAAGATTTATCCTATACTGTGATAGACCAATATACAATAGAAGTTTTTGAAAGTAATTTGAAGGAAATTTCATTAATTTAAAAAAATAAAAATATTGCTACATACCGTGTATGCCAAAGATCGTAATGTCTGAGCGGTCTTCTGATTTAGACGATCTGATCTCTATGAAAAACTTACCAATTGATTATAATTAATTTAAGTGTATACATATCGTTAGAATCTTGAATTCTTCATCGATATTGCTCGTTACGTTTTGATTAGTTAGAGTTTCTTAATAAAGAGATACGAAAGCAATCGTCACCAGCCCCATAAATTTAAAATACAAAATTTCAAGTCAATTCCGCAATTGAAGTCCGTGTATGTCTTAAAAAAATAATTCTGAGAAAAACGCTCAAATAAGTTTCCTGATTCTTCCAAGTCATTTACATATTTTGAAAATCCTTTAAGTATTTACACATAACAATGTTTACATTATAAATTTAAACTTCAAGTACATACATACATTCAAATCAAAAATCAAATGGCTTTCTTCAAAAAATACATATCATGACATCAATTTTAACTTTAAAACTATTCTATTGAATATATCTTAAATCTTTTGATTTAGTTGAATAAATTTAAATTCGGTTAGCGAAAAATATGCCTTGCATCTAATCAGAAAACTTTTACGTCGTTAGTGAATTTGGTGGTATTAGTTTTTTTCATTTCTAATATGCACTGCCCAAAATTCAATTAAAAACTACATAGTGAATGGATCCAAAATCAAAATCAAAATAATATACCATATATAACAAAAACCAATCCGAGGTTAACTGAGTAGTTAAGAATGTGTTTTGAATACATACTTTTAACGTATACATATTGTGCTTATTTCTTTCTTTAACTTATAGAGTTTAAAGGGTTTCGGCGCACTAATTTATTAATCACAGTCCCGTCCCGACTTTAAATTCTGATGCAGTCATTGCAGTTTCATTTTAACCAAGTCAGCTTCAAAATAACAACCAATCACACAAAAACGAAAACAATGCCAAGTAATCAGACTGAAAATAAAATAACCACAAAAATCGAAAATTAAAATCAGTTTTTACAGGAAACATATCAAATTCAGTTGGCTTAAGAAGATGAAATTAATTGTAAAACCGAAGGTTACTTTAGGCATATCAACAAAAAAAAAAATCAGAAGCAATTTTTTCAATATTGATACACATAAAGTGTGGAATAATATTCGAAAAAATCTAGAATTTAAGTAAAATGAAAAATGAATGTGATTTTCGATAGCATGTAAGAGTTTTAGGGCAACAAATCATTTATGGTGTCTAAGAAAAATAAAATTTAGGGCAAGCAAAACTATATTTACAAAATGGAAAAAAAAATGATGCAACAAACAAAAACATATCAAATATTACAAAAAATGAAATTCGAAACCAAACATATCAAACTAAATAGGTAAATTATATACAATGAAACTTAGATTAGACATATCACTTTTGCGCAAAGAATATTAGGTATTTTCCGTTAACAACTAATTAGCATATAAGTTATATTTTGTATTGCTGATTTAGGTACATATTTCTAATTGAATGAGGTTTATATCCGAACTTTTGTTACTTCACGTTTTAGCGGTCGGTGTGACTACTATTTTGGTGTTGTTACTAGTGAGTAAATTAGATGATAATTTTTTTATAAAAATCAATTCGCCGTTGAAGAAACAATTTAGACTCTAGGAAAAGTTTTGACCCGTCTGACCGGGATATCATAAACATATCATTTTGATTGTATGAAAGTTTACCTGTTTTTCAGGTATAAGTAGCCAAAAGTTGTACTTTGATATGGAATCAAGTTTATTTTTTTATTTGTTCTGCAGTAGTAGATCTCTTTAGGATGATAGGTGGAAATAACAAGTCGCTTATCACTAGATTTGCCGTCCATCATCATCTTACTTGAAATCTCGCCTGCTTAGTAAACGATTTGGAGAGTTCCCGGATAATATCATAAAGGGGTGCTGTGTTAACCCTTATTTTATTTCAATTATATCTTTGTAACAATTGCGAAATTTTTACAACAAAATATGATACCACTTTTATTTATTTTATATAACCTAAAAGTTGTTGGAGTACTTATTTATATTAGCATCGAATTTTAGAATACACTTTTACGACACATATCCTTTCTCGGATACGTTAATAAAATATTTAGGACCCTTTTGTAATTAGCTGACTTGAACATTTTTTACAATTTTCACTTCTTCACAAGGATTTTTAAGATGCCCCCATATTTCTATGAGTGCGTCCAATCGTACCAAATTAGGTGTTTTCATATACAGGGAAACTGTGTCTGACCCCGGACCGCCTTTTTTGAATCGCATTTCTGCTATTGTTCCACCAGAATCTACAATCATAATGTATGTGATGTTGTAGAAACGTGGCATTCCCTAAGAATAACAAATTTTAGTCAAATATCACTTTCGTTATAAAGAACTTTTCAAATGCCCAAGTTAAAAAATACTTATAATAGTAAGGCAACATATTCTTAATATGTACAATATTTTCAAAAATTCAACAAATTCAAATAATTTAAAATGTCAACTTAGGATGAAAAGTTTTGTTCTTGCGAATAATCTCAACTTTAATTTACAGATTCTGCAACATTGCATTTCAGAATTCAGTAAATATGATCTGCATATATTACCTCAGGGGGATATGTGTATATTCCTTCCGCCTCACCCAATAAGAAACTTGTCCTTTTTTGATAATAAACAATTTGCATATCTCCAGAAATTTGTTTGCCCTGTATCCAAGTTCGTCCTTCATAAGAGCTGCTCTGGACTAGCAAAAAGATGTAAACAATAGCACTAAAACCCAGTAAAAGACAGTTCATCTTTTAAGTAATGAAGGTCGAAATCAAAATTATTTAAATTATCATGAAATGTTTTCGTCTACTTGGTAACTCAATTTATACTACGCCGTTTTGCTAAAATCTCTGTATCTAATTGTCATATATTGTATTTAACCAGTTGTGGCAAACAATAGAATACTACACCGTATTTCGTAAAATTTCAATAAGAACAAATATTTTAAAATGCTGCAATAAAACACATAAAATAACACATGTGTAAAACAATATACTTCATAGGAGAGATTCATAGAACTAGAATTACCAACTCTTAAATGCAACTAAACGTTAAGTTGGGATAGAAATAGGTTCTATCTACCTAGTTTTTATTTTCCTATTATATCGAATTGGCATGATTCTATTTAAGGAAAAAGAAATTCTTTCTTTTTTAATAAAGCTCAACAAATAAACCGAATTCGAAAGCAAGCATACAGGGCGCAATAGTGTTGTTCTAAATGCATTAATTTGAAATAAACATTTTTCGACAGTTTACACTATTTCCCAAGATTATAGAGCTTGCAAGAAGAGTTACGTTGGTTGCCATTGCTGTAAACAATAAGATTGATAATTACAATTCAATACAATTCTTAGTTTGTCTAATTAACGGTTTAACATCTTAAAAGATAGGAGGTTGTTGCCATTCTAGTATTTCAGATAATTGTAAAAGCTACTGCCAAGAATAATATTAAATTTCTACTCGAAATGTATTCATTAAAAGAATAAATAGTAACCAATATTAAATTCGTACTTCGACAATTTCTCCGCAGAGCAATTTTTATTTTTTAAAATGTTTTGTATTTTACTTTTATCCTCGGGAACAACCCCAAGCTACTTAAAATAAAACGAGAAGAGGTCAAGACAGGAGTAACTGAAACATATCAAGCAAAAACCGAAATATCGTTTACATATCAATTTAGCTTTAGGGTAGCGACACTAGCCAAGAGAGCAAATTTTATTTACCTATTGAAGATAAATGGAAGATTTGTATGTATACAAAATGTATGATATTATATATTTACCTGTAAAATAGACAAGAGAAAAATGTGTTATTTATGACCGTCTTTTATAGGTATTATTGCTTTTTGGTTTATTGTAAAAACTATTCTAAGTATTACAGACGACGCGTGGTGAAGACGGCCAGTGTGAGCATTTTGTGCGTTTTTTACATGTTCATATTGAATATCAAGAAGACATTCAAGTGTGAGGATATGTTAGTAGTCTAAGGTTTAATGCAGTTACTAAAAGTTTGTTTTAAGTACCTGTAAATGTCGAGAGGATGTTAAGTTTACATTTCGAATGAGATTTTATAAGCAACAAAGCATTTCTCTTAAGTTCTTCAACCACACCAGCTAGTAAAATTCGAGTTACGAATATTGTTAAAGGAGAATTACTCTCTTTTTTGTTGCATTTGTAAAAATTCTAAAATCATTTAGATATTACCACTAGATACAATTAAGCAATTTTGACTGTTTTCTTACTGTATTGCGCACAACGCCTCTGTTTACCTTGTTTATTATCGACATTTTTTTTAAGATGCCAAAATAAACAGATTTCTTCGAGTGCTGGAATAAGGAGCACTATGCTAATGAAAGTCATAGTGTAAAAAGACACTGGATAACAAAAAGCAGTTAGAAACAACGAAAATGTTATTATAAAGTGATCAATTTAAGCTTAATTCGAAGTAAATGCAATACAAAAACACCCGCAATAAGTCGTTTTATAATTTTATACCGAGCGCGATTAAGCGACACGTTAAATGAAGTTAAAAAGCACACACGAAAATGAAAGGAAAATGCTTCTTACAGAAGTTTGCTTTTTGCCTAGCGCTTTATCATCTCATACTTAAATTTTTCACAATTTCTACAAAATATAAACGTACAAGCATCTGTACTTAGGCATATCGTTATAATTTCAACTTCGAGAAATGTCTTTAATTTGCTGTTTCGCTAGCTCTACTACTATTGTATGGGAAACTACTAGTAAAGAAATCTTACAAAACTTAAAAAAGAGGCAAAATGAAATATTTCGAATTTATTTCCACCCTTATCTAATAGCTGTACAAATTATATTGTATGTCTATAAGCGTAAAAATGCTACCACATAAGAATTTTCGGAACAACCGTACACATATCGAATCCACTAATTCTAAGACGTACCTACTGAACCATTTTTTCGCAAACGTACTCGTACATATCATCAAACTCAACAAAAGAAAAACATATCGTCTAGGAATCAATGCAACCGAACAGACATCTTAAATGTACCTTGAGTGCTAATGTATTTTGGAAACTTAAATAAATGTAAGAAAATTATAATAGCTGCAGCGTTTTATTTAAATATTAAGGGAGTTTGTGCTACTGACGTAGACATGAACATTGTCTTATTAAATTACGTACTGAACTGAGCAACCTTTACCTTGAACATAATGTGTGCAGCCTGTATCGTAACGTCGAATTTAAGCCGGAATCTAAGGTACGTAAATGTTTGCGCAAACTTGCAAAGCGTAGACGTAAGACGTCCGTATGTTAAGACATTCGTGATGTAGAATAAGTCGACTGATATTCAGAAATTTTAACAAAAAGAAAATAAATAAATAATAATTTTAAGCCTTTATGGTTTCTTCCAGATCATGCGTCAGATCATACGTCGTACCTATTATACTCATATTTATTCAGAATTATTAAAGTTTTTAAAAAATGTTTTGCTGGAGGGACTGGTAAGCAGGGCGCCACTACCGGGATGGAAGACATGGAAAACTCATACCTAAAATTATTTATGATATGAAATTCCATACCTTCATGGCTATCCCTACGTAACTAACGGTTCTTATATTTTAAACTTTTACAGAAAAATAGCGCTGTGAGAGGCCTATTGTATGAATATTCTAAGTTTATGTACAAATGAAAGGTCCAGCTGCGTCTTAAAATTTATCTTAGGTCTAAAATGCTTCATGAAAGACTAAATTATCTAGCAATCTCAAAAATATGTACCTTATATACATACGTGCATGAAGATTTTATTGAAAAACTGAACCTAAATGAAATTATAAATATATTTTTATGAAAAGGAAGGACACAAAAAAAAGTAATTACATATTTAAGTTGTTTACTTGTCATTATTTAAAAACCTGTTTTAAATTCATTGGATTATTTTGGTTTAATGATATGGAATTCCATACCATCAAAGAAGTATTTAAGCTCCATATCATAAAAAAATGTGTATATATGTAAGTACATATTTCAAAAGCACTTTAACTGACCCAAATCATAAGATACATTTTTGACAAAAGAAAATTACCTTACATTTTTTATCATCTTCAAAACAACTTAAAACTGGGCACTTGAGTAGGTATTGATGTACTCGTATCAGTGGTGGCTCCAACGGGGGGACTGGGGGTAATTACCCCCCACCCCTCCCCTTAGCTTATTGAAATATTTTTCTTCGAACATACAAAATTTAATTATCGAACGAGTGCGCGAGAATAAAATCTTTCCATCTACTTTGTTTATTTTGCGAATTTATACGTATTTGACTGGTTTTATCATATAGATAGGTAGATAGCAGTAGATTTGTTAGTCTAGCTTTTATACTGTTCTTCGATTTGTTCTTTATAGTTGGCTATATCTAAAGAAATCAATCTGTTATTAGGAATAACGGCTTGACTTGTGGTTTTTTTATATCTTTCTAATTTAGCAGTTACTGCTTTCCATTTTTATTTTTGTAGGTGTGTACCCCTTTCTAGATCAAGGCTGAGGAATAATAACATGCACATAGATAAGTTAAGGCCTGAAAGAGAAAGCTATTTGCCAAAAATAGATTTAATTTATGTTGTCGTACTGTTTATTATTAATTATACTGTTCATTATTCAACTCTTATGAATTTGTTCTCTCAATATATCAATAAAAAAGTTACATATTGAACAAACTCTTGTACAAGAATTACAAGAAATATAAAATTAACTGGTCATCCTGAGAAAAGATTGTAGGATGAGCCTTTATTTATCGCATCTGTCTCCCCCTTATTGCATTGAACGTTCGAACTTATCAGTACATCAGTGAGGTGAGTCAATTGAACTCAGCCCCTTCCCCCCCCCCCCCTTCACATTTTTTCCCACGGCAGATTACCCCCCCCCCTCCCCCCCGGCCATATGGTCTGGTGCCGCCCTTGACTCGTATTCAAATGAAACTAAAATTGTCAGCCTCACTATTTTAGAAACCCAACACTAAGACTGTCTAGTTATAATAGTCTTTAAAGCGAAAATATACACCGTTTTGTTTATTAACGCTACCTTTATTTATTTATTTGCGATATGCGTATGGAGTAATTTTACCAGTCAAGAGATATCAAATTTTGATATGCAGTATATTACATACAATATTTTCCATTATGAGAATTCTGTTCTGAGTTTTATTAGAAGTTCTTCCAAAAAAATTGGAGAACCTTTGGTTTTGAAATCTTTGTATGTAGGACTTGTCCGACCGATCTTAGAATATGCTAGTTTGGTATTATTATTCCGTCGATGCATGAAGGATTATATCAACACAAAAGCGATTTCTTCGACTTGCTTTAAGTTATCTACTGTGGCAATCGACTTGAATTAACGACTTAAATTATATCTCTCTATCTGCATTGATTGAAATGTCGCCGTAAAATTGCTAAAGCTGTTTGTGTGTATCAATTACAAATATAGATTGTCCTGAATTATTGTCACTTTTCAATATTATCATAAAATCTTATAAACTTTGAAACTCGTATTTCGTAACTAATGAAACCAATTATGACTAAATTAATAAATAAATAAATAAATAAATAACATAGCTAGGGTAGGGTAGAAGATCCAAACGACAAATTTGTTGAAATTTTTTTATGGTCAGATGGTCTTACCAAGCTGTGAAATATTATCTGGACAAGTGAAAATAAATAAATATAAAAATTTAAACTTCTTATGCGTCGTACAAACTGTGTTCGAATAAAACAATGACGTGTTGAAAAAATTGCGCAAGCTTTCCATATGTTCGTCATAGAACATTCGTCATAAAACAATGAGAACAATACATTTTAAATTTTTGTCGTCGATACATACGCCAATAACGCTTTAATATATATTACACCAAGTAGAGATGATATTCATTAGTTGCACTTTAAGTAAGAAAAACAAGGACATCATATTTTCGCGCTTAATACTTGCGATTTTTCATTACGAATTGTATTTATTTTATAATAGAATATATTTAAAATGAAATCATTTTTGATTTTCCCACTGCTGTTCTGTGCAGTTTTTGCGGTATCAATAATTTGGGGCGAGAAGAAATCTGAAGAAAAACTACTTACTATATTATAAATAGAAAGCACGTAACAACTGGTGGAGGTGATCGAGGAATCTTGTGGGATGATATCAAAGTTGGTTTTCCTCGTAGAGTAAGTAATTTATTAGTTATACTCTTTGGGTCTTAAACATCACATTAAAAACAAAAACTAACGCTTAGAAAAAATGTAATTCTGCCATTCAATTTTATTTAGATTTTAGCAAAGGCGCATACAATGTTACATACATATGTAATATGTATATGGCTCTTCTTTTATTTTATTTTAAATGTATAATTACAAAAGATGAATCCTCTTTGAAGAATTATTTTAGTTTATGTTTATGTTTATTTTATTTATTAGTTATAAAAATCAAATTAATAACAATTTACTTTTCAAGGGTGAACAAGAAATCTATACTATCACACGAATGGATCTTAACGACACCGTAAATAACGTAATAATAAAAGAAGAGTCGTTCAATGATAAAAAGGTATATTTGTTTTTGCAAACACCCTTCTTGAAGCACTTTGAATTCGTATTAAGAATTTATGGGTATTATAAGGGAAAATGTTAAAAATGTTTAATTCAAAGAATTTATATTGAGGTAAAATTGGAATAAATATATTTTTATAGTCTCTACCTTTCACCATTATCAATACATACCTACTTGTTATGCTCAAAATAATTTTTAAGATTTCTTCAGAATATTAACACTTTTTCAAGTTTTCCATAGTGTTTTCCATACTTTTAGACATAGTTAAAACGCGGTTGTTTTGCCATTAGCAACCGCTCCTTGCTACAAAACCGGTGACGACGACTGCTAATGTTATAGACGAGAATGAAACTGCACGGCGGCGTAAGCAGTTGCAGTTGCAATTGTTCATATGATGAATGAGATCTTAAATAATATGTTTGACTCAAAGACATTTATTTACGTAGTTGAACGCAGTATATTAGGTGCTTATGTAGAATTCGCTATCTATTGTTAAATACCGCGGTTTGTTTCTGTCAAATGAGGATTGAAAATGTATGAGCTATTGCTACGACAAAACCCAACTATCGTCGATTATTAATTTCTATACCGTGGAATTTATGTCAGTCTAATTTTCGCTTCGACTTCAAACTCTTAATATGTTATATGTATATCATAAGTTGCAAAAGAGTTATTATTTTATATTTTTTAGATCTTCTAATGTTTCTAAGGCGGTTCTATCACACTTTTTAGTAATATCTTTGGAATGAGCCTGGACCTACATCTATATAATATATAAGGTTAAAAGAACAATAATTTGAATACAACATATTGAATTTTTAAACAACACATATAAAATAAAAGACACTATTTTGAATATTAAAAATTGAACATTAAATTAATTTAATTAGCTGAACTAAAAGTCCCATATATCTATTGTTACCAGATTTTAGTGAAATTTAGTATTAAGGGACCGCAATTATGCATCCTCCTTTTGGAATTCTTAAAAAGGATTTGAAATTCACATTCCCAAAAAATATGAAAAGATTAAATAAACATAAACTCCTAGGCAACATTTGCTCATCTCAAATTTTTTCGTTTATTACAATAATATATTCCAAATTATTATCGAACTTTAATTTACATGAAACCGTAATCGTTTAGCTATGATATCTTAGAAACAGAAGTTAATACTCAAACTAGCCAAAATATCGAAATAGGCCAAAATGTATGCAATTTGGATCAAAGGTTACATTTCTAAATAATTACTTATAAAAGTAAAATGTAATTCAAGACATGCACCTATTTCAATATTTTAAAAATATAACTAAAACAGAATATGGAGAAGTCACGAAATATTATACAAAAGGTGCATTGAAAAGGAGTACCTTTTTAACTTAAATTAGCTTTTTAAATACTTAATCAGAAACATTTTTATTCTATTTTCACTTAATTTAGATTTAGGAATAAAACATCACACAGTATCCATTATGATTGATTTATATTACATATATTAAATGTTTAATTATTTGAAGCTTTTTAAGAAGGGCTCGTATATTTTTTTTTTAAATTCATTTAAACGTACGTATACATTTTTTAATTTTCTAATAAGGGTAATTTAAATACATTTTAATGAAAATTCCATGGTAGAAAACCGACACGCCGCGTCGACTGCGAATATTTAGTAAAATCTTAGCATGTTATTTATTTATTTATTTATTGGGAGTTCTATATTTTATTTTAAACCATTTATAAAAATTTCCTTTAATTGTTCCGCCATAAAAGAAACAATATTTTTGAAAACATTTCATTATAAAAATTAGATCACAACATTTCTCGGTCATATGACTCAGCAAAGTAATGAATCATATAATATAGGTACATACTATGTTTGCTTTTATTCTTTCATAAAAATTTTACTATGTGTGTGTGCCTTTAGAATATTTCTTTTTGCAGCGCTGCTGTCGTGAAACTGCCAGTAAAAAGCTTGATAATAGCACACACAGCTAAAAACCACATTTTGTGTTTGATAAAAGTCGATATATACTTATGTACGTCAGTACAATTTAAAAACACCTGAATAAAGGTAAACAGAATAGAAGTTAATTTCTCAAAATCCCCTTGATATTAGCTACGCTGTGACTACGCTTCAAGGTGTTTCAAATATATTGTAAAGTGTCTGTTGTTCAATTTCCAATTGCATTTGAATCGATCTCCTCGCAGTTGAAAGAAGAGTTTTGTCCGAAAAAAGTTATAATTTAATTTTATCAGAACATGTTATTTTTAATTCTTTACGCTTTACTTACTTGTGAAATTCTCCCTGCAACAGTTGGAAAGTTAGAGCCGAATATAACAAGTTTAGGATATAGGAGGAATTGTTGTGGTGAAACCGATGTCTTCACGGCTTCAATTCAATCCACATATCCCACAACAACGACTTTAGATATTCCAGAAAAAGTATGTATAACATTTTATTTTTTACTTTTCTTTCTAACTAAATTTTTTTAAGGGAAGGGATTGGAACACTACCCTAACCAGGGTCGTTATAACAGATTTGAATGATAATCACTACGCTGACGTTTACGTAATTGGCGGCGGAATCAATCAAGGGTTTATCAGATTCAAAATTAAGTCTCCTTGGGCTAGAGGACTTACTTTACATGTTATTGCTTTTGGCTACGATAGCCAATATGCGTATAAAGATACTGAAAGGAGGAGGAGAGAGGGAGGACTAGATCCAGCTAAGGGAATGTATAATCCAAATGCCTATCACCATTGGTAGTTCAGTTTGTCGAGTGAATCAAAGTGTTTTTATATTTATAATTCCTTCCGATAATTTGTTAAATAGTTAATATACATGCATCAGCAAAGTTTTTTGTGTACCGACTTCGTAATTTCCAATAAATATTAAAATACTTTTCATGTAATAAAAAACATCTTTATTTTCATTTCAAATAAAATTAATTTAGTTCTTCTTTCCGATTCGCAACGTAATTCAAACATCAATAGCCATTTAATTTTTTTCTTTTCCACTATTCATTGATCAATATTATCGAATACCTAATTTACCCAATTTATCCAAAAGAAATTATATTCCAGAAAAAACCCATTATTTAGCAATTGAAAACAAATATTTTAGAAGACACAAATAATATAAAATACGACTTCTGCCTGTAGGTATACCCAATTGATAATAGGTTAATAAAATAAAGTGTCCACTACTGATAGATATTCTTTTATATATTTCTCATGCTTCATGCTTCCGTTCGACCCTAAAAATCCAAATTGGTTTGTATCATAATTTGTATTTTAAAGAATATAAAAGTCGCTTCCAAAAATCACAAATTAAATTTTCAAAAGAGATAAGGGGTAAAAAGTGAAATAAAGCGTGTTTTACATCTATTAGACTGTACTACGCACTATTACTAATGTTTTCTTATATTTGTTTGACAAATACACCAAAACATATGGGGTAAATTTTAAGATCTACATATAGTGTGACAGCAGCAGTAGGGACACGAAAAAAGTTTGCAATGTTTTCGGTATCGAGCAGATACTCGATGTTAATACTTTTTACTCGATTCTTTAACTCCTATCGAAAGAAAGTACCGGATCGCTTATAAGTGTACGTAATTACCCTAGTCTTCCCTACGATTATACATTTGATACAATAACCAAATCTAATTTTGATTTTCCGCAGAACATTCTAATTTTTTCAAAGAGGATTTTGAACCGAGGCGAAAAAATAGTCGTTTCATTTCTCAGAACCGATTATATTTAGTCGAAACCTTAATAATCAAAATAACACCATGTTAAAACTGATATTATTAATTCCAATAAATGTTCATATAACTCATATGGGTATTTGCATATCTTTAGGACAATATTAATATAAACTACGGAGTACGCGATTATTATCTATCAGTTATACAACAGTAAATTTGATATTAATTACAACTTTGTCTAAATTGAACGTGCAACTAGAAATATTTGCTGTAAGAACGTAATAGTAATAATTCAACCAGTCAGCCAAAACATTATTTATTTGAGTAGCTGCAAAAGATTTTAGGAAAAATTATAAAATGCAGGTATAAAACTTAGATAGATAATAATTTCGAAATCAGAAATCTTGAAAGCTCTTAATATATTAATTTTTAATGGAACCCCTTGAGTCCCTTTTATCGTCATATTAAATCTGGCAACATGAATTTTCAAAGCTGAATAGCAAAAGTTTAAATCAGCGGCCCTAGAAAGCTATACATACATATGTACACAGGTATACATATTCTCCTTAGAAAATTCCTTGATATAAAAAATTGGATCAACCGACTATCTTGAATTTTCAAATTTTATTATAATACCAGATTTGATATACAAGGTGTTTTGTTAAGTTCTAAACAGGGGTATGCCAATCAATTCTACAGAATCAACGTTTGTTCGGAGAATCCTCCCCTCCCAAACATTGGTCCTGCACCCCTAAAATGGCAATTGAAAATTTGGAGGGAGGGAACTCAGAAAATAAACAACACACAAGCGAAAAAGGCCGCGTCAAACTTCGAAAATGGCAATTTCAATACCCAAAATTTGACTTTGGCCTTTTATTTCGTCCTGCCGATCTTTTGTATGGGAAGAACAAAATTTTTTCTGAGAAAATGCACTCGATTGGCAGACCCCTGTTCAAACCTTAACAAAACACCCTGTATACATATTTTAGAAATCGCTGACGGTATAAATATATGCATGTGTTATTAAGTCTATAAATTTTAGACACATCACGTCATGCGCATGTAGGTATTACAGTCTTTGTTGAACATTATCTACAAGTCGTAATCGCTTAATAAAGCAGGCGCGGATTCAAGGGGGGGGTCACGGGGGTCATGACCCCCCCCAAAACAGCCCGCATTTCAAAAAATTGAGCTGAACCAATATTTTGAAAACCGAAAAACAAAAAAAACCACACGAACAAAACCTAGTTTTTGCAAACTTAAAACCGGAAACTAACCAAACGACCAAAATTAACTTATTTTTTTGCACTTTGAAAAAATTGGAATCAAAAAATTACTGAATCAACAAAATTGACTAATTTTCTTGCACAATATCGACTTTTTTTTATTATTTTTTCTATATTTGGATTGTAGGTATACTTCATATACTAGCATTTGTTTACAATCTGTTTACAAGTTCCAACTAAAAGCATCATTTAAAGCACAAAATCCAATCCTCTATTTTGTTTCGCAAATCTGTTAAGACATTTCTTAGTTTTGAAAGTACATTTTTTATATAAAAAGTTTATAATTTTATATAAACAATAAATTTATATATGAATGTAATGAATTTTTTCGTAAAACAAATTGGACGAGTTTTTACATAAGGTTATCCTGACTTTGTTTTTTAATTATTGAAGAAATTCGGTTTGCTTTGTTTATTTGGTTATTCATGTTATTTTTGTTATTTTTGATTTTTTTCTATCCTGTGACCCCCCCCAGAAAAAAATTCTAGATCCGCGCCTGTAATAAAGAGTGCAGATAGATATTATATTTCATATCATTCTAAATCAATCGGCATTCTAACAAATACACAATTAACAGACTTTAGGTACAAAGAAAATAATATACGAGTAACAACAAAGAACACCATTTATTTTAATATAACACATACCCTCCTTATGACGCACAGTTTCCCACATACACTCCCCATATATCATATTCTATGTCAAAAGCTCTCGCCTCTTTGGACTCAAAACGTATATGAACATACGTTGAATTAATGCCAGGAGTGAGTTTCTCAGTAATGCCATACGCAGAATTGTAATGTCTCACTTCAATTCGAGTTATCCGGAAATTGTGTTGATATCCCTTAATAGATTTCAATTATAATTATGCGCGATATTGATAAAAAAATGCATGTCACTTACAGCCTCAGGAAATCTGTCTATCTGTTCACCAGGAAATTCGGTTCTAATTCTTTTTCGGAACAAATGTTGATCACCTGTTTCCCTATTGCCCCATTTGTATTCCTTTTGAATTATTGTAGTTGTTTCAAGAATCACAAGTTGTAGTAACGCTATAAAAAGTATAAACTTCATCTGAAAATGAAAATTGATGAATAATAAGTTAACCAACCAATTTATAATTGACTTACTTTCGAGAACACAATTCAAACGATATTAACTTCACAAAATTACTTCATATATTGTTCAATATAATGGATCTGAAATGTTTTTATGGTTTAATTCGCTCGAGAAGCTAATGGACGCCGTGTACTAAAGTACGCAACACAGCACCTGTATAAATACAAAAATTGCGAATTTCAATAGTTAAGAAAGTAGGTGTACCATATGTTTGTCGTAATACAGAATTTATACGAATAAAATCAAACATTATTTTAATTATAATGAAAATACGGAGAAAATACGGTTTTCACCAAGCTCATATTTTTTAATCCATTTTTTAATAAAACAAAAACAGCTTCTCATTGCCAAATTAAAAATCATTTTATATGATTGCCAATTGAAGGAATTTGTTTTATTTAAGCAGATGTTAAAGAGAATATTTACGCCAATTTTTAGTTAAACGAGTATTGACTTCAATTTGCATGTATTCCCTGTTGAAGAATTTTTAAGTATTTTTTTAATTTCTGACATTGAAACAGCGGGTGTGGAATTAGTTTGACTCTTCATTAACACTTCTATTTTCGTTTTTCCAACTATATTTAATTTTACATACATACATATACATATATGTACATTAAATATATTATAGATCTTCCGGTTTTCCCGGAAATTAAAAAAAAAATTTAAATTTTCAATCAAAACAAATTTTTGTTTTTAATTTCTACCATTTCTTAAAAAATACTATAAGATCAAAAAAAAAAGTTAGGGTTGTTGAATTTTATATTGCCTATTTTCAAGAATAGTGGCTAACAATTTTTTTGTATTCCCGCTAGAACCAGATGAGCTATCAAATCACCAAATTCGAAATTTTAGTTTTTCATTTCCGATAGAACCAATGATAGAGTCTTTCCGCGTAATATTTCATACTGTCTTGTTTTTTCGAGAAGCTTTTTACCGAAGGAGCAATTGCCTTTAACTTTACAATTGTCTTGATATTAGGTAAATATTAAGTAGACTTCTAAGGAGTATTGATAACCTAACCACTGAATCATTTTTATTACGTTGTAAAATTCAGTATATTCATACGCAATTAATGAATAAAAGACTAACTTACTAAGATTAACTATTCTTAACTGAAGATGTAGAATAACACCAAGTGCAAAAACAAAATAAGAAGTTATAAAGTAAGTCAAATTATATTAACGAAAAGTAAACAGAAGCGATTAGATAAATATCACTAGATAATTATGCAAACAGTGAAAAGCAAACTCAAGCCTTAATATTATCGCATCGCATGTCTATGTAAAATTAAACTGATTTCACCCAAGTACTTATTTGTGGCTGCTTTTTGTTTTGATAACGCCAGTTCAACAAAACAAAATAATATTTAAAATTGGGAAAATCTCACCTCTCACAAATTCAGTAAGTATGTTTTTTGTTATAATTATTTTTCTCAGCTTTGTACTCATCTTAAAAGTTCAATGTAGAGAAAGCAGCGTTTGGAAGTTATGTGTTATGAATTGCCTTTATTATACATATATGGACCCGACGAACATGCATTTAAAAGATCACATCCACCTGAACACATCAAAACTGAACGTTTTTTTAAGAAATTCAAATTATCATAAAAAGAATAGAGAGTCGACTGCATTGTTGAGTCATTAAAAACAGTATTACTATAATGGTACATTTTGAACGAAAACGGGCGGGTATTACCAGTATACAGAACACATTTTTTGTATGAAATGGGGTAACACCAAAGATTAATTGTTAATATCAGTTTCAAATATTTCCAAATATTTTTATAGTAACAGTAGGTGTTGTGAATTTTGGCAGAAAACTTATTTCAAGTGGTATATTTTTCGCCAATAGGAAGTATCTAACTTGACAATTTATGGGAGTAAAATTGAAGGTGGGGATCCTAGGCCTAGGCTATTTCAAGTATGTAAATGTACTTTATGTATATTATTTCGTAGAAGTTTGCTAACATTTAACCTATTCAGACACAATCGTATATCGCTAATTGGAAAAGTATCAATAGAAGCGGCGTTTTATTTTATTGACAATAATTCAAAACTCAAGAGAACTAAATAATCTTATGAAATATCTTCTTCGAACATTGAAAATTTTCCAAAATGATAATCAACTATTTCTGAAAATGTTATGTAAATTATACCCCCAGTATTCCCAAACTATAAATAAATACTCTAAAACCCAACACGTTCTCGAATAGAAATTTAAATGAATCATAATACAAAAGTGCAAAATAAACTCTTCCGCTCCGATATCTTATCGCATCGATTGTAAATCGATTAACCCCGCCAACCGAGCAATTCAGCAGATATAGATGTCTTATAAAATTCGCTCAGTTCACAATCTTGCCTCTTTGCTCACCCTGAGAAGTGCATTTAGTGGAGACACCTGAACTCGTGTTGACGATCTACCTGTCGGATTGTATTAGACATTTCAGATGAACGGATCAATTATATTTTGGGTTATTGTGATTCTTATATTGATTATTCTTTGGGGAGTAAGTTAAGAATTATTTAAATATTCCCTAACCTCAGTTTTAAACGTTTTCGCGATTTATCTTATCGGCATAGCTTTTTTCGCAATTAATGTAAACAACGCTTAAATATTTCGTGCGTATCGTCACTCGTTGCTAGTATGAGAAAAATGTTTTTTTATAGTGAACGCGTGCGCAATATTTTTGTAGGAGTTAACACAACGCCCTTAAGCACGTGTCACTCGTATGTTGTTTGTGATGTGATATAATGTAACACAATGTGCAGCCCTTATCACCTTACACTCATGCGCTTATCATGTGAGTCGGGGCTTTTTACGGAAATGTTTTAACAATAAATTAACGTGTGAATTCATAAATACGTGATGAGTTGAATCGTATGTTAGCAGATAACTTTTATTGCCTTTTAATCAGCTGGTAGTGGCTTTTTAGAAATGTGTTAACACTTAAAATAGTTAATTCATTTATTTTCAGCGCAAAAATATTCATATGTGACAGAAAATGGTATATCAAGATTTTTATTTCAGATCCACATAAGACGATGTTGCAAATATTTTGACTCAATCACAGAACGCAGGCAGCGAGAGGTGCAGAGGAGAGTTCATCAAACAATAACAATTAACGTTGGAAGTGAGTTTACTTACATAATTCTTTATAAATACATATGAAGTTTTTCTAAATGCATAAATAAATAGAATGTGTAGTGCATAGTAATACCTACTTTATTAGACAATGAAAATATGATCAAAGCCTTGCATTTTGCATATCTCAATTTGTTTTGAGGTACATACCGGTTATGTTAAATTGTTCAATTTCTCGAGATCTCTGATTTTATTGAAAAGTATTTAGATATTTGTAAAAAAGCTTAGCCAATCTGCGCAGAAATGTAAATCCCATTTTATTATTGCAAATTCCAATAGTTAGTTCAAAGATAAGAAGAAATATTTTCTTCGAAAAATACATTTATCAAAAATTATAGGAATTCCAAATTCTTTGCTTGATAAGTGTTAGCCTCGAAAAATATGCGTCAAACAAAACAATATTTGATATAAGAGTTATAAGAGCGGGAATATGAAAAAATCTTCTAAATTTCAATAAATGCAAATTACACACATTTCAAATTTCAAAATAATATATTTTTACAGAATTAAAAATTTTCCTATAAAAGCTCTGAAACTTACATATATAAAACCTAATTCAAACTTATGAGCCAATCTTGAGTAAATCTCGCTGCAGTTCCGATCCGGTAAAATATTCTTAAATTATTTTCATATTGCAGTATAACACTGTTCTAAAATTAAGTTTTTCCCACTGTATGAATATGTTCGTTATAAACAAACTGATTCATAAGTGTGAATCAGGCATATGCTCAGGTTTAATCACTTAAAGTGCACATGGTGAACTTTAAACTTAACCCCAAGCAGTTTTTAGATTAAACTCTCTTAAATAACCATAATATTTATCGAAGGAAGCGTTTTTAATATGCAACAAATAAGCAATAAGTACTACCTAACTTAAATTATAATGCTTTCTATGGTTATTTTTTGTTAAATATTTGTAATTCCTTAAATGTGTTCTTTAGACTTCAACATGTTTTTGTTTTTCACTCTTTAATGTTGCAACAAATTTTAAGTGAATAATATAAAAAACATAATATCTATTAATATTATTTTTCAGGATCACCATATACAATTGAAGACGATATCGAAAGAGGCGTGCAATCACAACCTGATAGAAAAATTGACAAAGATCTTCCAACATATGAAGAAGCCATGGAAGAAGATATGCGAAGGATTGTGAATCAGACAAATATAAGTTCAAGTCAACCTCCTCCGCCTCCTCCCCCGCCTCGTTACTAGATTCTAAAACTGTGATAACTCAAAATTTCTTTGTTGACAAACATACCAAAGTCTGCAGCTGTTTATTATAAGTTTCAATTATTTATTATCTCCCACTTATTTACTACGGGCTATCGCCTGTAAATATTTGTTATTTGGTTTCTGTAAGTTTATTATAAATAATTATGAATATACAAATTAATGACACAAGTTGTTGGTTATTTCTGCATTTCTTATTTTATTTTATATTTTAACTTATTTTGTAATGAAGTAAGTTTATAATAGATTTTTAATAATTTTTCCGAAGTTTTGATCTGCTTACTCAGATCCAAAATTGCTATTTCCTATTTGTATAAATATTAAAATCCAACAACTATAAAATTATGTATATGATTTTTACTATAATATATTAAAGGTTCTATTTACATTGCCTCTGGCTCTAGTTTTCTTGATGTTAACTATTTGTCTTTAGACTTTAGACCAATTGATCTCTGTTTGAATAATACATTTTTTTTTAACTTACAATGGTTCAACAGTGTCTTCAAATCTTGCACCCGTAATTTAACTCATTTCTTGACGTAATACAATGATACAATTTTGCACAGCGACGAAAGACGGGATACAACATTACAATTACAATATTCCATTTCTACTTTCATAAAGCATATTTTTAACATTTACAACAAATATAACTTTTAATTAATTTTTGGAAAAGTAGGTATCAAATGCTGCTAATGCCTCATTATTTTGACGTTGTTCAAATCATTTTGTTTTTCTTTTTGAAGAAATTTCATTTCATATCCTTATATAAAATATTCAAGTTTTCATAAAAATAATCTAAATTTTATATATAATATATTAATTTCATACAATGGAGAAAACGAAAAACTTATCAAAAAAGAGGTTTATTGTTGACAGTGACTGTATTCTTGTGGAGCCCAAAATTGAGACCATTACAATTTATGATTCAGATGATGAGGATCGGATGAAAGCTTCAATTCGTAAAATAAATAAAACTGTAATAAACAGGGTTAAAAGGAAGGTGATCAAATTAAAAAGGAAGTGATTAGTTTAAGAATTATATTCTGACCGTTTGTGTTTTATTGACTATGTAATTTTATTTTTCACTGGTCGTTCCTTTATTACGCTTAATATTGTTGTGTTTAAATAAATGTATAAAATAGCATTTCCGAAGGCTCTCGTTCTAAACTCCAAGGTTTATTTAAGAATGACACAGCGAATATTACCGAATTTTAAATGGTGTAATTTTGCCACGGTGGTATTAAACAAATTGGTATTAAGCAAATTTAAATTGCTTTATTCTAATTTACAATTTTCCCAAAAATTTAATGCTATGAGGAATATTTTCAAATCTAATAAGACTAATTAGTCCATTTTCTGCAACGGTCAAAAGTGCGTGGTATTTCTCCAACAACTATGTGCTTCAAATAAAAATATTGGAACATATTGAGTTCGAGGTCTCCTCTCAGATTTTAATAAAACCTTGTAGGAGTGTTTATTTGGAGTCAAAAGTGACGAATATGCAAAAAATTTGTCGGTCACTTGTATTTCCCAAGATATCTAACTTTGAAATTTCGAAGATTGACACTTTGCTGTCACGATTTTTTGCATATTCCCATAAAATTTCGGTGCAAATTATATAAATACCATAAATTAAGGACATATCTACCTTTTCGTTATAAAAAATTCTTCTTCAACAAGTTTTGAAATTCTTCTTCAACAATTTTTGAAATTATCGAATTAAAAGTAAATATCTTTTTTCGATTTATTGACAGTGGACGAGCATGTACTCGTACATATTTGTCTTATGAAACGATAAATTGAAGTAAAGTAAAATATTCCTTATTTTCAGCACTCGTGTAGCTTTTTTACAGAAATTTGGTGGAGACATTTTTAATTGAAGGTTTTTCCATAATTATCACCAAAACATTGAGCTTGGAGAAATTACGGCGAAAAACTATCCATTTTTAGAATTTTAAAGTTAAATATCTAAGGAAATATAAGCGACCAACAAATTGTTTTTGTATATTCGTTACTTTTCTCCCTAAAGGGACCTTACTACAAAGTTTCATCAAAATCCGTGAAGAGATCTCAAACTCAATTTATGCCAAAATATTTACTAAACAATATGATAAAATTTTCAATTTTTTTCTCGTAGCTTTATTTTTACTCGAAAGGAAATTTGGTCAAACATTGAATAGACTCGTATAGACCCAAAACAAAACAAATTATAACACTGCAAAGATCTGCTCTCAAAGCAAAACATACATACTATATATCTAAGTTATAGTGCGTGCACACCTGGCATGACGGTGAAGCAGCGATAGACATGAAGAGCAACTATTAGCCGCAGGCAGGTACCGCACCTTTTAGATTTTGCCCATACGTTACCTCCAATTTGAAGAGAAGAAAAAGGCGTTACTACTTACCCCTAATTCCGCACTTTCAGAGCAGTCGACTTTCATCGTCCGCGGCTCTTGTTCCGCCAGACTGCCCTGGTCCGTCGTGGTCACTTGCACCATCGGTAGCCAGAAAAACCTCAACCTCTTCGGCAAGAAGCATCGCCGGTTGTCTGCCGGAGCACGTCTTAAGAGTCTTCTCCAGCCGAAGGAGAGACCGTCTTCGAAGCAATTCGGTTTCGGAATGGGTAAAGAGCAGGAAAAGATTTCCACTTTTCCCTTGAATGCAAATCCACTGCAGGCAGAAGTGGTATAAAGCTCAAAATTAATGTAGAAAGTTGTTCACTCCGGCGCTTGATCTCGGCTAGTTGATCCGTTCGATTCGAGTAAGTCTTTAAATTGAATTTACCCCAGGACAACTTCGGTAAACACCTGCGCGCGCAGCTTAGTTTGACTTGCATTCGAAGAAAGTGCATCAATTCGTGGTAGTTGGAGTTTGTGTTCAAAATTAAGTACAGTGAATTTTTGCAACGGCACGGATACCACGATGCGGTAATTATTACAATTTTTTCTGCTTTGCAAAAAGAAAAAAAAAGTCATACATTTCATAATTAAGTGAAGGTTTAAGATTTTTTTGTGAACGGCTCTATTCAAAGTGACAATGTCAATTAAATGAACAAAATGGGACTAACAAAAGGAAATGCGTTCCAAAGCGTAGGATATTCAATTTCAAATTCTTTCTTTTGGATCACTAATGCCGTGCTCGAATTACGTCCCAATGAAGCTTAAAGCCCGCTGATTTGCATTTAATTAAGTTATTTGCTCAATTTCAACCGCAATGCCGCAAAGAAATCACAGCATTCGTTGCATGGGCGAAATTAATTCGCACAGATCCGTGCCATGGATTAGAGTTGGATGAAATGGTGTATCTAGAGAAAGTAAATTGACGAGGATTTCTACTTAAATCTAGCTCTTACAAGAAGTGGTATTTAAAATTAAGATTCAAACTATTCACTGCTCAACGTTTGTGATGGATGGCAATATCAATAGTTAACAATAGCTGGTGAAGAGCGTGACAATTTTGTGAATGAGCACCAAATATCGAGATGAAGAATCACTTTCGTTATTTTAATTTTTGGAATTTTTCCGGAAATAACTCACCATCTAACTATAAAACGTGATGAATGAAATATTATGCCGCAAAAATTTCTTCATGTCAATAATACAAAGAAACAATACACACATTTGCAATACGAATATAGTATCATCGGCCATATCTTTTTTCACACATTTTGTTTTTTAATCGAACATACAAAGATATCAGTACGACATGGGTAATTTTTAATTTTTTTTAAACAATAGACTTTTTGTTATGTACCTTTTAATAGGACTTTACGAAGATTAATTTTTACTTGTATAAAAATATATAAACTTTTCAAAATTCTTTCTATATACGATTTCTATTCTTTTGTAGGTATTTTATAATACTTTTCCTTCCTCCCTTAGCTACTACAATTTACATATATATCCTGCTGGATATCAAAATAACAAATTTTTTCGATATCCGGCGTGATCGGAAAAATTGTAGAAAAATTTATTTTTTATAGTTATTTTTTATTGCAAGTAAAAAGAAAAGTTATAAAACCCTCAAACTTATTTTTTATATTATAACTCTTTTCAAATGATTTTATATTTTATTCTTAAGAAATAAAATTTAGATAGATATTATTTTTAAAAGTAATGAACCTTGCTTTATCCATATCATGCTTATAAACGAAAAGTGATCATCAGGGTCAAAAGAGATCAGAAAAATCAAAAGACATAACGAAACAAATTGTTATTCAACAACATCGCCAAAAAATTAAATAAACAAAAATAGAACGACAATGAGAATCAACTTTTATAGATAGTAACCATTATAAAACGGATGATGACAAAATTTAAAATGCGATCAAGTGACTGGTCAAATCGGTTCTTCACGAACGAGCGACTCTCGGTGTTCCTTGCTTGCGACCTTACCATAGTAATTTTGTATAATACGGATAACTCTTCTTGGGTCAACTTCAAAAATAACCTGAAGCATATTATGAAAGCAATAATTTAATTACCGCCGTCTCGTCGCAATGCGCAATGCATCCCAATTTGATTGCGGTAGGTACTTTAGAGGAATCGCTTAACTTTTAGCATAATGACCCAGTTTGTCAGTTCACCCAGATCAAATAGACCTGCCGCAAAACGTATCAACTCGTGAACAAAATGAACGATGAAGTTATGCAAGTATTTTTTCAGTAAAATTTTGTTCGCTATTGGAATTATATTTGCGATCTGACTATCACGACTGTCTTAAAAAACAGCTGTGTAGAATTGGATTTATAGCCGCTTTATGTAAATTTCGATTAAATGCAAGTATTACGCAAGGAATCAGTCAATTTTCCCAAAATATCTTATAACTACAAGTAGAGAAGAGAATAAAAATCGACGCGATAAATATAATCCAAAAATTAATGAAAGGCATGACTTGATTGATGGGGATTATCCGTGGGTTCAAGCGTAAAATAAACTATGTATACGGAATAATTTTCGTGAGAATTAGCTAAATTTTTCGCATAACAAAATTTGTTTCTGGGTTTTAGTGGGTTTTTTTTTGTTTTATATATTAGCCATTATTTCATACATAATTTAGGTAGTATTCCGAATGTGACATTGCTGTGACGCTACTCTGAAGTTTTATGTTTGAAAAAGAATACTGTCTGTTTTATAAGTTTGTCTATGATCATTTATTTCCTTATTTATAGGAGAATACAATAGTAGTTCTTGTTTGCCACTACCCAAGGTATTATGTAAAATAAAAAATTACAAATGCATTTTCCCTATTTCACATATAGGCTAACCGAAAAACAAACAAGTTTTTTTCTACTTCTCTACTTCTGAAGTTTAATAACTTGCCTGAGCAACACCGACTTCGGGTGCAATTACAATAATTAATATAATGAAATAATGTGAGAAATTGTTAGAGAATTTAGAGTGAGTTTTCTAAAATAAAAACGGTCATTTTCATCGGTCCATAGTGTTGAAAGCGTGTTAACAGAATTAATTCGTAGAATTGTACATATTTACCCATAACCATTTTTGAAAGTATACATAGATGCAAAACTCGATAATTTCAGCCAATTTGATTGATTAATGATTAAGTACCATAGCAGAAGACCTTTTTGATGTTATTAGTACCAAACAATCTTGGAAATTCGTTTAGCATGCATGTAATTTGGAAAGGCAAGCACTCATATAACTCTAGCCTCCTGATTTTGGTTGTGACCTTAGTTTCCATAATATGAGGGCCTGTTTTGATTCTACTTACAACATTTTTCTTAATGAAGCTATAAGTTGTGACGATATTGAAACTAAAGTTGTAACCATAATTAGGGTGTGAACTTTCAAAATTATTTCAACTACGTGACATAACTTTTGCAATTATCCAATCTCGTTTCATTAGTAGGTACAATTAATGCCCAACATACTCATATTTATATCCATCATCCTGCAGTTCGATTTTTCTCATAAATCGCTTGAAAAAAAGCAAGTTTCCCGTGCATTCCGCAAAGTCGGATGAGTTGCCGTGTGGAGAAGATGTCCCCAGGCTACCAGCCTGATGATAAATGCATCATCAGCTGCAGACGCACGATTACGTAAAGAGTTCTGTACACGCACCATAAAGGTGAAACAAGTTTTCTCGTAACATTCCTTGCGATCAAAATCTACCTGTCCCCGGAGAAGTTAAGACACGAGCAATCGCTGTTGTTGTTTTCGATTCAATTAAACATCTTTCGTTGCACTGCGAGTTGTTGTTTTTCACTCGCATTTTCGGCCCTGTTTTTCTTGAACGGATCGAAAGTAAAAGTACCGCCCGACATGATAACATTGAGCGGAAAGTGCCTGCTCCACTTTCTTCGTGGAGGACCGGACGGCTCCTCATTATGCGTCGTTATAGGAAAATGTCGGTGAGGAACGGATGGACGTTACATGCAAAAGCCAAGACACCGTCCGTTGGGAAACCCGCCGTACTGCCCTATTGTGGGTCCGGCGAAAGATATGAGCACCTCGCACCGGACCCAGTTTTCAATTGGTTACGATTTTGTACCTAGAGTGGTTCAATTATGATGAGGCTCCTGTGATTACGCCATCACGTTGTGGACCAGACCACACAAACACGGTCTACTAGGCCCAAGTTGCATACATTTCCCGCCCGGGTTAACTCTTGGTTAAATAATTTCCTTGTCCAACGATCGGTGCAATAGGAAAAGAGAGCGATTTATGAGGCGAAGCTGTGCGGATAAAGTTTAAAATTCAAATTTTACCAACCGATATTTTTGCACACCTCTCGTGCTTTTCGTGGCCACTTTTACTTTCTAGAAGAAAATAGTTTGGCATCTCCCATCGTTGTACACATACCCGATCGTTATCTTTAGCGACCATCGCAGCAGTCATGCATAGTAGTTTTGGTCCAATTATTATTCATTTTAATATCAACCACAAAGATCCACTCAGAGAGAAATTATAGCAATTTCAACTGACCGCGATTAATATCGCGTTTTTAACAGCATAATGAACGGTAAAGCACATTCGCGGTTAAGTTCAAAAATACTTGACTGATTTCGCTTTTATTACAATAAAAATGTAATTTTTCTCTCCAATTGCAAACTACATAGATAAATGTAGATAAAAGATACCCTCCAAAAATTTTTTTGTTTTCCCGAAAGGTCAATTAAGTTCAGGCGAATTGTTTAAAATAAAATTCTGATAAGTATTGCTAAAGAAAATCTTGGAGACAATGATTTGAGCTTTTAATTCCGAACAATAAAATAAAAGAAAATGATAAAAACCACGATTTTACATACCATCTTTCAATAAAATGCGGAAGATCTTTTCTCCGTAACTAATACATTTATTTTTATCTTCCGGAATGTTTATACACATTAAGTTTCTAATGCCTAATTAATTTTATTTAAAAACAACTTCCGGCTTCTTACGATTATTATTATATTTCTATAATTTATGAAGATTTGCTGGCTTTCTTTGTGGTTTACATTCATTTTAGAATTGAGACTACTTTTCAGCATTTAAAGTTAAGTGTATTAGGTTTTCGTATTTTGCTCGTACACAAATTTTTATGTTTTTTTTCAAATATAATCTAATCAGTAATACATTAGAATAATAGGTAAAATTACAGGGCTTGTTCGAATTTCTAAGAATGAGCTTAAAGTTCGTTATCATTTCTTTGTGCATCTCTATCTTGTTAACACTTTTTCATTAACTGATGCAAGAATGTTGTTTTCTTGAATGTTTACTTTTTGTTTGTCTTAATAATTGTTCTTCGATGTTGATAGTTAAAGAATAAATCATTTCAAATGTCTTTTATATTGATGATGAAATATTATCCAATTAATGCCTTATTAGCGTTACCATCATATCACATGTTTTGGAAAATTTTCTTTTTTCATATTAGGATGCCAGATTTTAACTGTTTTTTGGGATTTTTTCTTACAGAGACTTAAAACATTAAGAATATTTTATTGATGTTTTAATATATATTTAGGAATGTTATTTAAATAATTTCAGGCAAAAATCTCAGGATTATCCGGAATTCCCCATAACATGTCTTTACCTGAATTCGTTGTCCTCGTGCATTCTGGAAATCATAATTTCTATCAGAAATCAAAACAAAACAAATTGTTGTACATTATTAACAATTTTTTTAAGAAATGAAATAAACTGCGTACAATAAAATTGAAAATTGAATTTCTTATGAGCGTTTAAAAAAAAAGTATAAATTTTCACCACTACTTTTTGCAAATTTATGCAAGAAAAACAATTTTATCAATGTTATCATTCCAATTGTTAGTAAATAGTTTTCAAAAATTGTATAGGTAAATGTATGTAAATTTTGAAAACGATTATTAGATAATCTTGCACGGAAATTGAAAATATATGCTATTTTGAGAAAAACGCGTTTAAAGTTTCTGTATCTGACTATTCTTTGTTCTGAAACTTTGAGAACATATTCTTGAGATGTTTTGCTGAGACGATTCATGAAATAAAAAACAAATTGGATTTTCGAACCACCTAATGTAGTTTTCACCTTAAAGCAGCAAATTTTACTCCCTAATGCATTAGAACTCATTTTGAGGTGAAACAATATCTGGAAAAATCTACCTACAAAGCAACGCACAGATTAACTTATCAAACGAATAATCGCCTACTAATCAAACGTATAAGAAAACAAATAAAAATATTATTTACGTTGATAAAATTAGTTTCCTTGATAAGCACTGAGGAAGTGTAATAAATTTAATAATATACCACTCTACTCTCTAAAAACCCATTCAAAATTCCAAGTCCAATATTGATTACAGTAATAATAAAAATAATAATAATAATTAGTACCTATTTAGAGAACGTGTATGTGTGCAAAGTTTTATTGTTCGAGTTTTCAATTCAGAAGAAATCAGAAAATTGCATTCATTAAAAAAGAAAATCAGCCATAATAAATAATAAAGTAAGTTAAAACAAAAGATAAAAAGTAAATATACCCACAAAAAACATATGCATAATCTTAAACGTGTGCATAAAAGACGGCGTCTGACAGGTATCCTCATTAGGTAAACGTTATAATTGCCGTCTAATTACATTAACCGTAAATGATAGACTGTGACGCATCACTCGCGGCCTTATCGTGCAGAAATATTTGATACCTTCGTACCGCGCACCGGTGCCGTGTGGCGTATGATTCCAGCGATTCATTTGTAATGAGGCACAATAAAATCAAGTTCATTGCTTTCACGTCTTCCAAGACGCTATTCAGTTGAAAAGAAATAGAAATATAACGGTATTAGTCTCACGCAATGAATGCCTGCGATAATAATGCCGTAGAGTAGAGAGTCCGGGGTCCGGGATCACACTTCACACCTGTGCTGCTTTGAGGATCTTAATTTTAACTAACTCGGATCATTTCTTTGGGAGCCCGTTGGTCTAATGGGCAGGAAATAATAAAAGTAGCTACATCTCACAAGAGGTGGTAGTTGCACCTTCGTTTCCGCTTTTTTTATACAATACTTAAAAATTTTGAATAGTTTCTGGCGCCCGCCAAGACGGTAGGCACTTTCACTCACTTCGGGGGCCAATAAACTTCAGTTACCAACTACCCACCGATGTGTAACAGTCGTCCATGACATTTGTGAAAATGATTTAATCATTTAATTACATAAAATGGGAATGAAGACCGAAATTAATTTTGGTTTCATTCTCTGCAGTAAAGGTGCATGGTACCGCCCGTTTCTTTCACCGTCAACAAATTACTCCTATTGTCCGCAAAAATGTCGTATTGTTCTTTCTTCAACTAATGGATTTAAAGTACGCGCTCTGAGTTTTAAGGTGATTCAACAGAAAAATTATTCCAGCCCAGCTAGATCTTATGTCCAGTTGACCTAAGAGGCCTTCAGGTATGAAATTTTTTTTTCACAAAGTGCAAATGCCTGCAATAAATTGCATAACTGGGTTCAATCATTCAAGTGATATGCTCCATTAGTTTATCGTGGACGAGCAATCATTTGTTGAAGTAGTCAGGCAAAAATTTTACTTTCGTTTTCAGTCTCTGTCGATATTTTGATTACTTTGATTAATAAGTGGCAGACTTAAATCGATTAAATTTGGATATCGTAATAAAAAAAAACAATATCCTGACCTTTGGCGATCTTCTGGATAAATTTTAAAAAATATTAAAATATCGATCAAGCATGAAAGTGCTTCATGGTTCGAGATGCCGTACCTTATTTTCAAAAGAAGTTTGCTTAACCACATTTTAAATTCTTATTAACCTAAATTGATCAAGCTTAAGTATAAACTATCATTATTTGTGAAGATTTTACAATTGCATAAAATAGCTAGTTACCTACTTAAGAAAGGGCCAAGTGCTGCGCACTGCATTTGCAGTTGTCCATATCTTTCATCGTTCGTCGTTCGTTGCACTATAAATTTCTCCATGTGAAGATTATACAGCATTTAATTAATAATTATTATTTTAATAAGATGATTCAAACCAATTTAATTTATTTAAGCTCTGAAAATACAAGCCTCTGTAATTTGTCACCGTGGTAGTATAATGACCACAGTAATCCATAGACAACCAGCATAGAACACTATAGATTTTTTTTAAATCATCTTAATCCTAACCTAACATTTTAATACCTTATTCATATTGCTACATGGAATACGACTAACAATTTGGGTTCATTCATAATCTGTAGGTAGAGATATTTTTTGTGTTTAAATTCTAGGTTGTGGGACGTGTATGCCAGTAAAAGTGGAGAAAGTTATTTTCTCAGTTCCAGACAGTGCGTTTTTCTGAACAATTGCAATTTTCCTCCTCTCCAAGGAACTTGCCCACTAACCTCACATTAAAATTCTCGAAAATTAAATAATTATTAGGATTTGATTTTAGAAAAACTTTACTACATAGGTATTGAAGACCCCCCTCCCCAAAAAAAAACACATTTTATAATACACAACTAATTTGTTTCCACCTCTTTTAGAAAACGATTATTGTAATAAACAATTTTTGAGACGGCTGCTTTTCAGGAGTTCTAAATTATTGTCATTTTATTCGGCACATGTGTAATTAATAAATACATATTTACATGTAGCTAGAAAAATTACTCCAAAAAGAAATGGATTCATTAAGTTATCCTTTTCATGTTGAAAATCGTATAGTCTTTCCAATATCAAGTAAACTTAATTTAGAAATATACAAGAAATTAATTTAAAGGGAATGTTTCATACAAACAATTTCAATACTCTTTTAAATTCATATTGATTATTGACCAAATGTACAGCGAAGTTTGGCGCACAAGACGTAGTAGAACAAGTCTTCAAATACAAGTGCGCCATAAAAATTGTGAGAATATAAACGTTACGTAATTCCATAACAACAGACAAAATATCAATGAATGTTTGAAGTTCTATTGTTGATTGTTATTTTCTTCTCCTAAGAATTTAGAAAACAAAGTTATATTGTTTATAATTTACAAAAAATCAAATTTCTCATTTAGGCTACATCTCTCAATAGCTATTCTATTGACGACGCTTATGTGCATAAATGAAGCAGCACAACTGACTCCTCAAGGGTTCGCATCTCGCTCCTATGAAGTGGAAGATGAATATGATGGTCAGGCACAATCACCAGTAGGCTATCGCACCCGTCTTTATGACTACAGCAATGAAGAAGAATCTGAAGAGCAGCAACAACAACCACGCCAATTATATCCATCGAAAAGACCGCAACAATTCAATGTAAAAAAAGAGAAAAACCCACCAAAAAGTGAAGAAGAGTTGGAAGAAGAAGAGCCAGACAGACTGAGTTTATTACTAACAAAATCAGCGTTCAAATGTGATGGAAAAACTACCGGGTAAATTTTTTCCAATTTTTTAAGGTGAATTTTAAATTTCTTCTGGACACAATTTAGATACTATGCGGATGAAACTCTGGGATGTGAAGTATTTCACTATTGTCAAGATAATCAACGTCATTCATGGATTTGCCCTGAAGGATTCAATTTCCATCAAGTACACCTAATTTGTATGCCTCCATCGGGTGAAAATATATGCGAAGATTCTGCAAAGTACCACATTGTAAACGAATACCTTTATAAGCCCATCAATATCGAGGAACATCAGACCAAACCAAATGTTACCTTAAGATACTCAGAGCGATACTATCCAGATGCATTCTACCAAGATGAAAGACAACCTTACCAAGAAGAACGCCCTCAGGCTCACCGGCAACCAGTAAAATTTTTAATTCTTCTTGACTGCATGAAATCTTATCTTTTTTTACTAGATCCAAATTGGATTCAATAATCAAGTTCGGAAAGCGCCTTCCACAACAGCCTCACCGCAGTCAAATCCCTATAGATTTGCTACTCCAACGCCACAACAGACGGTCTATAGATCACCTGAAGAAATCAACATATCTCTTCAGCAGCGCAGACCACAGCAAACACTTTTCTTGCCGTCAACTCCACGATACACAGACGAGGACTATGGCTACGAGAAGTAGTCAACGATGACACCAAATTGCATGGTCTTTGAAGATCAGTGCTTCATTTTTGTAGTATTTATTGACTTATACGCCATGCCAACATATTTCGCGTTAATTTATTAGTCTATCGTTGCTCACATTTTTTGTGATGAACAAAATTTTCCGTTTCTGTACTATATGTGAATTTTTATTCTAAAAATTCCAAATAAATAATTTCTTTGAATATAGTTTTAAATGAGACGTTTTTAATATTTATTGGATAATTGCTATACTTTCCTTTTTGACCTCTGTTTGAAAACAAATGTGAGTCCAAAGAGTGTTTTCAAAAATTTAAAATCCAAAATATTTTATATTTTTAATATTATATCCAGGCACCAATTTATGAAAGATGATATACGAGAGTCACTGATCATCGGTAATAACTGAATTCCAGAATCCAGATTCTAAACTTGGTTGTGAAATTTTGTTTTATCAATGCTATGGTTATTTTAAGCCTTTCCTAAATACAAAATCTGTATATGTTTTGATTATCAAGACTAATCTATGAATTGGTTTAAATTCCATGCATATAGATTTATTACCTACTGCACTAACTTTGGTGAACTTTGTCTCATAGTTTTTTCGAGAAATTTATAGCTACTAATTAATTATTTTTACCCAACTACAAAGTATGTGCACGTGAGAACTTTTGTGCAAACATTAAATAATACGCATCATCCTGAGCGCGCTAGTTAAACCTTCGAAAAAAACAGAGTTTTATAAAGCGTAGCATGTTTTATAGAAATCAATTGATTTTACATATAATATGATAAGGTGAATTATTCTGCCCAAAACTTGAAGCCACATTGCCCAATTTAGAAAATATGTACGGTATCCCTCCTATAACACGGTAGTTATTTAATGTTACCTCAATTTAATAAATTTCTTCCTCATCACTGCTCATTACGTTTTTTCTGTTAAACGATATCACATTCACGTTCGGAACCTTTTTCTTCATTTCGATTTTTTGTCTGCCATCTATCTTCTTTAAAAATCTGTAATTGTGGTTTGTTTGCTGGTACTTTTTAACTTTTTACGCCTAGCGCCAATGTTCGTATGTTTTGTAGGTGAGCGTCATCGCCTTCCCGTCATTATTCTAAGGTAGTTTGGTTTTTAAATGTATTAAATAAAAATCATGTTATCTAGTGCTGTAGAAGTACAATTTATACAAAGGTTTTCGCAATTCTCTTATCGTGTAAGAGTAAAACAGTGTTGTTTGTAGGGTACCGTGTTGTAGGAGGGATACTTGTAATGAATAAATTCAAAATAAGCCATTATTTTTTAAATTGGTATAAGTCAAGGTTTTTAACATCAATTTAACAACTTCTACAGTTAAATCTTTTTAACTACACGTATAACTCTCATGAAATTTGAAAAAGTGGACTTATTCAACCTGCAAATATAAGCAATAAATTACGATGGGCACTCAAATTGACTACCACTGGAAAAATTTTATTTATTTTATTTATTATTTTATTCAAAATAGAGCACAAGAATAAATTCTTAACTCTATTCTAAAACCTAAGCGCACTCGGGTACCAAGCCCATATGGCGCATCCTAAAACAACTGAAAGGATACAATTCAAAACTTAAATTTCAAATATGACATGGCATTAGGTTTTTACTACAAAGGTATTTCTAATCATGTAACTTCCTCTATTAGTATACTTATTATTTATTACTAATTAATTTTCTTTTTCTCGTTCACAAATTTCTTGGATAACCCTGCAATATTTGACACAGTTGGCCAGTGACAACTGACTGACATGTGTTCTGTCACGCGATATCCTCAATAATAATGGATTCGTGTATTTTTGTCCGGAGTATTTTTCTGCAATTCTTGTTGTTTTCATCCTATTTAGTGCATGGAGACATTTCTTCGGCTTTGGACGAAAATGAAGAAAGCGGGCGATACACCATCGAAGGCAAAGTCCACCCCCCCGAACTGTACGCAGTGGACTCGAATTGGCAACAGGACACATCGATCTCAATAAACAGCGGAGAGTATAAGGGTTTCCTGCGGGATGATGGGTCCTTTGTCATCAGCAGCGTCCCGTCCGGGAGCTACGTGGTTGAAATACACAATCCAGACTTTTTCTATGAACCAGTAAGTTGGGGTAGGGCAGAATAAAGGCACAAAAAAAGGCCACATCATTGCAGAAATTAGTTACCTCGACTTAAAGCTAAAATACATTTAGCTAATATTACTTGTACGAACTTTTGGATTTAAATTAGGTCAATGTGTGATTATTCTTCGCCTTCCGTAAAAGATGAACAAAATATTAAGCCAGTTTCTGCATATGCCAATTAAATTTTCCGAAATCGCTTGCGTGCGTGTTAGGGATTTAAGAAAATAAACATATTTAAAGCCTGCATCTAGGTCACCTATTTCCAACGAATTAGGCCTTAAGCAAATCCATTTTAATCAAAAAATTGATTAGTTTTGGAATATTGAGAAGGGGCTAATATAAAATTGAGATTTTCTTCAAATTTATTAAATATCATTTAGGTAAAAATATATGTAAAACGATAATGCCAGCGTATTTACATTTTAACCATATCAAGTTTTATCAGTGAATACCTCCTAAAAGAAAAAAGACTACTGCTTTAATCTGTAACGAAGATTAGTTTTTAGACCATCGTTGACTTAAGTTGTGTAGCATTTCTGACCATCTTTTCTTACAAATAATAACTTAATTACAGAAACTGATTAAAACTTCTTTCGTTTTAGCTAAGAGTAGAAATCAACCCTAAGGGAAAATTCCGGGCCAGAAAAGTGAACTATGTACAACCGTCTCTTGTAATGCAAGTGCCTTATCCACTAAAGCTGAAGGCACTGACCAGGTTCAAGTATTTCCAAATGAGGGAGCAATGGAAGGTAGGATTTTTAGATAATTGCATCTCAAACTGTGTATTTACATCTTTAAAATAATTGCAGGTTACAGATTTCCTCTTCAGTCCAATGGTGTTGATGATGCTGCTTCCGCTCCTGCTTATGCTCATACTACCGAAAATGATGAGTGATCCCGAAGCTAAAAAGGAAATGGAAAACATCAACTTCCCAAAGGTATGTTTCGTAACTAAGAAGTTTTGATTAGAGTTGGGGAATTACGATTTAAAAGAATATTAGTCAATTCAGCCTTGCCTTGCCATAAAACAACTTTTATTACTGCGACTAACTTCGTCATGACACAAACTGATCTAGCGACTATCGCCTGATCCCAGAGACGCCTTAGAAGTCGTAGGATTCTTTCTACCGATCGTCGAACTTGTAAAAATCTCTGTTTTTTCAGTCATAAGACACGTCATCCTTTTTCGTCCCATCTTCCAAAATAAATTATAAATAAATAAATTAAAAAATTAGTTGCCACATATGATACCCGCACATGCATTTACAAAATGAATTTCCTCATTATAATTTAAACCCCTTGTACAAATTTGTTTTTATTTCAGATGGCGAATGATATGCCAGAAATAAGTGAGATGCTGACATCATTCTTTACTGGAGGTTCATCGAGTAAGGACAAAGAAAAGAAGGCAGCAACCACCAAACAGACCAAAAAACGAAATTAATGTATAGGAAAATTATTGTTTTGCGTTTTTGTGTATTCTGTTTAGTTAATAGCAACATTAACATCCTACACTAGTTCAAATTGATCTATTGCCAGATTAAATAATTCCTCAACTGTTTCGAAATCTTTTTAAATATCACCAAAATAGAGAGAATTAAGTATAAAAAAAATGTATATTTGTCTGTTTTGTAAATGTGAAAATTCTGGAGTAGAATCAAATTTGTTATGTATGGAAAGGAATGTTTATTATTCAAGGGTCGGGAAAGGTTAGCTCGCACTATAATGCCTTCAATTAAAAATTGGCAACATGTAACTTGTTTCGGCTGAAATTGAAATGACTTTTATTTCTGAATTATAAAACATATAATACATAATATTCAGTCTCATTCATAAATCGAAACGAATTACATGCTGCTACCATAAGTTTAAAAGTAAAGATGGAATTCTCGTTTTGAATTGTTTTGAAACCATTTTTTTCAATAGCTGAATATCATGAATGAATGTAGAAGCTATGCTCATTTCAGCTTATCTCTCACCTCTGAATTATATGCAGAATTCCCATAGGCATAGTCCCGGATCGGAATCATTTTTCCTCAGAAAATACACATCAGACAATAAAATGTTTTGGCTTCTACCCCAGATATGACATTTAATTTTGTTAAAATTAACCGCAACCTCGGAAAAAAGAAATCGCCCGATAAAATGCACTCTGAAAGATGAAACGAATCTCTGAAATTATGGTTGAATTAGATTAGATATTAAAAAAAAACTTAGAAGACTCCGTGCCACGTTGTAGCTGAATTATGAAGCAATTTGCATTTCAGCCATAAGCTATAATTTTCTTTCAATGCAAGTCCCCAACAATTTGACTGACTTGGGCAACAAATGGCTTTCGTGCATTTTTTTTACAAAATATTTTATATTTTTATTCCTACTTATTACAAATCTTTATCATTCAAGATCAACTTCCAAATACTAAATTACGTGCTGACTATTTCTCTCGTTATTTTTACTATGTGTCAAATCAGGGAAAGTAATTATTCACAGCGAAAATCGCTTATCGGAAACACGACTGAATTGATAATTCAGCCAGTGGTCAGCTGCGTGTACCTCCACTTACATAACATGATTCTACCTCGGGTATATGTATTTTAGATTTTATAAAGTTTAACAAATATTTTACATTTAGTTCGTTGATAAAGGCGTTTAAAATAAAACAAATTAAATTTTCTATTTTTTTTTCGTATGATTTTCTTTTGTGTATTTTATAAACACTTACACATTGTAAAGTTCAACAATACGAAAATATGCTTAAAAGCTATCAACAATTAGGTAAGTTATTTGTTATCACCAACTTCGGTTGTGTTGTTGTCTTTCACACTGTTAACATTCAACCAGCGCATGTTTTTGCGCCCCTCGAAGAAGTAGAGTTCTATCAAAAAATGGAAAGTACACGCTTTGTGCTTTGTTTCATATTACAAATACATTAAATTTCGCAGTAAATATATCCTTAGAAGACACTAAAGAAGACTTATATTACATCGTGGTTCCAACGATCCCTAATGACCTGGAGCAGGATAGCTGGGATTGTATGGTGCCTGTTTGGCGTATGATTCCGCTGCAACAACTTGATCGTACGATGGCGGGTTCACTTGAGATGGCGGGATTTCAGGTGGATACGGCGTTGTGTGCGGCTGGAACCTATTAATAGTAAACAAAACTTTTAATTTTGTGCAAGCAATTAATTTTGGAAATGAAGGTGCTTACCCAATATTTGGAGGTGGGTAAGGAGCTGCTTGGGACATTGGCATAGGCATAGCCCTGCAATACCCAAAAACATTTACCCAATGATAGTGAAGTAAGAAAAATAGTTCGACTTACCCTGGGTGTAGGGGGTATGGTTGAACTCCGACGCCCGGCTGTACCATGGGCATTGGCATCGCAGTCGGATACGGCGCCGCTTGGTAACCCCCACTAGGCGTTGGTTCAACTGTTGTAGGATATCCAGCAGCTGTAGCGTGTGTTGAGGTCACGACAACAGGTGCTAAAAAATAAAAAAAAAATTAAGGTTACTTATTCTCTTAAAAACTCACAATAGCTTTGTTCACATTGTTCTACAAAAATTCCCCGTTTCAGTAAGGTAGTCATTTACCTTCCAACGCTCTTGATTCATTCTTCGGCATCTTGCATATTAGCAAGAAACACCAACACCCAAGCATCGAGAGTGAAACGCTCGAGAATATCACCCCGACGAAGATTAAAATGGCTATAAGTATATCCATTTTGATATTGTCATTGACTGAGCGGATACGAGTCTTATACTACCTGCTGTTGCTATTTTAGCATTTCTACCGTTCAAATGATAAGCGCTCAGCGATAATAAATAATACCATTTACGGATAAAGATAACGCCACGATTAATGAAGATATTAACTAGCACAAGAAAGATTTCTTGATTTCAGTACGAATAAACACAATTATATATTTGCGGGAATTTCCGGAGGGATAACTAACGTTTATAGAATACATCATCAATATAACCGCAACTAAATGTTTACTTATTCCAATTATAACAATAAATCTGCAAAAAAAAAAGTATATCCAACTATACAAGAATATCTTAAAGCAATTGCAGCACTTAAGATAATGACTTGCTTCACCAAAATTCAACTCTAAGAATAACTGATGTGCAAGATATGTTGATAAACAAGAAGTTTATTATATAGCTGGTTTTCTTTTTATTAATAATAACAAATTTATCAAGTACTTGAACTTATTGGAGGAATTTTATCTATTTAAAGCGTAATGGGTGTGTTAGAATCCACTTTTTTAATAATGAAGCCTCTTTGGACTTCATCCAAAGTACATACATGCGCATATATTTTTTAATCTCTACTAACAGTGTTTATATTATATTAGTTTATGATGATTTTTCCTCTTAAAAACGCTTAAAATATGAACCCTTCTAACTGAATCACAAAGTCTGTGTCCCATGTTGCGCCTGATTCATCTTTCTCTGTCAAGTCAGCTTATGGACGAATTCCTACAACAAAATTTCTTCGGCATTCAGCTATCAGTTGTCACCCTACGGAAAATCTCGTGGCAATTAGAATTTGGTCCAGTATGCTTGACAACACACACACAAAATCTATACATATTATTTATTTAGCTTTCCTAAGCATAACACATTTCCCGCATATTATCGATTATAATAATAGTTTTTTAACGTTGTGTTATTAAAAAACATTTAAATTGAATAGCGTTAACTCGTATCTTCTGCGCTTAAAAAATTCTGCCGTCTCCCGTCGTCAATGTTTCGAAAATGAAAAACGCCAATTCACGTCCCCATCGATAAAGTTTTAATATGGAAATTTACATTTTAAAGCAGATGCAGTCTTGCATCGAGTGTAAAATCAGACATTTTCGTTATAGCTGATAACAAATATACCGAAGCATGAATAATTATTGGAGGTTTGGTTCATAAAAATATTATATAAAATGTATATATTTTTGATTGCGTATTAGTTTACTTTTAAATAATGAAAATTAAGTTAATCGATACGTTGTACGGTGTAGAAAGACAGAATATACGAATGAAAGAATCAAAACAGCTTGAGGAAATTAAAATAACCAAATGTTACATTTTTGATTTTGGGTAGCGTCTGCATACCAAATTTCATCTTAATAGATTTACAAATGAGAGACATACAGATAGATGAGGAATCAATACTCATTCATTGTTTTAATTTACATAGTTTTTGTTTTGGTTTTTTGTAGCTTGTATTGAACGAAATATAAACGGGGCTGGTTGCGACTGGTCTGCCCACACTGCCAACTTGTCATTTAGTACCCTTGAAAAAGATTTTACAACAATTTTTTTAGGTGCTTTTTTGTTGGGAAAAAAAACCGCCAATTCAAATTTTTTGCAAACCTTATCAGATATTCATTATGTAATTGTGCGTCTAATGGAATTGGTCCGGAGTCGATATCATTATTTGTTCATGAGATATACGAGAGAAAGAAATTCACGTACGTACGTACGTACGTACAACACGCATATACAGACATCTTTCTAAAAACGATGGTTCCCGACTCTAGAGACCTCAAAACGTGGAAATACATACATATGTCAAAATTTGCAATTCAAAATTTGGACCATTATAATAACTTCCAAATGGGAAGTTAATAAATAAGTAATACCTATAACGAGAAATAACATTTAAACTAACTTTTCACAAACACTAGTACAATCAATTTAGTTTCTAATCTTTCAATCTTGTGCAGCATTGGTGAAACGTAGAAGAAGCACTCCCATTCTAATCAGGTGAAGAATATAAATACCAAAAAAATCCTAAGCTTTATCAGTCGCTTAAAACTGCGCTTGATTTAGTGAAATCGGTAATTCTCATCGTAATCGAAAATCCATACAATACGAATATGATATTTATGTTTTGGGTATTCGTTATCAAATGCCTATTTAAAAGTATAGCAGCACTTATACTTTTCGGACCGATAAGATAGATACACTCCTTGAAACAATTGTAGCATCCGGGATACGATAAATTGTCCACAGTAAAGTAAAAAAAGATATTATTTGTATATATAATAATAAAATCTTCTATTGATCTTGATGTGTTTGATCAATAGTCGCTAAAAAATTACTCCACCAGTACATAAGGTTCACATTTTCCTAACAATTTTTTTAGTTTAAAGGAGACAAAATATTGACATAGTATCAGTCTACCGGTTCTTTCCCGTGCTTCCTACAACATTTATTTTATGAAAGCTTGTGAGTACTATAGGTATTGCCTGACTAGTAACAACATGCATATAATAAATGGATTTTTTAACTTCTGTTAGACTCTTAGCTATCACCTTATAAAGCTTCGCTAATGATAATCGCCCAAGTACTCCAAGGTTATGCCGACGAAATTGTTTTATCTCCTCAAAATGCACGATAAACATTTCGTAATATGACTTGCTACCAGTTAAACTGGCGGAAAAGTTTTCATTCATATTCATTTTTTATTCCGAGAAATTATCGCAAGGAAAGTAGCAACAGTTGATTTGTAAATTCATCGATAGGAGTGCATGTATTTAAATATAGACAAATATTTAAAATAAAATTATGCATGTCGGGAATCTTGATAAAAGCACTGTAAATGATTATATGATTGGAACTTCACTATTCAACTCGAAATACAAAAATAGAGAAATGAGAGTACTTTTATTAATTACTGTCTTTTCCAAAAGCAAAACTTTTTATTTGCATTTATGTAATTAAAAGTTCACATTTCGATGCTCGTGTAAATTATCGACTCAAGTTTACATAAAATTCAAAGATGAATTACTTGGGAAATAGTATAAAAAATCCACATTAACTAAACCAAAAACGGAATTATAATTTTCCATAAGTAACATGACGTGAACAAGGGGAAGTACAAGTTAATTTCGACATTTTACAAACCTGAAAAAACTTGTCCCTGCTCCTTGCGTTTCTTCTTCATATAGGAGAGAATCGCGACAATTATAATAACTACAAATAAAATGCAAATAATTGTAGTCCACAGCGCGAAATAATTCATTTTGATCTTGTTGTTCGGTTTGAGAATTCCTGAAGTACTAAAATGAACCTTTGTCAGAGGCATCGTTTACTTTCAAAAATATCATTGATAAGATAACGCTGCAAATTTTATACACCGATAAATACTTCGACCCAGGCTAAGTATTTTATAGATGATGAGATTAACATTTCGCATTGTTGATACGTTTTTCACGTTATTGGACGTATATTCATTTATCATTGGCAAAACATAATCTACGTATCTTATGTATAGGCTTAAGATGTCTACTTTAAATTTTTGCACACCGTTAATTGGAGAAACACCTGAATGAATCATTGAGATTTTATTTTGACTTACTTCAAATTTATCTTTGAAACGGATAAGAAACCGCGCGTAGTTCATACAGTGGTAAATTATCTTTTTATAACAAAATACGATACGATGACAACATTTAAGACAAAATGAATATCAATCAAATATCGAACGTTTAGAAGATCACAAAAAATAATTTAAAATAAAATCAACACAAATAATATGTCATACAACGTGACGGAAAAATTTGGTTTTCGATTTTTCCATAAATTAAATAGCCCTTATTATCTTTCAGAGAAAATACAACATATTTTGATTTTTGGCTGAGTATTCAATCCTTATAAGAATCTTGCCGATATACAACAAAAATAGCAATTAGAATAAAATCACTGGAGCCTTTTCTGACGAAGTCAACCTCGTTTTAACCTTACTATTCAGTCGATTGGTTTACTACTTTTATCAGTTCTATCACTGATGCTATGCTTCCTTTCTTTCTACTATTCAAATAAATTTATTCCAATAAACTGTTTTCTGGGTCTTTTCCTTAAAAAGAATTGGCATTCACTGTAATTCGAAACTATATTTGTAAAATTTGCAAAATATATTGTAGTAAAAATAATTTTCAATAATTCACCGTACGGGCTCGCAACACTTCTCCACGATTTCTACAACAATCACATATTTTACAACAGCAAAGAAACATTATAGTCACAAAAATAAGGCCTACAATAAACGAAATTATCAGAATGGTATCCATTTTATCCGTATTCACTGTTCTGAGTCACAAACCACTCTGTCTCTGAATCGTTATTCTGGGGATATCAACATCCGTAGAAAATTGCGGCAACCACTGCCAGCCACTCGACTTCATGTTTATGCTGACGGTATTGTGTTATCTCATAAAAATGCAAGATAAGCACTTTGCAGCGTGTTGCTTCTCACTATATCAACTAATGACGCTGCGCTGTCGCTTTGAGAGCCGGCATTAAATTTAATACTTTGTTTTGTTTGTTTTATGAACTATGTATAAACATCTCAAAAAGATCACTTACATTCCAATATATTATAAGAATACAAAAGAGAAAATACTTTGTAAAATTTTAAAACTGCGTTCTGAGAGTGTAAAATTAGCTCAAATCAAGTTAGAAATTCGAGGTTTATTTATGAAAAGTTTAACGAAGTTTGAAAAATAACATTTGTTACAAAATATATTAATGCTACAAAAGTGAAGCTACCGTTTTAATTTTATTAGCGGAGTTATCATGATTTTTTATCTCTGACTTGTCTTCTGATAATACTACGACTTCTCTGAGACATAGCAACATGACTGCCCTCATTTTTAAGCCTTATGAGGTTTTTTTTGTACAACTTTTCCTCCACATATTATATTATTAAAATTCAACATAATATTATTTTCCTAAAACAATATATTTTAAGCTGTATAGAATAAAGTAAGACTTTCTAAACTCTTAAACTTAGCATCTACACTGTAAACTGCATAAATGTTATGATAATAAATAATGATAATTCAATTCAATTCAATTTTTAAGCCTTATAATTGCGAATTATGCAAATCTTTAAAATTTAATACTCTTGTCAAAATTCCACAGAATATGTATGTAGGTTTGAATATTTATATAAAATTTATATTATCATTTCCTCATCATCTTCTCCCATAGCTACATATGTGTATTAATTCAGTGGATATATCTTATCGCTATTAATAAAAGAATAACAAAATAAATTATACCTGGAGATAGCAAAAAGATGCGTTATCTACCGCGCAACTATGAAACATTTGAAGGTCCTAATGTGTCCCAATGGAAGTTAATATTGGTTTACAATTTCGGGACTAAAATTTCTGCAATTACGCTGTTTTTGATGCTTTAGAAGAATATGAAAAAATATTCTTAATAACAAAAGAACAACATTCTACTCTAAATTTAAAAATATTGTAAATAGTTTGATTTATTTGATTGAAATCTTCAAATGATAAACCAATTTTAGCTCAAATAAAATGAAATGATACAATAATAACCAGAAAACCCATATAATTTTATTTTATAACTCATGGATTACACCTTTCAGAAAGTATAAAGTAGCATACCTGATAAAACTTTTCCGACTTTAATACGCTGTTTGCGTGAAATTACAATTGTAAGCAGGAATGCTACCAAAGAAAATACTCCGAACACAGATAGAATTATCCAGGAAATACTGTTCATTTTTGAAAAGTTATTTTTATTCAGTTTGAGTACTCTATTAGAACTAACTTAGATTTTCATAGAGTATTTCAATAAATACTCCAGAAGGTGCTCCTTATTTATATACCGATAAAAAAATATCAGTTTGATTGAAGTATTTCACTTAGTGATAAACCGATGATAAAAGATCTGACGTTCTACCTTGTTATCATCACCGAAATACAATATGTAGATACATTCGTCTAGATCAAAACCGGAATAAATTACTCATCATAATATGTGGTAATCCTCACAATTGTAGATTAATTATTAAGAGCTCACCTATTAACTACATATGAGGCTATCAGCGCAGAAGTGGTGTAACCCACAATTTTTGTTGGGTAGGGTTTTTGTGTAAAATAAATTCGTTAAATTATGATCTTTCAATACAATAGTGGCGTAAGCCACCTTTTAGAATTATCAATAGATGGCAAAACAATTGAAATAATGTTCACAAAATAAATGCAATTCAAAAACAATTTAACCACATTTTAATTCCTCATTATCTCCTAAGAAGTAGTCTAGGGTTACACCACTTCTGCGCTGATAGCCTCATATATCGATTAGAGTATCAATTTAATTGAATGAACTGACTCAGCCGGATGTCCAGAATTAATAGCAATCTAAATTTACATTTTATATTTTAGTTTCCCCAAAAACAAAAACAGAAGTTTTTGAAAAAGTTGTTGTAAAATAGCCGAAAATCCAAACATTTGTTGATAGGTGGGTATCATGTAACTAATGTTTAGTAACTAAATTGCACGTAAAATTCCTATAAGGATCATATGCACGACATTCAATTAAAGTCGTTTCCACTTAAGTCGAACCAAGTCATACGATGCCTACCCATCCAAGTCATGAATGAAGTTTGTAGTAATGAGAAAATAAAAGAGCAAAAAGATATCCGACACTAAAGAAAAATAAAATACGAGACGAAATCATAGAATCTTAAGACAAAACAATATAAATATTAACATAGTCCTAGAATTGATGAAGCCGTTTCGCTCAAAATGTCTTTTTTTAAGGCAGATAGATTTTATTAATCATATTTCGCAATGCCGTCTAATTAGAAATATTTTACCCAAGAAGAGTTGCGTACTACTGAGATGGTATCAGCTATGATTGACACTAAGACCCAGAAAGAGTATCACATCTTCGCAAGAGGTTAAGAGTACAAAAAACTTAATTTCAGTATTAACATTAAGTAAGTTTAAATTCTGGTAAATTTTTTTTTTGTCTACATATTCTAAAATTTAGAAACTTCTTTATTTTAATACCATAAAATACTGGTTGCATTTATATTTTATTTTTAGGTACAAATAAAATGTAAGTTAAATATATTCATATAAGTACGCAAAATTCTTAAATAATAAAATAAAATAAATTAAATAAGTTATAATCACTAAGTGAAAGCTAATATTATCAGGAACACAAAGTTTTATAAAGATCATACAATTTAAATATCAAAATAGAAGCAAATAAAATTCAAATTCTAACCAACCGCCAAAGATTAAAACACTATTATAGTTAAAAGACATAAGAAATTTAGAAGTATAAGTTTAAGGAAGTTAAATACAAAACTGTCAAAAGAGTAATGTAGCACACCTAAATAATTCTTGCAAAAGAAAAAGCATACAAAAACTAAAAAACTAATTATACAAATCAAAGCAATAACAATAATAGTCACAACCACGATCGGTAACCAGGTACCCATTTTTATAAAACTGTGTTATTCTAGTCGCGAACTGTATTAGAACTACATACATAACTGGGATTTTTAATAAAAATAAGCTTTAGATTTAAAGTCGCAAATCTGCGAAAAAATTAGTAGGGGCAGACTGGTCTGGGCTGGAAGTTCCCGAGATAAGTTGTTCCGATAAACGTAATTACACAATAAACAAAGACAGCAATATGTGCTTTGCAAAAGATTCAGGCACTGCTTCGTCGCGGCAACCATTTTAATTTACCCCCCGGATGGCGGACAAATCCTCGCCTGTAGTGGTGCTAACCGGTTATGAAATCATTGTCTGACAAATATGCTTAATCGGAAAAAGTTTTACCACGTTTTGAGGGGAAAAACTGCTCAACTATGTTTATAATGTTTGGCTATAAATATTAATAATATCTGTTATTGTGAAATAATAGGGGTAATCACGCTTTGCTGTATATATATTCTATTGCATCCTTGCATTGAGTGTAAAATTTTAAAACTTCATAGTTATTTCTATGGCAACTGATTTGTTTGCACCATATACAACAATGCTGCCATGCATTTTTTTTTACATTTTTAAGATTCAAAGGAAATTATTTAGAGATTCAGTTCAGACCACTTTGTCTTATGATGTGTCGTGCCGGATCACTTCACGCCTTATAAATGCAGGTTTTGCCCTTTGGTTAAAACGCACACATGTAAAATGGTAGCCGTTACAGAGAACATAAAATATTTCACGATTGCAAATGCAAAGAAATGTGAAGAGGGAATGGATGTGTTTAAAAGGAATTTTACTTTTAAAGCAACTTACTGCTAGTGCTCAATCAAAGCAATTTACTTCTTTTGTTTTATTTTTGCAAAGTTACTTTATGAAATTAAACATTATGTATACGTTAAACACGTAAATTGGTTATGTACATATGTTTTGTTCTAATTAACTATAAATTATACTTAAAATTTTAAATTCACCACTTTCTTCTTGTCGCTGTAGTCTAGCTCACCTACTGGATTAAAGATTTTTTGACATCCCTTTACAATTAGTTTATAAGCTCGTCGGATACAAACGCTCACAAAAAATACGAAGAAACACATAATGATAACAATTTTAACTATTTGCCAAGGAAGCATTTTAATTTAAATGCTGTCTACTAAAGCATTAAATCAAACCAACTGAGAAACATTTATTCGAGTTATTCAAACAAAGTGAAATGTACATAGGTACCTACTGATAAGATAATTTTTCAAAGAAATCGCAAATTGGGCGAGACATTAGATTATTCATTTAAAATTAATGTCTCGCTGTGCCCTGTCATTATTTCAGATGGTTTCTTTCTTAAAATATATGTTATAAACAAAATATTTAAAACTTTCCTCGAATCAAAATATTAGTAATAATAAGTTGATAAAATAAAATATAGAAGTTTTCACAAATGTAATTTGAAAAACTATTTCATTTAAACGATATATGGTCATACAAACAAGTTTTATTTTTCTTTATAAACAGGAAAAATGAAAAACCTTTATGCAATGATATAAAACAACATGTTTATTGCATATGATCAAACAGTACGCGTTTTAGTTTTTCATTTATGCAAAATACAATAAACTACGAAGCCGGCATTTGCGTTATTCAAAATAAACCGGTCTGTAAAATGTCAAATTCTGCCAATTTTATGCAGATGGGTCTAGTTTTCTGGTGGGTCAACAAACCGTTCCCAAATGATACCAAGAGTTCTTTTAGTTGTCAATTCCTACAACCCTTGCTACAGTATAAAATTGATCTATTTAGTAGAAAAAAAAACGCATAAAAATGTTGTTTACATTGCTCTGATTCAAATAAAAATGTGCAAAATGTTCCTCCCACTTTATCACAAACTAGGAAGCAATTTCTTGTATCTGACGCTTACTAAGCTATTTTTAGAATATCTCCCTACTTTGCTAAATTCCATGGAACGACCGTTTATAAAAGCTTTCTGCACGGCGATTAGGTCATCGAAGTTTACGAAATAACTTATGGTGGGAAAAGTAATTTACCTAAAAGACGAATAAATACCGAAACAATACATAGTATGAAGTGAAGGGGAAAAATACTCGTGTAAAAATCAAGATTAATTATCTTAACTTCAGAATTATGTATGTAATGCATTTGTCGTCACTCTGCTTACGCACATTTTAACGACACTTTCGCCACTGACCTGGGTAGGCATAGGTGTACAGTCCTCCACTTTTGATATGTTTCCACAGTCTAATGCATGCGATTATTGCCACCATACAGAATATAGCAAGACAAATTATAAAACCAACTACGAATAGCGTCGGATCATACATCGTAACGCTCCGTCCAACGCAACAAAATGGACTGATAGAAGAATTCCTAAAATAAAAGCGCGTTAGCATTCACAGCTGTGCCTGTTCACTGTAGAAAAAAGCACTTCTAAAATATTCGTTTAGATGTAAGTTTCATCGGGCGACTGCCAGATTTTTTGTGGTAATCTTATCTACCCAACAACTCATCAAATATGATTTGTCAGTTTGTAAAAATATAATATTAAAAAAGATGCAGTTTATTATCCAGATTTCAAGGTCACGCAGGTGTGTGTCTATATATATATGTATTTTATAGACTTTAGTTTTAAATATTATTCTAACATTTTTGTTACAGCCTAAGCAAAAAGATCCACCTATATAGCGAAACTTAGTGCAAATAATTTTTCAAAAAGAGAATAAAGAGCATAAGGAAATCATCGCTCAAATATCGCACATCCTCGTCTACCTCCCCGCACGGTGTGACCAAAACAATTAATGAAGTTTTTCGAATGATGCTTTGAATTAAATGCAGTATTCACTGACAAAATTCAACCAAAAATCTATTTCCATGGCAACAAAGCCGATAGTACGATTAAATCGATTGAGCCAACAGATCACGAATACCTAACGGAAGGAACTATGTATTTCAAATTTTATTAATATCTCGAATAAAATACGAAGAAATTGTTAGCCGCTTGAAAAGAAATAGAAATACACTTGACTTTGGATCATTTAGCAGATTCAAGTGCCCCGCGGCGCAATAAAACGAACTGAATGAACTGATATATAAAAACCAGCATTAAAACACAAAAATTGAATGAGAAAAGTATATTTTCAATCGCAGATTTACTTATCTTGTATACGATACATACGAGTACAATACATACAATTACGATGCCATATTCATTTACGCATGTATTACCATAGAGTGTTAGTCACAATTTGAATTCCTGAATATTAGAGAGAAAGAATTGAGTTCCTCTTTTTACAGAGGACAACTAAAGGATCTTAGGATTCTATATACAGTTGACACTTAAGTTAAACTTCTTTTATAATTCTTTGATAATGGACTAGTTGTGTGATGCCACTAACCTCGATAACGCATTATCACTTTTAGCAATTTTTGTTGTTCTTTATACATAACGCAAGCAATTATAAACACCACAAATAACAAGAAAAAGAATAATATTAAGAAAAAACTAAAAAACGTAAACATGTTGCCTAATTCAAATGCTTCACGGAACAAAATGTGGACTGATGGGTCTGCCTCATGGAGTTTGAAAGTCACTATAAAAGTACGCCGGAATTCAGACTGTGTGGATTCATAAAGGAGCTGAAAATAAAAAATAACACGACAGAATTTTTCGGCATTACGCATACTCTCTGTCTTTGTTGTGTCTGTGTGTTTATGAAGCAGGTCAGTTCGCCAATTTGCGAGTGGCTTTAAAGATTGCTTGACACTGCGGATAAAAATCGATTTTTACCCAGAAATTAGAGCCAAAATATTTTATGAAATGCTTACGACTATTTTTCAGGGATTATTTTTGTCTCCATATTTTTAAAATATAAGCAAACATGTCATATACTCGTATGTATTTCGAGGAAGTCATTCAATTTGTTTGTGTACAAAATATGAGCCACAAAAATCTAATGTATGTACATATGTACACACCTAGACAATAAAATAGGTACATGACCCTAAAATCTTCTTTTATGCAATAGCCCTAATTTCATTTATTTCTTATCGTTCTGCAGTGAAAACAAAATAACTAATCTAACAACTCTGTTTTTGAACACACAAGTCAAACCTTTCTGAAAATTGGTGCAATTGGGGAAGTTTTGTAATAGTGTTCTAATTTAATGTGGACAATAAAATAGGTACAACGTCGTTCTGTTTACAGCAAAAAGTTAAAAATGGTTCGAACGATTTTATTTAGGTTTCTATAATTCCGTAATTAAAATTTTTGTATGTTAGGATTATATTTGTGAAAGCCTTTTAGAAATTTTGTTTACAAAAATGGGTAAAATGCAACATTGCACTCTAGAGGAACCGACTTTTTTCGGAGATTAAGAAAAGAGAATCAACCGATCCGATCTATTGCAAACGTTTTAAATCGGTTGCTAATTTCGTCAGTAATGCTCTTAAGCCGGAAAAAGGCAACGAAATGCGTGCAAAACAGAGAAAAACTTCCCCAAGGATGGATCTAAGAATTGTGGTATTGGTTAAAATATACTCATTTCGGCCTTCAAGAGGTATTGCTGCTGAGATTGACAACGTCGTGAGCACTGTACGTCGAAGGCTAGTGTATGCCAATCTACCCGGATAGGTAGCTAAAAAAATTCCTTTGCTTCGGCAAACAAATTTTAATCGAATTTGTGAAAGACCCAACCAGAATTTCAAAAAAAAGTGGCATAACGTTATTTGGAGCGCTGAGACAATCAATTTGAATCAATTTGTTCTGTAATGATGCTCAAAGGAATTTTCGTCGTCCTAAAGACAAAGTATTCCACATTCGTTTCACAAAAAATACAGTTAAACGTGGTGGTGGGAACATAATGATTAGGGGCTGCTTCTCATGGATTTGGATAGGTCCAATTCATCGTATAACAGACACTATGACGAGGTTTGAATATTTAGACATTATGATGAATGTCATGTTACCCTACGCGGAGGATAACATGCTCTTAGTTTGGAAGTATCAGCAAGACAACGATCCTAAACATACTTCCAAACTAGTCAAAGATCGGTTTGTGGAGGAAAATGTCCCCGTTATGAGTTCGTCAAGTCAGTTTCCTAACTTGAATCCAAAAAAAAATGTATGGGGACATTTAAAAAATCAATTGGCGAAACAAACTTTTGCTAACAAGGAGATATTATGGATTTCTATCCCACAAATGTGGTGCGACATATCCATAGAAACGTGTCGTAAACTTATTTCCTCCATGCCCAGAAGAATGGAAACTGTACTTCAAAGTAAGTAGATATACTGGCTACTAATAACTACAAGTACAATTTATAAAAAAAAAATCATAAGATCAAAGAGTAATACGAGTTTTTTCCATTAGGTGTGGGACGTACCTATTTTATTGTCCAGAAGTTTTTTGGAAAAGTGACCAAAATTATGCTATGTTTCATGTTCTTTTTGAAATATATATTTAAAGTTTATGTAACACTAAAATGAAGAATATGTATTTAAAAAAAAATCAATTTGTTGTGTTTTACTCGGCAAAATTGAAAGTTCTCATTTGTACCTATTTTATTGTCCAGGTGTGCACATACGTGCAAAGCTTTGACATCGGAATATACAGATCACTCAAAATTTTCCTTTACTTCCTAAGTATTGCGTTGCTGCATAAAATACATATTAACAGATCGCGAACAAGAAATAAAGAAAATGTTCAGGTCAACAATATGGTTCAGAGAAAATTTAAAGATAGTGCGTATAAAATACAAAAGCTCACAAAATTCGGAAGCAACGTTAAAATTTAATCCATATTGTCTATGCATTCTGGTGTAGTAAGATAATAATTACCAAATTTTAAATACAATTACACCAATAAAAGTTATGAAAATTACCATTAGCAAATCTATGATTTGATACCTTCAAGAATTACAACCTTGGGGTTTTGAAAAAACATAATTGATTTTAATAATTTATGAAGGATTATACTATGAAGATTTTATTTACATATTTTTTTTGTAAATGAAGAAGGTAATATTCAGATTGGCTAAATTTAATTTAAATCACTAACCAGACAATAATGAATGAATCAGATATAATTGCAATATTAATCGACTTCACTGAGTTCGAGCTACTGATAGTGTTGCTATGTAAGAATAAAATGAAATTCTCAAGTGGCATAGTGTTACACCGGAAGTCGAACAATGATGATAAGGCGAATTAAAGTAATATTGCTTTCGTTAAAAAAAAAACACATATATAGATTATATAAACAAAAAAGGATTTTTCACATATTGATTTCGAATTTGACTAAAGCTAATGCTTTTTCTTCATGAAGAAGTTAGCTTTTGACGTACGTTATTAAGAGGCAAATAAATTAGGGTAGATAATGTTTGCCTACTTTTCCCCAACAGGTTATTATCCCAGATATAACTAAGTAAACAACAGTATAATCCATAAAACAGATAAGAATTAAAGTGCCTTACTCGAATAATAAATTATTGTATTTGTACAAATACGAAGAAACGATTTATTATTTATTATTAAAACGATTCAGTGAGACTTTCATCTTCCAATAAAAAATTTCCCAGATTATTATAATTTACCAAGAATCAGGAACATACGTAGAGATAAATCGATTTCTATTTAATTATAACTTCGAAGAAAACAAAATGCGCAATTTTTATCAACACATAAAAAAAGCTTAAAGTGAAGAATGAATAAATATATATAAAGACAGGTATTTTGTATATGCCGGTTGCTACATGTAGATGGTTTTCTAGCCTAATTATTTCTTGAGATTGTTTTGATTCTAAGATTTTGCAAAATGGCAGAGACCCGATTCTGAATGTGAAGAATTCTTCTTCAAGTGAATTACGTCATCTATCTATCAACAACTTTTTATTATATGAAAAACATTGTATTTCAGAGGCACCAAAGAATAAAAATCAAATTCTCCTTCCAGCAAGAATAGTCTTGCTCGCGCCTTCTTAGCAAACTGAAGATGTATAAGATGGTTCTCGCGATCACTTTATATATCCACATTACTAACCAAAATTTAAACACTCACTTGTGTAAATGGCACCCTTTTGATAGCGACGTCTTCGTATGCAAGCAATTATCGCAACGAAAAAGAAGATAACAATACATATTACAAAAACAATGACTATAAACATTGGATCATACATTTTGACTGATCTCTATGTTCTTCTCCCCGCGATGTAAAATAATCAACTGACAAAAAGGTATTCGAAGTTCACTATAAAAGCACGTAACACCAAAAATGTATTGGCTGCATAAGAAAATGAAATTGAAGATAAGAAAAGCACATTGGTTCGATCGGAGGTAGATATGCAAAGCTGACTCATGGACTAAAATTGTCCAGTGGTGTTCGTGATTTCAGAAAAGAGTTGGTATTTCCCATCAACAGAAAGTCTGACGTATTTTATGACGTACCGCAGTAACTGTATAATCTACTTCGGGAAGCTTATTTTATCTTTCGACATATGTATGCAGAAGTATAAGAAGACAGCTTCGGTATCCACGAACTTTCACGAATTTGTTCAAAAAGATAATCTGAAGAATTCACTGGCTGTTGATCAATCTTAGATACTATGCTGCTTTGCTTCACCAACTCTTTTAACCTTAACCCATACTGTTGCGGAAGTATCTTCGTTTTTATATCTTCAAATCAACAATTATCTTCCTTCCTTTAGATAAGAAAAATATATCTCAAATCCGGTTTAATGAAAATATCCTTGCATTTGAAGAAAGTTGTAAATCATTTTATTTACATTTCAAAAGTATGAAAACAAGTGAAAAGTAAAAAAATAAATGTTCAAACTTTTATTTTTTTTAACTAAAAATCACAATCCCATTGTGTTTGGAGCACTGATAAAACTAGCCCGAACTGTTGCGAAGTTTGATGGTTTGATGATTGAGGCCACCCTAGCTGCACCATCAGGTCAAACTAATTATAGCATTATCATCGGGTTTATATATGTATCTGTTCCAAATTTCAGATCGATCGGATAATAGGCAGTATTTATAATTGGAGAACAAATTTTGAATTGGAAGTTAGACAAAAACACTACAGAAATCGCAAAATTACCTTGCATGACGATTTTTTGAGATTATTCTATATAGGCATTGACATTATGCCGTAATCATTAATTTAATCCAATTGTGATAAAATATTTTAAATGCCAAACCAACCCCACAAGTATTCTCACGAGATATTCGAGGTCGAAGCTCCCGAAGAAAATCTGATGGCTGGGAAAGATATGCTATCACAAAGATTAAGATCACGTTATAAATCAATGCAGCGTAATATTTTCCTCTTGAGAACTTTAAACTTTTAATTGATTTTCGTACCGTGATAAAGGTATATTTTTAAAAGTGATTCTAATGCATTATAACTATATAAAAAATGTAAGAATCAACTCTTTTCACTAACCTTTTCTAATTCGGTTAAATTTTCTCTTTTTAAAAAATAGCATCATGCTTAATCCAATTAATAATACGACAGCAAATGTAATAGCACCAACAATTAAACTATTTCTTGATATTTCCGAAGGAGACATAATTTTGCGTTTAATAACCCAATATTCAAGCTGAACGAGATTCACTGAAGGTTTGATCAGCTTTCTTTGTTATATACAAAAAGCGTGAAGGAAAAAGCAAGCTGATAAGATAACTTTTATTGGATTCATCGTAATTTAATCGACATATGAGATATTAGCGCTGCACAATTTTCTTCAGTAATACTTTAGACTTTAAAGGCAACAGAATTGAAAAAGAACTAAGAACATGCGGAAATATTTAAAAATCTCGTACTGCTAGGTGAATCACTCTCAAACTTTTCAGAAATATTTAACAAGGGCTTCTTAAATAAATACATTCCTAAGAAATGCACACATTTTTCTACATTATATATTTTACATTTTAAATAGCTTTTTTCCCATAAAATTTTAGTTACTGAATGCGTAAAAAAACAGCATTGTTTTACGTTGCTAAGTTGATTCCTTCGGTAAATTTGATTCAGTATGCTTTTTAGCACTCTATCGCTCATTTGGAATATTCTTATGTTTTTCTTCAACTTATTGGATGATTTTTTTTTGTGATATCCATCCAAAAGTCCACGAACTCAGTATAGTCATTGTTTTATCGCTTTAACGAATCTGATTATTACGAATTTAATTCGCAAAAGCTTAATTTACCTTTTATAATTTTTTATTAAGACATTCAAAATCTGTAACCAAGTATATCGTCAAACTTTATGGCCGTAAGTACTCTTAGTTAGATAAATTCAATTTTTGAGTTAGTAGCGATTGGTAGGAAACAAAATCAAATATCAACAGAAGGAAATTTTTAGCTTTGATTCCACGATAAGAAACAAAGGTCAGATCAGAGCCATTATCACAGGAACGAAATATTTAGACTCAATTTAGCTTTTCCGTTCTCTCCGCATATATAAAAAATAATAATATAAATTTTAGGTTACTTTTAAGGCTAGGCGGAATGATTTATGTAATAATTGTAACTAATATTATTGGTGTATTATTAACTTTAATTAAAAATTAATAACTATCACCAACAATGACTCAGGCAAAAAACTGAAAATTATAGTTTTTAAAAACTAATCGTATAACACAATAATAAATTCAAAAATCACTTTTTCCGACACGTGTTTTTATTTTGATTTTGAACATAACCCAAACCGGCTAACTAAAAATGACCTTACCCCAAGAGCGTTTAGCCGAAAAAGGTATTTATTATGATTCGCAGAACAACCACAAATCCTAACATGTAGTAAAAAAACACAATAAAACGCAGAAAAAAAGATGGCCAATAATACCGAATAATTAAATGATTAATTTTATGAGTCTTCATCTGTGTTTTCCCTCCCAATGTTTTTTATATAATTTAATTTTTTTCCCACTAAATTTGCCCGCGCTTTAGAAAAATATGTTCATCACTAACCTGAGTACTTGGATTTTGCTTTGCGTTCACGATTTCTAATGCACGCGACAATTAGGAAAGTTAAAAGTACAGCAAATATGCCAAATGAAAGAGTAAATGTGTCCAGACCGTTCATTTTAATATCTCGACGACTAAATTTACTAGTGTAATATTATAAAAGATATGCTTCCGCGCTGTGCAAACTCGAGGAACTAAACTCCGACACGAAGTCCAGGCTAAAGTGCTCTACACCTTAGTCCGTCCACAAACAAAGCTATATATTGAACCAGTGGCTCCCACTCTCAATGCTATATGTTTGGTATATGTGGTAAACGAAGCTATACAAACATATTTACAAAAAGCACCGCCGAATTATTGATGACGTCAATATTAAGCTCGGGTATCAATACTCAAAAGGCGTTAATGAATCTTTACCTAAAGCTTCCACCACTAAATCGTAAGTTGGCAAGACTTTACATAGTATCTTAAGAATTATAAGGTCAGCAAAATGTCTTCGAGTATTAGTTACTAATACCAACTAACTATACTTCTTATTAACTAACCAGCATCTTTCAAGCCGCGGTACTAACCAAGCTTTGAGTAAAAAAAAGCTAATTTCACCACAAATTAAAAGATCTTTCAGAGAATTTTGCTGAATATTTTCCGTGCATGTATGAAGAATGTGTTCAAGAATTTTACTTTTTGAAATCGTACACAATTCAAAAAACACATTAAAGTCGTTGACCACCCAATGCGATGCACTCACTTTCAATGAAAACAACTTGCAACAATTTAAATCGCATGAAATTAAGTTGTTTATATTGAATAATTGTTTTGTTCATATTCAATAAATAACTGTTTAGATTCTTAACTCTTCTGGTATGCATATTTCGGACATTTTTGATTCACAATGGCGTAAAAACTCGAGAATGCTAATTATAATAAAAAAAAAATAAAAAATTAATTGTAAATATGAAACTTAAACTATTATGGTTTTCCATATTTCCAACAACTCCACTTTCCAATATATAAAACGTCACACTTTTTTATTAAAAAAATCCAAAAAATTTCTTCATTTTTGCATTAAGGGGGCAATCGCTTTCAAAAGTGAACAAAAATCGATTTTTTTTTTTTACATAAAAGTGTTCGTTAACATTATAGAAATCATCTCCCAAAACCGTTTTGAAAAATTAGGATGGCTGATTAGTGGTAATAAACCCAAATAAATTATCTATACACGGTTTTACAAGTAAAAATTATTGTAAAAAAACTTTAAGCGCGATTTTCTCAAAACTACTTTTTATTAATTCGTACACACCATATCTCAAGTTCTACTCAATGGAATTAAAAACAATCAAAGAGCATATGATTCGTTGACTTAAATACTAGGTACTAAACCTATAAAAATGCATAAAACTACCCCTTGCTTTTTTTTATAGAGGTAGTTTTCCGCAAAAACTTGGCCGATTTTTTATGTTTTTCGAAAAACAGTGACAAAACAATTTTAAAAAATTAAAAACTTATTTTTTTTAGGTTTAGTACCTAGGAAAAAGCTTAAAGAACAGAACCCATTTTGAATTTTTCATTTATCTTTTCCCGGAAGTCCCAAGTGATGCGTACCAGCTAAAATGAGACTTTTGCAAGACACCCTCTGCCGCCGCCAAAACTTACTAAAAATAAAACAAAAAAATATGGTTGTATATTCTTCAATATTCAAAGAATAGTGTCCAAAACGAATTTTTTAAATAAATACATATTAGTTTTTTCAAAAAAAAATCTTGAAAATGTGCTTTTTTTCTCAGTTATGAAAGCGATTGCCCCCTTAAGTAATAAGTACAATCATACATATATACATACATAATCATATTTATTAGCTATTCACGTATTTCTTAAAAATTACCAATTTATATATATTAGAAATAAATTAAAAATATTGGATCAAATATAAGTGAACCATACATAACTTCCATGTTCTATAATAAAACAAACTTTTGCATGGCAGTTTTAGAATTTGAAAGTTAATTATCTTCAATTAAATTTAACTGTACTAACATATAATATAATATTTGTTCGCTTTTTGATTTCCTATAGAAGCGAAACATACTCCTTTTGTTCCCTCTCTTTCCCACTCAGACACGATATGCATTCCGAAATAGTGATACCGTGTTTTATGTTTCTAGTAACTTTATTTAAGCTTTTTAAAATAGTAATTTAGTAATTTAAATTGTACAAGAGAACTTAAGCTCGTTACCATAGCATATATTCGACATTTATCAATGAAAATCGTAGAATTTGAAGGCCATAATCTTATCCATCATTTTGGAGGTGCACAAGCAAAGTTAAGGTCATGCATAAAACCATTTTAGTAACAAAAAATTATTCTGGCAGCCTAATAAATCATCGCAAACCGAAAAAGTAGACGTAGAAGTAGTAGTAGTGCTGAATCAAATACATCTTAGCTCCTCCCACTAAGCAGGTCGGTTGTCAATTTGACAGACACCTGAAACTGAGCCGTGCATCTTTATGTAGGTAGATGATAGTTAAAAGAAAGGTGTTAAGGTGCTACCATATATCAATCGACTCTATTAAATGTCCTTGTCAACGTTTGTACCAATAAAGCTCTAAGAGTACCTTAAATAACCCACCCAATCACAACTATGTATTATGAAAACTAGGCAGGTTCAAAATTAAAATTTGTGACCAATTAAGCAAAAGATATATTCTAAACGCCCACTTATTATACGAATGCTGAAAAATCTGTGCTTCTTGATTGGTTTCCGCAGTATCTAATGCCATTCAAATTAACAAGATCAACTGTATCTTTACGAATACATCAACTTATAACCCGGGAGGTCAATTTTATGTCTTCATTATTCTTTTCTAATTTTTATGCCACACGAAGTCAATTTAAAAATAGCACAGAAGCACTAAAGTGCATACAATTTTTTTACAAAGCTATGGTTTCCGAAAGCAATCATATTTATCGTAATTTTCAATCATTGAAAATTGATGTTCAACGAAAACTAAACCAATTCCTTTCACATGCCGGGAAAATACATATGCACCGACCATTTGTAAATTCGAACAGTTAGACCACGTTTCTAGCACTAAATAAACCAAATATGTAATTACTAACACATATGACTCCGCTGACGATTTCGCCTTCTTCGACACGCGAGTACTAGTATCGTAATAAGAAAAACTACTTTTATTAAAACAAAAACCCAAATTGTTGAATTCATTTTAATATTGCACACGTTATTTTTCTCACGTTAAAAATCAACTCATGGAATGAGTGCTGTCTTACTGGCAACTGAATCTGAAACGCCAAAAGTCTCTTTCCTACAAAATACGACGGCAAAACTGAAAATTCCTGTTTCCAAGTTTCTGCACAACTGGCAGCTGTATAAATAAAAAGCTCCTAGCAGTGTTCGCACCATTCGCACATATACGAATTCAACAAGTTGTGACGTCATTATTAAGCTTAGAGTAAAAAGTTTCCGCCCACTTGACTGAAAACAACTTAACTATTATTGAAAAGCTTCTAAGAGACTTCAACACCGACCTGCGTCCAGTTTCACTTCCGACACCATACCTGTCTGATAAAAATTTTCGAGGTCGCTCAAACCCGTAACTAATATTCATAAATATACTAGAAAACATTTACTTAAATTTTTGGATTTTGGAATATGTACTTAAATTAGACTTTGTCGCTCTGTGGAAATTTTGATTAATGATTGTAAAAACGAGTATAGAATGAACATTTGAAACAGATGAAAATAACAGCATTATTCAAAGGATTAATTATAAAATAATGTCGGCAATCCTGAAATAAACTAGATTTATAACTTCGACACCAAACTAGATAAACAGGAACTAAAACTGAATTAAAGCATCAAGTAATAATTTACAATATTTCAGCGAAATTTTGAAACGGTGCATTCTTCAATGTGTATAGTGAATAGAACATACAAAGTAAAATAAATAAAAAATCTTAGCTTAGCTCTGAAAATTATTAATCAATAAAAAATATGAATTCTGTTCAGTTCAGTTAAATTATTTAATAAAGAGTTAAGAAAAAATATTTACTGACTGAGAGCAAATTAAAGGTGATTATTAATTTGAAGTACTTACATTTAATAAATAGAATTATTTTATGTGAATCTGCAATAGTCAATTCTTTTGTTTTTTAAACATTTTTAAATGAAAAAAAAAAAAAAACAAAGTGCTTTGAGAGCAACTGAAGAAGTAAGACCCATCGACTAAACGTGGGAATTTCCTTTCATAGGTAATTATTTTAAGTTTGTACATAATAAATTTATACTTTTTAAAATCATAACTTGGAACTCTAAATCGTACAAGAAAACTTCAACACTTTTCCATGTAACTCAACATTTATTTATTAAATTAATATTTATTAATCAAAATAGTGGATTTCGAAGGTTTTATTAAGTTTTATTCGCATTTTGTTGATGCAGAATATAACAAGCATAATTTAAATAAGATCATTCAGAAAACCCTTTCATAGCATCTATATGTAAGCAGAAATTAGTTCTGAAAAAATGGACACAGATAACACTAATCGAATATATCTTATCTCCTCACCCTGAGACACCCTATTTGTCAAATTGGCAGACACCTGAGATTTATCTCCTGTTTGGTCCATCTTTATATGGGTGTAGTCGTTGCACTCATTTCGACTTGCATAGTATTATAATTCAAAGTAATTTTTTCCTATGTAGTAATTTTGTTTCGATTGCGCTTGCACCTATGCAAGCACCTTGCACCTACAGACCATGACGACAAATGTGGGAGCACAATTCATGTGAGTAGTGATGAATGTGTCAGAAAATGCTTGCATACAAATTAATTAAATATTTATATTAATTATAACCAAAATATTCACTGTAAATTCTGGAGAGTTAATAATACGTTTCTTACACTAATTATGCCAACAAATTTAATTACTAACTCAAATGCTCCAGCTGCTGGCGCTTTCGTTTTCTTAGGCACGTGAGTATCACTAGTACCGCAATCAGAAAAATTATTTTTACACAGATCCAAAATGATAAACCATTCATTTTATTTTAAAATTGCACACGGTACTCTCTCTCCTCACATTAAAATCAACCTATGGACTGGTTGGCGTCTTACTGGCAACTGAATCTGAAACACCAAAACTTTGTTCCTGCAATGTACGTCACATTCCAGTTTGTAAATAAAAAATTCCAATGCTCGCACATACGTATTCAACAAGTTATTACGTCACTATTAAGCTTAGATCAAAAGGTTTCCACCCAGCTGACTGCAAAATAAGTTAACCATTATTGAAAAGCTTAGAGACAGATTATAAGAGACTACATACATACATATATGCACAGCAACACTAACAAAAGTATAGACCTGCGTCCAATTCTGACACTATACTGATGTTGTCTTTCACCTGCCTCATAAAAGTTTTTGACCTTATGAAAATACGTTACTATAAATATACTATAAAACATTTAGGTACCTACAATTTTAAAGTTTGGAATATGTACTTAAAGGCTAATCTACTGACGCTCTGTGAAAATTTTGATTAACGTTTGTTTGAAAGAGGCGAAAATAATGGCATTATTCAAACGAGATTAATTACAAAATAATGTTGTCAACATTTCTTAAATAAGATAAATAGATTTACCTTCGACTGAATAATTATAAACTTGCTTGTTTGAACAACATACATTTTTCAATATGAACTAATTGAAAAACTAAAAGAAAAGAAAATCTTAGCCTTTCGAAACCCTAAAACTCACTATTCAATAAATAACTAAAATAATAAAAAAAACCTGTCACTTTTATAGTCCTCTATCTTGGGTGATATGCAGACGAAACTTACGACTTAAGTTGTGGAAAAAAATAGCCTTAGCTTAATAATTACTAATATATTATCGCCTTTAGTAGAAAAGCATTGCATTAAAATCTCCACATTGGAGCAATTTTGAATAAAAACAAAAAACCACTAACATTTAAAAGAAAAAAGAAAAATAGAAGAAAACGTTTTATTTCATAAAAATAATTTGAGGAAATTATACTAAAAATTTGACATTCTCCTTCAATCAGTTCATCGTATCATTACAACGTTAGATGCTACCACTGATTTACCAACTACACAGGATTCGCTGGGTTGACTGTAAATGGAAATTGTTCAATTTCGTTTTAAGAACCGTGAACCGATAACCTTGTCGTATTATAAGTCAATTCGAACAACTGATAAACACGAAAAAAAGAGAGATGATGCGAAAAAAATAACAAAAACACATTATATGAAACACATCATCACCATCTGTTCTCGCAACAGTAATATTAACTTAACACTGATGATTCACTACTAACCTGCGGTTATAGTACCTTTTTTCCCATTGAGCTCCTTACTAAAGCAACCATAGAGGAATAGCAATATTAGGAAAATTCCAATTTCAAAAAGGAAAAGCTGCCCATTCATCCTGATTGTTCCCTTAGACTGACTGATACTGTTATCAACTCATAATGAAGACAACTCAGAATTGAGTTTGGGTGTAGAAGATTAAGAATATTGAGTACGATATGTTGTTTCACAACAAAGCTTTCGTTAGCCTGTAAACTCTCATATTCTGTTTTCTGAGAACTATGTATTTCAGTAAACTGAGATTAATATTTTGGAGTTATTTTTGTTGGAAGCTTTGCAGGAAATGAGACTTTTAATAACTTGTAGATTCATCTACAGTTTCAGACCCCAACTTCCGATCTGAAGATCATGATAAATTAAGTTTTAAATAACATATTGACGACAACATTCCGTGCACATTGGACTTAGTCCATGTCTGATTATATGAATTAAGGGAAAACTTGTATCAATGAATATATAGGTAGAAAAGGAACAAGGAATAAGAAAGTCAACATAAGGTTTGTATTTTCATAAAGCCCCAAATTTTGTTGCAATCGGACTCGGTTTAACAAAGTACTGAAAAAAAATGCTTCATGCACAAATACGGGCTGTTCGATTTAGTACCTTCAATCCAATAGAAAAAAAAATAATAGCAAATCAAAGTGTAAAAAAAAAACGAAGGGAGGCGTTGATTAAAACATCAAGAGGATTCAAAAGGCCACGAGTAGGGTATTAAATTGAAGTACTTTAACCGAGAATTTGAAGAACTAAAAATACGTTTGTTTAAGTTTATATGATAATCACTATATAACTGTCATAAATAAAAATTAAGTAAATTGAATATACATCAGAAATGGATCAAATTCAAAAGATAAAAAAGCAATTTCCAAAAATATTTAAAGGTGTTGTGAAAACCTCAAAAGCCCATAAACTGAAACTTGTAAGTATGGATGTAAAGCTTGTTTTTTTTTACAGCTTAGATAGCACTTCCTATAGGGATCACAACCAATCCAAGCTATCATTCGTGAAACTTATAGTCGTCAAATTGTCATTATTGTTGATTCACGAAAGTGACCAATTGTGCAATTATAAATAAAAATAAAATCAATGCACTGTCAATTTTTTCAGCCTTTTTAGGATTCCGTACCCAAAGGGTAAAACGGGACCCTATTACTGAGACTTCGCTAGAATATTCATTATTTATGAATGCAAGACCTGCATAATTTCATTAAAATCTTCATATGAGTAGGAAGACCAACTGCAGTTTTGGAAAAAATAAAAGTTGAGGAAAATAATAAGAATAAAAAAAATACATTTAAAAAAAAAAACCATAATCTGTATTTCAACTTTTCACCACTACTCTAAATATTGAATAGCAACAAAATATATTTTTGTTAAGCGCTCGTTTTGAATTCTAATAGCTCAATTTCAGAATACACTTCAGAATTCTGATTTATGATCAATTTCACAGAAAAAGATATAAATTCGTTATTTAATCGGTCTTTAAGAGTAGCACGAATTGTATTTAAAATACATATTGTCTACTTCGAGTAAATAATTGGTTTCAGTTTCAATTTTGTTTGAACATTTTCATTAAACTCTTAGGTTGAAACGGATGGACGTGGCAAAGTTATAAGTTAAAAAAACGAAAAATAAAATAACGAAAACCATTACTTTTTTTTCAAAACTGCGCCAAACATTTAATATTTAAAACCTGGACTTAATTCTGGTACCCATAGTAGCCATACGTCTGCGGATTAAAATGACACTGGCTTTTTTAATTTCAAATGAGCAGAAAGCAGCCGAAATCATGTCAGTCGTCAACGGCTTTTTTTCTACATGCTTCTACTGCTGTAATTTCGATTCTACTGTTTATTTTGACTTCAAAAAATTCTAAATTATCGTTAAAAATTTAATAATGTAGAAAAAATATCATTTCATTTCATAGTTCTTCAACAAAAATGTGAAAAATAACAGTCACACGAGACGACCGCCTAACGATGTTTACTAAAAAAAAAACTTGATGTTATGAGCATTTTAAATAAGTATGGATTTTTATCTTTAGGATTTTTAACGAGGCGTTTTTCCGTAGCATTTAACCTCACATGTAGATCGATCAATTTTAGGTAATCGAATGTTTTAAATATTGCTGCTACTGTAAAGCATTAACACGGGCAATATATAGAATGTATCCATTGACGCAAGCCATAGTTAACGACTGTTTCAGTTGGTTCATAATACGTGTGTATGAATATTCAGACAACATTATTTCATGCTTTAATAGGATGTAAGTACTCGTTTTTTGTTAATTGTTTTTTGCAGGCTAATAATTTTTTCGAAATATGATTGGAAGCTTTAAGAATAAAGTCAAGTCTGACTAGTTTCTAGTTGCTTATGCATACTTCTACGATAAAAATATAAACCCTTATTGCAATATTTCTTTTCTTACAATTTAACGACAATTTAAAATCACTTCGGAAGCAATTTGCGGCTGCACGTTTTGCCGCTCTTTTTGAGTTCAAGTTTTAAATGAAAATGAAATAACCACCTGTAGGCGATTTTCCTGAAAGCCCAAAGTAGCACTTATTGTGCCTGAAAGAAAGTTGTACTCAGCCCAGCCCGCCTCTTAAGGTGGACAAATATTGCCACTGCATACTAACTACACATTTTGAGGCACACTTGAGGCTTTCCCTCTTGATGAATAAGCGATTGATTATTGTTGCCGATCTGCGTCATCTCGGCATTTCGACACTTGGTATCAAACAAGCTCTCGTCCGCTAAGCTCGCTCGTACACAAGCTGCGATAGCCCCAAGGTTATCCATTATTCTGAATTGTAAAAAACAGTGCTGCCTACTAATTAATTTATAAGATTGCAAAAAAAAAAAAACACTTACTTGAGAAAATTGCTCCTTGATGCTTCGAACGGCAGCAATATCCGCACAAACTGCACAATAGGAAAATAACAAGAGCGATGATGATAAAAAGGATCAGATCCATTTTCCAAGATAATGCTGTAGTTTCGTATCGGGTGAACAGGTTGTCCCACTTGTTTCACTAAACTGTTGGAAATTAAATTCCTAAATAGTTTTGAAATTGGCTACCAGTTAAAGTAGTGCTCCTTCCCGGGAATTTTCACGAGCACTTAAAATAGCTGCTTTAGAAAAATTTGTTTGTGCAATTCGTTGGAAGGTGTTTTAAGTGCAAACTGAATTGACTTGACACCTTTTGACTCAAAGCATACTTCGTGAGGCACAAAACTACGACCAGCAATAAGAAAAATCTTCTTAAATTCTACAGAACGAATTTTACTTCTTGCTAGCTTGACATGACATTACTCAATCCAAGTCTTATATATGACAGCTGATAGCGAATCATTTACACTGGCAGTACTTTCACATAGGTTCCACAAACAGCTTGTATAAAAATACGATTAGTTGCATTTAATCCTTTGTTTTATTTACTTTTATAGTTCTAAAATAGTTGTTGGCTTACGTTTACAATAAGGAAAAGTCACCGATCCCGATGAAATTTTGCAATTTCCATTTGTCCTAGAACGAAAGGATCTGAAGGAATTGTCGGTCGGCTTTAGTTTTTCCGATATTCTCAAAATCTGATGAAAATAGGTAACAATATAATTAAAAACACTTTACTCTACACTTTTGATGCATTATTATTCATTAATAAACCTGGAAAACAACAATATTACAGCGCGCTATGCTCTTGCCAAGAGAGTTCTTGGCCCATACAAAACACGGTCAAGGAATTTTTTCCCGTGCTGGTTGTGATATGCTGTTCGCAAGAACCGACGAAGGAAAACTTAGTTCCAATTTTTGAAGCAGATGGCGCTGGACACCCAAAAGTCAAATTTCCTTCGAGGAATAGTGCACTTAATTCATTTAGGTAAAAGTGACTGTCCGTCTTGGGATATATAAATTTACGAGATGGAAGGTGGAGAATACGGAGATTTCGATATCTTCGTAAATTTAATTAATTCTGCCACAAATGACAAGTTGTCAAAATTCCTTCTGGGAATACGTGCTTATTTTCCTTGCGAATAGCATACAAGGCTCAAGGAAATAAGCACATATTATTACTAGAAAGAATTTTGATAACTAGTCATTTATGACAGAATTAATTAAATTTACGAAGATATCGAAATCCACGGCTCGGACACTATTCCTTTAAGGAAATTTGACTTTTGGGTGTCCAGCGCCATCTGCGTGAAAAATTGGAACTAAGCTTGGGCGGTTCTTACGAACAACATACCACAACCGGAACGGAAAAACATTTCTTGAGCATTTCTTGACCGTTTTCTTTACATGTATTTTGTATGCGCCAAGAAATTTCTTGGCAACAGCATTCCGGACTTTGAATTGTTTCCTTATACGAACAGCATACTAGGATTAAACTTGCAAACTTGTTCCGGAAATTTATGTGGAGAATTTTTTTCTTAAATCCACAAATGGCTATGAAAACAAAAGAACGTCACTTTTGATATGACATTTGACAATTAATTTTCCTCGTGATTTTTGTTTAGTAGACACGTCAAAATTGTGCGGTTAAAAAAAGGCGATTTAGTAATTATCTATCCATCTTTAAAATCGAGATTTAAATTTGTCGGGTTCGTTGCACAATCGCCCTCATTAAAATGCAGTGAGATGAAGGTATTAAATGGGTTATCACAGAAAACCGTCAAGCTGCGCGGCAGCAGGCGGAACAATACCAAAGGAAAAAGATTGCGAAATAAACCTAAAGCAAGGAGGAAGAATCGCAGGAAAACCGATAAGGAGCCACAAATCTTAGTTGAAGAGGTAAGATTTGAAATAAGATCTCAAAGACCTGCTGGCTTCGAGTATATTCGCTACTCTTTTCACGCACCCCCTTCCTTCCCTTCCATCATTCGTGCAACAGTTTCTCGTATAAGAGTTTTTTGGTCCGTCTCCGAAAAATCGATTTGTCTGGGAATTGTCACAAGTTCTTTGATTTTTTTCGGTGATTCATCTGGAAAGAAGTTCCTTTTTCCTTAATAAAAGACCTCACACCGCGTGAGTCCAGTACAGTTTGCAATATGGATTTAGTTTGGTTTAAAGTATGCGACACCCTCACGGTACCAAGGGATGTTGCCTCCAAATGGTTTGATCTCATCCATGACAAATTATCAACTGAAACAAACCGACACTATCACAACTGGGGCGAACTTTTATTGAGAAAAAAGGAATTTCTACATTGCGTAAGCCCTGCTGTCGTTTTGGCGGTATTTTTTCAATACTATGAATTTGATGTGAAAAAAAATTGTGCTGAGGTAAACTGTGAAAAATTCCGGGAGTTTTCCGCAGAGGCGAACTTTAAAGACGTGAGTAAATAACTTGGTAAAAGTTTCATAGTTTTGTATTTATTATGTATCTCGTTTTTAGGAGGCAACCATAAAACGTGTTACTAAGTTGTTGGGAGACGTGTCTGTTGAAATCCTACCAGACTTTGAGGAGGATGCTAACGTGTTTCAGGACCTAGATTTGATGATACTTGGGTAAAGCCACGAAATTGCAAAAGTTTGTCTAGAAGTTCTTTAAATGAATTAGGTTTTATATACTACGCTTTGAAAATAACTATCAAAAAAAGAGAAAGAAGCTATGGTTTTCTATACATACATTATGTATATGTACAAATATAATAATTGATTGATATGTACATGGCCACTAAAAGTTTCGAATTTCTTTAACATTAAAATTCGAAAAAAGCAAGTGGTATAAGCTTATTCAAATTTGCATCTATTACGCCTTAAAAGCCTGGTAAAATGCTACCAGCTGTTAACCACAAATTTTTCCAGCCAATTACAGGATAAAATTGGTGAAGAAGTCATAAACAGTTACAAATCAAATCCTTTTTGTCTCAAAAATGATCGTTTGTTTATTTGAACTGCTTACTTCTTGACAAACTTTTGCAAGTACATTACTTGGTCGAATTAATTGAATTTTGGAAATAAGAACGAATCTCTTTAAACTTTTTATGTATAGATCTTCCCCAGAAGAATATATGAAATACACAGAACTCTTGAGAAGAGAATATTCATACCTCGACGATGCCAATTATAAAAAAATGAGACTAAAGGTAGCACTGCCCATTTTATCTAAAATTACTTATATATTGTTTTGTAGATACTTCAGACATTTTTAATGATTCCCACATTATATTTAACACCTGAGTTTCATAGTCGATATGAGGAAGCAGCTCGCAAAAATATAAACCAAGAAATCGAGGAATTGAAGAAGTAAAAATACGCATAGAGACGTTCATTCTTTAGTTAGAGAGTGTTTGATAGAAGTTTTAACAGACTAATTCATATTGCGTTCAATGTAAATTTATGTAAACTTTCGATGTGATTCTTCTGTGAACGCGTTTATTGTAGGCTTTATTCGTTGTATCTGAAACAGAAAGTTATTGGGAATAAAATATTTTTCAATCTTGAATGTGTTTTACTTAAGAAAAATAAACTTCCTATAAATTGGCCAACAAAGGTAAGTATGCGAGGTAAGTATAAGCATTTTGTTTTTTAAGTAAAACTTCTGAGCTGCGTTTTTGCATTTTCACTTTCGGACATAACTTGGGATTGATGCAAATGAATGCAATTTTATTTTTCACAAATATGTTTGTAATTACTGTTGTGTCTTATTCGAATGTAATCAAATCGTATAAAGAAGTTTTACTTCAACTGCTTGTAAAGTTTAAATGTTCAAAATTTTTTTCTTTACGTAATTTTGCATTAATCTCTTTTATAATTCAATTTGGTTTATTTTATGAAAAATAATAGGAGAGCGTCTATTTTATTTAAATTCAGTTTTCTCTTATGAGTTTAATATATGCACTCAGACTTTGTAGCGCAAAGGTAAGCATATATGTAAGTAGGCATTATACGCTTGCAGAATTATACCCATTTCCTCAAAAGGATCATTATGAATGGACGATGCAGAGTAAATGGATAAGGGATGAATATTCGCATTCGTTTTGAACAGGAAAGCAGACGAATCTCAGAATTCAAGATCCAATTATAGTTGCCAAGGCTGAAGTTTATGTACTTGTGGGTTGAATCCGCAGCTTTTTATTCATCTCACCTGTATTCTAAAGCCTATCTACAAATCTAATTTCAAATTCAGTATATTCTGCTAGAACGCGTATCAAACGTTACTGGAACTTTCTCCTTAATTAATTACAAAAGGATGGGAAAATTCAATACTCGGAGCTTTGTCTTCGCATCCACAGATTTTAAAGAAACTAGAGATCATTTAAAAGTTCTACTTGTACTGTATCTACCAAGATTAACAATTTTTTTAAAGATCAAATTGATACAGACCAAAAATCAATATTATTGTTATTGTTATCGAAATAGATTACTAATTTATTTTGAATATCACAAAAATTTAGAACAAAAGTCTGCCGTGTAATCTTATTCTAAAACATTTCTTATGGGCACATTTCATAACATTTACATATGTACATACATTTATTTAAACACAGATTGAGTAAAATTATATGGTAGACCCAAAAATACTTTATTAAAACATTTTTTGTGTTCTCTTTAAATGTACCAAAGGCCAGCCAAACCGCATCAGGATCAAAACGTTCTACTAAGAAGCGGCGCAAAATATTACTTAACTCGAAAAGAGTGAAAAAGGCATGAACATCACCGGTTATTTCCAGAAAAATACTGTAATTAAATTATTGTTTAGGTAGTAAATACCAGCAGAAAGTCCATATTATCAAGGATGAATCAACTAAAGTTGCATAAAAATAAGAAAATGAAAGTCAAGAAAAACTCTAACTATGAACTAAATCTCACAGGATATAATTATACTGAAGCGGAAAATGAAACGGATGATTGTATTTTTGTAGATAGTACACAAAAAGTTATCGTTATTGATGATGACGATATTAATGAGACTGCAGTACACAAGACTACAACTAAAGCAGACACAGATGAGTTGATTTGGATCAACAGTCAAATGTCGGAACACACATCAGCTTTACATGAATCCAATCAACCAAATACTTCAACACAATCAAAGTCATCACAAAGTAAAAAGCAAAGTACAGAAAACAGTTTGATTGTCCAAAAAAATCTTTCGCAATCAAAAGTTTTAAGCTCAACCATGGAACAGGGTGATTTTTTTTATAGAGACACTACGCCTACACTTGATGCTATCAAGACTCCGCTGTATGATCTTGCGCAAACCGACGACTCAGTTATTTTTGTCGATAGTGTAGAAACTGCAAAAAACGAATCTATTATGGAAAACATCGATGACTCCGTTGTCTTTGTTAGTGAGGAAGTTATTTTAGACGGCCTCCAACCCAATCAAGGAGCTCTGGATTATATCCCACTTGATAATAATGATCAGGTAAGTGTACAGCATAAATCTGCTTAATTATAATAAAAGCTCAAACTCAAATATGAGCGTGAATATGTGAAGGTGTATGAAGTCTGACTATAGGTTTCGTATTTGGAATATATCACATACATATTTCATTGCTATATATTCAGGGTTTTTATACATGACTTGGTTTTACACAAAACAACTAGCTTAATATAAAAATTTAGTTAATGAGTTATCCCTAATGGCGATATTATGTTGATTGTGTTATGAGCGAAATGTCCTTGCGATTTTTTCTAAATGCGTACGTTATCCAATTAAAGACTTATTTGGTCTAATTTTGAACTTGGATACATTTATCTAATACCAAAAAAACAACGTTATTAATGTACAATTTGAAATGCCCTCTACCTGAATGAATGCCTTTTTGTATGTGCCAAATCGATGAAGCTATTTAATTATATTTTTAAAAGACTGTATACTCGAGACTAAAACAGTTACATTATTTTCAGGTTCGAGGATCTCCATTGAAACGAAAAAGTACTGCAGTTTTAGATAGAGTGATCCAACCCTTTAAAAAATTCAAGGACCAATTAAGTTTCTTCTATCAGAACACTAGTACTCCTAAAGAGAAAAAAAGCAATACTTTGCTGACGCGCAGTGAAAAAAAGCAGAACCAACACTATAACTCAAATGTATATAATCCACACAAAGAAGATAAGAAAACTGGAAAAAGAATGGTAATAATTGATGGAAGTAATGTAGCTTTCGGGTAAGAAAATTTTCATAATCAGGACAATAATTTAGATAAAAACTCATAAATTCACAGCCATTCATTGAATAAGGAGTTTTCCGTGAAAGGCCTTGAAATTTGCATTGATTACTTCGTGAAGAAAGGCCATGAAGTGAAAGCAGTGGTACCCCAGTTTCGCCTCCAGAAGTCTAAATCCTCCCACCCAGAAAGATTGGAGGAAATGCATAAAGAAGGCAAAATTGTCTTCACTCCATGCAAAAATTTACCTGGTAAAAGCGCCTCAAGTTATGATGACAGGCAAGTTTTTTTTTTTGTACTGAGCATAATATATCATGATAAAATCCTAGAAAATTCTAATCAGAAAATTTAGAATATTATGTGTATAGTGACTGCGAATCAAAAAATTATTTTGTTCAGAGAAACATAAATCCTATACATTATAATATACAACTACGTCTAGAAATTCCTTTGTAATTATGAATAAATGAAAATCTTAACTATCTTTTTAAATACTTTCAGATTCATTTTGCAGTTGGCAGATGAATTTGATGCAGCTGTGGTTTCCAATGACAACTACCGTGATCTGCTGGGAGAGAATCCCGCATTTAAGAAAATTGTTGAAAATCGTGTGATAGGATACACTTGGTGTAAAGATATGTTCTTATTACCCAAAGACCCGTACGGAAGACTCGGCCCAACGCTTAGTGTTATTCTGAACCACTAAAATATATTTTGCTGTAATTTTGTTATATGTTGTAATTAACTTTATCTATTATTTTGTAAAATTGAATTATTTAAACAAATGTCTTTTATTTCCGTTATTTAAGAAAGCCAATAATTTCCTTTCTACCTAAATGGTCAACGTGTTGTTCTTCCAGGTTAAGAACTCTTTGCAGTTCTTTTTCCAAACTCTCTGCAGCTGAAACACCGAGATCGATGCATTTATTGAGAGTTTCCGGATGGAAGGATCCAATTCCTACTGTGTGTATGTTAGTTATGAAGCCTTTCGAAAAATTGAATTTATGAATGAATTGTTTTTGGAGTTCATATATTTAAAAAAAGTTACTTTTATCGTCCCTCCTTGACACCGCTAGTACAAGACTCGCAGTACTACATTCTTCCTCCTCAGCAGATGGATCGACAATGCAAGAGTCACCTACCTTGCAGACGGTAACTAATATTGGTATGTGCTCAGTGTCTACTCTTGTGCAATCATAGGGATTGTCTGAAAGAACTAAATCAGCCGAACCGCCGTCCAAAAGAGCCGCGGTTACTCTTGGAATCTTTGTGTTGTACAAAGCCGCTTTAACCGCCAAAGAAACAGCATCAAACAAATTTCCACCGCATTCCAATATCTTAAATTTAGTTTAGGTATTTAAAGTATGCAGATTTTAATGATTTCTTTTACCAGTACGTCCACGTATAGTTTCCAGCATTGCTGGCCTTTCAGAATGCACAGAGATTTTAAATCAAATGCTCGGTTCGATTCATAAGCGTTAGCTAAAGTTCCTGCAATTTCTAGAGCTAGATCTTCGCCTCCTCTTCCTTCGAATTCTGGAGCAGCATTTGCTGAGCTTAAAAAATAGAAAATTGTCAGGAAAATTAACTTAAATCGAATTGGGAATGAATTACCAGTCAACGAAAAATTCTATTTTCCCTTTTTCAGGTTCGTATGGAGTAGGTGTATCTATTTCTGATTTAACTCCGACTAGGATGTCAGTGTTTGCTAACCTCAACCGCGCTGAGCCGCTGGCATGAGTAACGATGTCCATTTCAAGTTCCATAGGCCGGTAATCCCTTTGAGTTCTTCCATCGCACCGGAAGTCCTCCTATTTGGCGAGTTATTGAGCAATTTGGTTTTAAGTCAATAATTCATAAAATTAAATAAGTATCATTATTAGTTAATTCGATTTTTTTAAAGAGTAAATACTTGTACTCTTATTAGTTTTGTTCAGTTAACTTCACGATCTTTTCAGAAGTCGCGGTTCACGACTCGGAATATACTTTAATATGAGCCCCATTCATCCCCTATTTATTTTTAAGGTATTTTAATAATCACAATGTACAAATCTCCTTACTTCAATATGTATTTCAAAGTACGGATACTTATAAGTTTATTTTGGATTTGAATGAAAATCAAATACGAGGATTTTCAGATTCACTAATTTAATATCTACGTACGAGCGAAATCTAACATTTAGATGTGTTTTATAGTTCTTTAAGCACCGATAATAAAACATTTCATGTTTATTCTAATAAAACCTTTAAAGCCAATTTTCAATCGATATATAAACTTATTTGTCAAATAAAATCGTTCCAATAAAAAATTTACCTCTACTCCATGAAGTATGAAAGTCTTTTCAGCTTCGCTTAATACAACATTTGCCATGGTTTTAATTTAAATAAAAACACCGCCTGCCATGCACATGAGGAAATGTAAACAACTGTCAAACAGCAGCAAGGTTAGTGCTGCCATTGCTTCATACTAGCGTTGTCCCAATAAGCTGTAAGACAACATTTGTAAATTCCTCCTTTTTCAATAAGAACTCTTTGTAAATTTTATAAATAGTGCAACCTCGATATAACAAATCGGAAAGGAACAAGTAAATATTCGTTATATCAAGTAATTCGTTAAACTGAGGTTTGTTGTATTGAGGTTAGGTTGGTATAAAATTTGTTATAAAGAGGTAAAAAAATAGTTTTATTCACCTCAACATTGATAACACATTTTTATCAAATTACTTTATGTATTTTCTATTTAAAAATAATTAGGTAGGTAACAAAATGTTTCCCTTAGATTAATAATCAAAATTAAATGCAGTACTTAGAGGTATTTACACTTTTTTTTGATAGTTGAAAATTCGTTATAAAGAGGTTGTTCGCAAAAAATGTTCGCAATGTAAAGGTATATTTTACATTGACTCTTATGGACAATTCAAGGGGATTATGAAGAATTTGTTAAATCGAGGAAGTCGTTATATTGAGGTACGTTATATTAAGGTTGCATTGTATTAAGGTTGCACTGTATATTCAAACGTATTCTATTATTTCCGAGATTTTTTGATTTGGGAACGGTTTCGAAAGCACTTTGTAGTAGGGAAGAAGGGAACAAATAATGAAAAAAATCTATCTCCCATTGTTTTGAGATTTTCATAAAAATAGTACAAGTTTATCGCTCCATTTACAACACAACCAAGTACAAACTAAAAGTCATTGAAATTAAGATTTTCCTTTTACAAAATATTTCTATTGATTCAGAGTTTTGCTTATACAAAATGCAGTAATAGTAATAAATAGTTTAATTGCATTTCCATATTATTTTGTTTTAAAAACAGATCGTTCTCAATAGAAAAACACTTGACGTTTATAATTCCTGCCAACTTCACACATGAATACGGTTAGCTGCTGTACAAATTTGATTGTCATTCTGCACCAACATCGTTTGGAAGTTCTTTACGATTTTGAAGAGAAACAACGTAAAATACAGTAAAAATGGTGTTTGGAAATGATTGGATGGATGCCGCCCATAGCACGGGAGTAAGTGTAGCCATCAAATTCGAAATATATCATTTCAATTAAAAAATAATTCCAATTTTCTACAGACCACGATCATGGCTGTTGAGTTCAATGGTGGAGTGGTTATTGGGGCTGATTCCCGGACAAGTACTGGGACCTATGTAGCAAATCGTGTCACCGATAAATTAACTCGTATTACGGATAAGATTTACTGCTGCCGCAGTGGCTCAGCGGCTGATACACAAGCTGTTGCGGACATCGTTGCATACTCCTTGAACTACCATGAGTAAATGTCCAGTGCTAGAAATCTAACGACTTGTACTCTATCCATAAAATCTTCCAGGAATCAGACAGGAGAGGAGCCTCTTGTTGCAGAAGCCGCTTCCGAATTCCGCAACTATTGCTACAACTACCGCGATTCCCTTTTAGCTGGCATCATAGTCGCTGGATGGGACAAGAAATTGGGAGGACAAGTCTATTCAATCCCATTGGGAGGAATGCTTGTACGACAGGGCGTTACAATTGGCGGATCTGGAAGCAGCTACGTGTACGGCTTCGTTAAGGAATTCTATAAGAAGAACATGGAGCAAGAGAAGTGCGTTGAATTTGTCAAAAAAAGTAAGCCATAATTTTATGTAATTCAAGCAAATTGTACACAGACTTTTTTTCCAGCGATTCACCACGCTATGTATCATGATGGTAGCTCAGGAGGCGTTTGCCGTATCGGGATAATTAACAAAGACGGAATCGAACGAAGAGTCTTTTTCGCAACCAAGGATGGTTCGGCTTTTGAGGCAGGTCAATAGGGTGATTTTGAATGTTTTTTATTTGTCTTAATAAATTCCCTTAAAAAGATCTAAATTGAGTAATTTTTCAAGAATTAGAGGTTTGCAAAAGACGCCCATTGGTGTGTTCTACTTCAGGTTTAGGATCATCATTTACTTTTTGCTTAAAATCTCTATCGTTGAGGGGCTCTGATTAATGATTAATACTGACGATCTCGCGAATCAATATCCCACTGACGATATTAACAAATTCGCGGACGTAAATGCTATCTATAGCATTCATTTTTACAATGAAGTTATATGGAGCAAAGGTTTACTGTCCACAAACGTGTTAATCAATTATTTTTTGCGATATAATTACTCTGTCACGATTAATCTACAATTAATCTACAATTTTTTTCCCATTTACGGGCCTGCGCCCGCCTTATATAATGTATGTTCTTAGAAGAACGCAAAGTAAAATGAGAGGATTTTTTTGATTATTTGAGTTCTAACTCCCAAGTCCCTAGCTTTAATAGAGGCTGAGATCCCTACGTAGGCTCGGTTGGAACCTGAAGATCTACGAAACGGCATTACGTAGTGGTACATTCTCGTTTTCTGAAACGTAATCTGAGCTTGATCAGTTGAAAATTTGTCAAATGCGTATAACCTAGTTTTATTTTCGTCACCGTTTTATTTTGGTTAGGGGAAAGCAACTTTTTTAAAATAAATTGTTTGCAAGATTATTTAAAGTACTGATCTAAATAATACAGAAAATATTATAAATATCTCGAGACTTTATTCATTAGAAATAAGTTAACTAATTAAGTCGCTATGTATAAAAAACTTAACTCTATAATAAATAAATACGTTACAAAGTCTCAAAGTGCTTAAATCTATGGAATACTGGCAGGATCACAAGTTTCCTTTAAAGGACGATTCTTAACATACCTATAAACTAACTCTGGTATCCAGAGAATCAACACTAATAATATAACCGCATTCTGCGCATGCATGCAAAGCGGATAACTTTGCGAATAGTCTCGGATCCACGCAAGTAATTGTCCTATTGTAATTGCCATACAGCCTTTTGATATCATGTTTAAACCGAGACCACCTGCTAATTTTTCTGGACTGCAATACGCTGATATTGTCAAATTATTTGTAATTATTGTGGCTGCTTTAGATGCTCCATATAAGATGCACATTCCAACAATTCCATAAAACTCATTTAGCTCGGCAATAACTTCAAAGAAATACAAAAATTATAAGTTTTGAACACAAATCAAATTCAAAGATGTAATTTTAATTACCTCCTCTTCCAATCAGCATCCCCACAGAACCCATCAGGAACATTACACGGTATGGAACTTGTAGCTTATCTGTTAAAAACGGCAAAAGTAGACGACAAAGAATATCTGCTCCAGCCACCGCAGACATACAAAACGCTGTATCTTTTCGCGATATTCCAGCAGAAAACTAATGAAAATTGTTATTAGTAAATTAATTACATTTTTTTGAATAATCATAATCTTACTTGCAAAAAATATGGGAAGAGCATAGAAAAATTAATAGTAGCCGTATACACCAGTGCCATTCCCATTATAATACTCCAGAAGGCCGGATCTTTAAGTAGCACCAAATCCATTGACTTAGAGACTCTAGAAAAAATTTTGGCAAGCAATTTTTTTGTTGGAGTCTTTGGCGTCAACTCTGAGACTTCTTCTGGATTTCTGACGTTAATCTCAATTTCAGACAACTTATTTTTAGTATCATCTTCCTTAAGATCTATAAGAAGTTTAACTTCTTTCAAATTCCTTCCTACTTGTGGTAGAGGACGGAAAAGTGAAGCGCCAATAAGCTGGTAATGAAATAAATAAATTGAATAAAAAATATTCCAATCTCGTATTGGCGGAGAACTCACTCCATTGAGGGCTAAACCAGACATAATAAGAGCTGCAGTCTTAAAATCATATCTTTCCAGCAAAGCGTGGACAATATGTGGCACAATCATTTGGCCCACTCCTGTTCCTGCTAAGGATATCCCGACAGCACGGCCACGTCTTGTAGTAAAGTAACAATTTATTGCCATAAACGATGATGGCGCTATGAGCCCCAATCCAATTCCGACCTAAAATTTAAATATTCAATCACATCACATCTCGATTTCCCTTTTAATTAAACAACTTACAAAAGCACTGTAGCCAAGAATAACATGCCACAATTTTGTAGATAGGGCACAAATCAGCAAACCTATTGATGTAAACAAGCAACCAGCAAAGGCCACTTTACGCGGCGAGGAGTTTTTTATTGCAGGCCCGATAAATAGACCTATAATGAATTTAAAATGTATTGCATATTTAAATTCAACAGTTGTGCATTTTGTCTTACCGGAAAAACTACAAAACACACTATTTAGATTCGTAACAAGTGCAGCCCCAGTTGTCTCTTCATTCATGCTCTGCAAGTGTTCTCCAAACAGCAAACCGAATGTTGAGACAAGAGACTGATTAAACATCTGAAAACATTAAATTTTATTAAAGTGCACACCTTAAAGTGTTTTTTAAAGAATTTACATTGATATAAGCTACTGCTGCTACTATTACCCATCCCCATCCTCCATTGGGGATGTGAGGTTGGTCTTTTTGATGGACTTCCATTTTTCTTCGTGATTGTAGCAATTCTCATCTGCAAAGAGAAATGTTATTATTAATTATGTTAAGCTTATCTTTATTCTACATATTTATAATTAACCCCCCAACTGCAGACACCTATATAAAGAACTTACTAGTGACTCAAAACTATCACAGGCATTTTTCAAACCACTATTACTTTGAAATTATTTAACTTAGGAGATTTGCAGAGACATTTTTTTGGTAGCTGAACTAATATAAAATTAAAGGTGGTATGTACAGCGATAGCTTCAGTCTAGATATTAGAAGCCTATAATTAGTTTATACACGGCTCAAAGCAAAATATGGTATTGGTGGTATTGACCCAACGCTAAAGTCTCAAGTGCATTATACAGTGTCTTCACATTTTTCAAATTCATTGAGAACTGCTTTGCTTCCCCTCACAGAGTAACACGTTGTTGAATACCCCCGGGACACTGCAATTGAAGGAAACGAGGTAGCTTATGAACTACGTAAAGAGGGTTCATCTCGATATCAGGATCTTAGTAGGCAGGTTTACCTATCTGTCCATTATGGGTTCAGATGTCACCTACATAAATCTGTATAATAGTGAGACAGAGTTTCGTCTCTGCCTACAAAATTATTAAACTTTGTGCAAATACAGCACAAATCGTTTGTCGCTATCCTGCTTGATCGTTATCTAGATTCTAAAAGAAAGATCTTCAAGCAGAGTAAGGACAGGACAGTACTTTCATTTCAAAGAGTCTTATAACATAATCGCGAACGGAAAACATTCAAAAAATATTTTTAATATTTTATCGGTAAAATGTGATTTCTAAATATAAATTTAAAAAATATATCAGCGGGGCTTTTTGGCGGGAATTTACTCTACGTGCTTTCCCTTGCGTATCTATATGACTAATGATCTTAAGATATCCTTTGACCTCTATCTAGCTTGTTAGCAATTACAAAGCCATTTTAATACACTTTCTTCTAATTTTCTATATAATATTATATTCGATTGGTTTTCATTATTCCAACAATTCAAACCTTATCTTTTAGAAGTACCACCATCAGTGATCAATGGTCGATCGGAAATTTATTACCGAAATCGAAATTAAACAGTGCCTCGCCCCCAGAAGAAATTTTGCAAAATAACAAGTGATAGCGTTCATTTCCAGAAGTTTGCACTGGCTACAGACATATGACACAGCATGGCATGACGAGGTGAAGAGGGCAAATCCAATGTACAGATTTGTTCTATTCCAGAGTCCCGAGGACAATCAACTTATCTGGTTACTGAATTCCGGATCGATCCAGCTCTATGAACTGGATGCGAGGATGATGGTGATTACTTTTTGCGTGGCCGCGCCGCCATACAATACAAATCTCAATCTGAATAAGTGGAAATAGCGCATTACACGGAATAAATAAAATTGATATTTATTTTCGTGTCAGAGTCGATAAGCATTTTCTGCTCTCCAGAAAGAACTGGTTTAAGTTGAAAACAACTGTTTCGTTATTAAATAAGACGACCTTATTACTGGATCATTAAACAAAGTGGGCGTTCCTGGTTATGGTCTTGGAATGATCGTTAATTTTTCCGATTATTTTTTCTCCCTATTAAATTTGTCTAGTCTGAAAACGTGCTATTAAATTTATTATGATCGTAATATGAATATTTGGTTCTAAGAGAATAAGTTAAAAAAAATGGAATGTGCTCTTTGAATCATTGCGAGAGTACAGATTAGAAAATAATTGCATACTAATCAATGGCTTAAAAAAAAATGTTTTTTTTTAAATGCGTGTTTTTTAAAATTACTATAATCGATGGATTTAGCAAAAATAATACGTAGTTTACTTTGTTTTTTAAATATAATTGAATAATTAAAAATAAAACGTAATTAAAATATATGTATAGCTGTTTATAATAGTCTACAGTGAACATGTAGTTAATAATATAACTATATTAAAAATGGTATTTTTAAATGAATGCAGTGCAGGTAAAGGTCAGTAGGTAGTTATAGTCGGATAAAAAAATGGGAAATGAAGAGAAAAAAAGACGGACAAGTGCGAGTAGAACTCACGCCTTGAGGGTTCCGTATCGTTATACTTTATAATTATGTATCTATTAAATTTGAATTATAAAAAAATATGTGATGTAACTAAAAATTTAAGGTTTTCGGAATTTTTCCTTTATATGTGCTATAAAAAATTACTTCATGCCAAATTTCAAGATTCTAGGTCAACTGGAAGTGCCCTTTAGGTTTTGATTCCCTTGCGAGTAGTTGCGAGTTTGAAAATATGCGGCTTAAATTGCTGTTTCTTTTGATTGCGTTGACATAGAAGTTTGATTTTGTTACAGCTTAAAGGTATTATAGACCTGAGTATTTGATATGAATTTCAATTTAATACCTCTACGCGTTCATGAGGAAAGGGGTAGTAAGTTTAAAATTATTAAAAATATTTTTATTATATGATGTAACTAAAAATTTACGGTTTTCGCAATTTTTCCTTTATCTGTGCTATAAGACGTTGCTTCGTACCAAATTTCAAGATTCTGAGTTCACGGGAAGTACCCTGTAGGTTTTGATTCCCTAGCGAGTGTCCACAATTTGCGGAAATTTGCGGCATAAACGGCTGTATCTTTTGATTGCGTTGACTTACAAGTTTGATTTTTTCACAGCTCCAAGGGACAGTAGACCTGAGTATTTGATATAAATTCCAGCTTGATACCTCCACCCGTTCCTGAGAAAAAGGGTCTTGACAGACAGACAGACAGACGGACGGACGGACAACAAAGTGATCCTATAAGGGTTCCGTTTTTTCCTTTCGAGGTACGGAACCCTAAAAATAAATCTCTTCTCAGTAATTTCTGAATTGTGAAGTCTATTAAATTAGAACAAACATTTAAGTCCAATGTAGCAGTTTTATTGAATAAAATAAAAGCAGGTGTGGTGGTAGTATATTGTGGTAACAGCGCTCACGGCTCTCTTGTATTGTAGGCGTTTTCATAAATGAAACACAATTAAAAATTTCAAACTTGAAGGAGATAAAAAACACTCGCTAATAATATTTCATTGGATGATTAAGTATCTAAACGACAAAATATGACTCAATTCACATTTTAAAATCAAGTCACTAATCCAAATTGATACGAAATTGTCTTAATTTGTACTTCCGCTTCGTCACTTATAAAAAATATTCTTCAAAATAAATTAAAATCTCTGTTTCGCGTTTTATGGGTCGGTCAAAGGGTGTGGCGTAACAAAATTAGCTATACCTTCTTCACTTTATAATACAAGGCAATCAGATAATTGTGCGACTTATGGCACCTTTATTGCACTTGCTGTCGTCACAAGCGTTCTGCTTATTCTGGATATCATGCATGGGGCAATCAGAGAGGATTTACTGTTGCGGCCTATTTGCATAGTCCCACACGGTTTGTGGAAATAATCATTAATTGGGAGTTGCACTTGTCTAATTGTCTCACAGGAATTACGTATTTCAAGAATTCTTTCTTTAGACACAAATGATCAGTAAAACAAATAATGAGTAATGCGCAAGATTCGGTGAACGTATTGCAGACTTAACAGTGGAACATTTTTATTAATTTAAAGTACAGATATTATAAAAAAAATGTTTGCTGGTAAGCTGTTGCTCTTCAAATAATATGTAGCATTAAACTAAAACTTCACTGATCCTAATTATTTTCTCAATTTGGATGGATTTCAAATCCTTGCTCTTCTTCAAATATGTTTTTAATCTAGTGTCTGCATTTATAATCAATATGAAATTTAGATCTTTTCTTGGATGTTACTACAAAAGAATAATAATTGAATATATGTATATTAGTTCTTTTAATCAAGTAATTTTCTTGTGACGCTTTATTTTATTGCTATCCCGAAAAATCAAATAAAGAGACATGTGTTTACTTAATAGGACTTCTTTTTGTAATAATCTTATTTTAAAGCTCACACACAAAATCTATTGAGGCTAGACTATAAAAATTTTCCCCTAAAATTGATAAGTAAGAAATCTTGATACCGCAAGGCGTAATTACAATTAAAGAAATAGGTAAATAATAGATAAATAGAACAACGATTTTTTCACAACAGTTTAAGTTCAATTATTACGTTATGAATTATCAAACTATTTGATTTTTACTTCGGCTTTAAGTGCGTCTAGGTGCTTATCGTGATTCATTGCGATAAAAGAAAAAATGAAAAAGGTAACTAATTGGTTTTTGGAAACATTAGGAGTTTGGATTTATTTATTTACGTTTCTTACAGTAAATAAAATATTAACAAACGCAGTCTGGAAGTTTATCATAACTCAAGCTCCATCGGATAGCTTATCATAGTCTATTAGTATTATAGTATATGTTAAGCAGAACGGATTTTAGAATTCCTTGGCCCCATATAATTTTTTGTTTTTGCTTACTAGCTAGGGCAAATTAAGTTCAAATTATTTTCAAGATTTAAAAAGAATTTTTGAAAATATATAAATATATTCCTCCATCTTCCCCTTTAATTTAATCTATTACTCACGGAATACTTCGTAAGTTAGTTTTAATTTTGATTATTCTACATTCAGAACGTAATTTAGAACATTTAATTCAAACGCCTTTACTTTCAAATTTCGTTTGGGATTTTTTTGTTTCCTGAACTCAATCAAAAGAACGAACTTGTTAATTCAAATTATTATGAATGCTATCTATCGCCATTTCCGAGCTTTAATGTGTATATGTTTTATCAAAATTTCTCATTTAATATACCAATCAAATCAAATCAAATTCCCTCGCTAACGATAACAGACAGAGGGGATGTTTTTCAAAGAGATGATCAGAACAAGAACAAAGTCTGCCTTTTTGAACCCACAGAGATTATAATCGACACAGGTAATTAGTTCCTATCTATGATTTCTCGAGTTGCCATGTGGCATAGTAAATTGATAACATAGCTTTTATTTCGCCATATTTACAGAAATTGCTTTCATATTTTCCTAGGAATTAAAAGAGGTAACTAAATTTATTTTTCGATTTTGTTTCATTATAATACCGTGGAAGGATTTTTGTTATCAACTGAAGACTTACTTCTAATTATTATTTTTTATGTTCTTTAATTTAGCCTAATTTTGCAAATTTTATTCAAATAAAAAATATCTGCATAAGTACTGGCCGTGTGCAAATTCATAATTAATTTAAAAAACTATAAAGATTTTAATTTAGGTTTGTCTGAAGCAGTGCAGATAATTTCATATAGAAATAAACTGGAACTTATACCTGTAAATATTATTTATAATTTAATACACTAAATTTTGTAAAGATGTTATCAATTACAAAATTCCCATAAAAAGTAGGAAAAGCGTGAAAATGAAAATTTCAATGTCATTAACCTTTATAAAGAGTTCTAAAACTAAATTGAAATTGCATTAAAAATGAAAAATATTACTTGAATTTCCAAACTTAATATTAAACTCTTACTGGTAATATTTAAAATCTTTTATTTCCAAGAATCCATGTTATTCATGAAATACTTTAGTAAGATACATACATACATAAAATGATTATGCGCGCATTTAAAGCAAGATTTTTTAAGATAATCTTCCAGAATGGAAGACACCCATCACAATTGTGAATATAGGTGCAAACGAGGAAGTGTTGTTTGCCACAAAATATGTGAGATTTCCATCTCGAAAGCTCATTATTGTATGGTCTGACAACTGATAACATTCAAACAAATAGCATAATTTGTACGCTTGTTACTATCGAGGTGCCATTCGGGAATTTTAGAAACTTTTACAATTTAGGTTTATACCATAGGATTAGGAAACCAAAGAAACATGACTAGACGAAACCACGCCTTTCTTAAATTGTCTTGGGTATATGAATTAATTTGGTTTTCATATGTTTTAAAATTTTAAATAACCCTACCACTAAAGTATAAATTTAAAAATTATTACACATAATATTTACTTGAAATGGACACAAAACAGGAAACTGTTACAAATAATGCAACACTGCACTTTGACTTTTCAAGTTTTTAAATATTTTTCGTACGAACATTGGCAATGAAAAATTTACTATTTTATACAAACACGCGACAACGCTAGTCCACACGCGTATCCATAGTATTATTTCAATACGATAAATCCAGCAGTCGAAACAAACAGATTAAAAATTTATGAGAACTCCCAAACACCTTGGTATTAAAAGTGTCACTGGCACCGGCTGCTTGTTTGAATGAAGCGTATGAGAAGTCATCTCTCAGATGCTTCGTACTCTAGAAATGTTAAACTGAATCTAATGAAAAGCTTGACGAAGCGAAAGCCTTTTGTCTAGCTATTTAAGCCTCTGGGAAACACATTTGAATTCGCGCGATTATGCTATATCTATATCGCATGCATTCAACAACCCGATACTTTTATTTTATTTATTTTCGGATTTAAAAAATTTCATCAGTATTTAGGAGAAGTTCAGTTCTCTTTCTAAGGGGAAGTGTTTTGAGCAATTTATGCACATTTTTGGCTTTTTGCCGAATAAGTCAGTCAGATTAAAAAGATTTTCTCATTTGGCTTGTTTAATCAAGAGATTCTTATCTGTACCCGCTGGTTATACGTTACGTATTTAATCAATTTTTCTCAACCACGGATCTTACCGATAACCAAAACACTGTCAGCTTTTAAAAATTGAGGCTTGCGTTACGCTTCCAGACATTTAAAAACAACGCAATTTGCTTAAGTGCAGCACCTCAAAAATAGAAACTCTGTTTTGACTTTGTACCTCCATTTTTACAATAAAGAGATTGTAGAGCTAAGATATTTAAAATTGTGAAATATTGCATTATATGTACATATATAAACAGCCTCTCTTCGGACTTAGTCTTGTGGCTACTAGTAGTAACATTTATAATCAATACGGTAATGCCGGCATAATAAATTATTGTCGATTCAGCTGCTAGAAATTGAAAGCACATAATAGACATCGATAATAAAATTGGTTTATATGCCACAAACTCTGATATGATGTTCTGAGCATATTTTGATATCTCCTATTGTTTCTTATCCAAATTTTCAACCCCATTTAGGCTTACAAATTCTATTTAAGATGATGATCAGAAAGAAATATTCAAACTGAATCATTATGTGTTGTGCACTTACTTTAAAGCTTAAACATATAAAAATTGTTAATCTCTCCATTTCATTAATCTACGCAAAATGAAGACAATAAGCATCTCTGCGACATTATGAGAATTTTATATGAGTGGAATTTCAAAGCATTAGATGTAGCTGATATTTAAGAGCAGATACCCTCTTTAGTGTTTTTCATTGTTTTATCAAATGCCGAAGTTTTATTTAGTGAAATGCTTGCATTTTTTAAACCTACATATTTGCATCATTAGTGTACATGTAATGTAAGTATAAATACATATATGATAATGCATATATGCGCTTAATTTTATTGGTCCTTATTAACTTAACTAAAATATTTATATATGTATGTGTAAAACATGCAAAAATGTGAAGTGCTTTTCAGTTACATAATAATTAAAAAAGTTAACTTATTGATAAGGACATTCCTTTCACTCCTCCTTATAATACAAATGGGTTAATATAATTGAAGCACAGTGTTAATTTTTGTGAAGATAAATTCAAATAACTTCTCAACCTTCCAAGCAGCAGTATTAGAAATTCTTGAAGGTGAAGGTGGGACACAAATAGTAACTTTATCTCATCTGTAGCTCAAACTATCTTACCAATAATAAAGAATGAAGTTACAAAAATTATTATAAATACCACCGGGACATTCTGCTATTGAAGGAAGCGAAATTGTCAATACCCACGAACGAACGAATTTTTATAATTGCGACAAATTAATAGCAATAATAATACATATGATATTAAAGCTTAATATACTTACATCCATAAATATTTCTATTTTGTATATTTTATTTTATTCTTTGCGACAAAGACCGATCAACAAATAAAATACAATCGAGTTAAAGTGGGGAAAGGAGCAGAATATCCATATTCGCTAATTATTGATTTTAAGAGATGTATTCACGGTTCTCTTCCGAAAATAATGTAAGATTTGTTTTTTCATTACTTTTTCATTTTAATAAACTAGACTCCAAGTTATTATGTATTATTATTTATATATATATTTACATCCGACCGTAAGTAAAATGTGATGTTGGAAGAGCAACGTGTCTTTTTGCAATTGATTTATAGTTAAGTTGAATTTAATTTTTTTTATAATATTTATTATTTAATGTTGTATCGATATAAACGTTGTAAAAATTCAGTTGCTATATAAACAATAAAAGCATAAAAATCTAGCATTCAGTAGGTTGCAATGGGAAATACAACTAAACGAGAGTAGTTTTGTAACTTTATATAAATAATTTTTTTTTTATATTAATTTCTAACCCTTCAAAGTAATATATTTATGAGAATCCACAATAATATATCTTTATCTAATTTGTAAGCTTGGATCTTTGCGCGTTTACTAGGTATAGACCATAGGGGCAAAGAATAATCAAGGAATATACATAGCCTTTTAATGGCATAGAATCAACCAGACTATCCTCTGCTTATGGACAAAACAAGGATCAGATGTGTCTTACGAGTATAGTAATTTAGTATCCTTCTATCTGTACACATTCAATGCCTACTCAAGCACCTTCAACCCCACTAATAATAAACACACAACTCCTGTAATATTCCCGGATAATTTACAAACAAATTTTACGTCACAACTACGTCATTTTGACGTCTTTCCTAATTGCAAGGATGCCAGTCTGTAAATAGTACGAAATGCTTACTTAAGATTAAAAAAGGTTTGTAAATGGTCAAATAATAATGATAATATAATTTTAGAGTCGCTAATAAAATTTAATGAATAATTTTCCACAATATAATTATTTTGATGATTAAAGCATTTTCAAATAACTGCGCGGTTTTTCTTTCTAATTGTATTTCTAGAACTTTTTCAGCTACACCCTGTTCGTTGTTAATCTGAAACTCCCCACATCTTACGATGATACGAATTCACCACAAGCAGTCATTTAACATGGCGCACGTTTGACAAGTTGCTTGATTACCGAGGCCAACGCGAGTGTTTTCCTTTATACGGGTAATAATTAGGTTGCTAATTATATATTCATATTGGAATTAATTAACAACAGAGTTGTGAGAAGTTCGAGTGCAAATGAGTGCACGCGCACCGCCTGAGAAGTACCAGAAACGCGGCTATAAACCGACCGAAGAGATCACAGACATCATGACAGATGAGCTAATTCAGCAGAGCTGCGAAAAGGGCACAACAGCGAAAAAAGTGCGTCGGGCATTCTCCATACCCCGGAATCCGTTTCGTTGGTCGCGTAAGTTCAAAACAAATAAGGGCGATTGTTCATCGAATGGGAAACATTCAGAGAAATGTAATCAAGCTACTTCGGATGCTCAATGCGGCACCCACTCAAACGACGTGGAGCCAGGAAATAGGCGTCTCCACCACCAACAACAACAGCAGCCGCCGCCGCAGCAGCAACATCTTCTGCAAAAGCTAACGCCTCACCGTGAGGGCAATTCGCAATCTTCTAGCAGCCGAGTGTTCCGGAGGTCATCGTTTAGAAGACTGTTATCAAGGATTGCACAACATGTCAGTTTCGTGAGCATTGGTGTAAGTCCGACAGTGAGCCCAGCTATCTCTTGCCATTGAAAAAGCCCATTTCACACTTTCTAATAGAGACAAGGGTTTCATAAGTGTTGCGATATCCAGTGAATGAATGGTCAATTGCTCTCAATTAGTTTTACCTTGAGGGCAATTGCCAGCTTTGTACACGGGTAACTGTGGAGTTTGCATCGTTTTTCGAGATTTATGCCTTGAATTTCCTTAGTACCTTGCCCAATCGCACCGTGTTAAAAATTAAGAATTTGCGAATGTTTTCGTACACCCCAAAAATGAAATACGGCCACTAATTTTCGTTAGATTGGCAATTGCCGTTTATCGCATTCTTTTGCCGCTTGCATGGCTAGCAAAGTTTTATTCGCTCTGATTAATTTGGCCCAATTGCTTAATAATGGTCTGCGGCCGCATGGACCATTCCCCAATAGTGCATTAAGCTGTGATGCTCGTGGTCATTACATGCGCTATTAGAGGCATTGATTTTGTTTAGAATATCCATCCTTTTGAGTTGATATTCGTACTTTGCAGAAAATATTCTTCTACCACATATTTCTCAGTATGTTATACATCCTCAGGTACTAAAATTGCTCATATAAGCGAATTAAAACTTGTTTGCGTACTAGACTAATATTTCAAAAGATTGTGGGAGTCTTGTGCTTAATCCAACAATTAATTGTAGTGAATTTTGTTTTAAACGTAAAGAATAGATCCCACGATTGCTAACGAAATCAGTTTAGATATTTTGTGTCTCCACGCACGAGTCTACAAATATAAAAGCTTGACGCAAATTCTTTTAAACACAATGCAAAAGAGACAAATCATCTGACTAAGACTCTTAAGCTTGTCGTCATAAAAGCAGATTTTTTCCTGAATGTCTCTTGAAAACTTACAGTTCAGCTAGGGTATTGCTATTAATGAAACCTAACGCTACATAAGATAAATAATAATATCTTCGAAACTATACAATCGATCGAGAATTAAAGTTAAGCACGAAATAATACATTGGGATTTCATAAAGCGCATTCCATGAGTCAGCATTTACTTATCTCCAGTCTTTGTTATACAAAGTTATATTTTTTTATATTTTGCTGACATTGCACTATCTTAAAAACTCAATTAGCTTTGTCTCATTATGTGTTACCCTCCATTTCGCTAGAAAATCGTATGAAAAATATATAATTATTTTAAAATTTTAGATGCCATTCTTAGCTCATATTCAAAGTTTGCCTAAAATGAAAAATATTTTAAAGTATATAATGTAAATCCAGTAGTTCCAATGATGTGTTTGTCTAAACATTACCGTAAAAGTTGATATTGGTAGGTTTCCTTTGTTTTTTATAAATATAATTTGAATACCGACCCAATAACGAATTCCTGCGGTACCTCAGCCTTTCCTAAAATGATTATCGAGGAGAAAAGACACTACACTTAATTTGTTTGACGATGTACAATCTGGAAAATGACTCACAAAAGTCGTTCTTTAAAGAGGCTTTTAAGAAGAAATTATATTGAGGGAATATTTAAATTCCCAACATTTTAAATCAATAGAATTCATATTCTTGACGCAATGCTCTACATTTGTATTAATTTATCGTAATCTTTTCGTTGCAACTTCGCAAGTTTTAAGCTATATGCAGCCTTATCTCACTTATCATTATTTTATCAACAACTCTTGGCACACTTTTGTGGGAATATAATCGTATTTAAGCGCCTTATGACGAATAAGGAAAAAACGCGCCAGATAAGCTTTAGTACAAGGAATATTTAATTATGGCCTAGAAACATTTTTATTCACCCCAATTCATTTCCTCTGTTTACTCAAACTTTTCAGGCTAATAAGCATTCGGTTGCACAAAACGTTCCAGATCGGGTACCGCCGATCGGGGGATACCAGTGGCCTCCAGACCAAACACCGGGCGTTACAGGTTTAAAAAATCACGGCAACACATGTTTTATGAATGCCGTTCTTCAGTGCCTGAGTCATACAGATATTTTGGCGGAATATTTTGTTCTTGACCAATACAAGGTGAGTGCGATAAGGCAATTACTTGAACAAAAATTTTCTAGGTCGTTTTATCACTTTAGGCTGACCTTAAGAGGAGAAACAAATTAAACTCACGAAAGTTTGGTACCAAAGGTGAATTGACTGAACAATTAGCGAACGTCCTAAAGGCCCTGTGGACGTGTAAAAATGAAAGCGATCACAGCACCAGTTTTAAGGTAATCGCTTTTATTTCGTGAATGATAAGATGTTTAATAAATTAATCCTTTAGGCTGTTGTCGACCGCTATGGGTCACAGTTCCGGAGTTCTACTCAACACGATGCTCAAGAGTTTCTATTTTGGCTGCTCGACAAAGTGCATGAGGATCTCAACACAGCGACAAAAAGACGATACAAAACGATTAAGGTACGGAAAAAATATAAATGCTAAAACGACTTATCGTAAAATTCCACTGTATTGTGAAAAGCCCTTTTAACCACCTTTTAATCGAATAGCCATTGACTAACACAAAAGTCTTGTCGGTGGCACTTCAATTGAACTTTTCAATTGTCTCTTTAAGAATTTATGTCGGTGCTAACAAGCCGTTAAGTGCAGGATTACTTAACACCAATAACACCTTCAAAGAGAATTTCTTTTGTGCGATGCATCCAATCAATACTTGGAAAGTGGCGGCGAACACTCTGCATGCATGTCAGCCAGGCGCTTGCTGGGCATTTTATTGATTTAATGCTCATATCCAGGCAAAAATTGAATAGGGGTTGGAGTATAATTCGCATGAAACTCTTTCATAATGTCCTGAAGATTTCTCATTTTTCACTTTTCATAAGCTTCATTCATTATCCAATCTTTATGTAATTTCTTTCTTGAAGCTGCTTAAGTCGTCTTAGCGGCACGGTGCTAAATCTCATTTGTTTACCTTGAGTTGAGGTGATTTAGCGAACTTTGAGGTGATTTAGCGAGCTTTAATTTTATCAGGAAATCTGCAGGTATGATATGGTGGAAAGTTATGAAATATTTCGTCTGATATGTTTCATGATAAATTGGTTCTAAATTATTCTAATTGGCAGGCAGTAAAATACGGAGGTATAATTGCGTGTCTAGTAATTAGTGATTTGATCTCGGGAATGATTCTGTAGAAAGATATTCTTTTGTACATCGATATTTAGCTAATAAATTTTTTATTTATTTATTTATGTATGAGGCTTAGGGTGCATTAATGACACCATGAAACCTGAAATGAGGCCCACTCGTGGCCTTTCGGCCCATATGACGCACTAGGGTAGAAATGATGCAGGACTAGTTATGGAACATTGTTAGATTTTTAGCTAATAAATTGTGGCGATAAAAAATGTTTATTCTTGCAGAATAACTACGGACGACCTGATGAAGTGATAGCTGCGGAAACATTAGCAAATCACATTAGATGTAATAATTCCTTTGTGCAGGCGGTTTTTCAAGCGCAATTCCGATCGTCTCTAACATGTCCACGATGTAAAAAGCAAAGCAACACCTTTGACCCGTTCCATTGTATATCGGTGCAACTTCCTCAATTATCACAGCAGGTGATATTTGTAACAGTTCTATACGTAACGCAGCATCCACGCCAGGTAAAGCTGGGTCTCACCGTGCCTCCAGGCTCTCCGATAATGGCCTTAAGGAAACAATTGCATGCGGACACGGGTATCGCTATTAATCGAATGGTTTTAGCCGATATTAACGAATCCGGGTTCTCTCGTGTTTTCTACGACTCCCAGTCAATTGCTACCCTAGACGAATTGGACTCCGTATATTGCATTGAAGTTTCGGAGATCAAAGAAGAAAATTCTTCCGATTTGATGATATTAATTGCGAACGTTAAGAAAAATTCTGATGGAAGCGTTTGCAGATTTGGTAAGAACATTATTTTACTTTGAATAAGAAGAGAAAGTCAATTATTTTTTTTATTATATTTAGGAACCCCATTTTGCGTTCAGGTTAACAGAGACTGTTCGTATGTTGAGTTACAAAAAAAGCTACTGAAAGAAATGTCTTCTACTCTAAAACCAGAAGTTTTTGCCTATTCTACACCTCTTACAGAAATGTTTCAAATTCGCGTCCAAGACCCATCCGCTGATCCAGACACTTACCTCGAGGAGGTGGAACATCCACTCTTCATGGAGGTCGTAGACATGGCTTTGTCGGTTTTGTCGCCCGACGCAGGCCCTCCACATATTAAATTGCTCCTCGAATGGGCCAGTCCAGAGGATTTCTTTCTTGATATGAGTGATCCGATCGTTGAGCACGAGAGCGTTTCTTTGCTCAGAGATTCAAAATTGGAACAAGCTGTATTAACGTTGGAGCAATGTCTAGAACATTACACAAAAGCGGAAACGTTAAGTGCTGAAGATGCGTGGAGATGCCCAAATTGTCAGCAGTATCTTCCTGTTGTAAAAACTTTGGGGTTGTGGTCTCTACCTGACATTCTTGTCGTCCACTTTAAAAGATTCCGTCAGCAGCATGATAAAGGTCCGGATGCTGCAAAACTAACAACTATGGTGAAGTTTCCATTAAACTCGTTTGATATGTCGCCACATTTGGCGCGAGGTTCTTCTTCGAGTGATTGTCTCAATGAAGAGCACCCTCGAAATGTGGGTAGCCCTTGGAGGAAAAACAGGGATCATAAGTTGAAGGAAAAATATAACAAAGACAATCGTTACGATCTTTATGCTGTATGCTATCATCAAGGTGACACCTTAGAGACGGGACATTATACGGCTGCATGCAAGAACCCTTATGATCACCAGTGGTACAAATTTGATGACCAGAGAGTCACCCATGTACCTGCGGATGAAGTACAAGAACAAATAGTTAATAACGAGGCGTACATCTTGTTTTATCAGCGACGTTCGATCGATATTACGGAATGTTCTGGGACAAGCTCAACTTCTGGTGATCACTGGGTTTCTAGAATTGCCGTGCCTCTTGTACCAACCCAAAGCAGTTGTACCAATGTTGCACTTAGCGCTGGTATTTCCAGTGTTCGCGAAAAACAAGAGCATTCTGCCAAGGAAGAGATTAAGATATTAACGGAAGATACTGAAAGAGGTAGTAAGGTAGAAATAAACATCAATCTCCAAGAAACCGTTGTTATTGAGAAGACAGACGAAAACGAACTTGTCGATATCGAAACCTTGGAGTTTATGGATGGAAATAGCTCTCCTAATGAAACAAAGGAGCAAATTGAGAAGAACACTCCCAAAGAGGAAATTATTGTAGCTAGCACCGGTGAAATTAAAAAGGAGATTTTTACAAAAATCGTTTCTCCTGAAAAACCCTTTAAGAAAGCAGGCGATACTCCCGAGAGGATAACTAATGTTTCAGCTTTAGAAAAGGCTCTAAATTTGCAGAAAACTTCTCCTGCAAGATGCGAAAGTATTGTTAATACACAGCAGCTTTTAACCAATGGAATCAGCTTCAAGGGCACCCTTTCGGGAGCAATGCTGAATGGTAGAGATATAGGAGAACAATGCAGTGGACAGTACAAGCATTATCCTCTAACGAAAAGTTCAAGCTACCGACTGAAGGAGTGTGATAATTTATCTATGCGAAGGAATGCGGTTAATTCATGCAGCAAAGATACATTGATATTTATTGATCAACAAAGCCACAGTCTTATTGACGAAGACGACTCATATTTGGGTTCCAGATCCTTGTGGGTGAGTTCGATTTTTGTTTTTAACAAGCCCCAACTTTTGCACACTTAAAATTATTCAAACTATTTAAATATTTCAATTTATAAAATTACAATTTTCATTGTTGATATTAATTTTGGTTCAAATTGTTGCAGATATCACCAGTTACGCCTCATAAACTAATCACAGTTTCTCCGAAAAACTAGTTACGTTGGCTAAAGTAGCTGAAAGAGGCTTTTGAGAATGCTGAACATAACCCAGCATGTAAGTGTAGTTAATTTGGAAGACTATATAAATTTGACCACCAAAAGATAAAAAAACAAAGAGGGAAAGAATTTGTAAATACGTAGGCGTCTAAAGATAAGCAGAGTTGAGAAAAATTTTAACGTATTTAAGAAATCTAGACTAGAAGAGATCTTAACAAAAAGCTACAGGTAGGTTTACAAATTGAGATAATTAATTTGTTTGTTTTAAAACGCAAGTAATCGAGTACAATCACCGAGAAAAGACGGTACGTTTTATTTTATTAATGTAATTAACGTTTACCAGTTGTATAAGTTTATTTATTGCGAAACGTAGTTTCAATCCAAGCCGAATTTTATTTGGATAATTGGAAAAAACGAAAAACAAGAAAACCACAGCATGCTCTTGTTTATTATTTATTCAAATCGACGAAAGGAGAGCTTCTGCGAATAGCAAACCTTTTCAGTTCGCAATTTGGAGAACATTATGCAATTTTAAGTGCAGTCAATTGTATAAGTTTAAGAAAAACCACATCGAAATAAAAATGATTATTTGAACGCTTTTCTTTGTTCATTGCAACCTTCCCTGCATATTTCAAGCCCTTGTAGTTGAAACAACTTTAGTTTGAGCGGGATTTTATACGTTTAATAAATAACTAAATTGTTGCTAAACATTCCTTCTTATTACAATAAATCATTGCTTACCCAAACAAACCTTTCCATTACATATCTTTAAATCCTAACGACGATTTAAGACTATCTGCCCAGGACAGTTTTCCTAGAGTTAGCTTTCCTGTTACAGAAACTAGTAATTTATTTTTGCTGTCTCCATTACCTAAACGAAACTTGTTGCCTTGTAAACGGTCTTTTAAATGGGATGTTGATTCCTCTAGAATAATTTCATCAGAATTAAGTTCGATGAAACAATTTTCTTCCACTAGATCCGATATGTTTATTGATACGTTTTTAGAATCGTTTGACATTATGATTGAATCATCCATAACTTCGGAAAATTGCAGATTTAGGTTGCCGCCATTGGCTTTTATTAACAGATTGCCGTGGATTCCAGCTGAAATATATTAATGTTTAGCTTTTAGAGGAATTAACAATTTCCGTAATTGTAGTAAAATTTTATTTTTTTAAATAATTTAAAAACTTTGAACACACAAGGCAGGCGAAAAAAAATTAGGATTGCTTTATTCTACATGACTATTTCTTGACTCATGTTGCTAAGTATGTAGCATTAAATTGTTCGTCAAATCAAAGTTTAAAACTTACTTTTAACAAATAGCCGCATATGTAGGACTAATAAAAATAATTTTAAAAAATTTTGTTTCGTCACCCTAGTCGCGTATTCAAATGTCCATAAGGAAATAAAGGATAGTGCGTAATACCGAAGGAATCGTGAGAATTTGTGAGATTTATAAGCCCATCGACAGGATAGAATTGTACGATTAGAGCTTTAATAATGAGCTAGTCTTGTAAAAGTAACTAAATCGCATTCTGCCCGAGAAAGAGTTTTATCTCTTGCTTTAAAATCAAATTTACTCATATTGATGTCGCCTTCTTCTAGAACGTAAACGGTAGCTTGCTTGTGAACATTTTTCAAGTTGAGAGTCCCTGTTAGAGTGGTGAACTTCGAGACCTCGGCGTAGCAGGAGTTGGTGCTTATGGCACCTTTGCTGGAAGCGCATGTTATTGCTTCACCTTGAACTTTATTTAAGTGAATGTTCTATAAATAAAGGAATATTTTAATGAGTACACTTATCAAATCAAAGTGCCATTTACCCCTCTATCATTCGTTTGAATTTTGATTTCCTGAGCTAGCGTTAGGCCATCACAGGTAATGTTGCCTTCTTGAGATAACAACTCAATAGACGTTCCCCTTAAGTTCTTTGTGAATATATCTTTTTGCGATTGGACGTTTATGTAGTCACTGTACATCTCAGCGATGCTGACATCCTTCCCTGCAGTGATTTCCAGGTTGCATTTAACTGGCACCTCGAAGATAAATTTGATGTCCTCTTTAGCACCCAACTTGTCTCTTGCGCTAATTTCAATGTTTTTTTCATCACCTTTTATATCGATTTCTGAATTCGTTCCCCCTGTGGTTGAGAAAGCGAATACTCTTAACTTATCGGAACCAGGACAATCAAATAAATCGACCGGGCGCACCGTTGCGCTTACAGAACAATTAATTTTTATTTTAGAAAACGGATCCACAGTCTTCGACGCTTCTTGAATTTGACGTAATTTTGCATTTTGTGAGTAGAATCGAACACAATTTTTACGAGGGAGTAACCAAATTGCTTTGAGCATTATTTATTAAAAATGTTTCAGCTTTTATAGGCTAAAATTTAACTTTATTTAAATTTAATTTCACGCACTACTTTAAGTAAAATCAACCGGAAACTCCATTACTTTTCTACCGTTGTAAACGTCAATGTCATAAATGCTTTTGGAACCAACCGTTGCATTATGCAATGGAGTCGCCAAAATCGCTATGTAGATGTTGAACTGGCATTTCTATTAATTGATCAGCTGTTTTTCGCGTTTACAACTGGAGTTGTATCTTCGTGAGTGATTTTCATCCTATTTTCTGCTATTTTTAGGGCTAATAATGGTCGCAACAGAGTTTCAAGCAGTGGTACTTGCCGCAGGCCGTGGCACACGCTTGCCAGAATTGACTGGGGATCATCCGAAATGTCTTCTACCGGTGGGCCCCTATCCAATGCTCTGGTATCCTCTGCAAATGTTACAGCAGCACGGATTTCAAGGTATTTGCTTTGAAGAAAATATCTTAATTCAGACAATTAACTCTCAAATGTGTCTAGATGTCATTGTCGTTGTCCTCGAATCCCAGAAGTCTGACATACAGCAGTGTCTCGAGAAAACTCCGCTTAAGATGAAGATTGAATACGTAACGATTCCCAGTGAGTCTGACTTCGGGACCGCAGATAGTTTGAGGCATATTCACGACAAGTATGTTTCCTTTCTTATCCCATAAATCGATTATTTTCTAACTTGTTTTAATGCATGCAGGATTAAGAGTGACTTAATAGTAGTCTCTTGCGACGTGATCACCAACACAAGTCTTTTTCCATTAATTAACAAATTTCGTCAGCATGATGCGACTGTAACCACGTTGTTATTCGGTAAAGGTTTTGGAAGCGATGTTACAGTTCCTGGCCCTAAAACGAAGTACAAACCTGAACGAGACCTAATCGGTCTTCATCCAGAATCGAAGAGACTACTGTTCTTGGCCTCCTCGAGCGATTTTGAGAAAGAGGTCATCATAAATGGACACCTTATGAGGAAAAATCAAGAAATCGATATCTTCAGTCGATTGGTTGATTCTCACATTTATGTCATGAAGAAGTGGATCCTAGACTTCCTCACAAAGGTAAAGTAACTATTGTATTTTATTAGTTAGTAGGCTTTAATTTAAAATAAGAACAATATTAGGATACTGTTCTGCTTTGCTCGTTCAAAATATAAAAAGCATACTAGCGTTAGAATGATTTCGCCTTGTACTGAAAACAGAATAGAATACTTCCTAAAATAATGAAATATGTACTTTTTAAAAGTGAAGTACAATGTCTATTGCTTTGTCGACCGATTCTTAATCATTGAAATAAATAGCAATATATTTGGATGTATTCTCTTCTTGAATATGTGGAGAATTATGTTGTCCTATTTTTGATATATTTTTCATAATAGCCGTACAGCACTGAATCTTGTGGTTTACGTTACCTCGTCAATTCTTTAGCTTTAGATTCATTAAAATGTATATTAAATGAATTGATCTAAACTAATTACTTATGTTGATTTGTTTTATAGAAAGACAATTTCACAACTCTTAAGGGAGAATTTCTACCGTATATTGTAAAAAAGCAAATGTGCAGAGCATCACAATTACCAATAGAACCACAAAGTGAATTTGGTGTTAAGTTGAACCAGGAGGATGACATTATTAACGTAAGCTACTGCTTTTTTGTAGTAATAACATATATTCAAGGTATTTTTGTTACAGTTCATACCGCCGAATAGTTACCAACAACAAATTATAAACTCTTCATTCTTCAACGACTCACGGACAAAGAATCCCTACAACGGTGATCTCATCCGCTGCTATGCTGTAGAAGCCAATAAAGAAAGTTTTGGGGTCCGAGTGAACACCACTTTGTCCTACTTTGCAATAAATCAAAAGGTACGTTCTTTATGAACTTTAAGGGCATATTTTGAGTTTTTTAAGGCGACTTGATATCTAGTGTGTCTAGTTTGACCACCCTGGAATATTATCTTGGGTCAGAGGTCGATTCAAAAATAACATCACAATACGTCCTTTCCCTTATTTATTCCAATAATTTCACTAGAAAATTTTAGATTGCATCTTTGTGGTCCCAAATTCCTGGATGTGAATCATTGCCCCTGATTTCTACTAATGCTGTTGTAAATAGCACACAAACGAAGGATATTGCTGTGGCAGACAATGCAAAATTGTCAGAGAAAACTTCGCTTACAAAGTCGACGTTTGGACGGTATTGCACCGTCAAGGAAAAGGTTATAATCGTAAATAGCGTTATAATGGTGAATGCAATAATAGAGGAGGGGTAAGCAGTTTTTAATTCTTCTATTTAATTTTTAACGGATATAACGAATTTTCTATTATTTTAGGTCTAAGATAGAAAACTCGATTATTTGCAACAAGGCTGTGGTTAAGCGTGGATCTATTCTCGAGAATTGCTTGGTTGGTCCCAGTTTTATCGTGGAAGAAAAGAGTAAGAAACAAAGCGTTCATCTCACAAACGCCGATGGTTTTATGGAGATTGAATAATGAATGTTCTTCAGTTGTTAGTTAAATAAATAATTTTTTTAAATTTATTTCAAATTACCGCGTTTTATTTCCAATAATGGAATTATCTTATTTAGTATTTAAGCTTACAAAGAAAAAGTGGATCAGATCTAAAAGGACACGATCATGTGAAAAAGTCAAAGGACAAATTTATAGAAACTTCCCACAATTATTGCATAAAATAGAATAGGAAGTTTCGAGTATACCATGAATGGAATTGCAAATTTCTGAACTTATAATTACCAAAAACCATTTTATAACAGTCCCTGCTCGGCTATCTAGTCTATACTCGTTGCAAAATTCTTAACTATGTGTATAAAAAATCATGCAACTCTGCTAGACTTTTATTTGGGAGGGGATCAACAATCAAAAGATTCTTATTTTGAAAAAAAAAAAAATACTTTATTTCATTGTGAACTTTTTTGTAATAACATTTTAACATAGTGGCATTGTTCCAAATCTCTTGCCTCGTCCAATAATTTCTGAAATAAAAGAGAAGAAAGTTAGTTTCATGGATACCTTATTTTCCAAAATATTTTCTGATATTTGCTCAGAATTTACAATATCATCATTATTTTTATGACAGGGATAACTATAAATCATCATTGGTAAATTAATGTATCGAATGCATTATATGCTATAGTCTACGATTTCTTGTATTAAGGTTAAAATTATTTGTTTACCTTTTAAATTTAAGCCAGGTTGAATTCGGTTTTACTGTTTTAGGGTTTTTTGTATCGTTGTTTCAGTTATTGCAGCAATCTAAAATATTAATCTAAATTAGCAACTATTTACAAACTTCTAAACATGTTGAAAATTATATCATGTTATCAGACGAATGAATCAACAAAAATATTCAGTTATATGCTTGTCAATTATTATCATCATTAAACAGGACGTGTGCTAAAGCAAATTTCAGTTACTTACCATTCTCACGTGGAGTTATTTTCTTGTCCATTCCATCAGTTGCTGCAGTCAGGCGAAATGCACAATTTGTACTTAAAGTGCTGTAAAATAAAAGAAAACACCAAAATCAGATAATGCAATTTTTGCGATTTAAAAAATTAAGGAAACGTCGCGTTCTTTATAACATTAAATTTCAGAAAAACCGATGTCCACACAATTTTATTCAGCCTGGGGCGGTAACTAAACATCATTTTAAGGTTATAAGAAAATAAATTTAAGTATGAGCATGTTACGATATCCAGGATTTAAAAGATTTTGATATGATAAGTAAATGCTGATGTTAAAATAATATATATTTTTTTCATTTAATCAATTTTATTAAAAGCATTCACCACTTTATTTGGAAAATCCCGTGGATTAAAATCGTAATCCTCTACTCTATGAAACAATTAAACAAAAAATAGCTGTTATTTACAATTTCTTTCACGGAAAACAGTCAACTTCTAATCATAGCTTCACTTCAGGCTAAGTAGTAACATAAAATCAGGACCAAGTGCGATCTAAAAGGAAGAAAATTGGTTTGAATAAGTGAAATCAAACGCATTTAAATGGTTCTGCTAAAACTAACATGCTTTTCAAATAACCTTAAATTTCAGAAAAACCGATGTCCACAATTTTATTTGGTCTGGGGCGGTAACTAAGCATCATTTTAAGGTTAAGTTCGAAAATAAATTTAAGTATGAGCACGTTACGATTTCCACGGTTTAAAAAATGTTGATCTCATATTTTTTAAGTAGATGTTGTAGCTTAAACAATATTTTTGCTTTTCAATCTATAGTCTTAATTTTACTAAAAGCATTAAACACTTTGTTTGGAAAATCTTGTGCATTAAAATCGTAACCCTTTACACTATAAAACAATTAAACAAAAAATAACTTATTTACCATTTCATCCCAGTTTGGATAGAATTCAATTTCATTCACGGAAAACAATCATCTTCTAATGATAGCCTCAGCTCAAGCTAATTAGTAACATAAAATCAGGACCAAGTGCGATCTAAAAGGAAGAAAATTGGTTTCAATAATTGGAATCAAACGTATTTAAACGGTTTTGTTAAAACTAACACGTTTTTTAAATAACCTTAAATTTCAGAAAAACCGATGTCCACAATTTTATTTGGTCTGGGGCGGTAACTAAGCATCATTTTAAGGTTATAAGTTTGAAAATAAATTTAGGTATGAGGATGTTACGATTTCCACGATTTAAAAAATTTTGATCCAAAAAATTTCAAGTAAATGTTGTAGCTTTAACAATATTTTTTTCTTTTTAATCTATAGTGTTCATTTTATGAAAAGTATTAATTACTCTGTTTGGAAAATCTTGTGGATTAAAATCGTAAATATCTACCCTATGAAACAATTAAACAAAAAATAGCTGTTATTTACCATTTCATTTACGGAAAACAGTCATCTTCTAATCATAGCCTCACCTCAGGCTAAGTAGTAACATAAAATCAGGATCAAGTGCGATCTAAAAGGAAGAAAATTGGTTTGAATAAGTGAAATCAAACGCATTTAAATGCTTCTGTTAAAACTAACACATTTTTCAAATAACCTCAAATTTCAGAAAAACCGATGTCCACACAATTTTATTCAGCCTGGGGCGGTAACTAAACATCATTTTAAGGTTATAAGAAAATAAATTTAAGTATGAGCATGTTACGATTTCTACGGTTTATACATTTTGATCTTATAATTAATTTTATGTACATAGATGCTGTAGTTTAAACAATATTTTTTCTTTTGAATCAATTGTGTTAATTTTATTAAAAGCATCCATCATTTTGATGTTTGGAACATCTTATGGATAATGAAAATCGTAATCCTTTACATTCTGAAATAATTTAAAAACAAAAAGTAGCTGTATTTACCATTTCATCCTGTAGCTTGGATAGAATCTCATTTCAGCCGCGGAAAAAACTCATCTAATCATGGCTTCACCAGGCTAATTAGAAACATAAAATCAGGACCAAGTGCGATCTGGAGGAAGAAAATTGGTTACAATCACTGAAATCGAACACATTTAAATTGTTAAGACACGTTTTTAAAATAACCTTAAAATTTGACACAAAAAAACCTATCGACACGACTTAAGACTGGGGCGACATTTCATTTTTTACTTTAAAGTTGATGCCAAAGAATTTTGATTATATAAAACGAAATAGCAATTACCTTTTGAGCCATTATGATGGCGGCAAATCAATCACAAATTTATTTAATTTGCAGACACTCATCTTTCGCGGGAAAATGCCTTGACCGGCCACTTCGACTGTTCAGAAAGGAAAGAACCTTGCTCTAGCGCTTGCCCGGAAAGTCTTGAACACGCGTTCGTTAAGTTGTCCACCACGGCGCTGCGGTCAGCTAAAAATATGTTAGCCGAGTAAGTTGTCGGCTGCATTCAGCTAACAGTAAATCTTTTGAATACAGAATTAAGATAAATGGATAGATATGAAAGATTGTATCGATCTCAAAGGTAAAGAATACAATAAAAATAGAAGGAAAAACGGAAATACTTATACTTAGGACCATCAGCTTAGTTCAAGCTTCAGAGAAAAATTAATCTCTTGCATGAAACTGATCATCATTTGGTCCGGTGTTAGTAATACCACCCACCAAACCGTTACATGCAAATTGATTAAATAACAACTTTTTTAACACATGCTTAGTAATACGAATATCAAACAAGTCGGCATGCTTATTGACATTCAAACACATACGATTAATTGGTTGGAAGTACCCATAGTTAGTTCGAGATGTACTAATTTGGAACAAGGGCACATTTCTAAGGTTATGAGGATTTTGTCTGGGAATGAATAAGGTTCTCAATGACGGAGAAGCAATAATGCCATTAACCAGCTGGTGAACAAAAGTGACATCCGCTACGACACGACGTTCATGAAGGGAGTGGATGCCAAGTAACAGACAGCGGTCTTTGTAAGGAGGAAGGATATGTGGATTATCCCAAGGCAAATTTCTCAGCGCGAACCTAACAAACTTTTTCTGGACAGATTCGATTCTATAAGCATGAGTGGCATAATAAGGTGACCAAACAAGACTGCCGTATTCCAGGATGGGCCTTACTAAAGAAATGTATAACTGCTTATATATAGTTATGTTATCAAATTCACGAGACCATCTTTTCACAAATCCTAACAAAGCAGAAGCCTTGGAGACCATGTAATTGATGTGTTCAGTGAAGTCAGGTTTTCTATCCAAAAGAATGCCAAGGTCACGCGCAATGTGAACTCGACAAAGAGAAGAGAACAGCCAGACAAGGAGTAGTCGAAATTAAAGGGGTTGTGCCGTCTATAAAATGAAATAATTTCACACTTAGAAATATTAAGTTCCAAATTATTGTAAATGCACCAAGACTGTAAGGTATCTAAATCATTTTGAACCAACTCGCAGTCATTTATATTCTCAATACGACGGAAACTTAATGATAGCCACAAATAGAAACTTGAGGAAAAAATTTAAAATATTCTGTAATCAGACTTTTACCTATTTGGTGTTCGATATTTTGTGCCTCGAAAAAAAAAGTTTTAAGAAAACTGCGATTAAAACTTAAACTTCGTTGTTTGCAATGTAATTACTGCGAATTTTATTACATATAATGTTTGGTGCGCATATTCTTGAAAGTAACTTTAAGAAAATATACACGACTTTTTTACTTGCTACAATGGTGAAAATGTTGGTATTTTTTATGTATTGAAATAAGAATTTTTAACCGACTTTCAAAAGAGGAAATTATAATTTAACAATTTTTGTATGTTCGCATACAATTTCGGGATACGTAACCCGATTTGAAGGACTAGTTTTTTCATTTTAATAGTTTTTATTCTTCGGGTACATTGATAAGTATGAAAAACTTGGGATCAGAGGGTACAATAGCGGAGTAAGATGAAATGAAGTCAAGTTCAGCGTCCGATTTTAAGAATTTAAAATGCCTGAATTTTTATATTAAATTTTATTAAAATATAAAAATAGATAGGTACATTGGGGCTTTTACGTTCGCTGATTTCCAATTTAGTGACCAATTTTGATGATTTAAAGAAAAAAAGCAGATCGACGAGGAGGATTTTGGTTTCATTTTAATATGCGTAAATAAATTGTTATAAGAAATCCTAGCATGAAATTCCAATTTAATTTTATTGTACCTATTTACAGTTGGTGCAATAAGGTAAAGATTGCCCACAACATTTTCAAATAAAAATATGAAATAAAAGAGAAGATACTCAATGCAACTTAGTTATATTAAAAAAATACATTTAATTTTAATCTGATAGCACATATGAGTTTCCAAAGTGCAAAAAGCAGTCTTTAATATTTTGCTGGCACTGGGCAAAGTCAGTGAAAGGAGGAGCTAGCACCTCGAACATTATCTTCAAAAGATCAATGTACTTTTCCAGAGCTTTGTTGATATCCCCGGCATCGTATAGTCGCTTTGCTGTTTTGTTGATCATCTCCGTATCCTATATAATAAATAATGTATTATTATATGTACATAGGTAGTAAGATTATGTACAATAATATTATCGATTCCGGTAACTTGGCGTATAATAGCACTTGAAGTGATTTTTTTTAGTTTTACCTGCATAACTTTCAATCCTTTGAGGATATTTGTAAACTGTCCACATGCAACACATTTAATCATGAAATCATTGCAATCCGCTGAGATTTTGATAACATTGTCGCACTTATCCTCAGCATCGCATCTGAAACGAATGATTGTGTTGTCCATTTCTTCGAACCGTGGCCAATTTTCCATGCATGCTACGCAATTGCAATCGAAATTATACAAATCCCTCAGTTTATCTTGGCGGTCTTCCTTCTTTTCTTGAGTGTATAAAGGTCCATAGTTTTCAGCTACCACAGCTCCCGTTTTTATTGGTTTTATTGCATTAACATGAACTGTTGTTCCTTGATAATATCTTAAATTTATAAATTCGTTTAATGACCTTAAGGTATTTATTATAAAAAGATGTTTACTTGACGATTCCGGGGTCGCAAGAATGGTTGAATAAGGCCAAAGTTGGGTATAGCCCAGCTCCAACAAAAACGGTTTTCTTTGCTTCTCCCGATTTTGAGCGATGCAGCTCGAAAATTTCATGGGAGTTGAATTGGAGGAATTGGAGATTTCGTAAAATTAAACTCTTTACGAAGTTTATGTCTTCAGAAGTAGCCGATGATCCAAAGTATTCTGATAATTCCAAACACGATGTGAGGAAATGCGCCATTAAAGCGTTTTGGAAGAAACTTGAAACACTGCGCTTGTCCTCATGACGTACTAAATTACAGATTCGTCTGTAGTCGTCATGTGAAAGTCTTACAAAAAAAATATTTTTATAAATTAGTAGTTATACATATGTATATGTTATCGATTTGAGTAGTTTATTTTCAAAACCTAAAAACTCGTAATGCAATTCAAATGAAAATTTGCAATTGATATCTTCATTTTTTACATCATCAAATTTTGATTAACATTTTTATAAGGTCAGTCGTCAGACAACGCTTGTAAAATTTGTTGACCAGTATTATTAAACGGCAGTCTGAAATCAATTTCTAAAAATCTAAATATCTTACTTTTTAGCTTCTTCCGTACTCAATTCTTTGTCGAAAGAGTCTTTCATACTATTGAAGTATTCAATCGATTTAGTGCTGATTATCCTCATCGCCATCTGACAATTCACTGAAGCTCCTGATCGCCAGATTATTGGTAGAAAACCGCACTCAAATTTGTGATAGGTTTCACTTGCTTGCTTGCAACATTTTTCAGAGCAGAACACAACATCAGCACATTTAGGACATGCTATGGGTACAGTAGTCCTTTAATTTTTAAATTGAGTTATTAATTGTACCTTTAAACATTAATTTTTTAAATTAACCTTAAAAAGCAATTCTGGCAGTGAGTTTTGCTGAATTTTTCCAAAAGCACAGACACATTTGGTTTTTCAACCACAAGCTGCTCTCCAACGGATATGTCTTTTGTAGCCTTTGCAAAACGACCTTCGTCTTTATTGTAGTCAATCATAATCGACTCATTCAAAAAACTCTTCCTCTCCTCAGAATTTTTTCTTATAGCACCTTCTTTTTGCGGAGCAGCAACTTCCCTTTCAAGCATTTTGACCATAACCAGAGCATCTTTCTCTACTTTATTTCTCTTTTCTAGAGGTAACTTAGATTCATCAATAGCATGTATGGTTTGTCTGGAAAAAATTTTCGAATATAGTGAAATGCATTTTTAAAATATAACGTTTTAGAGCAAGAGCCTCACTTAAATGACTCCATTGCCTTGGGAAGCTCTTTTTTAGCCAAATAGCACTGTGCTTGTCTTTCGTACAGCTTGTAAGAGAGATCTTTCGGGTAGCCCATTGAGATAGCGCGATTTAGGTCTTCTAAGGCTTGATCATAGTTTTCAAAGTGAAAGAGGGCTGCTGATCGATTGGCCAAAAGGATGGAGATCTCTTTGTCTAGGATTAATACAGAATTAAAGATATGCTTTTAATTGTGGTGTGTAACTCTCATTTTAGTGAATATTAATTTAATTGGCTATAGACTAGTAAATCTGTAACATTGAATCACTAAATGTTGGATGAACAGACTCAGACGGTCTTTAAATTGCGTCGACCTGAAAGGTTATGTATGTAAGTTTTTAGATTTCAATCAGACTTTAGGTGTACTTCTGGCTTGAGGTAACTTCTATTTCTAAAGCCCAGTATGATTTTTCTAGTTCGAGCTAAGCCTGATTTATTAAGTACTGATACTAAATGCAAAAAATAATATTACGATCTGGCTCTGATCGATGACTTTGAATAAATAAATAAACAATTTTGCATGTATGTTTATTTTGAAGTTAGAGCCACTGAACCCATTTCGGTTGTTATTTTTCTTAGAGTTTAAAGTACCTAATATTGTAATAAATCGTTACATATAAATTGTTATAGACTTGAAAACAGTAAACAATTACGAAAAAAGAAATTTCCGTTTTTTTAAAAGTTCGATTTATGTAGACACATAACATTAACAATAACATCTCATAGCTTAAATTTTTACTTTACTTATAAGAATATTGATTTTGAGTACTTGATTCAAGTAATAAAAATTGTTAGTTATTAAATAATATTGAGATTACCTTTTCGACGATAATTGACTTTTCCAAGATTAAATGAGAAATCTTTATGGTACCTAAAATATATATAAAATTTTTTTTGTTTTCTGTACCAAAGAGAAACCTTCCCAAATATGTATGTAAATTCATTTATGTACATTATTTTATTGAAGTAATAGAATTGTTTTAGGATCTTAAAAACCCGTCGACATCTACATAATTCATAGGATTATCAGATTATTAAGTGCGGTGCGAATCGTAATAACAGTTACAGTATATTTCCAGTTGAATGTTATTAGGTACATAGTTTTCATGGTATTAGGTTTACTCAGAATGTTATAGACACCCAGCTGCAAAATATATGAATCTGTATTATAAGAACTACATATATTAAATTTCAGGCTATTAAGTGGACCTCCAAGTTTTAGGAAATAATATTGCCAATTTTCTTACTTAAATCAAATGTTTTTTTCAAAAAACTTACGATTTTCCCCGGGCATTGAAATATACCCTTTACTATAAAGCATTAAAGCCTCTATCCATTTTTTATTCTTAAATGCATCGTTCCCCATGTTTTTAAGATCTGTCGCCAACTTTTCATTTTTTCCGGCAAATTCTCTGCTGATCTTCAGGTCATTGCTGCGTAGTGCGTTTAAATTCGAAACAAAAATCACTCTTTCCAGGTCACTCTTAAGTTTAGCAAATTCTTCCGTTTCTTCTTGGCTACAAGCATTTTTAACATTTAAGTAAAAATCGGTGAAAAATGTGCTCTTCTCTGCCAATGTCATTTTCTCAGTTTTAACTTCGAAGGCTGTACGACTCGGTGGAAATATAAAGGGACACTGAATTTCCACAGGTTTGCTGTGAGTTCACTGCTGAGATTTTTTATTGCAATGCCTATTTTTAGATACTTTGCCGGGTTAAGGCTGCTTTGGCTGCGAATTGGGAGTGTTTTGTATTAAGATTTAGGAACTTGAGGTTATTAAAGAAAACATGAAAAAACACTTTATATAATAAAACCGTTTTAATTTGAGTAACTTAACAATTTTAACAATTGTAGAAGTAGTAGGCACATATAAATAATTTCTTAAAGAGAAACATTTTAATGAAGAAAATAAACGCTTATTTCTACGGGGATTCCCACAATTCGTCTGCGAATTCGTTCCGCCACCTAGAGACGACTTTCATTTTCTTTTAAAATATGAAAATGATTATTCTGTAGAAAAGAAAAACTATCGACTACTTAATGCGAAACAATTGTGGAGGATTTTTGGTGCACATCTAGCTAAAGCACACTTAGCCAATATAACCAGCAAGTAGCAACCTGAAAAACGCTGCTTTCGAGGAAATAAAAAAAGTAATTTCTTGTGTTTTCCTTTTACAAAGAAGTAAGTTTCTAAAAATCGTATGAAGCTTCATCGTCACCCTTTCTCTGCCGGAAGAGAAATTTGTAGAGGAGACCAGCGATGATGCCTCCAATAAGCGGGCCGACCCAGTAAACCTAATTTTTAAAATAACGTATTTAGAAAGAAGTTAATTTGAGAATATTTCGTCTTACCCAGTGGTTTACCCAAACACTCATAATTACAGCCGGACCAAATGATCTGGCGGGATTCATGCTGGAGCCAGTAAATTTGATCTAAAATACATGAACCATATTATAATAATTAATTAATCGGCATTAAATTTTATTAAAATTTTACCGCGCACAAGTGACCTGCTGTAATCGAGAGACCGATTGCAAGAGGAGCTGATCCTTTGAGATCTCCACGTCGGACATCTGAAACTCCCTTGACAACAAACACCAGGATGAATGTTATCAAGGCTTCGAGCAAAAGGCCTGTTCCAGGTGAAATGCCGGTGAACACTTTGGTGACACCCAGATCAGCAGCCATTTCCTCGGGCACGATGCACTATGAAAGGATTAAATATTTTACTAAAAGGAATTTAAGTCGAAATTGAATACTAAATCTTTAAATCCATCGCATCCCATTTTAGTCGGATTCTTAAGAGTCTAGAGCACAAAAACAAAAATCGACGAAGTCTGAACCTAAATGAGTTATAAATTTCGAAAAGGGGTCATGTCCTTAAATTCAATGCAAAAAACGTTTTTCATTGTAATTTTGAATAAAAAGCTAAACAACTCAAAGTAAATATTTGTACTTCTTCATAGAAAACATTACCTAATATAATTCAAATTATAAACATGATCGGTGAATTAAGGACTTTTCTATAAGATTAATTTAGTGACATAAATGAATTGTCTCGCTTTCATTATATAATTAACGATAAATCGATCGAGACGAAAATAAAACAGTTTAATGTAATTCTACAAACATCTTAAAGAGAAGTTGGATGTACATAGTACATATATGAAAGCAGTAAGACCAAAGGAATAAAATAAATAATTTCCTTTATTCAAATTTTAACATTAAGTAGGAATGTATATAAACCGGTGGGGAGCTAACATTATTAGTATATATAATAATATAATATAACGTCACGCAAAACACTCTAAGATTTGGCAAATTAATTAAGTTTTTATTCTAACTATTTCTTTTGGATATACAATATTACCTTGTTACAGAATGATTAATGAAGTGAAGCCAAAGCTTTATCTGGAAAACTGGTGGAAATTTACCAACATTTCAAATAACACGTCGACATGCCACATTGCTTCAAGAAGTGTTAATATTCTATAGTTATGTATATGTAAATATTAAGTTGGTTGCGGTGGGTGACATGTTTATTACGAATTTTAGTTTAGTTCCACCAGTTAGGTATACATATGTATGTACCTTAAGTTTGTATATAAGGGGCTATTTCCACCTTATGGTAATTCAAAGTTTATTTTACTAATTCCACTACTAAGATCCTACATAAAACTGTTTTTACTTTTGAGTTTCTTAGAAGTTAGAAATATTAGCCTTATTTTTATTATCCCAATCAAAAGGTGCTATTTGATTGCATTGACTCTTGTAGTTGAACTGCATTTAATATTTTTCATCAAAAAGTGCTGTTTCTTATGTTGGCATGTCTTTAGTCAGTAAAGTTTGAAGAAGAATTATTGGCTTTGAATAATAAATTAATTAAAAATCAAATTATTATTATTTTGAATGGAGAGGGGAGATTTAAAAAAGTTTATATGGAAGATGAAGGTTTGATATCTGAACGTTTTTGTGTGTGGTCAACTGTTATTAAATTTATCTTTTATTTACTTATTCTAAACGTAATTGTAAGATCTTAACAAAAGGAGCTATTTCCATTTTTGATTGTTTATTATATTGTTTGTTAATAAAATTATTGAAAAACAAATTTGCTTTAAAAATGCGTAAGCATTCCCTTCATATAGTAAATATATATGTAGATAGTACCTACATAAACGCGTTGCTAAATGTTTGAAGATGAAACAATATGTAATTGGTTAAGATAAGTCCGTAATAAATCATGAGATAACAAAACCACAAGTATCTTCACTTAAACCTTCATACATAATGTATGTCCAAACATTCAAGGGCTATGAATAGTTATAAGGGTGAATTTTAAGCAAAGATTTATTATTAAATCATCTTTCATATGCGCAAAATGTATTTTCTTTTTTTTTTATTTGCTTTGCAAAATTTGAGGCATTATGTTTCGCTTTGTGAACAGTTGAGCAATTATCATTAGCGTTTAATGACTCCAACATTTTTCCTATCAATTAGCAATAACTCCATTGGAGCGCATAATTGGGTCACACGCGGGGCATGGGAGAAAAGAAAACGAGCAAAACACGTGGGAAGCCAAGGTAAAAGTCAAGATGAATTTGAATAGCCCGCTGAACTTGAGGTTGCGCGGGAAAGCGTTGCATAGAATGCGCCGCCGCGCCGCGCCGTACCGGCTGAGCTCGTTTACTTACAGGTGCAACTGCGTGCTACATATTTTTAATTTTCCCCCGGCATCTTCACTCACTTTTAGTTGATGTTGTTGTTCAATTTTCACTTGATTCTAATTTTTCATTTAATGCAAATTCCAACGCAGTTAATTACCCCCTGACTTTGCTCAAATCGTGTGATTCCCAATGAATTCGCGATCTTTACAAATCATTTGAACTTGCTTTGACCGTAATGACGACTTTTATTTACTTGACGCGCATCATTTCTTGCAATCATTTTTTATATTATTCTTATTTTGCTTTGTAAAGGAAACCAGTTTTTCGGCTTAGTCCATGAGAATAATCGAGACCAGTGTGACTGTATCTATAACGCAGTATTACGAAGTTAGCACCAAACCTCGCCCATTAATTATTACCTTTATGACAGCAGCCCCTGCAATAGCACCAATGCACTGTATGACGATGTAGAATGCTCCTTTTAGTATGCTGATGTCACCAACGACAAGGAAACCTGCTGTAACCGCAGGATTTATGTGGCATCCACTTATATGTCCAATTGCCTAGAATTGAAAAGAAATACGAAACTTGAATTCTGTAAATATATCGATAAATCAATTGAGTGAATAACCTCTATGGGGGTGAGTAGAAAGATTTATATTCGGTAATTTAATCTCGCAAATTCTCTGAAGCCTCTTTTGATTACTTCATTGAGAATCAATATCACTCAAGAACTCCCATTACAAACAAGTTTGAAATGCTCAGTAACCGACCAAATAGAATCCAACTCCTAAATGTATAACTAATCCTATCATAAAGGATTGTCGATAAAATGAAGTCAATATCCGAAAGGCTATTCACAATTTAAGTACCTACATTAATTTTTACCCCACGCACTAACTATTTCGTTATTTGAGAACTGGGAGTGGCTTTTGAATTAAAAAGTGTTTTTGCTATTTTCGGACAGCTCCTAAGTATGATGTATAGAGATATTATAAATAAAAAATGAATATCCGCTTGTGGTTTATTAGATGCATAGGTTGAATGACTTTACTATTTATTCAATTGGATACAATTTACGAAGTAACACTCCGGCTCTAATTTTTGAAGTGACCTTATACAATGGATACTTTAAGTTTAAGCAATTCCAATGTGCAAGTACGAATCGAGTGATTTAATTTTATAGTAGGAAACAATCGTCCAACAGTATACAACATTTAAAGAAGTTATTTTCTTATGTGCACTTAAACTAAATTAAATGCGAATGAATTAAGTAGATTTAGGTAAGATTACATGGGTAATTAATTAATATTATCTATTGTATCTAACAATCTTTATTGCATTTTCTATGTTAGGTTAAGTTGTTAGGCTTCAATGATTTTGGCGCAATTTTTCGGTAACGAGAAATAAATCCGGACCTAGATCTTAATTTTTAGAAATTAATTATTGGAACAAAGATCGGACATTTATTTTAAGATGAGCAATTTTATTTGTAAGGTAAAGGCATTGAAGTTTTAAACTAGAATAAAGCCAGGCTTGAGTCATGCTTAAGCTAAGTTTGATCTAGATTTGAGTTTCCTATACCACGCTACTGAATTAAGCTCGGATTTTCAGATCCCAGCAAAGTTTGATCTTCTTTTCGAAATTAATAGGAAAGAAGGGCACTTATTGTCATCACGGATACATGTGGACCAATTTTGATTTAAATAGCATGTTATTTATTTTCTCAGCAAATTGGATTAATTGAAGGAAAACAGTTTAATTTCATTAATCTGCGAAACCGTTCCGTTCACTGAGTTCACGTGATTAAATGAAATTTTTGTGTGTAGACATCTACGTTAAAAATCTGCCCATAAACAATAACTAAGACTAATTGATGTACCATAAAATATATTAAGTGAGTTCAAATTTTATCAAATTAAAAATTAAACACAGCTGTGAATAAAAGTTGAACGATATTGCTTTCCACACTTGACAAATTTAATATAATTTATTACTAATAATTAATTAATACTACTAACACAACTATACTAGTTACACATATTTTCTTGTAAAAGAAGAAATCAAAATGTTACGATACTTTTGGAACTCGATTTTTGCAGGTACATATGTACAGTACATATATGACATAACATAATTTGAATCTCTAACTATTGAGGCAATTAGCTTTAACATGTTATTGCAATAACATAAAAACGAAATGCCACTGTACACATTAATTGTTTTAACGTTAACTTTCATAAAAAGAACTGGGCAAGATATAAGGAGGTGAAAGAAACGACCCACGGCTTTGTACTTAAAAAACTTTCTTTTTGTAAAGCGGCGATAATTTAAAATTTTGTACCATAAAATCAAATGTATGCCATGTCCGAGTCGCATAATTGTTACATGTGAACCAAGACAGTTTTATTACCTGCGCTGAATCTTAGGAAAGTTTACAACGCTATAAGATACTAAATTTTAATGAGAAAGAATAACGTAAAAAGCTTAGACTTTATTTTGTTTATTATAGATTGTAAGCTCAGATTTCAGAATTGTAATTGTTGTTAAATAAAAGTGATTTATTTATGGCTTCACACTTCTCGTTTGACTTTATGTAAGACAAGGTGTAATTAAAGACCTCACAATCTGATGTGATTAATATTGTTTTTAGTATAATGGATCTATATTTCTTCGTATGCTTCGAATTCATTGAAGCAAAGCAGCAATTACTTCGCTTAAGATTGAAGATGATATTCTCCACAAAAGGCCTGTACTGCAAATCTACTTTCATTTTCCCACAAATGGAACTTCTTTAGATGATCCATTACTTCTCTACGTTTGCGGTCGTAAAAAGCCGCGAGACCAGTATTCACTCTTGCACCTGCCCACCTTTAAGAAAAACCGAAAGAAATTATTACCAAGAAAAGTGCGTATTATGAACTGATTAAATTTAACCATAGTACCGGACGTGCTTAGTGCAAAAGTAGGTTATCGCATCGCTTCTGGCTAAGTATTTTGCACTCGTCGGGCAATTTGGATTGGTACTGGAGTCAAAAAGCCACCCCACCTAATGTATGCTGGTTTCGTGTGACTCGAGCCAATATCTGCTTTCTAGTGTGAAAAAACGCGGCAGTTTTTTGTGACTCCTGGCTAAGTGCAACCGGTATACCTGGCATTAATAACAAACGCACGCTCTCGCACTTCTAAGATCATCGGGTGCTTGACTTCTAGGCTTTGAGTCATTTTGCACATACATTACATAAAAGTGGCCTGCGGGCATGTCGATGATAAACACTTCTCCGTCTTCGGTGACTGCGCGAATTGGAAGGTTCCGAATCTAACCTTCTTGCGTCCAGCTCGTGTATGCAGCTGGTTTTTCTTTTTCTTACAATTTTTTTTTTCTTTTTTACTATTTCTTAAAGCTAACTCTAGAGCGTATTCCAGGGTCTGCACTTAATGGCAGTGTCCCAAGCATTTAGGTCCCCAATACGCTGAAAGTGCGTGATTGTCGAACACCTGATGCTTGAGAAATTGCAAAAACCTTTTAACAATAAAGTTGGTCCACAATGCCAGCGGCATAAATTCCGCAATAGTCGAAAATGCGTGGTTCAAACCACAATCTAAGTAACCAATCTCATTAATTTTATAAGATAGTGCATTCATATCATACATACATTAATATAATTATTTTTTAAACATTAATTAATTCACGGATTTCTTTTTATTTCTTTTAATATTAATAATATTTTATTATAGACTTCACCACATAACAATGACTAAGTATATTTGTGGTATCGACAGTACCATAGAGAACGTTGAAACTCAAACACTATTTTAGATATTACAAAAATTATTATTACATGGCATTTGCTTAACTGTATACTATAAGATGAGAAAATAGAGATTTATTTCTATTCAAAAATTGCAAGTATTTTACATTCTACGGATTGTAAGAATAGAATGATGGACAAGTAATGAAAGGTGTTTTGAAACTTTAAACGTGCCGTTTATCACAAAACAATTTTTTTTCACCTAGCGTGGATAATTAAAGAAAGGATAAAGTGTAGATAGACATTCTACATTCTAAATTCTACATAGTGATATAAATGGCCTTCTGGTGAGTGTCATTTATAATTTAGTTTTGTTTTGTAACGAACATCTTTTTCAATAAGAACAAATTTAAGTTCGTAGTTGTTGTTTTTAGATGAAAATAGATTCCTTAAAAACATTTGTTTTTTTTAATTTTAAAGCATATCAGAATATGCTTAATTATACAATCAGAAACGTTATTAAGATTTTTTCAAGCCAAGTCAAAAGAGGTGTGTGTCACAGGTTAATTATTGTCTTATTATAATGTTTACACGTAACACCAGTTTTAATTAAATCTTGCATAACTAAATTGATATTGATGACACACTCATATTTATTAAGGTTTAATTACATGTTATTATATACAATAGAAGTGAGTCAATGCTTTTGTTTAAATTCTCATTATTAACACTTTTGAAAAACATCAGAAAAAACCAGCCAGAATTCATTCATTAAAATAAAAATAAAGTATCTATGCACGTCCCACACACAGTAAAACCTGAAAATTTGTTCAACATACCTATAACATTAATTATATGGTAACCATAATAATTTTTAAAAATTCAAGAAGATAAAAAATGCTTGCTTAAATTTTAGAAGGTCCAAGGTGATTCAAAAAAAAAAACAAAATAACAAATCTTCACGCCCAGAAACAAGGTAAAAGATAAAATTCATCACTTCGAGGTAACAACTTTCTTTCTAAGTACTCGGCGCTTAAATTTAAGTAGATACGACTGTATTACATTCGAGTACATGTGTTTATTCGATTGGATAAGTCTTATCAAATTATGCCGCTCGAGTGCCGACTGTTACAAAATATTATTATCAATATATTTTGATTTGTTGTCTCTTCCCATTCAAAAGTGCAAGAATACTGGATTTTTATTGCGTCCACGTTTTTTCGTTTATTTAAGTGCTAAGCATTCGAATTAGGTAATTAATAAAGAATTTTAATTCCATGCGCTATGTACAATCGTTGATAAAATAATGCAGACGTGATTGATTAATTTACTTTTTTAAAAGATGTTTAAGACGCTCAATTCTGGAAATTAATGACTCGAAGTAAATAAATTTTTTTAATATCTACATAGAGTTTTTGTTTGCAAACTTGTTTTACTTTACTAAAAATTTATTTTCATTTCTAAATTATTGAACTTCTTATTAGTTTTAATTATCTCCAGATAACACTTTGTACGTACATATTCACGGGGTTTCTATTTAATGTGTTGTAATAAGGGTTTGAATTTTAAATAGCCAACTAATATGATTGCAATTCTGAGAGCACAATTTATTGAAATTGTGGTAACTTTTTTTTAGTAGGAGTAACCACAATTTAACAATATAATTGCAGTGATCCTTAATGGGTTTACGATGAACTTTATTCATAAAACATTCCACCAATTTTTTCAATTATTAATTCTTGAGATTCATTAAGGAATAAAATTAATGAATGAATGGTAGTGCGTTTACTGAGAATATTATAAGTAGTGTATAAAATTGTTAGAATGAAAAAAGCAATTACCTTTCGTAGTAAAAATTATCCATTAGAAATCAACAATTGGAAAAAGGTTTACCTAATTAACAAAGTAGGTATTTTGTTGTATATGTATTCTGTAAATGTAATTGACACCAACTTCGAAAACAGGGTGAAATTTTAGTAGAGTAGCTTCATCAATTTTATAGGTTACACAAACATGCATAATATTTCCAACAAAACATTTGCAAATACATAGCTCATGTAGCTCATTTGTTGTATATTAGAAGAAATAAAATTTTTATTTAACTTTGTATAAAATATATTTATACAGTGAACTGACATAAAGACTTTTAAATTTGTATATCCTTATAATACATTATAATAACAATAATTACCAGTTGGAAACCAGTTGTAATTTCAACGAATTAAAATTTTCTAGCGCTTTAAAATGCTTTAAAAAAAATATTTAAAACTTAAAAAATTCTAGAAAGTACTGCGTCTTAAAGAGAAAAGCAGACCAATTAGATAGTAAAATTATATTCATTTGATTTGTTTTCACGTTTTGTAGCAACTATAAATCGGTACAATAATTAAGAGTGACAATGTAATATTTTATTTTAAGAGAAGCAGAAATTAAAAGAAAAGAAATAAGTACTTATTCTTACTTACATAACATAGGAAAATAATTATTTAAGCAGTTTTTTAAATATCCGGGCGCTTACATTGGGTAGTTAATAATTTATATGGGCAGCAATACAATTTTTTTGCAATACTTATACTGATAATGACAGTAAAATATATGTAACTGCGATATATGAATATTCTAGAGTACGCATACTAAGTATGTACTTATTTACTGAAGATTTTTCTTTTAAAAAAGTTATAGAACTTAACCCAATATTTCCAGCGAATTTAGTAACTTCTCACGCGTTACGGCCCAATTATTCATTTTACTACCCAATTGGATTTTCACGTATTCAACTGCTTTTGAACTACGAATTTCAAGATATTTCACGCCTCTTTTCCATTTTTTACTGCTCTTACATATATTTTATCGCTCAATATGTTATTGAACATGAAATTTTTTCATACAGACCGAAATTGCAGTATATTACCGTCCCATTATATCATAGCCCTTAACTTATAAACTAATATAAACTTATTTATTTTGGGAGATATTATATCCTGTCATTCTTTTATATCTGATCAATATAGAAATATGTAGATGATAAAATAACTACAATCTGTGATTTGATTATTTTCTGTAGCAAAAAGTTCGATCTGGTCCGATCGCGAGCCACTTCTCAGCGATCATAAGTTAAGAAGTCATATTGAATCGAAGTCCCCGTCAAGATGCAGTTGGTGATCTACAAAAAGTTCGATAACTCTTGAATTGAACTCGATTGACTTCGGGAGTGCGGGCATTGTTGGGACTTTTTGAATTGCCAACGCCGAGATGAATTGCGGGGCTTGGACTTCAGAGCCGCAGCATAAGCACGCCGAATGTTTATGAGCGATTCTTATGACCCATTGAGATCGAGCGCGATATTACATAACCTAAATGCGAGTAACCTTGAATTTGCCTGCATATCTCTCTACACATCTTCGCGGTCCAAGACCGGTCGCCCGGTCGACTCGCGGCACTGGCCACTTTTAATTTTCTCCCTGGCCACCAGCAGCCGCAGCTCAACGCCAAGATCGGAACTTGGGCGATACGCGAGGCCTTAGAAGATCGCGCCGCGCGGAGTGCGGCAATTGGCCGCCAGTTTGCGGTTGCTTTCTTCGGACCGCCACCGCGACGCGATCTATTTTGCCCAGGTGTAGATAATCCGTGCAATTCATGCGCGGCCCGTTAATCGGTCATATTTAGCCGTCCCCCGCCTCGACTCAATTATTAATTTGATCGGGGCACCGCGGAATGTCAGCCCCTGCCAGCAGCTAAGGTGAAGTTTATGCCAATGTGCAATATTAAGGTCAGGGAAAGGATGGCTTTGTCAGTAACTAGATGATCTTTCGGCGATAACATTTAGAGAGACTGGCAATTGAAGTTGCGCCGTGGTTACACCGAGACTAGAGAGGAACCTGATATATACCCATTGGGGTTTTCTTGAATTAATTTGCGCTTTTTTGCGCACACCTTTTTTATATTTTTGATTATTTTGCTTTTTTGTGGCGAGTACCGAAGATCACTTCATCAAGTCTAATAGTTCTGCGGTATGCATGATCATCCGCAAAAAACATTTTGCATTGAGAGTTTAGTATGCTTCTTAGAAGAGACCTAGGACAGGGAATGGTCAAATTAAGACATTTTCTAGCCCATGAAATTATATTTTTAGTAGCCTCCACAACATTTTCTTCCGCAATGCTCGCGCAATGGTTCGCAGTGGAACCACGCATACCGCATCAAATTGCCTCCATAGGCTTTGATTGATGATTGTTTGCGGTGCTTAATTTTTGGCAACCTGATATTTTCTGCGGGCATTGAAAAGCATGAATAACATAATAAAGATGAAAGAAAAAAAAATTATTTGACGGTCATTGGCTATTATGCCTGCATGTCACTTGCTCTCGGTGGGACTCTATTCTTATAGGTACTATTCTCATTATTTTCGCACCGGTCAGTTTCATCATCAGAAGATTGTGTTGTAGACAGAAAAGATCGTTATTGGATGAAATGTAATGAGTTTTTGATTAAGCATTTACCTGAGCTATTGTTGCAACCACCAATCCAAATGTGAGGGCAATTTGCACGACGGATGGCTTATAGGCGTCATCGAAACCACCGACACAACTGCCCACTCCAATCACTACCAAGAAGAATGTACCAAGGAACTCTCCGCATAGGCATCGGAATATATTCCAACCGTCCGTGACATCTGGTATTCCTATTATCTTTTTTAGTCCTGAAAAAATTAAGTTAAGAAATTGTTTTATTTTATTTGAATATACCCGTAGTCAAAAATTGTGAAACATTTTTAATTTAACCTTTGTATAATTCCACACAGGGTAATTTTCATTCTGCCCTTTTTGCAAAAACTTAGCACATAGTTTATAAATTTTATCAGGAGTGTAGTACGAATTATGTTCAATATTCTAAGAATTATTTTAAAAGATCTTAGAAACTATAAAATCTGCAAGTATTCAAGTAAAGTATAAAAAAAACCGGAAGAACAAATTTTGTTAAAGGACAAACACTTTAACGACCTCTGCAATTAAATCGAGAAGTAATTGGATTTTGATACAAGAGGTCATTGTTTTATTTTCCAGGGTCAATATACTAATTTTTGCTTGCAAGAAATCTCATTCGATGTTTGGTATAGTTTGATTAAATTTAAAATAGCGTGCAGTGGTTATTTCGAAAATAAAAAATATTAAACCTGTTCTTTTGATCACTTTTATGAAATTAATCGATGCTAATATTTTTATAGTTTATGTTATCTAATTGAGGTAAATTGCATTGGCATTTGAGCAAATTTTTAGTAATGATTTTATTGCACTAACTATTATGTGTCTCTATATTACACTTGGTCTGTTCTTGTTTCATGTTTTCGTAGCAGTAAACTATAAATTTTTATATCAAAATTGAAAAATTTTCAACTAACTAACGAAATTATTAGCAAGCTATGATGGTATCAACTACTGAAGAAACTATAAGGATGATAAAATCATCGTCTGTATGTAAGAGTTGATAGTAGCTTCGATTCGCCAGATAGAGGTCGAAATTATTTTCAATGTTGAATATTTAAATAACCTAATGGCCTAACCATTCGGTATTATTTTATTAATATTTCTAATATTTATACTGAAACTGTTTACAACAAAAGTTTTTACATTCTCTCTTCAAATTTCAAGGAAGAACTTCTTTACAATCTATTCGTTAAAAGGTTAGATCTGATAAAAATCAATAATGCCTTGAACAAAGTGAACTTTAAAAACCACAAACTATTCTTTCCTTCAACTTTTGTATATCTTCTGTTATACCGAAATTGCTGCAGAAACGCCAAAGAAGATAATATATTACACAAATTGATCTCCTCAACAAAAACTGAAGAAGCAAGCAAATAAAAGAATCTTATTTTTCTTGATACCGCCACACCTACAATTGAACCTTGGCCTTTTTATTAGTCAGCACCACTTACTTTAGTCTAATGGCAACGTTTTACGAAAAAAATTGATGAATTTGTGTGAAATTAAAAAGGGGAACGGTTACATTTCCTGCACGTAAATAACACAGGCCGACATTTAAAAAGTGGATTAAAACAACAATCAGATTGGATTTCCGTAGATTTTTGATGCCCAGTTAAAAATTTGTAATTTAAAATCAGTCGCAAGAAATTGTACATTATTGAATTTGCTAAATTTGAGTAAAAGGGACGTCGAAAAACAAAAATTTAAATTGATTACTCCTTCTAACAAATTGATTATAATTTCAGTTTAATGCGCGTAACTCTAGCGAATGAAATACGTTATAAAAAACTATACTGATTGATAGGTTTTCATTGTCTAAATTAAATAATATTGACAAAAAAATATGTCGTACAAAACAAATTAGATTAGTGTTTGAAAAATTGATTGTTTCTCATTGTTTTATGTATCAAACAATAGAGCTTCGTTAATACTATTTTGATCGTAAAAACGTTTTAAAACAACAATTTGCATTAAAAAGATTTAATTAGCATTGGAGCTTTCCGGTCCGCATTTAAATAGCTAAGTGTTAAAATAAAATTGCTTTCATGGAGATAAAACCAGCGCAGACAGAGTGAAATCTACTTATTACATTTTAAATGCATATGGGAAATAATTTTATGGATACATAATTACAACAAAAAAATTTACAAATTCTAACATAAAAAAAATGAAATTTTGTCGTTAACATTTCAGCTAAGATATCTCTTTGATACCTAACTTTTTGGTTTAAAAATTGAATGAATTTATGAAGAGTTCAATGGAAAGTGAAGTGCCTACGTCTACTAAAAATTAAATAGCTATTCATTACAATGAGTTTACCTTCTAACTTTTAAAAAGAAATGTTGGTTCTTTTGAAGTTTATCTCAAAAATTATATAGGTGATCATTACAATCTTGGATCGTTGAAAAATTAAACTTAAATTGCACAGATATTTGTTAAACAATTTAAAGTTTCGATTTAGTTATTTATTTTCATTAGATAATTTTACAAAGAAAAATATAATAGAAAGATCCAATTTTAGGTTAGTATTATTATCCGGCAGATTATACTCCCTTGAGAGCCTTTTGATTCTGTTTATTTTAGAAAACACTCCACAAAATTTTACTCACATAAAGAGCAGAAGTGCAATGATACATTTAAAAAAGTCTGCAGTAAATAACTTCTGTGATTTTCCTCCTTAGATCACTAGAATTTTCACCAAAATGAGTACATTCATTTTAGAATTTAATAAAACAGAATTCATAAAAAAAATTCGCAAAGATCGGAGAAGCGAAATTATGTTATAACGCCTTCTTAACGACTTGCTTTCAGAAGATTCTTTTAAACCAAACAATTCAGCTGTGTTAATATTTAAATAAAAAATTTTTCTAAATGATAGCAATCGTATTGCAAATATAAAGTTATACGCAATTTGTATAACATATAAAACAATAGAGGGCTTTGTATGAAGTAAGTTTTAAAATGGAAGAAATCATACTTTGGTTTCCGGTAGGATTTAAGATTAATTTTTCTACAAGAATTTCTAAAGATATGCATTTCAAGGCCAATGCAAGACACCGACACCGCCTTCCGCAGTAGCGGCAGGTAAAACATATCTTGTTACTTTGTTTCTACTTTGGCCTGCATACGAAGCAACGTTTTGTGGGTCGCATTATTTTTTCTCTGTTCCCTTTCAGAGGAAAGCAATCGACGGTCCGACAAAGCTATCACTTTTTACAGTACTGATTTAAAATTTTCCAGAGGCGATATACTAGTCAACAAATTTCAGATTACAAAATCTTTCTAGAAAACCTTAACCGATTCAATTAAGCGACTTGTAACCAAACAGTGTCCAAAAGTGGCCCGCAAGGTCGAGGTGTTACTTGGCAGAACGCAGAAACGAGGTCCGATTGCATAAAAGAAATTAATAATTACTCTCATTGGTGTCCTCCACTGAGAAAATCATTTTTGATCCACTCGATATAATTTCACTTCTTTCACGGACCCAGGTACAGGTGAGCTCGTCGGGCAACAATCACAAAAAATTGTTCGCGGAACGAACTAAATCGCGCGACTGGCAAAACACATCTGAATTACCTGGCGATCCATTTCATTGAGGGAAGCTTTTACTCCCCCGGTAATTGGAGGGTATTGTGAGTTATGAAGGCACCTATCTGATTGTGTACCATTGAGCGCTAATTAGTGATAACGCAAATATTATTAGCTTGTCTCACTTCAGATTGAGTATCTGCTGTAGACGATAATCGCCGTATTATCGCGGCCTGTCCGAATGTGTTGATCGGCCCAAGTATATACGACCCGATGGATTGAAAATAATTGCCTCAGGTTAATTAATAGGCGTATCTGAATTTAGTTATTCAGTAAACGCGTTTTCCAGACTATAAAACAATTAGAAATGATTCGAAAAAGGTTCGACATATTTTTACATCTAAATCTCATGACTGCTTTTTATTTTAAAATTTTTACTTGGAGCATGGCAAAACAAATTGTATACGCTCTCTTGCACAGAAGTCGTATCATAAAAGAAAAGCAAACAATTTTTGTTTGAGATAACTACAACATGTTAGATAAATGGCTTTTCAGGTGGCATCAAGGTCTTAGAAGGAATTTTAATTTTCACCTCTTCCCGCGCTTTTACATATCATACCCCATACATTCGACATAATCTGAAAAAGGCCACACGATAGTATTTTATGAGATTGTGTAAAGCATCCATTAGTTTGAGCAGCGATTAAGGTGGGTTATAATTTTCCTCTTAAATATCTACAGCTTATATTTGCCATTTGTTAGTCTAATGGGTTGTTAGGTCCTTATAATTAGCGATAACATCTGATAATTGCTAGAGTTTCCTCCAAAAGAACCTTGTCGGTAACTAGTGATTTTTTAAATTCGTTCTCCTTTTGTATAACATGACCGCAATTTTTAACCCAAAGTCCTTTTTATGATCGTTTTAGCGATAATTTCCTAATTGTGTACATTTTTAAAATATACTTTCTTTTCCGTGATATTTATAGTCATGAAAATTCGCGTGATGAAAGGCATTTTAAAACAAAAAAAAAAAGCTTTGAAGGCAAAAAACCGACGAGTTTAATGTTTGATTCTAATATCCCTGCCTGATTATGTCTTCATGGGTTTTATATGATTTCATTTGTTTAGTTTTGTCACGATCTGCATAGGGACTGTGACTGGTAAAAATTATTACATAGCAAAACTCAAGCATAAATTATTTAAACGGAAGATTGAAATAATTTTAATTTGTATGTATTTAGGGACCGATGGCGTAATGAAGAAGTATTATAGTACCATAGAAAAAGAAGGAACATTAACTATGACACTTATTAGCACAATTTCTACATATTTGTATGTACTAAAAGTTTATGTCAATAATTTTCAAACCGCAAATGATATTATTTTCATTTTCTGAAAACATGATGCTGGTTTGTTAAGTTCTATATCAAGTTACTCCCCCAAAATCTAAATTGTGTGTTTTTTTCCTTAACTACACAGTCATAATTGTAGTCGTAATCAGAAAGTTTTGAGTTATTTAGCAGTATTAGTAACATTATAAAGACGTATTTACAATATCGTGTATAGAACATAGTATCATTACAGAAATAAGTACCCACAAGTAATTTATTTAATATTAATTATAATTTCTTTTATATTATAGCCATAAAATTTTACGCCGCATGTTTTTATTGTACTGCCATATAACAAACAATAAAAAATTATAATTTTTCTGAAGAATCTTAAGAAATTTATAATCCTATGTTGCGTCACTGATTTACTTACAATTATTTAATTAAGTTGAATTGTAGGGAAGTCACGAATGAATTGCTTCTTAGAAAATTGTATAAATGTGTAAATTATTATATTTATTGTACTCATATTGGGGCTATTATTGCATATAAAGGCATTAAAAACTTCCTTACCTCCCTCCTTTAGTCTTTAAGGAACGAATAAGAGCACAGAAATTTCTGCATAAAAAAGAATTAAGTAAAAGGGTGAAGGTTAGATTCTATTAAATTGATCAAGATTGTAGACAACTTTTAAAAGCCTACTAAATTAATCATCATGAAATGATTCCTTCTTTTGGGATTTTATTGATAGGTTGCAAGACAAGTTTTCAAGTTCAGGTTACAAAATATAAATGAAAGAATCAAACAAATGGAAGCAATAAAAGGATTTAAAATTGTTCGATTAGTACATTTCCGGCATTTGTTGTTAAATATTTTAAAACTAATCGTAAAAATGTTTCTCATATTTCATCGATACGTTTATAAGTTATATTTTATGTAGAGACCTTTTTCTGAAAAGTTTCCATTCGAGTTGCTGACATTATCCTGGGGTGCTCATCCGGTCCTAAATTTGTAGTTCTTTTAATGGATTAGAACAGGTTAACCCCGAATTACGTTGAACGTTTTAATTTTACCGGACATGTTACAACGAATTATTTATGAATTTGACCTTGTTGTGGTACTCTTATAACATATCTATACAATATTCTATGCTGGGATTTCTCATAAATCAGGCCCAATGTTCGAAAGGTGGAATTCTTACTAAAATAGACCAACCTTGAATCATTAGCAAAAATTACCACATTTTTTGCGGCGATAATTGCTACCTCTTCGACGTTTCCTAGTTCAAACATTTTGAACCTAGCGAGCGAGTCAAATTGATTGAAAATTGTATACCCCGTCGAGTATAATCACGTCGTATCGAAGCGTATAATTTTCCCAATAATAATATAACAACAAATAGCGAAAAACGTGCAGTGCCGCCTGCTGAGCCATCTTCGCGCATTTCCTCCAAAACAAACAAAATAGCAAAAGACATTCACCTCGGAAGTGGCCGTGCTGGCCGTGTACCTCATCGTAATTTTTTATTGTTTCCTTTTTTATTCAATTTTTATTCAAATCCAATGAAATTCCGCGTATCTCTAGTAAAAGCATCCAAGTCTGGTTGGGCGAGCCGCTCTAGACCTACAGGTCCATTTGCCGAGAAGCGCGACTTAATCGAAGCGCTGACCCAGATATGGACCAAATCTCCATACAGAGGTGTAGCCAAGAAGTTGAAATCGCCGTCAGGTGAAACATAAAAACGAAAAAGCGGTCAGTGGTGTAGTGGTCAGTCATTCTTGGAGTGTCCGGTGTCCATCAGCCGCCAGAGAAATGTGGGCATTGACATCGCGAACGCGTTTTAATGAAATGCAGCCGCTCTGCTTTGTACCAAGGAATTTCGACTAATCGCTCCATGAAAGAGTATCTTCGATCTTAATCGCATTTTCAAATTATCTAGTCTCGTGTGAAAGTGTCGATTCACTTTCATTATCCCATCCTGCCCCATTATGCTGTCCGGGCCTTTCTTTTCCGATGCCTCAATAACTCAACTTCTGCGGTCAGCGGTTCGGCCGCTGTTTTATTGCCCAATAATAATTGCATTCGGAATCGGAATAGGTTTTTGTCGAAATGCGCTTTTCTTCGTCTTCCTGGAGTGACCGGACAACTTAAGCCTCCCAGAACAAAAAAATGCATTTCCAATCCAAACAACTTTCACCGAGGGCATTCCAATTTTCTACTTTTTTGACCTAAACATTTTCGAAATTTTCGATATTTTTAGCTCCCTTTCGATTTTTTATGCCGATGACCTTCATGTCAACTTGTTAACATTTTTCGTTTCCATCAAAATATAGGAAAAATCAACTTAAGATTCGATTAATAATTCATGGTGCGAATCTGAGTTAGCGGGTGAAAATTTTCATAAGCTCTTCCGATTTGGTCACTCTTTCACATGTAGGCGAAGGGGGCTCCAGTGAACTTTGTGCCCCCAGCGATAGTTTTGCATAATAAAAAAGTTTCAAGTTAAATTACGAAAACACCTCTGTGTCACGTGCTTTGCTTGTCCGACTGATGGATGCATTGCGGCGGCTTTTGATTGTATTGGGTTCATTTTGTTAAGGTTATTCACTAGCCGGATCAATTTGTCGGAGAGAAAGATTGTGCAAAGTGATGATGCAGTTTTATCCGATGATACGACCTATACGCGGAAAAAAAATGCGGAAAAATGTATTTATTCATTTCGTTATTATTGCTATAATGGGATTGTATGAAAAGCGTAGTTTTGTTACAGCAACGAATAATTGTCAACTTTACGTGACGTGTTCGCGTGGGCTGTTGCATAAACAAATGAATAACATAAATTGCCTTTTAATGCAATATGGGAAACTATTAAAACTGAAAGTGGTTTTAAAGAACATTGCCTTTTAGGTCGCAGTAGAATAAATAGTAAATTATTTATAACGCCATTTTAAGGAGCTTCTTTTTAAGACGTTCTAATGAAAATGTAATTAGTATGAAAAGGTTTTCTTGGCGTAAAAGGTATTGATTCTTTTAACTAAAATTGATCGAAATTTGAACATTAACAGCAAAGCTACTTACCGCAGACACTATTAAGATTCGTTCTATAATAGTATCTATTACTAATTTCTGATTCCGTCTAATATTCTTCTTTTTTTTCTGGACTTGTTTAATTAAAGATGGAATAAATTTCTCATTATTTCAGCAAATATTTCTTTTAAAAATTTTGTATAAAATAAATAAAAAAGGAACCTCGTAACAATTTGTGAAGACATTGTCAAGCAAGTGATATTAGTTTTCAATATCATAAAGGACATAGTTTGTCAGGCGTTTAATAAAACCCAATTCTGAAAAAATCCGCTCAATAAAAAATATAGAATATCTTGACCTTTTGCAGGTTCTCTCTTTTCTTAATTATTGCGACAATGAAATTGCCAAGAAAAAATAACGAAACAGACAAATGAGAATCAGTTTAGAATAATAAGGTAGTTGATTACAGTAATAAGACACTCTGAATGAAGCAATTTTGAAGGCTACCTGCTATTATAATTCTATTTATTAACAACCGCCACTTAAGGCAATTGTTTTAAAGTGAATGAACAGTTCCCAAAATATACATTTATATAGTACAGATAAGTAGATACAGTTTAAGTCCAAAAATAGAACAACCTCGAGTAAATAGTCGTAATTAAGTCTACCTCAGTGATCAAGAAAATTTTGAATTCATAACGTTATGGTGTAAATATAACACTCCTTCCTTTTTGGTGTGTTATTTATAATTAGAGAAAAAAATTGAAAAATGGGAGAGCAGAAACCATGTCATTCAAACATGGAATAAAAACAAACCTGCTAACGATACGGAAATATGTTTTTTATATTATTGTTTGACACGACCCGTGCGCCCGGAGTTCTTAAAGGTGTACGCAAGACGACTGCTAAATTTATGAGAATTACTACTTCCCTCGGACAAAAGATTTTTAATTTTTTAAGAAGCCGCTGAAGAAGACGTTAAATAAATTCAAGAGTTTCCAGTTTGTTCCCAATACCCCGCCCGCAAATTTGATCTATTCAGCAAAAAAATTGCGTCTTTGAGAATATCCCCACCGATATAAACCATGGAGAAATTAAAGGTAACTTTAGATGCGTCGCAAGTCGCAATTTATGCGGCTACATATGACTGGACTGGTATATCACTGAGAGTTGTGGTAATTAATTATCCAGTTAATGGGAAACCACAGACTGCAGATAATTACACCTTTTGCACGAATTTCGTTCTAGCAGGCTGCAGATTAGAAGTTTGATTTTTCTTTAGCTTTGCTAGATTCGAATTTTTTTTTCCGAAAATTGCGATGATTTTAGTGTGTAATTTCTACTAAGGATACTTAATAGATGTGGTACGTGCGGATTGGATTGGCTAGGTATTAATCGCATGTGCTTAAAATACCTATGCTGAATCAATTAGAAACACAAATCTTAGCACAATTACGCTTTTTATGTTCCCAGTTTTTCTCTCTTTAATAGTTGATTAAGTAAAATTTAGCACGGTCGATTGCTGGATATTTGAGCGATTAACAAGTTTCAGGAAGCTTCTTTTTACTTATTCCGGAGAGTTAAGACAAGTGATTAAGTTGTTACTCTTGAACCTAAGAGAATCTAGAGGAGAAAATGTACGATAGGTAGTTTAATTCCTTTAAATATTTAATTCGTACTTTATCGATGGTAATTTACTATAGGTACTCCGCTTGATTGGATTTGGATTTGTAACAAATTCTAACGAACTTTTTATCTATCTCAAATGCGCAACTTTTCTATTATTCCTTTCTTTTGTAAACAACTAACTCTTTAAATATAAAAAATCGATTTTTTCTAAAAGCGAACTAATTTTCTTACGAAAAAGTATCAGGCATTCTGATCACCGATTTATATGTGTATACAAGAACATAACCACAAATTCACTTGTCTAATCTTATCCTCATCAACATTTGAAACTTGTTCTGGTATTCAATCCAAAATGGAATTAGAGCTATAATCAGATACAATCCAAAACTAAGAACCACATTAAGACCTTCATATTCACGATAAAGTTATGAAATCCTGTGACGCAAAAGAACAAAAAATAAAAACCAGTAAAATGCTAAATATTATTCTTTTCATTAATATATTTTATCATAATTTCTTCTTTAGGATTCCCACAATATGAATAACCTTCACATTGAAATTGAATTAAAAACCATATCGCTGAGTAAAACAGCCCTAAAATTTAAAAATAGAATAATTTGCCACACTCTCCACAAATTGACTGTGGCCAGCTTGAGGTGCTTAGTGGAGGCGTCTATGGTGCGGAGTCATGTGTAGCAGCGATAAATCTCAGCTATTGATTTTCTTAAAACTTCCGCAACACGGCCACAAACATCATCATCATTTGTTTAATTTTTTGGCGGGAAAACTGGACGTTACTTGCGCGTTTTAAATACACAACAAAGCGGTCAGTTTATTTTATCGCCCCTAGAATTTCTGCAAAACGCTTACGTAATTCAAACGCAGGGAAAATTATAAATCGTGCGACTTCGGCTGGGTGTAGTGTGGTGGAAGGTCGAAGGAAACGACTTTAAAGCTGATTTTGCGATTAGAATAGTAAAGCTAAGCGTTTCAAGTACGTTCTAGTTCCGGAGTTTTAAGGAATAGCAGGATCTCTTGAGACGTCGATTTAACTGAAAAACTGGAACAAGTAGATCATCATCGCAAAAGGGCCTTTGCGCATTTCTTTTTGAGGACAGAGGAGTTGTTGTTATTTGGCAAAAGGTTAAGGACATCGACGTATATACTGTTTTTTCGATAAAATGCGCTATGTAAATCGGTGGGAGGGCTTATGTTCATATTTATTTTCGCTCCCTTTAGTCTGCGTGCTTCTTTTTGGGTTTAGCTGTTTGTAATGAAATAACGAGACATCTTGTTACCCGCAACGAGCTCTGTCAATAAAATTACCATGCCCTGTCAACGCCCTTTGGCTTTCTTGCCTTTTTTAGGATTCTTCCCAGGATTGCCGATGACATATTTAGATAAAGAAGAAATGTTTTATCTGATCCTCAAGTCCATGTCAGTATGCTCCTATAATAAATTTGTATTATTTTCCCTAATAATTTTATCTACTTTCATGTAGTTTGAGGAAATAGGAGTAACTAAAACGCCATTATATTTTCAGTAGTAATGTAGAGTAGAAGTTGTTATTCTTAACCAAATTATTCGAAACCTTGACGAACACTCACTCTAATTCAATTTTATGAAATCGATCCGATATGGATTTAGTTTTGAAAAATATTTTTTTCAGAAAAAACAGTTCAGGACTATTGATGGTGTTGAGTTAACTAACATACTTAGAGCGGAACATGCATTTGCACTTATAAAAATAGTTAACTTAAGAAATATCATATTTAAGTAAAATAATACATATGTATATAGGTCTGTACATACATATGTATGTAGTTCGAGAAACGCCGGGACGGACATAGATAAACAGAAATATGCGCAGAAGCAAAATCTCTTCAAATTATTTTAATATTCCTAAATTTTATGTCCGTTCGAATTGACAATTAAACTTTCGTACTTTGCCCGCTCCCGTGCTCAATCAAGGTCAATATTTTTACAAAGCAAAATCTGTGACAAATATTTCATTCGCTTTCGTTGCCCGTAAGAGCTTTCATAGATTTTTTCATAGATTTTTTTTTTAAAAATAAAAAACTGATCTCAATAAAATTTTATAAGTTATCTTAGATAAAAATCTAAAATACTCAAAAAAATAAAAAAATCCCCAAAGATTTAAATTTCTATGTTCGTGAAAGAATTCCGCTTTTCCTTCTTATTTGTTTACAGAATTGAATTAAAAATGGAAACAGAGTGGGCCATACATAATAATGATTACTTCAAAATTATGACAAACCTACACAAGGACATAAAAACACAAGGATTAGGTGACCCTCTGTGACGTTTATTACAAAATCTTTGAAAATCTCATTTTTTATGTCTTTCTGTTAAACTTTTATGCTTTTTGGTATAATGTTCGTGCCATAGAAGAGCTAATAAACGAATAATTTTATTTGTTTTAAAATTTCGTGTTAATGAGGTTTATGTTATTGCTAGTCGGCAATACGTACAACATAAAACGATAATATTTATTATGTTGTTAAGTTTGTTTTATGGTATTAGCGGTGCACTGCCTTTTAGCCAGGAGCGGCAGTATTTAGAGTGACCAATAGTGCCATGTTCATCTCAACATTAACCTTTGGAAAAACACCGAAGACTGAAAATAAGTGAATGTCGCTTGGACTATATTTCCTCGTTCTTAAAAAATGTTTACCTATATTTTATTCATATATACAATAAGTTTTAAAAAAACGTATTATTTAAAGACCATAAATAATTCTACTCCAAAACTGATAAAATCGAACATAAGGGCAGAAAGGAGAAAAATCTCAAAGACTAAAATTAAACTAAAATACAATGTAAAAAGCTCATTGTAGTTTTATAGCCCAATTGCGCTCACCGCAGCTGGTCGTTTACTTAGCGAGTGTAAATTTAATTAGGCAATCACATAAATATGTACGTAAGTTAGAACATTTTCCACTTTAATTTATGATAGTAAATATTTTCTTCTTTCGCAGAAATATTTTTAAACGACGGGGTTCTTTTAAAAATACGACGTCTCGCAAGAGTTGTGAGTCTTATGCAGAATCGCAGGAAGAGCGAAGAGGAATGCTTTATCGAGATGTACATAGGTGTAGATTCATCCCAACAGAACTCAGGATCTTGGGTTGTTAAACCAGTGCTGAAAAGAATTTCTTTTCTCTACAAAGTTTTGGATAATATTATTCATCAAAAATGTAAAAATATATCAAAAATTTGAAAATTTATTTATGTTAAACATAATCAAAATAGACTTATTTTGATCGCAGTGATTGCAAAGCCACACGACAACCCCTCGTCCCTATCTTAACTAATATAAATATAATTGTTCAGGAATCGTATGTACATATATCACAGACTTATTTCTCTGTAATATATGCATATAGTATAAAATAATTTAATAATATACAAGCCTTTTCCAAATTATCATTTGGTTATATCATTTATCTGAAAATTTTAGTATCTTAGCCGTTTGATGTATGTACTTCAACTCAAACAAACTATCGATATATTATGACAAAGTGAAAGCTAATCTGGTAGAGTATGATATTTCGTTATAAAAGCCTTGAATATAGAATCGAAAAAGTTTAGATTTAAGGAATACGCCCTGCATTTAATCCTGAATAAATTCGTCTTCGACAAAATAGAAGAAATTTTAGTATGTATGTCTTAGAAGTCGCGCATAAAAATTCTAGTTTCTAAAAGCCTACTTTGCGAGCACATACAAATTTCTTTAATACATATTGCTTGGGAAGAATTGGCAAAAGTTTGGCTAATTAAAACAGCAAAACGAACAAAAATAAAACTCCACGGGAAATCGGAAGGCACGCAACTTTTAAAGACGAAATTTCTCATACATAAGTTGACCTTGAGATAGGTAGCACTCCTAGAAGGGTACATAAAACTCGCAGATTTAATCTGTATTTAGGAACCGGAAATGAGAAGCCCTCAATCGATTCCTAGTGGGTGGCATGACATTTTTATCCACCGGAAATATGAGTAGTCGTTGACGAATCTGCGTCACATCGGGCACGAGCGCGAGCATTTTAGCGAAATTGCGTTCAGGTGAACAGCACGACTCGAGGGAATACTAGTGGATCACTTTAATTAGTTTGATGAGTTTCTCACGGTTTTATATTGAATGGAGTTGATGGTAATCAAACGGTTGCATTGTGTAATTTTGTAATTTGCTCAATGATCGTTAAAAGTAAACATTAAACAAAAAGCATAACTCATAAACGATGTGGAAGAAACTTATATCACTAAAATTAATCCCTGTGGGTGTAGCCGCAATGCATAATTTAATTGACTACTTTATATCCTTTTAATTCAGCGAAAAGGTTTTTTGTAATTATCGTCAGTTGGTTTATTGCTTATTTCGAATAGCATCTCATTTTTCAAGGTGCAGCAGATCAGCGAAATTACTCGGTAAAGAGAAAGAACAAGATGCATGCAAGTGATTCAGTGATAAGGTGAAAATCGGAGATTTCTCCATTTTAACAAAAATAGCAGAAGGTGACAAAACAAACCTTTCTGTTCCATGGTGAGCGTCGTGATGGCAACTTTTGTAACAACCGATTCGAGAACAAATTCAAATCACACCTGAGCAGCACTTGGTTCACTTGTCGCACTTTATCAACTTGAGTAAAAGAAAGCCAGGGCACACCTTGAGTTCAGGTAAATGGAGAAGATTTTATAAGATATTTAGCTCCTCCGGATTGTCTTAGCACTGGTCAGATTATTCGCGGCAACAGATTTTCGTGGCAAGAACGCTGAAGGCAAAATATCAAAACAGAAAAATTTCAGTTAGTGGGTCACCTGCTGCAAACCGAAAGGAAACCTATGTGCCCGCGAGAAGTTTTAACGGTCGACTATTAGCGCGTGCTACCTTTTGCAACGTTCGAGCGGGAATAAGACTGCGCGGACTCCGGCAGGCCGCGTTATACGCGGCTTTACGACTTTTGGTGGTGCTGCTGAAGCTGCTGCTGGCTGGTGCTTGGCTGCTGCTCGTTCTGCTGATTTGTCGGAGCCCCGGAGCTCATATGTGCCCCAGCGATGTCGCCCTGTCGCTGTTATGTCGTCTAAGTAGGTCTGTGTGGCGCGGTTAACCTCCTAACTTCACCTAGCCAAGATCGACTCTCGAGCTCACCAGAAGTCTTAACACTTTCAGTAGGGTGGCTATACTTTTGTTGTTGGACCATCTAATTCTTGATGTATGTACATATATCTTTAATAAACTCACACTCAATTTATTAAACGCATTAAATTAAAAACAATTACTTCACATCCCAAATCCTAGAATCGTCTTTTAAAGCTTTGAAATTTATTAAAACAAATGTATAGTAAATATTAATTCACCATGACATAACACAGAATTGAAGACGTAAATTATATAAAATACATAGGTACTTTGAGGAAATCGCTAGCGCTGATAGATCAAGCTATGGTGCACAAATATACATATGATATATGGGCTCATCAAGCTTTTTAGAATATCAATCAAAAACTGAAAAGTATCAACCTTTGGAAGTAGGCCTATTTTACAAAAGATTTTGGTAAAGTAGTTTTTCTTGACTTTCTTACTATTCACCATATAGATGAAGTTGTGACCTCACGCAATAGTAGATAGACCAAGCTTTCCACTGATTACTTAATGGACTACTTTACTAGCTTCTCGAAAAATTAAGTGAATATTGAAACAACGTGGAGAGATTTCAAAGATTTAATGGAGTATTTTAATTTAAAAACTTTTGAAAATCGATTCGTTTGGAAATTTTATAGGTATCAATTGAATAATATATATGCAGCATATTTATTTCCCGAAATATTATTTTTTATTTACATTTGCACTACAATCAGAAAAATAACATTTTCAAAGCTGAGAGTTTTAGGAAATTGGTGTTTTTGCTAGTCGAGTTGAGAGAACTCGATTTCTGTAATAGGCCGATAGAAATCTACTTAATTCAAAGTTAATAAAATTTATTGGCATCATGATACACATTTCATAACTCATTTTGTTGTAATTGTTTAAAAAGAAAAAACCAAATTTTATTATAATAATGATAGTATGTGAACTGGAATCATAAATAAATATGATAAGCAAAAGTTATCTCAAAAATGGGCAGAAATAAGATGCAACACCTTGGGCTTAAATGAGAGGTACCTACATATACCCTTCGAGAATTCGAAAATATTAATCAAACAGAACAATGCAACTCCATTTCTATAGGAAGTTCAGTTTTAAATACACTTTAAAAATGATGTTTTGGAACCTATTACGACCCTTTTTGTCATGACTTTGCGATTGCAACTTTACTCTTTTATATACATACATATAAGGAAATATTTTTATGCTTTATAAAATTTATTTAAAGTAGCATATTGTAAGAAGTAATCAGCAAATATTATAAATAATTACATGTCAATAACAGTAGGTAGTAATTGGCAGTAATATTGTAGACCATGCATACGGTAGTAAAACTGTGACTGCTGACGGACAGAATGGTAATCAAAAGTCAGTGCAAATCTGAATGGTTTTTCGGCACAAGGACTCTAAAGATCAGCACTGTACTAACAAAATCAGTGCGAATGGTCACCCTGATTTCTGGCCCCTCGTAGATTGAATTGATATTTAGCGCCTTTCCACTAATGAATACCTGCGGTGATGGATACAGATACCTGCCTCCGATGTTCATTGCGTGCCGCTAAACGTCTCTGTTTTTCGGCCGTCTTAAGAGCAAATAATAGAGTCCGGGCAAGATCTTTAAGAATAATTAGTTGGAGTTGGTCCTCATCAGCGCCAGACACTTTGGCCTTTCACTGACGACTGCTGCAGAACCGCTTTTCAGCAACATCATCCCATGCAATTTGCCTTTTACCTTCAAACGATTTGGGCGATGCTTTCATCGCCGCGCCGCGGCACAAGAATTTGCTTATTGTTCCACCGCCTCTCCCTAATGGCTTCTTTTTCTACTTTTAATACCAGCGACACGTTCGCAAGTCGCCGTGGCATTATCATCGTAAATATTTGCACCTAACCATGTACCAGAGCAGATCTTTTCTGCGCCACTTTTATTTCATGCGAGATTGCAGCACCTGTTCAGGTAGCCCGGCGCGATAACGCAGTTAATGTGAAAAGCTTCAGGCCTACGAAATTCTTGAATATTTCCAGTCAGCGCTGATAAGGCCCCTGCAGCTGTTTTTCATATTAAATTTTTTTCGGCGTCATTTTTGTTATTCTTTAAATGATTGTACAGCCACAGTCGTTGTTTTCCGACGGGATCAAAAGAGTTAAAAATTTTATTGTAGTCATACCGCTCATTACAAATTGGGCTATAATTTGGGTTACAGACAGCACTTTGAATTAAAGGTGTTAAGGTTGTACTCCAGGTATAAAGAGCAGAGGACGTAACTCAATATCTTCAGTTGATTACAGTTCTTTGATTTGCGTACGAAATAAGAAAAAATAATTTGCCGAGAATTGAAGAGGCAGTGCGATCTTAACATCTGTAAATTATGGCTTTGAGGTCAACTTTGAAAGTTTGTTAAAAAGTAGGTATAACTAGACATGCACATTCTTACTATGTTATGATAGTTATAAATGTTGCGAACTCGATTTATATTGAAAAGAGCAGATGTTCTTTAGTCCTTGAACTAACTAGAAGGTAAGTGCTTCTTAAAGATAAGTATAAATTATGTTAAAATAAAATTATATAGGTTTACTCAATTTGAAAGCTTGTTGCTCTGTACAGATGGGTTGAAAGTTATAATGTTATGAATCCAATTCCAAAATCTCTTAAAAATATTATTTAAACAATAAGACGTTATTACATTATCAGATCTGTAAATTATTTTAAATAGTACAGAGCTAGTGACGAAAAGTGACGCAATACTTTTCTAACTTATAATAAAAACTAATATTTTATTTAGTAAATTTGAATAAAATAAAACCTGTTTTAAATATAATAATTATAAAATACTGAAAGCAACGCGTTCTTTTTTTCTTAATTACTTATTATAAATAAAAAACATCGTTCATAGTACAGAACCTTTGAAGTCGAGTCACACTCGCACTTGACCTAGTTTCTATAGTCTTCACAATTTATAATTTGGTTTTGTTTTTAAATTAAAAAATAAAGAATATCATCTACCTACCTAACGTAATTGAAATGAAAACTAGTAAGTACATGTATAAACTTCTAAAATATTATATGTACTATTTATAACTTTTACAAAATACTTTAGGAAGCTAAAAAACGTTAGTGTCATGCACATGATAAATCAGTAATTAAATATAGGTTTAGGTTACTTTGAAATAAGTAATTATTTTAGTTACATTTTTGCTTCAATTAGCTTTTATTTAATTTTGATTAACCAAATAAATATTTGTCCATTTCAAATGTAATTACTTGAAATAGAAAACTGAACCGCAATCTCGAGATGTATTAAGCTTTTGAATTGGTTTGTTTATGTTTTTTCTCTAGTAATGCATTAACAAATTATGAAATTATTGAATACGTTCAGCTTACTTAAATTATTTCAGGCATATTACAATGATAAGTTTCTGAGACATATTTAAAAGCGAATCAAATTAGGTAATTATTTTTATTTGAGTAGTATCTTTTACTTTCGCGTGTTTTGACGCATATTTGACCGATTATTTATGTAATTCTTCTCGCGCTATGAAATATTGTGGAATTGTGTGACATAGTGGATATTAGCTAAATTGAGATCTATCCTACTAATAAACATTCCCCTTGGTTTCCCTTATCTTTTGATGTGTGCCATCAAAATATGTAAATTAGCAAACGCATTTAGCGAAAGACAGTGGGGAATTTTATCACTTCGTCCTCAATTCGCAGCGAATGCTTTTAGAGCCTCCACACCTAAATTAGCTTACGCCCGAAGACGTAGCGGACATATCGAAGGATTTCCCAGTTCCCACGAAGCGCTCGTTAGGATTATTTACGACTTTTATCCTTCATGGCCTAAAAATTACAATCACGAATAGGGCGGCACTCGGCTGAGCTCATCACTTGATGTAATAGCCCCAGGTGCTGCTGACGCGGCGGCGGCCGCACTCCGAAGGAGCCCCCCAGGTAATCGATGGAGGCGTTCTCAGGTGGCCCCGTGACTGACCGCGAAATTCCTGCATTGTGCCGGACTGCAGGTACGCCGACTGCTTAGAATTATCGCGAAAATAAGAATAATTAATTACTGGAAGAAAAATGATTATTTGCCAGCGCCGCAGCTAGCCAAGGCGGAAATACGCGTGGCGCGATGCTGATTGTTGTTATTGTTACTGGACGCTCGTTACAAAGAATTGCGTTCTCGGCGGAGATCCTCAGGTGGGTCTGGGCGGCGTTCTGGGGCACTAATGGGGCGCTGCAGGTATGCGGTGGATGTCTCTAATTGCATAATGCGCGTCGCAAGGTGACTAACTACGACGCGCCGGCCGACCGCACCGGGCTGCAGTGATCTGCTGCAGAAATTTTAATATCATTTCTGCAGCCCCATTTGCATTCAAATTCGCTGATTATGGATTGTGTCGGCGTAGCTAGACTTTTGCGTAGTGCAAAAGAATCAGCAGTGTCAGTGGTGGTGTACACGTTGCGCGTGTTTACCTAGCTTTAGTTCTCCATATTACGCGACATGCCTCGTTAAGTCGTCTACCTTCTCAGAAGTTAGTTCTGAATCTAGAAGAATGCATGTCTAATAGACGTTAGATTCTCTCCTAACTTCTGCTGCACATTCCGCACAGGAAGCTACGAGACGATCATTGTAAATTAGCCCGAGGACGACAAACGCACGCCATTTGCACCTCTGTGGGAATCCCTCTGTGTCAGTGGTTGCTTTGTTGCCCCAAAGATTTTCTTTACGGTCTCAAAAAATATGCGCGAATGCGAATGATCGTTGCCGAGCAACTGGGATCGCGACCGCGGTAATGCAAGGGCACTCCGCACCGTAAACGCAAAAATCAGAGTTGATTTCTGTGGAAAACAAAAAGGTTTTTTTTTTATGATTGATGAGGGGCTCCGCTGCACCGTGTCAACAGCAAAATTTTACAGTTTATCCTTCAGATCGTGAGAAATGGTTGGAGTACGTGATTGTCGAACAGGTACGGCAGGTAACTGGCATATGGGTTTAGTACGATTCGTTTGATCATTTTATAGGGTGACCTTTTACAGTCAATGTTAGGAAGAGGTTTTGGTTTTGGCTTAAGAAATAGAAATAACAAAATTTTGTCTTTTAATAGTTTTAACGGCCGTCTGCCATAAAGAATTTGCAACTTTCATTTAATGTTCAGCATAAATTGAGTTGAGTGAGGTCTCCTCATGGATTTTGATTGGAATTGTAGGAATATTCTTTGAGGATCAAAAGTGACGGATATGCAAAAAAAAAAGGTCGAGATGTCCTTAATTTAAGGTATTTATACAATTCGCAACGTAACTTTATTGAAATATGCAAAGTATCGAGGCAACAAAATGTCAATTTGCGAAATTTTAAGATTAAATATCTCCGGAAGTATAAGTGACAGGCAAATTTTTTTGCATATTTGTCACTTTTAACTCCAAATGAATAATCCTACAAAGTTGTATCAAAATCCGTGAGGATACCTCAAACACAATCTGTTCCAAATGTTCAATATAATTGCAAGAAATTAACAGCTCGTCGTTGAATTAAGACCACACTCCACGTGTTGTTTTCGTCCACCAAAATTGTGTTTTCTTTACTGAACTCAGTGGCGGGATAAACAGAGAAGCACAAAAAGCAAAAAAGTTTAAGACCCATCAAATTTTATAGCTAACCTTTAAAATAAAAACCTTTAGCTTCAATACAATTTTGAATTCTAAACAAAAGAGAGTGTAAGAACTGATAACCAAAAAAAAATCGAACAATAATTTTTATTATTGATAACAATTATAAAAGTTGCTCGCTAACTCTTATCCAGTAATTAATAAAAATAAGTCGCTTTTTATTAACTAGCTACTCTGACCGTTTGACTATCGTAAGAAAGATTCTATTCATCACAGCCTAACTATTTCAGAATTATTCTTCTTGTAATCTTTCTATATGAATTTCTAAAACAAACTTCATGTAATACACGATTTTATTTTTCCAAGCTTTTTGACTTACAGCTGTTTTGCATATGACCTACATATTAAGTTTCCGTAATGAACCAGGGCGAAAAATATGTGAGTATGCAGAAATCACCTTCAGTTTATCTTAAAATATTGTATAGTATTTATTCCCCTTTAAGTAGATATTCCATATGCCACTTGAAAAGTTTCCATAAATATCCGGTAATAGCTAACTTGTCGTCTAATGCCCGACATGAAATTACCCGCAGAAAAAACATATCGCAGAACAAAAGGAAGTACCTACATTAAATCCAAAGAATTGAAGAAAGCTGAAAAACACAACTTAATTATTGTTGTGGTGGCTTTGTTGCGGTGTTGCCTCGTTATCAGCTTGCAAGTGCAAATAGGAAAAATTAAGAGTTCACCAAGCAATTTCATGATAAATCGGCAATTTAACCTTTGGTTAACAAACAGTTCGCTTTGGGAAAAGCCGCGTCTATTAAGACGTCGAAAGAATTGATCACGACGCGCTCTGCTGCTATTTAAAAGTTCTAATAAAAAATTCCTTCAATTTTAAGATAAAATTACTGTGGTTTTTATTTTAAAGCGTAATAAACGTAATTTGATTAGAAGGAAAAAGACCTGTTGGGTTTTGAAGGCTAACTGATTGCAAATAGGTGAGCTCCGTGATTTGGACAGGATTTAACTTAACTCATTTTAACATCTTTTTAGATACAATTTTTTTTTTAAATTTTGTGGATATGTTTGTTATATCTTTAAATAAAATTCAACCAAAGGATAAAAATAAATTTCAAATTTTATTTTAAAATAACGTTGGCACCATCAACGGTGGCGACACAAAATATAGTAAACTTCGTATTAATCGAAAGGTACGCAATTGCAAATTTTCTTATGAAGTCATTTGATATTAAAATATATTACCACAGTTCCAACGTTCTTGTAAGTAACATAAATGAAACATAAGCATAATACTTATTTATGTTTTGCATCAAATTCCTACAATTTTGTATCACACATAATGTATTTTAATTTGAAGGGCTATGTATACATATGTATATTTGCTTGGCTTATAAAAGTACTTAATATTCGAAATGCATTTTAATTTGTAAGTCTTCAAGCTTAAAGATAACATTATTATATTTAGCATTTTCTTTCAAGTAATATGCCATAAATCAAAAAACACATATATCGTGACATATAAAATAGTAAAAAAAAAAGTAATAATAAAATCACAATTGTGTAGTTACGTGAGCTAATCCCTGGTCCACTTAATTGGATGAAATTATGAGGGTTTTTATCATATATTTCTAGTTTTACTTAGATTTAAAAGAATGTTTTATTAAATATGATCAACATTACTCAGCTCTGCCCGAGAATCATTGAAATAAGAGACCTTGGTAAAATATAATAACATTATACCAACGAAGCTATTTAAATTTTTCTCATTCCAACAATTTTTTTGATAGTAAGAAAAGCTTTTATTTTGTGAATAAGTGTATGTATATAAGTGTGTGGTTTATACAAATATAATAATTTACTTGTGAATGGATTTCACACCAAACGATTTGTATCACTGGACTCAAAAAAAAAATTTTTTGCATGCAGTCTATGCAATTATCTTGCAGGGAAAATCAATGGTAGGTATAACTTCGCTTATGTTACTGCATATGTATAACATTTAAGATATTATTATGACTGAAAAATAGTTTTAAATACTAAACATTTTTTTTATGATTTTATTACTTCCTCTTTAATATATTTATGTATAGGTACTCCTTAACAAAAGAAAATCGGCATTAAATTAATGTAACCAAAGATAAAAATTATGTAGTACCTACATCTATTATACAAATCCAAATCGTGCGAAATAAATTGCTTATGAAGCAATAATCTTGCCATTCATAAAATATCTCGAAACCGCCTCAAGTACAGTCTAACAGCATTAGTCAGGTGTAGGTAGGTCGATCTGCGGTATCCCCTGTATTTTTGGACATTGAAAACAACTCTAAGAACATCCCAGTCCTTGTATCCAATTAATTGGAAAAAATAAAAGTCACAGCTCCCCAAGAGCGATATCGGCACTAAATTAAAGTACATGAAACGAATATTTTCAAAAGTGATTTATTATACCCCTTAAAGTGTTAAATGCCTTCATAAAAGGAAAAAACAACGAAAACACGAACCTGATGAAAAAACTAAAATGTCTATGAAAAAAAGCGCCATTGTCTTGCGCGTTGCTAGCCATTGATGCAAAAACCCAGTCATTTTAAATTTTAAAACTAAAATCTCAAATTGCCATCGGGCTTTCTCCTCAAGGAAACGTGTGTTGGCAATTTATTGCACTTATCTATTTTTTACAGCGCAAAATTGCTCAAATCAGAAAACTTTCCGCTTTTTTGCACGCAGCAGTGGTTCCGAGGCTTCACAATGATTTTACCGGCCACCATTTACATTCGCCGCATGGGCTACGGCGGAGCTTAATTGTTGCTGCCGATGTTGCACACAATGAAGTTCAAGTTGAAGGTTATGGGCAATTGTAAAAGCAGCACTAAAGTCAGAAATGCATAAGAAGTTAATAATTTTTGAAAACATTTTCTCGCGGAAACGCTTAATGGCGTGTATCTGGGAAAAAAAAAGTTACAAATTATTTCTTTTGAAAGCGCAGTCATTTAACCTGCTGCGTCAAGGTAGAAGTGATTGACGGTTGACTTGTACATCGCTTTTTAAATTGGCAAATTTCTTCTTTGATTCGAAAATAACATCCTCGTATATCGATGGGAATACCTAATGAAAGCTAAAAAACATTTAAGAGCGAACATCGCTGCCAACATTATTTAATAAAGGTTACTCACCCCCACGCTACACCTTGAACTTACAAAGAGACAATATGATCCGCGATTTAGATATTTAACAACTTTTTTGCGGTCTACCCACATTTAAACGATTTTTTCTATTACCTAATGGAATAAACATTGCCTAACAACTGGAAGCCAAATAAAAAACAATTTACTTTTAACTCAAAAATGATTCGTTTATGTATTATCATTTAGATTTTTCCCAGAAAACGTTTATACAAATACGATGCAATGTAGTCTCAATTATTTAGACAAAGTACCAGTAAGTGATACAATATAAATTATTTTCACATTTGATGTTCGTGTGCAAGCACATCCCATTCCATTAATATTCAGAGAATTTTAGAATCTTAATGCAAAAATTTCCTTGTACAAAGAATAATATCTCTTTCGAGTATCTCTCCAATTACAGAAAAGAAAACATTAATTCAAAGTCGATTTACTATTAAATGCTTACATACATATGTATATGAATACGGAATTGCATTTTTTAGCATGAAAAATTAATTCAGTGCGTGATATTCTCCTCACGTTTTAAGATTTTAAATTAAAGAAAATTTACACGCATGTTTTCTTCGTTATGCATTACGTACGTAGTAAAATGAAAATGCATATTAAACTTGAAAACTATTGATTTTATGTACATAATTACTTTCAATCTAGGAATTTTATTTTCAAAATGGTCAATATTTGGACAATGTTATTTTCGCCATATACAATAAATATGCAATTCACCACAAAATTTATTAAAACATGCATTATTGTCGATATTTTACGTTTTTCAATTTCCTTTTTTAAATATCTCGAAAATGGCAGAGAAAAATCATTTATATATGATTTTATAAAACTTTTTGATTTGTTCTTCGAAGAGAATGTGTAAATAATTTGTTTAAAGAGTGCATCCTTATACGTATAATATATAAAACATGTGTATGTATATCTCGAAAATTTTTACATAAATACATATGTACTTACTTATATTATGATCCTTAGTAATTCTAAGAAAATAGCATTGCAAATGCGCACTTTAATTAAATGCATTTTGTTATTCGCGAAAATAACTAAGTAAACACTCGGTTTTCTCTACTTACGTTTAAAGATTTTAAATTAAAGAAAAACTTGAGCAACCCTCTGAATTTAAAATAGGCACATCATGGAAATGGAACTTGCACAACTATCAATTTTGTTTCGTTTAAATACAATTGTATTGAAAAATTGCTGATATAAAAGATTAAATCAAATTAATTGGTATGAAACTATACCAAACTTTACGTTGGAGTTAATAGGCTGTTAGGTATAATTTAAAATAAATATAGAACACCCCCTGAATTAGAGTAATTGACCAGGAAAATATCAAAATATTTAGCGGTAGTAGATTATTATCCACACCAGCATTAATTAAGGTGAAGAAAATGGGCACATAAATTCTTCGTGTAACTTTCCTAATTCAATTAGAGGGTAATTGCCTAACTTCACAGGTAGGTGTGTCAGCATACATGTACGAAAAAGTTTTGGTGGTCATACATACATTAAATACACGATTGTTTTTCTGCGCTTATTTTCTTTAGTCCTTAGAAAAAGGCTTTTAGAAGCATTATGAAGCTACCTTTTCTATATAAGCCGAGAACTTTTCATAAGGCCCTCCGCATTTGGAGAAAATACTAAAGTCGTACTATTTACATTTAGTTAGAAACGGAAACGGTTCGGAAAACTGAATATTTGCTCTTCTGCCTTATCTGTTGCCGATTTTATGTATGTAAGTTTAGTATAATTATGTGAATTTGAATTGAAATAATGAAAATAAAATAAAAGTGGCGAATAAAATCACAGCCCATCGACTTTATATATTCTATGTGACGGAATAGTATAATTTTTGTAAAAAGTAACAATAACTAAGTCAAGTGTGTGAAAATAAAATCGCTCAATAATTTAGGAAACATTGTAGAAGAGGATATGAATATGATATGCTAAAGGGTCTTAAGTATAAAAAAAATTGTTTTGCCAAAAATCCAGGGACTTAATATTTTCTTTAAATACACAAAGCATAACTCATGTTGTTGGAAATGGGGGTAAGAAAAACTCCTGCTTGGGGTTAATGAAAGTAAAAAGAATTATTTTAGAGGGAGTTGCACTGCACAAGAAATTTCTTTATTCCACGTTGTAACCTTTTACAATTTGGCTAACAGGCTTCGTGTCGCCAACTCGGCTGCTGAGGAACAAGTGAGTGATCGCTGATGCGATGTCCGAGATGCTCTTATCAGGTCACTCTTTGATGAGGGGCAGGACCACGGTCACGCCGATCGTTATCTCGGCTGCTGCTGATCCATCGATGGGCATCGGCGAAAGCTTTCCGAGATACGTGAGTTCAGCAAAGGGATCTCCAGCCTCTCTGTGTTCTCGGCAGAGGAAGTACAAAATGATGCACGCTGCTGAGATGTAAATTGTCCGGTGGCGATAAGAGCCAAAAAAAAAATGATAAGAGAACTGTTATCAGTTGATGAGTCTCCTTCCCCTCTATCCCTTGTGGTAGGGGACAGTGATGACATTTTTCGTTGGCTGAATTGGTCCCAGGAATTTGAACACATGTATTATGTTATTAAGTTAAAATAGAAAATTTAAAATATGTATGGCGCCAATGTAATGAATTCAGCTTTTAGATCCAGCGTAGCACCAGCGTTTGGGGAAGCATACAATTTATAATTTTTATTTATAATAAGTATTTCAACTTGTTTTTAATCCTAATTTTTAAATTAAAATTCCATGAAAAAAATCGAGCTTAGAAACGTAAACAAACATAAACCTTAGGTGTTTGAGAAAACTTTATCTTATCTGGAAATGCGGAATTTCTGTGCAATGTGCCTAAGTTAATTTAAACAAACGTGCAGAATTAACCTTTTTATGAGACTGTCGTAAATTTGTAAATCCGTAAATCTATTCAGCGCTCTGCGAAAAGAAAAGTAAACAAGCCCAACGGAAAAACACAAAAACATGGGGTAGAACTAAATAGAGGTCAAGCTCTTCCTATTTTTGATTATTCATTGAATCCGATCTATTTTCGTGTTTCAATTGTTACATATAGATTGTCGCTGTTCCCTCAAAAATTTGAAGCTCTTCACGTTGATTTTTAGCACATAATTGTGCGGGAGGTATTATTACAGAAGAATGAATGCGGTTCACTCGAATTCATTTTGGAGTATTACTATATAACCGCCGGGAAGTATGCAATATTTCTAGTAAGCGATCAAAGCTAGATGACCTTTCCTGGATGCGTGGTTCTATCTAAACCTGGCTCGCAACGGTCGCGATCATCTCTCCAAATAACACCATGAGAACTTCCACTGGTCGGTCTTGAGTCTGCAGATTAAGTCATATCCACGGCTATTCTTAACGCTAGCGTTCACCGAGGCGTTCGGGGTCTTTTCACCTCCGTCGCCTTTGTTTTCTTGATCCCGCTCCCGCTCCGGTCGAGCAGTCCGCATCTACGCGATCTGAAAAGCTCTGGCCGCACAACTCGCGGGGCGTCTTGGCTTGGACTCGTTTTAGTGTTTTTCGCGGGATTTTAAACTCGGGCGCGCTCAGCAATCAAACGAATTTAGCCGCTCTAGCTGGACGTGTTAACAAGGAAGTGAGTGATTAGTGGTGCTTCGTGTCCAGTGTTCTTCGCAGATTATCCTTTTAATCTAGGTGGCTAGCCGACCGACTCACTGACAAGGTATTTGGCTGTGTGGGCTATTCTTTTATTGCATAATAAGCGCATCTTGTGCGGGCGGCGGTGGACCACTGGTGATCTAGTGATCATCCAGCCGATCGCAGTAGCTTCACACTTCACTTGATCCTTCGCCACCCCTTTTTAAGACGCTTATGTCATAGAACCGATGCTTAACGAATTTAGATGGCCCGCCGAGTAGTGCGGTTTGATGAGATGAAAAATTTGATGATATCATGCCGACTTTAGAACCTCCGCCGAAATTTTTTTAATCGCGACCTAGGCGTTCTTTTGTATACAAACAGCTTTCGGTTCACGGCTGTCGAACTGATATCATACCGCGTAGGAGGGCGTCTTAAAATCGCATTCCACTTTCTGTTTTAGTGGAAAGATCTTGACTCTTGAGTTACTCTACGACGGCTGAGGAAGATACTCAATTCGGACTTGAAACAATTTTTGATTTTAACGGTCGCTCTTTTATCGCAGAAGTGTTTCAAAAAGGTTTCAAGTGATTCTACGCAGTCTCACCAAAAACTACGTCGTCAAAGAAAGCTAAATTCAGGTAAAATTTACATATTTCTTAAACCTGCTGAGCGAAATAAAGCTGCCAAGACCTGTTGAAGTCAGTGCAAAGAATCATTTTAATAATTTTCGAGTATTAAATCTTTCGAAATGTACTGAAAGTGAATAACAACTCGCAAGTGAAATACGACTGCAATTTCTGGCTGCTTAACGTAAGATTCGCGATCAATTCATTGTGGTTGAACTTTTCTTTCGTGACGAATAAAATACCTTGAGCTGTTTTGCTATAAAAATTATCTCAAGTGTTTCAAGTTGAACTGAATACAACACTCGGAGTAATTATCTAGGAGCTTTAAAACAATTTTTGTAGATCATTAGCCAAGTGTACATCGGTTCTTGGTTTTGCTTTTCTTTTATCTCTTTTTATAAGAATATTCTGACTTAGAAACAATACACGATCAAAAATCCAAGCATTCAACTTAAACTTACATGTAGACGATTTGGCGATCGAAGGTATAAAAGCTTGTTTTTTTTTACTTGATTACTTTTTTGCTGTCTGAAATGTTGCCCAATTTGGACACAAAAAACACAATTTGCGGCCGATTCCATTTCAGATGTATCTCAAATTGGTTGCGTGAGCTTCGCTGGGGGAACGTTTAAAGTAACAATTTTGGTCATGCATTTCATTCATAGAATTTTGTGTGAGGCTAATTTGTTGATTGAATTATTGAAAATCACGGAATGCTACGAGCAAAATTAAGGTTGATTGTATAAAGCATGAGATCAAAACAGATCACTTTACATACTATCATGCACGTTTCGAATCTTTAAGAAATCTTTTATATAATACATATTATAGTAAAACATTGAGTTACTCATATAATATATTCCATATATTTTTTTAAGTTTTGTGTTTTATAGTTATTAATTTTAGGAATTTAAGAAAACAATATTCCGATCTTTTTTGTAATCTAACAGACTATAAAAAATTAATTAAAGTGACAAACAAAAATGCCTGCTTTTCTTATACTACATACATATGTATGAGCCAGTTAGTGGCAAATTGGACACACTATCAAATTTTCTATGCATGCATTAATTAAAGATTAAAAAATTTGGAATATTTAAGTACAAAAGTGAATCAAATTTTTAAGACTTAATTTACTTTGTCTTTAACTGCCTCATTCATTTCATTAACAGTTTCCGTAATTAGCATCTTGTAGGAAAAAAAACGCATAATGCTATTATAGAATAAGAAGAATATGAAACGATGAAATCCTCAGTTTTATATACATACTCCAATTTTAAAATAGTAATGGAAATTAACCTAATTTCAAACTGCGCTTTGCAGCGTACTAAAATACAAATTTAAAACTGAAAGTAAATCAAAAAAAATTCGAAACCTTCAGTGATACATGTTTGAACCGTGTTTATGATTTCTTAGTCTAATACATATCTTGCAAAATTTTTGCCTTCTTTTTGAAGTTTTAACATTATACTCCTTGTCTCCGAGCTGCCTTCAGCCATCATACTAGATGTTGCATAATTTTTAATTTGATGTTATGCACGCTCTTGAATTCTTGGAAATACGTTAGAACAAATTCTCTTTCTTTTAAATTAATATTATTATTAAAAAGTTGAAGTTCTGCATCTCCTATAAATAATATAAATTTTTAAAAAACTTCCTTTATCGCCCTTTTTTAATTCTTATTATACTTATGGCAACAAACAAGTATTCGATAAATATCTGAAATGGTTCTTTATATCAGAGAATTAGTTGCTTTATGATAGACGTAAATTCAGAACCATGAATTAACTTTACCTAGGTCGTGCCGGTTGTACCATCTGCGCTGAATAAATACGAGATTTGAATAAAATAAATTGGCGAAACAATTGAACAATAGCATTCATGAGTACGGAGATTCAGTAGCCATTGGTTGCATTGAACGCGTTTGACAGACTCTCACATCATTTTGATATGCTGTTTTATTTTATCAGCTCAAAAAATCTTAAGGTCAATTCGATGTCTTTAAAGACTCCGACTTTTCTACTATGTTATCTTAATAAAAATTTACAGTCTGTCGTATACATTTAATGAATTCGACGGTTTCGTCGTTAGATAAGTTAGATAGTTTTCTTGATAACCTTAGTTGCGAATTATGGCAAATGTTACGCTCTTTGACGAATTATTTTACAAGGTCTATATATATATATATATGTATATGTATATATAACTATAACTATATATCAATTAAATAATCCATGTTTTAACTAAGATCCAAATATTGCTGAACTAGCCTTTCCGGGATCATGGTTTTAATAGCCACTAGGCATACACTTTTTTATAATCAAGGTTTCGTTTTACTTGTTGCACAGAAAGTACCATATACTTACTTTGCACTTTTATTCTTACTTTGGATGTAACGTAAAAATAAATTAGAAAAACAACAATTCAAAACGAAAAATAATCATAAAAATCTTGTTACGGTTGGAAGCTGGAAACTACAATCATTTATATGTACGTGCATGTCATACATACATACATATATGCATATTATAGTACATAATTAAACGAAACTCGGTATTTTTTCTCTAACAATACCCATCTAAATAGTGCTAACTACATGCATCCTTTGATTACAGTCTAAAAATATAGCTAAAGATAATTTTGATAAATTGAGAATTAATAGTCCTCCTATTTCCTACTTCATTTATTTATTTCTAAAGTGTACTGAACTAGTAGAACTCGCCAGACGATCAAATTCTTGGCGATTTTCCCATTCTATTATCGATCTTTTCTTGAGGTAGGTACTAAAACCATTGCATGTTTGTTAAGCGAAATCGTGATGTTGCATTTTAAAAAGCTTTTAAAACAATATACTCGTTTAGTTATTTTAAATTGTGGTATTATTAACGAGGTTGTAAAAATGATAACAGAAGCGAACAGGGTATATCTTAAAGAATATCCGTGTCTTAAATATACGTCTAAGGTAATTAAAAATAAAATTGTTCCGGACATAGTAGCAATTTTTAGAAAAAGGCTAAATTAGTGTTTTCGGCAAATTTGTGTTAAAGCAAACGATTTTAAAATAATTTAGCGTCATTATAACAAAAAAAAAACAACGATGGTGTTGCTTTAAAAACGGTGTTTATTACGAAAGCAATTAATCTTTTTCTTAGAAACATAATGACTTTCTGGATTTATCCCAAGTCATGCAGAAAATAAAAAGTGACATGATCACTTGATCACATACATCACGATTGGAACGGAAATTATTGGTGCATTCCTCCTGTGAAATGTTGGTCTGAAAAAAACATTTTCCTTTACTACACATGTATGAGTCACTGAGGAGATTTTCCATTTTTTGCACAGTTCATGTGTCATTGGTAAGCTAATTATAATTTTTTACCTGTCCAAGCAACACTGATATTATACAAATGAGTTATTTATCGCGAAAAACGCTAAAGCATTCATTTCATATCGTACAAAACAGCAAGCATGGTGGTAAAATGCCCTTGGGCAATCGCACGAATGATCACAATTATTTAGTGCCAATTGCGCTGCCCACTACGATCAAAAGTTTTGTGCGTTTTAATAACTGCAATTTAAATAAATTGATATTTCAGTTTGTTTTTCAATTTAACATATGACGCTTTGAAATTTTTAATTGCACTTTAAAGTGTGAGCACACCTTCTTCTATGTAATACCTAAATAATAATTTAAAACATATTTTTCAAAAACTTTTTGGTACTCATACCAAATTTTCGAAAAACTAATTCTGAATATGATAACTCTTTCATTTTGAACAGCTTCAGAACGTAAGCAGCGAATTTTCCTTTAATCCGCGAAACGATGCTTTAAAAAATATCAATGTCAAATGTAATGTCGTTGGCCCGACGCCAGCTGCAATTTTTTACTCAACTTCAGTCTCGATCTGTTTTTACTTTCGTTACTCACAGAGCTTTGAGAACCATTGAGTTGAGTATATAAAAATTGTTTGCTTTTAAATTTTCAATAATTTTTTTTACTAATGACGCCATTGATCTAAAACATCAAATTGCATGATGGATATATGACCTTGAGACATTGAGAGATAGATTTCTCTGGGTTTTCATCTAGATTCTAGATACAGACGCTGAAGGGGACGCGAACATCGGTATGATGACAAATTGTTGTTTTTGGTAGCGCATATATTTACTTCTAGATTAGCAAAACGTAATCTGTAAAAACGGAGTGTTATGCTATTTATGACTTCATAAACTAGTACCTGTTGATGATGTTTCTTGAAATTAATAGATCCAACTCTTTTCACCATATTTTTGCAAATTAGGTCATGGTTGCATAAATACTGATTAATCTGGTTTAATTTATTACAAAATTTACATTTGAATTATTTCCTTATTTTATTTTAGTTTATGACTGGAAAATTAGGTAGTGAGACTTTGTCATAAAGCAGTACGTAATATAGTAACACACTCAAGATGTTGCATATATTTATTTTTATTTTTATTCTTGTATGTGTTGTGTATGTTCTCATTTTCTGATATACTTTTGTATCCAATTCAGAGAAAAAGTGTGATTTCGTTGGTTCTTATTTATGAACGAAGCTTCCATAGATTCAGCTGAAAAACAATAAATCCAAACCAAAATAATGTATATCTTGTTTTGTTTTTAAAATAAATATCACTGTGTATATTAAAATTTATATAACTAAATTACAGTAAAGTGCTTCTTAAAAATTTTGTTGACTATATTAAACAATTTTAATTCAAGGAGATATTGTTATTATTACAAACCAATATTTTTTTTTGTTTTTTAAGATACGATAAATAATCGGAAACTTGTTTAAATAATAACACCTCGAGTAGTAATGGCCCGTGGAAAATGATTTTGATCTTTCATAATCTGTTCAAACTTTCAAGTTATATGCAATTGTAAATCCATTAACATTTTTTGTACCAATCAAAGAGAATTGTTATACGAAAATATTTTTAAATCAGTTTATTTTGATAAAAATTACCTTGCTATAAATACGCTTGTGGATAAATTTCGTGTTGATCTCAAGCCGCCGAAAATAAAATAATATAAATTAATGTGGGATCGGTCATTCATCATCAAAACTCCAAATTACTCACAAGCCTGTGCACGGTATCTTAGTAATTAGAGAGAATTTTGCATCCTGATCGCAATTTTGAATATTACATTTCAAATTTTTGTATTACGGTTTCAGATATTTAAGTAATTCTGAAATCTGCTATTACAGATTTTAATGCATCATCTCTGCATATTTGTTTTTTTTTTGTTCTATTAGCGACTAGGATTGAATTTTATTTTAAAATTGAAATTAAACCGAAAGTTTGAAAATCATATAATATTATATGTACATAGGTGCGTGTTTGTTCCTTGTAATTTTACAAATAAACTTACTTTCATCTTTTATTAAATCTTAATATTTGTGTTTATTTTAATATCGCTTGTTTAAATGTTTTTTTGGTAACTTTATATTCAGGCTGCTTTAAAACATATAGTGGCGAAACGGACTACTTATTATTTGACTTAAATATGCTAGTTGTTTCTTTCCAGTTATAATATTAGTTTGGTTACTTGAGAATTATTATATTTAAGTCGAATAATAGGTACGCGGGGAATACCGAGAACGAAAATGCTAGCAGACCTACATACATATTTATGTATACCTATGCTTGAAAAATTATCTATTTCAATAATATAACTTTTTATCATTAGAATTTTAAATAAAAATTTGGACATGTTTACTTATATCGATGAAGTCATAGCTAATCATCAACACCATGTTGGCAAAACATCCAGGCTCATTCAATTAAACATAATTCTCTAGCTAACTATTCGCAAAAGCCGCAAAACCACTGGAAACACTTGAAAACCATTCGAAATTTTTTGCTATCACTTCCTTTCCGCACTCCCATAAAGCTAGGAATATTTGCAAAAAAACATTGTCTGATAAACGGCCCCCAGTTGCTGAACATTTCAAGAATAAGACATTCGCGCTAATTAACAGTCCGCTCATAAATTACCAAGTCGATGGATGCATGAATTACTTATGGTTAACATTTTACCACCAATTAGGCATTCGCATCGAAGACGTGACCGGAGCTAGACAAGAAAATGGCAAAGAACTTTAAGTTCGACCTGGGCGTCAATGAATTCAAAACAAACCAGGCGATGGTTTGGAAGTCTGTTCTGGCCGAATTTTTGGGTAAGAGTTCAAATAAATTTTACATTGAATGGAGTTGACTGCAGTTTTGTTGCATTTTTCAGGTATCTTTATTCTGAATTTCTTCGCTTGCGGCGCTTGCACACAGGGTGAAGCTGGTGTATTCCCATCACTTGCCTTTGGGCTCGGTGTCTTCATCGCAATCACGGTAAGTTCACCTGTTGCCACGTCATCAATTTTTATAGTCTTATTAGCTCAAAACTTCGTTAAATATCGTTTGTGAAACAGTCTCTAGAATTATTTGCTGCTTGGTGCCTCTTGAATAAACGAAACGCATGCCACGCCATTAAAGGCGCTTTTCATTCAATTGCCACTGAGTGCGTTGCGCATGGAGTTAACTGGCGCTAGTAAAAATCTTGAATTCATTTAAACCGAACTTGTTCAGGTGAAGCGTATTTTTTTTAAACGTTCGAATTTTTCTATTTTAGGTGGTGGGTCATGTTAGCGGAGGTCACGTTAATCCAGCAGTGACGATCGGAATGCTCGTCGCTGGCAAAATAAGCGTTATCAAGTCGCTGCTGTATATCATTTCGCAATGTCTAGGCGCGATCTGCGGCACACTTGCATTAAAGGTAAGAACTTTTATGAGGTTCATTTAATATTCAATTATACATATGCAAAAACTTTTGTGTCATAGATTAATTTAGAAATGTGTAAATATACCTCATCGTTTGGATAGACTGTTAGCAATAAAAATCAGTTGAATCATAGTTTCGAAAGATTCTATTAAATATAATTGAGATTATGACTAAACTTGTACTTTAATCTTTTAGTCCCTGTTGGTAGAAGAATACCAAAATAATCTCGGAGACACTCGGCTCGCAGAAAAGGTAGGCGAGCTGCAAGGAGTTGGTTTTGAGTTCTTTTTGGGATTCGTCCTAGTTTCGACTGTTTTTGGTGCATGCGATGAAAATAAACCAGGTTAGTGTAAAAATGTATTTTTGTTTTATTTAATGATAACTTATTTTAACTTTACAGATTCACGATTTACTGCCCCACTGGCTATTGGTTTGTCAGTAACTTTAGGTCATTTGGGAACGATTAAATATACCGGTGCGAGCATGAACCCTGCTCGATCTTTGGGAACTGCAGTTGCGACCAACCACTGGGACTATCACTGGGTAATATTATTACTCAATAAATTGAAATGAATATAAACTGCTTACAGGACTTAATTAGTACACCTTGCATAAGAAAACTCTCAATTGCCTTTGAATTATTTTTTACAATTTTCTAACTTTTAGTACAAAATTAAAAAGAATCCAACTGGGCATTCAAAAATTACTGATAATTTTACGTTTTTAATGTAAAAAACAAGAAGCGAACTATTTGTTAATTATTTAACCCACAGTTAATTATAAAAACGTGCATAAAAATCTTAAAGTATAGTTTTCTCGAATAATATGATAATGCGAGTTAGATGCCAAAGTTATATAAATCTGCCTTAACTCCTTTACTTTTATTATTTCAAATTTTTTTTTAAATTAACAAAAATAATTTAAAAGTAAGTTGTAGGGGTATCTTAATCAATCGGCCGCTGTTTCTCAAAACCCTCGAATATCGAATTTTAAACAATAATTTTGTAAACGTCAATAGAAACCTAATTCTTTCTAAAAAAAATTTAGAATTTTTGCGACTTTGTTTATTTATAAAATGTTTGCAATACATAAAATAGGTATTTTAACTATTTTTAATGTTCTTCTCTGAAAAACGTTTATTTCAAACAAAGTTATGTGTACTATTTTTATAAATTAAGTTTTTTGTAACTTGTGACCTTATGTTTGTATAATAAACCGCTTGTTTTTCGTAATAGGTGTACTGGGTTGGACCAATTCTCGGTGGAATTGCCGCATCCCTCATCTACAACTACATTCTAAAAATCGAAACAGGTACCTTGGATACAGCGGAGAGATACAGATCACAAACGAATGAGCGAGAGGTTGAAGAAAATACCCAAAATTACAAGCTAATTTAATTCCATAATTCTAGCAGATGCAAAAACTGAACACAGGCCGAGACTACGCCTAAAATTTAGGAATTTAGGTAGAAGGAGCCATCCAGCTTGACTGCCTGACAAAGAAAATTTAAGTAAAGCATGCATACATCGACAGTATAAGCCACCAAACCTACACACATAGTTGTCGAAGTTTTAATTATTTTGGACGATCTTATCATTAATCATCACCTTATCTAGTTTCTTTATTTTTATTTTGGCTATAATAGTTTTACTTTGAAGGCGGCAAACAAGAAAGTGCTTGTTTGTTCGTTGGTTAATTGCATTTGCGAAACTATTAAATTATTAACAAGTGTCTTAAGCAACGATCACATGGTTCAAATAACAATAGATGTAAGACTACAAGATTGTTACAAATTTTAATAACTATTACGTAGCAAAACTCGCTAGTAATTTATGTTTTCTTATTTTGTATTTTTATTACGACTGTATTGTTTACGAATTTTCCAAACCCAAATGTGGATTTATAAGTATGAATTAAATAAAGTTTATTTTAAATACGAATACTTACGTTTCAAAGTTTCTGGGTTTGTTAGCGGATAAAACTGAAGTAATTCAGTTGTGAGTATTGAAAGCTCCATTTTAGTTAGATATGGAATTTGAAAAGTAAAATTAATACAGCAATTTGCGATCAGTGGCCATTTTTGGAGATCTTAATTTAAATAAAATCTTTAATTTTTATGGTTTATACAGATGTTTCTCAGTAAAATTTATCATTTATTTATGTAGAAATGCTCAATATTATGAGAAAAACATTCACTTGTGACTGAGGTAGAATGGGACCTAAGGTAGGATTAATATCGCGTAATGATCTATTAATTAATTTGGTCGGGGCTTCGACTACAGAAAATCAAAATTATCATTATTTTGTGGGAAATATTTTCCACTTTATTGTTTTTAATTTTAAGATGTCTGGAAGGCTTCGTTTCCTCAGGAACGCAAAGCACCCACCAATTTCACAAATACAAACAAATCGCTGCTATATGATCTCATGTTAATGCTAAAAAAATTTGACCGACTTTGAATATTAATATGAAGCTTTTTTTGTTTGATAAAGGTAATTCTTTGGGAGCGAAGTTTCGCAATCGAGCATTACTTCATAATCCTGCAATGTCCTTGCCTCATAACATTCACATTTATCAGAATTTCGCAAAATAAAATTTTCAGTTATATTATGATCATTGCGCAAATTCAAAATATTACAAAAACCCAGAATGCCAGATTAAATTATATATGTATTCCGGTCCCATACCTGGTGGGGATAGAATGGCAGGTTGGGAATTAAAAAGTACTTCTTTTTAAAATTATTTTTTAATAATTGTTGGTAAATACTTTGCAATTTTTATATTCTAATCATGTTATTATAGATAAATTATTATTTCACTATTTTTAATTTTTGCAGGTTCTGACATAATTTTGTTTGTTATAAAGATATATATTAGTCTAATAAATTCAGCATTGAAATTGTTACGAGATATTCTTGGCATGTTAAATTTTTTAAATATATGAAAAAATTATAATATAATAGATTATTTTTACCTTACTACATGTACATAATATGCCCCTTAATATCGTGGTAATTTCAGAAGCTATATGTCGATTTTGTGCAAATTTAATATATTGTAATATATTGCAATTTACCAAAATACTGAAAAGATCAATTGTTTGATTTTTTATTATAGAGATTAACGTTTTTATCAAAGTATAATTTACAAAAGTGGAAATTGCTGCCTTTGCTAGCTCTCAAATATGTATATTAACAGATTAAAGACATTTTATATAATGAATTTTCGTAAACAAATAACTCCAATTAATATAATTTTAAATTCGAAGCCATTCGCAAGCTTCAACCGTTAAAAATGGAAACCGGAAACGGAAGGTAACGACTGCCTTTCAATTGTTGACGTTTAAATTCCCTTAACTGAATGCGCACGCCATCTGTTATTGTAAAATTCCCATTGTAAACGTAGCACAGTTCAGTCAGTACCGAAAATGTCGGCACAGCAAAAGCGCTCAAAGTTCGATCCTCCAAGTTCGGCCAGTTCTGACAGGTAAATTGAAGTGATTTCTTGCCATCTGGGCTCGCCTGAATTTGAGCAAGGTGTCTGGCCCAAGCTGGAAGGCCGAAAATCTCGTGGTAGAGTGCCAGCAGCCAGAGTAGCGCTTGTTTTTCTAACTCTGCACTAGTTCCGTAGCACGTTCGCTGTGAATTTTTGTGAGTGCACCTGCACACCCCAGAAGAGGAGTTGCTTTCAATTGAAATTGGACACCTTCGCGTTTTGCGAGATTTGTTTAAATAAAATATTAACATTCGTGTTTGCGTGTTTGCTGGACAGACAGCTGTTTTTGTGTGGAACAGAGCCACGCACCTGAATTTGCGGCCCCGGAAGTCCTAGAGGGAGAAAGTCCTCCTCTAGCCTAGGAGATGCCGTCCCTCGGGCTAAAGAGTCACATGTAAATTTTTGGTTTTCTTTTTGCGTGCCGAGTGGCCTAGTTAATTTCCTGTGCCCGTCTGAATGAGGTGGCGAGGAGGTGCTCCAGGTGGCCTGGAGCCGCTCTTGTGTGGGAGTGAGTGGTGTGCACCTGAGATTGATTTGTTCCGAGTGATTGCTTGCCAATGCATGCGGTCTCTAACACGGCGGGGCGCATGGGGGCCCTGCTGGCTGAAGTGCAGGTCTACTAACGCTGCATGTGTCACGTCCGCGGCTGGCGAGATTGTCGAGGTTACTCAAGTTTCGCCACGGCTCTTTTTTGAGTGACGAGGAGAAGGTAAAATTTCGCTTCCTTGTGCAAAACCAGTGGAAAAATCCATCCTCCGTAGGACTGAGGGAGAGGTTAGGGCAGTCAGCTGAAAATTCGAATGCAATGACCCGGCTTTCTTGCGGCAGGCAGACAAACCAAGCTGCCATGTGGTTTTCCCACATGAGAATTCTAAAAATACAAAAATAATCCCGACTGCCGCCGCCGTTTGGCGTTTACGTACGACGGCGACGACGTAGAACAGACGGTCTTTGGTCGGAAGCGCCTGGCTCTGTCCCAGTGCTCCGGTGTGGGTAAGAGCGCCGCAGCCGCCGATCAAAGTCGTCATTCACTCCTCAGCTGAATCGCGTCCCATGACATTAATTAGGATGATAGAGTCGGCGTAGATTTCTCTTGATTAACTTTAATTTCACTTTTGTTCACAAGACAAAACTCTGGGGACGACGGGGCTGAGTGCTGATTCTGTGGAAGAAGCATCGAACCGATGACCTGGCACTGTCTATTGGGAGAGGGAGTCAGGGAATTTGTGTTAAAATTTATTTCGGATAATGATTCAGTTAGTCCCAGACAACGAGCAATGAGGCGTAATTAAGCCGAAGCCTCAGGGTCATTCCTCTATTTTGGATTTCGTCGGGATTTCGCAATTTCACAATTATCAGTCCTCTGAATTCGCAGTAAGTGCGCCGGTGTTTATGCGGCCGCTCTCTGTTTACTTCTCCCATTTACCCTGATGTACTCCGTATCGGTATTTTCCAGCCAGTCAGCGGTGCCTTACTTAGTAAATAATATCAATTTTACGTTAATCTGTCTTGTAGCACGTCCAGAAATAGGCAAAAAAAACTCGGGGGGGAAAGTGTCCTCCAGGTAACAGCGGAAGAAACCAGTTTACCGACCAAACAAGTCGCATCCTACTGAATATTTATAACTTTAGGAAGGCTAACCGGCTTCGGGTCATTTGAATTTAATCACATTCCATGATCCAAGTAACCGGCAAATTGATTATTTCTTATCTTATTTGTCTCCTTCCAGTGTCCGGCCCCTGCCCGGGTGACGTAAACCTGCATTGATCTGGCTCCGTTCTGTAGCCTCTGCCAGTTTTTATCTTTTTTTTTTTTTTCAAGAAAGCACCGCGAAGTTCGCCTTAAAAATTTTTATCTGTGAAGTAGCGCTGGTTAACTCTAACAGCTTGAGTAATCTGAACTAGGTGCGGAAATAGCCATAAATCAAATGTGATAAGTCCTGCGACAGTCCATTTGCTACTTTTCGTCGCAAGAAAATCAGGTATTACAGTATTACTATCTTCTAGGCTTTGGGAGTCTCGTGATTATTCGAGGTGTTTGCGACGAGGCAGATACATATTCATTGCGGTATGCTATACAGTCTACAGTCTCACATGTTAGATGATGGTTTTTTCTTATTGCAGTTTTTATTACGGCGAGACTGGTGCTGGCGAAGTCGTTTCGCGAATTTTGTTTATTGTCATGGGGTATAAAGAACCCATTGTTTGAGCAGCTTGCTTTTTTGTACTCTAAAAAATAATATTTTGAAAGAGATACTCAATTTAGAATGATGTCTGCATGTACAGAAAAAAAAACAATTCGCTTTCTATTGTTCTATAATACGTGATAAAATTTTGAGTTTGTTTTTTAGGCAGGAGATTGTAGAAAATTTAAACTTATTTAGAAAATGTCTGATGAAATTAATGTACATCTTTTAATTCGCTAAAAAACAAGTCGTAACACTAGTACTAGAATCTTATTGTAGAACTTTTAGGTGCAAATACTGTTTTGAACAACATTTTTGAAAAACAGCAAAAATTCCTACATCTTTAACAATTTAAAAGATATGCAACGTGGTCTGCTTTGAATGAAAATTATCAGCAGTGCATTGCACACTTGTTGCACGTCTTTAATTCGTGTGTAACAAATGGGATTTAAAATATCAGCAAAATTTCATATTGATTGCTTGAATGGATTTTGAAAAATGTGATTACGCCATTTTGAGAATGTTGCTTCTAAGTTTATGAAAATGTTCGTAATGACTCGCTTCTTTCAAAATTATCTTACTGTATTTCACTAAATAAATACTAAATCGACACGAAAGAATATTTCTACAAATTTTTTTTTCAATATTTTCAAGAATTTCTGAATTAATTTTTTAAGGATATCTGTAAAATGTAGATCGCACGGAATAACACCTCTTTTTTAAGTCCCAAAATATGTTCCAGTTTAAGGTTAAATCTTGCGATAACGATATTGTTTTTATCCCAGACAATCCTCTTAATTCATAAAAATCGTCACAAAATCTTCAGATCTTTATCTTCTAATGGGATTAAGAAATAAAAACAGAATTTCAAACAAAGAATTATCAGGTCAGCCGGCCGCCGTGTTTGTTTATTAATTTAAAAACGCGCGCGACACAAACAATCTGAAGTAGCTTTTGTTTATATTTTTGTTTACTAAATATATTTGTTTATAAATATTATTCTGAATTTGAGACAGACATATCCGATTGTTGTTAAGTTCCGCATCGCAAAGAGATGAAAAGGGAACCTATTCATTTCAGTATCCGTCGGTCATAGTTTCTAATTTCTGAACGGTGAGCACTATCAAATTGAAATTTGGCATTTTTATTTTTAATATTTCTCCGGTGATCGCTGAAAATCTAACGATATGGTTTTAAAAATTATTTCATAGTCATTCTCACTAACTTGTCCGCAATTTTTTAGAATAAGTATCAAGATTTATTCCGTCTTGACGAAGGAAATAGGAAACCTATGGATTCCATATATTCCCATATGGATATCCACATAAGAATCTGAAGGTAGTTATTCTCTTACACTAGGAAGCAAAACTTCACTTGGCGAATTTGAAACACCCTCCAAAAGTTAACATTAAGACCAGAGTTTCCAAGGAAATTACCTCTACATTAATTTTTAATTTTTATAATTTATTTAAAATTTAATTCTGTGGATTCGTATATATTATTCCCGAGTGCAATGGACTAATGTCTGAGCGCTTGAGGTCACCACCTCCCCCTTAATACTAATATGTTATTCTATAAATGGATTTCTATGAAGAAGGATTTCTATGCGTATGGAATTGCAAATGGATTTCCATGGAGATGGATTCCTAAGAAAAAACAACTAAATCCAAATACATATTGTAGGAATTCAGATTAAAATCCATCCATATATATGTAGATGCGAAAAGAATATTTGGCGTTATGTTACAAGGGGAATTATTATTGTTTGTAACTGATTTCGCATTAAATTTTAGGACGGTAACATTTTTAATAAATGTCTGTGCTTTTGTCCATATTTTAATTTTGTAGTATTAACCTAGTACCGAAGGGTTCCCCATTTGATTATTGGCCGTTGAATTAAAGATTGTTAAACATTTTATAAAAAGAAAATATATAATGAATAAACGTCCACTCTACTTAAAAATATGTACTATAGTTAATGATAAATAGTTTGCATGTACGTATTTAAAAAAATACACATAAAATCGCTTTAAAAGTTTAAGTTTAAAGATTATAATCTAATACCTATTTATAAAACTGCGAGCTACAGAGTAATAAGCCGCTAAATTGAGATACAAACAACTTTGGGTATAACTATCGTTTTTTTTTTTTATAGTAGCGAAATGCTTAGATAAGTGCCTGAATTATCGCTTTCTAGTTGCAACTTGGCTAACAAATGTGGAGAACGATATATTAAACATTCGGCAAAGAATAGAATACCTCTATTAAATAATTCTGTAGCTCTTACTTATATCTCATCTATCAATCATCCCTATTTTTCCCCTCTTCTGATTTTTAAATATTATTTAGCAATTTAAAATTCGTGTCTTTTCATTTTTATATCCTACAAAATTATAATTCAAAAGCTGTTTCAAAGTTATGCAAATGACCTAAAATTATATTTTAAGCAATTGTAGACGTATAAAAATCGTCCTTGTTAAACAAGCCTACTAACGATTGAATATTTTTTTAGCGCAAAGAAAAATGAAATTTGAATTGTAAATAGAATTGTAATTGTCTGAGTATGAAATTTTTCATCAAAATTACAAAAAAATTCGAAGCATTTCAAAGCGTCATCATGCTTAAAATAAAATTGGAAATGAATCGGCAAAGTATTTGAGGAATAAAGCTATGAACGATGTCAAAGTGAGTTTTTCCAGTTATTTTGTTTGCTTGCTTTCTCGTAACGCAAGAGACCTTTTTTATTTTCCCCTTTTAATTTGCTAACCCCTTACGCTTGTATGCTTTTGCTATTTTTATTTTCTGCTTGCGAGTTCTATTTCTTTGCTTCAACTGGAGTTATGATATCCTCTGGTGGTGGCCATGTGGAAAATGCGACCGTCTTGACATCCTACTCTCTATTTTGTATTGTACTTATAGTAAGAGGTAGTGCTTTGGTTTGACAGGATTTTAAGAGCACCTCTATTCGAATATTTCAGTGACGAACGTCCTGACTTGACTGAACCAATATTCATCGATCATGGGTTGATAGATGAATTAAATAATGGGGATTTCTGTTGTCCAGCATCCCCAACCACTGTCCCAGCTAAGACCTCCCGTTCAAACTCGTCGGACTCTCTAATGAGGTCATTACCGCCACGGGTGACAAGGCAGCGGCAACGTACTACCTCAATTAATCAGATAACGTCCGCCAATCCCACAGAGTCGATTATTCGTGCCAACAATAGAACGATATATACAGCCGGACGTCCACCATGGTACAATTGCGCGGGTCAACAGGTCGAGCCTTTCGTTATTGGTAAGCTTAATTTTTATTTTTTACAGTTGTGTAAATACTATTCTAAAATCTATACATTTCATTTTATTTATAGGTGTCTGCGGTGGAAGTGCTTCAGGTAAAACGACAGTGGCTCAGAAGATTATTGAAAGTCTTGATGTCCCTTGGGTTACTTTACTGTCGATGGACTGTTTTTACAAGGTAACGAAGAATATTCCATCAGTAGTTTGTCTTGTAGTCAGGAAATTCAATTTAAGGTACTAAATGAGAAGCAACACGAGCTGGCCTTAGAAAATGAATACAACTTTGACCATCCTGACGCCTTTGACATTGACCTCATGCTGGATGTTCTTACAAAACTTAAAGAGGGACGGAAGGTCGAAGTGCCCATTTACAATTTCATAACCCACTCGAGAGAAACACAAACCGTACGGTGTCCACTGCTTTTTGCATGATACCGAAGTGCTAACGATTTTCGTGATATTACAGAAAACTATGTATGGCGCAAATGTAATTATATTTGAAGGAATACTTGTCTTTCACAACCCAGAGGTACTTAAATTGCTCGATATGAAAGTTTTCGTCGACACAGATGCTGATATACGTTTGGCTAGAAGGTTAAGACGGTATGTTTTTGAATAATTTAATTTAATTATAGATCCTGAACGCATTGATTTTTTTATGCAGTGACATCTCACAACGAGGTCGAGACCTGGAAGGTGTGCTTAAGCAGTATTCAACTATGGTGAAACCCTCCTATTGCAATTATATAGCCCCTACAATGGCGCATGCTGATATTATAGTTCCTCGTGGAGGCGAAAATAAAGTCGCAATTCACCTTATAGTACAACATGTTCACACCCAGTTACAACTGGTAAGTGAATTATGTGCTTATTTTTATTTTAAGTAAGACACCTCTTTTGGAGAACAAGTTAACCTCGTTTGCGCCGAATTTGTAAGACTCAGAGATCACTGGCATAATAATTATCATTTTTACAAATTTTGGCAAAACTTGTTTCGCTAAGGTTTTTATTACCGGGTCATTGATATTACCATATGCAGGTCGAATTGTTGACAAAAGAAATAAGCAAAAACTCAAATAAAAAACAAGAAAATAAAATTCCTTTATTTTGTAGAATCAAGGTCAGTGGATTAGGGAATGGATGCATTTTAGATATCAAGTTTTTCGAAAAAATTTACATATGACATTTCTACTGACTACAGAGTTATTGTGGGCGTTTTCTGCAACTTTATACAACTTGCTATCCTCGTCACTAATCTTATCGATTATCTTTTTTGGAACTAAAATTTTTATTTTTATTTTTTCAAACAACTCTACTTTCGTCGTTTCAATGGGCCAAACTGAGTTTTTGGCCTTCTGTGAAACATCCAAATGGCAGCTTATTCTTTTCCTCTTTATCTTTATCGTTGGATAGATTTAGATTGAGAGAAATAGAGCTAATTTCACTCAAAAACTATGAGCGAACTGATTAAAAGGTCTTCAAATGATACAATCGGATTTTTCAATCTGCGTGAAATGGTTTCTGCTTATGAGTTATAACCCTATTTACACGATCGAAATTTTGGCGTATGAGACTCAATAACTAATGATATGCGGGAGGTTGGCGGTAGAGATTTGCTCATGTCAAAATAAAGCGGACTTGACCGAAATATCAAAAAAATAGCTACGTTAATTTTTTAATGCCACGCGATAGTCTAAACTAAAGAGTGAAATAAAAAGCTAACCACTTTTAAGAAGCCACATCTTCGAATTCCCTTTTTCAATCGCAATCTTCAAATTTGATTATTAATTTAAATTTATAAATCAGTTTTCTAAAAATCCTCACTATAAGGGTTGTTTTTTTTTTAAATTTGTGATCAAAGTAATACCAGTGAGACACTATAAACGAAATTTTAGAATTTCAAGCATATTCAATTTCACAATTATTATATTGTTTTGAAATTAGTTAAATTTATGTCGAAATCTATGTTTGATGGAATATTCGCCTGAATTTATTTAGAAATGCAAAGGTGATACGATCTTTCTGAAATTGAGAATACACGAAATTCTGTCCAAAGTATAATTCCAATATAAGTTAATTGTTCATAAAAATTTGAATTTAAATTTAAAGGTCGATTGCACTAATGTCTTTCATATGTAATTAATAAATAAAATAAAACAATCTTAAAGAATTATATCTTTCTGTAGAGAGGATTTAAGCTTCGTGAGACACTAGCCCACTCGTATATCGGACAACCAATGCCAGATTCTTTGCATCTTTTGCCGTCAACTCCACAGGTAATTTGTTCTCGGATCTGTTTATTAGCATCTTATAAATACTCCCAATTCGCTTCCCCAGATTAAAGGATTGCACACATTCATCCGCAACAAGAATACGTCCCGCGACGAATTTATTTTCTACTCCAAAAGACTTATTCGACTAGTCATAGAATTTGCCCTAAGCTTATTTCCCTTTAAGGACGAAGTGGTGGAAACTCCGCAGGGTGTTATATATCATGGTAAAATCTGAACTGTTAAAAAAGATTTAAATGTTTTTAAGCCCAGTTTCTTGCCAGGCATGCGTTTATCCTGCAAGAAAATCTGTGGAGTATCAATCCTCCGTGCTGGTGAAACAATGGAACAGGCTGTTTGCGATGTTTGCAAGGACATCCGGATCGGTAAAATTCTCATCCAGACAAATCAGACAACTGGAGAGCCAGAGCTTTACTACTTGCGCCTACCAAAAGATATCAAAGACTACAAAGTTATTCTAATGGACGCAACCGTGGCTACTGGTGCAGCGGCAATGATGGCAATCAGGGTGCTTTTGGACCACGACGTGACTGAGGATAACATTATTCTAGCTTCACTTCTCATGGCAGAGATCGGTGTACATTCTATTGCATATGCGTTCCCAAAGGTAAACTTTGTCTAATTTTAAAATATTTCGCTTTTTAATATGTCGATTTTTTTGTATTAGGTAAAAATAGTAACATCAGCCCTAGACCCTGAGATCAACGATAAGTTCTACGTGATTCCCGGAATTGGTAACTTTGGGGACAGGTACTTCGGGACGGAACCTTCTGACGAGTACATATCGTAGTTGCGGGGGAATTGTGTGCAGTGGAATGTAACACACAGCACCGCTTTTCAGCCCAAGAGCGATTGCATTCATCGAGCTCATCGCGCAATATCTCAGTTGTTCGTAGTAAGCAACAGTCGTCGATTCTTAATGCCTTGAGAGTTTTGTTTTTTTGTTTCTTAAATTAGGAGGAATGTGATCCAACTCTTCAGTCAAAATATCTTTCTATACTTAAGTTTATTTATACTTCATCATTTACTTGGTTTTGTAAATGTATTTTATTTTAAGATAAAATATTAAATGGATATGCAATCCAATACTATTTTTGTGATACACTTTTGGTACTGGAAGTCCTTGAAGTGAAGTTAAAGTTTGAATTTAGTCCCAGAGCCGCCGTTATTTACCTTTCTATAAATATTCTAAATTGTATTTCTTCCAACAAGTATCGGTTAAATTGAACAACTTTGCCCAATTTTCTGTAGAAGTGAAGAAATTTGCTTTATTATTAAATATTGAAAGAGGAATAGATTTTACGAATACAACTTCTTAAACTGAAGTCCGATGAACGCTTAAACTGTCTATAGATTATTAAGGGATTCACATTAAATTCACATAAATATTGACGGATACATAAATAAAATACATACAAATCGCCTAATAATCTGAAAAAATTGCACAAGAATATAGAAGAGGGAGAAAAGAGGGGTCTTTTATTTAAAGTAGATTCATAGTCGCTAATTGTAGTAAGATTTAAATTTTACCAAAATTATTTATTGATAAAACAATGATTTTATTGTTAAAATATTTACATGCTGCATCTTTTACAAAAGTTTCGAAACAAACCGATAAACCACAGCTAACAGGAGAACGAGAAGACCACAGCCAAGAAAGTAGCCCTCCGTCGCCTTGTGCACCATCTTCTCCACGGTCTTGTAGTTTTCGCTAGGCGATTCCACAACATCTTTAGTGCACTTCTTCCACTCCTTTCTGGAATCAACAATTTCTGCGAGCATACTGAACTTGGTGGCTGAGACAATCTTCACATTAACGGCCTTTCCCAGCAGGTCCGTTTCCATAGGCAGAAGTACCTGCTCATAAAATTTATTGTGCCCGACGTAGTGCTTCTTGTCGTGTGAGATTTCTGTTACGAGGACAGTGTGACTCTCCCCGACTTTATTGGTGTATGGCTCGTAGCTGTTGAATAGATCTGTAAGCCGCTTGGTGCGCTTCTTAACAAAGTTCGCAGGAATCCTGGGCATTTTTGCCGCTGGTGTTCCTGGTCGGGGGAAGAACTGATTTATGAACAAACTGGGGAATTTGTACTTCTCGCAGAGTGTCATCGTTTCTTCAAAGTCTTTCTCTGTTTCTGTCGGGAATCCACAAATTATATCTGTTGCTATTGTGACTCCAGGAACCTTTTCCCGAAGAAAGTTAACGATGTGTTCAAATTCCTTGCGGTTATATTCCCTTTTCATTTCACCGAGGACGCTATCACTGCCGCTTTGAACGGGTATGTGTAAGAAAGAGTAGACGCGAGGGTGCCTCAGGATTTTTGCAACTTCTTCAAGATGCTCGAGGATGTACGGTGGGTTCGTCATGCCGACTCTCATCATGCAGTACTCTGGGATTACCTTAAAAAAATTATTTCTTTTATGGTCTAAACTGCAAGCTACAAAATATTTATTATATATATGTATACAAATCAATTAAGTATTCATTTTTGGCCCAGCAATATACAGGATATTTCAACTAGACGAATTTGCTTCAAAGCACAAGATTCCCCATGTAACCAGAATTTTTGGATTTGGCACTGAAACTATCGGTTGAGGCTTAATTTATCAAAAAATACTTCGAAGTGCAATGATATACATATATATAGCGGCTTAAAATATTAAGTGTAATAAATGATTAAAAATTCCTATTTTGCTTTACGAAAAGAACGTCAATAAATATCTAATGCAAATAGATTTATATTTTATGTGAAAACTATAGTTTTTTTTTTTTTTTGATTATATTAGTAATAATGGAAGTCTAACATGTTTTCAGTATCGTGTAAAAATTTTATGAAATTTAGATCAAGATTCACCGAAATATAAATTGAATGCCTAAGCCTAAACCAAATTGGAATCAAGAAAGCGAGATGTTCGATTTGTATTAACCCGGAGCAAAGATGAATTTTTTCGTAAAGATTACATTGCACAACGGTTAAGTTAATGTGGCTGTCTCTGTCATTATGCTATTTTTAGCACATTGTAATACCACTTCGAACCACGGCCTCTAGTGTTCAGCTAGTACGCCGCCAACACGCCAATTAAGTTTTCGAAAGTTTTATGAAAATGACTTAATTTGGTACCAGGTCTATAATAATAATTCATTCTCTTACCTCCACAAGTTGCCACAGTAATGCAGGTAGGGATGTACCGATGTCTCTGCCGTAAGTTCCTGTGTCTTCCGAAGTGAGCCAGATTTCGCAGACGCCTTCATTGAACGCCTGTTTCGCCCTTTGCACGATTTCTTCAACCGGATAGCTGACGAGGTCTCCTCGTGCATGTTTAGTTTTGCAGTAGGTGCATTGATTGAGGCACCCAGAATTGATGGGGATGATTTCAATGAGTGGATTCTTCCGTATTTTTGGAAGGTCAAGTTTAGCCCCAGCCACACGCTTTCCATTTTCTTTTTTCGGTTGCAGAAGACGTACGGTATGTCCTTTTAATGTTTCTTCCACGACCTCGACTACTCTGTCGATCTGTTGGACACCAACGACCGAAATTCCTGGAAGGGTTTGATCACGATTGAAATTTAGGGTCTACAAATTGAGGTAGAAAGCATACCTTTTAAGTAGTCCGCTTTTGGAGCTCCCTGAGGGACACACCCAGCCACGACGACATGCTTCCCGTCAGCTACGCCCGACTGGATCTCATTCCTGAAAGTGTCCTCCGAAGGATTCTTGACTGTGCAGCTGTTGAGCAGCCAGAGGTCAGCCTCCCTTTTGTCCGCGACGATGTTGTACCCGTACGTGGCCAACTGCCCGGCCATGTACTCCGAGTCGGAGTTGTTGTGGGCGCAGCCCCACGTCTTCAGGAAGACCTTCTGCGTCCCCGGGATGATGCTCTCGTAAATGGGCTTTTCCTTGAGCGGCACGTAGCCGTTCTTTACGACGTCTTGCTTCTTTTTCACACGAACCGTAACATGTTTTTTGTTGGCGTAGCGCTCCTTCGGCTTTATGTCGTCTGCGGAGATAATGTCCTCAATATCACCGATGAAATCCTCCCCAATAAGCGACATTTTCCACAAAAGGCCACGAGGATCAGCGGCGGTTTGAGAAAACTGACAGCAAAGAGGTTGACATTTTTCGTTGTCATAAATTAAGAAAGGGTTCTGAAAATTATAATCATTTGCCGGACACAGAAAAAATACCCAATAAATACGATAAAAGCTGTAAAAAGAAACAATCCAAGTAACATATTAATTTTAATTACACAAAATTCGAAAATATTAAATTTTTTTTTTAAATCGCCGAATGCTGCCGAACCAAATTTTGAAGTGTCACTCAAATGTCACAGTGACAATTTCCTCCATAGAAAGCGGCCAGAATTTTTTCAGCATGAATTATTCGATTTTTAGGGTAATTTCTCCGCGAATATGCAGAACAATAAGTAGGAATTATGCCTTTAAGTCCGATTTAAAAATAAAATGGTTGCGACCCGAGCCCGTCCCGATAACTCACCCAACAAAGAGCGGGGATCTTTCCAAGCTGCCGCCGGTTGATCCCAACGAGTTTACGCTTGAATTCCGAAATTCTAAGGAGCTCCAAGAGTAATTTAACACTTTCAACACAATTCTGAGATGTTTTCAATTAATTTAAAATAATTCTAGTGCTGACGACTTAGTAAAATCGCTTTTCACGTTGGAAAATAACAGGCGCAACTGCACCACGCAATTTTACAAGGAAATGCTTATCAAAGAAGTTCAGCGCCATCCCTTGGACTACGGATCAATGGAATCAAAGTGTAAGGGATCCAAATTAATTTTACAACATTATCTGTTTCTATAAATCTACTTTACAGTGGCGAAAAAGACCGCAACCATTCGTAGGTTACAGGAGCACATGGAGCAATTTCCCAGAGATATTAGCGTTAAAGTTTTCCTCAAGGAAGCTATAGAGAAAAGGAAAAAGTTTCTCAAATACCTGCGACGGTGGGACTACAGACGATTTGAGTGGATCCTTGAGAAGCTTGACTTGGAATATAAACCGCACCCGGAATACCAAAGGGTCACCAGGAAGGAGTCGTTGCGAAAATTGACCAATATTCACTGCGACACTATTAAATCGACTCGTCTGGAGGAGTACAGAAAGACGCTGGAAGGCCAGCAGGAAGGATTTCTGGAACAGAAGCTCGCCAATTTGGAGTTCCTTCGCAAGGAGCAGCAGGAGTGCGAGGTGCCGGTCACTGTCCAGCAGGAGGAGATCAACGCCGTCAAGAAGCAGCTGGAGGAGATCCGGGAAAAGAAGGCTTTAAATGAAAATGAAGAAAATTGAAAATTGTAAGCAATTGTAGGAAATATAAAAAATGTCGGAAAGAGCGTGATTTGTAGTGAACGAAAAAAGCGAATCTTCAAAACTTCACTGAGTTGAGACCCCTCTTCACCACTTTGTTTTGAAATCCGAAAAGACAATTTTTCCAAATTTGCAATATAACTGCATCAATTCCAGTCTGCTGCGATAAGTTTTTAATTTGGTGCCCGATTTCACTTAATGGATTTTCGAAACACTGCATTGCATGTAATCCTGGAAGATTAAACTATTTACTATTACTTTAATTATCTAGAAGACGGTAATCATTACTAGGGCTATTTCCGGAACAATTTTTGATATTCATATACAAAACAAAATTTCCCTGACATTTTTCTGGTAATATTTGAATTATTTCCCAGATTACGTTGTATCACAACAATTTGGGAGAAAATTACACGACTCTCTCCTAGTCAGACGATTAATGTTCTATACTATAATTAGGTTTTACCAAACGCATACTCATACCGAGAACTTCAAAATAACGAGGGGAATAAAGTAGGTATCTGATTCACATTTTTCAAACATAACTTATTTTAAGATTTATGCATGTTTTTATAAATCATCCTGTAACCTTTTATTATTCACTTTAGGAGCTCAGATGATGCGTTATTTAATAGTAAATAGTGCGGGCTTCTTTGATTGATTGACAGGCTTATTACCGTCCCTCCTTTAAAAATCTTAATTATATATAACCAAACCTAAGGTTTCGCGTATATCGTGCAGAATAATTAAGAGGAAATTGAAATTTTTCCCAGAGAACAAATACACCTGATACACCTTGTATACAAAATTCCTGCAGTGTCAAATAAATCCTTATATTTTTTTTCACTGAGCAGTGGAAATGTTTCACAAAATTCTTAAGTTACAATGGAAATCATGATAAAAAGTTTCTAAGAAAGACAAAACAACCTCCCAACAATCCTTACCCACCCATCAGTAAAAGACTCCAGTCTCCTTATATTAATTTATAAAACTTCTGCAAATAACACCTATTCGATAGTTTTGTCGTACTGTCTAAAGCTAGAGTATTGAAGTCGTTGTTCCTTCCTCACAGACTCGTCATTGCAGGCGGCCGGGCGTAGGCTTTGGGAATGAACCCGTACTTCCTTGTCTTTGGGGCGTACGCCCACAGCCAGCCGTCGACTGTTTGATTGTTCAGATCGGCATAGATCCAGTCTCCTCGACGAACCGATAGATCGTCTGGAGCTTGGGCCTTTAAAAAGATTAAAAAATTATAATAACCGCTCACCAGTTTTCATATAAATTGTCCTTATATACGATTAATTCACTGATTGATAGTATACACCAAAATTGATTAATAAAAAACCCAAACTAGTGATGTGCATTTCCTACGGTTTTAGACAAAAGTAAGCCTTTCCCATTTATTCCAGATTTTATTCTATTATTCAAAAAATTTCATGTTTTCTGCTCCTAAAAAAGTCATACATAATTTTAATAGAAACTATTTCGGGGATTAAAAGTGTTCTTTTTCAAGAAAAGTAGAGTTAAGTAGAAAAGATTATAATTTAATATTTTTTCCAAAAATCCATTAAAAAATGTAGTAAAAAAGTAAAGTCCAGTTTTTCATCTGCAATTACAATAATATGATAAAACATGCGGTTAAAATAAAAGTTATCATTTAAAGATTTTAAACCTATTATACGGAGGTACTTTTTTAAGAAGATACGTTAATTTTTGAAAAAAGCGATGAAAATATTAAATTTTTCGGATTTGAACAAGTTAATTTCTAAAGAGCAACCAAAGGGAATTCATCTGAATAGTAAAAGTGTATTAATATACATTAATTAACGGTTTTTTGTCGATCCATCTTGGTGTACTATAAGTCATTAGACAATTATCATGTTAGATTTTATATATTTATTTACCTTATAGTCATACAGCATAACCAGCTCAGTTCCGTGATACCTCAGGTCGTCAGCTCCGACAACTTGGGGCTGATTCCCACAGGTTACCTGGCTGGTGTTATTTGCCTGGTTGATCCCTGTATTTTGATTATTGTTCAGAGCATTGTTCATCGCGGTAGAATTGTTTGTCTGTGTGTTTCCACTGTTCGCTAGGTTGTTGTTGTTGTTCTGCTGCCCGTTTTGAGGCTTAGTCTGCAGGACGTTGTCGGCGGGATAAACGAACCCAGAGGGGATGAATCCCTCCTGGCCGTCGCTGCGAACTATCCAAAACCAGTCTGGATCCTCTCGATTTAATACTGTGACAAACTCCCCCCGCTCCACGGACACGTCGTTCTCGTCCCGGGCTATGAACGTGTAGAGCACGATGTACCGACCGCTAGGATCTTTGGCAAATGGCAAGAAATCTGGCTCCGAGCTAAGGCTGGCTTGGGAGTGCTTCAGGGGCGATTGCATCCCCCCGTTGTTACCACCAGTCCCGATTCCTGGTGTGGCAGTCTCGTCGATTATTTCCGGAGTCGCATCGGTGACCCCGTCCGTGAGGTCATTCGGGAGATTCTGGTCCCGCGGCAGTTTCTTCTTTATGGCCAGGTCGGCCAGCTGTGTATTGTATGGCGCGCAGTAGGAGTGCGGGATGAAGCCCTCCTGGCGGGTGTCCTGCCCGATGACGTACACCCAGTCATTTTCCCTGTACAAAATGTTCACGATTTGCCCCCGCTTGACCTCCAGTTCGTCGTCGACGCATGGCGTGAAGTCGTGCAGGACGACCATTTTCGAGTCGGGACTAAGTCCGTGCTCCTTTTCGATGCCCACTCGGACCAGAGTCTCAATGCTGGCTGAGCCCGTGATGCGACCCATGCCGTGATTTAATCCAAGACCACTTCCCGGCCGGGACAGATCCTTGTCCGCTTCCCCATTTATTGCTGTAAGATAAGAATTTTTGGAGGTATAATTTACTTTTCACAATGGGAGTTCGCATTGAATAGGAAAAATAAGAATATTGTTCGTAGTAACTTAGGATATAAATCTATATATATAATTAAACCGTAACCCATTCGTGTCCGTATCTTAAATATGTTTGTGCAAGTTACTAATGGCCACGGCAGCAAATCTTGTCTGATGGGCGGATTTTAAATAAACTAAACACGGTTATAGCATATGCCCTGAGTTAACATTTAGAATACATTTTATTTCATCCGTTATAGGGCTACAAGAAACGTACAAACAAAACGTACTTTTTCTCAAGACCAAATTTCTCCTTTTTCGATTAATATTCAATAATTAAATTATGTTTTACCAAAAATGCGTCTATGCACATATGTTGTATATACTTACCGAGAAGTTTGAAATAATGAGGGTAACTAAGGTAAATTAAATTAAAAAAAAAGTAAAATAATTCTAACTTAGCACATTACACTTTAAATGTGCTGTTAACTAACCCTGAACTTGCATATTCTCGTGAACAATGCCGAGCTGAGTGATTAATTGTAAATTACTGGTAGTTTTGTTAAAATACTTTAAAAAATAGTTCATCATGGGAACAATATCCAAAGAAACCTCACTGTCTGGAAGAACAATTATTACGCACTTTATTTGGAAGGGAAATCCTCTAGTAATATTGGTGATATATTTAACAGAAGCCGCTTTACAATTCGGAGACAGTCTATAATATTCTAGAGTGCCTAGAGAAGCCATTTATTAGTAAAGAGAATTAAAAGAAGGGAGTTGGCCTCGCAACAGAACATTTCTAGACGAAAGTGATATTCGAAGATGAAATCAAGTTAAACATATTTCGTTGTGATAGTCGAATATCAGAATGGCAAAAGCCAAATACCGAATTAAGTAAAAATAATTTAATGCCTGCGGTGAAACATGGTGGGTAGCAGAGTCATGTTTGGGGGTGTATGGTTGCATCTGGCGTCGGGGAGCTTGCGTTTATTGATGATAATGGATAAGTTAGTTAGACTAAGAAAAGTTATTAAAAGAAAGGGACAACCAACACGCTACTAAGCTTTTATTTCTTTATTTTTCTTTCTATTTTTTATGTAAACTGTACAAATAATTTGTTCGTATATTTGAGTTTTATTATTTGAAGCGTTTTTTCGATAATCAAAGTTAACTCTTTGGGTTAAAACAGTTAAAATCGGTTAAAAACAGTCCGACCTTTAACTTAGCTTTTTATGCATGGTGGGATATATTTTAACCCACCTCGAAAAGTATAAATTATTCATACGCATATAGTTTAATATTGATTGAATGTCTTCATTTTTCTAATAAAAAAAAAGTTCTGTGCAATAAAAGCCTTAATTATCTTTGAAATTTTATGCCTCAAAGAGTTAAAATGGCAGGATAGTTTTATATTAGTTCAAGTATACACCCTCAGAAATGTATATTTATTTAATTAAATATTTTTATAAATTCATTATTATAGGAGACCGAATATCAACAATGTAAATATTCTAACAGATAAATAAGCCGCATTAAGGAACAGATGAATTTATTCATCTCATAGCTGTTTTATTGTGGCCTCCTATTTGATAGTTTATTTTTGTACTCTTATATTCGTAATTTAATTTTTTCGCTCTTACCAACTGTAAACAAAACAAGTAAGTTTTAGGGTTCCGTACCGCAAACTCTTATAAGATCAATCTTGTGTCCGTCTCCCTGTTTGTCACAGACGTTTTTCTCGAATAACAACGTGATTTGAAATTCAGTAGAATGTTAGGTCTTGATGCACTTATATCAACATTTCCTTTTTTAATTATTTAATATATTATTTATAAAGAAACAGCCCAAAATGAGCAAAAAAGCATCTGTTTTAACATAAACTTTACCTTCATCTTATTTTACTTTTAGAATATTTATTTTACCCATATTACACTTGAATTCGGCCGAACGACTTTTTATTGATAGAGTTCTGGTACGGAACCGTGATTTTGCGAGCTCTATACCTTCTTGACCGGTTTTTTTTGCGAGATTATCAAAAAACAGTAGTAGTTAGGCAATAAATTTTCATAAAATGTGGGCTCGTAGTAATAAGTTCAAATCGAATCCAACGTGTAATTTTAGCAAAGTAGTTTCGTCGAAGGCAATTTTATCCACACGAGTCCCTAAATTACAGGGGCCTCACTGGGATTTTTGAAGACCCCACAGTGCATTTTCAAAAAAGTTCGTTGCCTAGGTCTTTCGTTTCTGGTTCAACATTTTGACGTTTGACCATCGGTGCCTACGCCCAAATGGGAGCCGAAAGTAATCCTGCCATGACCGCTCCAGGGTCACCTGGGAATTGCCCTAAATAAGGAATTGCTTTAATTTTTTCATTCCATGAAAGCAACTCAGTTTTTTTGTTCGATTTTAGAGAAAAACGAGCCAGAGGCCTGCCCAAGGCTCCCGTCCAGTCCCAAAATATGTGGCAAACGTCAGAATAATGTCAACGACCTGCGCACTCCACTTTAATTCACATAAAAATGATCGTTTCGGCGACTACTGGGGCCACACAATTCAACTCACATTTTTTCTTTTTGCCTCGCCGAATCCGCACGGGGCACAGAAATGCCATTTTAGAATAAATTAACAATTGGGACAATTAACTACGAGTTTTAAAGCATTTTACACCGACGGCCGAACGAAGGAATTCCTGCTCCGCATTCCTCAACGAGAACAAGCACTTGATCCAGACGTCTCTTGTGCGATGCGAACGCCGCCTGGTTGCAGGTATGTTGCAGCTGCGTTGGAATTTATCGGTTCGGGTTTATTAGCAGAAAAATCGGTTGAGGTGGATTTTCATATGTTTATAAATCGTAAGAAAAACTTGTGTTATTCTCTCAAAAGGTGATTGTTTTATGAACGCAAATTTTCAAATAAAAATTGACAATTTCTTATATCCAATTAACACATTTCTATCCTAGCGCCATCTGTTTTATCACGAAAATTTATGCTGAAGCATTGAAAAATTGGCTCGGCTGCGCTGAATATGAAAAGTCAATAGTCATCCGATCGGAACTGACAACTAATCGAGTTCAGTGGAATTATTTTCCATACGATGAGGGTGTAAAAATTTTTCGGTGTTTTTCTTGAGAGTGTTTTTAAGTGGTTTTGAAGTGAATTTTTGTGCATTTAGGTTTTACCATCTGCTACACAAGCAGAAAAGGCTCAGCGAGGAGTTCGAGTCGTGGGGTGAGTGTCGAGCAAAGTGTCCTTTTTGTGGCCCCGATTCTCCGTCCGAGTGAACTTTTCTGGGAAAGTGTCACACCAAGGCCCCTTTGGCAGCCTCCGCCCGCTTTCTACGTCCAGTCTGCGGAGAGATATTTCGTTTTAATACTTTTCCACCTTTCCAGCTGCTCTGTAAATATTTATCGATTTGTCCGCCCAATAAACGATTGCTTGGCTAAACGAATTTTATGCGTTTCTCTGCTACTAACATTTCTAACCAGCGACTAACAAAAACAGACCCCAGCTCGGGAAATCGGTGCTAAGGCCTCGACAGTGTGAATTAATTTTATTTAATAGCTGCTTGCTTTGCTTTTTTTGGGTTTCTTAAGGCTGCTATCGCTCGGTTCTGACGGTGAGTATGAGGCTGGGTTGGCGCGGGGAGGTCGCCTTGTTCGCCCCACAGAACAAATGCAAATAAAGGCGTGGAGGAGACTTCCAAGTGTTCGAAAAGAAAAAAAAAATTGAAAAGAAAAAGATTTGATACTTGGCCGTCGCTGCTTGCGATTTCTATAATTTGCCCCAATCATTTTTGGTTCGCGCAAAACCGCTGATTTGCTCCATGGCGCGGCGCGTTCGAGTGGTTTTTGTTCCGGGTGGGGCGCGGGGGCTGCGGTGCAATTAATCACACGCCGAGTGGGCTCGGCGGCTGTTCAGCGGAACTGACCTGCTTAACTGAGGCGGGTTTCTTTTCCATTGTCTTCCGACGAAGGATTTTGCTCTTTTCATTATTCGCCCACAAATACTTCCTCAAGTGCGAGTCGTATCGGAGTCAGCAGTGAATTTCGCGAATTTTCTTAAACACCGCTAAAGTGACGAAATGTAGACAAAGGAGAACACATTTATTGCATCTGCGAGTGGGCAGAGCTTTTATTTTCCGCTTTCGACCTTCACCCGACATACGACTCCTGTCCACCCTGACTAACATGGTCAATCCAAGGTCGGCCGCTCGGGAATAAAATGCTCTCACTTGTACCTTTTGATCCTACATCCTACGCAATCCCCAATATTTTCATTTCCCTTTTCCGCTTTTTATTTATTATTTGCATTATACATGGTTTCCACTTTAAAAATTCAATGTTGCGATAAATCTTGAAAATGTTCTAGTATACTGCGAAATTTAAATTTTAACGGGAATTATGCATAATTCATATCTCCAAGAGGTCTCATTTTAGCCAGACTTTAACATGGACATGTCCTAAGGAGAGGAGTATATGTTTCCTTACAAAAATACAACTTTTGAAATGCATGCATATAATCGGAGCTTTCTATTGAAATTGCCTCTTTTTGTAATAATAGTATATGAAACCACAAAGTTTACGCAGTACTTCGATAAGGAGTAAAAATACTACAATTTATTACAAGCATAGACACAGGTTCAGTCAGCGATTTTTTTAAAATAATAATAATAATAAATTCTACTTATAAATTGTGAATCCACGCGCTATTGACTGCACTTCACAAAACTATTAGAGAAAAACTTCATGCTGAGTTGTAGTGGAAAGAAAACGATAAAAATTACATCGTTTACTGTATAAAAAGTAATAGAAATAGTCTATTTTTAGTTTGTTCACAACTTAACGAGAAATATATACATATATTAAAATATATCTATATGATAAATTTTTGTCTTTTAAATAAAACGTTGTTTACTTATTTATCTCGCTAAAAAGATCTTGTTTTCTTATGGAAAAATTATTTATAATAAAATTAACAAATTTTGTTAGAGAAACGGATTAAGGAAGATAATATCGGTATATTTACTTACTATTTTCAGCATATGGACTTAAAACAACTAAATGCTCAACAAATTTTCAAAATTTGATTAGCTAGTCTTGATTTTTATTTTTATTCAGCAAAACGTTTAAAATAATGATAAAGAAGAATGCTAATATACAAGTATACATTTTACGATCGCTAGAGTTTTGAAAACGGAGATTTTGATGTTTTAAAACTTGCCTCCGCTCGAAGCGACAAGTAAATAAGTATTATTAATTGTTAAATAATAATTCTTAGGCAAGGAAAACATATATTTTCTACTATTTCGAATATCCGAATGTTCACCGATTAAATTTGCATCCATCCAATGGAACAGGCATTTAATAAACTAAACGAATGTGTCTTATTCTGTAACACATTGCCTTGATCCTTATTTCTTTTCAATTACCCTAAAAATAAAATATATTCTGGAAAATAATACACAAATCGATTTTTCAATTATACTCCGAAACTGCTAAAACACATGACACAAATGTGGATCCGAGCGCAATAATTTATATCCGAGTGGTAAACATATGCACCTCGAAATGGCTCGGGTCTTCTATCGCAAAAACGGTCATTTTCTTGCGAATGGAAATGTTTATTTCTACTTAATTCCTTGCTTTTACTTCACCGCAGTGCACAGAACGCGATTATCATGAAATTTGTTTTATCCGATTTATCACGAAATGTTTACCTTCAACGAAAATATTATGTGTAGAGGCTACAAAACTCTGTAAATGAAGGCATTCATCGATTGGGGGTATTAATAATGTCTATAATTAACTAATGATGCGGTCTAAGCCGGATCTAAATTTGTGGATTTAGCATGTGGTTGGATTCATCGTGAGAAAGTGCGTTTATTACTCTGTACTTTATTTAATAGCACCCAGGAAAAGCATCCGAATGTTCATACATTAAGTGGACGTGGTTTCTGTCTCCTCAAATAAGTTCTCAGATGACTATTTAAAAATGTACAAGTCTATACCCAAAATAAATTTACATAGTAAATGATCATTACTGAGTTTCAGCCAACCACTCGCAGTGTCAAATTTTTACTTTCAATGAATAACTTTGAATCTGTAAAATGTATTAAAAGGCAGAATCATTCCACTTCGATACTACTGCGGCAAAAGCAAGAATCACTCAGCAATTTTTTCTTGACTTTGACGGAATTTGTACTTCATGATTAATGACTAGCTGAGTACTTTGAAATTTTTAAATGTCTGAGCCATATACATACATACCTAAGTGGCATTAAAGGCATAATCTTCCCTGACTACTTCAGAAATTTTCAGATAAGATAAATTTAGAGGCTTGTCCTACTTAAAGGTTGATATCGATGGTTGGGAAAATTTTTGAGGGGGGGCTAATTCCGTCAACAAATGTTAATTATGAGTGGGTTCATATATTTCTTAACTCGCCCACTTCAAAGGAAGCAAACAATTGTTTTCTGATAATTAACACTAAATATAGAATATTAACAGAAAGGATAAGTTTACTTGTGGTTTTGTTTAATTGCTTGAAAACGTTCTGTACACTTAATTTTTCTTTATTATTGCTTTTTTCCAATTATTGTTTTTCGTTATTTTAACTTCTTAGTTTTGGATCCATTTTTAACAATCAAATATATTTTTTATACAGTGAGCGCAATTTCTATAACCGCATTGACAAGGCATAATTAAAAATCGGAGTTAGAATAAATATAACCAAATCTACTAATTTTATAGATACATCGCTGCACTGAATTAATCTAATTCGCTGAGTTTGATTACTAACTCATATCTTAGTGCTTACGTACTGTTTAGATTCTATTGATTAAAAATTTTAAAAGAATATTTTTTGCCTTTAAAATATCTAAAAATAAATTTGAAATCGACGCCATTAGCTGCAGAGATTAATTTCCACTCCCATAAAAAAGTATAATCTTCATCTGGCAGAAATCCCAAATGAAAGCGATGGAATTGGCCTATGAGCTGTGATTAGTAGCTGATAGCACACTATCTGGCAGTTTTTGAATGCTAATAGATGCACAATAAATTACAATTTTTAGGGCACCCAATAAAATATATGCATACCACCCATTTGCATTTTTAATAATTTTTGCATTTGCCGAGTTGTGTGCACAATGCGCGCGGAGTGTGCAGTTTCTGTTTTAGTTTCGTAATTGAAAAGCTTTTTAATTGCACTCCACTTAGAGCGGCCGCTGATCCATTTGCATATTCTTGAGAAAAATTACAGACGATAGGTTGCCCGCGAAGTGTTCGTTATTTTTAGCAACACAATGGAGCACAGCCCACAGGTTGCTGAACTGATGTAATCAGCCGGAGCGTGCATACCTAGCTAATTGCAAAAATGTCAACTCAGATGTAAATTATGGGATACCTTAACTCTAATTAATGATCAGCGAAACTGTGGCTTCACGCCGAGAATTCGTTCATAATAATTATGTGCATTCATTGTAAATTGTAATATGAGGAACAGTTACCTGCATGAAACAATTGCAGCCACGTACAAGACCACGTACAAGAACAAAACCAACAATGGGGACATTATGCACTTTGCCTTTATTACTGTCATGTATAGGGTGCTCTGGAAGGATACGCTGCATAAATTAACAATCGATACTATAGGCTCGTCATAATAACTTCTTTGTTCACGGTGGTGCTTTTATAATTCCTGCAAGATTTGTTTATGGCCAAGGACACGAAAGGGCAGGTAATAAGGAAATAATAAAAAATAATGACTAGTTAATTGTTATTGATATTTTGTACTGTGCCCTTTTGTCTAATAACTTCGTTTAGCCTTTTCGGCATTGAATCGTATTCTTTGCTTACTTCAGTACGTCAGACCTTTTCGACTATATTTTTGAGTTCGCTTGTCGAATTCTTGGCTTGCATTGAAGAATTCTGTTCGCTTTTGGATTCCGGGAATGTTCGATAAGGCTGATTTTAGGTAAGAATAGCGATGTTTCCAAGCTCTTGTATTCTGCTATAAGAAAAAAGAGAAGTTTATTAATTGTTGAAAATATAAATTCATCATCATCGCTCTGTTAAAAAACCTCTCGGCGACAATTAGAAGAGATAGACAGAAACTACTGAATAGACACATTGCAGAAACTAGTTTTATTTCAGATGCCTAACTAAAAAAAATAGTCATACTGCCTATAGAATAATAGGATTCTATTTTAATTTGAGACTTTAGAGCGTAATCTGAAAAATATTATATTGTCTTGAAATAAAAGTTTATTTATTATAAGTTAGTTTGATGGAATATTCGTCTAGATTTTCTTTAGAAAATCAGGGATAATAAGATGTTTCAAAATCGTTCAGAGTCTGTCAGGAGATGTTTTATGTAATAAAAATTAAACAAACCACTTATTGTGGCTTAAAAGAATGCAGACTATTTTAATTAATCTTTTGTTGCGTATTAAAATTATCGAACAAATCTTTAACCAACTTTAAACTAACGTTTCTTATTTAAAATTTGCGATAAGGTGACATTGAATAAAATGAAAATATTTACTATGCTAATTTTTTATGTTCGTAGAAGCAATTGATAATTGCGTATAAATTGGCCTATGGCAAAAGTTATCTCGTGAACTGAAATTCTCGTGACATTTAATCTGAAGATGTTTTCTGACACGCGTCTATTAATAGAGATAATTTCATATTGGTTTTCTTATATTTGTAAAGCCGAAGTGAAAATATTTGGACACTATAAATGTTTGAATGGTATACAGCCAAAGTGAAAACAAAAATACAGACTAAGTGCGTAGAAAGGAACAAATTTCGGGAGGAGAATAAATAAAATTTGATCTGTAAAATTGAACTTTTTTTTCAGTTTGATGCAAATTATTTTTATAAATTTCTTGAAAATTTTGAAAATTGGAAGTTAGTAGGTTGATGGTTTATTAAGTTATTGTGCCCCACCGTCTTCGAAAAAGTAGTTTCAAGAAATCAACGTTTGAACATTTTTGTTCCTAGCGTGCTCAATATAGTGTCCCTTATATGACAATTTTTTTTTATTTTTTTTTAACCGATATGCATAGCCTCTACATTTTTTATAAATGCTAAATGATTCTTTGTCTGAGGAAGTATAGAAGGGTTGCAATTAGCTGTGAGAATCTATCTACCATCGGGCATGGCCACGGGTTGACGCGTTCGGGATTTTTTTAAAATATACACGTGTTTTAGTATGGACAAGTTTAAATCGCAAGTCGGCACGGGTTACCGTTAATTAAACGGGCTAATATTTTTTCCTAGACAATATAGGGTTATTACGAAAGTTTTAAGAAGGTATGCGTAAAAATATATCGAACTTAAAATTTAAGGGACACCCTAGTGTTCAAGTATGATTTTTGGCCATTCAAAAATTTATAGTACAGCCAATTCTGTGAAAATGTTCTTAAATATTCATTCTATAAACATATGCAGAACAAAAAATAAATAAAATAAAATTACAAGAGGATGTAACCCCTTATATTAATGACGCCTAAACAATTTTTTAAGGCTGTTATACTGTCTGATATTAAATCTAATTATCTTAATATTTTCTTCTATCTTCCAGGATAATTTGGATATCCTTTGCCTAAAGAGTCGCCTTTTGGTCGAACTGTTAGGTAAGTAACTGCTGAAGCAAAGGGTTCCTTTTGTCTGTTTAAAATGAAAAAATTTTCAAAAACGTCTTTGCAATTAAAAAGTCTTTCAGCTAAAAAGGTACTTTCCCTATCGGCAATTCCCATGTGCTTCTCAGCTGGAGTCAGTTTGCAGTGTAAAAAGGACGAAAATTAAAAAAAAGCGATTTATGCCACTTGCCCCAGAAAGCATAAAGCAGCGAAAAAAACACGGGACAAAAAATGGAGAAAAATTTATTCAACTCGTTCTCCCCATTCCTACTTAATGTACGTGGGTACAAAATATTCCAGTCTCCTCCCACAGGATAATAAGCTCCGGCAGCACTTGGGCGAAAGGAGCGTTGGTGAATGGCTTGGTGGTGGCTTCGGCCGGAATAGACGATAGTTGGGATTCCCGAGGCCGGACACTAAACCCGGGAGGTGAGCCCCACGGCCCACCGAAAGCTCCCGGAATGGGGACCATATCCCCTTGTCATTGTGTAATCAATACACGGGCGCATGTCTGTTCCCCCATTCAAATCCACTGTACAGGAAACTGAATGGACGTAGAAACGAAATGGGGACGGCGCTTTAGACAAAAGAGAAAATATCACGCGACTATCCCCCGTCAGAAGCAACGCAAGAGAGCAACACTTTATGGTTGTCAGCAAGGACAATGGGACCCTTTCCACCCTTTTCCACCCGCGGGAACATGCATCGCCAGTGCATGAATTGTAGGCGGGGGCGGAACACCATAATTAGATATATGAATATGTTGTACGTTTCCAAATTGCCCTTTCTATGTTTGTCGATGTTTCTGCTTTCCTCCTGTTTTTGGGAATGATCCTTCCAGGCAGTGAAATTGCTATCGATTTTATTTTGGCGACTAACTGACCCCGATAACTAGCCGTTTAGCCCTGATGGGTTCAAGTACCTCTGGTGGCGCCTATCGTACCATCATATCGTAGAAGGCTCTTCGGAGTCGCAATAATCGACATTTTGAAATCAGTTAACACCTAAATGAGTAGTTATTATCACTTTGCTCCGCCCTCGACGAGCATTTACCCTGGTTTTCTATTTTCGATTTTATTGCCATTTTATGACAATGGTGACGAAAATATCAGTTTTTGCTGTGTCGTTTTTATTAAAATGTGCGCGAAGCTCAGCAACATCGACAAAAACATTTCATTCTGTTGTTGAAGTAGGTTTATACCCCCGACAGAAGGTCTTTAAAGGTCGTAATGTGTAATGAGTGATATTCCATCAAAGGGATTTTTACTGTAAGTGACTCTTTATTGTTGTGGTTTAGATAAAATGAAGATAAAACGATGGAATGTTTTCTTTTATTGATGATATTGTGTCAGGGCTGTCTGCAGACGATATAAGATGTATGTGGGTTAATGATTTACGAATTGATTGTTATATTCTTAGCTACCGCACTCTTTTATGTACAGAGAATATTGCTTCGAAACTGAAGCTTTACGAGAAAGATATTTTCCTGAAAGAAGAACTCAACGCCTTTTAGGGATTGTCAATGTTTACGAGAGTTTAGGTAATTCTAAAAGGTATGAATATATTCCAGTGGAAGACAAAGATTCATTCCTGGAAACTACTCAAACGATTTAAGTTATGTGGGTTTAAAGATGAAATTAGCAGAGGCCCGTATTTATGAAAAAGCCTTTTGATGTGTTTCATCATCAAAGCTACCTGTAATACCAATAATAATCTTGGATGGTAAGGATTTCGCCTTCAAGGAGACCAAAGAAACTTAAGGTTTTTGAAAAAAAAACCAGGCGGTAAAATTTAAGTTTCTTTAAGAAATAATAAAGCTAGAACCTTGGGTTCCATTATAAATTCGAATGTGAATCCATAAGGTTTGACCATTGCAGTGTAAAAAATTACTCCTAAACTCTTTTCAATGGTTAATTTAAAGGTACGGACGATATCGACATTATTGAAGATTCTTATTTTGACAATATATATAAAATAAAGAGTTGTTTGAATTTATGAGCCAAGCTAAATGATAATGTCGTAAAATAAATCAAATTTTGATTAAAAAATGTGCATATGCCCTGGTTTAGCATTAGTGAGATAGAAGTTTAAACCAATAAGAGCTTACACCAATAAAAGCTATAAGAAAAATCGTTTATATGCAGCAATGAATTGGATTATTGAGTTACATAAAGAAATATACCAATGCCAAATAAGTTGCCGTCATTGTAATATTCTAAAAACCTTGCATACTAATTAATTGCTAATGCTCGCATATAGGCCGGCTGCAATTAGTAAATTTACAAAATGGTATTGCGAAAGAAAAAAACGAATGCTTATTAGCATATGTAAGGAAATGAATATCTCGAACAATTCGAATGAGAAATACAACCGTCAACGCCAGTAAAGTTGAATGCAAAATGTATCGAATTGATTATATACTTATGCGACGGTAAGTTGTGTTCTTAAAATGCGATTTATCTGTCTCTCGAAAGCGTATTTAATTTGTATGTTTAAGCAAGTGAAAATATTTTCGTTTGATTTGTCGCTGTCGTATGCAAAAATTGCGTGGAGTATTTTATTTTTGTTGTATACCTAAGATATAAAAGAATCTTTTTTTTTAAGATTTATACAATTACTTAAAAATTAAATGTAAAAATCGAAAAAAGATAAATGAACGGAAATTCATCTCGTAATTAAAAGGAGATGGAGCTAATAATATAAGTATAATATATGTACATATAATTATAAAATGCGTTCATGCTTTAACGCCAGTTAGATTATTCGTTATTGTTTTGTTAGGTACTTGTAGTAAAAAATAAATAATAACACAGGTCAACACCAAATTTGGTGCCAAAGAAATGGCACATCATTTCTATAGGATTTTTTCCGTAGATTACTAATTCGTAAATGGAAATGCTCAATCACGTCCCATTTTCGAGAAAAATAGGAATAAAAACTACAAAACGCGATATTTTGACCATTTCTGAAAAATCATTATACAAAGTAACGGATTGATGCAGAAACTCATGATGTTGCTCAAATGACAGCTGAAATATTAAGCTATTATATAAAAATACAAAAAGCTTTGAAATATTTCGAAATAATCAGTGAATTTTACTTTATTCTATAAACTGATTATTTCATACAATGGATAACGAATAAAGAACACGGCAAGTGTACACTCATGAAAAACTTGTTCGTCAAGATGTGTAAAAAAGGCTATAGAGGATAAATTGTATTTGATACTCCTAGATTAAGATTCAGGCTTTCATTTAAGCCATGTTAAAACCTTCTATGATGAACCTTTATTTTTTAATGATTTTGTAAAAATTACCAAAATACGGTCTTTTGTATGTTTTGACTCTATTTTTCTCGAAAATGGGACGTGATTGAGCATTTTCATTTACGAATTCGTAACCTATGGAAAAAATCCTGTAGAAATAATATCCCATTTATTTGGCACCAAGAAAAAAAATTAAATTTGTTGACCAGTAATAATTCGTTGATTTATGAATACTAGAATTGACTAATATTATTTTACAAATGTCATACTTATATTATATATAGCCGTGAATTTGACCACTTTGGCCGTGATTTCGAATTGTGATAATATTAAAATTTTTCATCATGTCGTATTTGGTATATCACATTTCGATACAATTTTATTTCTAATTATAAATGAATGAGTACAATGTACGTACAGTACATATATCAATTTTCTAACCGCAGAAGTTGCTTTCAATGGGATTAACAAAACTTTGTAGAAAAACTTACTAACTAAGTATAAGAAGAAAATCCCTCTCATAGGATTAACTTTCGGCTTAGTGTGTCGAGAAATATCTTTCGAGTTTTCTCATAATTTCTTTGACCAAGAAGCAAGGACTTAATAGAAACTTCCAGTCCTTCATAAATTTTCTCAAAACTCTTTAGCCTCTTACCCAAGAGAAATTTCCTTTTTCCCCAATAACTCCAAATTTGCTACCCAGATGACCTTAAAGAAAAAAAGGAACGAAGTGAAAATACCTTCGAAGTGAATGTTTTTCCTAATTAAAAAGTTTGAAAAGTTCAAGCTCCTTAAATTGCTTCTTGTTACGAAAAAACAATTAGGTCCTCAAAGTCGTTTGAGAAAGGGACACGAACGACATTTACGACGTTACATGAAAGACGGTGAGCACATGGTTTCCTTATGCAAGCTCAGCTAGTTCCAACTTTCTGTGAAGTAAATATTGCCGAAGTCGGGATAAAAACAGACGGAAAATTCGTAGGTGGCAGTGGCCGGGAGAGCTTTTGTATCCCTGTTTTCCACATCAAGGACATTCAGAGGGCTTTTCCGAGCTTTTTTGCGAAGGACTTTTAACAGCAGCTCTCTTCCCAGCAGCTCAGAGATAGTCTGAGAATTTTTTTACGTAGTTCGACAGGATTTCGCCTTGAAGACAGATTTACTCTGCGTTGTCTAACAGTGCGGAAGTGTTGATAATCAGTTTTTCTTGGTGAAGTGGGCTTTGCAGCCAATTTAACCCTTTTCTCTCTAATTAATAGTGAAATAATGTCACTTCTAGTGGCTTATAAAAATTTAGTGGCGGCGGTAGAAAAACTTTCGAGTGTGATTTTGTCGATGGAGCACCAGGACTTCCTAAACGTTTCGTTGTAAATAGAAAGGTGCGGCGAACCCGACTGCTCCCGAATAAACGACAAATCTAAAACCCGTACGTATCTTGGTACCTATCCTCTTTAAATTGAAAATAAATCGATATACAAATTTACGGATGTCATCATAATATGGAATTTTCCACGATAGTCCCCTCTTTATTATTCCCATTTTTTGTGCGGAGGGCAGTTGGCCCCAAAATTAATTCAAGTTTCGACAATAATCGTCGTTGTAATTACTCAGATATTCAAATCGATAAATGGGTTTAAGGGCCAATCGATAGTGATGCCAATATACGTTTTATGGTTTTTTTTTATATTAATTAGATCATATGCGCTCTGCTTTAAAAAGTTGCATATAGTTGTTCTCTCGTGGGTTCGCAAGAGGTGTGCTTTCCTGTTCACGCAACCAGGAAGTCATGCCATGAATAAATGACGACGTGCTTCTGACCCAGCCACGAGTTGCAGTCTGTGGCCTATACCAAAAATACATTTATTTCCGCTTTTAAGAGCTAATTAATACTAATAGGAAGTCCCGTCCCGATAAGGATGGGTCCACATTTTCTTTTTTACGTTTTTCCTACCAAGGCCCTTCGCACTACGCACTACGCACTAAATTTGGTGGTTGGGTGGAGATAGTCGCCAGAGATTTCCTACTGCGTAATATCGATTATGAGTGCAGAGTTTCTTTCAACACGTTTATTTTCTTTACTTTAATTCATTTGATTTTGAAATCTAAGGTGTGTGGGAGGTATTTGCACTTTAAAAGTTAACAAGTCATAGGGAAACCCCCACTTGTCTGGCGAATGGCCTTATGTAATTGGATGTGGCGAATTTATTTCGAAGACATGTACCTTGGTCTTTGGATCCACAGTCCTGATGCTGCGCAAATTGAGTTCTAGAACAATCCCATTTCGGAAGGAAAACTAATTTAAAAGTTGAATGACAAATTTTGTATTTCGTTTCCTCGATTCTGAATATCCAACAAATTCATTTACATGATTTAGATGGCGCAGAACCTTTATTCGATTTTTACTGTAAAGGTAGTGAATTCGGTTTCATCTAGATGCATAGTACATTGACAAACAAATTTAATACTAGCAACAGCAACTAGCAAAAGTAGGTTAAATATGAGACTGCAAAGCTGAAAAGGAATTTTTTTTTGTAAATTATAATTAAGCTTTCATTGCTTTAAAAAATCTATTTGTGATAATCAGAATAATATATTATGTTAATTAAATGAAGAATATATTTTTTTGTTAGACGTAATTACTTCGACAGTTTATTATGGCTTAAAAACATTTCGTGACTATGGTAATAAGCTTTTAATAGAAATTATTTTAGTTAGTAGAAAGCACCACAGAGCCAAACTTTTACGAAATTTTCAAAGTAATGAAAAAAAGGTTTTTGAAACGTAACTAAGTATTACTTAAAGAGTCTGTAGATATAAATTTAATACAAGAAATATAAATTTTTCCAATTGTATACATTGTAGCGAGTTCAATTTTCATTTAAAACAGAAAAAACCCAGGCGATTCACTTTTATTTTTTTAATAAAGTAGCTCTCAAGCGCATACTAAAATTCACATAGATGTGATACCGACCACAATAATGGTTTATTGTGTGAACCAGAAGTTCGGGAACGGCGGATTATCTTGACAAATACACTTTAAATTAAAAGAATCCAATCATACATTACACTATATTAGTTTAACTTAAAACATTTTTAAATTATTGTAAATGGTATTGTAATCGTCGTTAATTGGGTCTTACATGCCCATGTCTCCAGCCAATCATCTTTCAAAATAGGCGTTAAAATAAAAAATTCTGAAAGACAAAATATTCATTCATATTCATTTTTAGAAAAAAAAATATTTCCTCTCACTGTGCTACTTTTACTACAGAAGAATAACTTGAAAATAGACCATTGTACACATTTAAAACTATTAATATAAATGTATAATATTAAATTATGAAATGGAAATATATTTAACGCCAAAAAGTCTCAACTTGCAAGAAAGTATTAAGAAAATGTCATAATGCATTGCATAATAAAAATGAATAGCTCAGCGATTACAAATCACAATTTTCACGGTTATGCAACATTTTTATTTTAATATTCCATGAAAGAATCAGCGGATATTGTACAGTGTGCAATTCAACAATTTAATTGCTAGAAGCTAATTTGTTAAACACATTTTTTGCATCAATACAATTTTTAATTACTAGTAAGTGTACATTTCTAAACGCAGAAAATTAACATAGATTCCTGATGACGTCAATAATACATATAACGACAGTGTATTTAGCATAACTATTTGTTTTTAATTTTGCACAAGACTATAATTTTTTATAGTTTGTAAAAAACGTATATTACTTAATGGAGATTGGAATTTGACGATTTTTTTTAACCCTTATCCTGTGTTCGAAAAAACTAACATACAACGTGTTTATGGGTGAAATCAGCCCAATAGAATTTTATTCGTTATTAATACATTTAACACATTTTATAGTTACATTAGAATGTTTCTTGCATATGAATGCACTACATTGATTGCATCTGTTTGAGTATTTCGTACTATTGGGCAATTGGGGGCAAAGGTAAAAGCGTGATCGTTTCAGGTTCTTCGGTGGATCCTCCCTCGAAACACTACCTTGCGCAGATTTCATTACCGACTTCGCTTCGTATGTTCTTGGGCATGATTTTCGACGCGTTATCTCCTCATTGATTGTCCTATTACGACATAGTGAACAAGGATTTGGAGAAATCAAATCTTCAAATAATTTACCTGGCTACTCATTTTTCACCAATGTTTTACAATACTATTTCACGTTGAAAACAAAACCGCTTCAAAACTTATATGGGTAAATTTGACCCAATAACACCAGCAACGTAACTTTTTCTGCTGCCAACAGACTAATAAGCAAAAATTAACGGAACCAATAAAAAACCGTTTATTTCAAAAAGTGAGAAAAAGTTACTAAATTAGGGGCTGCCACGTATGAATTTTTACAGGCCAGATTTATATGAAGTACACGTTGGGCAATTTTGACCCATAAACACAGGACAAGGGTTAAGTACCTAAGTCATTAGTTTTTTTTTTGAATCTGCAATTTTGAATTTTAAACTAGCGTAAATCACGTTTCTGTTTTGTAGTTGGTTTATGGAGAAATAAATACCGAAGTAGGTCAAAAATATATCCATATATTTTTTCTTTGTCTAAACAATATTGACTTTTGGCTGTAATGTTAAAATAGTTGTAACTTTTGGCAAATTAGTCATTGCAATACATCTCAATTCGTTATTTGCTACGTGCATTTATTAACCAACAATTGTTGTTCATTTTATTTGTAAATAAACACTTATAAAATATTATTTGATCGCAGATCAAGTTTTTCCCTTTTGTCAATTTTTATGTTTTAATACCAAAGTATGTATGTATAATAAAATCTTTGTGAGTTGAACGCATAAAAATTCTTTCATTGTATATGCCACCAAATTCCTATCAATCATTGCAAAAACATAAACCATCTTTTGTTGCCAACGTATAATGTGTTTTATCCGGGTGCTAAAACTGGATAAAAGGCCAGTGCTAATTGTGAGCATAAACAAATAACGATCAAAATCCGCTCACATTCAATTCATTATCAATACTTGGAAAAATCTATTTACTAAAGAACGTGCTTATACTCTGCTAAAGTGGAAATATTTCGCGAATTTCCATTGTTATGTGATCGAGACATGAAAATTGCTCAAATTATTTTGCCTTTTGAAAAATACCACATAGTCGATATGAGTTTGACAACACTTCGATTTTTTCCACATGATTTCGAAATTATTTAAATGAACTCAATTGCAGTCGCTGCGCCGAGATGCCGAAGTTTATGTCTGTTGCGTAATTTATGAATAGATTGACTCACAAGGAGACACCCATTTCTTTGTGCGCCTTATTAAACGTGAATGAAGTCGTCACGCTCATTTATTTGCCGACAGACTCATTTGGGCTCATAAACGAAGCGACGTGCGGGCGCACACCGAATTGACTCGAAATCGTTATGATGTCAAGTTCAAGGTTCCTCAAGGAGAAAAATAGATCTGGATCCATTTGCATTGTTTATAAATTCACTTGACTCAGGCCAGGAATGATTTCATAATTCTTGAGTTGGTTGAAGTTCTCTTCTGTGGTTCTGTTTTGCATTGTTTTGGCTTGAATTCATCTCAATTTTCAATTTTCTTAGTAATTTTCAATCATAATTAATGAGTTTTACAAATAGAAGGTAATTTTGCCGGATTACATTAAGGATATTTTTGGAGGTCAGTCGTATTTGCAGAAAATACCAGAACACCAGATGTAATGAACGGGTTAATGGAGGTTCGTTTCTGTAATTGATTTTCTGTAATAAAATCCGTTCAACATGCGTCGGATGCAAATGACGTAATATCTGAATAGACGAATTAAGACGAATTCACGTAGGAAACGAACTCCAATGAACTTGCGATGATAAACCCACATTATGACTTGTAGTTATTGTAGAGTTCTGTTTAATTTCCTACAAATTAAACTGAATAATAAATGTTATTATAATTGTATAATTCTTATGGGTAGTGGGTGAATTTCTGTAGTTCGTCCATGTCACAAATATTTCTGTAATACTAATAAGTTTTTGGTATCTTATATTCGCAATTAATTCACTGTACGTTCTAAATTTTGAATAATAAGAATTCAAAACTTAATTTGAATTTTTAGAATGTTTGGAAAGAAAAGAGAAATTTTCATAATTTTAAAATATTGCTAAACTTCAACAGACCTATGTATGCCACGATGAATATCAACTGTGATTGATATCGTCAAAAGACACCATATAAATGGACGGCCCAATAATTCTTCACAGTAGCAGTTGAAACCAAATTGCTATATGTTTTTTAATGAATTATTAATATTGACTAAAGCTAATATACTTATATAAAATTAAAAATAATACTTTGAGGAAATATTTTTGTTCTCAAATGGTTTCCACTCAACGTAGAAAAACAGTGCTTTGGTAAACTCTGAAGTGTAAAAGTACTGAAGTGGTCTTTAAAATTTTCATGTTTAAAATTGAGTAGATTTTTCCTATTCTATGTTATATTAACACCAAAAGGCGAATTTTAAAAATAGAACTTTATTTATTTTACAAAATTACATTTCTAATCCACGAAAAGCTCTCGTTAATAAAACACACAGATTAAGTATGTATACTTTTCGCGAATTTTCTAAAACCAATAATTCTCTGACATATCTTGTGTAAAGCGACGAGGATTTATCCACGTCGTTATTTAATTCGTAATAAAATATACTCACCCATCCAGAAAAGAGCTGCTAATAATATTCGCAAATCGTTTGGAGCAGATAACGTGCTCCCCGGACGGCTAAGCAAATTTTCGAAATGGCAAATAGCATATAAAACGTCACGTTCTCACGCCCGCGTGGACTTAAGGGTGCCTGCCAATTCATAGAAATGTTTAACCTTCAGCACTTTACACTTTGTTGGGCAGCATTTTAAAATATCCCTGACTGGTTGTGAGTAATTGCATTAAAGGTAGATAATCTGGCGGCAGAAAACTGCTGCGACATCGATGATGTGCTAAGAAATTCTGACGAAGCCTCATAAGATACGAACGTGTGTCACCCGCGGCGAAAGAAAACCTCTTCCGGTTAAAATATTGTATAAAATTCCGGAATTCCGCAAGTATCTAATTTTTTCTTCTGCTCGATGGTAGGCACGACAAAAATTCCTTATTTCCGTTTATTGATTTCCCGCTGTTTGAAAGAAATAGAAAATTTCTACCGATCGGAAGATTGTAAACATGTTGCATAATAAAAATGGAAATTGCGAAATCAAAACTGCGGTTGAAAGATTAATTCGTCTATAAAGTGAACCGAGGGGACTCCTTAAGAAGTATATAAATTATCCTGGGCACGAATCCTTCAATCGCCCCGTCACTATAACGTAGCCCCAATCCACCCGGGAACTCCTTTCTGGTGCGTGTCTGGATTGCCAAGTTGCGAAATGCCCCACCAATTGTGGGCCTCCGGCATCATGCAATATGCATTCACCACCCCGAGGGGACCGAACGATGTTTAATATCCAGAGCAATTTGTACTGAAGTAGTCGATTGATTTTTCTGGGTGTGTAACTCGATACTTCGAAATGATTGAAATTAGAATGAGCACAGATGAGAAGATGCAACCGATTCGAAGTTAGAAACCACTAGAGTACGATATACAATCTAATTAGGACAAAATATAATATAATAAAATATTTACATTGTATACGAAACCTGAAAAAAGATGTTTCTGTAGGTTGGATAAAATATCAGAAATTGATTCCTTTTTGATTCCATATGAAATAAATATATAGTATATATGTATATGTATATATATATGGGATATAACGAATCTTGTACACAATAAAGGCCGATTTTGATTCGACTATACGTTTATTCCGCCAATATCTCGGCTTAGTTAAAAAATGGGAGGAATTGATCAAGAGGGTGGGGATATAGGGGTTACGTTATTTATATAAAAATGGTTTGGACGCGATATATTTCGTATTTCTTAATTGCTATTGATCAAACTTAACGTACACATTGACAATATGTAGTTCTAAATCGTGTATCAAAATGGGAGTGATCGATCAAAGGAATGCGGGGCCCCATCAGTTTCTAAAAATTATTTTGTTACCGCGATAACTGCCGCATTTCTTAATGGATTTTGATTCAACTTTGCGTATACATTTATTGGCTCGATATTTAGGTCATATTAAAAAATTGCGGGGTTTGGGAAAGGGGGGGGCGCTATATATTTTAATTTATTTCCATGTATAATGGATCATATATTTTTTAATCGATTAAATCAAGTTCGTTGTCCAAAGGGATTTGTGAAGGGAATGGGGTCAGGTTTTTGGGTTTTTACCGCATTGAAATCTACTTCTTCGCTCTGGTTGCTGCCGAAAGCTCTTTTTTTTAATTATCAATTAGTGGGAAAAAATTCATAGACTAACTTATGTGCCTAGTTAACACCCTGGAATCCAACATTAGAGAAAAACTTGAGAACATGAATTTGCCTCCTTTCATATAGTTTTCCTAATATTCAAAGATAACGGCTAGGACCAGCTGATTTTAGTTTAGACTATACATTGCAAACTTTAAGCAAATTAAAACAAAGTTGGTTGAAAACTACCTTCCTGAACTCCTTCAACTTATAAGAAATCTTACCCAAGAAGTGCTCCTGAAAACATCCGAAACGATATGGAGCATATACTGTTATCAATCAATAATATTTTTAAATTTCCCTTATCTCTGATCTGAGGGTTCAATTTAGGTTTGGGAAACCAAGAGATATATGTATATATTTCAAGGTTTCATATGATACCCAAAAAAATCGACCTTTCTACCTTCATTTTTGAATAACTTTGCATAATACAAAAAAAAGTAATACTATGTATGAATTCTCAGAAATTGTATAGAACCGTGTATTAAAATTTTTAGTGTTTTGGACAATATGTATATGGTACTTCTTTATTTATTTTCTAGTTAGTTCTCTTTATTGAACGCTAATTTTTCGCCTAAATCTGAATTTAATGCATCTAAGGCGGAACATATAAAACTTATCACCGGCAATACTATGATAAACTATATATGATTTGTTACCGTTGGAAAACGGGATCAAGGGTTATATCTGGAGCCAATCCCCCCCCCCCTTTTTTTTTGTGTCGTCTTCTATGTATGCGAAAGGAGACCAAGACGCTGCAGAGAGATCTTTCGTTTCAGAGCAGCGACGGAGTAGTGTTGGTGGAGACTCGGGGCGCCTATCCCTGGACGAGACTCGGGGCTGTGGAAGACCGTCGAGGCAAGACCGTGGAGAGCTCCAGGTTGGGAGTTGGCTGGGCCAAGCCGCAGTCGGAGTCGAGTTGGAAGAAGTTGAGGTGGTCCATTACTGTCGCCTACCTTCGGGCGCAGTCGGAGTCGAGTTGGAAGAAGTTGAGGTGGTCCATTACTGTCGCCTACCTTCGGGCGCAGTCGGAGTCGAGTGGAAGAAGTTGAGGTGGTCCATTACTGTTGTCTACCTTCGGGCGCAGTCGTTAGTCGAGACGGAAGGAGTTGGGGTGGCCATTACTATTACATATCCTCGGGCGCACTCGCTTATAAGGTGGAAGGAGCCGATATACCCTGCTATTGGGAAGTTACGGAAAGCTAGCACAGACGCAACGAAAACTGAGATGAACAACAGAGGTCATCGCGGACGTATCAAGACTTGGGATGGACAACAGAGGTATAGATGGATGAAGAAAATAACTACTGAACGACGGAAGCGGTTTATTAGATAGTATAAGTATGTAGAGTATTAGAGTAGCGCAGCCTAAAATATTTCTTTTATATTGTAATTGGTAATTGTATTGTTAGAGTAGCACCCATCATTGAATTGATTGGAGTAGGGTAGCTAAGATGTTTATTCTTTTATTCCAAAATGTAATTCTAGTGTGAAATGTAAGATCGCTGTACACCGGCAAGGGGGTTCGAGAGTCGAAGTTGGGGGCCGCGTTACGATATTGCGCGTTATGGCAAGGGGTGCTTAACTCAGTAAGGAATTAGCTAATCACTTAGAATGTTTTTTTTTGAAGCAATCGCCTGGTCCCAGCCCTCTCTATGCCGCAAGTCGCTAACCCCGAGGAAAATCCCCGATTCCCGATCGAAGTACTGAAGGCACCGCGCGGAAAAGGAAAAGAACCTACAGGAGGCTTCAGTCGAGGGGACCGACCGCAACCCGGAGTAGGTGATCGCAGCACCGCGCCCCAACGCAAATGCTGAAAAGAAAAACTCCAACCTGATTGAGGAAAACTCCGAAATGGCGAAATGGAAAAGAGCCTTAAGGCATTGCCGTCCAAGATCGAATAAAATCGGCAAGAACGAGCGCAGCCATCGGAAGTCGGAGTTGGGCCGGGCCGATCGGAAACCTCCGGTAGGTGAAGCGGGCGGTCCCCATAAGTCAGTCCAGGAGGAGCAGTGAAGGAGTGAAGTAGTGGAGTGGTGAGGTTGAGTCGCGCGTCTATATTTTTTCCTGAGAGGACGAACACGAGGCAGGCGGAGGAGTTTGCGAGGGAATCGTAAGGAGCTGGAATCGGGATAGGAGAAAATTCATCGGAGCCCGTCCGAGGAAGGGGATTCGGAGGAGAGGGAGTGCGACAGACAGGCGGAGCGAAGGAGGATCGCCTGGAAAATTCAGGATTGCCGACGGCTTTAAGAGGGTGGCTGGGCCAGGCTACCAGGGACCTCGGCGTGGTCGGGCAAAGCCCGCAGAAGTTAAGTACTGCTTTCCTTGTTTTCTTTTTTTTATAGATCTTCCTTTTTCCTTCCTTTCGCCCCGGCCTTTTTCTCGAGCCACCTCGCCGGTCTCTTGATTTTCCCGAAGGTTCTTGTAGAATCACGTAATTTCTTTAGCGTTCTTTTTCTATGGCGATACCTCCCAGTAGGGGGAAAATAATCAATTGTAACTCTTCTAGTTTTTTTTGTTCGTAATATCCTCCGGCGGGAAAAGAAAAAAAATAATATGTTTGAATTTTGTAATGCCCAGTGGGGAAGTTAGGATAATATAGTTGAATTTTCTGGAGTCTGAGTCTTTTCTTCTTTTTTTTTTGTTAAGAGTTGGTTCTCGGTGAGCCAGGGGAAAAACCGAGTGGCGCCCAGGAGTAAGTACGATCGGCTGGAAGAAGGAAAAAAAAAAACAGAAAAAAAAAAAAATCGAGGCACCCCGTCCCCATCTCCAATCGCTAGCCGGGTGCTCGTGCGAAAAATCTTGCACGTAACATTTTGGCGCCCAACGTGGGGCTCGATATTTCAGAGTGTAATTCAGACAGGCAGCCGATCGTTGAATTTATCAGAGTAGTGAGTGTGATCAGTCGGGAAGGAAGTAGTCGCGGAGTACGATAGTGTCGTGTAGTTACAGGCCGGGTTAATTTGCAGAAAAGGAAAAATTGTGGAAATACTCCTGTTATTAAATGTTTGTTTTATTGTCCGGTAAAGGTGGAAATCGAATATCAGTGTTGCTTTAATTTCTGGAAGACCAGATCGGCGGTGAATCTGGCAGGCTCGTGGGCCGAAAGGGGCCGGAAAATTGATTCGGAGTTTTGTGCGATCGCTAGGGATTTCTGTTTCTTCCTGCGCATTTGTTTAGAGTCCCGGTCTATCCCCGGATAGACGCAGTTTTGCTGAGAAAAAAAAATTCATTATTCCATTGCATAGCCGTGTTGCACAGAATTTTTTTTTGCTCGCCCGAGGATACGGCGGCGCTCCGCGCTGGGAGTTGGGGCGTTGCGGTAAATTGCTTGGAGCCGCTGCTCGGTGCCTTGGCAGTTGCCAGCCGATCGAGCGTCGCGGTACAGTTGTCAGTGGCAGAGTGCAACTTTGGCTTCGTGAAATGGTTGTTGCAGGATCGAATTAAATTAATCTTAGCTATCTATGTGGAATTATGTTAAATTATTGATTGGAAATTAATTGAGTGGCCCTCCGTGGTGAGTAAAATATAGCCGTAATTGTCTCCTCAAGGTTAAGGGAGCTGTGAAGTTTGTTGTTGCATAAATTAATTTGAATTTTTCGTGCCTAATTATTTCTTATATTTTTAGCGGTTTTGTCTCGATCGGGGATTTGTTTGACCCCGGGTATTGCTCCTGTTGGCCGATGCACGCCTCTTCTGCCCTTGGGGATTTGATCTGTATTCCGGCATGAATGGCCCTATGCTGTGTAGGATTCTGGAAGTGTGAGCATAATTAGTGATCGTCAGGTGGGAAGTGTGGGCCGAGAAGGTGGTCGCTTGTGCAGTAGAATTGTTTTATTTGTACTCCAGTTTTCGGTGAGTCGAACAGGAGTTTCCGAATTGGAGCTCCTCTTTTCTTGTTTTCTTGCTTAGGGTAATGCATGCAGTTTTGAAAATTAGTTTTAAGGGGACTGAAGCATAATAATCAGCGAAGCTGGCTGGAAGTTGGAGACAATTGGAGTAGTTTGAGTTTGCTCGCGTGCTCCTGGCTATCATTTGGCATTGGATCGTCTCGCGACAGAGTGGAGCCTTGGGGATTTAAGGGAATTTTTTTTTGAAGCGAGAATTTTTTTTTTTTTTTGCAGAGCTGGGGGGAAAATTTATTGCTATTATTATATTGTTATTATTATATCGTTATTATTATATTGTTATTATTATTATATTGTTATCATTATTAGTTATTAGTGTGTAAGGGAATACTGGCCACGCTTTTTTTTTTGTGTGGCGCTATATTTTTTGTGTTGCTGCATTGTTCTTTTGGGATCGCAGCGGAGATCGCGATCGGATTAGTGATACCTGCGGATAGATTCATTGGATCATTTATTTATTTATTTCGGTTTTGTCGCAGAGTCTTCGGTTTTTTTTTGATTCTTTTGTTGTTATAGTTTTGCCGTGCGGTTCTTGTCGGGGCCCCGATTTACTGGGTGGTTAAGGAGCTCTTGAAGCGGGCTTCGGTAGTCGATTCTGTCATTCTAGTTGGGTACTTTGGTATTTCCTTTCGTGGAAATGGAGGTCAATAGGCTGAATCAGGAGGAGCTGGCCTATGAATTGAGTATCCGCGGTTGGCCTGTGGGGAAGGTTGATGAAATGAGAGTGGCCTTAAGGGAGGTCCTTAGGATCGAGAGGGACGGCCAGTCTCTTGTGCTGGAGGCATACCCTTACACCTTTTTGGAGGATGAGAAGGCCCTCGATGCGAAGGTGAAAGAGACACAAGAGCTTTTAAGAACTTTTGAGGGAGACTTCACAAGCTCGGAATATAAAAAGATTTTGACAAAGATTGAATGGGCCTTGCGGAGGTTAGGTAGGACTGTCCCTGCGGGGGAAGAACAAAAGAGTACGCTGGGTCAACTGCGATCAACGATATACTCGGCTCTAGGGTCATTAAAGTTGAAAGCGGATTCTGTGGCCGGTATTGCTGAGGACGAAGAGGAGTCCGAAGAATTTTCAAGTTTCTTGCATAACCCTCCAGTAGCCACAGTGCAAAGTAATAAGGAACTGCCGTATAAGTGGAACGTGAAGTTCTCTGGTGAGGCCGGTCAATCCCTTAACTCTTTCTTGGAAAGGGTAAGTGAGCTTTCTCAGGCTAGAGGCCTGACCAAACCGCAATTGTTCCGTTCTGCGTTAGACCTGTTTACGGGCCGTGCATTGTTGTGGTTCAGGGCTAATAAGCCTAAATTCAATTCGTGGACAGACCTAGTTAGGGAATTGAAGAAGGAATTTCTCCCTAGGGATTACGATGAGCGACTCCTCGAAGAAATAAAGCGTCGCACGCAGGGTAAAGATGAGACCATTGGGGTCTACGCCGCCGTAATGACCACTATGTTTGCTCGCATGAGTGAGCAGTTGCCCGACGGCATGAAATTAAAGATCGTCAAAAGGAACCTTAACCCATTCTACCAAACCCAGTTGGCGCTGCTAAAGGTGGACTCCACCGAGGAGCTTATAGAGCTCGGTAGGCAGTTGGAAACAGTTCGGACTTCAGTGGAATCGTTTGCTCCACCCCCATCAAAAAGGGCCAGTCAGCTATTGGAGCCTGATCTGGCTTATGTAAGCACGACAGTTCCGACAGTCGCAGCCGTAGGTGGGCAGGCATCGCGTAGGTCCGAGGGCTCTCAGCCCAAATGTTTTCGCTGTGGCCGACCCGGACATCTGGCAAGGTCGTGTAACCAGTCTGGCAGGAATATCTCTTGCTTCGGATGTGGCGCGGCCGGCGTGATCCGCCCGAACTGTAGTAATTGCAGGACTTCGCAGCCTAAACAGGCCAATCAGTCTAACACTTCCTCGCAGAATCCCTTCAGTAATGGGCCTAGTTCTTCTCGGGACGGAGCCTCTTCGGGAAACGCAAGTGGGGCTCGATAAGTGCGGGCAGATCGAGCCCAAACAATGTCCCCAAAACCGCCCAGAATAAGATTCCGCAAGCTTGTTGTAGCGCGAAAGCCTTACGCTTATTAGTGGATTATGTATTTGTCGAGATGGACGGCGATAAGCGTCCCCATCTATCAGTTAAAGTTTTTGGATTTGATTTGCGCGGACTGCTGGATTCGGGAGCCAGTAGGACAATTATAGGGGGACCCGGGTGGAGTTTATTAGAAGGTCTGCGATTGGGGATTAGGGCAGCGAGCGCACGTTCGGTGAGCCTCGCGGATGGAAGGACAGTTGATGTGCTGGGTGAGCTCAGTTTGCCGATAGAGCTGGAAGGACGCATTATTGTAGTAGAGGTATTAATTATTCCACAGCTTCCCCAATCTATGATATTGGGGATTGATTTTTGGCAGGCAGCCAACATTTCGGCGAATCTTAGTAGGAATATTTGGAAATTTGAAGGTGAAGATAGTCAAGTTGATTTGTGCGCTCTGCAGAGTCACTCTGTTTTGACCCTTGCTCAACAGGAGGAGCTGAATGAATTGATTAGAGCAGCTAGGGATAGTATGGGCACAAAGCTGGGGTGTACTAATGTGGTCGAGCATGTTATAGAGACCGACTCACCCCCGATCAAGCAACGTTATTACCCGGTGTCGCCTGCAGTGCAGAAGGTCATGAATGAGGAACTAGACAAAATGCTGGAAGCAGGGGTGGTAGAACCCTCGAACAGCCCGTGGTCGTCACCAGTAGTACTAGCTAGGAAAAAGGACGGAACATGTAGGTTCTGTGTCGACTATCGTCGACTAAATAAAGTGACCAAGAAGGACGCTTACCCTCTACCCTTCGTTACCGCGACTCTGGATAAGCTTAGAGACGCGAGGTACATGTCGTCTCTGGACATTAAGTCTGCTTTTTGGCAAGTCCCGGTGGCGGAAAACTCCAAGCCATACACTGCGTTCACAGTTCCGAACCGAGGGTTGTTTCAGTTCAAAAGGATGCCATTTGGGCTGAGTAACTCGCCCGCTACGTGGCAGAGGCTTATAGATAGGGTGCTTTCCGGCTCCTTGGAGTCCCACGTGTTCGTCTATCTGGACGACATAATCATTGTCACTAGGTCTTTTGAGGAGCATCTAAAAGTACTAAAAGAGGTGCTGGAAAAGATATACAAAGCCGGATTGGTCATAAATTTCGAGAAGTGCGAATTTTGTCGCAGCGAGCTCAAGTACCTAGGCTATGTCGTCGGCGAACAGGGGTTGAAGGTGGACCCGGAAAAGGTAAAGTGTATCTTGGACCTTCCGAGACCGAAAACCGTTTCGGAGGTACGCCGTTTTATCGGTACAGTTGCTTGGTATCGTCGGTTCGTGCCGAATTTTTCCACCTTGGTGGCACCTATTTCCGATCTCCTGAAGAAGCAAAGGAAGTTCGAGTGGTCGACAGTCTGTGATGAGGCCTTCCGTAGGGTAAAGGAGTGTCTGGTCTCAGCACCTATTTTGAGTTGTCCGGACTTTTCCCGCCCTTTTTTGATACACACCGACGCATCCGGATATGGCTTGGGGGCCGTACTCACCCAGGAGATCGATGGGGAGCAGACGGTTATAGCCTATTTGAGTCGTTCTCTTAATCGCTGCGAGAGGAATTACTCCACAACCGAAAGGGAGTGCCTAGCCGTTCTGTGGGCGATAGAGAAGTTGAGGCCATATCTTGAAGGTATGCGCTTCACAGTGGTGACTGATCACGCCTCCTTGGTCTGGCTCCATAACCTGCGAGACCCTCAGGGTAGGTTGGCCAGGTGGGCGATGAGGCTTCAGCAGTATAACTTTGACATCATCCACAGAAAGGGCAAGGATCATTTGCTCCCAGATCTGCTTTCTCGATCGGTGCCGGTGCTTGGGTGTGTAGATAGCGCTAGAGCAGAGGATAAATGGTATAATAAAATGGTGAAAATGGTTGAGGGATCGGCAGACAGATATCCGGATTGGAGGCTAGAGAACGGGAAGTTGTGGCGGCATTGTAAGCCGAGGTACCCTTTGTTAGCGTCGGAGAGTGAATGTTGGAGGGAGGTGGTACCAAAGCCCGAAAGAAACAACCTGATATACCGGGCTCATGATGTTCCGACTTCGGGGCATTGTGGTGTACAAAAGACCTTCGATCGCCTCGCCCAGCATTTTTATTGGCCAAAAATGAAGCCCGATATAGTGTCGTATGTCAGACGTTGCAGGATTTGTCAGAGTACAAAGCCAGAGAAGAGAAAACCGAGGGGTCTCCTAGGTCCAAACGCGGTTCCCAACAGGCCGTTCGAATGTTTAGGGGTAGATCTGATTGGTCCGCTTCCTAGATCGAACCGAGGTTTCGTATACATTTTGACGGTGATTGACCAGTTTAGCAAATTCCCCATGCTCTTCCCATTACGTTCCGCAACCGCTAACCTCATCATTCGAGCTTTGGAGGATTATCATTTCTTAGTTTTTGGTGTTCCACGAACAATCATTTGCGACAACGGTGTTCAGTTTCGCAGTAAGGAATTCCAGAACTTTTGTAGGGAATATGGGACCGAAATAAAATACACAGCTTACTATCATCCTCAAGCTAACCCCGCGGAAAGGGTCAACCAGATAGTGAAGGCTATGCTTCGGGCTTATGTGTCAGACAACCAGCGGGTCTGGGATCAGCACCTGGCAAAGGTCGCTTGCGCAATACGCACGTCCACACATGAAGCTACCAAACTCACTCCATATTTCGTCAACTTCGGTCGGGAAATGGTCATAAACGGGAAAAATCATAAGGAAGGCGGAAGCGGCGACATATACGACCCTAACGAGAGGTCTAAGGCTCTGGGTGAGGTGATCTTGGACGTGAAGAAGCGTTTGATTAAAGCTGCTCAGGGTTCCAAGCATTCCTACAATCTACGACGCAGAGAGGAAAGTTTCATGGTAAATGATATGGTATGGAGAAGAAATTTTGTTCTTTCGGATGCGTCCAAGTATTTCAATGCCAAGCTGGCTCCGAAATATATTGGGCCATTCAAGGTCATTAAGAGACCATCGTCATGGACATATGAGCTTGAAGACTCTTTCGGGAAGAACGCTGGAACGTGGCACGCGAAAGACCTAAAGCCCTATAATTCCGCAGTTGATTGAATTTATCGTATTTTATTCTGGTGGCCCCAACAAGGCATCCAACCAGCTTCACTGGGTATCGTCAGGTTGTCGTAAAAGCCGCCTATGACCAGGGTAGTTATGCGGTTGACAAACCTTTTGTTGCTCATTTTTTTATTCTATCCTAGTGGTTTTCATCCCGCATGGTAACTCGCTTCACGAGGATTCCATAAAAGTTTTTTTCCGGTGACAAGACGTTTCCTTGAATTTTTTTTATTTTTAAAAAATTTTGTGTCGTTGAGATCTGGTGGCCTTGCACATTAGCCGTAGGTTAGAGTGGGAGTTGCCAACGACAGGGACCAGCAAGGGGGTTCCCTTTAGGAGGGTAAGGGAGTTAAAATTTTTTTTTTTTTTCCTCATCCCCATCCCTGACCCTAGGTCCGGCAACACCTTTCTTCGATGGGGTCAGAGATGCGGGCAGTGCCGAAAGGCCAACTTCACTTGTACACTGGTGAACGCCGGGATGAGTTGGAAACGTGTACAGCACATAGTAAGCCTACGTCGAGGTTGTTTATTGCAGGGGGCGGCATTGTGGTGGAAGTCCTTTTTTATTCTGAGTGGAAGGGAGACGTTGTAAATTTTCTTCCCTGACTGAGTCGCGTTTAGACGGGTGAATTGCCTCCTACGGTGTTGGGATCGTCCTCGGACGAAGTCCAGTAGGATGCGAAACATCTACCGGCCGTGGGGACAGAGCACTCGACATAGCTAGTACCAAGAATGAAGTTGTAGTGACGTTTATTTTCCCGTGCGTTTTATGGTGTTGGGATCGTGTTCACGCACGAAGTCCAGTAGAGCGCAAAGTGGTTGATTAACCAGAACTTGTTTGGTCGAGGACTCATCGGGATGTTCCCGGATATTGGTTTCCCGAGCTCGGATTTTTTTTTTTATTTTTCTTAGGATCATCAGGAATGTTGCGACTTTGGCCTTGTCAAGACAGTCAGGGGTTCGTCTGCTCCGAAACGGGTCGACGAGGGTTATGTCTCGAATTTTGGGTTCCACCCACCAATGCTGGCCTTGTGGTTCAGTGGTCTATGCTTAGCGGAATCGTAGTTATTTTTTTTTGAGTGAGATTTCTGCGAAATCTCCAGAAGGAAGGGGAGGTGTGTTACCGTTGGAAAACGGGATCAAGGGTTATATCTGGAGCCAATCCCCCCCCCCCTTTTTTTTTGTGTCGTCTTCTATGTATGCGAAAGGAGACCAAGACGCTGCAGAGAGATCTTTCGTTTCAGAGCAGCGACGGAGTAGTGTTGGTGGAGACTCGGGGCGCCTATCCCTGGACGAGACTCGGGGCTGTGGAAGACCGTCGAGGCAAGACCGTGGAGAGCTCCAGGTTGGGAGTTGGCTGGGCCAAGCCGCAGTCGGAGTCGAGTTGGAAGAAGTTGAGGTGGTCCATTACTGTCGCCTACCTTCGGGCGCAGTCGGAGTCGAGTTGGAAGAAGTTGAGGTGGTCCATTACTGTCGCCTACCTTCGGGCGCAGTCGGAGTCGAGTGGAAGAAGTTGAGGTGGTCCATTACTGTTGTCTACCTTCGGGCGCAGTCGTTAGTCGAGACGGAAGGAGTTGGGGTGGCCATTACTATTACATATCCTCGGGCGCACTCGCTTATAAGGTGGAAGGAGCCGATATACCCTGCTATTGGGAAGTTACGGAAAGCTAGCACAGACGCAACGAAAACTGAGATGAACAACAGAGGTCATCGCGGACGTATCAAGACTTGGGATGGACAACAGAGGTATAGATGGATGAAGAAAATAACTACTGAACGACGGAAGCGGTTTATTAGATAGTATAAGTATGTAGAGTATTAGAGTAGCGCAGCCTAAAATATTTCTTTTATATTGTAATTGGTAATTGTATTGTTAGAGTAGCACCCATCATTGAATTGATTGGAGTAGGGTAGCTAAGATGTTTATTCTTTTATTCCAAAATGTAATTCTAGTGTGAAATGTAAGATCGCTGTACACCGGCAAGGGGGTTCGAGAGTCGAAGTTGGGGGCCGCGTTACGATATTGCGCGTTATGGCAAGGGGTGCTTAACTCAGTAAGGAATTAGCTAATCACTTAGAATGTTTTTTTTTGAAGCAATCGCCTGGTCCCAGCCCTCTCTATGCCGCAAGTCGCTAACCCCGAGGAAAATCCCCGATTCCCGATCGAAGTACTGAAGGCACCGCGCGGAAAAGGAAAAGAACCTACAGGAGGCTTCAGTCGAGGGGACCGACCGCAACCCGGAGTAGGTGATCGCAGCACCGCGCCCCAACGCAAATGCTGAAAAGAAAAACTCCAACCTGATTGAGGAAAACTCCGAAATGGCGAAATGGAAAAGAGCCTTAAGGCATTGCCGTCCAAGATCGAATAAAATCGGCAAGAACGAGCGCAGCCATCGGAAGTCGGAGTTGGGCCGGGCCGATCGGAAACCTCCGGTAGGTGAAGCGGGCGGTCCCCATAAGTCAGTCCAGGAGGAGCAGTGAAGGAGTGAAGTAGTGGAGTGGTGAGGTTGAGTCGCGCGTCTATATTTTTTCCTGAGAGGACGAACACGAGGCAGGCGGAGGAGTTTGCGAGGGAATCGTAAGGAGCTGGAATCGGGATAGGAGAAAATTCATCGGAGCCCGTCCGAGGAAGGGGATTCGGAGGAGAGGGAGTGCGACAGACAGGCGGAGCGAAGGAGGATCGCCTGGAAAATTCAGGATTGCCGACGGCTTTAAGAGGGTGGCTGGGCCAGGCTACCAGGGACCTCGGCGTGGTCGGGCAAAGCCCGCAGAAGTTAAGTACTGCTTTCCTTGTTTTCTTTTTTTTATAGATCTTCCTTTTTCCTTCCTTTCGCCCCGGCCTTTTTCTCGAGCCACCTCGCCGGTCTCTTGATTTTCCCGAAGGTTCTTGTAGAATCACGTAATTTCTTTAGCGTTCTTTTTCTATGGCGATACCTCCCAGTAGGGGGAAAATAATCAATTGTAACTCTTCTAGTTTTTTTTGTTCGTAATATCCTCCGGCGGGAAAAGAAAAAAAATAATATGTTTGAATTTTGTAATGCCCAGTGGGGAAGTTAGGATAATATAGTTGAATTTTCTGGAGTCTGAGTCTTTTCTTCTTTTTTTTTTGTTAAGAGTTGGTTCTCGGTGAGCCAGGGGAAAAACCGAGTGGCGCCCAGGAGTAAGTACGATCGGCTGGAAGAAGGAAAAAAAAAAACAGAAAAAAAAAAAAATCGAGGCACCCCGTCCCCATCTCCAATCGCTAGCCGGGTGCTCGTGCGAAAAATCTTGCACGTAACAGATTTGTTGACTTAACCATGCTATAAAATTCTTTGTAAATTTCTACATATATGCAGCAAACGTTTTTTCTACTAGATCAATTCTAGTATAATATTTTACTAGTTTTGTAAGGAAAAACAAAGCTCGAAAGCTCAGCTAGAGATAGTATAAAGCAAAGTAAAAGCTTTAAATATCCGGTAATTTTGGTAATTTTAAAATAAATAGTGTACCATTTCATTAGAAAATAAGGAAATCGACATAAAATAAGAAGAAATATATCGCTTAAATTTTATGAAAGTGTGACGTCCTCTTCATTATAGAGCAAAAGCTGCAAATGCAAAAAATTCTGTTACTCTTTTTAAAACAATTTTATTTTTAAACTTTCTCTGACATAAAGCTGAAAATGTTTAGATAGCGATGTAATTTTCCTGATTCTTTTGTGATTTGCATGGAAAACTTTCCCATCCAGATTTCAGTTCCCTCGACTTGAAAAACTAGGAACTCTAGTCGCGTTTTACTATATTTTAGTTGAAAAAAATTTCCAACGTATGTATACCAGGTAGTCATCGACTCTAGCACATTTATCGGGATATTCAAGAATTTTCAAACAATGTTTTTATATACACATGATTACGAATACTTGCAGATATGTAAGGTTCGAACTAGGGATAACTCCTCCCTTCTTTCTCCGCCTTCTACAGTATTTAACTTTTATTATACTCTGATGTTACAAACGTTATCGTTCTGTGTAAAAATTGTCATTAAATTATCTTACTGTTCCAAAGTTATGATTTTGGAGCTCTAAAATGGCAATTTCAGCGCCACCTAAATCGATGTCTGGAGCCTACTCAAAGCTCTGGATGGTCACTGAGGGAATTACCCCTAGACTGGAGTGCAGAAGAATGGAAGCAGTATATGGTCCATTTAGAGGGTAGTTGAAAACTTGATGACGTCTGAAAGATTCCTACGGGACGGAAGTGCCAAAGAATTCATCATATAACAGTGCTGAATCGCTATTGGGGTCAATAGTGTTTGGCAAGACGAATAAAATTCACTCATATGTGCAAGGAGGAATGGAGCAAAAATTCATGTTGTATGTGACAATAGCCAAATTGCTCCAGTCCAAATGCACGTCGAAAGATTTATGAGAAGAAATTTCTTCTTGTCGACGACTGTAGACCATTTGCTGATATGCTCGGAATTTCATTGGGGGAGATCAGTGACTCGAGGCAATTTGCTAAAGTCATGTGATTGCGAAAATAGACTTCTGGTCATCTTTTCGAAATTTCTTTTATAAATGCCGAAGAGATATATAGAAGCTGAGTTCGCTTCATGATTCATATTTGACCACATGTTCTCCAATTTAAAAATAGCTTTAATAAGTTTTATGAAAGAGTTAAATATTTACGAATGCAAACATAAGGTGACGGTTTGCTCAAGTATACTACGCAATTTCTTTTGTATTCGTATGCAAGTTTGTTCTCCTGAGCTGGTCAAAAATGTTGCTATCGATTGACTGCTAAAAAGATCAGTGCACGTACGGCAAAAGGTAAACATTTCGCTCTTTTCCTGGTAAATAAAAGACGAAAAATACAATGAATATCTAAGTAAATGGCTAAAAAATTCTTTTGTAAAAAGCCTCTGTGTAGACTAGGTTTTTTCAGAAAAGAAGTTTTAGTGTAAACGATTCTGTCATTATTACGCAAGAGCCTGCCTTCCTAACGCCACTTTATTTAAGCAGATTCTTCATTTATCTGATTATTGACTTTTAGAATTAGTGCACTCAAAAGAGTTTTACTGAAACATTAATTGTGAGAAATTTATATATATTTATTTTTTATTTTATTATTATCATTTATTATTTCGGAAGGTAAAAAATCTTATAATTGGTGCCGGAACTTGGGTTCATTCAACTATTATATTCTAATGTAGTCTAGCAAAATATATAGTTAAAGGTAATTTTAATTATTTCAATATTTGGGAACATTTCTTATATGAAAACCCAACGAAGAATTCTCCTCCTTTTTATTTTATTTACTTGTTAACGTATATTGCAAGAATTGTTGAATACACGCTGAAAATTAAAATGTTCGATCTTTATTTAAATCCGCTTATTTTATTTTCTAAGCCTATGCCCATTAGAACATTTTGAGCATTATGACGGTGAAAGTAATCTTTATTATATTTATTGATTTCGAGGTCGTATGTTATCAAAACATCTTTCTATCAAATTCTAAAACTTGTTCTACTATAATCCAACTCGTAAATTGTGTAATGAAGTAAACATTTTATTTTGCCATATAAATGTTCATTATGTGTAGATTAATTGATATATGTACATATGTATGTATATACATACATAAAAGTAAATGGTAAAAGTGACACCCCATATCCTACATACATGTAGTACATATACATATACTGCAAGATGGTTTTCACCGAAGTAGAGTAGCATGTATGCAGAGTTTCTAAAGCTAATTAATTCCTGATAATTAATACAGATGATCTTGCAAAAGCTTGATCTATAATTAAAATCTATGATGTTAAAGCTAAAAAGATTTTGAAGTTTCTGAATAGGATTTAAGAATGCTTGTATAATGAAAATGCCTTGGATACATGCAAATGACAATTATTTATTACAACAATTATTATTATCTTTCAAATACGGTAAATTGTAAGTTTTACCACTTTTATGTATTTTAGAAAATAATGTATAATTGATAATTGAACTTGTTTTTGACAAACTTAAACAACTTTAGTGCGTGATTTTATTAAAATGCAGTATTAGCAACAGGAATATTTGAATTGAATTGTTGTTGTAGTAACTCCATGTTAGGAAACGGATCTTGATATTGATCTGAATGAAAAAAGCGCAGCTAACAACGGTTGCTGGATTAAATATAATAAAAATAATAAAATGTATAAATATTTCGATCCCAATTTTTACAGTCGTATAAAAAATAATTAATGCATATTATGACTATCGCATTTAAAATTTTACACATATGTATGTCCTATTACAAGACCTGTTAATTTTCAAAGTGTTACAAATTTATAGATGATTTCGCAACGAAATCTAAAGTGTACGTATGACAGAAAAAATTTGAGAGAAATCACCGAACAAAGAATTTTAAATTATAATAGCAGATTTAAAATAAATGCTGTTTCAGTGATTTTTTAAGACGCCAACAAAATTTCCTTGACAAATTCCATGAACACATAATCTTCTATTTTCTCAAAAATATTAATTAAGTCGACATTCTGTTAAAAAGATCTTGGGCGATTTTGTTTACATTTCATAAATAAATATCCGGAATAAAATCCAGAACATTAATATTCCCTGGAAAAGTCGTAATTTTCTGGAAATATGTTAGTTAATAATAAGTATTGGAGCGAAATTGAATCTGATAATAATCAATTGGTGGGGCGGGGTAGAGATACTCCAGACGGTCTGTGCAATGAATGGTGGTATTATTTCGCCATTAACTTGATTCGTCAGATACATATTAAACTCGTTGTCTGCACAGGTAAATACAATGAATCTGTCTCATTAGCGTTTTATTCTTTTTCTTTCAGGTGCCAATAGGATTATTCTGTCTCGCATTAATCAACCTGGAAGGAGGTGTAATCGCTTCGCGCTGTAGAAACCGTCGTCTTGCTTAAAATTTGCCAACGTGATGAGGTGTTCCCTGTAAAGAAGGCCTGTGATCCGTTCGTGAGAAGTAAAACTTTTGCTTTTATATAGAGGAAGGGAGTGCGCTATCAAGTTTCACAGCCCCATCACAAGTTGGAGCCGGAAGCCCCAAGTCCAAGTCGTTCTTGAGTGGGCGAAAAGACAAGCAGCCACACCATCGTCTTCAGACGGATTAAGACGATCCACAGCTCCTAGAGAGCTTTCTTTGGCGAAGAACCGGTCGGGCTGAACTCGAGTAGAATCTGAAGTTTGAGGCCTCCTAGGACCGTGTCTTCTCACAGCCGGTAGTATTTATATCGCGAACCATCGCGAGTGCACCGTTGGAAAGTTTTCTTGGGTGCTCCGAAGCCTGCTCAATTAATTGATTTTGAGAAAAAGCTCGCGAGTCGCGAGTACCGTCTGTCTTTTAGCGAATGTTATAGAGCTGCAGGCGTAGAGTGAAGAAATTGCGGCGCAGTTAGGCCTAGAGTCAGAGATAGAATAGTTTTCGCTGAGGTAAGACGCCTGAATAAGAAGCGATCCAAGACAGAAATAAAACGCGGCCACTTGGCAAAGGAAGATTCTGTAAAGATTCTTGTGCCGTTCGTGATAGTCGCTGCTCCCGTTGAGTTAAATTTGATTTTATTTTGTTTTATTCGCCGTACGCGATAACCGAAAAGACATTGAAGAGGAGTGAAGTCAGGTCATAATCCTGATTTTTTAAAAAGCTTACCGAGACAGGAGTGATTCGGTTCACATGCTAAATTACCGTCTCGTGTCAACACACTTTCTAAAACAGCCATAGATTGCGAAGGTAACGCCGAAAGACGTGACCGGTTACAAGCAACGGATAAGATACGGACTGAGTTTTGTGCTCTTGTTAATACTTATTAAAAAAAATTATCAAAAATTACGCCCCCTAGTTACGTAGCCGAAGTACCAGGTGATACCGCCATTCGGAAAGGTTGTAAAAATGTGCAGAGATCGCGATATGTTGTCACCTTAGACTCGCTCAACCGACGACAGTTCAAAGTGAAGAAAAAATTTTGTTAGATACCAAAACCAGCGGCGTTCACGCGTTTCCGGTTGTTTTTTCCATTAAATTTTTGTTAAGGTTTCTTTTTCCACGGTTAACTGCAGCCACACCGCACTTAAAAATTGCGCAAGCGGCGATCGGCCAATCACTCACAACAAACCAGCAGCAATAGCAACTACCGAAACCACGCCATAGTACTAAAACTGAACTCACTTTACTTCGGTTCCCCCATCACCACTTACTTCGACCGCGACTTTCTTTGGACCACCGCGGCCAACCAGACGGACCTTAGGCCCGTCAGCAGGGCGCTAGGAGCCTATGAACGCTAGCAGCAAGTCGAAGAGCGGACCCGGGCACAACGAGCTTTTCATGGTCTCAATCCGCCAGGGAGTGGCACCTGAGGAGAGATTTTTGGAAGAAATCGACTAGGATCGATTTAGAGGAGTCCTTAAATGGAAGAAGGATAAAAGATCGGCTGAAATTCTGGCGACACACAACCACTAGGAAGAGGAGAAGGCAAAAACAAAAATACATTTTGGAACTAAAAACGAATTTGCAAGAGCGTGCAGAAGCGCAGTAACTGGCTGAAAGAAGCCACTCAATACATCTTGGTTAAATTTACACTTGAGAAAAAGAAATTAACAATTACAAGCGGAAAATACAAAGAGAATAATTTTGTTCTGGACGAGTGGAAAGAAAAAATCAACCAAAATTGAAGTCTTCGCAAGGAACGTTTGGAAGTCCGTTAAGGCTTGTGTTGTGAGTACAAATTCAAATTATTACTTTTATTATTAATTCTTTAAATACTATAGTTTTAAGAGTGTCGAATTATAATCCTAAAGTTAAAACAATGCAAATGGATAATTTGAAAATTTTCTTTCTAATTGAAGCAATTTAACTGAATCTTATTAAATTAACATAGTCAAACCGCGTTTACACCTTTATACATATGTAATATGGTGAAAGGTTACAGGTCAATTTTTTAATTTCCTTAATATCACCTCCCAATTTTCTTTTAGAAACACATTCAAAATTTCAAAATAAATGGGCAGTATTAACTCTTGATACACCTGTGATGTCATTTCACATAGCAATAAAAGAATACGATGAAAAATTATATTCGAGGTGGTGTAAAGTAATAAAATGGCGTATAGCTAGCAATTAAATATTACTTTTTAATTGGATCAATTTCTTATTCTGAAGGTGCAATTAATTACGAGCAATTTTCTTATGCTTATTAAAAATTTAAAAATATAATTGGTTTGCTGAGTTATTGCACATTATATTTTTTTTTTCAAGTTCTTATTGTATATTTTCTTTTTAATTCAAGCAATACTTGATTCTAAAATCGAAGAGAAAAAACCGATCGTATTCAATTGATACGTATAAATTCTGATATTTGAGAATCGATAGAAAAAAGGCTGGAGTCAATGAATCTAGAGTTGTGACCTGTAGCGTGTAATCATACATATACGTACATATGCATATGTACATAGGCACGGTTGCTGAATTTTTAAATCGTAATTTTAAACAATTTAAAGATGGTATTTTTTAGAAAATGTATATTTCTTGTAAAATCAACCCAGCCACAATTACTTTTATCGGCTTAACTGCATTGTGACTAAGTAGTCGATAATAAAGTACAAATTCAGAGAGCATCCACCTAAGTTTGTTGATTCTTGATATATTTTTTTAAAAACGAGTTTAATGATTGATACTTAGCTGAAATAAATATGTGGATTTTGAATATGTAGAATGGTAAAACAGTAGTAGGTAAGTAAGGGACAAACGAATAATTTTTTCCCATTTAACTCCCGATAACTTCAAGATTATCGAAATAGCGACTTATATAGTTCGCTTTAGTAATTAGACATCATTAAAATTATTGTTGGTAATTTTCAAATAATAAAAATCGATAAAATCGTTGCACTATTACAAAATACCACTTTCTAATACAAATTAAGTTTTCCCTTTTATTGTCATTGTACGGTAGAGCACAACTCAAATTTTTTACGGACTTATAATTATTTTATTTTTATATTGTTGTCTAAGGTCATTTGTTTTTGACTAAAAACAAATTTTGACCGCTTCATGCATTAGTGATTTTGTTCTATTTTCGGTTACAGAGAGTAATTAATAAACAAGTTTGTTTGCCGTGCGAATAAATGAATGGATTGAATTTGTAGCAAATCGTTTGCTTTATCAAATTAACAGCGAAACTAAGTTGATATAATGGCTTAACACGTAGGATGTGCAAACATATAAAAAAAAGCTTTACCTAGACTTCGATACATTTTGTAATCGCAAAATGTTTCAGTAAATGATAAAAACAACGACGGAATTATCGAACAACAGTCTTTTTTCGAAGCTGACATAATCTTCGCGGTCTGTGCGTTAAGTGTGGTATGTACGTAGGCGAAAACGAGGTGAACACCTGTTTAATGCAAAGAAAGAAATTTAGATCATTGAATCTTTAGCGATTCTTAATGAAAAATAGTTCGAAAAGGAAACAAACATGAAACAAAATTTCAAGCGAAGATCACCAAACGAAGTGATCGCGCGGTGCTGATGTTTACCGCTCGGCTAAAAAGATGCGATTTCCTCATTCCATTCAGCCTCCAAAAGTGTTCCGTCTGTAAATAATTTTCGCCGGGCGAAATGTGAATGGCTCCATCGCGAGACCCCCAAAAAATAACTTCCGATCGCGCCCGGCGAAAACAAAAGCAAACAGAAGTGCGGTAGCAATAAAAACGCGTAGCGGCAGAGGCTTTGTTTTCGCCTCGAATTCAATCAACGCGGTGATTCCATCAAATGAGCTTTCGATGCCGGCTCAAGGCCGCTAGTGGTTTTTGTTGACGAGGCGAAAATGGCAAGTGAGCTACGGAGGAAAATGCGTCGGTCAAGCGGGGGCACTTTTTCCGCTGCTTGGCTCTTCCGCCATTGGTCCGTGCGGGGATAAGTCCTAATGCGATTAGGCGTAATGCGTCGCGAAAGTCTCGGGTCGACTCAAACTCGCCGCAGCCTTGGGGACATGCGATACTTTCGGGCTGCAAAAAGTCCAGAGCCCATGTTCTGTTTGCTGCACAGCTGCGACCGCCCGAAAGAGGTTCTCTTCGTAAGGCGAGCGCGAAAAATGCTTGTTTATACGGCGAAAGAGTTGCCTACATGACTCAGGCCATGTTTAATTAATCGTTTTTTTTCGGGGAGAAATGGCACAGTTCGTCGCGCGACTTGAAATCGCTTGGACGCCGGCAAGGTGGAAATGACCCAAAAAAACAAATTAATGAATTAAACGCCACTGACGTGTTTTGAAAATTTGCCTTTATTAATTGTGGCGAATTGTAGTCCATGGCCAGATTTTATGGGGAAAATTTAATTTTCTTAACTGCTTCCTCTGATACAAAAGATTGGGAACGATTACACGAGCAATAAAGGAAACGGTTAAACCGCGAGATGCATTTCGGCTTTGTTGAGTTGATTTATTAAAACATGTCGCTACACGTTAATTGTATGCCTATGTTATAAAATATAAAATTTAGGGGACTTGCTAATTCAAGCTATAAAGATATTGTTGTATTTTTCAGTTTAGCTTAGTTTTGTTTTTTAAATTTCAATCTAGATACGGTAGAGGAACCTAAATCTAAAAGTTCGATTTTAGAAAAAAACACTGAAACTTACTAACAAAATAGCATGAATTCGATTTCCAAAATGTTTTATGAAAAGAAATTTATTTTGATCTTATTTTGAGATATTTAAAAAAAAAATCGGAATGGAAATCTTCAGTCATTAAAATAAATTGTACAAGGGAATTGTTCAATCCTGTTACACTCTCGATAACTCATTAATTTATCGTTGAATTTATCATATTATATTTAAATTTTGTAGAGTAGGTAAGGCATTAAATTTACATATCAATTTAGTTCAAAACCACTTATTTCTGTTAAATCAGAGATGAACGTTATTCTAGTTAAGTTAACATCGTATTTTAAAAGAACTAAATACGCAGATTACATTTCTGAAGTCGTATATGGGTGTTTCTCTACTAATTAGAAACTGGCCCATATAACACTGTCCCAAGCATCTCAAACGTTCAGCTTTACGTTTTTGTTCTAATATTTCTTCCCTTGTTTTGCGTGGCTCCTTTTTAGGTGGCGTTATGGAGTATTATCTGCAGGAAAGACAATATTTTGAATGATTATGGTCAATGCTGGGCAATATGGTAGGTTAAACTAGGCAATACCTAAAAAAACAGTCCTCTCTGGCATAGAACAGTACCCTGTGTTATAAAATGACAGGGGACTGGTATTTTTACATGGAAAGTTCCCTAGCATAAAATCATTTTCAATCTATTCAAATTGAAGAAGTGGACATGATAAAATACTCGCTAAGTAATTATTTAAGAAAATACATTATAATTTTATCAGTTAGACTATAAAAAATATGCTTACCAGGGGACTGTTTCAATTAGCGGCCCAGATACGTGGTTCACTTACAAACGCAATGTCACTGCACAAAATGGTGTCAGCCCGCTTAGCTCTGCAACCGAACTAATTTTACGGCGATTGCGTTCCGTTTCACGATATAAATGACCGCGCCAATGCATAGTGTGATTTTAGCACAATTTTCAAATTGTGACAGGGGACTGTTCCAAAAAATTGAGGACAGCATTTGATTACTGTTTTTTTAATTAAATTGTTATTTTAAAAATATGATTGTGTTTTTTATATATGCTTACTGTATTCTAGTATTATTTATTTATTTTTTATTCTGGAAATAATCATACTGAAAATGAATATTTGTTGTAAGACTTGTAATTTTGGAAATGGGACGACAGGGGACTGTAAATTGAGGTGTTTGAAGTGTATTTAATTGAATATTCTAATATTATATTACTATTTTGGGCTATGGCGTGTCAAGAATAGCTAATATATTGTCGTTATTAATACATTGAACTCAGCAATAATAAGATCTATTTTAAAAAATTTGCCCGGGACAGCGATTTTCCAATTAGTGGAGAAATGCCCATATGTATATTGATTTAACACGCTTTCATTTTAAAATAAAACAAAAATAAAACATTTTTTAATGAAATATAATATCATCGCGAATTCTTAATCCAATTGTCTTACTTCAAATGGTAAAACACCAAGAAAATCTATATTTATGTGATAAAGTTGCTTATAATATCTAAAATTTAATAATAAATTTGAAATTAGTGATCCAAAATTCCGTCCTTCTTAATTTTAAAATTTCAGTAGCAACTTATTTTCGAAAAAAAAACCTTTTGCTAATATGTAGAAACAGCTAGTCCATTTTAAATAATCTATATATACCAAAAACAAAATACTGAAAAATAAATAAGGTATCATATACCATAGTTTTTGAGATAACGAGATCTAAACTTTTGGTATAAATGAAATATCGAGTAGCCCTAATGGGTGGTGAGGAACCGAATGCATGTACTTTCTCGATTTTATATCAAAACAATTGTTCGTCCGTAAAATTTTTATATAACCATTTTTGTAGAGACTTTTCTGTTAAACATATTTGCTTACGAAAACAAAACCTTGAAATTGGCTTTTCACACTATGTTTTTAATGTCAAAATACAGGTGTATACACAAAAAAAAAAAACCTCGTTTATTTAGAAATAAAATCCTTAAATGCTCGGATTAAAATAGACATGAATTATTTATAAAATTCAAATCGTTGAGTACTTCCTGCTGATCAAAACTCGAATACTCTGCAATTTCTAATTCATCTTCAAACAGAATATAAGATAAATCGCTAAATGATTCAAGCCTGAGGACGTTTATTTCCGGAGAGAAAATACCCAACCTATATTCATACATATGTATAAATTCGAAGTGTTTTATTATGTAATAAAACAGTTATTTTATACTGCCTATATACTTGCTTTCTGTTAACATTGTTTAATCACAACTCCTACTTGAAAATATCTGTTTACTTTCTGCTTCATTTTCATTTGGCAATTTGCCGAATCACACCCTCGGAGTGCTTCACATTCCTCAGATATTCTCGACACCTTGGACAGTGGTCAAGCAAAGTGTAATTGACTTCCTTGATATTTATTACGTGATGAAAACACTGACGCTCCTACTTTATCAAAAAATCATGTCACCCTATAATTTTTGACTGTAATAAACCAGCTCTAGACACATAATTTTTTTGTCAAACACGTCCGAAACGTGGAGCTTATTGGAGAAGCGAAATAAATTAAATAAATCAAGTGGCCGACCAAAAATAACCGACGTGGAAATTTTGTGTGGTTGTCGGACATTAGTGCCTTCTGGCCATTGTATTTTTGGACTATCCAAAAATAGGCAATTCTGTTTTGTTTTTCAATTTTAGGTGATAATTACATTTGTCGGACGACTTATGGAATTAAAGGTATTATTTATATCACCTCAGGACGCTTCTTTAAAAAATTGACTAAAATAAAACTTGTTTATGAATGGAAAATTCTGCGTTCAGTCTCTTAACTGGTTTTTGTCTTTTACCGAGTGGAAAAACACCCGAAGGCCAATCGAGTTTTATTATAATAATTTCCGCCAGTGATAAAAGTTTCATTGGCCATTTTTGCGATAGTTAAGTTACAACATACATTTCGGAAAAAATCAGTGGCCATAAACTATCCGTGGGATTGATTTTAAAAATTTTAAGGTATTTTCTGCGAGCATAAAATGTTCATGCATAAACAGCAGTAGCTCGGTTCGTTGGACGTTTAGCGCTGCATCGGCACCGATACGGCTATGTTTGCAAACGATTTATGGATTAGCAGCTGTCTTAAGCCGACTTGGTTTAATTGCAACTTTACGAGTTGCTGGCTTCGTCCAGATCTGGTGGTATTTTCCAAAGTAGCAGGTTGTTGTTAGTTACTAAGCGACAAAATGTTGTTAATATGCTAACTGCATAACGAGGTAGCATCAATCATTCACGGATAAAAGTCTGCTCGACACTTGGCTGGAACCCTCCTTTCATCAGTCATTCATTAAAAGTTTGAAGAGCTTCCTCAACTGCGGTAATAAGTCCAAGTCGCCAAATTTGGCACGCATTCACTCCAACGCCGAAGTGTCTAGATTTCTTGAACACCAAACGTGAACGAAGCGAGTCGAACGAAACGTTCTATCGGATAAATTTCCATAGCGCCGGCCGGGCATCTTGTACCTGGCACGAGACCTAAAGAAGGAAAAAACCTCCTTTGACGGCTTTTTGTATCTTCTTAACGTCGTAGTCGGGGCAACTAGGTTAATCCGGTGAGCACGAATTTCTTTCTGAATAAATTGATGAAATTACTGTAAAAATAGATTTTTATATAATATGACAAATTGCGGTGCTAAAACAAATGGGACCGATAGTTATTTGAGAAGCGACAAGGTCAAGTTCAATGTCACCAGTTCGATTTCTGTTACCAGGAACCCATTCTTTTAATAAAGATAGAACTTGTATTTGCATAATAAGGTGACCTCGTGTGAGAAAGAATTTTTATTCTAACACGCAACTTTTTTAGGATCATAACCACTTGGTTTGCATAAACTTTACGATTGAGTCTGATAAGTGCGGTTCCTTTCTTTGTGATAGCAAGGTCTAAAAGGACACCTTTCGAGCAATTTTCTTTAATTAATCAAATAAGCAAATAAAAAATTTAATTATTTATGGCATTGTACACGAACGAAACAAACCCTTCTGAATTTCTCTAGTCTGATTAGAGAATATAAGATTAAAGTTCAAAATATAAATAAAAATAGTGAAGTGAAGTACATAATTAAAGAAAGCATTATTAATTGAAGTATATTTTTAGATTATACAAGGTAAAGAAAAAACGATATTAATAAAAGTGCAAACCCACAATTTTTATCCGTTTTTTTTCATCGGGTAAAAAAATTAGAATAGTTCTTTAGAAATTACTTTAGAAATTCATTACATAAATTTAAATTGTGGAGGAATTTTCTATGGAATTTAGTTAACAGCTTTGCTGATGCAGAAGAGGCAAATGTTTTGTCTTTATGTATAAACGGATTTTTGAAAATTTTGGTGTAATTTGAATAGATAAATCTGTATTCTACATTGCAATTGCTATGTACTACTGACGCTAATTTTAAAGTATACACCGGCAGACCTCAAGCACCAAGCAGTCTGACCTTACCTAACTCCCACATTGTTTATAAAAAGTTTGTTTCTATGTTTTACGGCAAAGCAAAGATCATATGAGTGATTCTTTGACATATTTCAAATTTCTTAATAAAATCTCATCAAATATTTGCTTGTCAGGCTTTTGCAATGTTTACAGGGTCTACACTGGCAATTTTGAAGCAATAACATATTATATGTAATAATTCAATGACAGTGTAAACGGAGGTAAGACTGCGAGACTAAATAAACTTTAGACGCACAATAAAACTGCGTGTTTGTAAGAAACTTTCAGCCTTGGATTAGTGTAAATATGAATAAACACTACAAACACACCCTGTCTAAATTATTTCAGATAGATGAAAAATCTCGAAAATCTTAGCAAACACGGTGAACAGATAAGCCGGTGTCACTATTGCTCACTGTATGAAATCTGCACTTATCTGTCACAATTAATTGTTTCTATGGTAATTAAGTCATACCGATAAATTACTATGAAAATTATAGCACCTCTCTGTATGAGTCACTTATATGTGGTTTTGAGCGGATTGTTTTGGATGTTATTAGATGAATCTGGTAAACTGCGTCACAACATTGCCTAAGATGTTTTGCAGAAGATGCTAAAAGCTTAAAACCGTTTAGCAATCTTTAAATATTTCTGAAATAGCCTCTGGGAATGTGTTTTTAGCTGTTTAGCAACAATTTTTGAGTTCGGTCAAAAATACATTGCTCATAAAACCAATTTGCAGTTGTAATAAATTTAATTTAATATAGAGCTGGTTATGTGTCATACTCAAATGATTTCCTTGAAGGTCAAGATGCGGTGACTTAACCAGTTGCTGCAGTCGCAAAAAATGGAGAACTTTCCACGTGTCTTATGATCTTGTTTACATCTTCAGGATGCCACAGATGGCCCCAGTGCCGGGAGCCACCCTGTTTGAGATTCCCGATTGATTCCCCCCGGAATACCCCCGAAACGATTTTATTTATGAAAATAGTTACTCATTTTTGGGAACATCGAGAGAGGGATATGTGCCAGTTTTGCTAGCGCGCAATTTGGGGTTGTCGCTTTATGTCGAGCTGTTCCCGAGCCGGGGCTGCTGTCTTCAGTTCTAAACTTTGCTTGAGGAGCACCGGACATAGTCAAGAAAAGCTTCTGTCTAGCGAATGTTATCACGAATTCTTATCTGAGATTGCCCGGTTAAGTGAAAATTAGCGGGGTGCAATGCTGCTTTAGCCAGCTACATCTGGTGTTAGCGAGTTCTTAAAGGTGCTAAACAAGCGGACCGATAAAATCGTCGCGACCAGTGCCAATTTCGACTGTTCTTATCAGGAAGTGAACCACTATCAATCGAGCTCCACAAGATTTTTATCTCGCAAGATTTGTCGAACTGTCTACAAAACTGATTAAGAATTAGAACCACTGATAAAAGTGCTAATATTTATTTTGGTTCTAAAAAGTGCTGAGCGCCAGACGACGGAGTTGTTTTGTGGCGTGTGCCACACCCGGTCTTTGTAGAGGTCAACTTGTGGCTAACCGCGTCATCTAATTGCGAATTATCATACCCGGCGGCCAACTATGGTGTGGAACGTTGGTCTGCTCTTAGACAGAGTCGTGAGTATTCGATTTCATCAAATTTATTATGATTGCGCCAGTTATGCTCCTCAAAGTTGCTCAATGAGACCTTCCGGCAGAACTGAGGTCTGTAAGAGGAAATTCTTGATAACTTAATGGGACCACGGTGCAGATAGGTTTCGCGGCCGAACAGAAGTTTCGCTGTGATTTTACGATTTATTAATTTTTTTACATTTGCTAATGAGAAAAGACCAAATCGCTTTAAGGTGCTGAATAAGGAAATTTCGAATTGTAAAATTTTAGAAGAATACAGAAGAATTGATTATGCAAATAAGCTTTCAAAAAATATTCCAGATACACAGAGTCGCAATTGTTTGTAGTTATTTGCAGTTGAGGTCACGTTTAGAATAGTTTACATGAGCTGTTATGTGTCTAAAATTTTCATATCTTTCCTACATAGTTAGACTTGTTAAGTATCCAAAAGATCCGAAAATATTGCAGTTATGTTACTCAAAAGAAACTTTTATATTCTGGACTGGCCTTGTACAAATGTTTATTTGTTTACCTGAATGTCGCACTTAAATATCTGATTAATAACCAAAATTCAACCGACGCGAACATTAGTTCAAAAATGAATATAGTCACTTGAGATTTGTTTGCCTTTTGAATACTATGAATATTTTCGCTTCAAATGATGTTTTCCTTGGCATTTTGCTCAAGATTACATTCTATTAAAATAATGTGTGAAATTGGCTTTTTATACATATAATATGTTATACGTTACATATGTTATATGATAATTTGATTTAATTTTCGAAATAATTAACCTTTATTCGAAACACAAAATTTCGTACATTTATCAAGTAGACAATTTTTGGTAGCGTTTGAAAGCGCATAAGTTTGTGTTTCTTTGCTACATGTAAATTTCCTGTGCTTATTTTGGACTACATAATGTTTAAAACATTTTGAAATGTTGTGCAATTGTCAGTCGCAGTTTACAATGCAAAGTTAGTACCACAGGTAAAATTCCTTCTTTTGTTATTTATTTTTCTGCACACTTGTGTAAATAATTCTCAAGAATTTATCTATTTATCTCTTTACCTCTAACAACCTTGTTAAAGAAAGTAGAAAAATCTAGAAAAAACCCGATTTATAAAATAATGGTTTTTCTTAATTTATATTTAATATCAAGTTATGAGAGCTCATTGTTTTGTATACGGTACAAAAAGACGTGTAGACTCAGTTTTTTATAGTGTGCTTTTGATAGTTTTGATAAAATTCTTTAGTTGCTTGTAAGATAATGCAACAGCAATTAGGGCAAAAAATATTCAGAAAACAAGCCTTCACATTTTTACGATGAAAGAAATTGTTCATCTACACACTCCCTTTCAAAAAGAATAACGTTGAACCCTTAATGAAACCGAGTAACTCTTTAAATTTTAAAAAATAATGAGCGGAAAAAAATAATTACAGCCGGGAAAATATGGATTCACCAATAATTATATCCTTTTAATTAAATGTTCTTTGCAGTTATAAAAAACTTTAAGCGCACAAAAGTACGAGAAATAAAAGATAATTTAAAGTTCTTTCTAGTAACTACACTAGCTTTTATAAAACATCGTGACTTTCAAACCCTTGTCATAACGAATTAAGGACATCTTATATCATAATGATTCGATGTTTGCTTCGGTCAAATCAATTATATTTATTTAGCTTTATACTCTAATCACCATTTGGCACGAGATCTCGTTATTGCAAAATTTAGATAATCACTATTATGCAATATCAACAAGGAAATGTAACTCAGTATTACGTCCGCGAATTCGATGACGAAGCATGCACCTACATAAGACTGGTTGTATTACGAGCAATTTAGTTTCAGTTTCAGTTTACTGTCAAATTGGGTAAGAATATTTCTGGGTGCAATTTCGAAATATGTCCTGTAATTTTATTATAAAAAAAAACCACATGTTTAGTCTGGCTCCTGCTCAAACATACAAATTACGTAACGCTGACGAATTTTCTTGAATTAGAATTAATATTTATTAGTTTATAGGTTGATTTGCCAAATATTTTTGCTTGATATTATTTTTTCGTGTGTTTGTAATAAATGCCAATTATCAATGGTGATTAGGACTAAAAATAGTTGAGCAGCATCTGTCTATTAAACGTGCCAATCCGCACGCTATTTATGGTGAAGTGGCGTTATCATCTTCAAGTTCAAGATGCTGCACTTCAATTAAATAGCGGGAAAAGTGATAAACGATAAAAATATCCACTTAAGATTTTTAATATTATGCTTTATGCGTTCCAGACTTTCATAAAACTCTTTCCGGCTTTTTTGATTTTTTTTTAATGGGAAATTCCCCAAATTGTCCTTGTTGATCGATTCTTCAAGATAATTTTAATGTATTATTCTTATTATTTATCTGTATTATTTCTTATCATTTAATTTCACTTTCTTTGATTTCATGAAATATTATGATACGAGTTCTATAAAATTGCACGTAATAAAACGTAAAGCTTTAGTTCTTTAAGAATACCGTGCATTGTTTAAAAAATTTTTTTTTTCAAATTAGTTATCGGTTTTTCCAAAAATTGTAATTCAAATTTCTAATAAATAATAAATTCTATTATATATGAAAACGGCGGGAGCAAAGTTGTACACCTAATAATATTTTAGCTCACGTATTTGAAACGGAAAAAATATATTTATTTAGTCTTAGATAAAGTGCATATTTAAAAATTTAATGTAACTAATTTATTCAAAAAATTGCTTTATTAAAATTATGCAAGTTATTTAATTTGTAAACATTTCGAACTGTGCGATTTGATATTCTCTTAGTTGTGTGATTGTGATATGATAATTCAAAATCAATGGAATCCCAGTTGTCAATTGATTTGTTTTTATAAACAACAAATATAAATGAATTTGAATTGTTTCATAATTCGGTCGAACAATACAAAAGACTTGGCTTAATGTAACGCAAGACTTTTGAAATACCGGATCCAATTAACGCGTTCTTATTCATTATGCTAATCAAGTATTCAAACTGCTTCATATTTGTTATTTTTAGACTATAATCAAACAAATATTAACACATATCACAAACGGATATACGGACATACGGCTTAAAGGGCTACGGTCATTATTCAGTAGGAAATGTTAGCATCATCATATCATACATAATTAGAGCCTTCTCTGATTTTAAGATTCCTGCTTGAGATGTACCTATGTATTTCTTAACTATGAACTGTAGAATTGAACTATATGTGTGATGAGATGATTCTGCGCAGAAGAAAAATAACTTAGAAGTCATGAAAATGAGAAGTTATTTTTCGTCCCTGTTCGACTTGCGACTTGCTTGAGTCGAAATAAATGAGATAAAGAAATTGCTTCCATAAGATTTCTATCAGAAGGTCCGACCATTTTGCTCACTGGAGTTTTTTTCGTGTAGACATGTTTGAATAGAGGTTTTATTATAAATTATTGGAAAAAAAACCTTTTTAACTCCAAGAAATTAAGCTGGCGTGCATATTAAGGGAATATACCTAAGTTAAATCATTCAAAATATCGATTTCTTTTATTGCCTTAAGAAAATCTATGGTCCTTGCGGAGTACAACGCCGCACACCGCATGTCGAAATTTAGATCCTAGCGTGCGCAATGAGCCTGGTGAATTTTAGCCAAGGTATGATTTGTACATAGTTTCAGAACTTAAAAACCAATTTCCTACAAATTACGCTTTTTTGGAGTCACATAAACTGGAGGGCAGTTCAAATAAAATTTTGGGGATACTTTCGTAACAAACTAAACTACTTACAAGACAATATTCAGAATATCATAAGTATTTTTGAGGTTAGGTTCGTTAAAACTCAGGTATACCCTTTAAAATGATACCCTTCGTTAGAATACCCTTTATATGGATGGATATGTATAAGTAGTATAAATATAGAACAATAGGTTTTTGTTTGCAAACTTACAATGATCCGATTTATTTTACTTAAAGTCTTCATCTTGTAATTACAGTGCGGCATGCGCCATCCCACCTCTGGCCTGAGTGAGGACGACTTAAGTCGTCTAACAGGATCTTCGACCACAGCTTCAACCCCCTCACGAGAGAGCAACAGCAGCAACTGCTGTGCGATTATTCCGATCCTCAACGACAATGAATCCATCAATAATTTGAAAAATTCGCAGAACTTCAACACCTCCTACCTCCCCGAGATCATCGATCCCCTCGAATGGCAGACGTCACGCAAAAGGAAGGAGCGCCAGGACAGCACCTCCTCGATAACACACGACAGAAAGTTGATTAGGTCGAACAGCGAGGAGCTGATCTCGAATGCCGACTGCGAGGTCATCCGACGGGTGTCCTCACACGAGGACTTCAAGAAGCCCCTGCAGGAGGTGAGCAATGCGAACACCTTGAACACGATCCAGGAGATCAGGAAGACTTCCCCTGGGATCCGGGACATGGCCAGGTCCCGGATCGAGGCGAGTCCCGCCCGCTCCCACCGGCTGTCCCCGAGTCGCGAGTATCGCATCGGAAAGTACAGGGACTGCGACGACAGCGAGTGGGAACACGAGCGCCGCAGGTCTAGCGAACGATTCTGCAAGACGCGCGCCCCGCCCGGCCGGAAGGCGGGCGTCGTCAAGAAGACGAACAAACACTTTGCGTCGAGGCTGCGCGATCGCGACGAGAACGTCTACAAGTACGACATCAGCAACATGAAGTACGAGCGGCGTGGCTTCGTCAGCAAAGTGAAGCTGGAGGAGCGGAATCGGAAGGAGGAGGCCGCCGACGGAGAGCAGATCCAGACAAGCGACTACAACGACAATAACTTGATCGACTTCCACATCCGTGGGGACTACAAGCACTTCCCAACGACGACACCTGCTCCGAAATCAATGGCCCAGCCGGCAGGCAACACGACCACCGCCTCCCACAGGAACAATGAGTCTTCAGCCGAAGCACTGCCATGGGACTGCTCGATCCCGGAGGACCAAACCCCAGTCCTCTGTCGGCGGTTCGCTGCCTTCGAGGACTGTCCCAAGGACGACGGGTCGAAGCTGCCCAGTCCTCTTCCATCTGTTGAAGACAACGAGCCGATCAAATCGTTCCGGACTTTCACCAACTCGGAGAACTTGAAGACCCGCGAACTCATGCAGAGTCTGCCACCTATGGGGCTCTTTCTTACGCCCGAGGAGCGCCTCAAGCATATCAACAAGAAGTTAACAGCGCTCAAGAAACGCGTCGCCCAGCTCGAGGAGAACTTCGAAAGGAATTACGGCTACCGGCCGTCGCAGGTGGAGCGGTTCAACGACAAGCAAATCAAGAACGCCCTGGCCGAGATTGTGAAGCTCCGGAAGGAGAAGCACGAGCTCAAAAATGACCCTATGACCGCTCTTGGGCTAAAGGTCAGCGGAGGCATGGACCCGCAGAAGAAATTGGTCAATATGAAGGAGACGCTGGTTGAAATTGAAGAGGTGAGCGAGCTTTTAAACTTAAATCCTTTAAAGACCTATACTTCTAAAAAATCTCTTTTTCTTACTTGGCATGATCATTTCAAGATTATTTCCTGAAACTCCAAGTTAATTTAATAATTAAAAGTGCCTAAACTGTTCTTGAAACTTTTTTAAGACCTCCTTTATCAGAAAGTCATGTTAAAGTATTATTGAGATGTTTCGTTTCAAATCAGCTACCCTAGAAAAATCTTTTTACTTGAAACTTCATAATGGTTAAATTCTACTTGGCCATATCTGTATTCTAAAACTAGTGTTTATTTTAGTATATGTAGTAGTTGTTGGCGCATATTAGCAAAATGTGCGTTCCCTCCTCAAAATTGGTTCGTTAAATTTCGAAATTAGAGAAGAAAGAGTTTAAATTTAAAAAAATGAAAATCTTCAAAAACCCGTACCATTGCGAAGTAACCCTTTCTACTCACCTGTAAACCCGAATTTGTAAAACGTTGTAGAATTGCGAGATTGTGCCGGTGCTCGAAGCCATTTAAGTCCCGAATTTTCTAGAGGGTATTTCTTGTTTGGCATGTTTCCAGGTAAAGGTTTCCTTTGATGTGGAGCACGTAAAAACAATTTCCGTTTGCATAATGATTCACCAGAGTGATCCCTACGATATTGCCCAGGGCTAAGGAGGGACGCGGTAAATGCGATTTCGGCAGGGTATCCTACGGCATGGAGGCGTTTTTCTTGCTTTACAGAAAGTAAATTAAGATTTCAAATTAGTTAAATTCAAACGGGTTAGAAATATCTCATTAATTGCCATGGTGTCACTTCTAAAAATATAAAAGGTGTGAAACAGGATATTTTTACGATGTAAGTTTCGATTTAAGTATATTGAAAATGTTGAGATATTTTAAACTAATTAATGGAAATTTTTATGTCCCACGGGTTGTAGTTAAAGGGTAATATTACTAAATCAAATTGTGGAAGTTTAATGGAAAGTTTTCAACCGTATAATTGAAATTGAATCTTTAATGCTCTTGGAAAGTTGCAAGTATTTTCAAATATTATATTTGATGCGTTACCCCATGGTTTGAATTTATGAGCTCGTTATATTACAAAGATTAATTTTTCTACCTTTTCAATTTGTGCACTACAATTTAATATTTTATGATAATTAAATTAGCGTAATTTATTTTTTAAAAAAATGTGAGAGGGATAGTGCACAGAATCCGCATTTTTAAAGTTAAGGTTCTTTTGTTGGCGTTTGATAATTTATTTGAAATCAGCATTCTCTAAAGTTCAATAATTTTTATCACAATTCCATACAATTTAATTTAAGGTTCGACATACAATATACAAAATTACAATCTGCTGACCAAAGCATTAAAATGTCCAGAATAATACTTTTAATTCGAGAAATTGCAAAAGATGTAGGAGACGAACGTAATTAAAGTACATATAAATAAATACTTAATAATTACAACAGTTTTAAATATTCAAAGAGTCCAAAGTAATGGTGATTTTAAAATGAAAAATGTATGACTTATTATTTTAATTATTAGTATTTCGGCGTACAATTGTTGTAAATATTAATAACATGTCCATATATTTTTTCTACGCTAAGTTTTTATCATTTGTTACTTAATGTTGTTCCTTTTAACCTTTCTGATCTAAAATTATATTAAAATAGTCCACATGTATTGTGACAAAAATCTTATTTGTCAGTGGAAATTAAATAATTTTATGATTCTATATTCGTTAAAGCTATGTATTATATTTTGTTGGTGTTCCGGCAAGCTTCGTCGACAATTTACTTATTATCATGTTTCTAGTCAATTTAACTAAAAAGGAAGTGGATATTTTATGCAATAAATAAGCCGTGGTCAATGTCAACCGCAGAAAGTTAGCCTGGGGGACAGTACTCGACCCCACTGGGGAAAAATCTGATTTTTCCTTCAATTTAGAGTCGGACAATGAACGCAATTATGTACCCGATTGTATTACTTTAATGAAATTTTCCCCTCTAAGAGTTGCTGAAGCTGAAAGAGCAGCCCATTTCAGAGCAAAGATCCCATTAAATTGCGCTCATGTAAACCAGAAAACAGAAAGCTCCCCATCATCGTCATCGAGTGAAAAGCTGCCTCCCACCAGCAATTCCACCACGACACGGGCGCCCTCTGGAACTGAAAATTAGTACCGGGCTACAGAAAGGGAAATGCATTGCATTGCATCCTCAGTGAAACCGGAACAATGCACTCGAGTCAACCAGCCAGCGCCACCACGCCACTTCCACCACACGAGGCCCCGACCTCCGTGCAACAACCGCTCACCACTTCGTCACCACCACACCACTCCGCGTCGCTTCGACCTGAAGTAACACCGGAGCGACCTTCACGAGTCGTTCCATGCAGGTGCACCGCCGGTGGATTGTCGCTGGTGCAGGGGCGTGGGACCCGGGGGGGCTTCTAAGCACGGTGAGGTGAGGTGGGCTATACAAACGGGCGGCCGGCAAGAAAAACCATCGAAAGTTTTGTTGGCATAGGTCTTGCCTGGCCTGGCTGTAACTTGGGTTTGGAGGTCCACCCGGCGAAGCAGTTCATCGCTTCTGGAAAGGCGGGCGAGGCGAGCCGGTGGGGAGCTACAACGACGCAATATTTTTCGCCAACACTGAAATTTCTATGCAAATTGCGCACCAGCAGCGGAGCCCGTCAGCCGGTGGGTGCTGGCTTTTGTCGGGCTATCTCAAGACACTTTCCAGCCGCCCATGTGTCGAAATTAACCCAATTCGGGGGTGTTTATTTTTAGCGCCGCTGTGAAGTCGAACGAACCGATAAGCACTTGCAGCGTCAACACGCCACGCTGCTACGCACTCGTTACGTAACCCTGGGTTGAGTTGAGGTTGCCACATTCCTGGCCGCATGCTTGCATATAAATATCGTAGCGCAGGCACCCGGCGAACGCTGCATTTTGCTTCTGATTAGCATGGGAGTTAATGCAAAAAGGTATCGATTGCAACTGCTTTGAGACACTCATTTGAACTCAGGTGGATTTATTTTAATATTTGAAGCGAGCTTGTGACCTCTGTACAAGTTCAGTAAGTGGAGACGTAAATTTTGCTGTGGGCTGAATTTAAATTAAACGTTAACATTGAGTCTAAAAATATATGAAGAATTTATAACTTTTGTGTTTTAAATTATTACGCCAATATGGTCATGGAGAGTTTCGATAGTAAATTTCAAACATATCGATTAAGTAATTTTTGCTCTGACAAGGCGATTTTGTATATTTTTGGAATTTACAAATTCTTGGTAAAAAGAAGCTTTAAAAGATTTAAACGAGTTTTGTATGCCCTCTTAAATACATAAGCTGAAAATAACAGTGGACGAAGTATTGCTCCTTGAGGTATGCCACAGTTTTTGCACTTGAATAATTAAATTTCTAGTGTGGTGTTACATAAAATGGCTTATGCAACATTTTTGTGATAATTCCATTCCTAAATAGTCAAAAGTTTATATGTCTCATCTTTTTAAAAAGTGTACAGAGTACTAAAACTCGATTCTAGATTTTTTCTGGAAACTATATTTCCGAGATAGCCCAGTCTTGTTCCACGCTAGATATGTTATATTTTTGAAATGTCTGTTTAATCACCTTTCGCTTGGTATCCCACACAATTTAGTTAGAATAAAAGAAAACCCTGATTTTACCTTCTAAATTGCAAAAAAAAATTTTTATTTTTAGTCTATGTTTGGACTAATATTAAGTATAATTATGTCAAAATTCAGTTCTCTACTTTGCTCTGAGAAATGCTACGGTGATTGCTTAGGTGTTCACTTTTTTCTAAATTTATTACGAAACACTAAAAAGGCATGAAGGAAAAAAAAAATTTTTTCAGGCACAAAAGCGATTGTTTTCTGAATATCAAACTGATTTCTTAAATTGAGTTATACTCAAGTGAAGTGAAAAAGAACTTCCTGCTTTTTCGTTTTAAATGCAGGAATAAAATTAAAAATATGAAGTCATACTCAATTATGCCATTAATTAATGAAAGAAAGATGAGAGAGTGTCGAATCAATTGCATTAAATCGCACTTTGCTTACATAATTAAATTTACCTGTGAATTAAATTAAAAACTCCCATATACATATGTATGTACTTTCAAAACAAATCTTATTCTATTTTCTACATAAAAACAATGAAAAGGCAATTGCGGTGCCAGAGAAACTAAACTTACAAATTCTGAACGAGCGGTGTGTGCCGAGTCTTGAATAGTAAATAATTCACGTATGAATATTTGAGTATAAACTAAACTAATTGTTAATGCTAAAGCGGTGATAAAATGGACAAACAATTAAAAATTTGCGCAGCAAACTTATCTACAATTCGAAATATGTTCATACTTTGTTGATTCACTCAGATAAAAAATTTGAGAAATTATCAACTAAAAATAGAGTTGTTTTTCTGGGGCAAGTAATAAACACCTAAAAAATGAATTAAGATTTTTAATTTTTTTTTTATATCTAAAGATAAAATTATTAGACCGGCTCTGATACTGAAATCATTTTTGTCCTGTCTAAAAATATATTTCTAGATTGAACTTCAAGTCAATTGGAAAATATCGCGTACTAATCATTTCTCTGAAATTTCCAGTTTGATCACGAAGCCATGAAATTGGCTTAATTGTCGATCATAGTTCATTGCACATACGTCAATCCTCGAAGTAACCAATGAATCATGACTTTTGCACTTAGAATAAAAATTCAAAAAGCATTAAAACTACAATATATGTATGTCCATCTGATTGTCGTTGAGCTTGGCTGTGTCACATGGCACATCATGTCACATGTGTGTACCACTCCAAAGATCTTGCTCACAAGTTGGCATCATTCCCCCAGAGACTTCAGCCACTTTAATTGAATTGTTTCCCATTAAGGGTATCAGCGGGTTATGCTGTAACGAGATTTCAACTATTCATTTAATTACTAAATCGGTAGCTAGTCAGGGGGATTTTCTTCTCAACTGTTGCTAACTCATCGATGGGTTAGTTACCTCAGGCCTGATTCACGAAGACAGTGTTAAAAACGCAGTCGTTTACCTTCCTAGACATGCTGGGAGGTTCGTAACAAATTGTTGATATGAGCAATATGCAAGTCAGATTGACATTCCATTTTTAGATCTGAATGAGGCTGCATTTCTTATGGGTGAATGTGCACGCGCAATTAAAATTAAATTAAACATGTTTTTTTCTTAATATGCAGCTATTACTCTCCAGAATAGTTATTATAAGCATTTATCTGTTGTGCTAATTTTAGTATTGGTCTTTCCTGCTTATCACATATAGCAAACCATTACTACGACCTACTTTTATAATTAATTTTTTAGGTATGAATCAATTATTACATACATATGTATATACTTAGTGGGCATTAATAACGATCGTTGAAGATCGAAGATTGTTTCACTTATTGTAGGACATGTTACGCCATTCTATTAAAATCATTCGTCATTGTTTTATCGCATTCTTCTTTCGCCAGCATCGTTTTAAAAAAAATCTTAAAGTTTACTGACTCTTTTCGTCAAACATGCGCAGCAAAAGGAACGTTTTTTGTGAATACAAAGTAGTTTTTAATTAATATTAAATTTGTACAAAAAAGTTGACGCAATGATTTAAATATTTATGTATAAATTCTGTAAAATCAGCAAAATTTGAAGGTACTTTCTTCAATAGACGTACACAATTTTTTCACGAATTAATTGTGTACATTGTGTTAGAAAAACTGATGGGAAATACCATGATAAACATTTTAATTAATCTCGAGAATTATTTTTAATTTAGCATTGATTGGAGGTCAAGAAACATAGAAAATTAGCAATCTTAAAAATATCTATTCCAAATTTCCATAAAATGAAATAATAGGAAGCTTTTTGTAACACGTAAATTCTGCTATTAATCAATAATTAAAAATAGTCCATTGTTCTACTTTTAAATATAATATGAATGTTCTTCAGTTTTAAATGTACGAGTACACTGTAGAAATCAAAGTTTTTCATCAAACATCAAATGTATTCAAGTTGAATTGAAGATGGTACGCAAAGATAGTGCGTCGTTATATTCTAAGAGATAATGACTCTTTTGCGAGATCAATAAAGCATAACAAATATAACAATAGGTCCAATGAGTTCTAAAAAAAGGAACTGATTCGAGCAAAGCAATTTTATTGGCATTGTGTCGTACTATCAAACATCTAAACGTCTCGTGCTACGGGCTCATATTCAATCGTCGCGTCGTTCCATCAATTTCTTTTCAAAGGCGCAGCTGCCGCCTCAGGGTTTTTCTTTTACGCAGCGAAAAAAATGTTGCTGAAAATTAATTCGTGGGCCAATTATTTATAAGCTTCAATGTGATCTGCAAATTGCCTGCCTTTACTGATTCCTATCTTTTGTATTTTTTTGTATTTTTAGAAGCTCGACGAGAAGCGCAAAGAGTCCAACCGTCCCGAAAACTTGGACCAGCTGACCTCGGACCAGCTGGTCCAGGAGAAGACCGCTGTCCAGCATGGGCTGCTCTACCTCGAATCGCTTTACGGAAGGCCAGTGACGCGGGAGGAACGCGACGCCGCCCGGCCTCTCTACGACCGATATCGCATCATAAAGCGAATGATAACGCGCAGCATCACAATTTCTGGTTCCAGCACCGGAGCTTCAGAGCTTCCGACAATTTTGGAACATGAGGCGCTCGCTTTTACGGGTGAATCGGTTCAACAGTCTACGAGTACAGAAACTACCGCCTCCCCGGATTTGGGGCCGCCGTCTAACGTCGAATCGCCCACCGACAATTCCGGTTCAGCTCAGTCGACCGATTCCACCGAAACCTCCAACCTCGGCGAAAACATCCACACGCTCTCTATCGATGAACTGTGGCAGCACCTGGATAAAGCTCGGGAAGAAAAGCACCAACTGAAGCGAACTATCCAGGAATTTGAGACGCTTTTCGAGGAGAAAAGTGGCCGAAAGATGCTCAAGAGCGACCGCAAGGCCATCGAGGACACCTACTGTCAGTACAAGGAGAAGAAGGCGACCGTTCGGCTGCTGCAGGCGCTCATCAAGAAGCACATCTCGAACTGAGCTAGCCGCTATCGAGCCATGCGAACAAGACGTTCTCCTTAGGGCTAAGCGTTTTGTTAGTTTCCCTGTATGTTCCCTGAGTTGTTGGGTTTTCCAAGACCACTTAGACGCAGGCCTTGGCACTGATTGTCGATTTGCTTCGATTACACAACATCCTTGGAGTTGCAAGCGCTCTAAAATTGCGCAACTGTTTTCTCGACAGTGCGTTAAGCAGCGGTGCACACCGGAGCAATTGACTGTAATTGATAGTTGTATGCAACTCATTCAACTGTTGTATGCAACTAGTGCAACTGTTGCATTCAACTCATGCAATCACTGCATGCAACTTATGTAACCGTTGAAGATGAAGGAAACTACATATATGTATCCAACTAGCGGCTCTATTGTAGTAATCGGGCCGAGTAGTGCAATAACAATTGTATTATCTTAGTTACATGTATTATGCAATTTAGCTAAAAGGCTTCTGCAGGTTTCAGATTAAGACGCGATAGGGAGAGATTTCGCGGTGTTCAAGAATTCAGTTATTACAATTGTTGCAAAAACAAAGATCCTTGAATACCCATTTTCTTTAGGGCTATTGATAACATGACCTAGAGCAAGTACATAAAAAGGAAATGACTCGCATCGCAACCTACTTGCAAGTCTTTTGGCTCCTATGTGTCCCGTGAGTGTAACGCACTGAAGATTTTAGGCGGCCAACAGCAGCGTGTTAAGACTGAACGTGTGCAGACAAAAATAAAATATTGGCCAAAAATAGCAGCGGTATCCCTTACTCTTTTCGCAAGGGTTCTGCTTGTAACCTTCTGAGGACTACATACAACTTTCCACTACCGAAGTTCAAAGACTTCTTTTTCCAGGAGAATATTTAGTTAGAAAAAGTTTTATTGTTGATCAAACTGGATTTGTACAGTACCAGGCGGGAGATGCAAATGCGAATGTTGCCCTAGTTTTTTAAGAAAACTGACCAAATATTTGTTTATTAATTGTAAAAGGGCTCTAAAAGCTCGTGATATTGAATATTACTTTTTTTTTAATTGTTTTTACATTTATAAAGAGTGATTTCATATTGTCTTCCTTTTGTAATCTTTTTAAGATTGTTCTTTTTAAGGAATTCTCGTGATTACCTTTAAGTTGTATAAAGGAATAAAACGCAATTGTTTTCTGATGAATCTTATATTCATATTAAATTTGTATATTGTTTTCAGGAAGTGCGTTTCGCGCTTGATTTATAATGATTTTATTCATGTGGATACAAAAACTGGCATTTAAGATCTTAGTTTTTCTAGTTGACTGAAAAATTTTACAGTGGTTTGTTTAAGTTAATTTGAGCAGCAGGTCTTAAATGCAGTTGGAGTTCGCCTACATAATTCAGCAATTCGTTAAAATATATTGGGGAAGTTTGAAAAAATGATCAAGGAAATCAATCCATTATAACAAAATCGATTTGTTTTCGTATAGCTAAACAACGAGTAACGCTTAAAAAAGCAAAAGAAAATAATTCAGCCATAAGATATTAAGTCAAGTAAAATGATGACAATATTAAATGAATGATTACCAAACAAGAAAATTATATTAAAAGTTCTATTGCTATTCAATTACACTTAAACTCAGTGCATCGCTAAATATGTTCTGCGATTTGAGTTATAAAGAAGTAGTTTCATAGGTGTATTTTATCTTCTATACATTTCATCTCAACAAATTCAGTAAATATTTGGAATTTGCGTTTTGTTGACCACGACAGCTGCAATTTGCAACCAAAGAGTTGGTAAAATGAATGAATGAACGTTAGATATATTTGGTTGACGATAACGTTGTAAGAGATAAGTGCATAGTAGGTAAATGCAACACATACTTGTTTGCTACTTTTACTTCACAGAAAACAATTGCTGTAATTTATAAAAATTAATAGAACTACGTGTGGAGTTCAATAAGAATGAGATCTAGGATGTTCCATATGGATATCTCAACCAGCGATGTGAATTTATTTAAATTGATTTTCATCAGCTCAAAATATTTGACCTTTGATATATAGTTTAAGTATTACTTATTTTTATATCTCAAGTTGGGAAATCTCATTCATGTTACTAATTGGAATAAGGTTTTATTTCAAATTAATTTTTGATCTAATATTTGAAAGTTTAAACAACTTGGACTGGTCAGGTATAATACGTCCGAATCTTTTCGTGAATTGTTTATTTTACCTTGTCTGGCATTTTTGGAAGGAATACTTTTATCTTTTATTAACTTCATTTCTAACTTAATAAATTTTATTTGAATGAAAAGGGAATGTGAGCTGATAGATGCATTACTTCTTTCGGGTACTGTACAAATTTTCCAGATTCCACAAAAGACTGCTGAAGATATACAAAAACAAAAAAATAATTTTTTTTTTTTGGAAAAAAATGTTTCTTATTAAAATCTTTGAACAAAATCTAAAACTAAAGACACGCACAATAATAACGCGATTTCTAACTAAACAATTCAACACGAAATTTTTTTTTTGGGAGAATCCTATGAACTTTCAGATATTTTTCAAAATCAGTTTCGTAGTAAGTTCATAAGCATTTTTTGTACAAGTTGGACGAGTACAAAGAAAAAATAAACAAATAAACAAAATAAAAAAACACAAAAGGTATCTTTTAAGATGAATTAATTTCGTAAGGAGATTAAAATAAAATACAAGACGAGATCTGTGATAATTTCATTGTTCTTCTGTTCGAGGTCGGTTCGCGTTAGAGAGTTTTTACGTTCTGTTACATGTGTGTAAGTCCAGCGTTACGTTCTTGTGTTACATCCTTATATGTGTAAGTCCAGCGATTTTATTTTCAAGCATTTTTAAGCACTACGCAAATGACACATAAAATTGTTTAAAAAAATGTGTCCTTAGCAAAGCATATGACACACCTTGGACACACTGTGCGAAAATATTTTGCTTTCCTTAGTTTGATTCTGCCCTAAGTTGGGTCGGTTGATTTTGATGTATTCATTTTTTGGTGGAATTTTTAAGTCTGTTATATGGTTGCCTTAAGGGAACAAAGGTTTGTAAAGAAGACGTTTATTAACATTATTAATTGTATCTAAAGGAGATGTAACTAGTTTTTATTATGTACTTGTGGAGTATTCACTCAACACTGTTGTTATATTCTCGTGTAAGCCGCTAGCCGTTATTATCCTTTAGGTGTACCTTTTTCTTGCTTATAAATTCAAGAAACGCCAGATATGTTCGTGCGTTATTTCTTAGCTGTATGTCGGTGCAACAAGGAACAGAGTGCGGTCATCCGAACTCATTCCTTTCTGCACACTTAAATGTTTTGTAACAAGCTAAGTTATAGTTTTGATAATATCATTTAAAAATAAAGAATAACAAAACTCAATATTTATCATAAAAGCGCCTCATTTGCCTTGTAATTTTCCAAATTTTGAATTAAATTTGGCTTTCAGTAATTTGAAATGTATGAAGAAAGAGAAATTTGTAAAAGAAGTATTAAAACTTAGAATCAATGGAAGTTTGCTTAAATATTAATCACATTTTCTACAACGTAAAGTAAAGGAATAATTTTGTACAAGATTTAAAAACTGAAAACAATAAGCGAACCGAAAAGTTGTAACCTCAAAGAAATATATAAAAAAAATAAAAATGTTGAACATCATCGATAGCATTACGAGTACACATCTCAAACACTTAGCCAGACACAAACACACATACACATACTCGAGGGTAGATTTACTTTAAATTTAAATAAGAGTAAAATGATAAACAAAACCGACGTCACCAAAGGCGTCTCCTTTTCTAAGAAAGTTCATGTTTTAGTAGCCGTTCATAAATGAAGAAAAACATTTTAAGGATATTATTCTCGGATTATTAATTGTATACTTTGGCACTATTTGTATAATTAGAGACATAAAATTAAGAGGTACATCCAATACAAGTAACATTTTTGTAACACTGTTTGAAACAATAGAGGTATTAAATCGTACAGAGCTTATTCAGTTAAACGATTTTGAAATATTGAGACGTTTGCAGACGAAAGATGAAAATTTGTAGATTAACAATTTTTGAGGAATACGATGACAAACTTAATAAGCGCTAACCATTTATATGTAATACATCTTTGGACACGAATTCATTGTAATTGAGATTTATCAGCCGGTGGGTTTTTCTTAATCAAGTCATTTTGTTAATCACAGCAATTTAAATAAAATGGAATGGATTCCGAAAAATAATGTGTTTCATTTATCACACCCTTATTTTTGTTCATTTTCAGGAAGGATTTAATCCATAAAGTGTAAATTTTCAGAATTTTAAAGGTGCTTTAATGTAATGAGCTACTTGGCACAAAAATATATCCTTCAAACCAAAAAACATTATGGCTATTGCCTAGGGCGAGGTTTGGCTTAAAAAGCTTACCCTTCTCTGACGATAATAAAAAAGGGCTCCTACCAAAATCAACCACTGGAGAATAGCAATGAAAAACGCGCACATTAATCAGTTTTTTTCCCAATTTGGATAATGATGTTCCCCTGCTCTGCTATCTGACGAATTGCCTCATCTTAACGATATAATATATTCTAATAGCAAGGAGCATGAAACAAAAGTACGCCCTTTTTAAAATCTGTTTTCAATAGCTTATGGAATGTTCTGAATGATTAATAACTCCTTACTTGTTGTTGTGGTTTGTTAAAAGACGGAACCTATACTAATTGTTGGGGAAAATTGATTTCATAAATTCAAAATTTGTACTCTATAATGGGCTCTTTTGGGGAAGCCTAGTTTGCTCGATTCGTTTAGCAAATATGCTAAGAAAATTAGTGTCTAACAAAAGCAAGAAAAACTAAAAGAATTTAGAAAAATGTTCACTCAAATAGGAGAAAGAAAGAAAAGAAAGAAAAGTGGAGCTCATACATATAAATAAAATCCGATTTCAGGTCAAACCAATTTTGCCTAGGGCACAGCGGTTTGCACTAAAAATGTTTTGTTAAATTATAACGTAAATACGTACTTCTTAGCAATTTACTCTGCACCACCAGCTAACAATTAATCACAACAGAGTGAATTGCTGACAAGCACGCATTTGTGCTTTAAGGGGGATAGCCACTGTGATGGCCGAAAAAATGATTGATTTTCAATAATTTTTTTGACCGGGTAAATAAAGGAATTTTTGGATCGGTTTTTTTTTTATTTTATTAAGTACTTGGATGTGTAATGTTTCATCAAATTTTTATTAAAAAATATTGAATAGTTTTAATAATCTAAAGGATGCCGTAGAGCTCTAAAAAAAATGCCCCCTCCATGGTCGCATCCATTTTTCAAAAGCCGGTGATGTGAGAAAAAAAAAAATTGTATTATAATCTGTATAAATGCAGTTATCGTTGTACGTAGCCGTTTGTTTTTTATTTTGATTGTTCACAAAATGGCGACCGATTGAAAAAATTTTCATTTTTTCGACCGTTTTTTTTTGTTTTCAAACAGTTTAAAAAATAGTAAAAAGCAAAATTTTCAAAATCGGCTAGGCTTAACCTTAGCCACTACTAAGACGAACGAAACAAAAAAAAAAAATTAAAATCGGTTAAGAATTGTCCGAGTTTTCGATGCGACCAGTTTGAAAAAAGTCGTTTCGAGAAAAACGCGTTTAAAGTTTTTAGTCCATTTCTCTCGCAATGCAATCATGTATCTTTTAAAATTTTCATACCAATATTAAACTGACGAGTCCTGGACCTTTTGATCTGCAATTTTGTACACATATTCTTTAATATATTAACTTTGATTTAAGACAAAACAAAATTTTTTTTGGATTCGTCACAGTGGCTATCCCCCTTAAATTAATAAGTACAAAATAAAACTAATGAAAACTAGTGTGGCCTAGGTAAAAGTTAGTGGGCAATTATATTAACATATTTAAAAATTGCGCATTGATGTCTTTAAGAACTTTAATTGGTAAGAATTAATCGTTAATTGTTGAGTTGGTCTACTTTTATTGTAAGCAGTTATTGACGAAGAAGAAGTAAGTGAATAATTTAGGTTGATTCGTTCTACGTTGTATGAAAATTGCATTCTCAAATTTTATAAATTCAAAAGGCAAAATCTATTGTATATGTTTACATATGTATGTCAAATTAATTTTATTGAATTTAAGAGTTCATATAAGGGAATTCCTTGATAACTGAAATTAGAAAATGGTGGTGTTCCTTCACCAAAAAACAGCAAAAAACAGAATTCTCCATTAATTTCAACTGTAAAAATTTAACACATAGAAAAATTTACGCTATAGAATCTTCTTAAGCCAATTAAATTTAGAAACACACATAATAAAGGTCTGCAAAATTTAACTATTCAAAAATTGTCGACATGTAAAGTATTATAGAGAATTTTGGTGTGCTGAATTGGGATATGGTATCTAATCAGTTTTTTCTATCACGTAAGGTTCTTGATATAGAAATAGGAATGATGGGGTACTCATAACTTGTCCTGATTTACAATACTAGTCCCAAAATAAGCTTACTATTGGGTGAGTTGTTACAACTTTTTGACCTTGAAGCAATTTTTGATTTAATAAATCAAATTAATTTCTCACAAAAGCGAAAAATTAAGACGATTTTATTACGTTGAAATGTTGAATGATATTTCTAATAACAATGATCGACCTTCTATCAGATTCTGTGAGTGAGCTACCCGCAAATTTAGTGAATAGTAATAATGAAAATTTGTGCGTTAATTAATCGGTGATTAAGTAATATTTGTTGGGATATCTAAGAAACGTTATGTGATGAAACTAATCATATTTTCGTTAATTAGTGCCATGAAATCTATAAGAAATGGTGGTTCAATTGCAGGCAATTTTACCATGCAGACCTGTGTAATTCACAATACTTAGTTTATTACTATCGCGCAGGATTAATTTAGACTTAACTCCGATTCTGGATATAAGTTAGAGTTCTTTGCCTCCTTACTGAAATCAAAAATCGTTTTTTAAGGTAAGGCATTCATATTCTACCTCATCATTTAAGACATTTTAGAAAAGCACTGATTTTTTATTATTCCCGAATATTTTAGTAAATAGACCCATTACCCATTCTTATGCATAGAAATAGCTTTTTAGAACAATTGAAGGACTAAAAGTACTTTACTTTTAAAATCAGAGTTTAATTTGCTTTACTGCAGCTAAACTGAATTTTTTCACTCTTTAATTTCAGATGAGTTCTAAACTCCGCGCCTCACAACAATATGAAATATTAACAGTAAACAAATTGTTATAGGTAAGTTTGAAAAAATTTTATTTTACGTTTCATGCCTAAATTTAATAAAAAAAAATTGTGCTCGTTACTGGGCCTAATGTTTAATTACTTGTTATACTTCTTTTCAATTAATAAATAATATCTAATTGAATGGAGGTATTCGGAGTTGTTAATTGTAAATATTATGCGATTTTCATAAAATCAGGTACTTATATGAGGTTTTCATCATCCAAGCCATGTATGGCTGGATTAGACGGAATATTTTAGACTACAAAATATTCGTTTCTGAAATAGTTACATTATCTTAAAGGACACATATTTACTTTTATTTATTTATTGTCAAGCAAAAGTTCAAATTAAAAAAAAAAAAAGCAGTATTTAAAATAAACGACTTGGGATAAATATTTGGCCATTATAAAGCATTCGCATATTATTTCAAGGTTAATTCAGTTTTGAGGCTAGTTCGGCTCAAACAAAGGTAAACATCAGGATTCATTAAAATTTCTAGCACAAGTCGATAAAGGCTCATAGTAGCAATAGGCAGTTCGGCGAGGAGGAACAAAATTTAATACAGCTAATTCTGTCTTTACACGGTTTTGATTTACCACGGTCTAGAAAAAAAACTTGATTCCGGTTTTACACGATTTCATTCAATTTAGCACGATTAAAAAAGGCTATTTGATTGAAATTTTAAAGAAAAATATTTTTATTAACCATAATCTTTTAGAATTTTTTTTTTCTATCTGTTATTTATAAAATAGTTAGGGAATTCCCCTTTCTAACCTAAAATTTATGTTACTTTTACTTTAAGATTTGAATTGCCTTTTGTTTTTATGAAATAAACTGTGCATAATAGTTTTTTTTTTGTATGAATCATTTTATTTTAACTATTTTTTACAGGGTTGCAGGATATGGAACTAATCCCCTTTTTTTCTATGTACTTCATGTCTTTTTTTACACGGTTTTGTCTGGAACGTATCTACCGTGTAAAAACAGAATTAGGTGTATATGTATAAAATGTTTTGACCTATTCGCTGCCAATCACGAGTATAATCGTGGTAGGCAATAGCTGAATATTTGGCTGAATATGCTTTCGGCAGCGAATGGATTACGAGCCTGGGCGCCGGGGTCCCAAGAGGTTGTTATTCTAGTCCTAGTGTGAGGCGGATTAACGGCCACATTCATATGCCGTCGTATACATGAGGCCACTCTCTGGTGAGCACCCTTTGCATAAGGCCTCTTCACAGTGGCGAGATCCTTAAATTTGGGTGCAATTAATATTAATGTAGCGCAACGCAATTACACCGGCGAAGCCTACTCATGGTCCGCATCTAAACCTCGTTAGCATGAGAAACATGTGCATGAAGTGTTCCACGCTGTCGGGAGCGTTGTAATAATTTATTCCCGTGAAGAGGCTGGAATCTCGGATTCCGCACAGAAATTAAACCCGAGGCGGTGAGACACTCACGTAGCACATGCATGGATTAGCTTAGCCCGGCAGGCGAAAGAAGCAGAGTGAATAATTTCGCACGAATTATGTTCCCGGACCCCGGCGAGTGTGCAAACATGTTTTGGTAGCATGCTGTGGGAGTTTCGCTGGAACATCGTCCTGCATACTTAAAATGGGGGCGCCCGGCGAAAGGATTCACCTGCAAATAATTTGTAAATTGTGCGGCCTCGCCAGCCAGAATTGTCGGTTTTAATGACGAGGACGAGGCCCCATTTGCGGTGTGGGTCTTCCTTTCCCCCAGGATATTCGGTGACAAGTGTTGGGGAAACCTCATTTCCTGGAAATATAAAGTGCAATTTAATTAGCCGCCAGGACGGTACTGTGCACACATTGCCACCAACGCATGACGGCCTGTTTATTCAATAATTTCGATTCCCGATATTCGCTGCAGGCGAAAGGTCATAATAAAATAATCGATGGGCTTCAGCATCCAGATTTGACTTTCCCAGGGCCTCAATAATTCAACAGTCGGCAGAGTTCAATTATATCAATAAAATGAGGATAAAATAAATATTTATCTCCACCCTTAATTGAAAACATTAAATGGATTTTAGCTGATTATCATCAATAGGCCATAGGTTGCATTTACTCAGTATTTATTAGTATGAAATTTTTTGCCCTTGACGCACGTAGGAACAAACCAATTTTAGGTAGGTATATTTATTTTGACAGCATTAATTATTTTACCCTTTCATTAACACGTTGGCTGCCGTGTGCCCCACGTTCATACGTTTTTAAGGATTCCGTAGGCAATTATTGGAACTCTTTTGGTTTCGGTTAAATAATACATGGCCTAATAACAGAAATAATTAGATTTTGTATAGACCCTTATTTTTATTTACCACATTGAGTGGGGTATCTTTAGACAGGATTTCTCTAAAGTGCAACAAAAAAATGTTTTAGGACCTTTTGATTTTAACACATTAATTTTCAATATAAATTACAATACTCTTGAAGTTTAAAAATAATACTTTCTTCGTACCTCATATTCAAAAATTATATTTTGAGGAAAATTCTTTTGAGTTTGTAATTCGTATGAAGTGCGTTGGAGGCGCTTAAATAACATTCGCTATAAAGTCTAAATCTAAACTAATTAGAAAATATTTACAGAATATTTTTAAGGTATAAATCTATCGAAACATAGAAAACAAATCGTCACTTAGCTTTAATTTAATTTGTGTCCCCACCCTTCAATCACGAGATATTTGCTTTCATTTCTAGAATGTACTTCTTAATTAAAGTAGTGAAAAAATGAGTGAAAATGAAGTGAGTCCTTAGGAGTCCATGTCCATGGAAATCCATGTTTATCAGATTCCACGCGCATGGAAATCCTTCTTAGGAATTCCCTTTAGGAATTAATAAGAATTAATTTGAAAGAAAATTAAAAGATTTTAATGAAAACTTCGAGTTAGATTCTTGTCTTAGAAACTCGTCGGTCTTGTTTGATCTTTTGGAGGCGTTTCAAATTTCGTTGAATAATAATACCTATATGGGTCACTCGCATTCCATTGTGACTGGTGGGACATTTCACTCCAGAATTTCACCAATTCTGGTGTAGAATTAAATCATTATATGCCTTACAACAATGAAAATAGTCTTAAAGCATAGCTAAGGAATTATTTTGTTATCCTTTTTAAAGAAAATTCGAATAGTCAATATTTTTTAGGTAAAATTTATTGTTTTAATGAATGTGGACTCTTAACTACTTCATCCTTCTACCTTTACTAGCCAAACTACTATAATTTTCTCAATTTTTTGTTTATGTTGTAATTGAATCAACTTATAAGGGACATATGCGAAATGAGTGAAAATATTTAGCGAAAATCAACGTTTAATAATCAATTAAGAATCTTTAGAACATAATATGGACTAATCTTTTAATATGTTTTATAGTATAACAATTATGATTATAACGAAAACTAAAATTTCAATTATTTTAACATCAAATCTTCCACTTATACAGAATTAGTTCACAAAATACAGTAAAAGCTACATAAACATTTTATTGTTGTTGTTGAAAGTAGCTCATAATAAACTCTTATAATAACCATTTTTACAACTGTGATTGGTGGGACAAATTTTAGAAATGTGTTAAACATGCAATTTTAAATGTAAATATGTAGTTAAAAATAAAGTTCAAATAGTAAATGGGTTTATCGTTACAAATAGAAAACTTCCATATTAAACAAACCACATTTTTAGGTTAGAATACAACTTTTATATGTTTTTGTGTGATTGGTGGGACATGTGATATTCATTGCTTCAAAGAAAGATAAAAAAAAACTTAATAACTTTTCCAGTGTATTTCTTCCCAAATAAAATAGTTTTAAATATTAGTTTGCAAAAAAAAGAAAAATCTGGCAGTATTCTCCAGTCATCTATGTAAATGCCCGAAAATGGGGTTGTCAACTGAAGCAAAATTTTCTACACAGTAGTAAATTTTAAAAACTCATAATTTCCATCAACGAAAGAAATCATTCGTCGTATTTTTATGAATTTTTTCTTACGGATTAGTAAAGTATGGACCTTTAACTACAGGTTATTGTTAAAAAAAGGTAATAAGAGTGAATTAAAAATGTATGGGCTTTTCTTCTTTTGCGTGGAATGATCCATATGAGTTTTTATGTGCACATTTCCTTCGTCAACATTAAATAGCTCTTGAGACGCACACTTTGTAAAAAGTTGAAGACAGTTTAGTAAGAACACGCCCGCGTATGCCACCGCCTTTTCGCATACATGGATAGGTACATGTTTGACTTTGCCGTTAGATATCTTTGTATTTTTATATGGTGGCAAAAGTCAACGTATTAACCAAATCACAAGATATCCGGATAATTGATTAAATTAACATACATAACTTATTTGTCGAAGAAATATGCCATTTTCAAGGAACATTTCACATTTTCCCACGCAGTAATTACATATTTCATTTCAAGTGTATAAAAACCAATTACAACAGTAGGTGCTCTCTGTTTACTTCGTAAGTAATTAATTTAAAAAAATTAGTATGTATCAAAACTTATTTCGAAAGTTCAAGTTTGTTTACTCAAAACAAGTAAAAAATTCCAAATAAACTCGAAGATTTCCATTTAATCAAGTGAAAAGAAAAAATTGAATACTTTTGAAATGTTTTTTTTATATGTATATTTGAAATGGACGTGAGATGCTGTTTGAAAATGGCATAGATGGCATTTCGTTTTCATGGTTTGGTCCATGGTTTATACTTCGTTTCTACAGTTTTTTTATTACCGTATATTACGAATTAAGTCAGTTAAAAAAAATAGGTTCACTTTTCAACTTGAAATAAACCATGTTTTGGGCATCTTTGAAAATTTGTAACACATCGTAGGGAAAGGAACTTGAAATGTTACTCAAATGAAAACCACTAATGCCACTTATGCCTAAAACATCAAAAAGTCTTTGTAACCTGAAACAAATTTTCTGTATAAAAGATTTATTCTTTGATGGTTAGAAAGCATGAAATTACTGAATTTGTTATATATTTATTTGTTTTTTAATTATTGTTTTTCGAGTAATTTACGATAAGACTTTGTAAATAATAACATAGTTATGATAAAAACATATAAAGATAAATTTCATAGATGGACGTGCGTGCAATCTGAGACAGTTTATTTTTTAGTAGATCATAATGCCTTAAAAACCTCCAAGTTCTACTGCTTCATTTAAAGAAGAGAATTTGTGAAATTGAACAACTCAATCCAATAAACAAATATTTGAGATTTTTGCGGTGAAAATTCTGAAGAAAATGGAATTTCGAAAATAAATACTCAATAGATACATTGCTAAAATTGTTTTATTGTTTTATGGATGCGGGGCCATCCATAATTATATCCCCTATGTATAAATGTATGTAACAAAAACGCCATCCCCTACCAATCTTTAATATCATGTTTTTAAATGTGGGTAGAACAAAAACATAGTTATGTTTTCACATAAGTTGTTAACAGCATGAAAAACTTTAGGCTGAAAATTTGTAATCCTTATAATTCTCCGAGTAAATACGCAATAAAACTTGAGGAGAATTGGATAAAAGGTTGAGTTTACTCCTTGCAAGTCCACCTAAATATGATGAGTTTTGTACCCATTCCAAATTCGCTTCCAGAAATACGTAACAACTCGGTTATCGCAAACATATTAAATGAATTACAACTTCTGCAGCTCACTCGGAACTCAAAACTTTCATGTGAATTGAACATGTGTTCAGTGAATCCTAGACATCAACAGCTTAAAATTCATAGACATGTTTGCTCACTTTGTTCAATAATTTACCGAGGGCAAACTTTGTTTGCTGGCAATTTAATGCAGAGGTTCAACAGATTAATTGAAAAAGTTACACTGGCAGTCTTTTCCCTTTTTTAACCTTCAACGGAGCCTATATTTAGGTAATTATGCTTATGACATTTAAAGTAAGTGATATTTACAATTATAGTGTATGTCATCGATAAGATAAGGAGTTTTGTCGAGTTAACTTCAATTAGCTAATTAACTTTTATTGAACCTATGTCAATATGAATTTCTTCCGGCTCATGGCTACTAGAATGTTCTGCGATTGGGTTGTTAAAGTTTAAATTGATTTTTAATGATGATCGGACTGCAAATAAGAAATTTCGAAGTGCAGTATAAATCAGAGTGGATTTCCCGAAAAGTAGTTAATATAAAAAGGTACGTGGATACGTTCCCGCGCTCAGTTTGCCATAAAGATTCAGCACGAAAAAGGATTTACGTTCAGTGCCGCCATCATGATAGAAGAGCTGCCGTTAATTTCAATCAACGTTAAAATTCTTAAGTTTTGGTCGTACATTTTGGTCCACAATTGGCGTCGGTACTTCTGCTTTACGGGAGCAATTTTTTTAAATTTCACACAATTTCTCGACATGTACTACATCACGGATCCCATCGACGTCATCATTAGGAACACCTATTTTTTGGTGCTGTGGTTCAACACCATCACGCGGGCACTCTATCTCACCTTTAATCACCGCCGATTCGAAAGATTTATGGAAAACATGGAATCGCTCGTAGCCGAGATCAGAGTAATTGAGACGTCGCCTTTTTCGCTTTTTTCTTGGATGATTAGTGTTTTTTCCCAAATATAATATTTATTTTTCTGAAGAAATTGGTACCGAGCTTAAATTAGGGTTTCCGTCGATTTAACCATTGTATTAAAATTCATAATTTGCGAAAGGGTGTATCTCTCTCAGAATTAAAGTGGCCAGTTTTTGTCGAAGCCGGAGTCCAGCCCCATCCCATGTAAGGTCATCCCGGCTCTAACTCTGGACCTCTTCGGTTGAACACTGAGGAATAATTGGAATCATTAATCTCTCCTAATTGAAATCATTTTCTAATTGTACAAATTTAATTGGGCCTCAGTCAACAAGTTGGTGCCGCGTCAGCTGCGGTGGACGTAAGACCGTCTGTAATTCACGATGGGGCTCCTTTTGGTGTTCTGTCTGTCCGCAGGGGCAGTAAAGTGAAAAGTAGCATTAATTTGCATTTAATTTATTCTGTGGAATATTGGAGAAATTATGCCTTACTTAGGGGACTAAATTACAATTAAGTCATTTTCGGGGTTTGCTTAACGGCAGCCGGCGACATCGTGAATAAATTTTCTGTGCCAAGAGCCTTCTTACTTTTGCGAATTTTTAATTCTTTTCACGGAGCCAATCACCAGGAGAGTAGGTCTGGTGACAAAAAGGTGTTCGTCCATTTTATAATAAATATTTAATGAGCTTGTATTATCATCTTCTTTAATATTAACTGTTACATATTTTTACACAGAAAAGGACGATGAGGGCAATTTCTAGTGAGCTTCGCTTCTATTCCATTTGAAATATCATACATTTTTTAAATTATCATTTAGTTGCTAATATTTGGAGGATTCAATATACATACATACTTGTTATTATTATTTTTAGAAATAATTAAAATTATCAACGTAGAAGATCGTTAAAATAATCGATTTGTGCAAATAAAAAATTTTAAAACTTTTTCATATTCAAGTCACAAATTTCCATATAAAAACGATCTATTATTTGTTCGGCCGCAAAATTGATATTGATCGGCAGTGGCGGATTTAAACATTTGCCGCCAGTAGGCTATTCAAATTTTGCCGCCCTACCGACATCTACAATTTTGTGTCAATTTCTAGATTATTTTTACAACCCAACGATTTAATTAAGATTGCACAAGAAATAGTTTTTGGGTATATTTCTGAGCTAATAAAAGCTCATTCATGTACTACTAATAAGGCGGGGTAAGGTATGCCTAATACTACTTATACAATAATGTACATTCGGTAAAAGTAATTAAATAATTTTTATTGCGCTTACTTACAGTTTAAAAACAATATATTCAATTATCTGGTAACAATCCGGCTGATGATAACGATGAAATTCAATTAATTAAGTTATGAAAGTTTTACAATACCATTTTGCGCGATTTTCTTTTCGCAAAATCATCGTACATCGTATATCGTCGTATGAAATCTTGTTCATTAGTTCTGGCATAGCACAAAATAACTAAGGCATTTAGCTTTTATTGGCTTAAGGTAGATCTTCGATAATTTTTCACCCATTTTAAGCAAGAAAGGCCGAACAATTTGTCGCTGGTGTACAGTACATAGAACTATACGAATTGCTATTATCCAAGTTTGGATAAACGTTTTGCAAATTCTGTTTTCGCAGGAACGAAGATAGACTTTTCAATGATCCAGAATCTGGTTTTACCAAAATTTTTTCAGAAGAAATGTGGCATTGAAAATGTATGCATTCTTGAACTAAGTCAGTCTCTAAATCAATAGGATACATTTGTTCCAAGAGAAGGGCTTTTTCCGTAAGGGTTGATGATGACAATTCACTAATTTTACATGTTGAGTTCTTTGTGTGGACCTAATAACATTTAGGTATATAAATATGAATATTTTTAATTTTTGTAAAACATAAAACAAATTTTTGGCCCCAAATTTTCCGCCCCTAAAATCTGCCGCCCTAGGCTCCAGCCTACTCAGCCTGCTGGTAAATCCGCCACTGTTGATCGGTTTTACTACCACGTTTTTATTAACTCGCTTTCTTGTCTGTCTGTTCGATAAAATTTTGCAATCGATTTTAAACTAACTTCCCGATGAGCTAGAGACTTGAAACTTTAAACATATGTAGCTCAGAACTGGATGACAATGCAATATTAAGTCGCTTTCTCGTCTGTCCGTTTGTTTGTGTGTCTCCCTATTATACTTTTTAGTCCATTTTAAAAACTGGGTACATTAAACATTATTTTTTATTATTATAAATACTTGTTTTTATTTCTATTTTATCACATTCTTAACTTTTTAGAGTTTTTAGTTCATATAAGGCAGTCACCAATTTCATTAATTTTTGCATGGGCCCTTTTTTATTGTAGTAGTTTGATCCCACTAGTTGTAGTTTAACTGCAGTTAAAATTCTCTACAGCGTATATTCTACTCTTCTATATAACGAATAATTTCAAAATAATAACAATGTACCTATATAAAAAAAAAATTCTCACTAACGAACCTTAATGACCACGTGTAACGACCATCTCCATAAAACAAAGTTTTATAATAATTGGAGATTAGAGAATTCAACAACTCATAAAGCTATCTACTAATTACAAATAAATTCGAATATTGTCCTTTTCGTTTAAATTCCGAAATTATATTTTTTGTTGTGTTTAATATATCCATAGCATAGGGGTAGTAAAATTCATAAGTTATTATTTAGAACTAATGTGAAAAATAATTTAAAAATCTGAATTATTTATTTAAGAAATTTATCCGTGTACCCAACTTTCAGCTTATTACGATATTCTATCGACCGGCTTAAGCGTAATATTTTAGATTTAATATAATATGACATTATTTTTGATTTTGACAATATATAACAATACTATTTTAAGTGATATCATTATTCTAATGTTGATATATGTATGTTTGCTATTTGCGACTATCTTTATACATACATATATATAGCTCTTGAATCCTTTTCGTTATAGCTAATAAGTTCAATTTTTATTGAGAAAATTCTTTTCTATCATTCAAATGTATAATATGTTATATGTATGTATCTACTCGTACGTATACTGTTAACATGTTAAGAATATCTATGAAAAAAATTACAAGTAATATTCAAAATAATGTGTAGATTGGAGAATGAGATCAAACTTTGAAAACCTCAAATGAAAATAAAATGAATAAAAGTACGGCATAAATTGATATTCCTAAGTTTCATCAAAATCCGTGAGGAGACCTCAAACTCAATCTGTTTCAAAAGTACATAGTATGTACTTAAGTAAGACAACATTGCTCCGGTTTGTCTTTAATGATTGCTATTAAAAAATTAAACAAAGCACTAAATTTTAATTTTCTTTTCAATATAGAGCCTTGGAGATAAAGATATCAACGATCTATTAGACACAACGACAAAAAACAGCCGAAAACTATCAAAGTTTAACTTATTTCTCGGAATTTTAGTAAGCGTTGGGTTCAGTCTATATCCGCAGTTCTCAGGGTCCAGAAGTACGTAAATGTTTGTTTGATAAAAAACTAGAATTTAAAAGTTCTTTAAATCGGCACAGTACTACCATTTGGCTCTACAGTTCCCGGAGTCAATAAATACGAGTCACCCTATTACGAAATATTCTACACGTACCAATTTTTGATAACACCAATTGGATGCTGCATGTACATCCCCTTTACAAGTCTCATTGTTACTTTCATCATGTTCGGCGTAGTCATGGAGAAAGTTCTCCAGAAAAGGTTGCGCAACCTTAAGGAGCTTAGCAATTCTGAGGAAAAGTTAAACACCCGAATTATGTGGTGTATCGAATACCACGAGAAAATCATTGAGTTTGGAACAAAACTAAAAAATAAAATTATCTAACTAAAATTTCATATCTTTCAGATATGTTCGTGAATTGAATGGGCTGACGTCATACTTATCGCTTTTGGAATTTTTAACATTTGGAGCTACGTTGTGTGCGCTTTTATTTCTGCTTAATATGGTAAGTAGTAAGAAGGCTGCTTCTTAAGCCATCAAATTACAAAATAGCCTCCGCAATCCTCGTAAGCCCCTTTAAAAAATTATATTAAATTTAAGTATCTTAACTTCTTCTAAAAATCGAAAAAATCCCAATGAAAGCCAGGAAAACCTGAAATCGTTACTGTCTCACTTCATTTAAATTAAAAATGAGCTTTAGTCCCGAACAACGAGGTAAATTCTGAATAAGGATTTGTCACTAAGGACACAAATCGCAATTCATGTGAATCAAGGATGAGCATACAAATACATAGATTTGCATATTGCATATATGTGAGTTCGTATGCACCTTGGCATTTCTGTAGATATGTTATATTATAATTAGCGCCACCCCCAGAGACTAGGCAGTGAAGACTCATATCTAATTTTACCCCACAGTCGGATGGTTTATTCAAAGGGGATTTCAATGCAAAGTCAGTTGTGATATTTCAAATAAAGTTAGCCATTTGGGTTCTCGCCGCTTTAATTATGCATTTTTAAATTGCGCACAGTATTTTTTCCCATTTAATCAAAAGCCCTTGCGAAATATAATTTCTCATGCTGAACAAAGAATGTTACTCTTCACATACACCCAAAGGATTTGGATTAACAAAAATTCCACCAGACTGATGGTCATACCTCATAAAATATAATTACAAAGTTTGGTACCACGTAATTGAAAATCGTTCGTTCAAATGAAACTCATGCCATACCCTAACACCTAATTATACGTTTGCTCTCAGACATACAATTTTAACTTTTAATTAATTCCGTAAAAGTATAAATAAAATGATAATTAGTAACTGTCATCGTAACTCTTTTCCGACAAATGCAGGTAATCAACTCATTCATGCAGGCCGGCATTGTTGTCGCCTATATTTTAATGATTTTCACGCAAATTTACGCAACCTACTGGAATGCGAACGAGCTCTACGAAGAGGTAATATGAATATGCCTTTTTTAATTTCTAGAAATTAATAAAGAGTCTTTTTTAATTCCCAGAGTTTAAATATAGCAGAGGCCGCGTACGACACGCCTTGGTTCGAATTTAGTTGCGAAATTCAAAAAAGTTTGATGCTGATTATTGTCAGGGCCCAGAGGCCGCTTTCTGTAAGCGAAGAATTTTAATATTTTTTCTAAGAATTTATTTGATTGATTTTTAGCTAAAAGTCGGAGATTTCGCATCGATGAATTTGGAGGTATTTCAGTCCCTGATGAAAGCATCTTATACTTATTTCACACTACTAAGAAAGTTTTACGGTTGAAGCTGAAAGCCTTTCGTTTGTAATTTTAAGGCGTTATGTTTAGTTATAATTTTGGAAAAATTGATTTTCTCTTATGTATCCCACGCGGTCTAAATAAATTTTAAATTACATACATATGTATATACAGCACAAACTCTTTTAAATCGATAACTATGTATTTATTTAAATATATTGAATTGATGCCGCTCAAATTTCGAAAGCTGTTTTAATAACATATATGTAAATATTTATTTATACCACAGGCATAACACTTACATACATACATATCAATAATCTGCAAATGTCTAAATGTATCATTTTTGTAGCGTTTGACATTTTGAAAAAGCGAAAGGAGATTAGATAATTTTATATACATATGAGTGATGCGTTTCCTTTTCTTTTAACTCTTTTTCAAAGAAAATTCTAAAGACATAAAATTTTTTTAGCCATCTGCCGACACGTGATTTCTTTTAAAATTGTAAATAAATTCGAAAGCAAAAATGTTAGTAAAAAATAAAATTAAATTATTTGTGAAGTCAAAAAGATTATCGAACTTTATCAATACTTTGAAACAGAATAAAGTCTAAAAATAAATTAAGCGAATGTTGAGACTGAACATATTTGATTAAGCACATATCTTAACTACATGCTTATTGTACGATACGAAAAGCGAAAATTATGCTTGGTTTTGTAATATAAATCACTATAAATTTTGAAGAATTTTGAATTTATTTTCTTTATTATTAATATTATTTTGAAATAACTTCAAAACAATTTATGCGTATCTGAATGTTTTTATATCATCAACCACAAAAATCGGGTAACTCATCAACAAATATACATAAAAGTATTAAATATATACACTTATATGCATGTATATTCAATAGCTCCCAATTTATAATACAACAAACATTAAATTGAACTCTATAATGACAGGATTAAAAATATTTTACCTTTACTCACTTGTAGTAATTAATTAAATAATCATTTTTATTTTTTCATTCAGGCATAAATTTATCGTTTAACTCGAAATTTGACGGTCGCTTACCCGAAATGAGATTAATTTATTAGACCATAAAAAATATCGATGATGCCATAAAAAATTCATTTCCCAGACGATCAATAACACTCAACCAAGGGCCAATGGTGGTTGCAATAAAGAGCGACAAATTATGACCGAATTCCTGGCAATATAAGTACAACATCCCACTCGTCAAGGTTGGGGCATCAGAACTAACGATGACTTTATTATTTATTTATTTGTTTATTTATTTATCGCAAATATGATGGACGTTTGGGCAGGTACGCATATTTGAGCACTGTCGAAAAACCCAATAAAGTCGTCGATTGGTTGGAGGAACGCGGACATGTGTACGCACGTATTCCGCCTTTTTCGAATCGGTTTTATTGCCCAGCAATGACGTGGATTGCGTTAACTAAGGGCTGAATGGCATAAATTAGGCTTACAAGACCGTAAAATTTATTATCGGCAGAGATCAGCCGTGGAATATGCTCTAAAATGGACAAATAGGGGTGGATTTTTGTAGAAGAGCTGTTGTGTCCGCAATAAATACGGGCAAGGGACTCCCATTGATTTGTGCAATTAATTTGGAGACAAGCATTCCACAGCGCACAGAGAAAGGGATGCGCTGGAAGGCAAACAAATGTTCCCAACGACACCCTGCATTTATTAAATGTCGAGGTTCGCGAATAAATTGAAACTGGATCGAACTGAAGAAACAGTTCTGCTCGAGTACCCGGCTGTGCTGGGAAATAATTGAATTAAATCCAGAAGGCTCCAGGAATTCTGGAGAGTTCTTTCATCAACTCCTAATTGGTCCTTTTCTTCAGCTAGGGGAACGAAGTGTACCAAAAAAATCTAATTAAAAATATTCCATAGCCAAAGGGTATAGCAGCCCCAGCCTCCCTCAATCGCATAAATGGCTTTTATTAGCGTAAAATCGAACTTCCCTGCCTAGCCAGATAATGGTTGCTGCCAAATGGAACGACAATTTCCCTAGTTCGAAAACTAAGAAAATAAGTAGGATAAAGGAAATCGGTATTGTCTTACGTCTTCTGGTTTTATACGATAAGTATACTTTTTTTGTGCTTCTTCGAAGATTTTAGATGAATATTGCCGGGAGAGAATACTTTTATTAATTTGCAATTCTCGTCGGAAGCACAAGAACCATTTTAATTAACTAAAGGCATCGGATACGAAATTCTGAACCAGACCGAATCGTATCTAGAATTCAATTTCCTCGACTGGCACCTTTTCGGAGAGGGAAAATTAAAGGGGATTTCGTGCGAAAACCGATAGCGCTCCTGCTGCCTGTTAAAGTTCTACTGGAACGCTATTCCCGGCTTGAAACTTCTTCCCGCTGATTGGCATATTTGCGCACAAATAAATTGATTTACCGAGGACGCAAACAACCTTAAGCGTTTGACTTAAATCGGAAAAAACAATTTTGATTTTATATTTTTTGTTTTGGTTGGCCAGCATCGATTGAATGAAATTCGCTGAATTTGGCCCTGTGCTCGTCCAGGAGGGTTTGTATTATCCCTTTGCTATCCAAGATCCTGAATGGGCGCTCCCGATATGGAAAAATTGGTTTGTACGGAGCGTGGGTTGCAAATTCTGAGAAGCCTCTTGATTAAGGCAAAATGTGATTTAATTAAGTCAGACATCGTTTTTCGCCTTCATGCGGATTTTATATATTTTTTTGGGTTATTCTTAGGGTTTATTAAATCTCGAGTAGCCACAATTTGAGTATACATAATTTAAATTGATTTAAGAGTTAAGGGGGGTAGGGTTTTGCAGTTTCAAAAAATCGATTTTTTTGTTGTTGTCTTTTCTTGTAGTTAAACATTTCAAAAATATATTCCCAAAATTTCAAGTCGATCCGAGCAAAATTCTCAAAGTTATCGAGCAGTTAGTCTCCCTTTTTAGCTCGATTTAGTCTCCACTTTGAAGCTTCTAAAACTTTAAACGCGTTTTTCTCAAAACCACTTTTTCAAAGTCCGTGTACACTACCATTTTAAAACTACTTAACCGATTCATTTCAAATTTGGTACACACATTCTGCATATAAAATACCTTCCCCCAACGGTGAATTTTAGAATTTTGTTTTTATTTAGGGGATTTTTTACTTACAAAATAGCGGAATTTTTCGTAAAAAATAGCACTTTCACTTTAAATGGCCAGCAAAAATTTTAAAGTGAAAAAAAAAAAATAATCTGAGACCGTTTGGGGAGGATTTATTAATACTTTGACTAAATTCAAATGGTTTTTGATTTCACATATTATAATTTTCAGCTGAGATATAGTGTACACAGCAAATCGTGTTTTTCCAAAGGCGCTCTGGGAAAAGCTCTGTCACTGGCTTGTTTGTGAATATTTTTGCATCAAAATTTTACAGAATGTTCTTAAAATCATACTTAATAATGTGCAAAAGGTTTTAGTAAATTTAATTAAACCATTTTTATAGAAAAAAATTGTAAAAAGTGTATTTTTTCACGCTGAAAACCCTACCTGCCCCCCTTAAGGCACCTTGGGCCTTGGGCCCATAGGAAACTTTTATCAAAATTAATAATTGTTTTTACGCAACTATTGCTCATAAACATTACGATGTATATTGGTGAATAATTTAGGAAAAAATACATACATATGAAGTTAATTTTTATAGAATCAAGGAATCTTCGTCGAGTTGTGGTATTAATTTCGTCGCTAGAGTTTATCAGAAATTAAAATGTTAATGGTTTTCTATTTTACCAACATAATTTAATAGCTCTATTTTTTGCTTTGAAAATAGTTAGTTACCATACGTTTCCTTAAATGCATATGTCTTAAAAGAATTTAAACTGAGGGACCTAAAGAAAACATTTTATCTTGCCTTAATCTTATTGCAACTTGTTCCCGTTTTCATATTCTGCCACAATTATTTTCACGTTCAGCATCGCAAGTTTGAAAGTTTGCCAAATAACCTCCTACTAAATCAAGGCAAACCAACGATTTCAACATTTTATTTTAGTCAGCACTATGTTGAATAGTGAAGATTGGCAAAGTCGTTTCTAATTATGAAGATTGTTGTATATAAAGTGCATGGATTTTCCTTTTTAATGAATTTCTCTTTTATTTTGCGACCTACATATTTAGCACAAACGGATCCGTATTTTCAAAATCTTTATTTATTTTTTACGTCTTTAGCTCCTTAAAGTTCAAGAAAACTCCTACCGAACAATGGCCCATTTTGCTTTGTGAGCAGTGGAGCAAGCAGCTGCTGGTTGTCTGCCTGAATCGGAGCAAATTTGGCCCAACAATGGCAATCTGTACCTACTTTTTACACAAAAGTTTTTCAAAGGGTTAAAGGAGTCCTCGAAAAGAGTTGCAGTCACATGAAAACGGGATGACGTGGTTTGACCTTTGTACGTGCCTTTACGTAAATTTAAACCCTTTTGAGCGAAGTTCCCATAGTCCTTGCAAACATGAAAAGTTTTACGAGATCCTCGAGGAGCCTCCAGGATTTCACTTTCGCTTTCATCATTTCAACGTCCTCAGGATTTGTTGACATTGTGCGAAACCAAAACAACATTTGACGACGATTTTTGTTGATATCCGGGAAGCGGACGTACCCGCACACCCCGCTAGAGGGCAGTAAGTAGTTCGGTTCGGAGTTTCCGACGTTTACGATTAAACGAGGCATTCGAGTGATTTCATGAAATTCAATTGGCAATTTACCCACAGCAGTCTCAGAGGAGCTCGGGGTTGCAGGGCCGCTCGGTGCCGCACTGCCCAAGGGTAATTGGCAGGGATGGTCCAGGAAAACTTTATTTCCTCTACTCGATAAGCGCCAAAGGTTCCACCTATTGTGAGTCTGCTTTATGCCCTCCAATCTGATTGCGTCATATTATCGGATCTTGGATCATTTATGATCTGATTTCGGCTTTTATGACGGCCCCGCATTGCTTTATTTTCCCCTTGGAGGGCCATTTCTTTGGCAATCGGGGACTCCGTCGATTCTGTGAGCTACGACCGATTTTTCGGCTTTTGTAACTCGCTTTAGTATTCATAGAATCAATCGAATCGTACTTATTCCCTCCATCTAACGACATTGCAGTGGCTGCTGGTTTTTATTACAAGGATCGACATTTAGCTTTTCATGTTTACCTTCATAATTTCTGTTATTGATAACACACAAAATTTAAGATGGACCTTTTGAATTTAAACAAATTCCAAAAATTTTAACGATAAAGTATGTATTAGGAGCAATATCAGCAAAATCAAAAAATAAAAGAAAATAATTTTTTTGAATTCTAGATTTAAATTGAGATGATTAGGCATAATAAGGTTAAGTATTTTATTTCCAAAACTTCCGTAGATAGTACTTTAACACGTATGGATAGGAAAGTAGCCGAAAATCATTGTCTAGTTAAATCACATTGAGTTCGAGGTCTCTACACAGTTTTTGATGAAACGTTGTAAAAAAGCGATGTTTATGTTAGTTACAAAATTTCTTGGTGGTGAGGAAAAATATTTATGTAAAAATCTTATGATTTTTCAGTTATTCTAACTACAATACCTTATACTAGTCTTATACTACATATCCTATTGTTATTTTCTAATCTAGGTAAGTTGTCGAATCAAGAGCTTGGTGTTATATTGTTGTCAGTTTATTGTCCAGGCTTAGGGTTGATTTTGTCTATGAACGGATCTAGTGTTCTCGTTAACATGTTTGTTTTTTGTATCGCTTGCGATATGTGGAATTTATTTGTTAAGGTTTTGTTTAATATGCTTCTAAATATTTCACAATTTCACATCATGAAATCTCTACATCATTAATTTTGAGCTTACTAGTTGGGAGATGGCATGGGCTTCCTTTCATTGAAATTATCATATCATTATTTTATTGGTTTGTCATCAAAACCTACAAATTTCAAGTACAAATATCAGATCTAGTACCTACGAGTATATTATTTCCGCGTACGTACTTCATAGATTATTTCTTAATTATTTCAAAAATAATAAATCTATGTCAATTGGAAGTAGGTACTCATCAAATACTCAACTTTTAGTTTATTTAATATCTAAACATTTATATAAGTTTCATATCTTCACACAAGCTAAATTAAGCTCACTTAATTTAATTATAAGAGCATATTTTGTTACAACTTAATCAGAGCCTGAAATTACAATATAAAATTTAAAACTATGTTGATATTAATAAGTCCTACTTAATGTCTATAGTAAAACTTTATACTACTAAAATTTGTATGAATCAGAGTATATTTGGGTGCTAGGTTTACGTCATAACCATTACGCCAGCAATTTCCCAATTGTACTAATAAACTAATCTACCGTAAGATTTTACAAGCTGTAACAAGATAAACTCGGCAATTACGAAGTTTTAAGTTAAAGAATTCTGGGAAACCTTGTTGTTGCTCAACCCATTCATTAATATTTAAAAATGTCGGAATTTCCGAAACGTTGCCCCCGGTCCTCGCGGATGTGTGTTGAAACGTTAAAACGCTTGTCTGCTTGTTATGAGCAAAATATTGTCTTTAAGTTGGTGTAATTGTGAGGAAATTTCGACGTGAAACGGCTGAAACTCGTGCGTTTCCAGGCAACTGGTAGAAGGGAGGGGTGCGCACTTTGCGCTCGGTATAAATTTCGTCAAGTTATTCAAAGAGCCATCTTTCAGCCAGCTGTCATAAAATTTTCCGCAAGAAATTTTCACCCAAACTTCCCGAGACAATTTGAAAATGATAACAACTTTTTAACAAGTTTCCAAGACTTCAAGCTTCCCTGCCCCCTCACCTGCGCCGCCTCTGCGTCGTATGGGGCTATACCGCCCCAAAACCCATAGTCTGGGACGATCCGATTGAAAAGTTGCCTGCCTTCCTGCACTGAGGAGTTTTTAATCATTGTTCTTTCGGCTTTTAGATTGATAATGTCATCGGCCCAGACACGGACCCAAGGAGCTCCTTTGATGTGAAAAATAAATGTTTTAGGGATGAAAAACTCCTCCAAGAAAATTTGTTTGCGCTTGATTACACATAGCCTGAAAAGTTTATCGGCTGATAAAATGTGGCCCATTATCAAAATGGGTGGGCCGGGCCCATCCGGAATAACGAACCGATTTTGGTAAAAAAAAAGTGTCCCACAGTATTAGCAAAAGAACGCTTTTCATTAAAATTAAAACGCAAATTCAGAATATTCAAAAAACTTTTTCAGAAGTCACCATCATCTTTTATTGGGAAAATGTTTGAAGACAAAGTTTCTTCTGGTCGCATGATTACAAAAATTTAATTTCAATCAAAACAAGGCAAAGTAATATCCCAGAAAGTACATACTTCGAGAGTCAAAAGCAATCTTCTCAATTGAGGAAGTATGCTTACCTCTTGACTGCCTTTGAAGTGAAATTGAAAGCCTTGTAGGCTGTGTAAAGACCAAGTTTTCCGTTTATCCAGGTAACAAGCTTCAAACGATGTCTTATAAGATGAATGGAGATACTTCCTAAAAGAAATTAAATGGGCTAATCCCCTTATGCTAATAGAATAAAGACTTTCAGCTCGAAAACTTCTTTAAATTTAGAGTATAGTGGATAAATCTTAGCATGTACTCTAGAAAAATAAAGTTTATTTTCTTTGCAGAGCTCTTCATGAAATGAACAAACTGGTTGTTAAATACGTTTTCGCGCCAACTTCAAACATCTAGTAAAATCTTTGGATTTCAAATTGTATGTAAGTGACAAAACAGATTCAATTCAAAATGAAAGTTGTACTTTTTCAAACTTATCAATATCTTTTCAAAAAATTTTGTTTTTTTCAATTTCGTTTCATTATTTTTGTCAACACCACGAAGGTGAGTTGCGTTAATATTACTTATTTATTTATTTATTTATTTCGCTAATACAAGCTACGAGTTACAACTTAAAAATACACTGAGAAAAAAAATACTGGTTAATTTCACAATACTGGCTTATTTCACTTTTCCAAAATTAGGTTGGAGCAACCAAAACGACAAATTACTTCAATAAAGCTATAAAATTTTAATTTGGTCTTTAAATTTGATTATAACACTAATACTGGTTTTTCTCTTTTCATTTTCAGCATTTCAACGGAGAGTTTGTTTAAAACTGATGTATTTATGTTTAAAAAAATTAACAAGTTAAGCAACCTTAACATTTAGTTAAAAATAATTAATACTGCACAGGTAGTATAAGATAGAGTTACAAAGTGTTAGATGTATAAAAATATAAATGAGGCTAGTTATTCGTTTCATAAACGCAATTTAAATTTAAGGTACCAACTGCTTTGAAATTAAAGTACAATTAATATTAAAATCTTCGCTTGACAGAAATTGAAAGGATTTAATAAATTCTAGTAATACACCACCAAAGAGTAATATATAATTTAAACAAAATCTTGTTGATTTGTCCATGTAAAGCGGTTGAGTTTAAATAACAAAATTAATTTGTTTATAATATTATATTATAACCAAAAAAACGTTAGGTGAAAACCTTTCAAGTATTTGGTAAATGTAAACTCGATTTTTGGTTTTTTTTACCAGTGTTTTTTTTCCAGTTATTGCCAACATATTTATTTTTGAAATTATATTCCTCCAGAAATGTAAAAGCAAAATAATTGCTTTTTTAAACCGACAATCACGCCTTAAAGTATCCAATATACAAGTTAATTCTAAACACCCCAAAAACCATACCAAAATTTATATTTAAAAATTAGAACATGGTATACTTTAAAAACCGTAGGAAAATCTCTTTGCATACAACAAACTCCCCTAGAGTTTGTAATCAAAACCCATAAAAGCGTCTAAACTCTAAACATTAGATCAATGGGGTTACACATAAAACGCTTGATTTCCTTCCGACTTCCGGAAAATTTTATCATTCCCATAGACTCCCGTGGGAAGAGATCACGTAATGGTGCTTTGATTTTTTCGATTACATTTTTATCTTTGTTCAATAAAATACCTTTTCAATATTTATTACTTGCCGGTATTGGCACCTTCCCTTTTTCTACTGTAGTCAACGCAAGTGAATTTTCTTCTTCCCGAAGTCCACTAAAAAGTTGATGGGTTTTCTTGAGTAAGGCGAAAATTCTTTGGCTGATTACAAACTAATGCCCGTAAAAATTTGGCAATAAAAAGAGAAAATTTATTAGGAGTTCAGGCTCAGTACAAATTCTACGAGGTACAGCGTCGAGATCTTAAAATATTATGGCAGTTGAGACCAGGCTTTGAGTAAGTTCAACATGTGTTATAATTCGATGTAAATCTGCACAATTTTATGGAATTTCATCCGTGAATCATTCAAACGAAAGAACAATTTTGATGGTAACTTATGAAGTCATTTATGTCTGTTTCTTAGTTTGAGCTGCCGTAACCATCTTAGTGGATATAAATAAAGTTTATATATCTTTTGTCTTCCGTTGTGATGGAAAATTCATTTACCTTCAGGAAATGGTTCATAAAATAATTATGCGTTCATTGTCTTAGTGTTGTCTGAGAGTACTGTGGAAACCCCATTAATTATGAAATAATAAGGTGAAATTAGTTTGAACAGATTTATAACATTTTAATCATGCTGCTATTTCAATCGTCACTTTATCAGAAACATTGTTTCCATATGGATTAGAAGAGAACACTTTGTTTAACATTTCATTATCAATTATTGAACGCACTCAATGAAATTTAAAATTTTGTGTATATTCAATTTCAGAAAGATCGTACCAGTTTTGAATTTCTTAAACAATTCAGGTGAACATTCCATCAAATCTAGATTTCGACATAATTTTGAATTTAATTTCAAAGCAATATTATAATTGTGAAATTTAATACATTTGAAATCGAAATTTCGTTTATAGTGTGTCAGTGGCACTAAGGTACTTTAGAGAATTGTAATGAAAATCTTTCTGTTTTAGTTTTAACAATTGTTTTATATGTTCTTTACACATACAAATATGAAGAGAAAAATGTTCTACTACATCACGTTTTTGAGAAAATTAATTCTAAATAGTAAAAGAAGTCAAATTTAGGAAATTTTTTGAAATTTTTACCTACAATAAATCACGAATGAATACCAGTGCAGGAAAAGTCTTATAAAAGTTTTGTAAAATTGGAAATTTTTTCACTTCACTGATCCTATTTGTCTCGAAAACGTGATGAGATGGAACAATTTTAATTTCGGATTTTAACTCGAGCCCTATTAAGACTATTGAAATTGACTATAAATCACTCTTTTTCGGTCTAAAACCATAATATAAACATGTACTAAATAAGGTTTTCTTACAATTTCGTCAAAAACTCAAGTGGTAATTGTCAATATTTCAAGTAAAAGAAAAAGAAAAGTTTATGTTGACTTTTGGTTAGTTTATTCGAGTGCCGCGCGATGGCGCAAAGGTGTTTTTTGTTCATTGCTCTAAGCCTTTTTTGACTTTTGTGACACTTCGCTTCTTCCTTTGTCTGGCTGATGCCACCATTTTGTGAGCTGTTAAAACAATAAATAATCTTGTGTTTTTCCGCATCATCTGTGCCTTTTAATTACTATAAGCTGGTTAAATCAACAGTAATGTTATTCTTAACTAGATTCCTGTTTTGTGTGATGTTTCTTAATTTGAACTCTATCAAATATAATAATAATACATTTTAAAAAGAATTTTGTTTAATTTTTAATTGATTAGAGTTTTTTTTATTATAATAATTTTATATTTTGTTTCAATACATTATATTATAGCATATTCACAGAAATGAATATAATTTTGTTAGTACGTTTTAAGTTTTGGCTGATCTTAATTTCATAATTGATAAAGATAGTATATTTACGAGTAGAAAAGAAATGCTGTTACTATTATAGTTTCCAAAAATAAAGCACTTTGTTTATTGTTTGTAATAAAATGTTTGTTCAATTAGAGAGTGGGTCTTATTAAGATGTCCGTGGGTTTCCTTATGATGCCCAAAGCATACGTTTTTTACGATGTGTTAGAAACAGGGGAAATATTAAAAATGAAGCAAACCTACTTACATACATAATGTTTTTTCTAAAGATAACTAAATAAGCAATTTATTCTACTAAGCTCTGAGATTTTTTATATCGTTATCCTTTGACCTATTGAGGATTTAATACTACTCTATACTACAACTATTTTTCTAGGTTTTGAGGAATTGGCCCCAATATTAAATGCTGTGTACTGGTTTACATAAAGAAAACTAATGCCCTAAATTGTTATCTTTTTGATGAACGATTCTTTGCCTAAAATATAGGTACCTACCAATAAATCTGCATACAAAGAGATCGATATAAAGTTCTTCTACGGAAATGGCTTAAATCCCTGGAGCTAGACACCATTCCGAAGTTCCTGACATCATTCCACAAACATCCTAATGGTAGTTGTCTCCTTTCAATAACATAAAAAAATATTTCCCAATAAATTTGCGAATGTTGTGCTTTGGCAACATCGCTCCGTTCCACATAAACATTTTGATGACGCCACAGATGTAAATATAACGGCCGCCGGCATGCTAGCGCGTATTTTCCAACTCCAGTCCACGAGACCAGCGATTGTCTTCCAATCTGTGGAGCGCGGCAGGTGCGTGCGGGAGGGGTGCAAATCCACCTACTGCCCCGAGAAATGAAACATTAAAGAGCTCCGGTTTTCCCGACGGTCCCGATGTAGGGCGGCTCTCTGCACCGACGTAGAAAAGCTTCCAGGAGCTTAATCCGGTGCCCCGGTAGCCGGGCTGCTGGCCCACCGTGTCGTCTACGTGTAGCCAGTCTCTGGCGAGCTTTACTTTTGAAAAGGTCCTCTGGAAGGACCCGTGAACCGTGCAGCCCTACCTTTCTGGAGGTGTTCCAAATCCAACTTGTGCAGGTGCTGCCCACCTGAGTTGCAGTGCTTGTGAGATTTTTGCTGAGGTGCTGTGTGAGTTTTTGAGGTGTGCGCGGGGTTGTTATCGTCCTCAAAAATACTTAAGTGCTTGTTTCTAGTGTACTCGGAATTGATACAATTTTCGCGCGAATGCCCTAAATGCAGGGCTCGGTGAATAAGTGATGCTAGTGAAAGCCCAGTGAGTTGAGTTAATTGAAAAAAAATTCCGTGTGCAGTGCTCCTGAGCAAGTGAAGTCCTCTGACCTGCAGCGGCGGTCGCACCATCAGCGGAGGACTTATTTTCGGTCCTCCATCTCCGGGAGGCGCATATTAATTGATAAAGGTATTTGCGGTGAAGCGGATTAATTAGTTAATTTATTGCCGAGCAGATGAAAGCTTATTCGAAACGCCAATTGTATTTGCACCCCACGTTACTTGATTCGCCCTGAGATATTTCGGGTGCTCCTTTGATTTACTGCTTGAGGGCCTGCTCCTGATTACATTTGAATTTTCCCGGGACTTGGGTTCGAGGCTACAGCGTTTGCTGCAAGTGTACCTTTGTACCTTTTCGGGGGGGAATGGGCCTAAATGAGCATATTTATCTTACTCACTACCAATTGTAATCTGTCTCGTCGAAAAAACTGAAATTCGTTTGTATCTAATGATCCCAGGTTTTGTTAAATTGAAACAAAAACTTCCTTTCTTTTGACTCATTACAATAAATTATTTTCATTCGGTTTTTATTACCACCAAAAAATAATGTGAGGTTTTCTCTCTTTTAATGATGTTCGTTATTTTATAGGGTTACTTGTAACTAGGCGTATACTAATATACATCTACGCTTTTGAACTCTTTCAAAAATGCATAGATTAAAAAACATGCCATTTTGGAGTAGTTACTTTTTCTAAATTAGTTTTCAATTTTCTATCATCGAGCTTGAAACTGTCGAAATTCAAAAACTGGTTAATTCCTTTAGAGAAGAGCGGACGTTACTTGGGGTAACGATTATTATGCAAAAATTTAAGTAAAAACTTAAAAGTGTCCCGACATTAGTGTGATATATATAGGATAAAGTAAAGGACCACTTAACGAACTTTAAACCTCTAAATTGATTTACATATAATATATAGTCACATTGGTATTTTTGAAAAGTTCTTAAACGAAAACGAGTTATGAACATATGTATAATAGCCTGAGTTTGAAACATAACTGAAATAAAATATTTGATCCTTAAATATCTGTATATTCAGTTATTGATATATGTACTTACTTTATTAAAATTTGCTTACACAATAACTTTTTTATGATCCTTTCTCTATAAAATAAATAAACTGCGGACGTAGAAGGAGGACTCCCATGAAAACTTTGTCTTCTGATCAACTCTTCATAGACGTTACAAATAACTGATTTAAGATAAGCACAGTTATATATTAAAGCTTTATTTTAATTTATATTTCGAGCTTTTGTGACATCCACTTCGTTTTTAATAAATTTTCAAAAATGGTCAAAATACGTTTTTTCACTTTTCAGCCTATTTTTTCAAAAATTTGATGTATTGGAATATTTTAATTTTCGGGTTAATAATTTACGAAAACGGTCCTATCAAAATCACCTATCATCCTTGAAGGCAGAGAGAAAAACCATAAATTATGCAGAACAGTGTTATTCCTTCAAATAAATTGTGTGTTTTTAAGTGCAATTAGTTTCAGTAAAATTTACGACTTTTTATTTTAAAGAAAAAGCACTTTATTTGAAAAAGGCTCAAGCTTAGTGCTTCTTCAATTCGGTATGAATTGTAAGTTCGGGTCACTATCACATGATAAAAAACTTATATACATATTTTAAATTCATAATTTTTAATTTAAAGAACGCTGCCTCATTTTATTTGAGCATTCATTCAAACCCATTCAGGACGCATTGAAAGCAGTTTAGTCGAATCTCGAACTCCAGGAAATTTCTTTTACTGAAAAAACATTGCGTATTTTTAAGAAATGTTTAAGAATTTTTTTAATAAATTTCAAAATAATTGTGTAATTATACGTGTAACATGAGATTAATTGAATTACTTTAATTGGAGATACAGGTTTACAAAAATAAATGAAAATAATTAAATAACCTTTGTTATAAAATAAACTTTCATGCTTCCTATATACATATTTATGTCTTTGCACTAATATTGAACTATATATTCCCTAATTTATGGTCCTGCAAGACAGAAACTCAAATTCTATTCGAAAAATAGTTAAACGAATTACGGATAGATCCGTTCCACTTAGCTTCAAATCACTTCAAGATTCAATTTTTGAACGATGCAATAACGAAATAACAAACCTAACATGCATTTACACATATGCATCAATAAAATTACGGATGCTTAATAATTTTTATTCGATTTATACAATTTAAGAGCAATACAATTATGCATTAAATTTTCTTAGTTTTATACATTTTTTCGTAAAAAGTGTCGAATATTGCAAGTTAAACTACGAATTTAAAATGTTGTGTCTTTTTACTAGTTGTGACAAACTATGTAATTTTACTGAAAAATTGTAAATCTATTAAAAATGTGAACACATATCATTTAGAGTATGATACAATCCGCAAGTGTTTGCCTAGACTACAGGTTTAATTTTCCTTCAACTGCTTTTAATATTTTGATGGATCTTAAAATGATTCATGAATTCACCAGAAATATAGTATAATTATTACATTTTTTGTTGTATTTAGAGAACTAATGTGTTGTTTTTATATAATAAATGCATTGGGGGTGTAATTAAAAATGATTTATAGGAGTATTATTCTAGGCAATGAAAGTTCAAATAAAAAAGCATCAAAATTCAAATGCCATAGATATACATATATATTTAAAAATATTTATATTAGGAGCCTAGCTGAAGTTATTACTTCTTATTGAAGCAGAGTCAACTGTTTAACAGAGCTATTTATTAAACTACAATACTTAACTTAATGTTCTATCATTGGTTTTTCTGTTCCATTAATTCAAAAAAAAAAAAAAAAATGCATAAAGGATACACTTTAAAAGTAAAAGCGACTGCAATCGGCTTGGGCGGATTCTACCTCATAACATTGCTTGTATCAGATTAAAGTTTAGCTAATGGCTCATAGAATATTTAGGAAACTGAAGAAGGTTTTATTAGTTTAGAAAATGTAAAGTTTCACCAATTGCCTAGAAATACGCAGTGAAGAGCCATAGCCTTAGATTACGATGTCGTAAAAGCAACGACGTAAAATCTATAAAGACATTTTAATATGTTCATAACGATCACAACGTTTACACTAGTCGTGCTCTTTAGCTATTTTATTGAGATTTCATGAAAATGTCTACTCGATTGCGGTTCCATGGAATAGGATAAAGTAATCAAAACAAATAGGCCACTTAAAGTTCACTCAGAATTTTTCCCTTAAAATGGGTATAAAATGGGACCTTATCGCCATTAATTTGCAGGAGTGTCCTTTTTAACTTTTAAGTCAATTCTCTTAATTTATTAATTATAAGCCGGTATATAATATAATAATATAAAAGAAATTACGAAAATCGTATATTTTTTACGAAAAAGGTATATTTTTTTCTGTAAATTTTTCTTTATTTTTCACATTAAACTTCGAAAAAAGGTAAAATTAATTGTTTCGGAACATTGAAATTGTTAAAAGGTTATAAATCATACATCGTAATTAAATCACCAACCATCAAGTTTCTTTAAAATTTCAGTTAACGTTTAATAGATAATAAAACCAAAGATATAGAGAAGATTAATTCAATATTTTCAAAATCATAATATTCAATGTATAAACAATATATACCTAAAATGTTTATTGATCCTAAATATTAGAATTATAGAGAATTAAGAAATTAAGTTAATAATCTTCCAGTATGGCGATCAAATATTTTGAATTTCATTAGACTATAGGATTTCAAAAAAAAGAATCTGACTGATTTACTTCATTAAAATAAATTTGGGAGAATTTGGGAATTTGACTTCTAATTTAAATATAAAGAGCAAAGAGTGATTCTACATGCTTCCAATTTCGAAAACAAGTCCCTTCATTCCTAAACGTTTAAGAAGGAAGTTCTTAGAACTTCAAAGTTTCTTATACTTGAGAACTTAAGACGTATCCTGTCTCCTTTTTATTCCATGAAAACTTGTCCCAATACATATTTGATCCTCTTAAACAAGTCACAATCTTAGTTGCAGTAAGGCTAAGTCGAGTTTCTTACATCAGCAAAAGCCAGAAATGAAAATGACTTCTTTTATTCTACGGAGCTTGAAAAGTTCTGGATACTTTTATTTGCTAAGAACATCGTCGAACATTTCTTAATACTTTTCTTTTATCTGTTCTAAAAATAAAGTTAATTAGTTGAAAACCTAAAAGACGTTTCAGTAGAGTCGAATATCTGTTAACATGTCTTGGCACGCTCCGAACCCTTCCGAGCTCTCTCCTCAAAAACACGAAAAGGTTTGCCGTTGTTAAATCCCATTTATCATTCACCGAAAAATGAAATATAATCCCCAACATGAGTCCATAACCCTCGATTTTGGAGCGCGCTTATCCACCAGTTCACATCTACGTGTATCTTTTCTGGCCCAATTTTATTTTATTTTTTATTGTTAGATTCGTACTCGATGGGATCGGGATGATGATGAAGACATATCGCTGATTCTGATGCGATTGGCAAGGGGCAATCGTCCTTAAGTTAATCCTTCAAGAGTTTTTAGGACGAGGGTTTAGGGAAAGTAGAAAGTATGATTTGGGCCGAGTACTATCAAAATGTTTTCTTTTCAATTCCTCCCCGATATTTTCGATATTTTCAGCGCTTCTCATCCCTGTCATATCGCGCAGGATAGTTAGATGTTTTGAACGTGTTTTGAAAAATAATTTGATTGGTCGTAGGAGGGCAAATGCGCTCCAGGATTTAATAAAACCCGGAAGAAGCTGTCCCATGACAACTGAGACCGCCCGCGCCGTCTGTTCCACTTATGATCTCCAGAGGTATTTCATGTTTGTAGAACTCCAATGGCGGGAGAAAATCATCTGCACTCAAGGAAAGTGCTGCTGACGATGAAAGGGACTTATATTTTTCTGTCGAGTCACAACTGTTGGCTAAGTCGTGACTGGAATATCCTTGAGATATTACTGCTGAAAGGATTCTATTTGTCAGTGGGATTGCATATTTTTGCATCCATACAATGGAAGTAATACTAGAACATGCTGGCACAACGGCAAAACCGTTCCACCACCAAATTCCAGTGTTTGTCCATTGAGAAGGAAAGTGTGGTGTTGTTGAATCATTTAGTATTCGCAAATCCCAACAGGCGGTTATTTTTATGCACATATGAGGCCATTTCATGCGAAAATATTAAATATTTCAGCTTTTAATAAAACACTCGTAAAATAAGATCTGTAAATCTTCTTGAACCAGATGCTTTCTTAATATATGTATACATATACTTACTTCTTGTAAACAAAAGGAGGGTTTTTTGATGCTGCCTTGAATTGATTCAATAGAAATTTGATTAAGGAAGGCTATAGAAAATAAAACCAAAATTGTGAATGTTCATATAAAATTGCTATATAGGGGTTCTTGAGGTTACTGATTTAAATTTCAGTATACTCAATTTTGAGTTTTCAAAATTTCATCTTCTTTTTTAAAGTAACTGGACTAAATTTTACTGATATGTCACATATTTATGTATATGAGCCACTTTCTCCTTGTATGTTAACTATAATTCAAAAGAATGATATAAACACTATTGACTAAATATTTTAAATGTGATAACCCGAAAAACATAAAATATTCTATACCAATGACGTTATACATAATCAGGTTGTTTTTCGTACCGATTTAAAACGTCAAGTAAAATCAACAATTTAAAATTATACCAAATAATATTCCTAAGTTAAAGTTATTTGATACCTTTAAGGGCTTCTGATTTTTTTTAAAATATTGTATTGTAAAACCTTTATCAGTTTTTGTTTGTCTAACTAAGTGGAAAATATTAAAGTATTTATTTGAGTAAAGGTAAATGCTTGTGAAAGCAGGGATCTCATTTCTCATAGAAAGCTGAACATCTCGATTAGTAGGTATTAAAACAATTATTAGCATTATCAATAAAAGAATGAATATTAGTTATAATTAATGTCTCTTTTAATAAGTGAATTTTTACTTTTGAAAATGATTAAATTAATTAGAAATTTGTGTTTTTGAAAATATCGCCCTCTTAATGATGAAAGCATGAAAAATGTAAATATAATGCAATGTTAATGGAAAGTTAATGGCAAGATTATTTTTTGAAAGCTTTTCTTGATAAATGTTCTTGGAAGGAGCTCTTTTTAGTTCTTCAATGTTATCATTAACCAAAAGGTAGGAACTTATTTAGCTTGCTGTAAAGTTTTTTTTTAAATTTGTACTATTTCCTAATCACAGTAGTTATGATATTAGTAATAGTAATTTAACAAAAAACACAAGGCGACTTTTTAAAACTTTTTATTTGAACGGAAATCAATTCAAGTCTATCATTACTTTTACGACATTTTATTGTTTTATTATTCATATAAGGCCTTCAAATGTGTGAAAATGTTTTATCAAAATCAATTATCGATTTTATTATAATGCTGCGTACGATAAAGTTTCCGAAAGTATCATAACAAGCATGGAAACACATTAGACCTACATACATATAAGTGGTTTTGTCAATAAACAAAATAATCAATTCTGGGATTCGTAAATTCACAAGCATAATAATTTATGAGTATCTTCATATATAATTCTTTATTCGTTACAGTTACAGAGGGATTAACATGACATATTGGCCAATAATTTGGGCCGATAATGTCAAGTCGTTGCTGTCTATTAAATTTTTACAGGCCTATCAAATTTGAAGGAAAGTGAACTGGACGTTGGACATAATACAAAATAAAATGCATAAACTTAATCCATGTGATCTTGTGTATTTCTTTAATAATTAATGGTATGGCTTAAGCTTTTTTGAGAAGTAACTTTTATATTGATGCTAGAAAGCCAAGCTCGAGCGGAAAAGAAGAAGACAGCGGCAGAGTAATGAGAAGATAAATACTTTTTGCTTCACGAACAGTGAAACGTTTCAGCCCCAAGGTTATAGCACCTACTTTTGCGCGAAAAAATACAGTGGATGGGAATAGGGTTGGAACCCACAAGTTGGAAAAGGTTCAACCCAGGCGCGCTACTAATTGAATTAGGAAGGCAGTAAATTAATAAAAACGGAAAGAATCCATTAAACTAATATCATTAAAACATACACTAGTAGAATTAATTCTGGAAACTTTCGGTTTTTTTCCTTAAATTTCGCATTTATTGACCATTTTTACGTTACATTATTTTGTCGTGATTCTCACTTTTAGTCACTTTATTAAGGTCTTCACTTAGCAAAACACAATGTGTAACTAAAACAATGATGAAACTATTTGTAAATATCATCAAACCCTTTCTGATTAGTTTGTACAACGACCCTGTCATTGATTGATTGAAATCACACAATTTCTTTGTGTTGCTAGAAATATAGAAGTCAATGCGAAAATTAGTTGGTTGGTGTTTATAATTTATAGTTTTAATTTTAGTTTAGTTAAAAATAAAAAAATTCAAAATATTTTAACAACAATTCATGTACAAATATGTACATATTAAGTCGAAACATTACATATCATATAAAATAAAAATATTAGGACATCAATTTGGCCCGGAAAAATATAAATTTTCTGTACGAGTATCAAAGAAAATTTTTATAAAAATTTCTCAGAATTAATTCCATTATATATATATATATATATATATATAGTATGCGATTTTCCAGAAGTAAATAATAAAATCTTCTTCAAACAGAAAATGCAAGCAAAGTTAATTAATTAAGATACCATTATGAGTCAAAAAATAAAAAAACTTGGTAAAAAACAACTATTTTTTAGAGTTTATTTTTGTAATATGAATTTAAAGAAAATGAAATCAAAGCTTACATTTATTTTACCTTCCCCAGGTCTCAAAAGTAGGTATACATCCAACAACATACTTTGATAGCTAGTTTATTTATGCGGAATGCCTCCTGTGGCGATTAGCCTATCTCATCAGCAGGGTTATTTTTTGGATTTTGTAAATACGCTTACAAATAGTCCAAATCGATTGAAAAACGTTTCATATGTAAATTATATCGTGCTGTTTGTTTACAAATTCTAGAATTCTAAAATTTCACTGGAATTCCTTTGGAAAATGTCTGATTCAGTCATAGTGTGTGGCTAAAATTATTATTCTTACTTGTAGACATATCGATAATTTTTATTAATGAGTAATTTTGAAAGTTAAAAATTTATTATCTAAATGCACAAATATTACAATATAAAATATGTATATTGAATTGACGAACTCATTAATTGTTTAATTACAACTAAAAAAATTTACTCTTAAGGTATTACTTAAAATGGAGTAAATGTAAATAAAATAAGGAATTTTTAAGATTTAATGTAAAATAAAAGAAACAAAAACTTCCACGGTATAGAAATACAAGGTATTGTTCGACGTTACTTTGACGGATATTTGTAACGAAATCTGTGACGTAAATTCGTAGGTATAATATTTGATAATATGGAAAAAGAGACTGCGAAAACTTTATAATTCTCTTATTTTAAGAGAAATTGCTCAAACATAGAAACAGTATATTTTAATGGTCAAAAATTAGGACCTTGGACTTAGTATCCAAAGAACGCGAACTCGATTTTCTAAGTTTACCAGAATATTTCTAAATGTTGAAGTCAGACAATAGATAAAAAGTAAAGGATAGAAGGGAAAATTAAATTGCTTTAAAAGTAGAATTTTCTTTTTTTCCAAGAAATTCATGTTTTGAAATTCTGGACCAGCATGCAGACAATGTCTATATGTCCATGACGTAACTCTTTTAGGTGAAACTATAACCGTAATCCAATTTCAAAAGTTATATACTGGAATTCTTCCATAAAAATATTTGCTCCTAGAAAAGGAAGAAAATGATATTTTTACCTATTTGGGCACATCTCAACGACCCATAAAAACATCATTTTACCTTAAATTTCAGCACGGATTCCTACGCTCCGTCGCCCGCAACTGTTAGTTAAAACGAATCCAAGCGTAATATTTTTACGCACTGTTCCGGGGGTTGGGACACATGAAACGCACTTGAACGACATACTTTCAAGGAGCGAACAAGTCAAGTACACTTGAACTGTAGCTGCTCCGCAGTGAGCAGCAGAAGCAGCTCCTTTTAATCTTATCTCCCTCCGGGGGGACTCCTGAAAATTTAAAAGGAACGCGAAATACGCGTATAAAAAATTCATTGCGCCACATAAATCGAAACGAGAGCGGCCCTACATACATCAAAAGCTTTCTTTGAGGGCGAAATTCTCTGTTTTTCCATAAGTTACCCCCTAAGCGCTGTTCACCCTGCTTACAGCTGCAGAGGGGAGGAGCCTTACTCGGCCGGGTGTTCCGCGTACGTGCAGCCCCAGCCTGTCCCCAGTCAGGCCCCATTGTAGCAACTGAGCCTCCTAAATGCGATGCCCCCGGGCCGGGCAGCCCGGAATTCCAAAGCGTCGACGGTAACGAGATATAAATTTCACTTTTATGGCGTTTCGCCGGCTGCTGAATTAATTGCGACGTTAATGAAGATAGCTGCGCTAATGAAGCAGTCACTCCCTTCCCTCTCTTCACCCACGTAGTGCAAGGGCGCGAACTGGAGCACTGTGTCCCAATGCAAACCCTATGAGCTGCACACATCCAAAGCAAACGCCCTTCAGGCGGCAGAACTCAATTTCCTGCATTTAGGACAGAACTGGGAGGGGGTTTGAAGGTACCTTTCATTCGCACTGTCCCTGACTGATTTATTTTTAATGCGATTTTAGTGGAGACTAGCTTCCAGCTTCAGCTTTTCAGGGAAAAAGGACTAGTCCTGGTTTTACAGAGCTGACCGCAGCCTATTTTCAAAATGAAGGAATACGTTAAACAGACCCCTGCCGTTCCCTGTGATGATAGCCAACTGTCTGAAAAACTAGGGCTATCTTTCGCTTAAGCGGGCATACACCTAGCAGGGTAAGAAAAAAGTTATTTTTTTTCCATATTTGAAAATTTAACCCATTAGCAGCCAAGAAAAATAGGCCAAGCGGATTTTGAAAAATTAAGTACATAATACATAGGAGATAAGATTTTGAAAAGACATCTTAAATTTAGCTGAATTAATTATTATCTATGTTTTCGGGATCACTGATGACGAATTTGAGATTACAGATAATTTTTGTAAAATTCAAAATTATGACTGAGATATTGACTATTATTATTATGTATTTATATACATGGAAGTAAAATAATAAGTTATTCACAATTTTTAAAATTATTTCTAACAATATGTATAAAATTAAAGTTTCATTATCTTTTATCATTGGTCACTAAATTTGAACAGCGGCTAGCTACAATTATCCAAAAATGTACCAGGATATAAAAACATCACTTTCCAATAAACCAAAAAGTTAACCAATTTTCTGGAACAGTATAATAATTATCCCTACTATTATAATATTACAAATCCGAAAGTGTGTCTGAAACTACTGAACCGACTTCACTGAAATTTGGCATTGAGCTAAAGTTTATATGTTTATATTTGAAAGTTCTTCATTTTTGAAGTTAAATCCATGAAAATTGGTATTAGGTTCGAAATTAAGAAAGACGTATTTCAGGATTTTATCCCTTGAGAGGGTAAAATAGGGGACGAAAGTTTGTATGGGAATTCCGTTATTTTTGTAGTTAAAACCATGAAAAATTAGTATTTAAGATGGGAAATAAATGTTCGTATGGAAGTCTGTCATTATAAATGTAAGAGCCGTGTATTAAATATATTTAGTAATTCGGATATGTCTATATATTTTCATTTCATTTTTTAAATACATATAAGTACATATAAGTATTTATCTTTATTCTGAAGGATGCCGTTGCTGTTGGCACTGCCCGCCCTGTAAATAAATAAAAACAACTTTAGAGTAGGTACAAGACTCAGTGAGGGTTTTTCTAATTCACACATGCAGAGGTGATTCACACCTCCCAAACAAAGGGGTCACACAGACCCATACTCCCGACCGCGAGGAACACACCCCATATTTGACGGGTGCTGGCCTAATTTCTAAGGAGACATACTCCCGGCAGCCACCCTTCACCATACCCTCTATAGCCAACAATGCCTTATGGTGAATAACAATCATACATAATGTTTCTTCACATACTCGCACTCTAATTTTAATTTAATTAAATTATACGTATAAACTACAACTGCACAAACTAAACCCACTCATCAATTATCAAAATATGTATGTAATTTAAATTATCATTTACTGTGTCTTTATTTTATTATTAAATATTCGTTAAACTTTTCCTGCATCACTTTTCACTTCAAAACTAGTGAAGGAGGTGCCTCGCTACCTTTGCTTGCTCATTTTACTTAGGCGCCTATCAACTTTTATTGCGGTGCAATCCCTTTGCATCCTGAAGGAACCCAACGAGATAAGCCATTGGCGCCCACGCTCGAACGTACTTTATTGCTTTTTGTCTCATCCCAGAGGAACCCGATCCAGTAACGCCAGCTACTGTAGCGCAATATCCTAAACAAACTTATGCGTCTACTTTTAGAATATCGCCCGAAATTGAACTATCTCTACCCTTTTATATATTTTCATTTTTAATGGCCTTACCTCCTCGAGTAACACGTATAATTTGATATTTAGACTATTGGTTTGAAATTAACTACCCATAACATTTTTCAGGGTTTTAAATGATCAACCCTTAACCAACAACAATTTTCATGATTTTAATCGGAACTCCCAACACTCTACAAACTTTCATCCCCTACTTCTATATATATTTATTTCGAGATTCCCGCAGACAAAATCGCAGGCAGAAAGCTAGTATTATCCATAAAATCCGTAATAAAATCACAAATTTGCATTTAATTTATATTTAGCACAATATTTCCTTTAAATTTGCCTAATTTTTGTGGGATTACCCCCCATTCACATTTAATGGTTTTAATGTGCAAATGATGGCTCACATAAAATTAAAATTAAAATGAAAAGCAATTTAGATGAACGAATCCTAAAATTATCATTTTTAGGTTTATTGTAAAAAAACAAATTTTATATGGCTCTAGAATGGCTTATTATTTATTATTCGCGCGCAATATCTGGAGGTTCTTGTTGTCTCTGTACAAAAACCGCTTAATTGATGCGCAAGAATAAAATAAAACATTGAGAACAAGCATTTTATTGGAAAATTTAAGGTGTTTGAACCAATGTTTACATTTCATTTAAAATGTATTCTTGTAAATTGTTAAAGAAAGAACAATTTCTGAAAAAGTGTATCATAGTTAAATGGACCGAATATAAGAAAATATTGTTCAACATACCTCAAGGAATTCTTCCATAATTTTTTGAATGTAAAATTATATAAGTTGGTAAAGAAAATTAACTTTTTATAAATATACATCAACATCAACAATTGATTAAAATTGAAAATTTAATATTTATTTTGTAAATTACGTATTACATGAAGCAACTGCCTGAATATAAGTTAGTGCAAGGTTTTGATGATGTGACAGTTTGCGTTAAATTAAGTTTATAGCAGATTTTTCTTTCAGATATTTAGTCTCAGAGCTCTAGCAAATTTATTTATAATAAATTAATAGGAGCATTTAAAGACTTTCCGTATTTTTCACTTAAACTTTTTATGGATATATTCCTATAAGAAAATCAAAGTGAAGCAATTTTACTTTTCTTCTATAAGTTTCATCAAAATCTTTGAGAAGATCTCAAAATCACTTTAACACTAGAACAACCAAGACCAGTCAAATTGATTGGTGCTCAATTTCTTTCTTGAATTAATTATATTTTTTAAGATTTAGTTATGCCAAAACTTTTAAAGGTTCAAAATTACGACATATTCAAAAACCTTTTTCCATTTATAATTACAATTTTAAATTTCAAAGAATATTACCTTAAAGGTACAGAAAATTATTAAAATTAGAAGCTTACGGGCTGGTAGTTCTAGTGTTACTCAGATAAGTAATAATTAATAATCAAGGACCGAAAATAACTGGTATTTTTTAATTTTGTAATTAATCAAGCTTAGGGAAGTTGTCTTAGTAGAATAAAATAAGGTTCTGTGAAGGTTTTCAAAATTTAGCTTTTTTTAAAAACTGCATACCTAAATTGTTATTTTTAACCGATTTTAATTTGAAGTAAAGAAAAACAAGCTCAGTAGCTTAATAGTTTTTTTTTGCTAAAATTAAAAGCTAGGTTGGCTTTTTATACTTTTAAGCTCGAATTGTAAAGTTATAATGATTCAAATTCAATCTTTTTTAGCCGCTATCAGTTATCAATGAAGATTTTCAATTTTTTTCGTCATATATTTGTTATAATATAGGAAATATCGCGTTGTTTTTTCAGCAAATAGCTTTTATAATTGTATATAACTTGATAAATTTGCCAGTAAAATAATTCCAAGCTTGAAAATGTTTTACTTTTGCTTCGTAAAAATAAAAAGCTAAACTGGCTTTTTATTCTACTAGAAAAAAAAAATCAAGCCGTTGAGCTTGAAATTATCATTGGTCGGGAATAACAGGTAAAGAGAGCTTTTTTCAAAAAAAGCCATAATTGGTTTGGTCCTAGATAATAATAAAATTAATTAAACATTGATTTTTAATTTGATTAAGGTTTCATTTAGGGTGGAATTTTTGAAGAAAATAATAATTTAAACACAACAATGTTCCTTACCAACTTTAATTCTTGTAAGGAGCTGAACAGATCCAAAGATAACCGCAGAAATCAATTTCCTTCATTGAGGACAGAGAAGACGGGGGGAGGATCTGGAAGTGCTTTTTATTCGTACTGTCCCCGGCTGATTGATTCCTAATGCGATTTCAGCGGAGACCGCTTAGGGCTCTTAAGGGAGAACGGACAGATCCAGGCGCTCCAGAGCTAGCCGCAACACTGGGAAGAAGACACAAGTCTATTTTCCAGTAAATTGAAAAAGAATACATAAAACCAGCCCCGGCTCCGCCCCCAGCCACGACAACGGAATGCCTGAAAAGCTAGGGCTAGCTAACTTCGTTTAATGGAGGCTGATTCCATTGCAGGAGCCCTTCTCCGCTTGAATTAGTGAAGGTAAAGCGGCCGGAAAATAAAATTCACCTCATGCGTGCGGAAGGGCCATCTTCCCACCCACAATCGCCGCCCCCACCCCCGAATTGTTCCAAAGTCATTAAGTGGCGTAAGGAGTTTTTGCGGAGAATTCACAGGCGCGTTACGCGCAGCAGAAAAAGAGCAATCGACAATTAAGTCAAATTGGTTCCGAATCATCTTAATTGCCTTCTCCGCCACGAGTCGGCAAAAAAGCGCTTACCCTCGAGTGGAGGGCAATCACGTCCCTTGTTAATTTATCATGCGTGAGGCTGCGGGGGCAGAAGTGCAAAAAGTGTGCCGCCCGCTTATCTCCGCGATGCTCGAGGTTACATGATGCATGCGTTTTTATTTTCACCAAGAAGAGCTCGTGCGGCGGCGGTGGGGCCTCATACAAAAAATTAATGAGGGGATTTCATGGCCTTCCCTATTTTGTTTGTCTTTATCGATTGCAGGTGAACTAGGAAATGGAACAAAAGTTCAACATAGCACAAGTGGGCTCCCTGCGAAATTAGGCCCTAAATACCGTCTCTTCTTGCTCGAAGGGTTCTAGCGTAGCGCTGGCTCGCCACAATTTCGGCCTGTTTTGTCTAGCTTTGCCAGGATGGAAATATTATACAATGCAGATAAAAGAAGACTATCACATCCTGAGGTAGATATTAAGGGAGAGGGCCATAAAGGTAAAGGGGAAGTATATTTCGGGCAGTATGCATAAATTAATTCTAAATGCACATCGATAATAAAAATATTGGAATTTTAAAGGCACTTAGTTTTTCTTGTAAAGATACAACGAAAAAAAAAAGTTAGATTATTGCAACAATTTTTGGTATTGATTTTGATTTCTAGTTAAAAAAGTTTTTTTAAAATAGTTATGTCTTCCGGTCAAGTTAAATGTGGAATAATGTCAAAGTTATTAAACAATACTGTATTATTAATTCAACAGGATATTTAGAATTGAAAAAAAACTAATATAACATAATTCAACATTCATGCATTCAAGAGTTCGGTATACTCTTCTAAATCTTCTTTCGTTTATCTTCCCAAGAAAAAAAAAATAGTAGCTCTAATTCTAAGTGATCATTCAAAAAGACAAGCGTAGGTTTATCATACAAACAACAATCTTCATAAATAAATAAATCACTGATGAAATTAATTTGATTTAACAAGATTTCTTGTTGTGACAAAACAACTTTCAGTTGATATAACAATGAAAATAGTTTATCAACAATTTAGGTTATAAATATTTTTTATTAATTACAAATTATTTTCACGTGATACTATTTAAAACAACTTGAATATCTCCAAATTACACAGGAATCAAGAAACTAAGCAATAAAAGATAGTAACTTGTTAAATTTATAAGGAACATTTTATTCGGTGAATATAAAAAACATTCTTGTGTCGATTATTTTCAAAAAATAATATCTAAATTCGTTAATTAACTGAATCATTCACGCAGCTTACTACTTGAGCAATTTGAAACATTTAACCACAGACGACCTACTCAAACTTTTACTTCCTTTCGCTCCAGTTTTGCTTGTTTAAAATGCGGACTTCAACTAGTGTAATTTTTGTATTAAAATTATAAGCATTACCAATGAAAGGCTCTTCCACAAACCAAACAAGCTATCTCGCGGATAAGTCCAATTTGCAAATTCGCTAATTTATTAGCTCTATTGATTTTGCAATCGTACACTTAAGTAAAATGTTTTGTTTTCCAATCTTGAAAAATCGATTTTCATATCTACAATTTATCAATGTGTCAAGGCATGATAAACAAATCAGTGGTCAAATTATTGTTTTGCTGATAGTACATAAACTTCTAAAGTAGTTGTCCGCTTCCTTAAAAAAATTTAGTTGATAAGTGGTGGAATTGTTCTTACTAACTTGAAACTGATTTTATATTATAATACATTTATTTGTTACTAGTTTGCGCCAAATTATTAAAAAAAAGACTACTTCCGGCAAGGTTTTTTGACCTTGAAAGTCTCTAACAGAATATAATGATAAAAATTGGACTTATTGGAAAGACTAAAGGTAAAAGACAAACTTACCTCTCAAGTTTAACTCCTTTTGCCTGCCGTATGGCGATGATTTAAAAAATGTCTCCTGAATATTTAATACTCTTTTTGTGTATAAAATAGATTGTTATTATCAAGAAAAAATGTTATTAGCGACATTGGTGTTATTATGTGATTCTAAGGTTTGTTTTTGTGAGCATTCTACTCTTTTTTGAGGATCAGCATAAATATCTTGACGAAATGTTTTTGTTTAGATTTGAATTGTTAATACTGTACGCCAAAACTACTTGGGATTGTCGCATCGCGCCAAAATTTAAGAAATAAATCTTTTTTAGTAAGACTACAAAAACATCATAATAAAATGTTTAACAATGTCGATTTAAATTCTAATAACATATAGTTCAAAGTATTATCTTGAATTTTCTCTTGCAATCTATTTAATAAGGTGAAAGTGTGAATTATAATACAGCTGTAACTCGTAATTGGAGTTTGCCTATTTGCTATCGCATAAAACACTGATTCAATAAATAAAGAAATAAATAGACGATTTTCAAAAACGCAACCTTATGTTATAAGATGAAACGCAATATTAATTTCTTATTCATCTTTACTTCGATCTTTACTTGGACCAAAACCGGAAAGGTTCCTTTTGGTAATCCAATTTACAACCAATCTCAATTCTAGCGTTATAAGTTTTAGGAATTTTTTGATCGAAAAAAAAGGACCTTCGAAATGAGGAAAATCCCTGTTGAAAAGGGTTTTGTTACAAAAGAATGACACTTTGAAACCCCCACACCTTTGACGAAGGTACGCCAGTGTCACAAATTAGGAGACAGTTTAATGAGCAATTCTAGGGAATTACAGCAATTCCAGAGATTGGTTTTGTTATTACCAGAAAATTAAAGCTAGACATAGGCGACCGACGACGCATTGTTGACCGTTCCCATGGTCTCCGGAAAAAGTTGCTTTTCATCATCTGTCCTTGCGATAATTAAGGCGGGTATTCCTTGTTTTCTTGGAGGCCTTTGTCACTTTTGTCCACCGCTGGGGAGGGTTGCATTCCCGGACTACCCGGAATACCCGGAAACCTTATCACACAGACATGCCTCGAAATTAAATAAATTTTTTGTGTGCGCCCAATTCGACCTTAAGACCCGGCAATCAATCAGGCGCAGGACGTTGCAAACAAAGGGACAAATGGGGCCATTCAGCGCCTTCAGAGTCCGCCTAGGCCGGGTCGGTCGTCCTGCTAAACCCATACATTTCCCCCGGGAAAGGTAAGTGGACAGGTGACGGAGCAGCCCTGTCCCGGCCCTCCCCGGCCCACCAGCCTTGAATAATTTGCGGAGAACGTGTGTGCTCACGTGCGACGCTCGGGACGACCGGGACGCATTAGTTGTACACTTTCGGGAGAGCGGCCCGGGCCTCAGTAGTTCGGGTGTTTTGCTTAATTAAGGATTAGATCTGGCATGGTCGGGATGGATTGGTCCACTGCCACTTTGGCAATTCGAGCGGCCGTCGGGATAGGCCCCATTTTCGGGGACCTGCCACATTGTATGTATGCCCGACGTGCGCTATCTGCGTGAATGAAAGTATTGATCTTTTGAATTAATTGAGGGGAATTAATTCCCCAAGCGGGTCGGCTTCGGTGCTCAAAGGAAATCTTAACCCTAAACCTAAAGGCCACTAAATTTCAATCGCTACATCTTTAGGGGGAGTTTATTGGCACCTTTAGTGAAGGCAGGGGCAGAATAACCAAGCTAATCTAAATTCCAATTTGAGTTCAGGTAGTGATCCAATATGCCTAATAAAAAGGCGAAACAAATGGTACGTAAGCAGCTTAAATTGTTTAGAAACTTGCAAATTTTAAGTCCTGATACTCTAGGATTCTAGGGTAACACTTTGAGCATTCATTTTATACAAGAAAGTAAGGTATATATTGAGCACTAAAAATATTGTGTGTTCAAATATCAATTAAATTTAACTTACCTTACCTTCATCTGTAACATAAAAAATTCGCTCTTTTCTGACCTACAGTCTATTTTCTATTAAATAATAAATAAAGATTGTATTTTAAGGTTATAACTGTTTTTGTACCGGCATAAGGACTATACCAAATTCTCTAATTTTTTTAAAACAATCTTATATTTAGTATATAAAACATAGTCATCGAAGAAGTATGTGATTTATATATTTATTCAGAATTCTTCTTCAAAACTTAATTTCGAAAAAGACTCTGGACAAGGTTAAATTATATTTCCTAAAACTTCTGTGGCAAGTATACCAAATCAATAAGTTAAACAAGTTTCAACCTATATTCGTTTAAAAAATTTACAGAACGTTTTTAAAATAAACGAATTAAAGGCAATTAAAGGCAAATAACTTATTCGACTTATCAATAGTGACGAGCACGCATTTGCCGTGTGAAATTATAAATCGAAAAAACGGATTAGAAGAATAATACGTATTTTAAATTACAAAATATGTTAAACTATCTTGAAGTTGCACCTTTTTACTGTCTGATTATTACATTCCATTTGAAGGGCTCAGGGGAAGAACCACTTTTGTCACCTAATGAACAAACTGAGATAAGTATTACGAATTAAAAGAAAAGGTCTTAATAAAATAGTGTCATTTATACCCAAGGCACTTTAACTGTAATAGGTATAATGGTATAGGGGGAGGGCTGGTTAGGGGTAGGGGTAGGTAAAGGGACTAACAAAAAATAAATATTGTATGGGAATCTAATTATTGTAAGACGGGGATGTGTAATCTCAACTCTGATCTCACGGATAGGTCTAGAAAGAAATGGGCATCGATATTTTAAAAGCATGAAAGCTCGAAGACTATGGATGTTATTGACCTGTTGTTTTTGACAGAACATAGCGACAGGTATAACCATTCAGACTGCATTGCCAGTTGAAAAAAATTAAAAATGTGAGACAAGTGGTTCTTCCCCTGAGCCCTTCATTTGTATACTACAAAGTTTTAAAACAAAATATAAAAGTTTAAAAACTGAAACCCGACTACGACAAAGCTGAAAACGAGCATAAAATATTATACAGGAAAGTCAAAGCTCTGATTCAAAAACAAAAGTTTTGAATTAAAAAAAATAGTTGTAGTCGGAGGCCTGCCTTTAGATTCGTAGATTTTGTTAGCCTCCAATTTTGTTTTCTTAGAGTTCGGAAATTCAAATGACACCTTATTTGCGAAAATACGATAACTTTTTAGAAGCTATTAGGGAACAGATAGACTGCTAAAATCATAACCCTCCTTTGACTTTGCCTTAGTCTAACAAAAAGACACACGAACTTATACATATTAGCTCCAGAGCCACAATGACAAATAAAAATATTACGTCAGCTTTTACAATCCAATTAATATAGCTTTTATAATCCAATTAACAGCCAATTTTAGAAATTATTCCAAACTTATTCAAAAACTCGAAATAGCTGTGAATTGAAGTGACGCACTCTGAACGAATTAATATAATCAGATTTAACTGCTATGAAACCATTAAATCCTCTTGATATTTTCATTTTAAACGTGAATATTCATTCATGGCCCAATTTCAATGATTTCCCAATTACTTCACTATAATTTTGATTCAATGAATTTCATTTATCTTGATGATATCACATATATGACTCGAATTGTTCAACGGAAGAGTTAATTAAATTAAAATTGTGCAAAACGATATACTCAATTATAATTATTCCCACAACCTATTTACCAATCAAGCGGTAATTATTTTGCGAATTTCATTGTTTTAGTTATACAGAAAATTGCAAGGAAGCAATAATGCAACAAAATTCCAGACAGGTTTTCTTCATGATATTTTCTGTAGAATCGATTGGCGCTACTTTTTTCCGAAATAAGAACTTTTCAAATAATTTGTTTAATTTTCAAAATGACTAAGTCAATGCCATACAATAATACAAGCCCAAAAAATTTTCGCAATTTGAGTTTGAATAGAATATAATTAACGTAGAACTGATTCCTAGACATTAAAGAATCAATTCTTTACTGAAAGAAAAGTGATCTTTTTGTATGGAGTCAATAAAAAAGTGAATCTAGGCATACTACTTTTTAATCACGGGCTCTGGTTGGAATCGAATTTACAAGCCTAGGGCCCGATGGATCGCCACCAACTCGCTCTAACATCTAAACTATGAAAAACCTCAACGGTTCTAAAAAATCATTTTTAAATCAACCAATTGTGAAATGAACATAATCAGTTAAAAATCAATTTAAACTAATTTCCAACGTGGATTTTCATTGGTCATAGACTCAACCAATATGTATCTGATGTTAAGAATCAATTTAAAATCAATATTTTCATTTTTTTTTTTTTTGAATCATTCCTCAAAAAATGTTAGTTTGCTTTAAAATGGTTCTGATTTTGTTGCATGTCAGTTTTAGTTCACGATTTGAAAGAGCAAAAAAAATGATTCCAGCAAAACTAATTTCAATTTCTATCTGGCGTGGAACCTTTGTTATTTCCTGGCTGAGTATCCCACTTCTGATGGGTAAAACTTCCCATCTGCGGATCTGTTCGCCAGAATGGGAAGGTACACATTCCGCGGAATAAACAAATAAATAATCGGCTAATATTGAACAAGGGCGGATGTTGGATCTGTTCCCGGTGGATGCAGGAGCAGCGCCCCGGCAGATCAGTCACCAGCGGCGCCAAGGTAAACAATTTGAGTTCTAATGAGCTCGTAAGGCCTCTAGAGCAAACAGATAACGCGCTCCGTGGCTGGATTTATTTGGCCCGGCTCCGGCGGATAATTGGTGAGGAGGGGCAATTGTGTGGGGGTGGTCTTCAGCCTGCCAGGGACTAAGTCAAAAGCGAGTGCCTGCGACTGAAAACCTGCCACGTTCCACGTCCAATAAAAACCTTTTCTGTTTTTTCGATTTGACCGCACGCAGGTGGAAACTCACTCGAGCCTCACCTGAGCCCATGGTCAGGTATTTTTTTTTTGCCTAGAAGCAGTCACCCGCTGAAGGATGCTTCCACGCGCTCCCGATCGATTTTCGTTTTCCTTTGAAAAGCGCGAGCTGCCTACATTTCCCTGCTCCGGCGCGCTTATCGCGCCCGGAAATTGAGCTGTTCCAGTAGATCGCGCGAAGACGCCTCCTACGGCTCCACCCGCCCACGCTTCAGCTCTAATGGTCGGAAAATTAAAAATTCCGCGTGAACGCTCTAATCAAATTTCGACAGGGCTGTGGCGAGGCTTGGGGATGGAAAGCCCGTTGAATTGCAATTATCTCGGTTTTTTTCCGGGATTTTCGGGAGCGTATCAGGCTCGGGGCTGCTAATTGTCTCCGCGATTAAAATTATTCGCGATTTGCATTGCCACGGCTTGCGGCCTAATCGCCGTAAATTCCCGAACGCGACCACCTGTTCGGTTCCTGAATTTTGCTCCAAATTATACGGGCGGGGCAGCGCCTGCTTTTATTTACAATCCCCGGGATTGTCCAGAGCGGATTATTTTTATTGAAGGCGGAATCGATGCCTATCGCTTTGCCTCTAGTGGCGCGTCAGATATCCGATTCAAATTTGATTGGATTCTGATTTGATTCGCTTTTGGGGAAATTGCTTACAGCGTCCATGGAAATATAGCGTATTTACATATTTTTTATTATATTTTTTATGTGATAAAAGCGACTAAGGGAAACGAAACGTGTCATTTATTGATTTGGTAATTTATTAAAGCTTAAAAAGGGCAGGAAAGTAGTGACCGGTAGCCTTAGTGAAAAGGTAAAAGAGCATTTTAAATATTTATACATAGTGCAGAGCAGCTAAAAAGGAAAATAATTCGCCTATCGATAACTTTTACTATGCCTATACTCTGCGTCTTCACATACAACTCAAGATCAAAAAAATTAAAAGTAGAACATATCTACAAAAGAAGAAAACAAAGTATTAGAAGTAAGACGAATTATACATAGTACAAGGAGGGTATAAAATACCCGACGACATGGTATAAAAATATACTTAGACGACGAATATTTAATGCAAAGGAACGAAAGCGAGTGCTTAAATCAAATATGTTTCAGTAAACGATGAAAGTAGAAGATAATTATTTTGAGCTGAGCTAGGAATAGAAGATAGATAATATAGACAACAATATAAGATTATTTTTCTTTGAAGAAAACTAGAATTAGATACTGTCTGATGATGTTATATTCTTACACATCTTATTATCATGCTATAAATTCACGAAATTGAAGAAAATTACAAAAAATACAGAGAAAACTACATAATAATGGGAGCCCATCACAAGATATTCGACGGTACAAATAATATTGTATAATTTATAATTTCGAATAAATAAAACCCCATTATCAAACCTGAATTATGCCTATTTGATTTTCCGCAGACTTTCTTCACCCATTCAAGTGAAACATGAACTTAAAAAAAAAACAACTACCAAACCGGTCCATTTGTTTAATGTTTTAAAAAAATACAAACGTGATTTAAAGATGAAAATGTTTAATTTAAAGACTTCGAAAATATAATTGGCATGTACATAAAATGTTTCGACTTAAATATGATCCAGCTTCGAAATGAATTTGGTTTTCAAAGCTGCTTCATTTTGAATGTAAGAAAAAACTGATTAGCTTTGAATTAAAAATATTCAGTGTATTTATAAGTTTTGAGGTTACTACAAATATGAAGATTGTTTGATATATCATTATTGAAATTTCAATCGAATACGTTACGTCTTTAATTCAAATTTGTTTTTTATAAAAATAGTTTTAAATGCTGTCATGCTTAAAAGTATCTAATTAGATAGATGGGTTTAAAAAAAACATTAATTTCCGGAATTGTTTGCCCACTTTTAACATTATTTGAGAATTTTTAATTTTAATCCATCTTAGACCATTTTCTTCACTAGTTTCATGTTTCAAATGTACAATATTTAATATAAAAAAACACAGTTGGACTGCTTCATTGCCACAAACTATGACTTCGAATAAGAAAACGTATTTTGCTGTCATCATATTAAAATCAAAAGCGTCTCATTTCACCTTATATACGAAGTAATTTTAATTTTAATTTAAAGACGATAATAATGATCGCGGAAATGATATGCATACAATATTTTCGTTTCTATTTGAATTTGTTGATAAATGAAGATTTGTCACTACAAACTCAAAATTTTTTCTGCTTCACATTTAAATTGCTTCAATATATCGATCTCTAATAAATTTTTTTTTTACGTTTCAAGGACTTCTTGTAAAAGTTAAACCAATTTAATTTTAAATCCTACCATCTTCCAATTTCGTATCTGGGTACTTCTCCATTTAGTGAATAATTGATGTCCTGGGGAAGTTTAATATAGTAGATGATATTGGAATAATTTAATTGTTTTATAAAACGTAATGAAGGTAAGATCATCAAAATTAATATTTAATTTTAAACACGTCAAAATATAGTCCCCTTGTGTTTCCCAAACTCAGAATGCTAGTCCAACATATTCTTCTTAATTTGTTATTTGACTTCCAATTTAATGTTATGCTAACACATGGACTCTGGACTGAAGTCGACTTAACCAATTCAAACGAACTTAATCCCGCCCATCCAGAAATGTCCAAAGAACCAAACCACACTCTGCCACTGATGGAGCATTAATTGCTCTGGATTAGGAATATTCTGGAATTAACATCATTTGAAGACCATTTTGGGCAGTTTAACTTAATGAACAGTTCTCCTCCCATCCTGCGGGCGGAATTAATTTTTAGTGGGATGGTCGAGGCAGTGCAAAGCCTGGAAGAAGGCTCATTGGTTCCCCCCGGAGCACCATCGATCGCGGGAAAATGCGCCCTGCATCCGGATCGGATGGGTTGCAATAAACAAAGCTTTTCGGGTAAGTGCCCATCTGTCCTTTTTACGACCAAATAATCGTCCTGCGACAGCTAAGCTCCTTTCGCAGCAGGATTACTTTTATTGCTCCTGGAGCTGCTCGAGCCCTCTAGGGTTCAGCGCTGCTTATTTACATAAATGTTGCGCTAATCCGTCACCTGAACAAGAAATGTCGTTTTTATGGCGTTCGGGGCGTTAAAGGGCGTTCGTCACAAAACTTTAACTGAGCTCGATACCATCGAACACGTAAGCTGCACCACCGGTCAGTGACGTCTCATAAATTAATTTGAAACGAACAAGCCCGTGGCAAATTATGGTTTTACATGCATCAAAAATGGAATAAAGAAAACTCCGACTTTTCACCATAAAGATCAAGGTAAATTGAAAAAGAAAAATTTCTTGACAAAGTAACAGTAACACTTTTGTGAAGAATGAATAAAATTTGATCTACTCTGCTTGTGTGATTTGAGGTGTCAGGATGGTTTGTTTCCTTCCTCCTCATCCACAATTCCCTTAAAAAGTTCCTCGGATCAAGAGGACTGAGCAGCACTAAGAGTTTAAGCAAGAAAAGCATAAACCACCCGACCTCACTCCTTGATGCCTCGCAAAAAGGCTCGTGAAAACTTAAAGCAATTGTTCTTTCCGCAGGGAAACTCTTGAAAGTTGAGTTAAGTAAAACCATACCCAAAACCACTTCACTTTATGTTGTACGTGCGGGTGGGCGGAGGGTTCTATCCGCCGACATATAGCTGCCTCAGATGCAGACAGTCCCAGATCCGGAGATTCCCTTTGCCTGGGAGGGAGATTACCAAAGGTAAATTGAACACTGGAAATTCTTACAGGTCCTTACAGCCGTCTGAGATTTATTCCTTCAAAGATCAACGAGTGGATTACTTTTTTCCCTGCCTTCCGGGCTGAGGGAGCCGGGGCAAATAAATCCTTATCTACAGGAACCGTGCCATGGACGGCACAGTCAAGATAGAATAGAAGATTTTCGATAAATAATAAAAAAATGTAAGGGTTGTATGTATGGGATTACTTCAAGAACTTTAGGGACACATGTCGCTGAGTCGAAAAGCCTTTTTAGCTAAGGTAGGACAAAGGCACCTTTAGGATGATGAGGGAGATTATTATTGGAGTATCTGAAAGCGAAAGGTATGAAAATGGCACACTCTATATTAGCATAATATGATTATATCGCAATTTTTAATTTACTATCTCCATTCGACACTTTATAGACATTAAGTCACTAAAACCACTCGTTATGGCAAGGTTGCGAGCATCCTCGTTTCCAAATATGTATACGCATCTAGGTATAAATTCGTTATTTATGAAATTCACTCAAAAGTTCGTATAATTTTAACCATTTTATCGTTCGTGTACCTACATACAAGATTTTGTAAGCTCTCTTTTATTTTTTTATTTTTTGCCAGCTTGTACTGCATACTATTTTCTGAAACTCAATAGTTCATGTAATAACAATTTGAAAGTGAACAACACTTTCATTAAAAAAATGTAAAAAATTTCATCTACAACTTTGCAAATCCAAAAACATATTTGATCTTTGCACCTTACCCTACTACATATTTTTATGAAAATTTAAAAAATTTTAAATATGTACATATAAAGTAATTATTACAAATTTTAGACTCTGAATGTGGTTTGGCCCTTATAAACGCAAACGAGGCTGAAGTTTTCCGATTTATTGAGCTATGAAAATCTATATTAAAACTTATACAAATGTCTTCAGAGAATCAAATTAAATAACTAAATAAATTGCGTAATGCTTCAACTTCCTAGAGTTAACGCGGTTCGATAGATTTATTATACATTAAAATATTGGTTTTCCAGAAGGGGATTGTCAAACCATCAACCGCAACGACTTAATTTATTAAGTCTAAGAGAATTCCATAAATCGGTGTCCAATCGTTCGCACTCTGGGCGTAGAAAATACCTAAAAGGAATCGAACCAATAAATGACTTGTGCTCGTGTGAATGAGGGTTTTGAGCTTAATCATCCAATTATATCAATGAATATTTGAGGCAAAGGTTCAATTGAAATTTCATCAATGGGCGCCAATAAATAAAATGAATTCAATATTTTGGATTGGAGATGTAGGTACCTCATTTATCTGTATATATACTTTTTGCTTTCAAACAAAAATAAAATTTCAAAATAAGTAGTAAAAACTTGAAGATCGTTACCTATATTTTCTATTTAAAAAGTGAATTTTATTCTTGAACAAAATTTCATGGAACAAAATTATTTTTTGGTTAAAAATAGAAAACTAAATAAGTTACGGAAATTACATCTCAATCTTCTAAGTTTGAAATATAATTGCCAGCATTTGGAATTTTATGATTCATAAAGTCACATCTGTATATATAAGTATGTATGCAGATTTATTTGATTTTCTTTTCCCAAATTGCATAGTTTATTCATAATCATTTTATTTATTTATTTATTTAATAGAAAAATAATTTTCAAGTTTCTTAAATTAAAGGGAATGAACTATGAACATTTCTTACTGCTTTAATCTTACATCCTTATCACTGGTTTACACTAACTTTGTTCCTAAACAAGTGATATACCATTTCTATAGAATGAAAATCACAAGTAGTGCACACTCATAAAAAACCAGTTACCGAATATGCTACGTAAGAGCTATCGAATTATTGTACATACTTCATATATCTAGATAAGGATTTAGGTTTTCATTTCAACCATATTATGAGCACTTTTTTTGTTTTAGTTTTCATGCTATTTTGTTCAAAAATGTGAAGTGTTGGAAACAAAATAATTTTACGTTAGTAATAAGTTATCATTAAACAAATCAAAAAATATACATATACATGTACCTATATCTCATACAAAATACAAAGAAAAAGGTGAATTTGGTAAACTAGTGGTTATTAAGGTACTATTCTACTCTAGAGCGTCAAAAAAAGGCCTTTTTTCAAACTTTTATTTCTCAGCCGCTTTATTAAATATTGTGATGAAACTTTCACAAAATGTAAATGGACCCTTTCAGTTTACAAACAAATTTTTATTTTGGGCATATTATTATTATTATTATTAAATAGAGGGCGCCAAAGTTAAGTGTCAAAAAAAAGATGTTTCCATGGCCGCAAGTTAATCTCCGAACTGGCATGTCTGAAACAAAAAATTCGAATGCGGTTTTAAAAAGGAAGGTTCCTTACGTGACAATTCACCACCGTTAGTCACATATTCCAAAAAAAAAAAAAAAACAAAATGGCGAATGTTTGAAAAAAGTTTCAAAAAATGAAATTTTTTTTTGTTTTATATTTTTATGCAAAAGTGTGGTGAATTGTCATACAGGACACTTTAATAAACAAAACGCACTAAGGTTTATTGAAATCGGTTCAGTATATCCGGAGATTAACTTGCGGCCAACATGAAAAATGCCATTTTGAGAAAAACGCGTTTGAAGTTTTGGTAAAGGCCGAGTTCTCCCACGCGGCTATATATATATAGTGCCATAACTTTTTTTCTAATCCGAATTCCTCTACAAAAATTTGAGAGGTCATTTTTTGAAGATGTAAGGAATCGAAAAATGAAAAATAAAAAAATTCCGATTTTTTGAAAACTCTAGAGTAGAATAGTACCTACCTTAATAAAAAATTCTATGTTTAATATATTAGGGTATATATTTGCGGAAAACCGTGGTTTCAAAAATAGTAGTTCTTTGCGGTAGTTTTAAAATAAATTTCTCAGCACTGTTAGTAGGCACTATTGTAATAATTTAATTTTTCTTACATAGCTTTTTTAAGAGCTCTAGTTCAAGCCATGACTAGAAATATTCATCTTCATTAGGATTTTGCGTATTTTGCACTACGCTTATCCCCTCTGTTAACGACCAAAATCGATAAGAATAGATAATTAATGTTTATGTCAATTAGTGTAATCGATATGATGTCACATCGCCCGCTGAGCCACATTCATTTTATGTAAACATTGCCTTATATGCATCAGCAGTTTAAACAAAATCAACGAAAATGCAAATAATTACGTATAAATACCAATCGAAAATTGAACAGAGTTGAGTTTTTAATGTAAATATTCTGTGTTTACACTTACCCTTACCGGTTCTGTAGAATAAGCGTTTTGTTATTACTTGACAAAAAAGAATTCAAATACTTTTCGAATTAGCAATTCTATTTCTAAATAGTAACACTGTCAAGAGGACTAGTGTTTTATATAATAGTTTCTGGCATTTTGACTGAGTCATTTTATTTATACCGTCTATTTTGTTATTATTTTGTAATGATAAATGTTCTAATTTTAGATTTATAAACGCATACCATTTTAAAATTAAATTTAACATGCATTGAACTTTAATTATATCCGAGCGCTTTAACTGCGAAGTGCATTTTAGTTGGGCATCAAAAAACCAAATTATCTAACTCCACTGAGCAGAGTTTAACCTCAGATCGTTCTCAACTCAAGAACTATTCTGCAAAGGGAATCAGTTAAGCCACTTGACCCACATCGAGGGCAATCCATCGCTAAAAACTTTTGCCCTTGGCGGAAGCGGCGAGTGGGGGTGGGTTGTTGCTCCATTTGAGCAGTCGAACATGAAAAATTGCGGATTGGCGAATATTTCATAAACTGCTGAAGGGAAGGTGGGTCCTGTAAATGTTCAATTTGGCGGATTACTGCCTAGTTTATGTTTTGACTTTCGCGCTAAAGTATTTATTAAAGCGACTGCGAATGGCTTCGCGCCATTGAAAAATCGATAAACCCCCAGTAATGGCTTAATGCTTTTTTTAAGAGATGCCATTTATCTCGTACCGTGACTTTAAAAAGTATAGTTTTACTTGATGCCATTGTGAAAAAGTAATTTCGCTTGGGTATGCGTTAGAGATTTATCACCTGTTTTTATGTCAGCACCAGAAACATTGTAATGTTCACGGTATCTGCCTTTATAGCATCTCGTCACATTTCCAAAGGAAATTATCCTGAGAAAGAAATATCTGCTCAGAGTTTTAAATCCCTCTGTTTTTTTACCAAATCAAATACATTTTAAAGATAGCAACATCTTTAAATTATATTATAGTTGGGTCGTGAATACAAATTGGCTTCTTGGAATTATTAGCTAGAAAATATTTACATTTGGTACAACTACGTCGGATTTTATAAGAGTAATAAACAAATTAATCAAAGAAGCAATTTTTCCAATGACACAATACAGCTCATCCATCACATGGATGTTACAAGCCAAAGTGATGAAATACTGGTTGAGTTAAAATTTTAAGCAATTCAAAATTACATCACATACATTTTTACACAATCAATGCATATTATAGCAAAAACAAATTAAATTAGAAGAGTTTAGGATAGGTAATAAAAAAAGGCATATTGATTGATCAAAAAAAAATGCTTTAAAATATTTTGTAAGAGGAATACATATGTAACTTAAAACTCTTAAATTATAATACAAAAATTGTACAGAATAAAAGAAACCGTCTTCTGTTACATAACTAAAGCTAATTTAAAACATAAAGTTTAAAATAATAAAAAGATAAACTTAAAATTAGTCAAGAATTCGGTGATTTAAGACTACTTTTATCATCATGTCTACAAATTTCAGAAATTACAATCCATGCACAATTTTCGAATAAGTCTTTATGTATATGTCAGAACGATAACAATACTAATAACTATTATAAGTTTTAATACAAATCGAAATTGTCAAATTTTAAATATCAAGGGATTTTTATGAAAATAAGTACACAAGGGATGTAGTGTTGATAATATGTGAGCTTGTTTATTAATTGGCTTAAATGAGAGTAAAAAAGTGCTGGGCAGACTCAATGTTATAGCTATTGTATAAGAAGTCCACACGTGTCTTTCATATTCCAGAACACAAGTGAAAAGGAAAGTACATTTCTTGAAATTATTAAATTCAGCATAATTACAATATGGTTTATATGCTCAACATATTTAAGCCTATAATCAAGAATAACATCTAAATTGCAATCAGAGCCTTATACTTTGTAACTTCACTCCCTCAATTAGTCTTTTTGTATGTCAGATTATTTTATGTTCTTGTTTTGCTCCTCGCAGGTAATTGACTCCTATCCAAGGAGACCTTCAAGATGTCCAAATAGAGGTGGCTTCTTCCCCGACGACCGAACCTCCAGATGGCTGTCCCCGTCGAGGAAGGTGTGCTGGGCGCACTGCGGGGCGTCATCAGCGAATCGACGCGGCTGCCGAAGCCATTAATCATCAAAATTTACGTGGCGGCCCAAAAAGATGGTAAGTGTTATATTTAATTAATTTATAATGTGTCTATCCTCGGCACTTTTAACATACATTTGCATGTATCTGCAGAGTTTAAAGAGGAACGTCGGATGCTCCTGGAACTGGTGGGACCCGAGCTCCAGGCCCTCTACGACGACCGCCAGGTTGAGGTAAGCCACTTTTCTTGAAAATTCGCCCAAGGTTGTGAATCATCGATTTTATTGAAATTTTACATACCAGTGGATTATCAGGAGGAAAAGTTTTATTATAATTGTTATACTATTTACATTTTTTTTAAAAAAGTTTGAAAGATTTATAAAAATTCAAAACTTGCGTATTTACTTATGTTTATTACATGAGGTAGAAAATTATTAATTTATTTTTATTACTCATTGATTTCGATACCTGAAATTTTGAAATTGAAAGTCGCGATTAAATAATTAAACTAATAAATATAGTATAATATTAAATATTACAGACGATTATGGATTTTGCCCTATGTGTAAACTGAAAAAAAAACTTATGAACGTTGCACTCACGGACTGTGAGCTGGAAATTCTATCCTTCAGAACATACATAACTACTAAATTTTCCGCTTATAGCAATTCTTTTACCCACATGTTCTGTAGTTTTCTAAGAGATATAAATTATAAATATTTAAGATATGGTCTGTAAATATCTTCCATATACATCATATACATTTCGTGGTTGATCCACATATAAGACACATTTTTGAATTTTTCAAGGCTTTATTGAATGATTTACTAAGTTATAATATATGTATGTCTGAAATGAAAATAAATATGTATGTCTCTACAAATCTGTTTTTCCAACGCTCACAAAGTGTTGCTATCACGAAATCGACTACGTTTGTGAGTCATGGGAGCTAGAAAATGAAAACCCAGAGCTCATAATATTTCTCAGTGTAGGAAGTCATGGCACTTATTTAGGTGTTGTTTCATCAAGATCACGACCTGAAAAACGCACTTCGAGGTTAGTGAATAAATTAGTTAAAAAATTTCATGTCCATTAGCCCACATTGTCGCCAGATTTAAACACAATAGACAATTTTTTGAGGCATTGTTAAGCGGAAATCAAGCAGTAAGCGGCTCCAGAGACAGTTGGGCAGTAGAGGTTTTGGGTTTGGGTTTGTTTCTCACTTGGGGCCCTAGAAAAAAGTGGTATCAGAAAGGGAAAATAATTGCCTGGGTGTCTTTCGATGACCAGCCACATTAACCTAACCTAACCTATATTGATTAACTTAGAAGATATTATATCAAGAATAGAATAGAATATATATATTTCATAAGATGATGTACAGATTATTTTATACAATAAGAGTCTTAATTTAGAGCCAGAATCCAGGTTCATTCATCTATAATGTTTTTTATGATAGACTAGCAAAAGAAGGTTTGATTTTAACATTTAAAAAATTGGGAAAAATAATATATTCGGAGAAAACCCAGTGTTATTATATCAAGGACTGTAAAAAATATATAAATTACAAAATAACGATTATCAAGTAATTTTTATGTTTTGATTGTTCGAAATAAAACTCATTTCATTATTTCCTGTCCTTTGGCCCGCAATCCCTTTAGGAGCGTGAAAAATAGCTATTTTTCGGGAATTTTTTTAAAGGGGATAAAATAATCGAATCATTTTCAAATTTTGACATAAGTTTGTTATAACAAACAACAAGTTGAAAAAAAAATTTTTTTTTCTTGAGATGACCAACAAAATGGCGGCGTCGTTAAGGGTCTTCGGGCGCCTGTTTTCGGCGACATCGAAAACTGCTGCAGTTGACACTCTTTTGCTGTTGATCTGAAGTCGATTTAACAAGTGTCATTCATTTACTGACATATTAATGGGAAGGATATACCTAAAAAATTACGAAAAAGTACAAAATTGAAAATTTGGGAGCCTTTTTACTTTTAAGTTCGAATTTTCGAAAATTTTTTCGACATATTTGACCCCAAAAAAATTATTTATTTACACGCTACCTTTCAAATTTTAGGTATATCCTTCCGATAATATTACTGAGAGTAACCTCCCAAAATTTCATCGAAATCGGTTGATAACTTTCTGAGCTACAAAACGAGGAGTTTTTGAAGATGTAGTTTCGAGATAATCATGTTTAAAGTTTCATGCTGTTTCTCCGCTCCATACTATATGCTGTTCCTCCGCTCCATACTATATGCGATAACCCCGCTAATATTCAATATTTCGGGTTTTTCTTTGGTCAATATATTCTTTGGGTATCATACTTTCCAAATATGTAATAAAAAAAAGAAACATTTTTTGAAAATTCTAAAGGGATTGCTGGCCTGAAGGGGTGGACAAGTAAAAAAAAAAGATAGATACGATTCGGAATAATAGCCTCTTCTTTTTTTAGGTCGGTTAAAAATCGTTTCTTATTATTATTTATAATAATTAATTAGTATTTGATCATTATCGAGCGATCGTAAAGTAAAAATCACTTGATAATCGTTATAGAGCGATCGAAAAATAAAAATCACTTCGTAATCGTTATCGAGCGATCGAAAAATAAAAATTTTAGCCGAAAAAAATTAAACTTTCCATGCAAAGTATTATTGAATCTAAGTAAGACTACAAATGAAATAATTGATTTTAAGTTAATATGATGATTTTTTGTTTTAAATTTGAGAAATAATGATTATTTTCGTTTTCTGTATTATATACAACTTTTGCTTTTTAAGATTATGCATAGAATGCAATTAGGAAAAAATAAAGACAAATAATTTTGTGTAACTTATCATAATAATAAATTTGAAGGTACATACTTTTATTTATTTATCGCAAATTTTATTCTTACTTCTACTACTTATGGATACTAATAACGTAGTGATAATATTTAAATACAATAAGATTGAAAACAATTTTTCAAATTATGACCTACATATGCTGGTACCACTGTGCGTTCAGAGAGCAAATACATATGTATATGTACATATTGAAAATTCATTCATATTTTTTCCAGTTTAAAGAGCTACATAATGTATGCAAAATTCCTTAAACAGAAGTTATGAATTTTTAAAGACCTTTGTAAAAATAAAAATTTAATATACCTACATATTTGTAATTGAATGATTCACATTAAAAAAAAAAAAAGTTGTTCTTTTCCTCATGATACTGGTATACAAAATAGCAAAAAGAAATAGATGAGGGTCGGTTAGCCGGTTCTCAGAATTTGGGACATTGCCGACGATATGACCCGCAATTAATTCTTTGGGGCGAAAGGGTGTTCTGGAGCGCGAATAATAAATGGTCTCTATTCAGATTGAATTCGTCGACATGCACTTTGGCACCGGACCAGACGACTTCGACATGCTCCGGGCAGACCCGCACCTCATGAAGGATTACCTTTTCGAGATTGAGACATGCCACCGGGTCTCCAAGAGCGCCTTTTTCATCGTAAGTTCCCGCCAAGGTGGGGGTGGTTTCCAGCTTTTTATAGCCTCCGATGTTCATTGCAGGCGCTCCTGGGGGAGAGCATCGGCCGGATGAGTCTTCCCTCGCACATCCAGCGGGAGGTGTTTTTAGCTATTTTAGAAAATTGTGATGATGATAGCGGGAAGGAGCTGCTCGCCCAGTGGTACGATGAATCAAATGACGGGGAATATGTGCTCAAGGAGGATTACCGGTACGAAAGAAAAATCGCAGTGATTCAAAGGAGTGATAGTGGCGATTTTCCTCTCGTCACGATTTTCAAGTAGCAATTGAACGCAATTGCCAGCAGCTCCGTCGCCTTAGACACTGAATAGAAAAATCAAGAAAATTGATTGCCTCTCAGTTTCTTTTTAAATAAATTATTTGCCCTTGGACCCACGTAGTCTTCATTTCATCTCACACTTTTCGGATCTTCGCATTTCAGTACCGTCCGCAACTTTCTTTTGCTCCCTCCCTGCTACTGATAAAGGCGTACTATGGTTTTCAACCAGAGCTATAAATTTTTGCTATTCAAACATATCTTTCCACACAGCGACTCATCGACTAAAAATTTAAGTGGCCGATATTCCAGAGAATAAAATACGAGCAAATAAGCATCGAATTTTATATTCGAAAGAAAAACTCGATTTGTTTACAGATAAAGCACCAGGGTTTATTTAATAAAAGTCAAAATTACGTTTACTTGTTTGAAATGTGCGCATTTTTTATTAACTTCTTTAAATAGATATTTTTAATAATATTTCAATATGAAACAGTTTACACGTTTTTAGTGCTGCTGTGAAGATTGAATGGTATAATAAAATAACGCACCAATCAACTTATATATTGAGATAATTTATTTTATTTTATTGAATGAAATTTCTTGATTTATTTTCTAATTATTTTTAAAATAGAAAATCAATCCGCTCAATTTGTCAGAGTACAAAATATTAATTAAAATTAATTGGGTACCCAAGGGATTAGTTTATAATAAATACCAGAATTTTAATTAAATTCAATATTAGCAAGTCAACACAAAATTTTTTCTCAAAGAATTTGCAAATTATTTCTATAGGATTTTTCCGCAGATTACGAATTCGTAAATAAAAATGTTCAATCAGCTCCCATTTTCGAGAAAAATTGGGTGAAAAGGCTTAAAACATTTCGAAATGAATCATGAATTTGACTTTTTGCCAGAAACCAATTACTTCATATAATAAATGGCGACTAAAGAACATAGCAAGCGCTCACTCATGAAAAACTTGTTCGATAATATGTTTAAAAAGGGCTATTGAATGGCATTTGATTGTCTTAGATTAGGAATATATGATAAATAATAAACCGAGAGTCAAGAAAACAATTTGTTTTTTTATAGACCGGTGTAATATTCCAATTTTTCTTGATAAAAAGAGATTAATTTAAACAAACCTACTTATTTTTGTATTAATTTACATTGTATAAACTTGCACGCGAGTTTTATGCAGATTTTCAAATTAGATTTAAGTTTCTACGAAACTTTTTACCAAATCTAAATGCTTATAGAGTTCTGATATATTAAAAACTAAGCCTATCCTTAAATAATAAATAAAAGTTTCACGATGTTTCATAAATAAGTTTGTCTAGGTACTTTCCAATAACAACCAGCTATTTGTCAGTTTTCTATCGAATACCTTAATTCTAATTGAATACCTAAAATCCCGCGGAGAACGTGCAATCCGGTGAGTTACGTTTTTCGGGACATTTTCATAAAAAGTACTCAGCGGAAGAGACATTAACTTCAAAAATTGACAAATCGTCTTGACAAAGTTAATTAGGACTTTTCTCATAAAGTTTTCCTTACTTTTAATTAAACTCAGCTTATAGACAAATCACAATTTAATCGCTTAATTACGAAAATTTCTAAAATCTTTTCAAAAACTTTACCGGTAAAGCTTCGATAAATTGAGGAAATTCTCAAGAAATTCGTGAGAACACTTTAGGCTATCTTAAACTTCCATTGAGGTAAGAACAATCCGGTTTTCCATTAAAAAGAAGACAATTCCATTGTACTGGAAAATCACGAAAGTTGCGCAGGACCTTCGCACCAATAAAGAAAGCAAATTAAATTCACTCGGGGAAAAAATGTGATTCGTGTGGAAAATCGCCAAATATTGTAGAACTGAAACAGAAAACTGAGAGAAGTTTCTGATGTTACATTTTTATTACAAATTTAATTTAAAGGAATCTACCACCTGACGAGTGGTACAAGACGCATGACAATATACTCGAAATAATCGGCAGGACTTGTAGTGAATTAATGAAATCACCAAATCACGGGGAGTACATCGATCACCTGAAGGTCATTAGAATGACCCAGCTGGAGAAAGAAATTGACAGGGCGCTCGGTAGGTGTCCGGCTCGACCTTTTCCATTTCGAACGTGATGATATAACTTGCTGACTTTACTCCTTCGTAGAACTTTCCCCGGAAAGGATAATTGCCGTTTTTCGGGAATGGTCTAGTCAATTAAGTCCCGCCTACGAAAGCACTGACTCGAAGGAAAGACTGCGTCAAATTAAGGACCGATTAACTTTAAGCCTACCATCGGATAATTACACCACGCTAATGTAAGCTAAACGATATTTGAGGTTGATTAATTGTAACTGGTATTATCTGCTTACTTTTGCAGTATTCCAGGTAAATCTACAGACCATCATATAGACCCCGACCTTGAAGACCATGAAATCTATTTAAATAAATTCAAAAATAAGCTTACGGATAAAACGAGGATTTTATGCGATAGAAGTCTAACTAATGATCCCGACGTTATTAAAGGCAGGAAAAAGACTGTCCAGGTAAGCTTCTGAGATGAATTATATTTTTTTTTTGCACATAAAGTTTGATTGAATCAAGACTGTTTTTCTTTTCATTTTTAAATTTAATTTGTGGTTAGCGGTGAGTGAGAATACAAAAACCTTAAATGAATTTTAAACTACCACTACTTAAGACAGAAATCTGGTTCTGCGTTATATAAAAAAAAAAATTATTAAATTCAAACCAATGTTTCTCCCTTAAAACAAACCCTTTTTATTTGATTTTGATCCATTAAATTTCATCCAAATCAAAGGTTGTTCTACTGTTTGTCGATTTGCGGTGGGGTGGAGTCACCCATTTGTTTGCAGAATAAAGTTTCAGTTATTTGTAAAAATTATTGGAAAAATCCGGACTTACATTTCTTCTAAACTCTTCGCATCCATGTCAATTTTAGAGTATCCCAACTTAGAGTTTTGACATTATCACAACCGAATCGCTAAATTCTGATAATGGGTTAAGATAAAAATCATGTTCCACATTTCTGGAAAAGAAAAAAAGAATAAGAATAAGTATAACAAATTTTCTTTAACTTACTTGGCATACAGCCAATTTTAAAAATAAAATTTTATTGACTAACATTCACACATCTTTACATGGAAGATCAATTTATGAAAATTTATATAAAATATAAAATTCAAATAAGACATGAAAACATGTTGTATGAATTAATATTTACCTATATTTTTTCAACATTGTAAAAATTTTCACATTTTGATTTTAAATAAGTAGATTTGTTGTTTCATTAGAACTACCACATAAATTTTCTTTAGAAGCAATTGAGTTTTTGAAATTATTTTTAACACAAACATTTCTTCGTTTGGATATTTCTTGTTAGAGCATGCATTAATAGTTTTGGGTTACTTTTATTTCAAATATTTTCAAAAATGCATCGGGAAGTGCTGTAAAATTATTGTATTGTAGGTATTATTATGCAAAAATTGTGTTCAGAAAAATACGACTGATATTCAGTTAAACTGAAAACGTTCTTCGCATTTATTTATACAAACATCTTTGTTTATTTCTGCTAACCAAAATATTTTAAAATTTAACCTTTTAACCGAAGAGATTATTTCTTTTTTTTATACATATCTGTTATAATTTTATTACGGAGGCCCTGCTGTATTTTTCAGAAGTTTGGCATTAAATTTTTACGAAATAACACATACATAGTTTGAAAAGGAACTCACCGATAACTCATCCTTTATTAGTGTAAGCTGCAACAAAACATTTTTAATTAAAATTTTTTATGGAATAGTATCAAATCATACTGCGTATAGTATTCCATCCAATTTTTTTAAACAAAAATCTCTCATCCAGCGAAACAAAAGAGTGACTCCTCGTTCCAGGGCACTACTTTACACAGTTTTCCCATTAAGCACGACCATTTTCTAGATGCATTTACCGCACTCAACTCAGGTTCAAGTTGGAAAAGTTTCCTCCGTCGCCGGACGCCGTAAGCCAGGCTCTCACTTTTCTGAACAACTAGCAAATGAATCGCGTGGGAGGGGGCCTACTCGACGCAGAACGCCAGAATTTGCTGACGAAAGCACTTTAGCCAGAAGTGCTCCAGACCAGCCCTAATTGGAAATTGAAAATGGCGAGGACCACAGTTTCGGGTCAAACAAAGGAAATCCAATTAGGCACATTCGCCGCTCCGACGCGGGCGGAGGACCCCGGCTGCAGCCGCAGAAGACAGTTAAATGGCAGCGCATGCAGCCGCTGACCGCACCGCACCGCAAGCTGCTCAGACAACCGAGAGCCCCGTGTCAACTGCTAGTGCAGCACTTTCGCGTTGAAGAGCTCGCAGGTCAACAAGTCGATGGCTACTTTAGAATCTGCCCAAATGAAAATTTAAAATTGGAACCGAAAGACATTCAGCCCTGTCCTTCACCCAATAATTCAATACTTGACAAACAAAAACATTATTTGAAATACATATATTATATAATTCCAAACTATAAGTGCTAACTTTTAAAATAGGGAACCAAATAGAATTTCAAATTATAATGTATACAAAATTTCATTGCAGTGGCGATAATTAAAATAATTAAGAACCGATGGCCATAGTTGCTAGCGTTCGTTTCATTAGATTTGTAAAATTATTTACCTATCTAATTATAAATAAATCAATAAACGATAATAAATTGGTTGAGGGAACGAAATAGGATATACTGAAAATAGATTTTCGACTTTTTTAACCTTCGACACCTGTTTTTTTTTGTTTTTGCAAAAAATTGACTAATCATACTGATAAAATTTTGTTCCATAGATTACGAATTCGTAAATGAAAATACTTTCATCAAAATAAAGGATTCAAGAGCTTATAATGTTGCCCAAAATCTGAATTAGATTTTAAGCTATTATATAAAAATATAATATAAAAAAAAAACTTCAAATAATTTCAAGATATTCCGTGAACTTGACCTTTTTACATTAACCTAGAATTCGGTTTTTGTACTTTTTAATTCTGTGATTTTAGGATTTCTAGAAGTATAAGTTATTATTGAAACTATGAACTATGTTTATACAAATTTTTATTGAAAAATATTATAAAAGTACAATGTTACAATTGACACAAGCGGTCCTTTGAAAAATCGTCTGGTCCATTTGATATCTAAATAATGGTTCATCTAAAATTCAAAACCCGAATATTTTGTAAAACCAATCAATGTAGAAATCGTTACGTGTACCTGGTTTATTTTTTAAACTTTAAAGAAAACTTCAATTATTTTGATAATTTTTGGTCACTCAAAGTTAAAAAAAATTTCAAAAGGCAGACTATAGGTTTGACAAAAGACATACAGGGAACACCAACTGGACGGCTTGCGAAACTATCGGTCATGACGCTGATAGAACTCCACTAGCCTAATTGCAAAACAGAAGTCAGTAATTGTTGTTAAACTTCGCTCAAGTTTCAAGCCAATAATAATATTAATTTTAAAATTATAATTAGGTGCAAAATATCCATTTCGTCGTAATTTCCTTTATATTTACATTTAAAGAGAACCCAAAAAGTGGAAGTTAAGCAGATAGGAGATTAATGATGAAAATTAAAAAACTGGGGATGGGTTCAACGCAATTAATCTTTAGGAATCAACTTTTCGGCGGTATGGTGATTATTCCCCGTCCATCTCTCAAATTTTTATTTAATCAGATAAAAAAGAAAAGCAGCGCTGAGTGTCTTTTGGAGCGATTGAAGATTTTTTTATTCTTTTTTAGTAATTGCTCTAAATCAGCCTAATAACGTCCAATTCAAGGGTCCACAAATCATAAAGGCATGGGGAATTTAATTTGAAAATCAATTTTACTGCTCCGCCGCTTTCTTTAAAAATGAGACATCCCCGTGTGCTGTAATGATGGGAAAAATATATAGCAGCAAAAAAGAAAGATAGCCCTAAGGAGAGCAGCGAGCCCTTGTGGTTTATGTGGCCTTGGGTATAACGAAAAATAAAATAAATTCGGCCGGTATTTAGGAATGATTTATTATTCTGGTCAGCATTCCCTAAAAGCCAGCAATCAAAAGCTCGTTAAATTTTAACAAAGTCAATTACAATTTTTTTTTCTTATCGGATTTTCCTTTTTCTTCCTCTAGGAAATTTTCCACGAACATTCGACACACTTAAGGTTCCTGAACGAGCACCTTGAGGCGAACTGCCTTATCTCATCGACGATTCCGGATCGATTGCAAACGAGTATCCAACATAATTATAGAACAGGTAGTCGTCATGCTCCTTATTTCATACACGGGGGCCACGGAGCTGGGAAGAGCACCGTCCTATCGGAGGTCTATTCGAGGGTGAATACCTGGTTCGAATACTCGAAAGTGCATCGCATTATCAGGTTCGCATCCGCAACTCCACGCTCCGCATACAATTTGGAGCTCCTGAGGGTCATATGCCAGCAGATATCGATTATAATCAACATTCCAGAAGGGTACCTGCCCAAGGATGCCTCCTTTGATCCGCTCTACATCAACAATTGGTTCCAGAACCTTCTTCGGCGCTGCGAGGATCTGAATAATGAAATCCTATTCCTCGTTATCGACGACCTGCACAAACTGAACCCTCTGGATTGCGACATCGTTGCAGCGCTGTCCTGGATGCCTATTAGTCTTCCATACAACGTGTTCATAATATGCTCCACGACAATTCCCATCGACCAGCTCCGATTCACCCCCATCCAGAAGGATCGCTTCAGGAGCTCCGAGAGCTTGTTCGACATGTCCCTGGACATAAACAGGACCGAAATCCGCATCACAGCCAGCACGGGAAACACCCTCGAGGAGCATCTTAAGGCAAATTTTGATAACCTGGAGGAGCGGTACGGCGTCAAGGGGTTCGGCCGGCTGGCCTCGTACATCACCTGCTCGGAGTACGGCCTGACGGAGACGGAGCTCCTGGAGCTCCTGATGCCCACCGAGAGCTCCGAGGCCATGATTGAGACCGAAGACGGCAACTTCAATTTCTCAACATTTCGGAAAATCCGCAACGAGATGACCAGAAGTAAGTGCATCTTTATTGTCCTCATTTTAAAGAATATTGTACTTAACTCTTGAAATCCTCCCTACCCTCGACTATCTTCTACAGAATTATTGATCCGGGAAAAAATGATGTCTGGGAAGGTTCTCATCCAGTGGAGGCATCCTGTCTGTGCGGAAATTGCAAAATCTCGTTACATGGACCCAAATAGCACCAGAGCGATGCACACGGAAATCGCAAACATCTTCTTCAACCAGTACTCGGAGGAAAGTGAGGAGACGACCACCGAGCGGACGGAAAACACAGGTAAATGGGGCCCAGATGGGGACTTCCAGGAATTTGTTTCAATTTCAATGCTTGAGTTTTTGGCCACAGCTTCCGTCCTTGCAACTTTTACGTCTTCTGCATCTGTACAGGGAAATATTTTGAAAAAGGAAAATTTGGTCTGTAGCCAAAGTTGAAATTGAAAAATTCGATGTCGGCCGCGCTAGTTGGAATCGAGGCTTTCAGGTGCTTAAAAAGTTTTTGTGGTCCGGATTTTTCAGAATAGCAAATGGCGCAAAGAGTGGGCTCTGTATGTACCTTCTGCAAAAAAATAATTCGTGTACATGCCTTTTGAGCTTCTGAGAGTACTTCAGCCTGTTTTAGTAGAGCACTGGGAAATGAAATTCCACTATTTAAGTTGAATGAAAAACTTGCTAACTTGTCCGGAAAATGAAATAAATTTAATGTGGTTTTGCTTGATTCCTTTTGCTAGATTCCTAGTGCAATCTAAAATAAAAATATGTTATTACACATCTAAAATGATTTCTAACTAATTAAATTGGATGTACACATTTTAATTAAAAAACAAATGTCAGTAAATAGCATTTAAATATAAGAGGGGTTCATACTGTAGAATACTGTAGAATATCAAATTTCAGATGAGTCAGGATAAGTGATTTGTCATTTCTGTACGGTTTTTTATGCAGATAATGAAAATATTGCATAAATTCACGTTTTTCAGAAAAATAGGATCACTTTTGAAATAATTAAGTTTCAATTTGGCCGAGTATCCCAACTTACCAACCATTTACCACTAATTGGCATACAAAATATCTTGGAGAGTATGTCTTTCATGAACTTGAAGTCATTTTAAGCAAATAAGTTTTGAACATAGATATTTATTAAAACTTTTAATTTATCTTTTATGGTACAAACTTTCAATTAAACAAGCTCCTACGAAAATCCTTTATTTTTTAATGATATTTTAAGACGAGCCAATATATGGCCTCTTGAACTTTTAAACAAAAAACAATTTAATTCAATATTTTGAGTCCATTTCAAATAATATGTAAGATGTCGTACGTCGTTCCCAAAAATTTTAAAATGTTAGACCGTAATAGTTTAACTCTTTACTTTTTAAAGCAAAACATTGTACTTGAAAATATAAATATTCTAACAAACTTTGTTTCACAGTGTATGGCCCCAATATACGATAACATTTCAGGCATGGTATAATTTTTTGCGTTCTCAAACCCCGAAAACTGCACCCATTACTGACCTCAGTTGGGTTTATAATTGTTATTCCTACACACGACCTTCTTGGCTGCCACCTGTGGAAAGAAACGAAGACTTCATTTTACGCGTATTTTCAGAAACAGCAAAAAGGGCTGCTACTCTCGCATAAAAAAGCGTTCGTTGGTTCGGTCATTTCGCTAGAGAACTCATTAAGGTCGTAACAGGGTAGTCATTATCACCTAAGTATCTACATTTCAGTTGGTCACGCCACTTCGCACTCCGGATCGCAGGCCAACAGGTTGGTTGGTAGCCCTGTTGTGGTTCTGATTATTTCGCCCAATTTTACCACAGGAAGTCAAATAATGGATTGGGTCAAGGTGGGAGAGCGGAACCTTCTCGAAAGTTACTTTGAATCGGGCCGTAATCGATATGTGCTTTTACCTTAAGACTTAAGTGGCTTCAACAAAGCCTCTTGAAACGAATATATTCATTAAATGTTGAGGGCTTTTCACTGAATTTACAATGATACCTACCCTTAAGAGAAGGCCAGGCTTGTGTTAAGCAGCATGCTTAAGATTCTGCATCTAATATTACTCGTAAAATCTTTTAAAAGAACAGTTTATGGAGTTTTAGGAGCTTATAACTATTATTATTTAGTTTTTCCTCAATCTTCATTTCTTCATTCCTTTAATAAATCTGCAATAGAATATGTCTGAAGCAACTTTGCACTATCCCCTTAAGTTGATTACATATGTATGTATACTCATATATTCCCAAATTTAAAGTACTTATCTTGATTCCGGTATCTTAAATTCGATAATATTACCTCTTAGAAAAATATTTGAAACTTTTTCGAAAATTAATTTTCTCTCTATTCATTATTCAACAAGGACTTTATTCAAAAATTATTTTATGCTACAGCTAAATTAGTTTTATTTCGTGTACCATAAAAATATGTTCTGTATTAAAGAAAACTAATGAACTAAAATAGTATTATTTAACAATTTTTTCTTCCCAAAATTATAATTCATTTATATGTTGTAAGACCTGTACCAAACATTTTCTTTTTACTGATGATTTTTCGTTTTAAAGTCGGTTAGTTTACATATATTAACTACTTAATTTTATATGTATTTAAGACTCCAATTAAAAACTGAATGCATATAATTAATGCTAATAGTGTCTTTAAAGAAGTGATTTTTAAATGCGTGCCCATAGCACAATAAATATTTTTTTCGAAAAACGTTCTGGTTAAATCTATTGGTTAATGTTTGAGTTGAGCCATCCAAATCCATCCATCACCAACATTCGATTCGAAGTGTCAATCATAGGTTCTTCTCCAATCTATTTATTATTATATTATTCTTTTTCGAGAAAGTAAACCGCATTTGGTGTCGCACATAGCAACCATACCGAATTATTTTGGTGTTGTTGTGTACTAAATCTGCTGAATTCTCAAGAAGCACTGCAAATTAAGTTTAGATTCCCTCGGGAGAATGTTGAAAGGATCGCTCGAGGCAGAAGCCCTCAAATAAGTGGCAAGAGGAGGTGTTTATGACGGGTAACAAGACCTGGCATGGATATCGCTTCGATAAATTTTTAATCCACCGAAAGGGAGGGAACTGATTCCGGTCACACCCGTGCTCATTGAAGTGTAAGGGGAAGGTTATCGAAGCGAATCTGTGCAAACACACGTCCCAGAAAGAAGAGGCGTAGGTAAACCCGCGCCTCCAGGAAGGGAAACCAACAGGTTGATAGGGTTTCTTCGTCTGCGGAGCAAACTTTGAAAAGAGCAAAATAATGTCTAAACGTTATTTTCTTTTTCTTTTTCACGAATCATTCACATTTTTCCGCTTTCAGATAGTCAAAAGGTTAAAGAGGAGACCCCAAAGCAGCCGGATAATTCAAGTACACTCTTCAGTGCTCCGGGATCAGATGTCTCGTACAGCATCCGGCACGTCGAGGAGTCCTGGCTTCATCTAATGCGCTCCGACGATACTGACAAATTTAAACAGATAGCAGTCTGCAACTTCGACTTTTTGCTGGCAGCGGTAAGTCAATATTTTAGCCGAATAACGAACGACCTTCTCCCCCAAAGAGCCCCACAACCCTCGGGGACCCCACGGACGGTCTCCCCCGGTGTCTTGACGCTAGGTAATATCGAATTATTCCGGGTCGAAATGCTAACTAATGTACACCGGAGAAGCGAACTGTGGGAGGTTCAACTTTGCCCAAAAATTCAATTAACCTAAAGAGTCGAGGCAGCAGGGGCGTGATGACATCACAGCAATTTAAGTCAGCAAAAATAATTACTAATTTTCACGGAAATTAAATTATGAGAACATCGACGTCTTGCCGCCTTCTCCGCGTGACAAACTTGTTCGTGTTCCCTGCGCCCCGTGGGCTTCATGTGCTTCTAACAATATGAAGGCGCTCCAAAACTCCCTTTGATTTATTTCAAGGATTGTCCTGCTTCGGGTGACTTTAAGGTATTTTTGGGTTCCGTGCGACGTCTTAGGGCACTACATGTATCTAGAACGGATCGACGTCACACCTGAGCACAACTGGGGGTTTGATACTACCTGTAGGAGCACGTACATCATCTACCTGTATCTAGATATCTACATAGATAGGGAGTAAAAAATGCCGGAGATGCCGTCTCCTTCGGCACGTATCGACGGGTGCAGAGGAGGGAGCACCCCAGGAAAATTTGGTGTTTTTCGCATTTATTAACTCATAAGGATGCCTTTATTTGCGTTCGTCTGACTTGTATTTTCTGGAAACACATTTTGGGGACATGGCGCCTTTGAGTTTCAGGTATGCTAAGGGTGAAAGTTCTCCCCATTCATTCAAATGCGATTTGGGTGCTCTTTCATTCTCGAGGCGACTAGATCCATTTGATACATTCCCCAGAGGCTTTTAGGATTATTATAATTTCCCTGCCAATTTTGTTGACGGTGCAAAATTTATCAAAGGTTGTGGATATTGTGTGCAATCTGTGAATAGACTGCTGCGTTAATGGAATTAGAGTCGAATATATTTGGTGACAAGTTTTCTGGAACCTTATTTTAACTAGAAGTTTTATCAATAGGGAGCTGCCAATTAATTTACGAAATTTGAAATGTCCTGAATACGTATTTTAATCTTAATTACTAGATTAGGGTTTAGTTAGATTTTTAAGGCTTAACATTTCGCATTTATTGTTTCAAATTGTATTATGGTCACTCATCACTTATCACTCATGCGATTATCTATTTATTTTGAGATTTTACTTTTTTCACTATACCATTCTTAAAAATAAATTTTAGCTATTCGAGTAGTTATTTCATATATGTAGGTACTATGTATACACTGAGAAAACAACACTTGTAAAAACAACTCAAAAATCTTGATTTTTAACTAAAATATACTTGGCTTGTATTCAGCTTACCGAGACGGAAAAAATAACAAAAACCATAAACTCGGACCGAGTTTATGGTTTTTGTTATTTTTTCCGTAATTAAGCAAACAGTTTATAGCGACGATGTCTTATTTAACTTTTATAGTAACCAAAATATTTGTTTAAACAATCCAATGATTAGTGTTTTGTCAAGTCTTTGTCTTTAACCGAATCATTCGAAATAGTTTAACTAAGTTTTCTGAAAATCAAACGATAGATACAGCTGAACAAAACTAGGATTGATTTTTTTAGTGCTGCTTTAACATTCAACTGAAACTTAAAAGCAATTAGGTATATGGTTTGAGATTTCCAAATCGTACTCATGCAAACGTTCAAACTTGAACCAGATTCAAATTTTATAATATTATGTGTATACAAATTACGACAACTTGATGGATTTGTGGAACTGCTGATTCGCACTGGTCCACTGCTCCTCGCAAAATGCAATTTCGATACGGAAAACAGCTACACTTTTACTAAGGTAAAGTTTAAAATCAACCAAGGTTTGGTTACTATAATAGTCCCATAAAAGTCATAATCCAAGTATCTTAGTTGAATTGCAATAAATTCGTAATATTTAGCCAATTTCCAAGAGTTATACAAATACATATTATACAAGTTCATTTGTTTAAATGCATCATAGAGATTTTTAATCAAGTTTTAAATAAAGTTGTTGTCTAACTTAAGCAGAATTATAACCGAATATTATATTATTTTTAAGAAGAAATACTTGGACAAAATAATAAAAAGAGTTCTATTGTATTTAGTAAACATAGCGAAAATTTATCATAGTTGAAGTAATAAAGCATTTAAGTTACTTTAACATAATTTTGATTCAAACAACAAGACTCTGAGCTTAAAACCTAACATGTAGGTTTAACAATTTTTATTTTCCCAGTGTATGTAGATGCTAATTGTTTGGGAAAGAATATGCACACAATTCTCGATTTTATGAAAGAGAAAAAGCATCATAATAAAGAGAAATGAAATGAATTAATTAGGACTGAAATATATAAGAAACTTCAACCAATAATTTCAGTATTACACTCTACGTGCAAAACAAGTTTTCAATCGACCGGGCAAAGTGGTCATTGTGAAGATAAAGTTCACCGTGAGCATAAAAGTGAGTATCTGCTTTTGACACAAAATGATTTTTGAAATAGTTGAAAACTACTGAAGTCCTTCCGGCTCTAACGATTGAAATGAGGAGGAAAGACCCGGAAGCTCCAGGGGACAGCTCTATAATGGGAAACTTTTTATGAAATCATTTCCAGACTGCTCAAATAGGAGGGAACTATTCACCATGAAGATCTCCTCCGTAATGGCCCTTATCCCAGATATCCCCGCCCTTTGTCGTTGTTATCTCACCTTTATAGCGAGGGCGTAATGAGAAAACTTTCTTTTTCAGGTGCAAACGGTTTCGATAAGTTATCTGCGCTGCTTAATCGAGCACGTCCGCTTCTACATTCTGGACAGAGACATCGAGCTCATCTACTACACCATCAGAAAATCGAGCGACGTCCTTACCCGGGACCCCATGCAATTAGGCGCCCAGGTAGGTGGCCCTGGCTTTAGTTTGGGGCACGGCTCCTAAATGACCGAATTATTCCAGCTAATTTCTTGGTTACGGCCAATCAACGAGCATGACGAGAACGACAACTCGCTGCTGAGCATCACCGTGCGGTCCGCGACGGCATGGTGCGACGGGTACACCGTGCCGCTCCTTGTGCCTCTGACCGGGTGGCTGCCGGCGCCCCTCCCGTCGCAGATCAGGACAATGACCGTGTCTGGCACGGGGCCGATACGTGACGTCGTCCTGGCACCCTCCAAGCAGCACCTCATCATCCCAACAAAGAGCGGGGACGTGCAGCTCTGGCACATAATGAGCAACAGCCTCGTGGCCACCTTCCGAGGTGAGTAATTCATCCACGGAAACTTATCCTCGGGGACCCTAATCGAGTCGCTTCCAGGACACAGCGCCCCGGTGAGGTCGATGGTGGCTCCGCCCGACTCCAGCGTTTTGGTCACGGGCTCCGAGGACTCGACCATGATAATTTGGGATGTAAATGACCACAGCATGAGGCACCGGATTAGGTAAGTCCAGCGCCGCGACGCCTTGACCCCGACACTAAATGCTAATATCTTTCTCTGTCGCAATGCTCACGTCGACGTATCACGCCGGGCCCACAGGGAGCACAACGCAGCCGTCATATGTGTTGCCTGCGCCATGAATAATACATTGGCAATAAGCGGGGGCGAGGACTCCAGGATCATCATTGCGTCTATCCCGACAGGGAAGGTGGTAAGTGCCTTCTTCTATGTTTGCTGCTGGAAAAACAGAAACTGCTTTAAACCTTAAAGATGCGGATTATTCAAGCAAAATTGTAGGAATTTTTATTTAAATACTAGCTGAACCACCCAGAGTACCATATACATAAGTCTAAATAGCACTTATATGATACTTCAGGTGAGACTTCTCAAATGCTCAAGTTGGTACTTCACCAAGTTTGGGAGGTTACCAAAATCTGTGGATGTGTGTAATATAGAAACCGCAGCTTAAAACTAATTTTGAAAACCTTACCTTAGTTGTCTCCTACTCGTGTTAGAAATTATTTTCTACCTAAACATTTTACCACACGTCTAAATGCTTAACATTAAGTTATTGGGTATTAAATCAAACCGAAAACTTATTTACGTCATATAGATTTATTGACAAATTTCATAGTTTCTTTACGCTTTCTTATTTTGTAACATAAATATAATTTGTAAAGTAAAATAATCTTTTTTATAAAATAAGAACACAGTCGCTACGTTTTCTTCTTGGAATTCATCATGTTCATATGCAATACAAACCAGTGAAACCTATGGAATATTTTCAATATCTACTTCGAAATCTGTATTGATTATTTCTTTGCAAATTTGTGATTTCATACTCTATCATCATACAAAAAAATGTGAAGTTAGGCTGTCTTACAAATTAGCCAAATTTAGGGAAAAAAATAATATCTCTTGAGCTGCAAATATGAGTTTAAATGGAAAAATATCTCGATTTCATTGAATTATTTATAAAAACATATAAATTCTTCTTTGCTCACCGATTTTGGAAATGTGATTCTGAGACAAAAGCGTTTAAAATTTTATCGGTCCTTCTATACCTGTCGTACACCTTTATTATAACCTTGTCTGATTTTTATCAGATGAACTTGACATTTTCGAAAGGTAATACTATTATAAACTAAAACAAGAACTATTTTGTTTTTTTTAATCTCGCCTAAAATTTTGGCCCATTAGCAACTGAAAAATAAAATCATTGGAGTAATATTTTCCATTACTGAAAAATAACGAATGGATTGAATTACAATCGGTGCAGTATTGCTGGATATTTGCAGAATCGTAAGTAACAAAATGATGAAATATGTATACGTACTTTTTTGTAGAAAACGAGTGATAGCATTTCTTTATATGTACATATGTACACATGCTTTATTATTTCCAAGATTGTAAATTTTCAATGTTTTCTAAATTAAAGTCTTAGGAGAAGTTTAAATTTCTGTATATCCCTTTAGGGAGGAGATCTTTAAGAATTTATTCCAAGAAGTGTTCATTCGAAGCTACTTTTGGTAAATTGTAACAACCTTCGTGAAGTACGTACTACACATTTAGTCTTCTAGGAATTCGTCTTATGGTGAGGATTGCGAAGATTTTTCTTTTTCGTATTAAAAAGATTTCGACTTATAGAGTACCACTTTACTAACACAAAATATTATATTGGACTCTCAGAGGTTACAATAATTTACATTTCAAGGACAATTTGATATAGAAATTTATTAATTCCAGAGGTTTCACCGTAAGTTCTTATGTATTCTACTTCAGCAGTCCCAAATTGTTAGGAAACGATACAACGATACATATAGCGATTTTCGTTTTCTTAGATACAGATATAAATTTGATATTTGTATGATATACATATGTAAAACTCCTCTGCACCCAAGTTATATTCAATTCCTACCAAATAGATAAAAGAAACTATGTATAAAGAGCATAGTGGTCAAAATTTATTAATTTATAGGGTTCTTGTCTGAAACTTTTGTTGAAACAAACGTAACTTTTCGAATAAGTAGAATGAAGTTAACATTTAAGTAAAAGCCCTAGAATTAAACAATCTTAAAAAAAAATAAAACGTGGCTGGGCATTAAATTTTTGTTATGCTCTATAGTGAAAATACAAATATATATTATATTTTTTTTAACTATCTTTGACCAATTAAAGAAATAAGACAACAAAGCGTACACCCTGCCTCAAGAATAAAACCAAAACTAACTAAAAGTTAACTTAGCATAAGACTACAAATTTCGTCCTTTTTTAAAGCTAATTACATTTTTTTACAGACGGCAATTTAAGCTTCCTCTGACAGAAATTGAAAATTAAAATTATTAATGTTTTAAAAGATCCAAATACAAAATCGAGTTATGCACTTCTAATTGAACAAAACTAAAGCCACCTATGTATACTAATGTTTTCTGAGTGCTGCCAATTTCTTAGTAAATTCAATATCTTTCGGTAGCGCTATTAAATAAATTACAATAGTTTCCACGAAAAGCTTACATTGTATCTTCAATTTCCCTCATAGCATTGAATCCCATCTGAGGTTCTCCCTTCGCCGAGCTCTGAATAAGTTGCCAAATAACTTATAAATGCAGTAAGATCCTCGCAACAGGTGCCACCGAAAAAATTTAACGAAAACGAAATAAAATTTAATAATTTCAAGGCGACGGATATACATATGTACATACATAGATGAGAAAGGAAAATGCAATCCTCGGGGAAACTTGGAAAAGTTTTAACACAATACTTTTATTTTTTATGAAACTGGCAACGAAGTAAGATGCAATCGGATGCAGCCCCTCCAAAGTTAAAAAGCATGGTAACTTTGAGTCTGCCAGTTGCGAATGGGAAAGTTTGTAATATCCTTCGGAAAAGTTGGAAACTTTGAACGTGGGATGCGATATACGAGTCGTTGCCTGTGCAATCCACCCAGAAGGTGTATACGCTCCAATGCCAATGAGTTCCACCCTTAGGCACTGATTAAAGGATTCAATCAAAGTTGCAAGGATGTTACCAACCAGCAGCGGTCCCTTATTGCTGTGCATCGCCTCAAACGTTTGCATAATTGAGCTATTACGTGCTCAAATTTGCGTTCGCCAAAGCCCCGTCCTGGCAGAGCCTTCCCGACCTGTTCAGGAAAATTGACTCTTTCAAACATTGGCGGAGACGGAGCTACGGAGCTCCTTTGTTTCCTTATCGAAGCCTTTTTAGAGTGAAATCTGATTTCACACTCCACATACTGCCAACAGCAGGGAACACTATGTTTTGCGGCAATAACCGCCGGGTGATAAGAGCCGGGGTCGGGCACGGGACCCCAATGGGGAAAGATTATTTTTAGCATAATTCGCTCACCAGACTGGCCAAGATTGGTGGGGGAAGCAGGCCTTGAAAATGTTTTCCATACAAACAGTACCCATCCCACAGGATAGGAGCTAGACTTTAAGAAAAAGTTGAAGACCATTACTGAAAAATGCAGAACGAAGTTTCTGAAGCGGTCGAGTTTTTTTAAAAAGATTCGTGACCTATCAGTTTAACATAATTAAGGTAAAATTAGTTGCAGAGTTACAAATTTGAACGAAAAAACGTGTCGAATTTTTAAACTCAGCTACACTTTTCTGCCATAAAAGAGATTCGAAATCATCGATCTTAATAAAATCGGTCATCTTTGAATTTTGATAATAATTTGATATTTAATTTATTAATTTTGACCCTATAATAACATACTGATATTTGATATTTCGAATATATTTCTTACCTAATGCACAATTTTTATTGAAAAGATATTTTGCAGACATCTTAGTATATTCAGCGTGATAATTTATATTTATAAAATTATGCAATAACTATGTAGACTAAGAAATAGAGTTGCAGTCTAATAAAAAAATTAGCAGATTAAAATTGACAATACCCGTCAATTAAACGTGCTATTTGCACCACTCATAAATAAATGTTCTTAAATCTATAGTGTTATCTGGTCTAATATATTTTCGAGAAAAATCTCTTTTCAATGCATAAAAATACCTACAGATGACTTGATATATACATGTGTATGATATGGATTATTTTTATTTCCTATTACAGACATTGATTTTGAATGCTAGTATGCATACGAAAATTTGTATTTTATGATACTAAATAAAACTATACGATGCAATAAACTCTCTATATGTACAGAATTTGTATGAAAATTAATTCATAATTTCCATTTCCATCCACAAAAACTATAAAAAAACGCATTAAAGGGATTTTCATGATTTGCAATTAAACTTTTAAAGTATCTTAGCTTCCTTTTTATGATTGAATCAATCAACTACACTATATGATTAAATCGAAAATCATGCAAAAGTAAAATATGTAAAATAAATAATATAAAAATAAATTTAATTGAAAACCACGCAACACACAAAGGTATTCAGAAATATACGGATCATATAGTATACTTGTAGATAGGTAGGGTTCACGGAGTCCCAATAGAATGTAATATCGTAAAAAGGGTACAGCACATTCAATTAAAAACCTAAAAAATGGAGGACTAACTGATATTGAATTCCCCTTTAGAGCAGAAAATTGAATGAGAGTGGGGCAAACCTTCCCAAGGGCAAGCCAACTGGGAGATAAAAATACGTTTCTAAAGGACTCAGTTTTCTGCTAATGGAACGATAACAGAGAGTGCTTTGTCAACAAATATTACTCGGTAATTTATATTTAGTGAATTTACAGCCCCTGCACCAGATCGAATAAATTTATTTTTAAATGAAGCAAACGGTTTTGCAATATAAACTCAACATGTTTATCCGATTGCTTCACATATTTGTATATTTGCAAAAAACGCTCAATCAGGTCAAAGGTTCCCATCAGATCCAGCCTTAATCATTGCCGGTTTGCGTTGCAAGTCTCCAACTGAATTTCGTCGTTTGCACAGTCTGAATTTTCGCTCCGCCCTTGTTTATAGAACTGTTTACTTACATACATATGTCGTTCAGATGGAGCACACTTAGTCAATTGCACTTCTAGAGCTATCGTAGGAATTGGCACTTAATCAAATTAGGCACCCCAGCGGGGAAGACTCCAGAGAATTGAGTAAATCCGTCGATTTGCTTGGTCCTAGTTAAACGACGGTTAAATTTGATGAAAGGGTTCTTTGCTAACCTCATGCATTTTCCTCTAACAATGCTAGTATTATTGCTGGATAAAATGATCTGAGCTCAAGTCAATTTGGGTAATTTTCATGAAATTACAGTTCACTAACCCTTTTAAGTTTACCATTGACTGCCAGAGGTCTAAAAGTGGTTCTGGATCTGTAGAGCCTGAAGATTTCCTACTCAACCTTTTTACTTGAACAATGTAACGACCAGACGGTTTTATTCACTTACTCTGCCCGTTTTTTCTCGTTTCAGATAAGAAAAATCGATCACCATCGTGGGCCAGTCACATCAGTCAAAGTTAGTTCGGCTAGCGAAGTTTTTGTCTCTTCCAGTCATGACAAAACTATTTGTCTCTGGTCTCTGGAGAACTACACTCTGCTGAACTGCATACAAATGCACAGTCCTGTGCTCCGGATCGAAATATCCAGTGATTCAGTGAGTATTGATTTCACATTTTTATTGGCTGCCAAGAAAACGAAAATGTGAAAAGTTGTTGTTTTCTCCATAAATATACAATTTAACCCTGAACTATCCTGTGCGCCGCATTTGGGTCTGTGTGATATTTTTCGGGAATCGGATGCGAATTCGGTTGAGCTCATAATTTATTGAACTGTGCCAGCATTGTCTAAACTGGTATGGTAGTATTTCTATAAAATTTATATTTGGTGACTGAACAAAAATTCGACAAACTTAAAAAGGAGAAGAGAAAGTCGATTATTTTCATAAAAACACTCCTTATAAAGCTTAAAATATGTTCTTTAAATTGATTCACAAACATATAAAATGAAATTCATAAATAGGGAAACTAAAAGATTTTAAATTATCAACAGCTTTAGTTGAATTTCTCCACTCAAAAGGTTTTGCAAACTTAAATCTATGTTATAAATATTACCCCAAGTAAAAATACCTAAATTTTTGTAATGCGCCCGATGTACACCCAAAGGTTTTTCATTTTTCAAGCCCGCAACAGGCAGGTGCTTGCAACAGGCCCGAATTTTTGGAAAACGCACCTGCAACAAGCCCAAATTTTTATAAACTGATTTTTAATTCTTCTTAGTAATCCTTCTCTAGTTATATTCACCAAAAGAAAGGCAGATAGAAAGAGTACACATCTATTGCTTAATAACATCCGAACTTTAAATTTTTATTTGTATTTTAAACAGGCGTGTTGCTGGCGTCTTTATGATATATCGGCGTATATCGGGCGCTTCTTCAATTCCGGGAGTGACGCGAGCTCGTTTCGGGCTTAAATACATATTTTTACGAGGGATTATGACTCCAAAATTAAATTTAGTGTAATAACATTTTAATTTTATAAAAATAGCAGGTTTTACATAAGAGATTTTCTAACAAGCGTTAAACTTACATTTCACGGCTTGTAAAAGAACATGGAAAACGAATAACTTTTTGAACAATTATTCAGATTCGATTTCAGTTACAAAGGAAACACCTTTGACAAATACACACTTTTATGGTAAGCCCTTGATATTTAAAAGTATCGATCGGTGTTTTAAATTATCAAATATTCATATACATATACTTACTATGCCTATGCTGCATGGGCGCTACAATATTGAATTTTATAAACATAAATCGGATAAAACATACATATTTAGTTGAACACGTTCGTTTTCATTATTACGTATAGATGCAGAAATACAGAAACTTCATACCAATGTCTAATTTTCCAAATTCCACAATAACACAACTTTAAATTAAAAAATATGGGTTCCGATATACATATGTAGTATGTTCAGTAATCCACCTCACCTAATGGAGAAACAGCCAGTAAAAGCATAAAGTTTCATTATATCGGTAGCTGCTTTGACCACCTAACAATTTGCTTTCTCTAGGGCAATAAATCGAAAATCCAATTTCATCCACTCCAATTAAAACACTTTAGACAAAAGAGCCATGAAAACACCTGTTACCAGTTTATAGCTACAGCTACCAGGCGCCACTATGCCATGCCACCTTTTCCGGAATCATTCAAATGAAGTCCGAGCAGCTATAGTCGAAAGATTTCCCCCGTATTCAGGCTTAGGTGCATCGCCAGTGCAACAGCAGCTTCACTGCAATTCTATGCAAATGCAACATAAGCCGGACTAACTCCGTTATTCATGCTGGCGAGAATGAAATAACCGCATGTATGAATGGGGTGCTTTGATTGACTTAGAATTAGTTACGATAGCAAAGCAGATCACTAAATTGACATGAAATCCAGGTGGATTAAGGCTCGTATTCTGCATGCATTTGATGCATTCTGTACCTGAATCTGATAGTTATAAACTCATTACAAATATCGTTTTGTTAGTCACAAAACCCTAATTAGACAAGACGAAGCGAGATGAGATAGAGTTGCCTCATTGCAGAATATTTATACTCTGCAAAAATGATTTTACGTTGTTTCGTTTAATATTATAAGTAGGGACAATCATTATTACAAAAGCATTTAAAATCTTGAATAGGATCGATAACATAAATTATCTATGCTTTTAGAGTTTCGAGAACCTTTAAAGGCTCACTTTGTTATCCGTCTATCTGTCTGTCTGTCCGTCAAGACCCTCCTTTCCAGGAACTAGAGGTATCGAGTTTAAGTTAATACCAAATACTAAAAGTCTACATCCTTATAGTCCCGTGTATTTTCATACTGACATTAAAATACTGATTGACAACCTTTGGGGTACTTCCCTTTGACCTAGGATATTGGAATAAATCATTAATTTCTAATTTTGTAGAATTGTTTTTATATACAATGTAAGTCAAAATGGTAGAATTGTTATTTAACCAACTTAATTTGTTGTTCTATAATTCAAATTTAATAGATAATTATAAAGGAATTAATTACTAAACTTTGCAGTAATATAAAAAAATTGAATTATCATTACAATTATTGATACTGGTACTTCACCATTACTGTAATTGCATGAGTATTACTGGCATTATAGTTCATTACGCGATTTTACTTCGCAATACTCCGAATAAATAAAGCGAATCGCCTCTTTTTCTTTCCCTCGACTTATTTTAACTCGGAAAAAGTATGCACTTTCAGATTCTAATTTTCAAAAATTGATACATATGTATGTAAGGATTATCTTAAATGGAAATGCATGTTACTTGGTAAATGCTATTTTTTAAAGCTCTCCCAGTAGCGAAATTTAAATCCATTACATATATAATTAATTCGTTCATCAATGCAAATACATAATACAGCCACAATTTTATCAATTACTTTAACTAATTACACATATCATTACTTTTATAAAAATGTAATGTAAATGGTGATGCATGTAATCGGTGAATTAATTCGTTAGTTAACTCCCTCCTACGACATCGCCATGTAAAATTAATGCGTGTTTTACTATTGGGTGTAATCTAGATCATCAGCAATAGTTGCTATTACTAAGAATGATTTGCAGAATTCGTTAAGTAATGCATCATACCGTCATTGGGCTGTTTCTAGTCATCATTGTTGCCGGGCCAGCTAACTCCGACCCGACCTTTGAAACAAAAGTAGTACAGTTTTACAGCAAGCAAAATTACTAGAGTTGTTCAGGTAGTCTTGTAAACATTTCTATAAATTCAAATTAATTTAATATTCTGCATTAATAGAGCTTCAATTATTCCGGTGCAATTTTTAAAGCTGTGAAACCTTTTGAATTTTATGGTAGAACTTTAGAAATAAAGAATTAGCGTAGGTCGTACCTACGTCATGTATGGGGAAACGCCAACATGAGCGAGGTATCAGCGCAGGGGAGAAACCCTTGCGTCTGTTAAATAAAATCCATGAAGCGGTGGTTTCCGGCGACCTCGGCATACACCTGCACAGTGGGAGGATCATTTGCACACATCGCTCTTTCATCAAAGTTAGATTATGGGGCGCTCTTGACCTATTTACTGGGAATTGCTCGGCAAAAGTGCATCGAGGTGGCTGCAGCTCTGCACCGCCCCTTCGCATTCTAGATCTAGAGGACGCGGGGCTGCGAGACCGTTCCCAAACCAAATGGAAATCCATTAAAATGGATCCAACTGTGCAAACCGAGGAGGCGCGTCCGTAGGTGCTCCAAGCAAGACCGGATCCTTCTACAGACCTAAAGCACGGAAGTAGGGGTGCCGCCACTCTGCACGCCATGACGAGGGAGCATTTGTTGTAATTTGCACTTAAAAATCTCAATTCAGCCACTCAAGGCGCTTTCTATCTTGGAAATTCTGACAAACCGCAACGAAAGCGGAGTCTGCTCCAGAAACGTTCTCGACACATCTTCTCTTTTGACCAACTTAGGGCATTTTCAAGCAGTTCGCAGGGCCCCAAGTCCCCACCCATCCCTTAAACCTTTCTGAACATTGTTATAATTGTGCTCTTTGTATTGGCTGGATGTGATGATGAGAATTTCAACAGGTGTTTCTATTAGCCCACTGCGAGGATAATGGATTATACCTGAGGACCCTGGCGACGGGAACGGAGCTCCACTCCCTCAAGGGACACAAGTCAAAGGTAAGAAAGTTTTCGTTTCCAAGGAGGGCGTTTTCACACCCTGCGACGACGCGACGGTTGACTGACTTTTGTACTTTCGCCTTTCTTCTAGGTGCGAACGATGTCCATTGCCATGGACAGTCAGCGAGCGATTGTGGGCTGTGACGACACAAAAGCCCTAATATTCGACATGCATTCAGGAAGATTGGTGAGGTCCCTGCCGCCAAACCCAGGCCCTGTGACGGCCGTCTACGTGATGGACAACGACGATTTTCTCATAACCGTCGGGGGGAACAAAATCACATTTTACTCGTTCCGGAACGACGAGGGTTACGTGAATCCGTACTCTCATCACAAAAGAAAACGAACTCCGAAGCACTTGCCGCCGTTGCGCTCCAGCTCCGGGAATATGCCGCCCGTGACGTGCTTCGACGTGTCCAGAGACTCCCAATTAGCCGCAATGGCTTCCGGGAAGAGCGTCCACATCGTCCAGATAAATGCGCCCGAGTACCAAACAACCCTCGACGGGCACTCGGGAGCCGTCACTTGCGTCAACTTCTCCCCAAATAGCGAATTTGTTGCCTCAGGATCGGAGGACAAGACGGTCAACATCTGGGGACTGACGCTGGGACTAGTTGCCACTACCTTCAAGGTAAACTTTACATGCTAAGAAGGCGGGGGTGATATTTTGGACATGAATTTATTTTATAGGGCCATAATGCCCCTATCAGCTGCGTTACGGTGCTAATGGACTCCCGCAGGGTGATCTCGGCGGACAGGGACAGCTTCTTGTATGTATGGCTGGCAGACTCCGCCACTCTCCTGCAAACCATTCAAGGGCCCCACAAGTGTCTGGCAGCCACCAACAACATGAAATTTGCGGTAAGTTGCTGAACAAGAAATTTGGTGAGGCAAGAGAAGTCGTTGATTGTCTTCTTGTCTGTAGAAGTTTGAGATCATAGCAACGTCTGAGGTGAAATGAATCCCTCAAAACCATTTTCAAGAGATATATCAGCACTTTCTTGCACCATCATTTAGCATTTGCCACTAAGAATAACTGGCTTATTAAAATATGCACTGTTGAGAAATTTCTATAGTTGTTAAACAGAACCCTTACAATGAACTAAAATATTAATCCAATTATGTATGTTTGCATCAAATATGTATAAATGAGTTATTGTTGTTTGTTATATGTATTACACAAAAGGCATAGGGAATAAGCATATGAAAATTGCCCCCAAAAGATATCAGATTAAAATTTTGAGGATTGGTACTATAAAATTATTACGATTCTGAAAATATCAGCTGCCAATCTCAACTGATTTTTGAAAAAAAATAAAAAAAAAAGAACCTACAAGTCAAAAAGAAATTTTGTCTCTGCCCTAAGCCCTTTCTTGTGATAATTTCAAATACACTGTTTAAATTATAATTTTGAAATTATTATTATTTTTTGTAAATCAAAAAACTCAGAAGCAACGTAATATATAAAAAGAAGGTTAATGCAAACACTTAGATTAGTTACTGGGGGTCCTAGAGGTCACAACCCAAAAATTAAAGTGTTACAATAAATATAATTTGAAAAATAATTAAACAAATTTTCAAAAATTACTTATGTACAAGATAGAGCTCCCATATCTGCGGTTCTTTAAAAGTGCGTAAAACTGAGCGCCAACTTATGGACGACTTCGTGTGAAATCGTATTTAATCTTTTATGTGCCTTTTCTTATATCATATACATTTATTATACATATCAGCCATAGCCTTTGTTTATTTCTTACTCGAATTACCAGAGAAAGAAGCGCTTCTCTGTTATTGTATTTAATAATTTCGTTTAAGTAAGTAAATTGTAAAACATTTTTAGAATGCTCCTAAACTGATATAATTTCCGATAGGTGTTAATTTTGTCGAAAAATTATAGATAGACATAAATTTTAGATACATCCCGTTTTATAGACCCTTTTCTCATTGTCTACAAATTTTGGACTTGGAAGAGAAGGCATGCTGAAATTTAACTTGTGATCATATAATTTCCGATCGCACTGTATAATTATAAAAATTTAGTTCTCTACAGAAAAGCTCTGCATACTTTTTTTGTGAGACTCGTGGTTATAGAAATATAGCTAAAAACGAATTCCATGTTCCTTTTTAAAATCTTTTTTTTTATTTTTTATTTTTTTTTTTAACTTCACTTATATCTACATACATATGTCCATATGTCCTGGAATGTTGCTATCAATATTTCACCCACTTCCAATGAATCTATCGGGCTGAAATTTGGCACACACGTTTGGTTCACGTGACAATGCACGGTTACTTAAATGCCGCCATCCAAAATGTTGACAAATACTAGATATAATATTAATCGTAAAATTTAGAAAGGCTAAAAAGTAGAAAATAAAATTAAATAATAAAAAAATATTTTTTAAAAAAAGCTTTTATCTTTTAACAATAAAATATAAAAATTTCCAAAAATTGAATAAAAGCTTTTTTTTTAAAAATATTTTTTATTATTTAATTTAGGATGACGACCGAATCGGAAGATTAAAACCAAGATAAAATCAATTTTAAACTCACTTACGGATAACGCATTGTAAAAATCGAACAATTTATCTCTTTTTTCAACCAGCTACCATTTAACCGAATTTTGTTACTGTTAACCACTACGAAAAGATGTTTGTTGTTATTATTTGTTAAGTACAGTAGATAAATGTGATAAAGTTATTATAAATAGTTAGTGCAATAGGACCCACATGAATTTAGAATAATGACTGGACTGCTCCGTATGACAATGTCAAAGGAAAAATTTGTATGAAAGCTAAAGATACACACGAGAGTAATTTAGCATACTCGAATATAACTACAAAAGACCCCTGTTTTATCTCTCTCGGTCCAGGTCTGCACGAACGGGGACAATAGTCTGAAAATTTGGTCATTAACACGGGAAGACGAGAAGTACAGCGTTTCTCATGCAGATGAGATAACTTGTTTCGTAATAACGGCGGACTCCCTCTACGTAATTACCGGATCTCGGGACATGTCGCTGAAAGTGTGGCAGGCAACAGGTGGCAAATTGGCCCAGGTCCTAGTGGGCCACAGCGATGCAGTCACATGTGTCGCCGTGTCGGTTACAACCAAAACCCACGTAATCTCGGGCTCCAAGGACTTTAATCTCATTGTGTGGGACATCCACACAGGTGAGGAGCTCCACACCCTGGCGGGACATCTAGCCCAGGTCACTTGTGTGAAAGTTTCAGCTGACGGTAAGGCATTCAATTTCTAGTCTCAGATGTGCTCCAGAACCTGATTTTGTTACCCTTTCTAATTGCAGGCACGACCGCTGTATCGGCCAGCGACGATAAGACTTTTATCGTTTGGGAAACGAAACGTGGCCTTGCCCTCACATCCCTGCAAATTCATGTGCCCTTCACACGGTTTGATATTAGCCAAGAATGTTCGCGGATTCTGATCCAGCTGGTAGACAGTTTCAATTTGCCCGTCATCTGCCTGCACAATACTCCAGCGAGCTACGTGAAGCTGCCGACGTATTCGGCACCGGCACGTGACGTAGAAGGTAAAAATCAAATTAGTCCGGCATAAGTTTGATATACTCGAAAACTCTTTATTTCATCCAGATCTGAGACCTGCTGGACCTAAGCGCCAGATGCGGCGTCTTCTCAAGAAAGAAGTGTCTTTGGACACGTACACCTGGCAGAAGAAGTACGGCCACCTCACCTCGTCTGTGATGATGGCTCAAGTGGATGAGCGTCTCAAAAGGAGATTTTCAGTGTCTGCCAGCATGGAGGAGATCTCGAAAATTGCAGAAATGAAGTCATTAGCGTCACAGACCAGCCTTGGTCCTGAGCAAGCCGCACTAGCACAGTCTCAGCACTTCGACCAGTTAGAAGCACTCTGGAACAAGCGGTCTCCTCCTAGAAGACGACATAATACGGTGAGAATTTCTATTATTCTGTTCCCTCTTTCCAGGACCTTTTAAGATTTGGGTAAACGGGTGGCTTCCACTCGTGTTGCTACCCGACACCTGTTTAGGGTTCATAAATAGTTTACATTCCTCATGTTTTACCTCTCAGCCCATCTCCCGACAATCATCCCTGGTAGAGGACAGAATCGAATCGTCTGACGAAGATGAGTTCCAGGAGGAGCGCACAGGTATGTTAAGCAATTCGTCGTCTGAAAAAGGGCCCCGTCTGCGGCCGCATTCCTTTCCAATTGCTGCATGGAACAGTAGTTTTACTATAAATAGCGATGATTCCAGTGTACGTCCCGATTTGATCAAAAACATTTTCACCTTTGAAGATTTAAGCCGCAACAGTGGTGGAAGTGAAAATTTCGAATTAATCAAATTGAAAACTATAAAAGGCGAAATTTCGAGCAATTGCAATGCCGGTGAATGCTCGACAAATGATGGGACACACTGCCATCATTGCTGTGGTAGAAGTTTTAACGTTCATAAAACCGAACCCTGGCAAAAATTCAGACCCTTGAAGAGATACAAAAAGAAGAACTCACGCAAATCACCTCTGTCACGGTCATGCCTTGCACAGTAACAGTTGTTCTCATGTCGATATTATCTTACATCTTTCGTGCAAAGTTCCTTCACACTTATTTGATGTTAAGCTCTGGTTCCTAATTTTTAGCATGATTCAAGAGAATGGTTCGGCGTTGTAAGGATTTGTACGTTATTTCTTCAATAAAGTTTTGTCGCAATATGATTTTATTTCTGTTTTTCTCTTTAAGTCATCAGACTTCTTTTCCTTTTGATTCGCTTCTTTTTTCAGTAAGCTTCAGGCTTGGAGTCAATTATTTAATCCGTCCAATTTAAGATTGTCTTTAATTAAATGATGAAGATGTCAAGTTAAGGCTTTAATTAACAAAATCAATACTCAATCAACTCTGTAATTGAAGAAGCTATTCGAGACTTAATAATGCAAAATTATGGAGCTCGTATAGTGACATTTCTCCGACGGATTACATAATTGGCAAACTTATGAATTACATACTTTACTTTGTAAGCAAGCATTATAACTTTTATATTTCAACTTGATATTCATTGTAGTGTTACAAAAATAAAAGCTTTGAGCGCCATATCCATATTTAATTTGACGTGAAAATTTCAAATGAATTTTAATTCTATCTGATGAAAAATCTTGCGTTTTTCAATGACAATAGAAAATTGTAACAAACTACTCCGATTAATTGATATGTTAAATTAAATATGATAATGCGGCTTATTATAATACAATTTGAACTTCCTTAATTTTACTTTTTACGGGATAGAATACGAATTAAACAATTTATGACCTAAATTATAAATAAATTGTTTAAATTTCACCCTGCTTTTCATATTTATTCAAAATATTGTCTCTTAATTGCTTTGAATGTTTTTTTTTCTCAACACTTCAATTTTTTCTAATTACTGAACTGATTCTAAGAAAGCAATAACACTAAATTTACGCTGCTTTTTGAAACGAACAGTTTTTGAAAATGTGTCTTAGAAATTTCGCAATATAATGCCACTGTACTTAATGTAGAATTTCTGTAAAATTTGTCAATAATTAAAACCCAACGATATTTCCAGTTTAATTACTTAAAGTATAATATCTACTAACATTGATATTTCTTTAATAAGATAATGTCAAATGCACCAATAGTAAATATTTAATAACACGGATATACGGTAAAACATCTCAGAAGCAGCACTGTTGATATTTATTATTGTGTAAAACCCGGGTAAAAATGTCCTATTTTGTTCCCGAGGTGAACATAATTAAATTTCTTTATTTTCAAAATCAAAGAAATTTCTCTAAGTGGTAAAAGCATGTTTAAGTTTACTCAGATTTCGTCTGCAATACATGTTCTCTTTTAAAAATTGCATTATTAATCTTTTATAATCTTTAAATATCTGTTTATGAAATCTTACTTTAAGTTTAAAATTCTTTTGCCTCCTAAAACGCATGCGGATTTATGAAATTGCCCAAATACTAACTGTTTATGCTTGTGTTTTCACAATATGAATGTGTTAAATTAAGTTTCATGCGAGTTGCTTACGTAATATTAAAGAACAAATGTAATTCCACAATTAGCGCACTCGAAAACTAGTTCGCGAAGCTCATTGCAACAGCCGATCTAGTAAAAATCCCTCCTCATCCACTGTATGGCACAAGTATGAAAACACCGTGCATCTGCTTCACCCTGAAGATGATAGCCATGAGAACGAACTAAGTAGCTTCCTTGCTTCTTCCTAGCTAACTCTATTTAGTGATATGTGTAAATAGTTCAAAATTGGTAAAATTTATAGGAAATGCGAAAAAAAAATATCAATACGTTTGTTTTTCTGTCCTCCTGAATGATATAGCTGGCGTCGGAGAATATTAGCGTAATAATTAAAATTAGCTCTCTATCTTTTGGTGATTAATGTTACTAACAAAGTGCTAAGCTGAATGAAAAGCATTAAATTTGAAAAAAGTGCTGTATTTAATGCTTAAGAAATTTCCAAATTCAAAACCTATCTTAGTTGTCCTACGGCTGTTTAGTAGATAAGCATTGAGACAAGTAGTTTAATTGGTAAGTTTGCAGCATCCTCCTTCTGAACGAATTTTTCACATTCTAACAAGTAATATTTAAAATGACAACCTTGATACAAAGGAATATATACGAAATTTTATACAAAACCCTAAAAAAAATTAGACACAATAATAATCTAAAATTACAATTAATTTATTTTAATTCTAATCAAATATTTCTTAAACGTCGTTTATCACTTTCATAAATAAGTAGGTGAAAGGTTCGATCAGGTTGGCTCAAGTAGTTTAGCTTAAGCAATTCTTCATCCCCCGTGCGTGAGTACATTCCTTTGCCCGCTTTTTAATGTAAACTTTAACGCAGTGATTATGCTGAGATTAAATAAGGCTTCGTTTAAGATTTATGCCTATGAAACCTGCCTTTACCCAACAATAAAAAATTTAAACCGAAGAGCTCACAGCATTTTGTTTTGAAGATCATTTTTCAACTTATTGTACATCAGGCGGCGGATAAGCGTAGCGGAAACGATTCAAGCAAACTCATATAGCATAAAATATTTTAGTCATTCTGTGGCAATAAATCCGTTGGGATACTTGGAATTATCAACAAAATATTGCAGTTTAAACTGAAAAATTGAATACATTTTATACATGTACAATGTGTTTGGAAAATAAATAAGAAACAGTGACAATCAATTCCTTGAAGTTTCCTGATCCAGATTTTCTTTTATACATTTCCTTCTCCCATACCTTCTAAAAGTAAACCTTCTCTTTTCAAAATAGAGTTTGAGTACGTCCTTTGACCAATAAAATACAAAAAAGACCTAACTTTTTGGGAGGTATCGGACCTCATATTTGGGCTTTGTTACAATTTTTACAAATGTTTAACACTGATAACAAACAAATAAAGTGAAAACTTATAACAAAGTTGAGATTTGAAACCTAAATTTTTTAAAGTTCAATCAATTTGAAAGAAAAGGGTTAAATTTAGAGAGGTGTATGGACGAATCAAAATACCAAAGAATCGACTCCTACTTATTTTCATCCTGTACCTATATCTCGCAGAGTCAGAAAAATTGTCAAGTTTTTAGTTGGTTTGTATCCACATATATATTGTTTTCCCTTATTTTCATCCTTGAAAGGAGGAGCGTATCAATAGAAGAGAAATCTAATTGTAAGTGTCATTTTTAAAACACGTGAAGCTCACTGAGCACACCTTTTCAATGTCGCACTATTTCGATAAAAGAAGAAAGAACCAAATCCATTTTTGCTCAGACAAAAAGTCAATAGATTTTCGCTCAGAGTTGGATTGAGTAAAGCTCCACTTTGATTGCCATTTTCTGACTCATGGATGCGGGCACCTGCAATCGATGGATTTGCGTCTATCGGAGATAAAAGGATATTTGTGTCTGGAGCCCAGAGTCATCAAGATACGTATATTGATTTATAGGGAATTAAAGGGCGCTTATGCGTACTTCAGGAGCATCTAAATCAAGGGTATCTTTTAGGTGTCTGCGGTGGCATTTCAAGGGGATTTGATAGTACATTTGCATATAATGTATGTAGTTAAGTTTATATTAAAGTGCATTTGTATTTCCTTCTTATTTCAAATATTTCCACTTTATAAAAGCCACTTTTATTAGCTGATCTGGTCTGAAATTAGCTTAAAGTCTAACTATTTTATTCGATTATACGAAGATATATGTATATCCGAAGAATAATAGATCATAAAATAGAAATATTTTATAGTATTTTGTTTGTAGATTACGAATCCGCAAACAAAGTTACTTAGTACCTCTAGATTTATCTTTCCCAAAAAATAGGTCTAAGAAGTACAAACGCTGTATTTTTAGCATTTTGGAAGACTTGTATTAATGCAATGAACAAAATTCTAGATACTAGCAGCGTAGTTCAAATATAAGGTTAAGCCCTCATTTAGCTCTAATATTACTCAAAATTTTTGCCATTCCAGAAAGTTTTTAGTTGTTAATCACTTATTTGGCACCAAACTTTGTTGGCTTGTGAAATATGTAAATGAAGAAAAGTTCAAAAAAGTTCAGTCTATTAATTAGAATCAAACACAGATTTTTTATGAGTTCAGTTTTGAAACGACTACACTTACTACTTAAACAACACTTCAAAAGAGAATCACCATCAAAAAATTATTTAAAAATGGACCTTCAGGATATTTTATCTGCAAAGATATTTTAAATGATATCTCAGATTATGTGGCAGGTGTGTACTAAGAAAGCAAAACACCCTCATCATGATCCCCATCCTTGCTTAACAAGGACTTGTATAACTTTCCTTATTCATATTTCTGCAGCTTTAAGAGGCATCAGAAGAAAATTTCAATTATTGAAATTTCTTGAATTTTTCACTCTTTTAAAATTTTATGAATACAAAAGTTTCTTGAGGTTTTAATTTAGCTCCCAAATGGATTTGAAAATATGTTATAAACGATTTTCTTGATAATATGCACAATGAAATGTTATTTTAATTTTTATTTTTACGTCTTGATGTAAACAAATAACAATGAGATAATGAATATTTTAAAAATTTGCTACTAATTCCAGTAATATTTGTTGATAGTTTCAAATCTCAATTTAAACTTAAAGCCACTGTTCCAATAATTAGCAACACAACTTAAAAATTTGTAAATGTACTTACTTACCTCTAATATATGCATTTGTTTTCTTCTTCCAACATAAAAATTGTACATAAAAACACCTTAGTTAAGGTAGTTCAAAATTTTGGAAAACATTTTACAGAGGAGAGTTCGTGCAAACCTGAATTAGTAATAAAATAAGAATGAAACAAAATTTCAAAAAAAGGAAAAATATTTAATAAAAATTTTTAGTATCTTCAGATTAGTAGGTGAAATAATTTTTGTCGTAAAATTTTTTTAATTGCTAAATATAAATGTTCAAAGAACGAAAATAAGCTGACATTCAAAGGCGAGAATTCTAAAATTAATTAACATTAATTCTTGTAGGTTTTTATCTAAAGAATTTTTGGTAAAATTGTTTAAAAAAGACTACGTAATCTATTTAAGTAAATTTTGATTAACCGCGTCGTTTTGGGAAATTAAAATTTTTAATTAGAAAAAAGTATGTTACATATGTATAATGTTACACAAAATATATTTGAGCAATTTTAACTTTTTTCTGTTAAGCGGAATAAGCCTAGTTTTGTACTAACATTATCTACGATTAAACTTCAACGCAAAATAAGTTTCCCGTGATATATTCAAAGAGTGGATGCATGCCACTCAGTCAGAAAAAGCGATTTAAATATTACATTTGTCTACTAATTTTAATTTTTCTTGTATAGAGAAAATTATTTTTAATTATAATGTTTCAGTGCTCTCTCTCTAATAAGTAGTCTATTTTCTCATTATGCAATAGCTCATTAAGGCAAAACGAACGAATACGTAGTGCAAAAGACATTTCTTTCTTAAATATCCATAAATCTTAGTAGAAATAAAACTGCTGTTTCTTTATAAATAAATATTCGTATCTAGTGAAGCAAAACAGTATTTCTTTATGCGACATTATCCTACATTTTTAGTGAAATTTTGCTTCCCATATTTCATATAATTAAGAACAAAACGCAAGACGGGCACAGTTATCAAATTCAATAGAATAAATATGACGAAACTATAAGAATAAACCAAGGACATTATTCAATCTCTAATCGCGAGCCTATCTGCCCTCTGCTTCAGCCACCAACTTCCCAAAACGTTTGGCAATAATTTATCGTTCGATTAGTTTGAATTATCCTTCCAGGGCTGTCGATATGCTATCCATAAATCTTCGATGAACGCCGCACCACCGGATTTAGTATTTACATAGTTCTCACAAGGTTTATTGCTGCCTCGGCAACCCTGCAGTAGGTTTAGGCTGAGTGTGCCCTAATTATTTTGGGTACGACCCATTCAAAGAGATACGCACTTAAGTATGTTAATTTAGAACGACACATTACCGCCGGATCTTTAATGCTTATCATGTTATGAATCAATTAATACGCCATTGGAACGTATCAATTCAATTCCTTATGGCACTTTACGTTCTGTTTACTGATTTACTGATGTTTGATTTTATCTTTGTTAATTGTTTTAAATTCGGAACAATTTTAGGGTAAACAGCACGTTATAAATTCAGAACGTATAGGAAATATAACGAATTTGTTTAAGTTTCTCTGTTACTTTTAGAAAATTATTAAAGTTATTTTAAAAATTCTATAAGTGTAAAAAGAAGATAATTTTGAAATGTTTCTAAGGAGGAAGCAAATAAGTAAAATTAGCCTCAATAAGAAAAAAAATTTCGTTTCAATATAAAAAGAAATTTACTCCTGTGTTAATGTTAGGAATAAAAAAAAATGTTGAAAAAGCCTCGACAATCACAAGTAAGCGGACAATTACATTCAAAATAAAAAGATGTGGAAAGCAGATAGATAACCCGTTTATCCTTATTGAGTAAGAAAGTGAATCAGTTTTAACATTGCTTAAGATAACATAGCATTTAAAAATCAATATTAGCAATTTCTATCAACTAAGATATCTCTTATTTTAAGGAATGTTTTAAAACAATAAAAGAACTTATATAAGAACAAAAACCAGGTTTTTCTTCTGAATCTTCAACTTTATCATTAAGATGTTTTTTTCCCGAATAATAGGTGAAGGAAGAATGATATATCCCGGGACTGAAATTCAGGTAAATATTTGAATCTAGATATATAAGATTGTAAGATCAATTCATAGGTGACTATTAACAATTATGATCAAAGAATTTCATAATTTCGCTTGAGGCGAATTTAAACCAAGATTAAACGCGGTCAGACATACTTGTATCAAGCTTAATCTTAAGATTAAGCATGATTTGATCCCTGATTTAACCTAGCTTAAGCTTCGTCTTCCATATACTACTTCCAAATATGTACTCGAAAAAAGAAGGATTTTTGATCATTATTTCCTTTATGATGTCTTACAGAATAACTATCTGCTCTGCAATGAACTTTTATATCATAAATACTCTAAGTAAAATATACAAGAGAAGGGAAAAATAGCAAACAGTTTTCAGGATATACCGCTGCTTGGAAGGGTATTGATTTTTGGTATTTTGGTGTAATTGTTTTTATATTATTAAGTTATTTTTCGGCGTAACATTCTCGAATTTTGAGTATATACATACATATGTATTTCTTCATTTTTACATCATCTAGTTTCACTTATACCGCGTCCTTTCGGATATTTTTTAAAAATGAAATTGGGTTAAATTCCATGCATTTTATATTAGTGTACTAGCTATTTACCTAAAGAAGAAAACAAGCCATAAAATAATTTTTCAGTTCACTAATAAAAATGCGATGCAGAGAATATGCATGAGTTGAGTTTAGTATATTCTGAAAAGTGAATATTCAACCAACAAAAGTTTTGGAGTTGCTACAACGTTGCATGGAAATTCGAAGGAAAAATTTATGATAAATATCCAGACACCGGTAGTGCAATGACGAGATTCCAAAAAGAACGCGATTCTCAAATGTGTCGAGGTCTGTTTGTGCAAAACTTTCCTTAAATGATAAATTGTTGTTGACCAGCATAAAGTGCATACTTTGAGCAAACTTAAACTCTTAAACTAGTATTCCTTGCAGGGCAAGGACACGACATTGTTCCAAAAATTAAATTATACGCCGGATTCCGCTTTAATCCTCATTTGCGCCAGAAACTGTCCTCAAACTCTCCTAATCCGATGAAACTCAACGGGCAAACTTTTCCAGAGATGACGGATATTAATTTTCTGTAACAACCACATACCCTTCCAAAATTATCTAGCGAATCGCAGAGGAGAAAATAAAAATATGTACGGACAGGTATGTATAATAAAAGTACATACTGCCGTATACCTGCCGGAGACCCATCGCAGTCGCAATACCTTGAGAACTTAACTATTTAGCCCTCGTGTAATACCAGGACTTAATCCAGTCACAGGCAATTTACCAGGGAATCTCGTGTCTTGGACCTATGCCCGGCATCGCCGTCTTTAAGAGCACGGCAGCTATTCTAAGAAAATGTAATTCGTCCCGGGCAGAGAAAGGGCAAAGGCAAGGGCAAAGGCCAAAGTTTCTAGTTGCGGCAGATGACACGGCTGTAATTTGTTCACCCGTGTAAGAGTTGCCTCTTTAATTGAAATAATCTAAACCGGCGGGCTCCGTGTGACGAATGATGAATTATCCGGCCCTTGCTGTAGGGCGCCATGCTTACCTTATTATTTCTGGTAATTATCCCCCTGCGACCCGCACTTTTGCGCAGATCGCTCAAAAACAGGAGCATCGCTCGCGAAACAAAGGTCCTACACAAGGGTTGTTGGGCATTGTTCGCAAACATAATAGGGCCCGGGGCGTTATTACATTAAGCGAGACGAGCGATAGTGTGTCACAGCCGCCGGGATGGGGTGATTTATTTCTCGAGTTTCGCGAACTGGCGCTCCACCCCCGGTGGAAAATGGCTTTTTTGCTTGCGAATTTGTCACGTCTCATATTGCAGGATAACACAAATGAGTTTTTGCATTTCTTATTCGCCGGGTTGATTTATAGTCCCCTCGGCAAGGTGTTCTGGTTACTCGCTGCCTCGTCAAAATGATCTGTTACATTCGGCCTAGCAAAATAAAAAGAGCTTCGCATGCCCATGTGACTGCTGCTTCTGCTTCAGTTCTGGAACAAGTGATTTTTTTTATGGTTTATTGTACTTTTTACATGAAAAATGCTTTTATCATCACGTTGAACAAGACAGATGACACCATAACGATTTTTCTTGTTAATCCCGCGGTTATGTTTAATACTGTGGGAGTTGTAAGTATTTCTTTTATCCTATGTCTGGTCTTGTTTGTTTAATAACTCAAATTTAGACTTTATAAGTCACCAAAACATCAAATAGAGTGTGGTGTGCTAAATCCTATAAATTATTTAAATATTACCAGATGCTACCCTATTACATTCCAAACGAGCTGCATGTTACACAAAAGATTCTTGATTTATTTTGTTCAGTATACTCACATAGAAGATTTCTGACGGGTAATAAATTAAGTAAGTAAGCTACAACATTAAAAACTAAACGTTTTGCCTGGCATCTGTGAAGCATCGATCATCTTAAATTATCAATCTTTACGCCCTCATCATTTAAGAAAGTATCAAATATAACAAGTAGCTCTTGTTCTAAAAAATATGTTCGCTAACTAACCCGCTGTTGCAAAATCGTCCACAATTTTTTGCTTATCCCTGCCTTACATATAAGAAAACAAATTAAACTTTCCTCTTATTTCGTTGCTGAATAAAACGATTCTACATTTACCAACTATCATCTAAATGATTTTTAGTGAATTCCAAAGTAGATTCAAAATGTTTAACGAAAATTAGAAAATAAAATTAATGAACGTAAAGGTAGACTAATGCTTCAATTAATAGAGGTTTTTTTGATGGTCGAAATTAAGTTACAATTGGTTAATCGTTTTGTAATTTTTTAGCATATTAGTTTTTAAATAATAGAATAATGCACCCTACTTTAATATGAATAGAATTATTTTTCTTTCTAGTTTTTATTTCTTTAAAAAATACAAGCAAATACAAGAAATCGAAAAAATTTCCCTTATGTTTTTATTCCTTTCAAAATATTGCAGAGTTTTAATTATTAGACAATATAATTTACTCTTATTGTATAGGATTGTTTAATTTTCAGTTTGGATAAAATAAATTATATAATTATTATTTCACTTGTTTTAAATGAAACTTTGATATCGAAAAATACACCACATAATGAGTTTTTAAAAATTCTAATGTACAAAACTGCCATAAATCATAGAACCCTATAACAAAAAAAACAGAATACATACTTATATGTATATTACAAAAACTTTGAATGGCACTTACCATTCATTATATTTTCAGATTCATTACATTTTCTTATTTAATTAGTACGTAACTACATAAACAAATAAAAAAAACTCTCCTTCGTCGATTATACATATCTAAAATTTAAACACAGCTTCGCTCTTGAAATATAAATACAGTAATTTTTATATTGTTTAGCTACTTAAGTAATGAAGCAAATGATCGGTTATTAATTCCCCAGCAAAATTATTGTTCATCGATTTCATGGAGTGTAACACCCAAAACTCCTGCATGGAATGAGGGGACTAAGTAACGAAAATTGCCAATGATTAATGAAGGCTATTCGGTGTTCACCACCGGATGCATAAACAATCAATAACATCTCATTTTTGTTGATAATTCTTTTGCGTTTCGACTTCCAGATGTAAACAGCATCAAAAATTTCTCGCGGCTCTCATCGGCCTAATTACGCAGAATAACGAGCTGCCAACTGACAGAGGAATAAGAATCGCTCTATTGATTACATTCGGAGGACTGAGCAGCTATTTCCCCAAGATATTTTAATCGATAAAACATCGTTATAGCTATTCGCATCAACATGTGAACTATGTAAATAATGAGGCCTAAAAATAGATCGCAAATTTGTCTAATTCTTGAGAGTGGAGTAAAGTTGCAGCTCATTTAAATATTTATGTAGAAGGTCTTGTGGGTCACATTGTCTGTCATATTTCCCTTGAAGTAGGTATCTAAGTACTTAATTAAAACAGATTGTGGCTGTTAAGTAGGGGCTGATTTAAGGTTCCAGCGGCACCTTATAGCACCCTTTACCCACTATCAATTTTTCAGTGAAGAAAGTGAAGAACATTTGGCATTTGAGGCTAGTGTTTCCCGAAATTTTTGTTATATACATAATACATATATACATATATATTTTTAATAAAAGGTAAACATACACATAATTTTAAAACACAGTTAATGTACTCTATTCAAGTTTCTTACATGGACATTTTTCATAAAAGCCGACATTGTTTGACCTCTGTGCGACAAAATCAAAATTTCACTTATTTGCACTTATCAATGTATGACAAATTAGTCATTGGGATTATTAGAAAAAATTCTTGTCAAAACACGACTATTCCAAATTTTATATTTTCTCTGAAACTATAATACTAAAGTTTGCTTTTGAGGCAAAAAATTTTTATTGGAATCTTCTATAATATTATAATAAGATCATGCATTTTCTTGATGAGGAGCTCATAAATATATATAATACATATATACATGTGTCACGGATAGACTTTTATTAAAAATGTGAAAGTATTTTATTGTAAAATATAAATTCTTTGCAACAATGCTAGATAATTATTTAACCAAATCAATTACAGATGTTTGGTAAATACGTTTGTATAATCATTCTAAAAATTATAATTTAACAAACCCATGGTCGTTTGAATTTTCAGAAAGCTATTTTTTCTTTTCGCGCATAGGTATACATATGTATACCTATGTACTTTCGATTATTTTATTTATTTTTTGCATAATTTTACATTTTTCGAATTTAGAAAAAAAAAATTGCTGTAAATGTTATACTTAAGGGGACCTTCTCATGCTAAATTACTAAATTAAACATTACTCTTTTTAAATTTTTGTGTGTGGAAAAACTACTTTATTTAGATACATAATTCTTTTTGCATAATGTAGGGAATAGTTTTAAATACATACAAAAAATTTGTATTGCCCATTTTAGTTCACGACCACCACTGTAGAGGGCGTCTTGCAAAAGGCTCATTTTAACTGATGCGACACTTTCTGGGCTTCCTGTAACAGATAGAGTAAAAGTTCAAACGAGGTTCTATTCCTGAGACTCAAAACTAGACAATAAACCTTTAAAATATTTTATTTTTTATATTTTCCTTATTTTATAAACGTTTTTCCAAAAAAGTCAGAAATAAACTTTTTTTTGGGGTAGTTTACCCGAATTTAGGAAGAGAGGGGGAGGTATTTTATGACTTTTCAGATGTTTATTGTCTAGTATTTTTTCTATAGAATCTAAAATATTTTGGTTTATACAAATCGGTCGAGTAGATTTTGAGAAAAACGTCGCACCAGTTTGAAAAACATGATTTCGAGATAAACGCGTTTAAAGTTTTATATGTACTACAAATTCACTATATAAATACGCTGAGGTGCCGTTACATATATACCTATAACTTCTTTTCTATTACGAATTTCTTAATAAAATTTTGAGAGAGTATTTCTATGGTGCTAAGGAACAGTTTTATGTAAAAAAAAAAAATTTCGATTTTTTGAAAATTTTGCATGAGAGGATCTCCTTAACAGAAAATGTATTTTCCTTTGAAATAAAAATTGTTCCTCAACGCTTGTCGCTTGTACGTATAAATAAATGTCTTTTATATCAATCTAGAAAAAGTAATTCACTTTTCACCTCCTTACATTACAGTTTTTGCTATTACCTTTTCTAACCCAATTTTTCTTCTCAGCCATGTGTAGTTGTATAGGTAGACGACATGAATCCCACAATAAATGGATTGCTTCCCCCAGGTCGTAGGAAAATGGTTTCATGATGAAATATTCTTCGTCGCAGTTGCGCCATAAAGTTCATCTTTAAAAGCTCCATTAGAACAGAATTCATCATCCCCAACAAGACGAAAGAGAATCGTTTGTCCCGCAAGATGACTAGCAAGCATTATGGATACATCGGCAAGGATAAAACAATACTGTTGCCATAAACTCGTAAAGTTTGTGGGCGTTTAATTCCATTCTAGATATCATCGACTTGTGATAATGTGGGAAGATCATAAACCAATTCCATTATTCTTCGCTTATTTTGCAGTAAAACAGGAGAAACATCTTCTTTCAGGAGATAATCTTAATGACTAGAATGCTTTTAATTATTCCAGGTGATTAAAGGAGATGTATATATAGCCCTCCTTCTATATTTTCATTATTCTTTAGAACTTTTGAAATATTATCCACAATATACTCAAAGGTTACCAATAAAAATTTAAAAGTTTCTAGTTACATTTCGCATTTTCAAGTAAATATAAAAGTTGAAAACTTTTGTTTTCGACAGAGTGTTTCAGATAAAGCGGATTTGCTTTATTCCACAAGATTTCTCACGTATAATATGCCTCGAAAAACTTATGATTCATTTTCGTATCTGGTGGATCAATTTTTTTAAAAAATGGGTTTGTTTTTATAAATCCTTCAGTGATCTTATTATAGCCTCTCCCGGCTTTGCTCTAGTTGTTAAACTGCCAAAAAGCGCTTTTATTTGTTATTAATATATTTTTTGTTTATTAAATCCTTTCATAAATATAACAAAATTAGAAGGTGAAACATGATAGGATAAGATTGAATGGTTTTTTGATTTTCGAAGTTAAGTAAGAGATTTCAATGAAAATGGGTAATTAGGGTTTTGAAGGCCGATAATTTCTAATTAGCCTTTCAAGTTTTAAAACTTAAAAAGCGGTCAAGAGCATGTCGGGCCATGCTTAGTGAAGGGTTCCGTAGTTGTTGCTACATACATACGTACATACATATTCAGACAACAACGCATGTCTATAGTTTTTGCGGTTTTCCCCGAACAGTTGTTTGAGCCCAAATAAGCATAACTTGGTCGTAAACTACTTGACTCTAGTAAGTCGTGTTATTTTTAAAAGTAAGTAGTTCCAGTCTATATGCTAGAATTCTAGATTTTCTCAGATTTTTTCCGAAATTGCGTTCAGGGTGATATCTTGGCCGACACAAACCGAATCAAAAATGACCACTTTGGAGTCGAATATTTCAAAAAAGGGCCAGAATTTTGAAAAACGGTTTAACAAACCACATAATGATTTTAAATTCCCTTTTCAACAATATCCCACTCGATAGAGTAAGTAAACATTTTTTTTTCATCTCCAACTTTTATGTAGGAGAGGTAGCCTTAAATTTTTTTTTTCCAAAATGTTTATACATATCTTTGTAGCACGTATAATTAATATCTATACGTATACCTAATAATCTCTGAATAAAATGACCGTAATATACGAACGGATATACATGGCGTAACTAAAAGGTTCCTTGGTGAACAAAATTATCTACTTTAAAAAATGTCCAAAAAAATATGTATTTAAATTAGAATTTATAAATTCAAAGTTGATCTAATATGGCGAACTGAACCTTTTCCTATCAAAGTTTTTTATGAAAATTAATATAATAATTTTTATCTTAAGTACAACGAATGTAAGAAAAATTGTTATTTCTTTTTTAAACAGGTACATTAGACATTTCATGAGACCATCTCATTATGAGTGAATTCGTCAAAGATCGAAGTTATTAAAGAATAATCAAAGCAAATGATTCTGTCCTCTGTCGAGAATAACGTTCAGTACAAATGTGGTTTAATATTTTTAAGCTTTATTGCTTTGAGTGTCGTCTTTTTAAATCTTCTTTGCAGTACTTTGAAAAGAATATTTAATTTTAATACCTTTTACAGAGTACACCATTAACAATAGTATCCAACATACAAAACCATTACCAAAAAGATAATCTGGGTCTGTAGTCTGTATTTAAAAACGGCACGCCCGGGGTAAAGAAAATTAATTTTTGCCCGACAGGTGCACACAAAAATATTCCCATAAATTTTAAGTTAAAATTAAACGCAAGAAGCGTGAAACATCCACCCAAATAAATAACTCCCATTCTACTCGTATTTGGGACCTTCCTTCCGCTTCAATTACCCACAAGCATATCTAATCGTGTGACCTTCCACGCCATATCACCGAACATCTTTTTGTGATTACGTATGATAGCATAAACAAGATCAATCATTTAAGAGGCGCCCGAATTAAACAGATATCCCAGTTCCAACCTAATCCGCTGGCGTAACCACCCACCGCGCCCGTGCAAATATTAGCCATAAGCCAGTTACCATCAATCAGCTTTTGATTATAAGCGACAATCAGCAGCGAATGGGTCCGCCCCCGCAGAAGCAGGGCGACAAAAGAACTTTTCCTCGCAAACAGCACAAGTTTCGGTCTTTTCTGACTTATGTAAGTAAGTCAATAAAAGTCCGTCCATATGGAACCGATAGCATAAAAGCGCGGGGCGAATCGCTGCCTCCGGCACGGGCCTAATTATGTTCTTCACCTAAAAGCTTTTGTTCTTCCACCTGACCCACTTGCGGTGGGATTAGCGCTTTTTGAAGTTCCATTATCTACGAAGGATTAGTGGAGCGCAGCGGCTAACTCGAATTCTCGTCTGGGTAAGCAGGGCGTTCAGCCGATGGTCAAATCCTTAGTTTCTGTTAGTACTCTCGCTTTTGTTTCATAAAAAAATTTGTTTCTTCAACGTACGTACATAGTTACTTTCTTAACTATTATAACTCGACAGTTAACAAAACAAAAGTAAGCCTAAGTACACATTTGTACATATGCATGGGTTTACTCGCTGAGACTTAGAATCAAGTGTAAAATTTTATAAAACTTATATTCTCGATCTTGAAAATTCAAACCATTACTCTTAGAACGTTTTGAATTACCATTTATGATATTATTACAATATGACATATGCATGTACATATATGTATATAAAGCATAGTATAATATATGTAAGTAAAACCTATCGCCTATGAAGTCAACTTTTCGAACTCTTGAAAAAACACTGCTTTTTCTATATGTACAATGTACATATGTCCTTATGTACAAATATCGCTGAAGAGATTAAAGTATCAAAATGTACGAAAAATCACAAACGCAAACGAGTTGTTCTCAACAAGATTTTCTGAATCAATAACCACGATTTCTCAAAAGCTACTAATCAAATTAACAGTTAAAACTTTACATTCCGATTTTATCCATATAAGTAGTCCAGGAAAATCGACATAAGTACTGCAATTCTTTTGACTTAAACTTACTTTGTAGTATTTTGTTTATTTTTCTGGCAACTCAAATTCCTTTCAACTTGTCAGGAGAATTCCAGGGTTTCATTATCTAGGACTGGTAGTAGAGTATACCGACATTAGTTTTAAAGCATTAGATCTCATTCAAACGAATTTTTCAAAAACAGAAACTTTATTTTTGAATTCATTTGAATTCGCTTGAATTCCTTAAATCGGTATAAGGAGTATTCTAGTTGCTAAACTACAAAACAGTGGAAATTGCATCGAAATCGATTCAACGATTTTTGACTGAATTGTATTCAAACAGACAGACAGACAGATAAGGCAAACAGATAAACTAACTCACAAGAATTTAAAATAAAATTACTTGTGTTTGTTTATGTTGTTTTGGACTAATGTTTTCATTTACCTTCGATTTTTAACAGAAAAATTGTAAAAAATCGCAGAAAAGTGAAATTTTTGCATTTGTATATTTACTAGAATTAAAGCACCTATAATATTTAATAGCAAAAAACTAAAAGCAAGATTTACAAAACTCATTTATTTATTAGATCATCGCATCTTAGTTCTTTAGTCAGAGTTTAGTGTTGCTCTAGCCTTTCAACAATATTATTGGATTATGTTATAAAAACATATATTACATACATATTTTCGATCTATTTTTAAGACAAATATTTTTAACCATTTACCATTCATATCCTAATAAAATAGGTTTTGAATTTGGCCAAAGTATATAAAGAAGAAAACTGGTAAAAGTAGTAAAAGCTGAAAATTATTGGAAACCATTCGAGTATCTCAATTGCAACCTCTATTTGTATTATAATTAGGTATATTGGAATCGTTTATCCCCCAAAACATAAAAAATATGTGCTCTTTAAATTTTAATGAAGAATCACATTTTAAAAGAAGACTAACATTTATTTCATTTAGAGAATATAATAAATTGAGAAATCCGCGTCATCAGCAAAAAACGGAAATTAATAACAAGGAGGAATGTTGCCAAATACACTGTTCCCCGTCACTTTGAAACAGAAGACGGTAATTCCCTTTCAGCGCGGAGATTAACAACTTCCGTTCGCATAAAAAAGATTAAGCCGTATCCGATGTAAGACCGGGCAATGGTGGGAGGCTTGAGTGATTTGCATAATTTATGCATAAATCTAGGCTATACCGTCCGCAGGAAAAATACTAAAAATTGGCATCATTCCCCTTCCTTTACCCGCAACGATTTCGCATTAAGGCTCTAAAGAAAGTGCAAACGACGGTTCCTTACGCACTCGATTAGTTCGAATGGAGGAACATTTCTCATTTCAAAAGGATAATCCGCCACCCGCCATATATCCGAAGGATTCAATTTTAGAGAGCCTCATAAAAAAGCGCCTTTTCGCAAGAGTTTCCTACCAAATTTGCATACTTTCTCGGAGATGGAATCTTGGCCTGGTGCGTGCTCAGTTGCCTAGTTGGTTACTTCAGTCGGGTCCCAAAATCCCAAGAAAAAAAATCAATGGCCACTTTAAACAAAGCTAAACGTGAAATATTCGCCAATCGAAATAAAAATGTCACACGGGAGGCGGTTGTGACATTAAGTAATGTTGTTCGGCGATTTGTTTATCGCGACTATTTGCATAAAGAACGTTCCGATCCACGACATGGGCGTTTCTCATCCGGGATAAGCCTTGGTAGGCCGATCATTGCAGCTCCTTCGAGCGGCGAAACACCCTTGGAATCTAAAGACTGAGTCTAGTGGTCTATTGGATTTTATAAAATTTCTTGCGGAGGCCACTAAAGGTGAATCTAGCGAAGCACCAGTTTAATTTTTAATGCCTTCTGCGTGAGTATCCAAAAAAAGTTGTATACCTCTAGAATAGAGGGAAACCCCCGGACCACCGCATTGCCATTAAGAGATAAACTTGACAGATTGGAGCAAACGTGACAGAGCACATAGCAGGGAAAGTGCTCAAATGGATATTGGCCTGAATAATGGATATCCTCAGAAGCCCCAATCCTGGACTTCCTCCCGGTGAAAAAAATCCTTACGTGACCGAAAGTAAAGATTCAGAGAAATGATTTAATAGCTCGAGCCCCTTAGAGTTAGAGATACATAGCTAGTGGCTAGAGTTATGTATGTAGTCAAAATTCCTATCATTTTTGAACGACAAAAGGAGGACAAAGTTTCCGGCCCCAGATTCCCCTGTCGAATGCGCTTCTCAAAAAGATACAAGTGGCAGAAAAGCCCTCCACTCAAAGGGTGTTAACAAAATTTTTTTGATTACTGGGGAGAAAAGTTTATACAAGTCATTTTCCTTCTGTCGCACCCATTTCGAGAAACTCTCACAATGAACACTTGCGGCAATTTTTATTCTTCGCAACGAGCTCTTCTTTTGGGGGAAATAAAACATTATCATTTCACAAGACGCGCATTATTGCTTTATGGTGTCTTTTTGTCGGGTATTGTGAAAAAGGCATGATAGACTGAACTTTTATAAATGCAGGCAGTAATGAGCAACTTCGGCGGCTGGTTTATCACCAAAAATTCTTCAAGCGAGTCATCATGGTTCCATTGTTACTATTGTTATAAGAAAGGAGCTTCTTTAAGGTCACTACTTCAGAAAATAGCCAGTCACTTGAGAAGAAATTTTATTAAACTGGAGCAAATTTTTATAAAGATATTATAAGTATCTTAACATGTCTGAACAGCAGATGGTCTTAACATTTCCAGTTATCATTATTTAGCGATTTAATAAGATAATAAATAAAATCTCTACAATATTCATTGTTTTGTTATCATGTTTAGTTAAGGTAAGATAGGAGATAATCCACTATCGAAAAGATCAAGATATTCTAAAAAGATATCATTCCTATTCGACTCCTTCGGAGGACTTTATTATTCCAGAATCAAATTATTATACTATATTGAGCCCAATTGTGTAATCCGTTCGAATCGAATCGAAAGGAGCTTACAAAGGCCCTTTTGGGATAAAAATGCCAAATAAAGTTCCTAAAAATCTATTTTAGTTATAATATCTACCTTTGAGTTCAGTTAGTTTTTCCACACATAACCTCCAAATAATTGGATTTTGCTATCGAATTATTTTTAACACTTTGAACGAACAAATTAATTGAATTCAAAGGTTTGATTTTTTGAAAATGTTAGTAACTTTCTCAAGGAGTTTTTATCCAAAAAGGGCTTTTGTAAGTTTCTTTCGATTCGATTCGAACGAATTGCACAAACGGCCCCACTAATTTTAACCAAATTTTGCTCAATTTCTCGAATAGTATTAACATAGCATAAACATAAATAATGTCTATTAAATTTAGTATCTAGAGGCTTTTTTTGTTGTTTTAAATTTGAATTATAGACAATAACTTTTCTTTGCGTTTACATATTAAAAGAGTCTCTGAGTATCGATGTACGTATTGATGATATCAGTTAACGAACGATTTTGGGCATTATTCGTGCTTATTTATACTTTATAGTTTTTACGATTGAGATTTATCTTGTATTTGTGGAAATAATTTTAGCATCTATCTAATCCGAGCTATAAGCTATAAAAGCTCTAAGAGCTATAAATATGTATATGATGCAGTCTCATGCGAGCAGAAAATAGTTGTGTCCATCTGCAAATATTGAAGCAATGCAGTTTACAGTCTCTAGAAAATCAGCCGCTTTCAATTTAAATCTGCTTAATAAGAAATATCTCAACAAAACGCAGCACCCAACAGAAAATTCTCCATCTCGATGTTATCGAAATAACGAGCTACACCATATTTAAAATTACCTACGCTGCAAAAAGAAGTTTAAAATAAATAACAAAGTTATCAGTCATCCTGGCCTCCCTGTTCTCCGTCGTCGGCGTATCGTAGAGCAAAGGATAAACCGTTCGTTTACGACATTACTCAAATTCGGGCCAATCGATGTGAAATTTATTAAAACATTCTGACATCAACCCGCGAAATATGACAAAAATATGAAATTTTACGACGGTGGCGGTAGGTACAGGCACGTTCATTATTCGGCACATAACAATGAAATTCATTTGATTGAATGGATTAATGGCGACGCTGTGCACCGCCTTAGATACCTGTCGCAAGGGCTTCTCAAGGATCCTCATGCATGATTAAAATCGCTTACTCATGTTACCTGGGACGCGGTACTCCTTACGCCGCGAATTGCGCACCGATGCGCGGGGCTGCGGGGGATGTTTGTTATTATCAAGGCGAACCATGATGAAGCTCCCGTCTAGAAATTTTCTACTTACTAATCGAGGGAATTTAATAAGACTCATTTCAAGGAAATTGGTCTTAGCCGTCGTGGGAATCCAGGACATCATCCGCAGCTGTGGCATGAATTCAATGTTATTAGCACAAGGGGAACGTGCCGCGCCGCAATTTTGATAATGAATTTTGTGGCTTTTGTCGTTTTCCCAATGGAACCGAAGCTATCATCTGGAACTCATTTGCAATTAGACGAAAGTCGTATCGACCATGCATCACCGGGGTAATCTCTTTTATTCAATTTAATAGGCAACCAGGAAGGGTTTAGAGATCCTTCGTTCACATTTAATTTATGGTCATCGTCGGCCCTTCGCACTGGGATGGGAGTAGATAAATACGATCCACCGATGACTTAAAGACATGTCATTGGTATGATTTTATAAATGTTAGTAAACATTTTATATCATACTAAAAATAAAAAATAAGAAAAGAGTTTAGTTTAGGTATTACTTATAGATAATTTTATATATTAAATAAATAAAGTATTTTTATGCTCAATGAAGAACGTATATTCTTTGCGATCTATGTACACCAAATAAGTACAAATTAAATTAATAAATAAATTCGACTGCCTAAAATTATCAACAAAATCTCGTTTTGTGCGGTAACAGACACTGTGATTGCCAAAGATTGCCGTATTTCATGATTTTTTCTTACATAACAAGATAAATTACTCTGAAACAAAACCTATTTTGTTCGATATTACCCCCTTGTTAAAATACTAATTGTCCTAAAATTTCAACTCGATAGTCAATTTTTTAAAGGTTTCTGAAGAGAAAATTCGGTAGGTAACCTATTAACAGAACAAAAAAACACAATTGCTATTGGATTATTTTCTTAAATAAAGAAGCCGGAACCGAAAATTGTCATGTTTTTGGGCAAAATTTAACTAACTTATAAATTTACATTGAACATTTTCATTGGAAGTGGATTGTATTGTACATTTTAATTTATTCTTTAAAATTTCAGAACAAAAATATTTAGAATAGATTTACTTCTTATCGCCAACAAAAACAATTTGTCGTCTTGGGTAATCAATAAAAATCAGAAAAGAGAATGCTTCTGTAAAACATTTCGAACCTTAACCTGGATTTCCAAAAAAACTACACTATAACTTTGTTTGATTAGAATCGTTGTATTTAAAACGAGAAACTCCTAAATGAAAAAAATCTAAATTATATATTATAAAGATCGGCTAAACCAGTTACACTTTTACTAAATATAAATATCAAAACACAGTAAATTATGTATTTTGCTTGTGTTTAAAAATTGAGATTTTAAAAAATAAACAATTACAATTACTGTTTTACACAACGTATGCAGGTCATCTAATATCAGTTGTAAGTCCTTGAAAACTTTCAATAATTTAAAATAATTAGGTAATATTGTTCTGAGTACCTAATCATAATTGTTGTTAAAAGTTTTGTGAAGTTATTTATCAATCAAAAAATATTTTACAGTTCATTGACTGTTTAAGCGTTTTGCCTATCCATAGTTTAAAATTACTTCCTCTAAATCCAACGAAAATTTATTTTCTATGAACTGAATGTTTTAATTAATTATACATGTCACAAAAATATAGACTTCTTCCCAACACTCAGTGAATCATTGACAACACATAATAATATTATTTAAGATAACAAAATATGATATAATATAATGAATGGATGAATAAATAAATAAATAAATAAATAATTTTATTCTTTTTTATCTCTAAAATAGAGCCGACAAACGCTGATTTGAATTGAAGCAGAAAAGGGTGGCAATTATTTGCAATTGCAATCCGAATTCGTCGCAATAAAATTCCAATGATTTTGAGAATATTCGGAATTGGATGGGGAGTTCGGTCGTAATCCGCGAATTTCCAATTTTATTACGAGCAAAAATTTTTCATATTTCCCTTGAAAAGTAAAACAAATAGGATTTGCAAAGTTTTTTGAAAATCATTTACAGGTTACACGCTATGCTGTGCTTACACGGCTGTAAAATAGGAAGTCTCGTGTCTGGCATCCAACATAAAATTGACTAGCACAAAGCTAGGGGCTCCTGGAGGGGGCTCCTTAAAAGATTCCACACGTCAGGATCATTAATCATCCGTGAGCCTTAAAATGCCAGAACCTTCTCCGAAGATGTAAAGTCATAAGAGGAGATTTATGGACGTCTGCTCCGTTCGCTTCGCTACCTTCCGAGGGTCCTGGAGGTGCAATGCGACAAGGTGGTAGCCTCGGTCGGTAGAACGTTTATAATTCTGCAGACGATGCCAAAGGTAAACAGAGTTTACACTATTGATTTTTACAGCCACTGAACGATTATTGTATTTGCGCGGGAGAGCAATGTGTCCTATAAACAAGAAAGAATTGCGCAAATTGCTTTCAATGATCGCAATTCCTTGCAGATATCTTGCGTTCTCCGAACACGACGGCATAACTTCCAGCACACTTTCTTTAATCAAAATGTGCGCGGTAATCGAATTTTCCGAAAAGTTTTCGTGCCAAGAAAAGAAAAGGTAAATGCAGCTCAATGTACCTACGATATTAAAATTCAAGATAAATATAAGTTTTATGGAGAAAACCCATTGGGCGGAATTGGAATCTTAATCAGTTACGATGCACGCGAACTGCTGCAAGGATACTTCCCTACATGCAGCAATCTTCTTTTGGCTGAAGGAGGAAAGCACTCACACTTGCCATTTTATGTGCACCTGTTGCACTCCAAGGAAAGGAAAACTAGACTAATTGCAATTGTAAGATGGGTTTACGAGAACAAACGAATGGTTAACTTCTTCTTCTGTTCTTGAACTTCTGAGTGTCTTACTCGAGGAACCACTTAAAACGTTTAAACAGAAAGTATAATACATAGATATGGATATAGATGTGTAGCTGAAACTAAGTCTATTTAAAACGTGTACATAGTTTGTTTTTCTTAGTAATGGAAGGATACATTGAAACTATAGTTACATTTACTTTCTTGATCAGATTAAATAGCAAAATTTGCATTGAATTACCTTTTTTAAAACATCCAAACATCAAATTGAATTTAATTTGCAGAAAAAATAATTTCCAATACTTATCACATACATACATATGTAGCTTTGAACTCCTAAAAAAATTCCCTGGTATATGGGTTAAGAAATATATAATTTTTTAGATGCTAATTTTATGCAACATTAAATTGGTGCAAATAAAAATAGTTATTAGTACCTTTTACACAGTTCCAGATGTTTTTGAACATAATAGTTTGACATGTATTTATGTTCTAATTTAAGGTAACCAACTTACTGTTTCTACCGTTTCTACATCTATACTGGACTGGATGTCTAATATAACAAATGATAATGCATTAATATAACGAATAATGGGCTTAAAGAACACTTTTGTCAAAGAAAAAAATAAATATGAATTCCATAAAATAAACATGCTGCACTCATATTCCATTGGGAAATTGTCTTACAGGCATCATCTAAACAAATCCTATATTGAAGAAATAACGAAATATATGAAGCGTTAATTATAATCAAAGCTTCAACGCCGCAAAATAATATTACATGTTTCAAATTACCAAGCTTTCAAAACAGTCTTCAAATCTTAACTTAAACGAATTCCTATTGAATTCTAAAAATTACGATCCTAATATGGTACGATCCTAGTATGGTAATATGGTTGGTATCTACTTTCAGTGAAGTATCGAACAATTTTAAACGCACCATCAGCCTACATCCCTCTTAGACGCAATAATTTATTTTCGCACATTTTATCCACTTTATCCAATAACCGCAAAATCCAATAGAACAAAATATTTCCCCAGAGACGAATTTATCTTAATAAATAGATGTGCAAAGGCACATCAGGGGCCAGGCCAGGAATTTCGTCACACTTCACGGCAAAGAACGCGAACGGCTTTTATCCAATAAATCAAAAACCTTTCGTCGTTCTTATCTCCGAAACGAGATTTCCCACTTCGATGAAAGCTTTTCAATTGATTAATGGAAATTGGCAAGTGTTGTCGCTATGAACTTCGCCAATGGAAAGAAAAACGTCGTTAAACGCAAAACGCTCGCCTACCGCGAAAATACTATACAACGAAAAAGTCGTTAGTCTAAAAAATTTGGTATGGGGCTCAGACATATAGCAGATCTTGTTCCACCTGGCTCTTGAGGTGTCTCAGGCTAGCTTTTACGGCCGACAGATCTTTTATTAGTGAGACATCTCATTTCCGTTCTTTCAATTTTATTGCAAGATAATATTAAGTTGTTATCCGACGTGACGTACCAAACCTAAGGAAGGTCGGCAACAGCCTGGCTTCATCAATGGGCTTCGGATGGACTTAGTGGGCGCAAATTAAAATTAAGTCTCAGTAGGTAGATCAATGAGGTCTCCCAAACTAGTCTTGAGGAAACCCTTGAAAACCCCCAAAACCCCATAATTACACCTTTCGAATTCCCGATAATACCCAGTGCGGTGGGGACGAACATTATGGGGAGCCCAAGAACAATAAATTGTTGCCCTTTGACCCGTTTTATAGCAACTTCTTCTCTCGATACCAAAATAGCTTTCAGAGGGTGCAAGAAATGTGACCGGCTTCCTCTTTGGGAAGCATTAAATCACCAGCTCCTTGGAACACGACCCAATGTTTCGGCGGAAACTTTTTAATCCCAGACAATGGTGACTGCTTACTGTTCCAGGGACTTTTAATACTTCCTAAGTAACACGACAATAATTCTTTCTAATGGCGACCATAAAATATCAGTATTGCTAGAACGAGATTTGTTGCGATATCAGTTCATATATACCTCTACATATTGTAGGTATAGATTTTATTTTAGGTGTTATATCAGGTGAGCCTAAATGTGAAAGTTTCGATATTCGAGTATATATGAATATAATTACAGCATTTTGAACCAACAATACAAATACATTTTAAACAAAGAGCAAATGATATAGTTAATTAAAATATTAATTTCCAAAGGATTATATCTAAACCAATTTTTTTAAATAATATTATCTAAACTGCAGAATATTGAATGTGAACATTCATTAAAATTGCACAATAAAGCTTAGATTTTGTACTATCGATTATAACACCTTACAAATAAAACTGTAATTTTTGTTGTACAAAAGATTCCTGAAGATCACCATTATTCTGGCCGCATGACTACATGCAATATAACATATACATACATATATTTAAGTAAAGCCAATCATTTTTTATCTTTATATCATTTATAATTTAACTTTATTGTGGACAGAATCTTGGGAATCAAACTCAGACTTGAATAGTTTTTTACTTATATAATCAATTAAATTTTCTTAAGTATGAATTAGGACATCAGGCAAAAAATTCATTGAGAAAATTAATCATTCAATGCAAATTTCGTTCTACATTAATAAAATATGTCTAAAGACCGATTTATTTATTCTAAAGAATTTAATCTTTAGATTTAAATATATATACAATTTTATTTTTTGGTATTTCATTGGAATCTACCGACATATCTGGAAAATATTCAGTCAAGATTTGTATTAATTTCTGCAAAATAAATAAAAAGAATAAAAACGGCGATTGTTAATTTTGATTCTATATGTAGATATACCTACCATATGTAGGTCCTCATTTTTCATTTTACTCAGTTTTGCTTGGTAGTGAATTTCGTAAGTCGTAAGTTTTTTTATAAAATTTTTATTGATTGTACTAACACCCCTTGAACAATTTCTAAATGAAGAACCGAGTTAAACCGTATTTATGTCACCATCCGTAACTTCAAGTCAAATTTCAAACTCAGTCCAAAACTTTTCCAAGATTTGAGCCGAAAAAAAATATATAAAACTTATTATGGCATTTAAAGCACAACACCCATTGACGAAAATGGAATAATTTTTACCAACTATGTAAGGAACGTGAAAAAAAGAAAAGGTTTAAGCATCCTCAGGAGCCATTAAGAGGGCATAATAACGATCGCTGCTATGAAATTGTGAGAGAAAATAATATAAATTACTAATAAGCCAGCAACTTTTATGGATCCATGTGATAAATGTCCTCTTCAGAAATGCTCGCACGTGTCGACAATAAAAGAATATCGTGCGCAAGCCGGACATGATGATGGAGTGTAACATGCCAGCAACAACGAGCTTAATTGCCCTTTATTCATTTAACCAGCAAAGAAATTCTCTTTCATTACAAAGCGCATTTCGCAGCACTCATTGCCCAATAGAAATGGATCTCGCAGCAGGAAAGGCAAATAATTCGAAAAATAAAAATTCTCCTGAGCATAAGTACATAAAATCCCTTTATTATCGACTGTCCTCTATTCATATCAAGTATCAAGGATTTACGGGGACTGAGATCCAGCTACGAGGCCTGGCCAGAATGCGACGAAGCCCCAAGCAAATCCTCGTAGGATTTGGATAAATCAATTGAAGCAAAATTGATCTCTGCGTGATCTTTGTGAAAAGTTGTGCAAGTTCTGGATCCCCTGGTAAAAGTCCTGCTTGTAAAATCGTAGGACTGGGGATATTGGAATGGCCGCTTTCAGGATAAAATTAAATTTCACAGACGTCATCATCGTTATTTCCTGGTGATATTGTAAAATTATCGCATTCGTTCGTTCTTCTGTTCGGTTCAATGGTAATTGAACGACGTGAAGCGATTACGAGAACTCGCTCGTACGGGAAATCCCCTATCAACTCTGCCAGCGAAAGGAAGGCTCGCGTAATCCCAGTCGCTCATAATTTTTAATTTGAAGGAGTTTTCCTTAAACTTTTCTGGGCTTCCAGGGATATGAAGTTTAGCTTTAGAGGGATTTGATGCACGAAAACAGTCCCTCTCCCCTCCCTATTTCCTCCACCTACACACCCTGGCGGAAATTATTTTTCCTTTGCAAAAAAGAAAATTGTGCGGCGCTTGCTTATGCAAATTGATCACTATACTCTTCTACGAGTAGCTTTGTGCGAATACAAAGTTTTCACTAGAAATGGTGCTAAGCAAGAGTTGTTTGCACAGATAAAACATTTTGCATTCGTGAAGCGGACGGACAAAATATGCTTTGTGCATGCTCAAATACCCTCCTATTATATTATATGTAGTTCTGTCGTGCTAAACAAATCAAAAGATGCACCAAGTCTTTGCAATGAAGTCCTGGAAATTCTTTCACGTCGTTGGATTTTACAGATCATCAACAACGAATGATATTTTGTCGAATTATGAATTTTTCTTCCATTATAAGAATCTTCATAAACAAGATTTCTTTCTCTGTTCCTCAAGTAAAGTAAGTCTGCATATTTTTGCATATATTTTTCGATGCTTGGAACAATATGGTTGTTTCAGCCAATTGCTTGTCGGAACTAGCATAATAGAGTTCCGCAGATATTATTGAGTTGAGAAACTATCACGACTCATAAATAAGTTAAACAAGTTAGCTGTCTAATATTTTGCATCTATGTTACTTCCGCGCACTTCATAGATTACTCTGCATTATTCTAAAATTAATTAAATATGATTACTCGAAATAATTTTATTTGAAAGTACTCGGGAAGATCTATGTAGGTACTTAGAAAATTTTTAGCAAATCTCATTTCCACACCACTTTAAGCGCTTAATCCGAAAATGCATGTAAATAAGAAGTGATAAATTAAAATTCTACTTTAAAAGAGTTTCAAAGATATCCCACATGAAGCAAGAAATTTCATCCCCTCTTCAGTATAAGGACACTGTTTTAAAAATCCAGAGAAAATGTTTTGTTACATAAAAAATTAAATCCCTCACTAAAGCATTTGCATGTAAAATTTCATTTACTTAGGTTTAAAAACGTAGAAAAGATTTCATTTTTACCATTTGGCTACGGAACTCTTAAAACGTGCTTACATTTTTTTCCTGTGTATTGGCTCTGTTTAATTACTGCTCTACTTATAACTACGTAAATATTACAAATATTAACTACTCATAACTACGTAAATATTACAAATTTTTACTTAAAAATTTGCCAACATATATTAAAAAGTCGTTCAGAACATGTTAAAATAATAAACGTCCCATACAGTGGTGAATTTGTGTTATGAATGCCAAACTCGCTACACTTATGGTTACTAACTGTTTTGGTAATCAATTAATCAGAGATTTAACAACTTTTTCAACAGGAATTTCAAAAGTTTATATAGACTAAGCTAATCCATTATGATACCATACATATACCGCTTTAAAAAACCCACTAATCCACTTTTATGTTAATCAAATATTCTGAAAGGACGCCTGGCACGTGATATAACTCCGGCCAATTCTCCGCCGCATATTATCAATTCCAAGTTCGACATCTCGTCCGGAATGTTAATACTCTGGCCAAACTCTTCAAGCGTTCCAGCTATCAGGTGAATTCTCCGGTGAGATCTGGCTTCCAAAGAATGTCTTTTGAATACGCCTTTCATAAGGAAGCCTTACCTATGAACAGGCGAATGCATAAACCAATAATTTCCCCAGGCAATGATAAAAACGACCTTTTTCAACCACGGAAGACTGCACATTTTCCGTCACAATGCCATGAGACAAAATTGAAAAAGGGAATAATGAGTCCCCAGATCGTTGAGACCTTCAGGCTCTGGTCTCAATAGCTCCGATGATTTTCTTACCCTTGCTGTCCGCACCCACCGGCCGGGGTTCGTTGTTTGAAATAAGCCCAAATGATAGCCCTGAAATACACCAAGAAAGTATCATTTCGAGTGGGGTAAGGGGGTGCTGCCAGGGCTTTCATGTAGAATGGCAAGCGAGCCGTAAAGGATTGAAATTCAGGCCCGTCCCTGTCATCTCCGATATTACACCCCATGAATATTGAAAAGAATTCTTTTTGATTCCTTTACTTTCAATTTGACACATTTCTGTTTGTCCATGTCCGAGTCCCCAGTGGTTACCACTTATCCAAGGGAAGCCAAAACCAGGCAGGCCTGGCCGGCCTAATTATGAGGGACAGGTCTGCATCAAAGGAACTACAGCCTTAGGGTGAGTTTATATTATAGATTGATTCGGGCATTGGCAGCAGCCCTAATTTTGATGAATGTGTGTTAATAGACGTTAGGTATCTTCCCCTTTACCCGGAGTAGAATAAAACAAAAGCTATTTCAGTCTACCTCAGATCTTCCTTTCCATTAATTTCTAGAAACAATTACTGGCATGTTTCGTACCCAGACCTCTTGGTAAGCGTGGATCAGAAGGGTGCCATTTGTTTCTACCCGAAATGCTAGCCCTTTTCCGTGGCCGGGACCAAATGGATAATTTGACAAAATAATAGCCCAAACCTCTCATGGCTTTGGAACATCACTCAAGCAGGGCTGGCAGGTCAGACATCAAAATGTCCCTATTTTCAAAGAGTTATGCACTTGATTTAAGAGCGACAAACTTTTGATATTTTCTTCAAAAATTCAATGACTGTGTCTAATCTAATTTACAAGATTTGTAAAAGTAATTTTAATTTCCCACTATCTCTCCTATTGACGAAGGCCATTAAACAATGAGTCCCCAAGAATCCCATTAAGGGAAGGTTTTACAAAATTTTAATGCTCAACACTTTGCCCAAGTTCAAATAGAATTTCCGGGACCGCAAGATGGGTAACAATAATAGCTATCCCGGCGTGAATGAAGTCCCTTGTAAAATAAAGTAAGGGGGAATAAAAAGTTGCAAAAAAGTAGGACACACGGGTAGACCAACGAAAAAGAGAAGCCCGAATGGCCCCGGGAAAGAAGAAAAATGGAAGCTGTAAAAATTGCGAAAATAAATCACTGTGTTTTCTTGAGTAAAGAACACTTGGTAGCAACTCCAACCAGCAGGTTGAGAGTAAGGAAACACCCTCTTGGCCGGCTGGAACTTTCGTTTAGACTTCCATTAAATTTGTTTCGGGTTTTATGACGAAAACCAGGATTTTCGGAACTTTCATTTCATCCAAGTTCTAACAGGGATAGATATCGGTGGATGAGCACGAACTTAGGCTCTGCCCGAAAGAAACAACAATGATTTTTCCCGCCTTGAAAAATTTGAATTTCTTGGCGGATGGAATAAGGATGAGACGGAGCTGGGCTACGAAAGTACGAAATTTATCGCTGTCTTCAACTTCTCCAGCCAGTCTGCCAGAATTGATAAACCAATTTATAGTACATAAGTATATCAGAAAATGTTTTCTTAGAACTGGAAATAATTTTCGCATAAAGCTTTACTCACTGCGGAGTAATGATTTGTATTAAAAATATGAATATGTGCATTGCTATTTGCAAAAATAATTGCCATGCATCGACACGACATATGATCTTGTTCTACTAATTTCCTATGAATATATTGTTACCCTATATCCATTTGATTCAAATTACAAGTGTGAATTACAAGGAAGGCAATCTGTGCAACAATATTATAATAAGTACCTACCTACATAGACAACTGGTACTCAATTCTTCGATGTTTACAATTATTATTAAGACGTTCTGAATAAAAGAAAGTTTTGTAGTACAATCTATTAAAAAACAATTTAATTTCCAGCTTTGATTAATCCCTATGAAATTGTTTAATTTTGTTAAGTTCAATTTTTCATTGTTTATTACTTTATTTGGTACTATTTATTATTAATTTAACATTAAAACATATTGTTAGTAATTTTTCAACCATATTTCAAGATAACTAAGAAAAACGTTCTATCACGCTACATCTTGTGAAATTTCATATAGAATTATAATAAGAAAACACCAGTTACCTTATAGCTTTCGAAAACCAGCGATTATTTTCAAACTACGCCCACGCAAATATGTATTAGCTCTCTTAATCAAGATTTTCTTTCGTTATACTTTCCACAATTTTTATTAGAAAGTAAATACGTAGGTATGGTTATTGCAAAAGTTGAGAAAAATTACATTTCTTGCTTTAATTTAATTATCGAGAAGAATAGCAGAAGTTCCAAGGTAATTCCAAATAAACCAAATACAAGTTCTAAGTCTGTCTGGTGTCGGTAACGAACACAAACTGTTTTACAAACTACAATTAGATGATAACAATAATATTGTGTCTATAATTATACTCATCAAGTACAAAACTACTGCAATACTTGGAAAGTTCTAATAAATTAGAAACAATTTCAACAGTGAAGACAATTAGCAACTTCAAGCTTCTGCAGCCGTTCCCTGACATTTCCTAATTGGATTCATACCGTGAGCATGATCTGCAGCAATGTTGAGTTCCCTTAGAATTTCCTTATGGACTTTACAACTTCCCTAATTGTTCCTGCAAACTTAATTCCGGGACAATTTCTGACCTCCTACAATTTTAATGCAAGAAAAGGGCTCACAAAACGAAGCAAAGGGAGACCAAATCAAAGCAATTCGTTTTTGGGTCAAGGTGTGATACAATGAAATTTCCAATTTAATTATGAGCAGAGATGCTGGCTCACAGATGGGGGTAAGTTTTACTTATTCGTAGAAAGAAAGGTTAGGTTTGTATTGTGCCTTATTATTTTTCTGGAATTTAATTAAGCAAGGTAAAAGCAGCTTTCCTTCTTCGCTTTATTTCACAACTAGACCAGGTTGTAGAACACCTTCCATTTTTAAGACCCATAAACTGCCAACAATGTTTAAAACTTTCCCGGTAACTATTTGCCATTCACCCTGTTTCTTTGCTGAAAAACAAAGCTATAACTTCCAAGCAACTGACTACCAGAACATAGTATCTTATATAATATATAGCTAAGAAACTTTTCTGGAGCAACAAAAAACCTCATTAGAGCGACAGGGGCTGAAGGGACGATGTATTTTTAATTTGCATCCTTCAGTCCCGACCATTTGATGCCTGCTCTCCCACCGAATTAGCGTACTTTACTCTAAAGAATCCCTCAGCTCTTAGTGGATTCCAGAGCTCCTTTTTATTTGGCAAAGTCGCATCCCTTCATTCCACATACAATACCCAACATTTCGACACGACAACATCTTCAATGGAATTTTCACGGACTTTGTGAAAATGTTTAGCGAGTACTTAGAAAGTCAAGAAAGAGTTGAACGTTTTTACGGCTTTACAGCAGTTTAATTAAAGAGATCAGCGTCGGTTTTAAATTTATGTTCTTAACTTTCGAGGATTACTCTCTGATTCTATAAAGACGAAGTTACTTTAGTTAGTTAGGTTCATTTGTGGTATAAATCTCTTTTGTCGAAAACATTTGCAGCTTTGCAATTTGTCGTCCAGCTAGATATCAGTTAGTCTTTTAATTAAGATATTTTTAGACTTAAACTGCATTGCAAGGAAATTGTTCGCATTAATTTTCTAGAGTCCGCGACTTTCTATTTCGTGTGCTTGGTGTATATTTTAATAAAATATATATTTTACCTTTGTTTAGCACAATATACTACATGTTTAAAATATTTAACCACCATACATATAATTTCTACTTCGCTAAAGAATACGCGCTAGAATTTTTTAAATCAGTATAGGTACTTCAAAAAGGCAAAGAAGAGGTTTTCAATTCACTTTCATCAGTACATATTCTTTTAATGTATGTTCATGCATAACTTCATATGGAAGCAAAGATTGTAATGATTCTGTTTTGTTTCAATTAATTCACTCCTCCGTGGGTCCGTGTGAAATTGAATTAATACTGGACCTCCGAAGGAGGAATTTCTCAATCGCTAAATACCTCATACCACATTTAGGTTACACCAATTCAAATGATTCTTTTTGCTTTATAGAAATAATATTTTCATCTCATCAGGACTATGAAATTGGAACAGATTATGAAACTTTTTAACAGGTGATATTACTGGTACAGTGATTAATTAATTCAGTATTTTCCGACTTCAAAAGAATAAATTGTAAACAACTGCACAGATTATATACGAATATAATGGATTTAAAGATTTAGCGAAGGAAAACATTTTATATTCATATACCTACTAGATAATAACCTTCGTCCTTTTCCTTTCATATAAAATCGAAAATATATGCAATAAGACGACTAGATTATTTTTAGTTAAATTTTGTATTTGAGCAAACCTTATTTTCATGGAAACCCCTTGAGTACGTAAATTCTTTTCTATAAAAGTAACTCGTTTCAAAAAACCTTTTTTTTTTTATATAAAAATACTAGCTGGCCCGGCAGACCTTGTTTTGCCTTTTCCGGTGGGTAGCGCGATGAGTTTGATTTGGTTAAAGTCCTTCTATAAGAAAGTCTAGACAGAAGAGGTGGTTGGCGCGATTGGAGAATAGGTAAACCCCTACCTACCAAGCTTAGTTGAAATCGCAGAAGCTTTAAAATTTGCCAGTCCGAATTCGTAAATTCTGAGAGTTGGTTTGAATTCATCGACCCCGAAAACCACTAAGCACCAAGTTTGATGGAAATCGTATAAACTTTCAATTTTTGATGCCCATATCGACGAAAAATTCTTATACATATGTATGTTTTATCTATACATTATTTGTCCGCGGGGAAATGTCAATTTTAAACAAATATTAACATCGCGTCGGGCAAGATGAATTATGGGACACCTACAGCACACACAGCACAATGAAAATAAAATCAAAATTATGACACAAACAACTAAATTATATGAAAATTAAGCACACAATATTGCGTAGTTTTCTTTGTATCACAGCACAATGAAAATAAAATCAAAATATACTAAATTTCAGTGCCTGACAATGTTGGCATACTGTAATACTTATGGAACTTAAAAATGAATTACAACCCTTTTTCTACAGAAAATCTTTAAATTTGCAATAAAAAATATTGACGATCACTTATCAAGATAAAAACTATCCTATCTTTTAAGTTGGACCAAACAATACACATTTACAAAATTTCGAATTCGATTCAGCGGTTTCGGAGATTAGCGTAAACGCACATCGTGACACGAGATTTTTATATAAAAAGATGATCTAAAAGCTACCATATTTTTATAATTTTAAGTTTATATGCCATGTGTCATTCGCAATGCGTCATTTGTGCTTGCCTAAGTAAAGTACTCACACTGTAAAATTAACGTTAATAAATAATTCTTTTACAAGAAGTAATAATCATCTCTGCAGAAATTTCTAAAATGTAAATGAGCGGCGCATTTCCTTACTGAAGTGGATATTCAGCTTACTTAATAATTAAAAACTTAACTATACCAAAAACCGGGTTAATAATTCACATTTACAATTGAAAGTAATTAATTCTGCGACTTCAGAAATATACGGCAAAACAGAAATTAGCAAACAAATAGAATATTCCTTGGAGATCAAAAGTATGAGGAGAGCAGAATAATTTCCCCAAGGCTGATTTGAATTGCATAAAGTTGGCGCCGTATGTATGTAAAATATGCCCAACTCTATTTGAAATCGTGCCAACTTTTAATCCTCAGAAGAAAATTACTCCTGCTTCAGAATCACTTCTCTTTTGTCTGCGAGGAATTAATTTTATTAGATTCACGGCTTCACCTAGTGCCTATCTGCCTATCCAAATCGGTGGCTCTGGTGTACGTTGAATTTAAATGAAAATTGGAGACCTTTCGAGCGTTTGATGAACATCCAGACATTTTTCGTTTTATTTTCTTTTCACTATATTTTTTTTTTTGTACTTTTCTCAGTTGTAATGGAATTACCCTTGCTAGTCGTGGGATGACATCTACTTTGGTTGAACTCATTTAAATGATTTAAAAGGGCATTCTAGGGTTTGGGCTAATTTAGTCAAAAAACCCAAGAAACCTCTTTTAGACCGATCTAATTTATTCTTTTACATCTTTTTGATCTTTTCTCACCAAAAACAAGAGAGTAGCATCTTCGTAAATGTATTGATTCTAACGGCTATGTATTCGTTTGAATTTCTTACATGTGCAGATGTAAAATTTGAGTTATTATAGCAAGAGGTAAAAGATTTTAGTAGATAAATTGGATGAATATTATTCTCGCGTCTCATAAATTAAAATATAATTAGCAAAAGGGTATCTGATTTGTTTCTAGGCCTCCGACCGTAGACATTGTGTAATGGATATAAAGCACAGTATAAATATAAACCCTCCACTGTTTCGTTCATTAGAAGTCCAGCTAATTAAAAGGCCCCGTAGTAAGCGTAAAAATCCCTTAATGTCAGGCTACCCTTAGGCCACCGGTCGGCGCTGGGCACTTTTATCCAATTTTCTTGCCTTCTTTCAAAGGGCACGTTATCTGAGATAAGCATTATATTCTTAATCACTTCCTGTTTCCCAGGGAGCAATTCATGGCATTCACTGCCATACCAGAAAAAAAGATTCCCAGGCTGGAGCTGAAGGTTGGTTAATTTCACTCTGACGGGAGGACAGTAGATTAGGCAGTAATGGGGCAGTTTTACTCAGCTAAAAGGAGTTAAATGGCACAAATTACATGAACACTCTGCATGCTTGGGGGTGCAATAACGAAATGAATGTGCGCTGTAACTCAAGGGCTTTAAATTAATACAGCGCACTCGCTGTAATTCCGGAAGCGAGCCTATAACAGGTAGTGACGTGATATTAACCTGGCAACTAGACGAAATAGCTGCCATTTGTTCTAATTAAGACGACACTTATGCTACTTCTAATTAGTTTTGTTTACCAACAGCCAACTGTTGAGCTCTCTTTCAGGACGATTGACGTCCCTTCAAGGTATTCCTTGTTTACCCAACAAATGGGGCACAACTGTGCTTGCTCCGAATGTTTCCCCGGAAACCAACAAAGGCTATTGTATTTTATGGCAATTCCATTCCGAATTGACCATTTATCACTTCAGGATATCGGGTGCACGCTACATTAAAGCCACCTTATTCGACTCACTTTAAGTAAGAATGTATTGTACACATGTACACGTACAAAAACGACAATTCAATACTAATATCGTCTACGATTTTAATTCATTTTAAATTTATATATGTAGGTATAGCAAATGCATATTAACTTAACTCAAAATTGAATCAAACCATTGGAAAGTGGAACCAAACTCATAGATATTTAATATTGATATTTGCAAACAAATTTTACCTGAGAACAAACATATTTTATTTTTATTATTTTTTTTTATATCCACAAATAGGTTTAAGAAATTAATAATTCAAGACAATGGGCGAATGATATAAAAAGATTTTTTTTGTAAAACTTTTAGGAAATATATCACATTCACGTTTGTAGTAGATAAACGAAGAACAATTATACATTAACCCTTTTGGTAAAATTTAAAAGTGCAAAAGGCACCATATAATACAGAAAAATCGAAACATCAGTCGGGTTTTAAGTTTAATTTTTTTAAAAAATGAAGTTACATAATATAAATTTTTTGCTTTAATGTTTTGCTATCCCGATTATACATTTCATTTATATGCATGCTTCTTCTTCAAGTATTTAGAATACTTGAGTAAAAAATTGGCGATATTAATTTTCCCACAGAAATTTATATCCCTTTTCTATGCATCCTGCTGAAATATTTTATCTGCCAACCCCAGATGGGTACTTCGTTCATTTAATCCCCATTCATCGTGGAACCAAATGCATTGCATTTTGTGAAACTCGAAGGAATTTTAAGTGCACCCCATACCTTTACCATGCCATGAAGCCCATGTGTCCCTGATGTCCAAATCCGATCCCGGCGCAGCAAGCTTTTGCCTGTGATATTTACCATACCTCGTCTAGCCCCACAGGAACTCCGGACATAATCCGATTTCAAGAACCTTTAGAACCCATGGAATTTTGCGTGGTTCAGTGCGGCGGTTCGTGTTTCGTGGCTGGATTACTGCGACGGAGCTTGACAAAGGGCGAACCGTGAAAACAATTCCATGGACCGAATGGAGTCCACCATTCCGTCCGATTGCACTAGGCAGAGATAAAAGGATGATATTTATGTGGTGCAACACTGCATTCCTTCCCTTGTGTGCATCATTTCCCAATCATCCCTTCCAGGCCCTTTCTCCTGTAATTATAGAGATGTTTTCACAAGTTCTAGAATTTCCTTGTAACAGTAAGCTCGGATTTTTGCCAATCTGCCCATGCATGAACTACTTTCGAAATCCGTAAGCCCTTTTCGAGCAAATCCTTTGTAATTGCCGCGCAATTGTTTCACTTCGACTGGCTGGCGGGTAGAGGGACCAAACGATGAATATAATTTTCCGTTTTCAGACCTTTCCACTTGCAGGAGACGTGCCTCTTTCTTTGTTGCTCCCCAAGGGGGAGCGGACCGCTTTGCATTCGGGCTTCTTTAAAAAAAAATTCAGATTTTTTTTATCCCCAGCCCCAGTCCTCTAGGCCTCCAATTTACGAATTCGTTTCGAGGTTTAGCCCAACGACGACGGTAGTTGGGGAATCTTTAAATCCATCCTTCCCTTGCCTACAGAGGATAGGAAACTTTTTTACCTAGAGGCAAACAACTAAAAGGTTTCCTGGAGCAAGTGGAGAAAGATATTTGCTCCAGGACGAGTTCTCTCTTATGTTTGTCTTTTCGAGCAGTAGGAACGATGTGGTGAATGATGTTTTGGCAGTAATTCATGGAAAATGACCTTTCGTTTGCACGGCGAACGGGCAGTTTTGTTGGCTTTGAAAATTAGACCATACGTTTCTTTGCGCCTCTTTCAAAACTCCCCCCGCTGTTGGGGCGCTTATTTGATTACCCCAAGTTTTCTGTGCTTGTTTAATGAAATTTCGTTATGATTTTTCCCAGAAAACACTTCAAGCGTTTGGGAGTTTCGTCTAGAATTGATTAGCTCCATTGTTATTTTGCTTTGAATAATATTTTTACTTGTGTTTCTGATTCCCATGATGTTTCGTGATCGATTTGCAAATAAAAGTTTTATAGAAGTTTGGATTCACAAGTACTGAGGTCTACCAACTATTGATTTATGAAATTGGCGAATGTAATTTAATTAATACCCTTCTATATAAATACGATACCAAGAACCATAAGAAGATATATACATAAATCACATCCTTGATTTTTATGCCTATTGCACATAAACACATATGTAGGGGAGAGCGGGGCTGAAAGTGCCGGGGGTAAATTGTGCCGACGCGAATATCTCGAAAACAGAAAGAGATAGATTTACGATCGTAATGTGTTGCGTAATGCCTAATAGTAGGGCACACGCGGCTGCAATTTTAATTGCGTCAGTGAAGCGGACCGAGTGACAGTGCATGTGAGGGTCCTCCAGCGCCACGTAAGTAAATATTTTCGTTTCGATAGTTTTTGGTCGCAAGTTAGCATTTTTCGTGCTTTTAATATGAGAGTTTTAGTAAAATGTTTGTTATTTATCCTAGTTTATTATGCAGTGTAATTTTAATGCTTTGAGCAGAGTGATTTTGATATGTGAGACAAAATATCACACTCTCATAAGTGGGGTAAAATGTGCCGTTCATGTGGGGCTGCTTGTGCCGCGGCACAACCAACCCCTAAACAACCTTTATTGTTTCAATATTGTTTATGTTTACGCGAGCACTTATGAAAGAAAGAAAATACTTTTTGACATGATACTTCATACCTACTGCATTTATTGCCTTTGACAGAATGAGGACATGCAAGCGAAAAACTCAAAGGGGAACTACGTCTCAGGATCTTTTACAAAGGGCTGCTGATGCAGTCATCAACGATGGACGTAAATTAAAAGCTGTTGCACGTGAATTAGAAATTTGTCACACAACACTACAACGCTATGTCAAAAAAATTAAAAGTGGACTTACTCCTGCGGTTGGATACAAACCAAGACTAGTGTTTAATGAGGAACAAGAGGCATTACTGTCGAAGTACATCTTAAAAAGCGCTTATTATTATAATATAATTATAAAGTAAAGTAACAGAGTTCTTTCCAGAGTTATTAGCTTATTGATCAGTCTCTTGAGTCTTTTTAAGAAAGTTGTTTATAATAGGTACTATGTATTATAATAAAAAAAAAAAAACAAATTACCTTTACTTATGTAATTATTTCAAACATAAAAGCATATTTTTAATCAATAGTTTGTACTGGTTTTTATGAAAATGAGATCAATTATTAAAAATATTTAATTTTTTTAAATTTAAGAGAAATCTTTATTATTTTTTGTGATATAGTCCTTAGAGACTGATATTTTTAATAATTGATCTCATTTGCATAAAAACCAGTACAAACTATTGATTAAAAATATGCTTTTATGTTTGAAATAATTGCATAAGTAAAGGTAATTTGTTTTTTTTTTTTTATTATAATACATAGTATTATAAACAACTAAATTTTAAAAACTGTTGATTTATAGTAAAAAGTATAATGAATAAATATATTATTATAAAATTGATGTGTTTTAAATTCTAAATTAGTTTTCATTCATGTAAAAGACCTAGCATTATCAACGGCGCAACCGACCTCAGCTACGGCACAACTTGCCCCAAAGTGGGGTTGGTAGTGCCTTGCCGCCGCTGTATAAAAAAATCACTTCTTCTTAAAAACTATTAAAAATGTGCAAAATCTGTAGGTAAATTCGTATTATAGACTAAATTTGGCTTAGGATGAACCACTACTTTCAGACATAGTACTTGTTTTATCCGAATCATACAAGGATTTGTCAAAATCGGCACTTTCAGCCCCGCTCTCCCCTACATGACTGATAAATCATTTCCTAAAAATGGATATATCATCCTGGGAAACATTCTTTTTCTCTTCCTTTTCTGCATAAAAAGCAATATTAGAAATATTATCTTGAGAAATAAACGAAAAGAAAAACAAAACAAAATGATAGTTGTGCGATAAGTTTTGAATAACCCAAGGTCGGGAAACAAGTTAAAAAGTTACGAAAAATAAAACTGTTAATTAAATGCAGTATCTGTCTAACCTAGCCTTTTTATGTGTAAATATACAAAATGCAAACAAATCGAAAATATCCCTAATATTTAAATAAAATTTAAAGACGGGCATAAAAGGTTAGAGATTTTTCTCCTTTTAACGTAAAATTGTGGACTAATTTCCAAACGTCTCATTCATCATGATTAAAAGAGTAATTTAATTTATTAAAGACGTAAGCAAAAATTTTCATTTGCCTCTACAAATAGTCCATTGGGTTGCAAATGCTGGAAGATAATTGTGACATCAAAATCACAATAATTTTTAGTAGGATTTAAACAGAAATTTTTCCTTTTCCCTTTTTATGGAGAAAACAGATTAATTAAATAAAATATTTTTTTTTGCTATTGCTGAAGCTAGTGATACATTATACAAAACTGGTATACATTCCTTTGTAGTATGTATGTATACCCGACCTTTTGAATTACTATTAATTCTTATGTTTAAAAAAAAAACTTACTTTTCATCAATATTCTGCTGAGGAAAAAACATAAGATAAAGGCTAAATAAAATTATTTATCTCCACAATTACTGAAACTATGTTTTGCGGCTCTTTTCAAATCACTATTAAGAGATAGCGACGTGGTGTTGATTAAAGGTCACAAGTGAACGATTTTATGCTCAATTCGCACGGGAAGGGATACTCAATCATTGAGACACTTCCGGAAAAGATACCAATGGACACTGTGGTTCCGCACAGGATAACATTCGTTTTCTGATCCTGCCCTTCACCCAACTACATATTCAATGAGGATGCCCACAGGAACGAAGGCTGTTTACCAAATATCAAGCTAACCAGATTTACAGAGGACAATGTATTCTTTGAGTATTTTAAGATACATATATGTAAAGGGATCATTTAGATTTTTTTTAACTACAAGCACTTGGAGGTGGAAAGAGTTGTGATATTTCTGGGTGAAAAAATTTAAAATATGCGATTTGAAAATTGTTGCCATATAACGAAATGTAAATGTTTAATATATTTATTTAATTTAAAGAGAATTTTCAATTGCGATAAAATCATTTAATTAACTAGCTTTGTGGTATTTAGTTTCATGGGCCAGGAGTATTCTTACTTCTAAATTTTCACAACACTTCTACCTTTCTATTATTTTAATATAAACCAATTCAAGTCTTTTAGAGCCATGTCTTTTTGCCATTTACGATCTATCCAAAGTCTCTCAGAGTACCATACATATATCTATTCTTCCTCATTCATGTAGGATCGTTTGCACAATATTATGTACATGTAGAGTAGAGTACTATTCCTTTCGAAGTGCCTATATCATAATATTAAAAGGATTGAAAGGCTTGGCCTGCCATGCCATTTTGGAGGCACACCATCATGTAAACGGTAACATTGTGTACCTAGGTGCCTGATAAAATACAGAACAGAGTTTACCCCCTTCCTGGGATTCAGAATCCTTTTAAAATGTGCTCTACCTTAACATCACGCATTAAAAGAAGTGATATAATATCTCTTCTTGCACATCGACGCGCAGGTTGAGCACACAAACCATTTATTAAAATTGCCAAAACACCTGTTGTGCTTTAGTCACTTTCAGCCCCTTCAATAGTCATGAAAACAATGAGAGCGGAGAATGGCGGGAATATCAAAATGCTTTGTCGTATCCAAGATGCGGTAGACATTAGGTAGTCAGTCCTGATCCGAAGCCGAACGCACCCAAAAAGGAGCAATTCCAGACTTCTATAGTCTTCTTCGCTTATCTTCAAGGACAAACTGCGAAATTAGTATTAAGCCTTGCGTTTTCTTCCGGCATCAACATGAAAGGGGGCGGCAAGGCGACTCCTTAAAGGAGTTGTTGCGAAGATAACATTTTTAGAACAGGATAATTTCCCTGTTTTTGGGAGCGGTACACAAAGATTTTCATGTTAATTCAGGGAGAAGATTTGGAAACAAGGGATCCAAAACGAGCGGTTTGTAGTTGAGATACATATTATACCTACCCGTTTTATAGCGGGTGCGTAAAGTTCATCTTACTGTAGGGATATAAAAGAGCACAATTCATCCTAGGGAATGGACGCTTTGTGCCACCAGAACTAAGGGAGAATAATTGCCCCAACGGTTTACAGCATTTTTCTCGACCATTATCCAGAGACTCGTTTATTCCCTAGGAAGCGGTATATGCTGTTCTGAAAATGACAATATAATATTTCTGAAGTCAAAATGAAATATTTCCCCGTAAAGCGTTTTTAAAGCCAACATTAGCAAATAAAATATAAAATATAGTGTCTTCAAACAATAGTAAAAGAATAATGGTTACCAAGAAATTACCATTCCAACAAATAAAAACACATCTTTATTTAAAAAATTGTTTTCGAATGACCAATTCTTGTAAATTCTAAATTCTATCAAAAAATTCAATATACTTTTGCAAATATGAACTGCAGTATGGCATACTTTTTGCAGCCAAATTGTTAGTGAAATTTTAAAGAACAGCCTCATGAGGTTTTTTTTTTGTACAACTTTTCCTTCACATGTTATATTATTAAAATTCAACAAAATATTATTTTCCTAAAACAATATATTTTAAGCTGTATAGAATAAAGTAAGACATTCTAAACTCTTAAACTTAACATCTACTCTGTAAACTGCATAATGTTATGATAATAAATAATAAAATAAATAAAATAATAAATAAATTTTAAAGAACAGATTTAGCTAAGAAATTATATGTAATTTTGGCTTAAAACTTTTCTACAAAATTGATGATCCTAAAGTCCTAATTTTCTGATTTTCCACTTATAAACATGCTATTTGATTTGTAAACTATACTTTGAATAGATACGTTGTCCCTAGTGGACATGATCATTAATCAAAAACATAATCATTCGTATTAAAGTAACCTTGAAATTGAGTTATAAAACGACTTTAAAAGCAACACCAACCAGAATGCAATATTATTCATAATTGAAATTTCTCCTCCACTCTATCTAGACCGAATTAAAATTCTTACAAATAATTCACAACATCCTGCGGGAGAAAGTTATCAAAAATGATAGCATTATTTCGGTCCCCTGGACAATGCACGACTATGCTGTGGCTCGGCCTGAATTTAATTTAAACATGAGTGCCGAAAGACAAAAACTGGCAAGGGCAAAATGCAGGAATGAGAAAACGAAGGCTAAAAAATTTATGTGAGTGCTGTAAAACAGTGGCTCTGAAACGAAACCCACCAGGTTGTGTTGCATATCAGCTGTACAGGAGCATTATTTGCCACAGCATGAGCAACTCCAGGGCCATTTACAGCACACAGAGGCAGATACCCTGCAATATCCTCCTGGGTAATTACAGTTGAAATGACCTCCAGCTTAAATGTACGAACTTCGGACTGAATTCGGTGTGGACTTTATGGGTAGTGTTCTACTTGAAGCGACCTACCTTTACAGCGAAGGTGGAGCGAAGGGCTGAGGGATGATCATTTAATGATAGGGTGCGGAGCGGACCAACACCAACCTGGTGCTCCAGATAACCCTTGAGGGACTGTAGCCATGCCATTGGGACTCTGTGATACTCGTTTCATATTTATTGAATCATACCAAATTTATCAGTGGAGTAGCGTTGCGAGTAGTAAATTACTTAATAGCGGACGATCCTACCGCGCCTTACCTAATTTCTCTTTATCTCAATCAAGTTCACCTATTACTGTTAAATACAGCAACAGTACAGTACTGTAACTTTTTTTTTTTTGCACCAAAATTAAGCTCTATTATTTGAAAAAGAAACGTCTTTGCAAAAGTCTCACTAAAGCAAATATATTTGTAATTTGTTATTTGTATTCATCACTTCGTTCCGTTTAATTTCGCCCTAGAGCACTTCGGTGCGAAGAAAATGAATGGAAGTGCTCGAATACCTGATGAATGACTGCACGCATGTGTGATTTTCCCAAATCAAGCCCAACGTAATTAGGCAGTAGGCGCTTCTTTCAGGTAAAAGCCCACAGCCACAAACGGCTAGTTCTACAGAATCATTATCTCAGAAATTGTGTTATTACTAGAGATCTAAAAATACTAAAAATTAGTATACTTGTAGTACACTATAATATATTATAATATATACTTTAATTCATACATTTGATATTTTTCATGGTACGATTAAGGATTTAAATTAGTGATTATATATTATATTATAGTATTATACCAGGGGCGGCTCTACCTTAGGGGCTAGTGGGGCTTAGCCCCACCATAAATTTCTCAAACAAAATTGTATTAAAAATTCGAGTTTAAAGAAAGCGTCTTAAAATGTTATTGCAGTTTTGTTGTCAAAGGTATTAAGAGAACATCGTATATTCCATGCAGCTACAATAAGAAAGGGCTAAAGAGAACGAGCCCCAAGCCAACAATAATAAGCGAGAACAAGCTGCTAAGTCTTGTTCTCCTGACAACCTTAGTTTTATTTCTCTTCCTTTCCGTTGCGTTTCTATGCGTGGAGGGCTCAAACAAATTAGCCCTGCCAAAACCTTCTGCATTTACAAGCCGTGAACTGGCTCGGCGCACACACAGTTGCTTCTCTCTTACATAAATTTTAGATATTTCTCTTCTCGCTGAGTGTCTTTCAAAGCGCAGGGGGCTGAAATTTTCTAGCCCCGCGGATGAGAGAGATTTAAATGTGTGTGCTAGCTATCCTCTAACACTGGTAACCGATTTGGCGTGCACAGATAGCTGTGAAAGAGGCTGTTAGGGGCTAACGTAAGATAGCCCCGAAGGATTTGAGTCGATGAACTCATATGCATACAGTCTACGTCCCTATAAGAAATCTCGTATTTTCTAATTTAAGGGGGATAGCCACTGTGACGGCCGAAAAAATGAGTGATTTTCAATAAATTTTTTGACCGGGTAAATAAAGGACTTTTTGGATCGGTTTTTTTTTATTTTATTAAGTACTTGGATGTGTAATGTTTCATCAAATTTTTATTAAAAAATATTGAATAGTTTTAATAATGTATGTAAAGGATGCCGTAGAGCTCTAAAAAAAATTCCCCCTCCATGGTCGCATCCATTTTTCAAAAGCCGGTGATGTGAGAAAAAAAAAAAATTGCGTTATAATCTGTATGAATGTAGTTATCGTTGTACATAGCCGTTTTTTTTTTATTTTGATTTTTCACAAAATGGCGACCGATTGAAAAAATTTTCATTTTTTCGACTGTTTTTTTTGGTTTTCAAACAGTTTAAAAAATAGTAAAAAGCAAAATTTTCCAAATCGGCTACGCTTAACCTTAGCCACTACTAAGACGAACGAAACAAAAAAAAAATTAAAATCGGTTAAGAATTGTCCGAGTTTTCGATGCGACCAGTTTGAAAAAAGTCGTTTCGAGAAAAATGCGTTTAAAGTTTTTAATCCATTTCTCTCGCAATGCAATCATGTATCTTTTAAAATTTTCATACCAATATTAAACTGTCGAGTCCTGGACCTTTTGATCTGCAATTTTGTACAAATATTCTTTAATATATTAACTTTGATTTAAGACAAAAGAAAAAAAAAATTTTTTTTGGATTCGTCACAGTGGCTATCCCTTAAACACTTTCTCCTGAAATGTAAAACTCCTTTTAGGGAAACCGAACACTTCAATTCGGTTAACGCCCTGAGTGCGGTACCTCTTGGGTAGAGCGGAAACCTGCATGAGTTCATTATATTACTTTTGGTTTTTTTTTCAGTAGTTAGCCCCACCAAGGATAATTTCCACGAGCCGCCACTGTATTATACTATGTATATTCTTTTTTAAGTCGTTTTTTACTTTTGCCTATATATATTACATCTTGCATTTGGTATACTTCGTTAATCGTTATATGAATCTCTGAAACTTCCAATTGGGTACATTCATATTATTTTTTTGAATCTCATATTTAAAAATTTAATCCCTGTTTTAATTCGCTACTTATGGGTTATATCCGCCAATTACCTGCAATTTGAATTGTACTTTTGATTAGGTTTAGAAAAATAAATAATAGGTCGTAAACTGAAGTAAGGAGATAATGAGGTCCGCAATGATTATGTTGAATTTGAAAATAAAGCAAAGCGCTAGTACAGTAGAACGCCGATTATCCGAATTAATTGGGACCGGGGTCGATTCGGATAATCGAAAATTCGGATAATCGGACATAGACTGGTAATAAAGAAAAACGACCTGTCACACATAGAATAAACTTTAAACAAAACAAAAATTACATATGTTACTTGGTTTTAATTTTTTATATTACGCTTAGGACCGATTCGGATAATTGGCGATTCGGTTAATCGGCGTTCGGATAATCGGCGTTCTACTGTACTTTTAAAATTTAAAATTTAAACTGCAATAACTTTGTTTTTCTTTTACTAAAATAATGGCACGTCTATCATATCCGAGGTTTTTCGATTTGAGAACGGTCCGCTCTTAAAGCAAAAAGAATATAGAAATGCATTTGAACAACTTATTACTATATTTACTGCATTTTGTATAAAGAGAAATCTCAGTTAACAGAAAGTTTAAAAGCAAAATTTTAATTCTAATGACATTTGGTTTGTATGTACATAGTTATTGTGGTAAATGGGACAAAAGAGTTGCACTATTTTTATGAATATCTCGAAAACAATGGGAAGTGGATTTTTTTCATTAACTTTTCCAAAATCCCCAAAACAAATGTTTGGATAAAGAAAAAATCAAAAACCAAACCAAGAATGACATTATTAAATAACACGACCAGATAATTTGTGGTTTTTCAGTTTTTCAGATGCTTTGCTCACTGAAAATGATACATATGTGTATAATTTTAATACTTTCTTACATACAAGATCTGTTTAAATATGCTGAATCTTTACATTTAAAAAATGTAAGCTTGCGACCTGCGGTTTTTCACTCTTTTGAGCCTGAAAAGCCTAAATACAGTTTTGGTCAAAATTAAAAAAAAAAATTATATATTTTATTGGACCCAGCCCTGCACAATAATCCAAAAGCCCAAACACGGCCAACTTCGCATCTGTTTACATCTCCAGAACGCAAATCGTTTGTGAAGTCAGTGTTTTACCGGGAATTGTTCCGCTGAAGAAGTTGCATATCATGAAAACAGAGCCTAATAGCGCACCGATATTATTAAAATATGAATCCGTATTATCCTTCCGACACTTGCTATTACTCGAGGCACCAAAAAAATAATATCCCTAAACACGTCGTGAACAAGCACTTCGAAAAGAAGTTCCGATACGTGAACGCCAACTGGGAGCTGCCGCCTCTAAGTGAATTCTTCACGCAGGAGTACGCCATCGATGAGTTCCAGCAGCTGAAGATTAAACTAAACGAAGTAAAAAGCAAGCTGAATGATTATCCGATTGAAAATTGGAGCTCGCACACAGACAGGAGGAATCCGGCCGGAAAAGTGACCGGCTACCTCAAGAACAAGGTGAATGCGGAGTTTGTCACCCAAGGCTGGAGTAAGTTTTTCGAGTGTCTTCACCAGTACCCTCTTGCGGCTGACGCAAAGCTTTGCTCTGTCCATCTTTGCGAAGCGCCCGGCGCTTTTATCGCCGCTCTGAACCATTATATGCGGAGCACTTACAGCAATATTGATGTAAATTAGCCTATAACCCTTCAGTCTGAAGGTATTCACATAAATTCTTTTTAGTGGAACTGGCTATCCACCACCCTCAATCCATACTATGAGGGCAACGCGCTGAGCAACATGGTTACGGACGACCGGTTCATCCTGCATACCTTGGACAAATGGATGTTTGGAACTGATTTCACCGGGAATATTATGAGCAGGGAGAACATTGAGGACATGGCCCGACTTTCAAAGGAAATGGGGAAAGTCACCCTGGTTACAGCGGATGGTTCAATCGATTGTATGGAAAACCCCGAGAGCCAAGAGGAAATCGTCTTCCCCTTGCACTACGCGGAAATATGTGCAGCACTGAGAATATTATCAGAGGGCGGTTCCCTTGTGGTCAAGATGTTCACATTGTTCGAATCATCCTCAATCTCCCTCATGTTCCTATTAAACTGCCTCTTCCAAGATGTCCATGTCTACAAGCCTGCGACATCGAAAAGTGGCAACTCTGAGGCTTACGTTATCTGCCTAGGACTTAATAAAAACGTGCCAGCATTTGACGATATTATCCAGAAAATAATGGAGAAAGTTGGCCAGCCAGACATTCCACCGCTCTTCTCCAAGGAGTGCATCCCCGAAAAGTTTATCGCCCAGCATGGGGATTGTGTGCGCTTCTTTATGAACCTCCAAACGGAGATGATTGAGTCGAACATTGCTGCTTTTGAGGCTGATGATCCCAGCGATATCCAATTTTGCCAAACCTTGCGAAGTTTAGTCAGCGAAAGATACGTTAGACGCTTCAAAGTACGCAGGCTGCCTGTTGAAAAAACGATTCTCTTTGAGAGGCACGCTACTGTGCACTACGAATTTCACAGGAAAGTGCACCGAGGCTCCTACACAGAAAGGTGTCAGGTGAAGATCATGAGCTTGGAGGAGAAAATAGCAATTTTAAGAAATCAGCTCGATGAACTTTTGGAACAGCTATCGTGGCCTTATGAGGATCGTGCCGAAAACCTCGGAGAAGATGAAAGGGATCTCAAAATTAACATCTATCTTGGCAAGCCTATTTCAAAAGTGTATAGCAGCCTGTTTGCTAACTTACACCTAATGCACTTGAGGAGCAAAATTTCCTCGATTGGTATGGATATTACTACCCTTTCCTGCCATAAATCACGCTGCCAAATTACGTCTTTAATCACGAACCAGTCCACAGAAGTGGCTCCTATGGAGATCGAGAACGGTACTGATCGTGAGAGGATGTTTGTCCAATCAATAATATCACGATGCCTGGAGATAGATGCTACACGTGTTGTCTTTAAAAACGTCCTCTTTTTGACCCATTTTCTGGTCTCCATTGTCAGGCACATGTGGGCTAATGTTTTCCAAAAATTAACCATAACTTCGGATCATGAGGTGATCCTGGAGGGACTCAAAAGCGACGGTAAGGTGAAGTTGCAGGAGCTTAAAATGATTTTAAGCGTTCCCGAGATGAAGAATGTCCTGTGTCTTGTTAACATTAAGGAGCTGCACAAGAATTCTTTCAGCAGCGCTATTATAAACCACAACAACGCCCTGTTGCTCTCTACGTCCCGGGAGAACTTGATGACTGTGCTTATTTTAACTCAGAGCATAGGATAATAAAGATGGCTAAGTTACAATTTAAAAACCCTTCTTTTCTTTCTGGGCTTTATTGTGTTAATATATTTAAAAACAATTGAAAATATCCGCTAAAATGCTTTAAAAGTCGCATGGGCTAAAAAAAATTCTAACCAGATTTTGAGTCAGCCTCAGTCGTTTTTTGCACGACTTGAATCATCTTCCGGTCTTTCTTTTTTTAAATCATTTCCCGGATTTCCTATAAGAATCAAACGCACTACTCATCACTGGCAATAGTTCAATTTCTCGCCCTACTGTGTATAACAATTATTGAAGAAATATTTGACGTTTCTCCGTAGAAGTAAACATGGCGATTTGACACACTGGAGGTGTAATATCGAACGAGCGAGTGGGATTTGTTAATTCATATCGAGTTAATAACGCTAGAATAATTCGCAAAGTGATTGTAGTTACTAAGATGTGAATATTGAGTATATTTTTAAAATCATAAATAAAGTGAATTTGTGCGCGTCGCGCTTTTTTTATGGCAGAAGGAAGCCGAAGTTGCTCACCAAGGCCCCAGATAAAGCTAAAAATTTCCTAACACGAGAGCTGTTGTTCCAATTTTTTGGGTACGTTGGGGCTTTATTCCCACGTTTTCGACCAATTACCAAATTTATATTTAGAATTTTTGGTTAAATATAGCGCAAAATAAACAAGTTCGCAGGCCGAACATTGCGCTGCACCTCACACTGCCCAATGCACCAGGAGAAAAAAAATCTCAATCGGGGTGAATAGTGGAAGAGTTGACGGAAGTCGGGCGACTATTGATTTGTTCTGTTGCAAAGTTGGGGCACACCGCAGCTCCCGTGAGGAGCCAGCCAGTTGCAAGAAGACTTATGAAGTACGGTGCGACAAAAGTGCATTTCGTCCAGCCACGGCACAATCGAACCCTTCCCGTAATTAAAGCAAGATCCGCACACTATTCCCGGAAATGAGTGTCATTCACCTCCTCGCAGAAAGTGTCAGAGTGCTCTGATTTTGCGGTGACATCCTAAGGAATCCGTAAGTCTCAAAATAGTTATCGCAGAGGAGAAAACACGCCGCATTTAATTATGTCGAGTAAAAGTGAAAAATACGCGTGAAAATCGCGTTCGGTTGCTGCTGCGTGTGCTGTGCCTGCCATTCATTAAACTTCCTACTACAAGGCCGACAGTTTTCCGGCAGTTCTCGTTTGCGCACAGTTGCTCTGTTTTGATATCTTCCCGACCAGCCCCGTTCTGGTCCTCCCAAGAAACTCGTTTTATTGTTCGAAACCAGCGAGCAAATTTCAATGCCACTAGCGGGTGACTAAGATTTTATGGTGCCGATAACTATCAACGCCAACGGTATCAGCTTACTTGCTCGTGAGTGAAGCGATTGCCTGTGGATTGAATTCTAAGTACCTCACCTCTACCCCACCTCAAGTATCGCATTCACCTTAGATAAAATTCATAGATTACATGTTTTGGTTCAACAGTAGTAAGGCAAAACAGTGATCGTGCAGGGAACCCCCTGATATTATTTCCTCTATATGTACTTTGAAGACCTTTCACCTTTTATCAGCATTTTGAAGTATGCAATACAATTAGCTCATCGAAAAATTTTGACTTTCGAAAAACCAACAAGTTAAAAACAACCTAATCGTTTAGAATGTGTGAACAAGATTAAGTTAAAGATATTTTGGAGCAAAAGCAATTGCAGGCCAAACAATCTAAGGCGCTTATAATCAATTTTTTAGGTGCAGGTTGTTGAAGGAAGACCTATGAGTAATCTCAACGATACATGTTTCCATAAAGTGTCAGCTATAAATAGAATACTCCACTTTAGCTCTTACGAATTTCTTATTAGCAACGCATTCAACTGCCCTATTTATTTATCTCTTGCAATTAGTCATATTAGAACAATGAAAGAAATTTTCACAAACTAATCTAAATGCTATTTTGTGAAAACAACAACAATAAAACTTTCCCAATTTATAAAATTTTATTTAAGAGGATATTTTAATGGTCCTAGTGTAGCGGTTTACATACCAAGTCGAAATTTTTTTCATTTGAATTCTCTACAAGTAAATGTTATCAATAATATGTATGTATATATGCAGGTATTTACTGCATTTCGTAATACATTAAGTTAGGGAACTGGGGAACTATGATATCTAAAGATTGAATACATAGACCAACCAAATCCAAAATTTTAATATTGTAAAAACGGAAATGTAATCCTATCTCGCCTACCATGAGAGGAGTGTCTGTTCAAAAGGGTCTATTTCCACCATAAGCAAACTTTACAAAAATCAATAAAAACGTATGTGATCACTATTTATTTTTAATTAAAAATAATTCAATTCCAATAGAAATAGCCCTCCGTCAAACTTTATTGACTAATCCAGGCCAATATGGGAAACAGCACTTTTTGATGAAAAATATTAAACGTAGTTCAACTGCCAAAGTTAAATCAAGGAAACAACTCCTTTTAATTGGGACAATAAATATAAGACTACTATTAGTAAGAAACTAGGCATAGATCAAAAGTAATGACAGTTTTATGTAGGATTAGTAGTAAAAAGATATTTCTTGCGCATTATAATAAGTGGGATGTAAGAAAACTATGCAATTATATCTACAATCTTTGAACGAGTGCATTTTTAAACCCTATATGTTAATTATACTATGTATACCATACCATACCATACATATATCGCGATCAGGATATCTGTTCCACTATGTTAAGTTTAACACTTAATTTAATTAAAAAAAAAAACAATAAACGGAGATTTCATGAAAAAAGTGAGATAATGCCAATTAATTTCGCATACATAAATGGGCACATAGATTTCGTAATTCAAGTCACTATCATTGGAAAGGAGATTTTTATACCTTTAGGGCTGTTTCACACGAGGAAATTCCCGCAGCAACTTAGCCATTGCTTTTCATAGAACGAAAGAAAAAAATCGTGGCTCAGAACAGATAATTTTACGACCTCGACAGTCAGAACAAGAATTCTATGAAGCCGTCGTGAACAAGAAGCAGCCGCAAACTAGTTTTTAGTCCCAGCGAATTCGCAAAAGAATAAACCCTTTGTTTTAGAGCATGTTTTTCTTTTCGTCCTATCAAAAAAATTGGTAAAGTCGTGGCAGGAGTTCTCCCTCGTGTGAAGCGGCCCTTAACCAGTACATTACTTTGAATGCTCGAGAAATTAAACACCGAATTCTTTAAATAGTACATTGTTCACCTAGGCAACAAAATAGGACATTTTTACCCAGGCAAAAATGTCATATTTTGTTCCCGAGATGAACATATTTATTTTTATTATACCACCGCCGAAAGTTCGGGTTTTGTCCCTGTTTTACCCGGAACATTTACTAAGTGTGTGCAACTAGAGAGAAAATAAATATGTTTTTCATGTTAATGTTAAATAGCTGGTGTTTTCCTTTTGCTCTAATGACTTTTGTGACACCATTCATACAGCATTCAAACAATAAATCTGTTCAAAGAATTGGTATATTTTAAAAGTCTATAATCTATATGTCCGATTAACAACAATTTATAAAATTGTTATTTAGCCAAATGAAACTCATTATTTCTAAATTATGATATGGTATTTCCAATTTTGCACTTAAATATTACTTTCTTTTATAAAAGAACTTAAAGAAAATAAAAACGTCTTTTACAGAAATAGATGCCAGAGAAAAATCGTTGCGATTTCTTTCCAAGCTTAAACACAATGCATAAAATATTGGCACATGTAATTTCTGGTGCATAAAGCAGAATAACATTTTCTGAATGACCATAGTCTCGTCGCAACAATTTCCTTGAAATCCTCCTTTAATTTAAAAGAGCGCATAAACTGCCAGCATTGCGCCATTGATTATTATAACAGACGACCTTGGCGGGGGTATTAAAAAAAATGCAATTCAGCAATTTGTTTCATTGCTAAATTACTTAAACGAATATTTTCTGTGCCTTTTTCTCCCTTACTTGACCCTCAGATAATGAAGGATAAGAAGTTGTTGGGATGCCACACATTTTCCGTCGATGTTAAAATATCTCGGAGTGTAATTGTGATTAATTTTCTCTAATACTTTTCCAGGAAAATAATCCTAAAATTGTGCCCCTATACGCGACAAAATGTCTGACTTCGTACCTAGGGATATCCTTCCCGATTTGTGGGAAGAGATCCTCCAAAGACACTGGACATTCTTAGAGACTGAGGAAAGTATGCAAAAGCTTGAAGAAAGAAAAAAACTGGAAGGTAAAAGTTATTGAAATTTTACCAAAGCAAGAAGGCCTTAACCACATCTTATTATCAGGATGCCTCAAGGAATTTTTATGCATTGTTCCACACGATAGAAAGTTCTTTTTACCTGAAACTGCTCACGTCCTAAAGAAATCAATCAAGGAAATGGACGATTTCTCAGCCTACAAAGCGATGATTGGATTTGAATCGATTAGCCAGTACGCGAACAACCTTTTCACAAAACCTTGGAGAAAGGAGTATCGGGTGATTAAGGTAATACTTTGATAATTAAATTCTTCGTTTCGACTTGAAACTAACTTTTGTGCAACTACAATTCAGATGTATTCCGGCTTCTACCAGCACGAAATAAAATCAAACTTGATCGACGCGGATAAGTTGTTTGAAGCAATGGGCTACCGCCAGCTGCCTAATCAAATCCTGATGCTGGACGGACCCATTTGCCCGGATCAAGTCACGAACGTATCAAGAGATGCGATGGCAGCATATGTTGAATGCCAGGTAAGTTGGTCTAATTTTGCTTGCATACGAAACAATTTTCTTAAGGCGCTCGGTTACAGATCATGAAGCAAATTTTCTCTGGCCTTACATCACATCAATTATCATGTTCCTGGTTAGATGTGTTCAATTTCCGAGAATCACACATTGGTATTGTTTCCAATGGTTCTCTTTTTCTCTAAACTAACTTTAACTGTATTGAAGGTGGAGCTTCCCAGGCTGTTAAGTCAATTGCATACGCTATACAGGAAAGAAGGTTTAGGAAGGAAAAATTGAACTCGGGTAAGTGTAATAACTTTTATCTACTTTTTGTGCACTACGTAGAGAATATTATCTCGACCCCTTTTTAAGACACCGGCATTTTCAGAAATCACTTTCTAGAGTAGCGATAATCAACCAAAAGTTAGTTTTTTAAAAATCATAAATCCAGATAGTATAATACGTTAAATTATGTTTTTAATTTTTAAATCAACTTTGAAATTTCACACATTGTGCACACTGTTCAATAGGTATAAGAAAAACATAAAGATTGTTATTCTAAAGCTAAAATTGTTATTTATTTATTTTATTTTTTTTATTATTTCTATTATTTATAAACATTCAACTTTCTAAGTCAAATAGTTCTTAAAGCACAATATTATTGTTGACGTTAAGCGCAGTAGTTTTTTTTTTCTTTTGAAATGAAAATTTTAACTTTGTCACTTCTGCGAATTTTGGTAGTCATGTTCTTGGAAAATACAAACTTTAAGAAAATACAATTAACCTTTCATAAGCTTCGTGGAGTCTCAAAGGTCCGACATATTTCTTGTTGAGGCAAAAGAACGTTATTTAGTTCACTCATTTATTTTTTACATAAATTAATAAATAAATAAATAAATAAATTTATTTTTTATTTTTTTAATAACCCTTTTTTGGTCACAATATAGCTAACTGCGAATATTTCAAAATATTTTAAAATAATATTTATTTTTTCACAAACCGCCAGACTAACCGAGTAATTTTTTTTGCCAAGCTTGCGTAAGGTTAAAAATATACCCGTCGCGGTGGTAATCCTCCTTAATACCTACCGAACAGTAATTACAATTTTTGAAATCTTGATTGATCCAGCTTTAATTAAATAAATAGAAATGTAATTTTAAAGTTACTTTTAACACAAACACAACTCTTTGAACATTAATAGTAAATCATTTTTTGTAAAAGACAATTGCCGGGATCGCGGGATTGTATTCTCTATCACTATGTTAGCAAGTTGTACTGAAGATAAAAAATCTTTCCTAGAAACTTGTTACGCAACAATACAGCACCCTCAGCAACCATCACTGACTACGTGTCCCTCTTGCGCCCACACGTGTCACACACAAATTCCTCCAATGGGAAATCCCTGCAGCGTTCATCACATGGCACCGCAGCAGACCTACGCCGGGATTTGTAGCATGCACCCCTCGCAAACACAGAACCTTTATATGCACAATAGTGTACCCGTACCAATGCACTACAAACCGCAATACAGTGCGCCCCAAATGTCGCACTCAAAGTCACTAGAGCACTACGCAGAGCATGTTGTGCCTGCTGGGGCACTACCTCACCGGCATTCGTTCGATCAGCCATACGATGGCACCTATGATTGCGTCGATGGCATGCAAAATTGCAATTTCAACGCCTATAATCACCCATACAATGTTTCAGGCAATAGATATCCTCTACCTTACAATATATCTGCTCAGCTAAATAATCAACTCACTGGCTGTGGAAGTGCCGGACACTATCCACCGCCAGCTCCTCCACCACCAGCGATAGCTGCATGTGGACACAAGATAGCTATGCCTCCAGACCAGCTCTATGGAGACTGTAATGGTTACTCAAAGAAACCGCAAGATATTTGCAACTATCACCCGAGCAACCCCAAGGATTTAATTAATTACAGGCAATGCACCTTCAATAGAGCCAACAATGTAAGTTCAGATCAACTAATCGATTTCGATGACCGACCTAACGACATTGGAGGAAGCCACTGTGGACCGGGACATCACAACCGATCACATAATAATAGTTTTGATTACAACGATCGGCAGATATATGACCAACCAACCCCCCGATCAGGTAAGCTGAAACAACCCCAGTACGACGTGCCCCGGTCGCATCACAATATACCGAACCCATCGCCAAAAGATTTGTATAATAGAAATGTAGACAATTCGGATGATATCGATGGCAATTACCTGTACAATAGCGGCCGCAGTGAAAAGAAAACGGCTGCCAAAAGGCCCGTGGACAAATACACTCGTAATGCTGAGATTCTCGAACAGTACGAGAAAATTATTGACAATAATGATACAAAAGGTGCTCTTGACAGTTACGATAGTTTTGAGGATATTCTGGCCGTAGATGGTAGCGACTCAACGCCAAAATCGGTTTCTAACAAAAATCAAGACGGCGTGGGTTCATTCGAATCTTGGGATTATGTATTCCAGAATCTGGAAAAGCACGGCTATACAAAAGATTTGGGGGAGCGGGGTGATCTACTTGTGCAAGGACTTGATCTTGATTCAATGAAAATTAGCGGAGTGGGAGAGAAGCGACGAAGTCGAAATATGGACACTAAACTGAGAACTCCAGCTGATAATGTTAAATCGAAAACGCTGGAGAAAACGGACTTGACGAAGGAGATGAACATCAAGCCGAAAACGGCAGAAAAGTCAATTTTAAAGCATGATGACGATAGTTCCCAAAAGCCGACGATAAAGAGTACAAGCCAAGCACAAAAGATTACAGCGGCGCAATCACAGCAGAAATCAAAGCCTGCTAAGACGGTGAACAATAACTACGACGAGAATCACGGTGTTGAGAAGAGATCATCAATCCGGCCTTCTTCGGTAATTACAACAAAGGCAGTGGTCAACAATGGGACATCAACGCAGCAGCATAGGTCGATCAGCACGAACAGTGGCAGTGGCCGCGCAGTGTCGGCGACAACTTCTACAGCAACACCGGCTCCTAATATACCAACAATAATTGCATCTAGTCCCAATGAGTGGAGCTGCAGATTTTGTACTTACCTGAACCCAGACACACGGCGTATCTGCGAAATGTGCTGCCGAAGTAAAGATTTCATTCTGGACGCTACAAACCCTACTTGTGTTTAGAAAAACTGAGCCCAGTTGCTCACTATTTAATAAAAAAAAAAACACTCCCGTTTTGTGCCTCCTCTAATCATATTATTAAAGAAAAATTTGGTTATTGATAACACCAAAGTATTTATAGAGACGGACGGATTTCGACGATTTTTACTGTTTGTTGTTTTAAACTAATACTAGTTGTTGCTTCTCCTCCTTACGATTACGTTCGCCTTCAGTGGGACCATCCCAGGTCCCCTTCTTTGTTGTCCCTTGACTGGGAAGTTAAAAATAAATTGTAAAAAAAAGAAAAAAAAAACACTAAGTGATTCCGAGAATTTAAGAGAAACTACTTCGTAGAACTTAGACAAAAGTATTTAATTTTTTTGTTTATATTTATGCAATTTACAAATAAATTTCAGTTTTTTTTAAGTTTTAACAGAAGTTTTGCAGTGGTTTCAGCGTAAATATTCAATGCTCTTTTCTATGTGCTGTCCATTACACTTCTAGTAATTGAATGCTTTTGAGATAAAATAAACTACATTATTACTAAACCTCCCAAACAGGTGCAGCTAAAAAAATGACACAAATTACTGAATAAATAGGGAAATGTACCCGTCAAACACATACACGTCTTAGCTGAGACGCCCTATATAATTTTTATTTTTCATAAGTTTAAAGCTTAAAATTAGTTTCCAAATCATAAGCTCACGAGGTGTCCATGGCTGTTTAAAAAAACAAAGGGAATCTTTCTAACTCAGCAGTAACGCGAGGGAATCAAATGTGTTATCCTCAGTCTGAGGAATGTTGGAGCATTTTCCGGGAAGCTGACGATTTTCAAACCAATTTCATATAATTTCTTTCGATCTGCTTCTTTTTTTTTTGTCTGCGTGGAAAACGTAGTCGTACATATACTAAATGAACAAGAAAATGAAGAATCTGATTTTTTAAAAATTATTATCAGCCCCTTGTGGTTTGCGTAGAATTTCAAATTTTACAAAGGGCAACGTCCACTTTGCGATCAAACTTAAATATGTATATCATTATTAAAGAATTTTTCCATAAATTGCTAAATTGTGAACTCCTAGACGAAAATTCCCCATCACGTTACTTTTTTGAGAAAAATAGGTTTGAAAAGTATAAAAGACATTATTTGAGATTTTAAAAATCATTAAAAACTAACTGATGGTTATAGGAACTTGTAAGTGAGTTAGCTAAAAGTTTGAACCTTTACATCAAAATACGAAAGGCTGCAACGCTTTTCTAAATAGAAGAGTAATATTTTTTGATCCAGGCTTTAATCTGAATTATGTTCCGACCTTTTTTAATTTTCAAAAATATCTAAACTACGGTTTTCTATACTTAGTTTTTTCAAAACTGTAATATAATGGAAACATGCGAATTCGTAAGGTTCGGAGAAAACCTATGAAAATGATTTATCACTTTTACAGCTGTTGCAAAAATATTTAACTTGCTGCTTAGTTTTATTTTGCCCACATGGATATCATCAGAATAAGTGAAAATGTTTACGAGAGCACGCGCGTACAAATATCTCTAAACTGCAAAATTTCCGTTTACCATTGATTTTGCTCCTTTATTTCATTTATTTATTTTTTAACATCAGTTTGAACTAAAAGAACTAATTCTAAAGACAACTTAAATACAAAATTACAAGAAAAAAATTAATAAGCAAAATGTTTCGACTCAAAGTTTCTAAAATTTTAATGAAAACCTTTTAAGAAAAAAAAACACTATCCAAGTCTAGAACAAATGAAAGAGAATTGAATATAAGAAAAAGACGTAAAGTGAAGACAAGACAAAGATAACTTTTAATCTCTAGCATTATTCACATTAAACCTCATGTAATAGGAGAAGGTTCTTAGGCATGTTAAATGTTTTGCCCTTTTAAAGTAAACGACAACAAATATATGGAAAACAAGAAATTTTTAAAGAGCGATTGATGTCAAAGAGATGAGATAATCAAGATTTCGCGGGATTGGGTGCTACTCTTTATATCAGTCCTACCACTGAATGGTTACGAGTGCTGTAGTTATTCAGTTGTTTACTTTTGTGCATATTTAGTACTTTTCCTTTATTTAGTCAAAATTAATTAAAAGATTTTAGTGTGCGCTTGAGGCACCAGCTAGTTACTTATGCTTCTTAGGTCAGACTTTGGCGAACGATAAAAATTTTTTAGAATGTTACTTTTGAGCCGAATAGAATTGAGTAATGAATGCAATCGTATTTTCTAATTGGAAATGTAAATTTATTTTCTTTACGAGGATATATTGATGATGATTCTAAAACACCTTGTTATTGTGACTATTTTTTAAATATATAACCTTGTTACATAGTGTACAACTTATTCAAGTCTACCGACTCACTTCTTTAAGGACGCCAGGACTAGAAATGAACAAAAAAAAAACTAAGACAAGAATTTATATTTGTATATTAAAGGCGCAGTGATTTTACCGACTTTTATTCACGTTTTGTTCAAATACCTTTTTGCCGTAATCCGTTTATCTGTTGTGCTAATTAAGAGATGATATATTTCTAAAGGTAAGATTAAAAAATAATTATTTACACTCCCTGAACAAGGGGCTACAAATTAATTTTTACGACCTAATCTTCAGATAGGAATAATTTGCTTAAGAACTGAAAAAAACTCCTTCTGGAACGAAAATAAGAAATTTTTTTTAGACTACATCAAGACCATATATCGCGAGTGAGTTTGTGTGGTTGAATAAACCTGAGAAGAAATTACCACCCCTTGAAAGGCAATAAAATTCAATTTGAGTTTTTCCAGAAGATATAGAGGCAAGTACATATACATATGATTTTATATTTGCAGGACAACTTCTGAGATTTAAATATCTTTAGCCATGAAGAAAAAAAATAAATACATATGTATATGTAGTTTCACAATTTCCATTTTCAAAACAGATACGAATTTTTTAAAGAAAAAATTGATGAAAAGTAAAACAAATGCTTATTTTGCTGTTTTCACAAATAATGGAGCGTCAGAAAAGCTCAAAACAACATTCAAATGAAAACTTCGACCCTAATCTGCAGTTCTAAAATAAGATTTACAACAATCTTTGTCTATTCTATTGTATGAAATAAATTCGCTTTTGAAAAAGCTGAGGGTGGTATGTGCTTGTATACGAAAATATACTCAAAAATCTGAAAGTAGAAAGAATTTCGAATAGTGCGGTTCAAATTCAAAAATGTCCTGTAAAGTGTAGAGTCAATTAAACCGGTCTAAAACCTACATCCATGTATTTCCTTGGAAAAGAGTATAAGAGAACACACGATTTTTCAACTCTTGGATGTTTTTTAATTTATCACAAGAACTTCTAAAATGACGACTACAACATTCATACTGCCCGAAATAAGGGTTTTCAGGCTTATGGAGATTCAAAACTTTTAACGAATTTTTACGGGAAGCATTCTTCTAGGAACATTTAAATTTTTTGAATCTTACTAAATAGTTCCAAGATCAGAACGAGGACAGTAATTATTATGTTCAATAATACGAAGCAATTTTCTATTCTATTAGATGTAAAAAAGTTTTAGTTAGAAACATTTCGTATTTATTTTTCTTAATAGAGTCCTGACATTTACCACAGAAATTTGATTTTATTGATTATGAATTGAGGTTCTGTTCTATTAATATACAGTGCTCTATTACAATAGACAGAACTAATCACCTTACGGCTGAATTGCGTCCTAAAGAATTTGATTCTCTAGATATAGAAAAATTGTTCTATAACAGCATCTCAATTAACTCTTAAATTTGAACAGGCTGGAACAATTTTTAAAATATACAGATATGCATTTCATCCAGTTTCTTCTACTTCTCTTACTTTCTATTAAATTCAGTCACAAGAGAAGTTACCTTTTACATAACTTCACAAGAAAGTTCTATACCCTCACCTTAATGATAAAAAGCACAAATTCGACTTTCCCTTTCTTTATTGAAGTACAGCTGATACTGTTAATATAATGATTTTCTCGCGAAACTGCGAAATGCAGATATTTTTTTCTTAATTCTTAAAGTCGTAATTAAAACGAAAAATGTCGGCTTCTTTTTCCTACAAATAATGAGCGCCTGCTGGTCGAAAGATGACAAATATTACAACACTTCAACGTTATTCCTGATGTACTGGCTTTGCTGGGTATTACAAAAGTCTTCACTTAACAAGGTGGTAAAGGCGGACTTAGGCTGCGAATGTTGAAAGGAATTTGCTAACAATTTCCTTCAGCTTAGCATCTGTTGACTCAGAGATCTGTCCTTCTTGGGCGATTTGGCCGAGCAGAGTCTGTTCGTTGGTCTTAACATGCTGCAAGAATTCCCTTTCGAACTTTGTGATCTTGGCTGGATCCATTTTGTCCAAATGTCCTCGTACACCGCAGTAGATAACAGCAACCTGACCGCGTGATTAATTAGTATATTGATAGTGCTAAAACAGGGAATATATTTACCTGTTCCTCAATAGCCATGGGGACATACTGGCCCTGTTTCAACAGTTCAGTTAGTCGAACACCACGGTTCAATAGCTGTTGGGTGGCAGCGTCCAAATCTGAACCGAACTGGGCGAAGGCGGCGACCTCACGGTATTGGGCCAATTCCAGCTTCATGGAACCGGCGACCTGCTTCATGGCCTTGGTCTGGGCAGCTGATCCTACACGGGACACAGACAGACCGACGTTGATGGCTGGCCGGATACCTTTGTAGAACAATTCGGTTTCCAAGAAGATTTGGCCATCAGTGATAGAAATGACATTAGTTGGAATGTAAGCTGATACATCACCAGCTTGGGTCTCAATGACTGGCAGAGCTGTTAGGGAGCCGCCGCCCATAGTTGGTGACATTTTAGCGGCACGCTCAAGGAGACGTGAGTGAAGGTAGAATACATCACCAGGGTAGGCCTCACGACCTGGTGGACGACGCAGCAACAGAGACATTTGACGATAGGCTACAGCCTGCTTGGACAAATCGTCGTAGATGATGAGGGCGTGCTTGCCGTTATCACGGAAGAACTCTCCCATAGCACAGCCGGAGTAGGGGGCAAGGTACTGCAGGGGAGCAGCATCAGAGGCAGTGGCTGAGACAATAATGGAGTAGTTCATGGCCCCAGAGTCTGTCAACCTCTTTACGATTTGGGCGACAGTGGACCTCTTCTGACCGATAGCAACGTAAATACAGTACAACTTCTTGGTCTCATCCTGTCCCTCGTTGAAACGTTTCTGGTTGATGATGGTATCGATGGCGAGGGCAGTTTTACTGCAATTGTAAATTTCATTAGTTCAATTGCTAGAGGAGAAAAAAACCAAATTCTTACCCAGTCTGTCTGTCACCAATGATCAATTCACGCTGACCACGACCGATTGGGACAAGGGAATCGACGGCCTTGATACCAGTTTGCATAGGTTCGCGGACAGATACACGTGGAATGATACCAGGAGCCTTGATACCAACACGGAAACGGATCTTTGTATTGATTGGACCCTTACCATCAATGGGGTTACCCAGAGCGTCAACAACACGTCCTAACAGTTGCTCACCGACTGGAACGTCGACAATAGCACCGGTACGCTTGACGATATCGCCCTCCTTGATCAGTTTATCGTTACCGAAGACGACAACACCAACGTTATCGGGCTCCAAATTCAAGGCCATACCCTATTTTAAATTTTATTATAAAATAAATAATGACCAGGATTTAGTGGTTAAATTCTACCTTCAATCCTGAAGAGAATTCCACCATCTCATCGGCTTGGATGTTTTTCAAACCGTAGACACGGGCAATACCGTCACCGATGCTCAGCACACGTCCAGTCTCTTCAAGGTCGACCTTTGGGGCGGCACCCATGATCCTTTCTTCCAAAATTGAGGAAATTTCTGCACTTCGTTGATTGCATGACACGTGAAATTTGCGTGCAACAACAGAGGCAGCTGGATAAGCAGCTTTAACAACCATCTGCGAAAATAAGTGAAATTCAAAAATATTCTTTCCTTTAGATTATAATCGTTACAAATTGAAATCAATTTGTTATTATAGTAGCAATTATTTTGATCAAATTTAAAGTAATTAATACATTGTATTTAACTTACAACTAATAATTCACTACTGTTTTTGTTGTTATTGATAAGGTAAATTTTTGGAAAACAAAAAAACATGAATCCTTTAACTTAAAGTATGCTGAAAACTAGCCAAAAGTAAAACAATGGGGAATGTAATATAATATATTATGTCATTAAAAAGGTCCGACTACTAACTTTCCTCGGAAATTGGGTAAAACTATATTCTACATAAAAGTTTCATATCGTTCAATTTTTGATTTGCTATTATATCTTATTTTATAGTATAGATTTTATTTATTTTTCTTAACTTCCTTAATGCCCACGAGTCAAAATGACATTTTGAAACCCATCTTCGAGTTTAAAATCTATTCAATTTTAAACTTCGTTTCTTCCGGCAATCAATAGCTGGTTCTTGATGAAGTTAACATGGGAGTCTTTTGTTGATCACATCTCTGAACAAATGCATTTATATAAAAATGCTTTTCAGTCTAAAACTCATAAACTAATAGTTTAGGAATAAGTTTTTAATATACGATGAATTAATTTTTAATTAGCAATTATGCGAAGCTTTTAGGATTTAGGTCAGGTTGATCTAATTTTTAAATGTATTGCATGGAGCTAAGTTGCAGACGAATCGAGACTATTTCTTTTAAGCTTACAAGAGCAAATCCACTTTGAACTTGTACTGATAATATGAGCCTTCTGCAGGTGAGGTAACCTCAAATCTTCAGAGAACTCCTTTTGCATTTAAATTGATTTTCAAATATTTCAGTGAGAAAATTAAGAACTTTTGATTTCATGTAAAGTTGCACAATTTTGCGGGCACTCCTCTGAAATGGCCCGTTTTTTTTAAAGGAACATCACATGTTACATAATGGCTGCGGCTTGATCCAAGTTGCGTAACTATTCTCACTAAAATCCGTTGATTTTGCACAGAAGCAGCGGAAACGAATCGGAGCAGAAGATAATCCCAGAATTGCTTACGATCCCAGATTTTTGGGGCCCATTACTCCCATTTAGAAAATTGCAGAGTGGCCAGCGGCCAGACAACTGTCATCGATTTTCCGGCAGGAATTGACCCAAAAATTCGTGAATTTAAAGAAAATGTTTATACCTGTGATGCAGCCTTTGGTAGGCTCCTGGCCACAGAGGTTGCCAAACGTGCAGAAAGAAGCGACATTTTTCCTAGTTTTATAACTTGTATTAACACTGCTGTGGACTTTTACAAAGATGGATGCCGAACCGACCAACCACACTCGCCGCAAGATATTTGGACTTGGTGATGTGAAAATTTTCTTGTAGAACACTTTACATAAAATGAGGTAAACGTCAAACATCTAGTACAATTTTATGTTTTTTCTGTATAACAGTTTTAAGAAAACTGCATATTTTGAAATTGAATTTTAATTAATACTTAAAAATAATGAGTGAATATTTTAATATCTTTTAAGAAAAACAATGCCAAAAGTCATTTACCGTCAGAACTCTAATTGTTTAACTGAAATATAGGACAAGCAAAAAATAATGAGTTGTGAACCTACCCTTATCTCATCTCCTATTACTGCAAAACAGCGCGCTACTACGTTTGCGCGCTTCGACTATCCGCTTTTTCGCAACTGCCCTCTTTTCGAAAACAAATTCAACGGTGTTTTATGTCGAGCAGTCGGTGTGAGGAGTTTTTCTTCTGTAAATTAAGGAGGCGTACGAAGGCATTTTATTTGTTAAACAATTGTTATTTGTTCGTTTACGTTTATTTATTTTATATAACGTGGTAAAGTAGCATTAAAGTTAAAGAAATGGCTACACAATCTCGAATTCCAAAAATCGACGAGGTTTGTTCAGTTCTGCGCGCGCCCATTCTAACGGGATCATTTTAATACAAGAATTTCTTTTAACAGAATAATGGAGAGAAAGTTAAAAAGTTACAAATTAGAAAGGTGGGCTCAACCGGAGTGGAAGGCAAACGTGCCGCTTTGGGGGAATTGGGCAATAGGGCTGCGCCGAAAAATGTCGACGCTACCAAGGAGAAGTAAGTTCGCGTCCCGTTAGGAATCTGAAAACGGTTTTTAAATCTTCTCTCTTCACAGCATCAAGGAATTTAAATATGGGTTCAAAAATACAAAAGCTCGCGTCGATACCTACTGGAAAAAGGCGCCAGTTGCGACGAAGCCAGCCATCAAAATTGAGGCGAGGAGCACAGCTGCAGACTTGCACCACGCCAAATTGACCGAGGTGTCTGCCCTAAAAAAGACGACTGTTGCTATTAAAGCAGCTAACATTGAAAGTAAAATTGCCACGAATAAAGGTAAAATTCAATACTTGTAAATGTTTAGTTAAGATATCCCATTGAATTGTACAGCTAAAGTAATCAAACCTGAAAATATCAAGATCGGCAATGCGATCCGCCGCGAGGACAGCAATTTGTCTAGAAGGTCTTTGACGAAACTTAAGGCCGCCTTGTCTAAGGACACTAAGAGTAAAACAGAGAAAGCTGAAACTAAGGTGAAAGAGGCCAAGGAGCAGCAAGGAGAGAAAGTACAAATCCAACTAAAAATTGTTAGTGTGCAATCGCATTCCGAGAAACTATTAAACGAGGTAAAAATGGCTGTATTTATCTTTTAGACGGATTTTTATCTTGTTCTGAATTCTCTTTGCAGGTAGAAAACATTGATATAGATGACGTTGCAAATCCCGTCTTAGTCTCAGAATATGTTAATGATATATATTCGTATCTGTACCACTTAGAAGTGGAGTTTCCTGTAATGGAAAACCATCTTAAAAACCAGAAAGAGGTATTTATAACAACTTGGTTCGATTTTAAATTATCTACTTCTTTCTACTGATAATACTCAACGATTTTTAATTGTTTATGAGGAATTAATATATTTTTTTTTTCTTTTCTTTTTAACTTTCCCACTACTGTTAGTTTAGGCTTCAAGTTTTAAAAACTCTATAAGTTTTTGTTATTTTGTCCAATCAGTAAAGCATCAGATTCCAAACAGGTTCTTTAGTCACTTTATTTTTTCCAGGTCACTCCACGAATGAGAGCAGTACTCATCGACTGGTTAAATGAAGTTCACTATCAATTCCACTTAATGGCTGAAACATTTCACATGACTGTGGGAATTATCGACAGATATTTACAAGTATTTATTCCTTTAAAAGATTTAAAATTGATATACTGTAGCACTTCTTGCTTGTAGAATGTGGGCAATACACCCCGAGAACATCTTCAACTTGTTGGAGTAACAGCACTTTTCATAGCTGCAAAGTATGAAGAATTGTATCCCCCGGAGATCCGCGATTTTGTTTACATTACAGACGATACGTACACAAAAGAACAAATTCTTGCAATGGAGAAAAAAATCATGAAGTCACTAGACTTTCAGCTGGGCAGACCTCTTTCCATCCACTTCCTGCGACGCTATTCAAAAGCAGGAAAAGCTGTAGACTGCCATCACCTTTTGAGCAAGTATTTCCTCGAATTAGCAACTGTTGAATATTCAATGGCTTACTATAAGCCATCAGAGGTATCTCTTTTATCTTTATTTAGATACCGTTTACCTACATCTTTATTATAAATTTTCTAGATCGCAGCATCTTCTTTATTTCTGTCTCTCAAACTCCTCAAAACTTCAACTGACAAAATGAATAAGTTCTGGACACCAACTCTAGAATTTTACTCCCGATACAGCGCGGAGCATCTAATGCCTATTGTAAAGCAGCTTGCGGAAATTGTAAAGAATGCACCAACAGCAAAGCTGCGGGCTGTCTACAACAAATACCAGTCATCAAAATTCGAAAGAATATCAACTAAATCGGAGTTGACGGGACCGGTGATAGAGAAACTATGTGCTCGCAGTGATTCATGTTAATCCACACGTTGTTAGGGAGGACTCATGCATGCGGTATTCTAGATTTAAATTTTACAATTCGATGGAAACTTAATCTGAAGCAAAAAGCTGAATTTAGGGTATTGAGGGCTTTTTACTTGCATTTGTTCATTTATGTGATTTGCTTTTAATACATACTGACTTATTAAACAATTCTTCTTTCCCCCGGTTTAAATGATTCCTTTTATTATAATTAGTAATTATTATTCGTGCAAGTTAAGTAAGATTAGTATAAATTCACAACTCGATGTATATAGCAAGCAAATAGACGATAAATTGGTTTGCTTACTACTAGAGTTGATATGATTATATTTTTTTAGACAATTAAAGTACCACAATAAATGCTAAGATGCAAACTAGAATTTTCAAGTGTGGGATGGGCGATACGTTTACAAAAAAAAAAATTTTAATGTGTTTGCGGTTTTTTAGCCTGGTTTGTTCTAAATATACTTTGCCGACGGAGTTTAGAGTAATATAATATCGGTTACTGCTGAAATTTGACGCAGTTTTATAATAGAAGTCATTTGTCCGTATTTATTGCCGGTGAAAGAATTTCGGAAGTTTTTGGCAAATTGAGAACTAATTTTTTTGTTTACATATCGTGTGCAGAGTCATTTAAAAGTTTGGTTTAGGGATTCAAAAAAATATTTTTTTCTTTTTTAACCCGAATTAGTTTTTGACTTATACCCAAAAACATGCGAAAAAATATAATTTTCTCTTATCTCCGAAATTTGAAAACAAAAAAAACTAAAATAATTCATATTAATAAGATGAAGGGCTCAGGGCAAGAACAACTTTTGTCACATTTGTAATTTTTTTCAATTGGCAATGCAGTCTGAATGGTTATACCTGTCGCTATGTTCTGTCAAACACAACAGGGCAATAACATCCATAGTCTCCGAGCTTTCATGCCTTTAAAATATCGATATAGGGAAAAAACACAATGTCCGGACCGTTCAGGAAAAAAACAATGTTGTCCGTGGTCGTGTCATTAGGTGACAAAAGTGGTTCTTCCCCTGAGCCTTTCAGATATAAATATTGCAGGAAAAATAAAACGAAGTTCCAAATATTCATAGTTTCCGACGAAAATAAATAAATGTTATTTCTCTGTACGGAATCCTACCTGACTTGTACTTGGGTAGTTTGTTTGTAAATACGAAACCTTAAATTCCCTACAATTTTGAATATAATTAAACTTAGCCGGATTCTATGATATGGGGCTTATACTTTACAAGACTCGTTTTAAAGTTAAATGCAAAAATGTTTATAATATAGCATAAAAGCCCTCAAGTAATTAGCTGACGTCACAAAAACAACAAAAGATCATGTGAAATTGTAAAACACTCTCTTCGTGAATAATATTTAATTTCACAAATCATAAATAATTCATAGATACAATACAAACTATATTTAACTATACTCAATCTTACGACTCGATCAGTTCTTCAATTGACACATGAATAGGATTCGTAAATTCGATGTTATCCTGGGTAAGAAACGGTTCTATGTAAAAAAAATATCTTCAGTTACTTTTCTAAAAACATATCTAGTTTAATCATACCACTAGCATTTATATGAAATCTCAGGTTCTCGACGATGGTGTCCAAAAACTGCTGAGTAATACGTTCTGTGATATTCACCGGGGTGTAATATAAGTAGCTTCTCTTGATTCTGTCTGTTTCTGCTTGTCTTTTGCTTCGATAAAGTGCTAAACTTATATAGGACTGCGTCAGGGGGAGATCGTTGCGGCCAAACTCCTAATTAATTTTAAATTTAATTTTCTTAGTGTGTTTATGCATGGAATTTAAAATATTAGAATATTTACAAGGCATTTTCCATTGACGCAATACCGTTCCTCCCTCACAGAGCAACGCGTTCCGAACGGAAATAGGCCATAATCGCCATTTACTAGATAAAACCTATGCAGCAAATATTCGTCCTGGCAAGCGACTCTACAACTTCTGTCTGGATCCTGGACACTGGGCGATATTTGCATTCCATATCCAGAAAGTCCGCGAACTTTTAGCTTGTACTTTGAGCAAATGTTTTCAGCAAACTCATTAGACGTTGGCATTCTATCACAGGGCTGCATGGAGATAAATAATATATAAAGTCAATATGTTTTAAATTTAGCCTTTTCACGGCACAACCGTAACACAATTTTTAAATAAACGCTGAAAAGCTAATTCGGTTATATTTTTAACAAAAAAAGCGTTTTAATGCACATATCTAGACTTTAAAAGTTTTCCAGATTGTAAAATCCCAAGTGGCGTTGGAAAATTAACTTCGGTTTAAACTTACTGCAATTTTTGGAGAGCATAATTGTATATTACTGCTCCCATCTATTTTTGATACAACTACTTGAATCCCTCTAGCTTTATCCATGCAACTATAGTGGCACCCTGATTTAACAATCCAGTTATTTTCTAAATCTGGATCTTTTGCATCAAGGTCCCAGTGCTGGTAGGCTTCCGATTTTCGCCTTATATTGTTATTTGAACCGTGAAAGCTCCTTCCACCATTTTCTAAAAAATATATTATATTAGTATAATGCAAAATACGCAAAAATACTCACCATTTTCAAATTTTGTAGGTGTATCTTTTACACGTATACTCTTGTGATTCCGGTCATTTGCTTGATGAATACTATTCCAGTCTGGCATAACTACATCATCTTCAGTTGATTTCTTAGGGCAAAATGTTGAATCGATTTTGAAATAATTAGAGCTTGAGTTTCCACATGAAAATCTTTCGCAACGTCCATTTATGCAGTAGGCAGTATCGTCAAAATTGTACTTTTTTGATTGGCAAGTTGTACCATCGGGAAATGTCCAACTACGCGATTTTTTACCACTTGCTTTTGTTCGACAGAATACTCTGCATGATTCTTCTATTTTAAAATTAAACAAAGTATAACGTTTAATGAGATTTAGTAGGACTACAAAATTTGTACAGGAAATCAATTCTAAGAGTATTTTTTAAGAATAATTAATCAATTACCAATATCTCCAACATTTTGCAGACCTTCTCCTGTAAGATCGTTATCAAATTTCTTCGCTCTTTCGCATATCTGTGTTGCAAACTCCTCAATAGTCGTCTTCGTTATTGTATAACACTGCTTCGCTATACACGACTCATATTTACGATCTCTTCCCGCACACCTTCGCCTTAAAATTAAATTATTAAAGTTATGATTCTTCGCAAGGATCTAGCAAAATGAAACCTGAAATCTAGACAAGTTCTTGTATACACTTTTAAACCTGTACTCCCTTCCCGTAGTCGACCGGAGGCCCCATAAAGACATCCAGAATCACATTCACTTGGTGATCCCCATTCACTCCATGTAGGAGGCTTAACAATTTTATTGTTTAGTTATGCGATTATTTTATGCTTTAATTCATGCTCACCTTGTTAAAATTATATTCATGCCGTAGGTTTGCCAATTTCTTATCTTCTATAAAATTCACCTTGTCGAATTGTTTCCCAATGCTTACTTGCTTTGAGGCCGAAAACGATTCCATCACAGTTGCTTTTAGTGCGCAAACCCCACTCCGACACCACTTTTAGGACAATTTATGCTTCTATTGAAAAATTAATTAGAAAATCTTTTTACCATCAATTCCCCACAGTCAGTTCCTTCAAGAGCTGGATGCGAAGTCCACGTATATCGATCTCGCTGGCAGTGAAGATCGCGACAGATATCAGCCAGGGGCTGAGTACGAGACCGAACACTGTCCTTCCCGTATTTCAGCATGCACTGTTGATCAGCATCGAAGCGCTCACCTGGAAGGATTCCTTCTGCCGAATGATCTAAGCTGTTTCCAAATTGACCACGATCAAAAAGGCAGTGAGCTTGTGTTGTCCTTTATAGGAAAAATATAAATTAAAGTGTATTGAACTTTTAAAAATATTGTGTTACTCTAAAAAGGTTTCCAAATAACTTCTGCTGCATTTGGACCATGTGATCTTCCCACTTCCGAGAGTAGGTGACATGATGTACAGGCTTGGATCGCAGTTGTTTTCATTGGTATCATGTCGCATTCCGAGGCTAATCAAGAACAGAATTCGCAAAAATAAGGATAATATGATAATTCTGGATTGACTACATACTTATGACCAATTTCATGGGCGACAACGTACACACTCTCAAAGTGTTTTCCTTCGTTAATTGTACACGATGATGTCGAGGTACACATTCCTGCTACAGGGGCCAAACCGACTACTTGGCTGCTTACTTTCCCAGTCTTACCAACTACATACAGGTCCAAACCTATGGAAATTAGGAAATAAGGTAAATTTTGAAGTTTTATTCGTGGATTCGATTCGATTGTAGTTGTGTTCTAAATATAGTATATTCTCAGTTAAATGGTATTTAAGTTAAAATAAGCCAGTGAATTTAAAATTAAAATTAATAAGCAATAAATCCGTGTTAATAGAAGACTACGCATCTGAAAACTATAACAAAAGGAATAAATTCCTTACCTATTTAGAAAAACATGTTGAACATTTACCAATCGATTAAAATAAAGCTCGTTTGAAAGCGATTTCAATAATTCAGTAAAAGAGAATCTTGCTTAACGTTGTACCAAAATGAATATCTTTTATATTCAATTCAACCCATTCAGCCTAAAAAACATACCTGTTAATATCACAGCATGATCATAATGTACAGCATCAGCGTCCGATGTGGGATTCAATTTCCGCTGCCACATGCAAAAATTATTAAGGAATAGGTCAATATCGCTAGATCTTCTCAGCTCTTTAGGGTCGCTGTGTAAAATTTCGAGTCTCTTAAGTACAAAATTGATTTGATGCCCCAAAGACGGGTGATGGTACAACAGCTGAACACCATTGACCATAGCAAGGACGAACCGAATCAAGTGGCTTTCAGTGCTCTTCGGAAAGTTCCTGGCCATGTGCTTGAACAGATCTTTATCGACGAAGATCGCGGTCTCGATGTGCAGCACTTGTGGTACCTTCCACTGTGTTGATATTGATCTTTTGATTCGCGACTCATGGTTCTTTTCGAATATTTGATTAGGGGTTTCTCGGCCGTTGATATCGCTTTCTTGTGGCACACCGCATAGTGGTTTCCCATTTGTGGTATTCCTCAAGTCGGCAGGCTCAAACAGAAGAGATGCATCTGGGTTCCGGCCACTTTGCCTTGAAGTGCTTTCTAGCAGAAACTCATTTCCTGGCTCGAAGATGATGTGGGCATTTCCCCCAAAGCGGTCGGGCAGCGGATGGATGAGGAAGTCCCTCGAGTCGTGCTGGAATATCCCCCGCTGGAAAACCGAAACAAAGAAGCAAATAGGTGAAATGTAACAAAGCCCGCAGTGAATGTCTGTAAGTTACTCACAATGGTCTCGTCGCACAGGTCAAGGGCTGCATTCTCATTGTGGTAAAAGCACTTTTCATAGTCTGTTGCCAATTTATGCGAATTCTCAATGAATTGTGACGAATTTTCATACCTTCGGATCAGAATGAATGCATCGTCTATCAGCTTTGGTGCCCGGTGGAGCTCCAAGTCCACTTGCCTCCCATTATCTGCGGATGGGGCAATAAACGTGAAAATAGGTAATTTATATAAAAGCTTCGGAGGTAATGTACCTTCGAGTTTAACAGACACCAGGCCATCTGCGGAGCGTTTACCTCGATGGTGATTACCTTTGCTGACTTGGACAAGTCTTATGTCGTTCCCTGCGGGATAAAGACAAAGTGAACTCACAATCAGATTAGTACCAAAGAGGAAGGAAATTCACTTTCTGGAATATGGGTGGTGGAGCGAAGGAGCGGTATTAGTTGCGTCATGTAATTTTCTAAAGGTTTCCCACCAGTTGTTTCGATTTCAGGAAGCACGACGACGGGCTCACGAACTTGAACTTAAATTGGCCCACGGTAAGACTATTCAACGGGAAAAGTAAATTCTCTGAGCAATTTTCAAATCGCCCATTTCCGCTTGTAGTTTTGCGCAATTTTTGGGGAGAAAAGAAAAGACTTTTTTTCTTGATTGTTTGAAAATGGTTGAGTTCATGATTCCCCTGAGTAACTCAGGAGAAACTGCAAGTTCTGCGTGGCTGCATTTCGGTAAGTGAACCTGCTGCTTTTTAGATTTGTTTAATAACTTTATTGCTTGTAAGTGAGAGGAACTCGTAACTATTCTATTGTTTTTCCTCTTATTTAAATTTTTGACGCATGGAAGAATTGTCTTAATAAATCATGCAATTTTAAACGAGAGTTGGGATTCCTCTTAATCAGTGCATTGCTCTCGATTAATAAACTTTTATTTTCGACATTCATGAATGAAAAAGCAATAAATCCCCCTAAAGGCGGTACTCGGAAGCGCATTGGTTAAGATCAAAGTTTTACCGCTTTTTAATTTATTTTATGAATTAATGCTTTACAGTAGGTACTTACTTTGCTTGTTTCCGCCGAATAATAAGATCTTTTCGTGTTCCTTCAAGTAATTCTGAATGTTGTTCTCATTTATCTGTAAAAGTAATGAATAAAAAATAAATCTTAAGGAGATTGTTGTTAAAAAATTCATTGTACATTGAGCCCATTTCTTTTTCGTTTAAAAGCAATTGAATGTGGTACGTTATAAATACGAAACACGACTTGCATAGTTTTAAAAATCGGTAGCAAACAGAATCTTTTTATTCATTCTCAAATCTTTTAAGAGATTTTTTTTCGAAAAATTTAAGTTACGGTTACATTATTATATGAACAGACAGAATGAAATCATGTTGATAACGTAACCAACCTATATTTTGTATAAGCCACTGATTGCGCGTTTTCCCTTTTATGTTTCCTATGTCTCTATTTACTGAAACATACGTGAAGTACGCAAATCATCTCATTATCTTCTATAAAAACGTTATTTTCGAAAATTAAAAATGTTTTTTTGAGGTAATCAATTCAGCAAGTATGTATGTGTGCACTTATGTTTAAATTGTTTTCATAAATTAATAAACTAGTTTTAAGAAAATCCTAAAAGTTTAAAATTAGATATCAGCGTCCTCTGAAGACTGCTTTAATTCAAACCCCTTAAAGTTTATAAACATTTAATCATTTACAAATTTTGATAAGAGATTCGAAATGAAGAATCCTAAAAATATCTAAGTATATGGATATTTTCATTTCCTTTTAAGTTAATCCTCAGCATTTCAGAAAGTCTCACATCAAAAGCAAGTACCCATAGGGTACTCTGCATTGTTAATCTAGAAAAAGAATATGAATAAAGAATAAAAATATTATTACTAGAGATATTGAAGTTCTTGACAAAATCATCGCGTATACCATTGTATATGGTCTCGTTACGTGTAGTACGATTAAGAAAACAAACCAAATATATGTAAGTCCTTGCCATTTTGTTAACAATTTTGGCTATCAGTATTAAAAACTTAGCCAATTTGTTACCAAAATAGAGCACAATAATTGCAATATTTATCAGCTAACGTTGTTACAACATTGTTCATAAACCAAAAGTCCCTGTAGTACGCAGTGTGCCCCTGCGTGCAATGGACTTGTGTGCAAATAATTAAAACCAAACCGGCATTCACATCCCACAATTGAGCGCGCAGATAAAAACGAAAGCTGCGTGCGCGTCAATGTCCAATGGCCAGCCAAAATAATTATTTTGTCACCAATTTTTTCTACAAAGCCCGCTCTCCGCCTGGTTAAATAGGCGTAAAGAAGCCTAAAGTTCGCTGGTTCTACCGAAGGCTGCAGAACCCTTCCCCCGGCAGTCGCTCCGTGCCATGATAATTGCAGTCGCTGGATGAAGGCAGTTTAAAGTAACGACCACAATGTCGGGTTTCTTCTTACCCGTTAAACGGTTTTAAATCAATTAACTCTAAGACGGAGTTTATATTACAGAAAACCGTTAATAGAGGTGACGTCAGTATTAACAAATCGGAAGCGCTTATTTGCCAGGGAGGTTTCGCTCTTTAATTCGTTCCAGCTACTTCGCAGAATTCTTGTTGGTGGGTAATAAATCGCTACTTATCAAGATCTTTTATTTAACAATAATGTTTTTTTTTGCGTTTCAGGCGAGGAGTCGCAATTCGTTCTTCAGCTATTTGATGTGGCATTAAAAGCCATAAAGAACTACTTTCCCAATCTTGTTGATGGGTTGCTCACCTGGTTAGGGAGTTCCGCGATACTACTGACTGAGTTTAATTAGCACCACACCACAGCACAGGAGAGGAAGAACATTTGGTGATCTTTTGAATTTAATTTCATACATCGCCGGATATGCAGAGTGGCGACCTGAAGCTGGATGACATTGGGACGAACTCAGGAGACCGTTAAAACATGATCTGCCGGCAGCCATGATCTTCAAAAGATTTATTCTAGAGCAAGTAGAACAGAATTTTAATAACTTCCTACTTTTCCACACCACACTGCCGGTCAGTATTGTTTTTATGGTATACCTAATCTGCTCGTTCTGTTGTTTTTGGAACAGTAATCAGACTATGGTTTTGCAAATGCAGCAAGTTATGAGTTTTTAATAGAATGATTAGCACCTTTCTTTCTCCGTAACAATTCAAAATCAGAATACAATTTAATTTTATGTTGAAGATCCTTATAACTTCTTATTGAATTCGATCTGGCATGCCTTGATTGAAACTAAATTGAATTGAAATTGAATTGCGCTTTTTTTTTATTTATTGAGAACAGGAGAAAATATTGTATTGATTTGAAATCAAAGATTTACTTTACAACTTTCTAACAATAGCATACAAATTTAAAGTTTTTATGAAAGATAGATAGACAGACTAATTGAGGTGATCATACTGTACACGTGCTATGTATGTACTTTTTGTTTCCCTAAAAATTGTTTTGGACCATTCAAAGAACTATTAGTTTAGCCCTCTCCTTCAGTTTAAATTAAACTTTTCTATTTTATTATAATATTAATGAAAGACTAAAACATGCTCTTGCTTTTTTTCTATAATCGATCTTCATTGTTACTCGTCGAATGGTTTTCGTGGAGCCCATATTACAAACGAAAATCGAATTTGTATTACTTAGAATTAAAATTATTGAATTCCATAACTTTGAGTAATTCATTACTAGTGGTGGTTAAAACTGAAAATATTAGTATGTACATATTTAGGAAAGATAAAAGATAAATCTCCAACATTTGCAGAAATAAAATATGTATACAATATAATAACATTTTGTGGAGATTCCTGAAAAGTTTTCAACTAATATATTTTGAATGGCAGATTAATTTTATGATAAGATTAAACTAGATTCAAACTACAGTTTTATTCCTCGGCACATTAGACCTTTTGCTTAAAATCAGTTCAAAAATTTAATAACTTAGAGTAAAACCACAATTAATGTTTATTTGACTGACAGTAAACTTCAAAAATAAACAGACCAACGTCACTAATGGTTTGACACGTAAAATAAGGTTTTTGATAGAAAAATATTTCATGATTCTTACACTAAATATTTGTGCGAAATGGTGCTAACATTAACCATGAAATGATAAAAGTTTGAACCAAAAAACCAGAACTATTTAAGTATGTACATACATATATGCATAATAGAAACTGCTGGTCAGAACTACATATTTTATTATTTATTATTTTAGTAGTTTCTATTACACTACATATATGCATATGTACTTATATAGTTCCGAAATTTAATTGAAATGAGAATGGATGATGAAGTTTATTTGGCTATATTAACATGTTAAAATAGAACAGGTTAGTGTCCTTATCGTATCATAACCATCGACCATTGGAGCAATAACTCAAACAATATATTGAACCAATCGTTCACTTCATCATAGATACACATCAACAACTCCAAGATCGAGATTACGATTAATTTCTTTTATCCAATGAAATGTCATAAAACAATCGCTTCCTTAACTGAACCCTTACTGTAGTTACAACATATGTTTGTACATTCGAAATGGAAAGAAAAATATCAAGCTCCAGCTGGCAAATTAAAAATTTATGTATGAACAATATAACGCGTTATGAAATAATTTCTGCCCTACATTCAACCGGGAAACCTCTTTCGTATCGTGCACCATAAAAATCCACTTAATAACTCACGTGGGTAGGTTCCAGTAGCACCTATTTGCTGAGACAATACATATAAATTGCGTAAGCCCTGAATGAAAGTAAAAAGAACTGGGTGAACTGCAGAAGCTACCTGTGAATGGCGAATATCTTAAAAATGAAAATGAAAACTAAACTAATGAATAATTAATTTCTCTTAATTCGAGACTTTCATTTGTCGAGAAAAGGTAATTACCCTTATTGTATGGATAACCGTTGGCCAACTTGCTTCTCTCTTGAACGAATGCACGCCGTACCTGCAGAGTGCCTGCAATTCTCCGGCAACATCTTCCTTTGAGCAATTCCACACCCGCATAAGGAACTAATTGTTCATTCGCTTATGAATCTTCGGTAATTCAATTTTGTCATTGTTCTTGCAAAAATCTAGCGATTACGATCTAGTGTGAAGGTACGAAGATCGCTAATCGATTTTCCCATTGTTCAAATTCCAAAGGGTAGTGCATCAGGGAATTATGCAAATTTTACAACATGAGACTTGAGCAAGCAATCTCACTTTTCCAATCATTCAAATCGCTGAAGGACGAAACGAAAACCAGTCGGTGGTTTATGAATGCAACCGCATTTGCGCAATCTTCTTGCCAATGAGAATTGGTAAATTTTTAATCCATTCACTTCTAAATCTGGCCACTTCCCCCGCCCCTGCGCTAGAAACTTTCACTAAAAATCGAGCAGAAGTTAGAGCTGTGCTTGCGGGTTCGGAAAACGAAAATTGGTGTAATTTCGGTGCAGAGCAGTGTTCTGTGCAGAGTGAACGAACCATGAACAAATTTTGTTTTCAGAAGATGCTAAACGATGTAATGACCTACAAGAATACTATTAAATCTACTTTTTTTTTTTACACGGTATGGGCTTTTTGATGGTGATATCTTTGAATTGGTAAAGATAAGAGCCTTGAGGTCAATAACACAAGTACAAGGCTTACACTATCTAAGCTGTAAGTTTTCACATTTGAAGATCATAATTTGCAGAACAGTTTTAAGTTTATTTAAAAAAAAAATTTTAATGCTGAAAAAAATCCAGTTTTAAGAACTTTTATTGATACCTTTGACTGCACACATAATGATGGACTATTTGCTGATTTGGATTTATAAGTTAAAGAGTAGGTTCGCAAAATGTATGTTACTATTCAGTTGATTAACACTATTTCTTTCATTCATTTGTGTTTTATGAAGACAGGGCACCTTAAAATTGTGACTATTCTATTCTTGATAAGAAGATTCGAAAAATATCAACCTGCCACAAAATCTCTGAATTAACTGCCTTTTTTGCATGGTCCCTGAGTAACATTGATGACTTCATTTTAAAGCAATAATATTTTCTTTTTCAGATCTTCATCCATATGGTTAAAATGAATCACATTGAGGGGGCATATTTTCAAAAAATATGTTAAAAACAAATTCAAATCAAAAATCAGAATTACGAAGTGATAGGCATTTACATACATAGGAGCTAACTTTTTCAATTGCAATTTTCTCGAGATGGTGGGATTCATAACTCTAGCTAATGTTCGATTTTATAATTTAAAGAACGAAAATTTGGTAATTTCTGTAACTAACGAGTGTAAACGCTTTCATTATTTTAAAAATTACTACTTATCTGAGGCTTCCAATTAAATAAGAAACAACCCAAAATGAAAAAAAAAAACATTTTCTAAAGAAAACGTCTACGCTCAACAAAAACATTATTTACAAGATTGAAAAAAAAAAAAATTATTAAATTTTTGTTTACAGACAAATTAGCAATCCCGCCGATGGACTACTAACTATCACGTTTTTCTGCAAACGATAAATTTTAAACCAATTACTCCCATTTAATTTTAAATTTTTTTGAACAAAGTTTATGTAATATAAGTTCAATGGCCCCTTTTAATCCCGTCACATTGGGGTCCCTTAAGTTTAATATACATATAAATATTGTCTATATTCAAATCAGAGCCGTAGTTATGTAAAGACATTGGCATCTCGGGTTGGGGAACAAGTAACATTTATCGCTTAAGAATTTTTGTTTTCATAATCAAAAGACAATGTTTTATTTTATAATAACCATTAGTTATTGAAAATGAGTTTTTTGATACTTTAAGAGAATAAATTAAAAATCAAGCAATTATATACTTATAAAATTATTGCATACGGGGTTCATGGAGACCCTTAATTTATGTAGACCTCCTGTCCCGGTTTCCTCGTGGTAAGTCCGACTTTTGTAATTTGTAATTTGCAGCTCTGTACAAGGTTACAATAGCTCTTAAATATTTTTTTAACAAAAAATAAAAAAAAAATACAAAGAATATCAATAATTGTTTAATAAATATAAATAAATTATAATTATTTAATTGATAAATTGTTGTTATTTTTTGCCACAGTATTTATTTAAATTATTTTATTTTATTATGATACTATAGGGTTTAAATATAACTTTTTTAAGAGTTTTAGTTTAAAGAATTATCAATGACTTACCTTTACATTGTCCAATTGCACATGACTCTTCCTAGTGATGCTCAAGTGAATTCCATTAACGAAACAGTAACCAATGCACAAAAGCCAAAATGCGATTTTATAGAGGACCATAATTAGTTGAATGTTCTATGTGAAGAATTTGCAAAATTGCATTCTACTGAAATTTTCCATAACACAGTGAAAATAAAATAAAAAAAAAAAACTTTCCAAAATACACAGAGCGCGAACAATAAGTGCTGAAGAAGCACCAAGACGTACGTTAGTTATCACAACCCAAAACTTTCTGCCCTAATTGGTTTGCATTCTACGCCGCGATCATTTTCTGTATTTTTCCTTAAGCTGCACTCGAATCGGAACGACTTAGTCGCACAAGACGCCTTCAGTGTAATCCATTTCTCTAGATGCACACCAGAAAGTGTGGACTGTTTTGCGCCGCTGCAAATTCGCAAATGGTCCTAGGAGCCGCGGTGCAACTGTAGAATAGTTAACAATCCCTGACTGGCGGCTATGAAGGTATCTTCCTCATCCGTAACCGACAGCACAGTTGCTTTACACTTGAAGCACGAAATTAGCAAACAATCCGCGATACAATGGCTATGAGATCTTCTGCAGCCCTAAGGTCAAGCGGTTCTGGATCATTGAAGCAAGTGATCCTATCAGCGAGCGGCGAACATCCTGGAGGTTACTGCCTCGCTTATGCAAATGCACTTTTCAAAAGAAAGTAGAGCACCGGCAGTCAGCCAACGTCCGATTCAAATGGTTCGAATTTTTCGGTTGCAACCGGAAATGGAGTGATTTTAAACTGTGAATCTGCTCAAGCACCTTGCGCGGTACACTCGTTGCGCTCTCGACTTAACACCTCCGCAGACAAAATTAGAATGAATCTTCCGTTGAGCGGTTCCATAGAGAAATACACATCAGCTGTAGTGCTTTCGAATTCTCCCGCCGGTATAGTGTTTTTCGTGCCGGAACCTGGCGGTTGCGCCAGTGAAAGGTCTTCATTAGATTTTTGGTTAATTCATCAAAATCAAGATAACTCTGGATGAGTTCCCACTAAGGAAAGTGAATCTAATGTAAGACTTAGACTTAGACGATTTTTCTGCCGATAAGCACTCATTTCACCTTCTCATCTGTGAGGTCGTTCGAATGTAATGGCTGCATTGAGATTAGAGAATTGTGTAACACCAAGATTTTCGGTGCCAAGTCTTTTTATAGTTTAAATCAATTTGAACATTAATATCAAATGTAATTCATGGTTTTCTAAAAAGGTACTAAAGTTCTTAAAGAATTTTTATGGACATGAGCATATTGAAATTTCCGTATTTTAACAGTATCTAGCATTACAATATTTTATTAAATACAATAATATACATATATGTAAATACAACTATTTATTACAGAGCCGAATCAGAGGCAATCATCATCATTTGGAATTTCGATGGTAACTTTTTTATGAAATAAATTAGAAAGAATAATATAATAAACTTTTATTTACTCACCCTTAGATAGCATATAAAATTGGTATTCCACGTTTCCGAAAATTGTAATCTAAGTTAAAACATTCAAAAAATCGATTTATTTTATTGACTCTTGAAATCCTACCTAGCGCAATGAGCCTGGAGGATTTTAACCAAAGTAGAACTTTAAAGCCGTTTTCCCACAAATTTGGTTTCGTTTAAAACAAACTGGGCCTTATTCTGGTTGTCACGTCACTTGCTATGTGACGTGAGTTTGAAAAATCGGCATTCTCGTTGTCACTTAAAGTGACATCTGTCGGTATACACCGACAAATCTCACATTATGCGGTATTCTCGTTCTCACTTGAAGTCGGTGTATCCCGTGCAGAAGTGACAGTTTTAGTCACCATTGTTCCTTAAGTGAGTTTGGAAGATGGAGAAGGAAAAAGTGTAAGTAGAAATATTTTTATATTAAATAATGCTAGATATGAATAAAATAATTTATTTTAGACTGAAATGCACCAATAGGCGCCAATTTGAGCGATTGGTAGACATACTAAAAGAAAATCCAGATGTGGCTCGCGGATTTAAATTTGCTGGAGGTAATAAAACAAATTATGATAGCGTTTGGAAAAATACAACAAGTGCGCTAAATAGCTTGGGTCCACCTATTCGCACAACGGTGGCTTGGCAAAAGGTACCTTTTATGCAAAGATATAATATAAATTGTTTTATATACTTTTATGCAGGTGTGGAGCGATCTTAAGTTAAAAATTAAGAAAAAAATTGCACACAACAAGAGGGAGAGAAGTGCCACTGGGGGTGGTCCAAATAAATTACAATATCTTTCTCCTTTAGAAGAAAGCATTGTAAATTTATTGCAAATGGACCAAGCTATTAATATGGCTGGACGGACTTTTGGTACTCCACAGCCCTCTTCTTCAAAGACTCGAACAACGGAAGGTCCTGATCCCTCTGCGGAGGAACTTGAGGAAGAGGTTCGACAAGAGGAAACGTTGCCTCCACGTTCTCCTTTGCAATTATCACAAAGGAACGACGGCAGACGTAGAAAAACGGAAGATTACAGAAAGGGTATGCTAGAGAAGCAAACGAGGTACCTTAAAATAATAATGAAAGAGACTGAAAAAATGAGTAAATATTTAAAAAATTTGTGTAAACTAAAGGAAGAAAAATTAAAAGTGTATAAAGACTGCCAAGAAAAAAAAGCGAATTACAGAATGGACAAAATTAAAATGCAAATGGAAATGTTAGAATATAAAAAAATGAAGTTAGATTTAATAGATAAGGAAAATAATAATTGTTAGTGTAGTAAGTACGTAAAGAAGTGCAAAACTTTGTGATTTTTTATTTATTTAAGTAAGAGTCAATATTTTTATTGAATTGAAGTAATTTATTTTCGTAGAGTAGTGTTTTTTAATTAGAAAAACCTGAATTAATTTATTTTTGTTTTTAAGCTGAAATTTTGAATTATTACAGCGGAGTATATTTATGTTATTTTTATGCAAAACTTTGTGATTTTTTCTTTATTTAAGTAAGTCAATATTTTTATTGAATTGAAGTAATTTATTTTCGTAGAGTAGTGTTTTTTAATTAGAAAAACCTGAATTTATTTATTTTTGTTTTTAAGCTGAAATGTTGAATTATTACAGCGGAGTTTATTTATGTTATTTTGTCAAAATAAGGGAAAAAATGAAATGTTGCGAAATTTTAATAAAATTTATTAAATCAAATATACTTTTATTACTATAAATTATAAAAAATAATAAACCTAGGGATTTACTTTCCTAACTATAATAAAATTGAATTCATAATGTTTATTCTTATATTTTGCGCACTTTCATCATCACCATCATGATTTTCGGAAGCACCACTATCATTGTCATCAGCTTCTATTTCCATTTCTTCCATTTCTAAGTTATGGTTTAATCTTAAATTGTGCAGAGCACAACACACATTAACAATTTGTGTTGCTTTCTCCGGCTTATAATGAAGTTCGCGAGCTCCCAGAATGCATCTAAATGTGTTTTTTAAAACTCCAATAGTTCTTTCAATTATGCAGCGAGCACTAGCATGCATTTTGTTAAATCTCGCTTCACGCGTATTGAATTCTCTGCTCTGTGCCCTAAATGGAGTTATAAGATAAGGCTTTAATGGGTACCCTGCGTCCCCTATAAGAAAATAATGTAAAATATTAACAAAGTAAAAAATATAACAAGTACTTTCTTACCTAAAATCCAACTGTTTCGTTCACCTGCGTTAAATTCTCTTTCCAAAACAGAATACAAATCACTACAGTTCCAAACAAAGGAGTCATGGGATGATCCTGGATTATTTGAACTTACAAATCTTATCCGCATATTATGATCACATACCTAAAAAACAACAAATGTATAAAAATGTTAGAATTAAAATAAATTTTGTTTACCCACCAACATTACATTCAGGCTGTGGTACCCCTTTCTATTGTAGTATAAATGCTGAGATGACGGATCTGGCGAAATTAGTCTTACATGTGTACCGTCTACACATCCGATAATTCCCGGAAACCCGAATTTCTCAAAATATGCCAATTTGATTTCTGCTCTTTCAGCTTCATTTGGAAATGTGATAAGGTCGGTACAAATTTCATCCTCAAATACATTAAGTACTTCGCTTAAAATTTTTGAGCATGTGGACTGGGCCAAACCAACATTGTAGTCGTTCCCTACGCCTTTTTGGTAGCCGCCTTCTGCAAAAAATCGAAGTGCCGCAGTCAATTTTATGACTGGAGGAACTGCGGAAATTTTTTTTCCGGGGCTTGATTTACTGCTTAGTATATCAAGCAGGAAAGTAAACGCTTCCTTTGAAATTCGAAAATATTGACGAAACCTGTAAAAAATTATTAATGCCAAATTGAATATTTTTGCAAAATTTTGTGCATACAATATATCCGGCATATCCAGCGGGTTTGCAGTGTCGCGTATTTTACGCCTTTTGAACGCTAATTCACGCTTTTCTTCTTCACTATCGCTGCAATCACTAAACCAAAATTCAATACAACTCATTTTATTTTAAATGTCAAAACCATCGAGACTCGATTGAGAACTCACCGGATTCTATCATCACGTCACTCGACAATGAGAATACCACATGTGCGGTGAGGTGACAATTACAGTGAGAATAGTCACGAAAGTGAGGTGACAACCAGAATAAGGCCCACTGACGTGTTAAAAAATAAAATTTTGACTTTAACGAACTTCAATTTTTGGAAACTAACGTTCGAGAATGGCAAGTTGGATGCTATTTGTGAGGGCATCATTTGGCGATGATTTTTGTTTATATTTACGTAATTAAATAATTTGTCTTTTATTATATCAATATATAGTCAAAGATGTACAAAGCACCTTTAATATTAAACAGAAACGTTTGGCGGTTTTAAGCATTAAGAACGATCAGCCGTTGCATTTTGCATTAAGCAACAAAAAGAAAATACAACATCCCCATTTGGGGTCGAATAACTATCAATATTTGAATCACTAGGAACAATAACATCAATTTTTATTGTTGGGAAGTATACAAGATCAGGGATCCTATAATAGTATATACAACAAAGAATCCAAATCTGGAATGCTACAACCGGAATTAATTCAAATGTTATAAATATCATATAAGCTAAATTCTAAGGAAGGCAGAAGACATCAAAAAGAGAGAGAAATATAATAATGTAAATTCTTAAGCCATTAGCAATCTCTGCAGCAGCGGGCAAGGAGTTCTATAATCTGAATGAAGAAAACACTTTCAGAAACTGATCGCGAGAAACGAAGGATCGATATTTTGCGATATCTAAACGGTTACAGAAACTGTAACATACATATTAAAAAATAAGATAGTATCCGAAAATCTGACTAAAAGTCCTAATCAAAACTTCGAGTTATGGTGCTCAAAAGTTTAAGTTGTTTTATGTTTTTAATAATATTTTTAAGAATAGATATATAAAATAATAATTAATAAATAATAAAAGATTTGTTTTTAAGTTCTAAGCGTACGTAATCCCTTAATAGACTTCTCACGTTAAGAGGTTTATAAAGAATAAAGTAATCTTATATATATATATTTTTTTTTTTCAAAAAAGGCTAAAGTGGACCTTCAAAGACGCCATTTAGTTAGATCTTTAAAATTAGATTTCCTCTTCCTCAATCCTTCAACCTCTGCGATTTGTTCATTGAGTTCTTTACCCTTACTAGGAAACAGCCGTCCTGTCCAGAGAATAGCACCCATGCACCGGTCAGCAATAGGCGATTAAAATGTCTAATGTTTGCAATAAATAATTTTTTCGCAGATAAATAAGTCTTTTTTCCTGAACCCGACTATAAAACCATCGAGGCATATCCCCGATCAGATTGTGCGACGCAACGCTCATACATCACACATGAGGCAAGTCATTATCATCACCATCAGCGGCCGCGGTGGCATTGGAGCCGGCGGCGTCGGGCGTTGGAGGCGCTCTTCAGCGACTGTTAACCCACAAATTTTTGTGCAAAAATGCCCATCAGTTCGATTGTCATGACGATGACTGCCCGCAAAAACGATCTATTGACCGTTGGATTCGCATAAATCCCGTGGAAGCGACCGTGCGCTTCTTCGGGAATGGCCACCGGTTGCTGTTTGTTCTTCGCGAGAATCCATCACGTCTCCCAGGTGATTTGGTCATAGGTATTCTTTGGCTGCGCGATTCTGCCGAGAGATAGGACCGCTGCCAAAAGGGGAAGTTGTAAATTTTTTTGAGCTCTGCTCGCTGCAAGCGCACGCGGGAAGCAATGGAAAGAAGCGGTGGCCATGAGTAGAATTTCGTGGCGTTCCCACTTTCAGGTCCATTTTCCACGTGCCGCGATCTTTTTGTTAATAACAATCGTTGCCCAAGTGAATTCTTTTCGTTAAGAGTCTCAGGTGGCCGCTGGCAGGCGCGCTCGCAGCTCGTTAGCACTTGGGTCGTTAGAGACGAAAAAAGCGTCCGAGTTGCATTAGTTGTGTCTGTTGCAAATTTTAAATTGTCTAGCGGGATCAGGAAATAATGTGGAGCAATTTTTAATGAATGGACTCTTGCAACGGCTGCGTGCTGAGACCGATTTAATTCGTGGGATGCTCGGGAAATTAAAGAATATCTAATGACTGATTTTTAAATGTTTGATGGATTTGGACACTTACGACAGGCTATTAATTTATTAGGTAACTCGACACTTTCACTATCCCTGGTCATTCATTTTATGAAGATGATCTCTCCTCTTTAAGTTTTTCTGGTCCTTGCCTATTTAAAAGGTAGCTAAAATTGTAATCACCTTTTGTGAAAGGTTGGTTGATTTAAAATTGCTATTTCGCTTTAATGGTTTTTTAATTTTACAGTTTAGATATATGTAAATACATATATACAGATATGAGTCTATGATGGTATTCAGTGGAATTTTCTAGGAATCCGTTGGGACCCATTATCAAGTTTTGATGATCTTGGGTGAACTTGAAACCACACCGTTTTTGCGATTTTGAAGAAATTAAAATTTATATAAATTATAAAGGGTACTATAGAGTCACCATATACATATATAATAGATAATATATAAGTTTATAATTATGATTTTACATATATAGTTAAAGAAACCAGATTTTATCTGGATTATGTTTCAAGTTCGTTCGGTAGTCATTATTTTTATGAAGCTTTCAAAAATGGCCAAAATATGACTTTTTTCATTTTTCAAGCCACTCCATTTTTCTCGAAAACGGATTCATAATCTACAGAAAAATTCTATAAGATTAACCTATCAAATGTTCGAGGCAACAATTTTGCATACCAGTGTAATGGACCCACTCAATATATGCCGTCTCTTTTTGATAGTTGTCATGTAAAAAGAGTTCATATATAGAAAACGGTCTGTCCATTTCATTCGCTTTAGATGAGATCGATGCCTTCAAAAGGCGGCAAATTTAAAGGTTGTATTTATTTTTAATTGTATCCGCAAGCTTAAATCCAATTTCCCTAGACGGGGGCGTACGCAGGGGGGGGGGGGGGTTTCGGGGTTCAAACCCCCCCCGAAATCGGATGAAAAATTTCCAAAAATTAAAACTTTTCCTATTAATATTTATATTAAGGTCTTTCTCGAGTCTCCGAAGACTAAAAACGTACCTAAGAAGCAAAACGGGCGAGGAGAGGTTGAATGGTTTGGCTTTGTTAAATGTTCATCGATACATATAGAAGTGCAATGCGAAACAATTATCGATATGATGGCCAAAGAATCGAGAAAGATGGACCTGCTTTTATAAATCAGTATATTATTCTCTGTGAATGAAAAATTTATATAATGGATAATTATTAATACATCAGTATAGCTTAACTTATAAATTATTCAAATAAATCAATATTTTATGTGCAAATATCATTGACACGTGTTTCATACAAATATTTTTCTATAACCCCCCCCCCCCCCAAAACTTATTTCTGCGTACGCCCCTGTCCCTAGAAGTAGCATTAAATCCCAAATAAATACTGTTTTTATCGAAATACACCTTATTCTCTTTTTACACGATAGATACGTTCCCAAAAAATACGAAAAGATATTGGCTAAATGGAAAAATAATAGATTGGTTCCAGACCTAAAAAAGCAACTGAAAAGTACAATAAATAGTATTAAAAAATTCTTGTTACAATTCACTTAAGAATTTATTTCGTGTTTACACATTTTAATTCATTAAATATATTATAAAAAATAAATTATACTTTGAAAAAAAGAAAATATGTAATATCTGAAATTCATTAATATGAAAAAAGAATATAAACATAACAAATTTTATGCATTGTCACTTTCTGACAATAATCGCATACGTTTGCGTAAGACTACATTATCACTGTTATTACTAGAATTATTATGTTCCATATCTTGTGAAATTATTTCTGTATTATCATCTCTAGTCTCGTGTATTGAAAATCGTGTTAAAACAAAACAATTCGTGTAAAAAGAGAATATCTTTTTCTTTTTAACTCGTGTTAAATCAAATTCGTGTAAAAAGAGAATTAGGTGTACTCACTTCTGAAACGAATTAGAGCACTTTTAGGTTTTTGTTATACTCTTCATTTAATTTAATTTTAGTTATAGCAAAGCAACACAATTGCAAATATGTTCGAATTAATTTGGTGCATAAAAGATCAATTCTCATAATTAAATAATGCAATTTCTGTCGAAAACCTAAGAAATTTCGTGAAATTCAGATGTATCTTTAAAGTAAAGAAACTATTGTATATGTTCGCATTCCTTGGTACTTAAGATGCAAAACGAATTATTTAATCATTTTCGGTATATAGTTATATGTATTTGATGGGTTATATAATTAAAATTGAGAAATACTCCAAAAATGAATTTGACTATAATTTACGAATTCGGGCAATAGTCTGAGAAAGAAGGAACGAAAAGTGCACTATTTTGATACATATGTATGTACATATGTATAGCATTTTGTATGGGACGACTAGTCCATTATTATATGTCAGTGGTAAAATTAAGGAAGGCAATGTATTTTTGTTAATTTCCTAATAAGAAGGAATTATATTTTATAAAAGTATATGAGAACACGTATTATATTTTACAAGTTTATTTATTATAGATTTAAGGCAAGGAATAACTAACTGAGTGGCAACGCAGCGGCTTAAAAAAACAATTGTATTTATGTTTTACTGAATATATAAATTATTATTTTTTCTACTTTCTGGTTAATTTTTAAGGTATGCTTGTAAGGAGGTACAGGCAAATTGTCTTACATTTATCGATCATTTCTTTGCAATTTAATCCAATACGATTAATCGATTATTCTAGGATTTTTGCCATCTATTTGCCTACGACATGCCCATGAGAAGTCCATAGAGAAAAAAAATCTGAGAAAACGGTTTCTTCGTATATTTCCATATAGAGGGTTTTGTTGCTACAAAGAGAAATCGGTGATCAAGGTCAAGTCAAGCGTCAAAAAACTATGCCCTGCAGTCCACAGAATGGAGACAATTTAATTTAATATCAGAACGGATTTCAGGAGCAGTTGAAAAGTTGAATTTTTTAGCTGCGTTGTGTGTGCTGTGTGTAGGTGAGGTTAGTCTAGTTTATTTTGTAATCAGCACTTGTGAGACGACACCTGAGTTTCGCAGATGGCGCATAAAAGTGAAGTGGACGACGCCAGCAGGCTTGTCCTTGAGGTCGTCGGAAAAGTGCTGGATCTGAACGAGGAAGCCCCGAGCATTTTGTACCCTGCGTGGTCAGTAAATGACGGAACGTGGGACCCACACGGCGGTGAGTTCTACGGGGGCGAAGTCGGCTTTAAGGGCACGGACCCTTGGTCCAAGTATTGCAACGGCACTGATCTGCATGGGAAGCAATTTGAAGGGCTGAACATGCGTGTCGCTAAAAGTACGGCCAAAATGCCGCAAGTCCGGAAAAAGTTTTGCACGTTCTGCAAGCGGAACGGGGAGTCGTCGGCGTTCTGCAGCACCCACACTTTGTACGAAAACGGGCTGGTGTCTTGCCCCGTCCTCCAGGAGTGCGTCTGCAGGATCTGCGGGCAGAAAGGCCACACTTTGAGTCACTGCCCGTCCAACTCGACCAGGGTGAGCATCACGAAGTTGATCCACCGCTGGAACAACATGTGAGCAACTCTTCCTTCTTTCCATGATCTGAAGCAAGGACCCAGTATTAAGTCTTATCTTTTATTATTAGAAGTTTGTACGTACGTATTAAGTTGAAAACAAACCGAAATGGATTTAAATGGTTTAAGTTTATAAGTAAATTTGATAACCTTTTTAACGAGATTTGATAATTTAAAACAATAACTGAACTCATGATTCAAAAAATAATTGTTTTAGATTAAGTTTTAACATAAATGTAACATGTAACGAATGTTTTTTTCATGTAGAGGTTTTAAACTTTATCTTAATAAAATTATGGGCATTGTGACTAATCTTTGAATTATTTCTGGAAATATACTTTTACTATGCGGCATTGAAAACATCACTATCAAAAATTCCTGCTATTACACCACTAGGTTAGTGTAACCTATGACTGTTATTATTATTTTTACTTACAATTCATTTAAAAATTAATTAATTAAAAACTTTATTCGAAATTTTCTTGGAGTACATTTTTTATGAGAGGTTCTCAAATAGCAGCTCAGGATCGGAAATCCTAATGATGTAAAGTTTAAGATGTGTTATATTTTACGGAAGAACTATAAGGCACTTCGTAAAATTTAGAATCATTTCGTACTTTATGAGAAATAGGTTCAATGTTTTATTTGAGTCACATTACCATTTCATATAATGATTTTAAAATTTTTTTACATTAATTCAATAGTGTCTTAGAGATCGTTTTTTTCTAAAAACATAATGTCCTGAGAAATTTTAAATTATATTTGTAAATTCTATGGAAATTATCTATTACTTGTCGTGTTACATAAATAAGCATAAAATATGTTGATCAGTGAAATTAATGCATGCATACTGTCGATTTGATTGATTGACGATAGAATACAAATCCGTTTAAAACCTATTTTCATTAAAAAAAAAAATGTATCAATCGGAAATAGCTGCCAACATTAACACTCAAATAAAATAAAGTAGATATTTTGTAAATTGTTAATGAAATTACGTACTTCCCTTCAAAATTTAGCATTATGGACATTTTCAACAGCAAGAGATATTTTCTTAGCTCTTTTTAAATTTTATGTCCAATTCTCAGCGTGAAGCTGGCTGGCTCCACCAGTTCGGAAAAAGTTTAAAGTTTTTTCTATTTTCTCTAGCTATAATTTTATAAATATTTCGGGTTTCCTTTTGAATATCTAACATTAACTTTTCTACAGAATCAAAGGAGTTTTCGCTTTCCGAGGAAAAACATTATTTTGAATTTTACCCGATCAAAGTTTAGATGCTTTCACTCACTGACTCACTGACTCACTGATAATAAAACAACGTAAAATATAAAATCAATATTAACAAAATAAGTCACCAACAAGTAACTATTAATATCCCACAGCAGTCAACAAACCAAATAGATCCCCTAAATCTACCTGACTCCTGACTCCAATCAACCAAAAGTAAAACAACCATACAATAATTATAGTCCTATCCCACAAACCATGATAATAAAACAACGTAAAATATAAAATCAATATTAACAAAATAAGTCACCAACAAGTAACTATTAATATCCCCCCATAGCTAACTGAAATTAGTTAGACCTGAGGCAGTATGTAAAAGCTCTACCATTTTATCCAGCGATAATTTTAAATCGAAAAAAGCATTATTTTTATTAGAGAGAAATTAAAAAACTAAAAAATAACGTTTAATTTACATTTGGTTTTAAAAACTACGCATTTTTTCTTACTTCGACTTATGTTTGGCCGGTTGGAGGTCCGCTGGCATAAATGTGACTTTGGTTTCGGAAGGGTTTTGTCTGTGCTGAAGCAAGTACCAACTTAACAAATCGAATTTAACCGGGAGTGACATTTCTTGTGACAAGCAGTTATTTGGCATTTTCGGTGCGGGTGCTGTCGAATTGTGTTTTTCAAGTGGAAATTTCTAACTAAAGCAAAATGGTGAGTACACAACTCTTTAGTTAATTGTCTGGCAAAGTTGGATAATTCAGATTCCATAAAACTGAAATCTGTTTATACAGTTTAGTTCTTTAAGGTTATGTTTTTCAAATTGCTTGGTCATGTCAAACTAAATTAGACAAAATATTATTCCAGGCTCGCAGATATGATTCGAGAACAACGATATTCTCCCCAGAAGGTGAGGATAATCCAGATTATTAGGTTAATATTACTAATCCCTGGAATTTCAGGCCGCCTCTACCAGGTCGAGTACGCCATGGAGGCTATTTCTCATGCAGGCACCTGCTTGGGAATCCTAGCCAAGGATGGGATCCTTCTAGCCGCCGAAAGACGAAACACAAACAAGCTCCTGGACGGAGCTATATTTTGCGAGAAAATATACAAATTGAATGAGTATGTCGATTCCCACAAAAATCTATTTCCCTGATACGAATTTTCGGCTTCACAGAGACATGGTCTGCTCGGTGGCCGGAATAACATCTGATGCAAATGTGTTAACCAACGAGCTCCGTGTCATTGCTCAGCGGTACCAGCTGAACTACGGAGAGCCCATGCCGTGCGAGCAACTTGTTTCTTACCTCTGTGATATTAAGCAAGCCTACACGCAGTACGGAGGCAAGCGGCCCTTCGGGGTGTCTATTTTGTATATGGGTTGGGACAAGCACTACGGCTACCAGCTGTACCAGTCCGATCCAAGCGGCAACTACGGCGGGTGGAAGGCGACCTGTATTGGGAACAATGCTGGCGTGAGTGTTTCGATTTATTTTTGTTTAACTATTGATTTGTAATAAAATAAATTGCCCTTATGTAGGCCGCCGTTTCCATGCTAAAGCAAGAGCTGAATGAAAATGAGATGGTTAATTTAAGCAAAGCACAGGACTTAGCTATTAAGGTTCTCAGCAAAACGCTCGACATGACCAAGTTAACGTCCGAGAAGATCGAGATGGCCACCTTAACCAGGGAGAATGCTAAGACGGTTATTAAGATTTTAACAAACAAGGATGTTGATTCACTCATCGAGAAGTACGAGAAAATGGAAGCTGATTCAGAAGCTGCTAAGAAAGAAAAGCTCGCGCAAAAATCTTAAAATCAATTTTTGTTGTAAGGGAGATATTTTCATTTAAATAAATAAAAATTTTCTTAACATTAAAAATCGTAAGTTTCTGGTTTGTCTCGGTAATTTGTCCCCTCGATAATATAAATAAAGAAAATGTTTGTTATTCAAGAGTTTGGACCGAATATACTTTTATAATATGAACTTCAAATTTTTCGATTTCCACACTTGTTTAATCCCAGAGTGCACTTTCGCTAAATTGTAGAGTTGCCTCCGTTCTCAATACTAAAGTGAAACCCTCCAGTAGATCGGTTCAAATTGTCTTTAAATTTCTACCTTTCATACATTTCTTAATTGGCTCTTCTGGTCACTTTAAACTTTGCGACTACCTCGAACTAACACTTAGGTGGCCTTTGAGCCTCTTTCATTGTATGCTCAGCTCAACTCAACTCAAGTTTATTCGACTTTTTTTTAAACATAAAATGCATCGATCTGCCTATACTTCATTGTATGCTTAGTTAGTCTTGGTAGTTTCTAAATACGTTTTATTGCCTGAGTCGCCAAAAAGTTTCTGAATCTTGAATGTTTTAAACGAATGGCTTATAAAGATCACGCTAGATGGGATTTGTTTGGTATTGATCGTTATATGTTTTAAAATATTTTAGTCTCACAATCTTGGTTTGTCTGAAGTCAGTATAATAAATAAAAACCAAACATTTTAAAAAGTCAGTTAACCAAATATTTAATTAGGTTTTCGCTTTGCATGAAATATTTTAGTTTTAGTAACAGACATTGGCACTCGAATTAATGGAAAAATAATAAACAACAGGCAGGCGTAACCCAATGACTACCCCACTGAAGATTGACAATAATCAAGTGGAATAAGTAGAGATCACCAGATACCTTGGACCGTGTATAAATTCTCCCGCATTGAAATGGCCAGCAGGTCTTCAGGAACTTAAGTAAAATTGTTGTAGTCGTGAAAGTAACTTGAAGTTGAAAATAAGGCTACTGAAATGTTACGTATGGTCTGTTCTCTTGTACGGAGCAGAGGCTCGAACAATGAATAAGATATTAAATGAAGAAGTTCTAAGGAGGATGAGAATGAGAATAGAGAGGTGCATCATAAACAGCATCAAAGTTAGGAAAGCAGAGGACCATATCATCAGGGGAAGCAAGTATAAAATTCTTCAACTTGTCCTACAAGGCAAAATAGTAGGAAAGAAAAATAGAGCTGTACAAAGCTACACCTTTTTAGAGCGGCGATAACAAAACCAGTACTAAACGAGATGATAACCTACCTCCAGAGTGGAGTGGTACCCTGAAGAATACTATTTTGGCTCAATTTGTTTGTTCATTGTGTATGCGAAAAATTAGAAAACTAAATTTACTCTCTTAAAGATCTGGCTAATCAAAACTTTAAATGTCCATCCAAATTCTCCTTGTTTTGGGAAACACTCTGATTGTAGTTTTTGGTTTTTGATGGTTCGTGAAGCATTTTGTCTTTAGTTTTTGAAAATTTTATTTAAAAAAGTATACCTGCACCCGGTTTTGTATGTATTATAAAAAAAATAGATAATGATGAAGATTTTCGTTATACAAATTATTTTATTGACTGGCAGATTTTCCTTTCTATTCAAATCGAGCTACACCACGGAAATCAGAACTCGGGCATTGCTGGGAGATAATTCACAAAATTAGTAGTAACGGTCAAAGCTGTCACCTCGAAACGGAACGAAGCCACCGCCTCCCACCCGACAAATTCCGAAAAGAGGTCATCGAAGCTCGTTTCCCTTAAAAAATTGAAAGCTTTGCGGAGCTCCAAACCGTGAGCTGCCCCACTTTTGCGGGTCTCCAATTCTCCACTTGTTCGGGCGAGCGCGTGTGGAACGCATAGCGGTGCTGCCATTTTTACGGGCTGTCAATAATACCACAAAAATTTTTTTTATTTGACAGCTATCAGCTACCAAACGAGAATTGTCAAAAAGTTTTCTGTTTATATTTTTCCCTAAGTTATTCAACTTATTTTATTGTTGTTGCTCGTTAATAATTCCACCAACGTTATCCAAATGCAATTGCAATGGACAACAGGGCCGTTCTGCTGGACTTCAAGCTACTGGTATTTGACACAAAATCCCGAGAACGAGAGCAAACAAGACATTAAAAAAATTTCGCCTTCCATTGCTGCTCACTTTTTCTAGGTTGACCGAGCTGTTGATATTTTAGATAGTCTATCGTCGGCCGAAAGGGCCGATGCTGTTAACTATGCCCTATCGCGGATTAAGCAGAAGTTTCCGGAGTCGTGCGTCCAGGTGAAGCGCGACCACTGCACCAGCAGGGTGCTGGCCGCCACAGAAAATCAAAATGAACTCTACGAGAGCCTGTGGAACCAGCAGAGGTCAACCACTACGGTGGCCGATCTCAACCAGAACTTCGAGAAGATCATGTGCAGGGAGGATTTCATGTGCGTCGATGACGAGAAGTACCAGCCGCTGAGTATCTACAAGTGTCCCAAGGACGAGGAGGGCTGCGATCCATCGCTCGTGATATCCAGGTACGCGGATGCCTGGATGACGCTTGAGACAGCCTCCTCGTCCCGGTCGGGGGTCCCGCCACCGTTCAGGAGGTCGGAGGGTGTACTGAGTGAGAAGCTCATAATTAGCGGCCCAATCCACTTCAAGTGTGATGCTAAAAGGTTTACCTTTAATTCCGACAAATTTTGTATATCGTTCTCGCGCCCCGACGAGGACTTCAATCGCAAAGCCTTCAAGCGGCAGTTCTTGGCCATGCTGGAGCACGCCGTGAATCACCGAAAGCCTTTTATAAGAAGATTTTTTAACAATTTTGTGCTGTCTGGGGCCATCCAGGGTGTCAGGCCGCAGCAAATCAAAATGAGAATCTCCGATGCTGATGACATTAGCTACAAGAACGGAATCAGCAAGATAAGCTCGAATTTAGCCGCGCCGCTGTGCGCAAACGAAGAAACGAACCAGAGCACCACCAGCTCTGAGGACGTCAACATGACTACAGGACCGCCTAACAGTATTGTTGCTGAAACACCAAAGCACAAGCGTGAGCCGAAGAGCGCTCGATCAACGAAAGAAAAACAATCCTACAACTGTCTGTTGTGTTTGAAGACATATCGCAAGAGGAAGTCGCTCATTGATCATTACAAAATGCATCCGGGCTACTGCCACGATTGTGGGACGCCCAATGGACTCACTCTGGAGGTAGGTCAGATATTTTTTCATTACCTTTATTTCCCCTCAGGTATGAAGTGACCAGGGACTATTTTTAAAAAAATGGACAGGTAAAGTGATATGTTACATGTTAAATGTGTTAAATGTTCATATTTCAGAAAAGCAAAACGAAACAAAAGCACATAAAAAATGATTCATAATTATTTTACAGATCTGTAACTTGTTTAAAAAAAAGGAAGTTATCCATTCGACCTGTATCTGCCTCGCGCATAACTTTGCAACTAATGAAACGAATGTTTTTTTTTTATTACATAATATGAGTTTTTGGAACTTATCTCTTATTACAACTGAAAATGGGTTCTTATTAGAATTACAAATTGATTTATATAATTCGAATTAACAATTTTTTTTTTTAACAGAAGCTACTTTGAGCACTACATCTGTGAGCATAAATCTTTTAAAAATAGGGATCCCCAATTTTAAAAATAGTGGGCATTTTTAGAAAGTATAGATGGTGCTTTTCACACGGCACAAGCTAATGTTTCGTCTTTCATTCTTTTGTACCAAAAATAAGCATCAATTAATTATATTATTACACTACACCTAATTTATGTCTGAGCATGAATCAAATAAATGAATATACTTTGAAAGTTTGGAAAACCATCGAACTTGTGCCTTATTTTGGAAAACGGGGGAAACAGCCTTTATGGCTATAATTTAAAAATTCGTATAAGAATTATGCGTGCTGCTTTGCAATTACTTCAGAAAAGCGTATAAATTTCTTCTGAATTTTTACTACTTTGTACAAAGATATGGTACGGAGAACACCGTCTGTATACCGTGGTACAAAGTAATATAAAATAGTTAATAGAATTGAGTTTATTACGGCTAATAAGCATATTATATACAGAAAATAAGTGGTTAAGGTATCTTATACGAATATTTTAAAATCTTATTGGCATTTATTCTGAATTAGGATTAAGAAGGTATAAATACGTAATGGAATCAAATAGATAAGCAAACAACAGGATGTTGATGAATAAGAAAACATGATAAAAAAAATCATAATTCAATTAGATAATGGGCTTCACCTTACAATATCACTCTCATTTTTTTCCAATATACTTTAAAGTAGCTCAATAAATGTAACCCGATTTTGAGATAAATTAAAAGAACTCATTAAATTAATAACTTTAAAATAGAAAAACAAAATAGAGATATCAAATATTACCAGGGTTATAAATATGAAAAGAGAAAACTAAGGCATTCTGGTTATTTATTACCTTTAGTTCCAAAAACGTGATATTCAAACTAAGATAACAACAAGAATAGGGATGTAAAATTAATTTAACTAACGTTAAAAAGGTGAAATGAGTTAAATAATTTGGGAATTAAAAGACCAATCACTTTCAAGCGACGATATAGGTCCCGATTTTCTCTTATAGCTGAAATGTTCTTATAAGAAGCAACACTCTTGTTTTTCATTATAGGCCAAACACTGTAGGTGATTAAATGAATTTAAAATACTGAGCCTTAATTATAAGCTTTAAACAGAGACACTTTCAATAGCAATTTTCTTTACTTTTATTGTAATACCTAGAAAATATAACAGAGATTTAAGGAAGAATGGTGCAGTGATGGAATAAAGTCAAACGATAACAGAGGATTCTAAAAATAAATAAATAAAAATATTTCCACTGATTACATTGTTGAGCATATCTCCTTCCGGATTATTAGTGCAATTTTATTTGAAAAGTTTATTGGAAAATGCTCCAAAAATTAGTGCCACGTCAGCACTGAGTTGGCCTGCAGGTAGTCGTCAGTGAGCAATCCTACATAAGTGGGTTACAACTGCAACTGCTGCTGAAGTAGGAGCTGAGTGGGGGAAGAATTGAGAAGCACTTCGTAGGCGTGCGAATATTTGCAGCTGCATAGAAAAGGGAATCACACTTTTGCGGGAGCACTATTTGCAGTGCACTGAAGAGTTAATCACGGTTCGCACGTAGATTGTTTGTCCTTATCTATAATTAATTCATAACCATTAGAATTACGTGGCATAATTTTTATAAACAATAAATTGACACTAATTTTTACTACTGTCTGTGTAAACGGGAAATCTTTAAATGGTATAGTATAATATTGGAATATGTTGTTAATTTTGAGCTTTCCCAGAGTTTATGAGGTGCTAATTTTAGAAGTTGAAATAGTTTGTAATTTTTTGTCTGTTATAGCTGAATGGTACTAGTTTTTTTAATGTTTTTTTTTTTATAACCCTAAGATTTTAATTCAACAATTTCTTTTTGATTTTCTTTTTAGGAGATAATTGAACACAACAAAAGAGTTCATTATAAGGAGTTCCCGTTTATATGCGATATTTGTGGGGAATCCTACTCGAGACGACAGCAGTTTCATGTGCATGTTGAGGCTCATCAAAAAAAGGACATGAAAAGTAATGCATTTATTCCTAAAAAAGTTTTAGATTACAATTTTTCTTACGTTCCTAGGTTATTCATGTGGTGAATGTGGATTGGAATTCCAACGGAAAAAACTTCATCGTCAACATTTAGACGAAACTGGCCACAAGCCGGATGGTGCAATATGTGAAGTATGCGGAGCTGGGTTTACGTCAAAGAATGCCTTGAGCCAGCACGTAATACGTGTACATAAGAAGGACAACTCCTTTGAATGTCATATTTGTCAGAATCGCTTTTCGCTTAAAGCAAACTTGGAACGTCACGTGCAATTGCATACGGAAATTAAGAGGACCTACGTTTGTGATCAGTGCGGCTCCTCGTATTTTACATATCCTGGGCTGAGGGAGCACTTTAGCAATGCTCACACAGACGTATCCGAGAGCAAATGTACCTTGTGCGGGAAAACTTTTAGTTCAGTCAAGTCCCTGCAAAGGCATTTGCCTTCACACTCAGAGGAGAGACCGCATAGCTGCTGCTTCTGTATGCAGGTAACCTAGCAGGGCATAAGACCTCAAGTTTTATTGAATGAGATTTCATTAGACATTTTCTGCACTCTTAAGAACTTAATGATTTAGATATTTCACAGAGCATAATATACATTTGGTTTTTGTGGGCTTTTAAATTTATCGATATTGGGCTATCTTTCTTCGACAAATATTCTAAAGTTGTCGAGACAAGAGGGACAAATGACAACCTAGCTAAAAGGTAGTTAGTTTGATGTATAACTCGAAATCCAAAGTTATCAATAGATTTTCCTTTTTTAAAATTCCGTACCACAAAGGAACCCTATTGTTGGGCCAACGATGTCTGTCACAGAGCTTTAGCTTCTAAATGAGATAGAGACTTGAAATTCACACATAATATCTATTACCGTGGCCCAAAGACGGAGAGAGTAACAAAAGATTAAAAAACAAATTGTTTAGGGGGGGACAAAAAAAAATTTTACCTATCCTTCTGGGGTATCGTTGAAATGCACCTTTTGAGTAGATTGTGAATGTGTATTTATTTTTAATATTAGACTTAAAATAAATTTTTGACGCCCTATCAAAGTTGCTGTTTTTAGGCACATTTTGTTACCAGGTCTACAACGAAAATGGCTGAACGTAATGAGCTGTAAGTTATGTAAAATATTACTCCTACTCTGTACTTAAACAACAAATACTAAAAATAGCTTATCATACAATAGAAAAAACGTTGTATGTAATTTACGAACACGCATCTAAAATTTCCCTTTAAAATAAAGAATTGAAATTTTACATTATCGATCAGATATAATTTCTGATCATGATTAAAATTTCTTACTATACACTACACTAAGGTGGTCCATAGTACGGAACTCTCAGTGCGCGAGTCCGACTCGCACTTGACTAGTTTTTCTCTTTTGTTGATAGTCTTGGATGACCTTGATCGATTTGGTTTTCGAGTTACACACGAAAGTTTGCTTTTATTTTCCAAATTTGAGAGTCTTAATAGTTCCCTCCAAATGGGTACTTAATTATAATGGACAATTTGCAAAATGTTAACTAAATTCATATTATCGAAAAAGAAATGTTTAACAAAATAGCGATAAAATCCTTTTATTGTTGAATATTTTAAATGCAAATTTTGAATGTTTTGTTTATGGCAGAATTAAATTAAAATTTATATAAAATGGATGTTCAGGTAGCTAATTTGCTAATCTGTTATAGAAATTTGAAAATTGATGCAAAATTAAACGAGTTTTTGGTATCACTGATTTCGACAAAATAATGTTCTGTTACTTTAAAAAGGAATGTGTGTACATACTATTGCGTTATGAATTCTTCTCATTTATTTGGGTTTTATTCATATTGCTACTGCAAAAAATAACTTTTAACTGCGCGTAAGGATAACACGTACAATTTTTTACAGACGTTCAAGTGGAAAACTCATTTGGTCAGACATAAGCAGGTCGTTCATGGGAATCAACCCAATCCTAAGAAGCTGAAGCGGTTTGCAAAGTGCGAAGAGGGTAAGTTTCCTGTAAACTCAATAAATTAAAATGTTAGTGACATCATTGGGATTTATAGAATTGGTACCTGTTGATATTCCGCCTTTGGCCAAAGTATCGCGAAAATCAAACAGCAAACCAAAGCAATCTGGTGCAAAAATAATCTCATCACCCACAAGTACAATGAAGAAGCAGAAGCAAAACAAAATTCAGTTAGAGACGCCGAACAGCTTCGCCTTTGCAACAGAAAATTTACTTAGACAGTGCAATCCACAACAACAACAGCCACCGCAGCAACAGCAGCAACAGCAGCAGCAGCAACAGCAACAGCCTCCAACGCCTCACAGCGCAGGGCCTGAAAATAATTTATTGCTGAATATAAACAGTTTTAATCGCGGTGCTGAAACGTTTCACTTTGATCCGAATGCGAATTACAACAGTGTGCAAAGAATGCCACTACAACCCGAACAGCAAATAATAAGCACATACCAGCAAGGCTCACCCCAACATCACCACCAACAGCAGCAAGCACAACACCATCATCAGCAGCAGCAACAGCCCCAACAGCACCACCAGCCGGCCCCCCAGCATCATCATCAGACACAGCACATATCCCACCATCCCGCTCAACAAACCCACATTCAGCCACAGCAGACGCACCTCCAACCACCGCAAGCCCATATCCAAGCCCAGCAACATCATCAACAAACACAACAATCTCACCAACAAGCTCAACCGCAGCACCAGCAATCTCACCATCATTCGCCGCAACAGCCACCACCCCCACAGCAGCAGCAACAGCCGCAGCACCAACAATACCCTTGTGCCTCGTTGCCCAATGACTGGCATAATTTGAACTTCAACGCCCCCACCACGGCTATAAGCCAAGCATTGGACCCCAAGGAGAACAAATTTTTCCAAGTCATTGAGGTCAACTCCAACGATTTTATGGGTCTTCCAATGGACGTTAAGCAGGATTCGGTTATAAACGCAGAACTGCTTAATTTCCAGGTAAGTGTCGCTGTGGGAATTCCTGAATTCTTTAAACTGCCTACTAAACCATCAAATTTTGTTTGCAGAACATGTGGCCACCAGCAAACCAGCAACTCAATTTTAACAATGGAAACGTCGAGCACCATAACTACAACAACATCGGAAGTATTCTCACCAATCTGGAGCTCATTGGCAACAATACGTCGATGGACTTCAACAACTTTGAGATGATCGGAAGTGAACAGCATGCAATAAACCAGCAACAGATGCAACACAATCCTTACATTCACCAGGAGATCGATCCCAGTGCTGGAAACATAAATCATAACGTAATTAATTACGACTACAACAGCCAGAACCACACCATCACAGATCTGTCGAACACAATCCTCCGAGAGCAGGATTCGAAGAACCAGAACTACCAGTACCACCAGGCCCAAGGCAGCTTCGACCACTCCGGAGCGGTCTACGGCCAGCAAGCAAGCGAAGAGGCAAACAAACCCATCCTGCCGCCCATGCAGGAGTACATGCACCAGCCCATGCAGCAGGCTGCCGACGTTAACATTGTTTACTATCCCGTCAAGAATGAGATGTAAAAAATTTTTGAATTATTTTAAGATGAAAGATTTTTTATTATGACATCATCGGGAGGAACACTTTTCTAGCTGTTAAGAGATACTTTTTGTTGAATAAAGATGTTTTATTAATTTTTTGTACCTCATCGCTTTTCACTATTAAAGCGGGTCTGCTGTAGCCCTTTCGTGTTTGAGTAATCCAATTTCTGCAATCAACTGAATAATTCAACTTAACAATTTAATTATGAATGAATTAGGATCAAAATTTCAAGATAATCTTATCGCAATTTTTGTCTTTATACCGTATTATTGGAATTTTATCTATTTATATTGCAACAAGAAATAGAGCTCAAAGGAATGGAACTACATATTTAACTGGTTTGGATTCTGACTTCTCATAATTGAGCTCGAGCTTCTGCAAACAATTGCACAATTTTGGGGCATAATTACTGGACACGAAACGATTGGTAGACACATTTTCCAGTCTGAATTTTGTAATGTTTTTTTTCCGACGGGAAAGTTTACCAACGCACTATTTTTCCACCGTAATCTTCAGTAAATAGGCAATTTGTAATGGAAAATCATCAGTCAATAGGTAGTTTGTAAAAACAATTCCTATTGGAAAAAAGAATTGGAGGAATGAATGAATGAATGCGTTCTACATTTCATATAATGTGTACATGCCATCAAACTAAGTCGAAACGAGCAGCAATAGCATTGCTGAATTGCACCACACCCGTAGAAACGAAATAAAGGCAAATTTTCAACTACCAGACTGTGTTTCTAAAGCTGTTTGAAATAATTTGTGCATAAAAACAATTCTATTCAAGCAATACCTGAGAAGCATAAGTTCTTTAATAATAAGGCGCCTGAAAAGAAAAACTAGAGCTGGAAGTTGTATCTCCAAGGGACGTTACTTTGAGAAATAAATTATAAATAACCATGACCTTTTGTTAATGAATTTTGATGATGGCATCACGAACTTAAATCGGGTTCTTGGAATAATTGAAAACAAAAGGGATATTTCCACCTTACGGTAATTCAAAGATTATTTTACTAATTCCACTACTAATCTTAAGATCCTACATATAGTGCTTTAAACTTTGACTCTTCCAGTTGAACTGCGTTTAATATTTTTCATCAAAAAGTGCTGTTCCCATATGAGCAAGGCTATTTAGTAAATTTTGAAATCCATTTTTTTTTATTTATTCAATGATAACTTATCTCTAATGTGAACCTCTTTTGTTTCTGTCACGTCACATTTTTGAGAAAAATATGATGAAACCTTAAAAAATAGTATTTTGAGCATATTGGAAAAAAATAAAAAATAAATAAATTAACGGAACGTCAAAAGTGCTCATATCATGAAAGTCTAAGTCTTATCTAGATATATGAAGTCACATAATTCTATACCTCTTACTAAGCATATTAGGGAACAAGTTTTTCATGAGCTTGTGCTACTTGCGATTTTCATTCACTATCAATTGTATGAACTAATTATTGAATTAATTAACAGAAAAAAGTGAAATTCATAAAATATTTCGAAAAAACTTAGACTGGTATTTTCGTATAATAGCTAAAGGTTTAAACTTTTCTTTGAGCTACATTACAAACCATATTGTTTACTCTTCAAACCTATTTTTTTCAAAAACATGACCTGATGGGACATTTTCGTTTGTGAATTCGTAATCTACGAAAAAAATCCTATAGAGATGATGTATTAGGAACAAAATTATTGTAAGCTAGTGTTATCAATTAACATTTGAACAATTATTATTTTGTATTGGGAGAGGGGGCGGGGAGAGTAGAAATCTATGGGAGATTTATAAAAAGTTTAGATGGAAGGAGGTTTGATTTCTGAGCGTTTATTTGTGTGTCAACTGTTACTAAATTTATATTTTATTTATTTAACCCAAACTATGAACGTAATTGATATAAATAGTGATCAAAAGGGTGCTATTTCCAGAATATCTGAACAAAAGGTGCTATTTCTATTTTTAATTGTTTATTATAGTTTTTTAATAAAAGTGTTGCAAAATAAATTTGCTGTAAAAATAAGTATCGCCTTAATAAATAATCTTATTGAAAAAAAAAAGTGCACTTACAAATATAGTGACCATTGTACGTTTTTTTCGGTTTTTGTAAAGTTTGCTTAGGGTGGAAATATGTAGCGATCCTTTTGAACAGACAGTCCTCAAATTATTTAGAACAATTTTACGAAAGCGCAGATATAGGTGATTCTAATACATGGCCATTGCAGCCTGAAACTCGTGTGTCATCTTCCTCTTTTACCTTTTATAGTAAAACCAGAATGAAATAAAATTAGTACCGATATCTAAACTTTAATATACTCACCTATGTGTAAATTAAATGACAAAGCATACTTAGTGCTTTTTCGAAGTGTGCTGATTAATCAACTAGCAGAACTTTTTTATTCAGCATTTTACTTAATATTTAATAGGACCATATAGAAATGGAATTAGGATAAAGGTAGATACGAAAATAGCAGTTTCATTATAATATTGATTTAATCATAAAATCTCTTTGAAAAAACATGAAAACATAATTTATCCAATATTAAATGTGAAATAATCACAACAAAAAAAAAGTGCGGGATGATACTCTCGTCATCTGTCTGATACCTCTCAGTACAAAAACAATTCTAAAAACATACAAGAATAAATTTATTTCTATACACTTTTATGGCCACAAATAACAGAGTATTTACACAAAAATAAAAGGAGATTATGTGTAAAACTACAATAAATATATTTTATTCTCCTTCGCCGCCTCTCGAACGGATATATTATCTCATTCGCTTGCAAAAAATGTATAAAATAAAAATCACAAATTGTCGTTCGTTTCGTTTTGGAAACCAACAAACGGACAAGTGGTATAGCAAAGAGGATAAAGTTAATAATTGCAATTTTTCAAAATGTCTCCCGCCTTTTTCCCCTCTACTTCTTAAGTAGACAAGTTTTCAAAAATTTGATCGAATGATTGAAATGAAAAAGCACCAGTGGAATTGTTTAACGTGCGTACGCCCGCATACCGCGAAGGGCGCCAGAGAAAGCACATTATCACCTTTTACGTATATATGTACAGGGGCTTATTATGAACGTTCGTTATTTCCGCTCGAATTAAATCTCCGCACTTCGCAGGAAGGTGCAAATATAATCTCAATGACTCGCTCGCCGTTTTTAAATCTAAAAATCAATTCGCCAACACGGGTAAATTCGGTGGTAAGGTATGAATTTCAAAATGTTTTAACTTGCTATTATTGCTTTAAACGCTTAAGCTAAAAATTCCGGCTGCGCACGTACTTCGAGGCCTTATCCTAAACACTTAAGGAGTTATTTACAATTTGTGTAAAAAGTTTGAAACAAAAAAATATCAAAGTGGGAAGATGAAGAAATACTGCTAATACATGGCACTCCCGGCCATTTACTAAAAAAAGGCATTGCGCCGTCGTAAAGATATTCATTTGAGATGACATTGTTTCTTAAAGTGATGTAAACAAGACCGAGATATGCATAGGTGCGATGCTAAACATTGGTGGACGCTTTTTTACATATATAAAAGCAATGCAAACATTGTCCCAATAAATCTGAAAAGCTCCAACTAAATCAGAAGAAGTTGTATTTAAATGATTGATGTTTTGTTTTGAGTTATAATTTAAATTCAATGAATTGAAGTTTTACTGTAATGTGCGTCACTCTTAATTTATTTGAAACAAATGTTCAGTTAATTGATGGATTGATGACGTCCAAAACTATACACTGTTCTTAAGCAATTGATGGTTTTAGCACTGATGTTTTATTTCATAATATATATGTTTTTAATAATTATACAAACTAAGTTTTGTTTAATTTCATAATAATGAATAGTTAACTATGATTAACCTATTAATTTGTGTTACTATTGTTTTTTTTTTTCTAAAGGGTAGAATTATTTTTAATCCTGCTTTATTTTTCGCGCACTCGGGAACTAGGCCCATATGGCACTGTTACTATTGTTTAAGAGGAAATAATAATAATGATGATGACTGTCTCCATTTGCAGAATTTCAAAAGTCATCTACGTTGTCACATCACAGAATCTGTCACAAAAATTTGCCAAATATAGATAGAATATACCTTGTATTTCTATACCGTGAACGGAGACAACTGTGGGCGATTGAACCGTTTGAGTGGTTTTGTTATGAAACAATATGGGTTTGCTTCAACCAGTTGTGGAGGCGGGCGCTACCGCCCATCTTCCTCATTACTAGTTATCGGGTGTCATACGACAAAAGTTCGATCATGCCAATGCAAATATATCAAACCATTTAAAATGTACAATAATCCCCCGTCTACCGCGGATGCGCGGATCCATGGTTAGAGTTTGAAGTAAAAAAAAATGAACACATCAGATCTTGACAATTTCTCCACAAAATGACTATGCGTGAACTTGATTACGCGCCGCGCGCTATTTTAAAACATGTTTGATCTATCTTTAGAAGGAAGTTTGCAATTTAAAAATGGACTCGAAGGCTTGCTGCAACTAAGGAAAAAGAATATTGAACAAAATACGGCCAAAACAGCCATCGATTGTTTCATATTTTCGTTAATTGTAATTTTATTACATGTATATGTACTCGTATATGTTTTTATTTACATTTGAGAGAAACCCTCGTCTACCGCGGCCTTCCCGTGGAACCTAACTCCCGCGGAAGGTGGGGGATTACTGTACATACTTGTAATTTATAACGAAATCTGCTAATGTTTACTTACTTCAAAAGAAGGAAAGTTCGATGAGATTAGCAAATTGAAAGTAGAAAATACCTTTAGAGTGAATCTAAAATCTCCACACCAATGATATCTAGGTTTTGTTTACATTAACTAAAAGCATGTTCGAACGGCGCGGCGTCATCATGCGTTTTCAACCGGAATTTGTATGTGTAAATTCGATAACGTCTAAAATTCTTGACAAAGAAATACATAAAAATTCTAACAAAACACCTTTGGGTAATTTAGTTATTTCTGTTTTAATCTTTACGATGAGATCAGAATACGTGTATGTGTGTTATCATGCGATACTTTTTGTTAGTCCTTAACTATAACATTTTATTTCAGCTTTTCACAGCTAGGATTAGTAAAAGGGTCTTTCTGGTATCTCTCTGAGCATATTGTGCAAAGTACATCGAAATTAGTTTAGTGATTGTTCGCTATTAACAATTTTTTACGACTATATATTACGCATTCCACGTGTTTTTTTCTGAAAAAATTTCGTATGTCGTTTTATTTTTATATAATATCAATGAAATTATTAAAATTTTTGCTAAAATTGTTCTATACCTTTATTACTTAATTATAGTTTTTTAATCTTCTTTTAGAAATGTTTTCAGTTTTACTTTGTGTTTTTTTAAATTTATCTAAATTTAAAAAAAAAAATCCTTTTCAATATAAGTTTGTCAAGTCACTTTAATCTGGCGGTAAATATGAGAATAACCTGTATTTTTCCCTAATGTGCGGGCGAACGTCCTCCCTCTGAAATAAAAAATTCAAAACATATAGTTCCTAGCATATCGTGCGTACTTTAACAAATCTAAGAAATTATTAAACGTTTTGATATTTAAATTAGGCACTATGTTTTATAGCATCCAACAAAAAAAAATATTCCTACTTACCATTCCAGCCAACTGTTCTAAAAATGGTAAAATCTTCATAAGCTCTGAATCACTTTGGTCCATAAACCAGCTTTCTATTGGTATTCCATTTTCCAGTTGATATCTGGAAATGACAACAGGACCAAGTTAAGTTTGTGCAAAATTACTTTTTATTGAATTTTTAAGACGATTTTATTTCAACTTAATTTTCTTAACCTTGTATTAATGAAATGTCGTCATATTACGCGGAAATAATAACAAAATTTCAACTTTAAATTTCCCAAAACTGATTATACGTCCTGAAACTAATTTAAATATGACCACAGTTCGCTGAAAGAAATAATAAGCATCTTACCCGAAGGCTTGCGGAGAGTTGTCGATGATAATGGTTTTCGATAAGTCCCGCCCTAGTATGGTCAAGTCCTTAATGTAGTTTCCGTTAACAAGTATACAGTGCTCCCTAAACAGACGGTATCTACCGAAAAAACGTTGTGAAATCTATCTAGAGAAAAAAAAACCTTAACAACTTACTTAATCCATTTACGTTCTGGGTCAAGAAGATTCAAAAGTTTGTCCGCATAGACTCTCTTGGAGGCGGTGAACAAAATAACTTCAAATAGCTTTGAAACTTTCTCCAGAAATTCACGGAAATACGGTCTGGTTCGAACAAATACTGTGTACTTGCAATCCTGTAGAAAACAAGCTATTAGCACCCAATTCATAGCTAGCAAGGATGAAGATCTCTTTCAAGAACTAAATTTCTGCAATCTCCTACTAACTCAATTCAATTTATCAATTACTGAATTGCGCAGGCAAAAGCAAACAACCGAAGTACAAACCTGAAACAGCACTGGAAATTTGAAGCTTGCATCAGCTAGCTCCTGTAGACTGCAATGGACCAAAGTTTCATCAAGGTCTAGCACCAGACTAAATTCGGGACTTGATCGAGTTTTCAGCGGCAGCGCAGGGCACTTAGCTCTCATTTCGAGCGTGAGCGGTGGAAGGTGTTTGATGAACACGTACGGGTCGAAGGTGTCCCAGTGCATTTCCTCCTGTCGGGTGTCAGGCATTTCTTCAATCTCCGGGCAGTCGTCCGGATCAATGTGCATATCTCCACCGTTTGGAGGTTTAGAATAAACAGAACTTCCGTCCGAGTCTTGCCCAAACGTTGGCACGCTGTGAATTAAGTTATCGACTTCGCCCGGACCTTTGGGCAGATTTAGTGTTGAGAACAAGTTCGTTGGATGCGTGGGCAAATTGGTTAGCGCCTTCAAGTTATCTATCGCCGTTTGGTGCAAGTACGAAGAAGTGCTTGCTGAAGTAACATTGACCAAATCATGGGCATCGCACATTTGACTCGTCTCGGTGCAGTTGAGAAGCGCCTGGGTTAAAATTGTGTTATATGGGAGAAAGTCTGAATAGTGGCACAGTTCGCTATTTGCAGCGGTCGTGTGGGTGATTGCAGTGGTCGTCGTTGACTTGCTTATATCCTCATCAAATATCGAAATGAGATCTGGAGTGGCTGGATAACTTCCTGCTGTCTGGGAAATGCTACACGAAAGTCCTTTGAGGTCCGAGCACGAGCTTGGAAAATTGCACCCTGAGTTATAGGCCAAAGTTGGTGAGATGTCTTCCACAGCTGTAGAGGCAGATAGTACGCTTTGCGCATCTGAGGAGTTACCCTGTCCCGTGAAAAGATCGGTTGTGGAGTCAACCTCTGAGTCAGCAGCATCGGAGCTGTTCGTTTGCTCCCGATGAAAAGCACTTGCATTATAGTAAGAAATATGTTGAGATCCAGGAAGGATCCCGGAATTCTCGTAGTCAGTTGTACTGTCACATTCGCTGACACACTTCATAAAACTTGCAGTTGATTCCTGAACTAGAGAGTTCCGATCAACGCAACCCTCTTCCTGTGAACCGTAAATCTCGGTCGTTGTCACAGATTCATGTAAATTTATCAACGTGGTCGATGTTGATACAGTGCTTTCCGATGAAGCAGGCAACTGGCGCTTCTTTGAATGGGAAAGGGCAATGGGACCGAACGTGTTAAGGTCGTCGTTCGGCCCACCTAAGCTACTGCTACTCTCCTTCGCAGGCAACGTAACATGACTCCTTCTTCGACGCGTTCTGGGACGACTTTCGTAGAGCGTGATATCGTTACCATCTTTCCAAATGTTTTCTTTTTCTATGGTTTTTCTCTTGCACCGCCGGCTAGAGGTCCGAACAGCATTTAATCGTTTTACCACTGGGCTTTTTCTGGTTATATTGCACTTCGACAGTTTTGAAATGCCCGTTTTCTTCGCGCAGGCATTGTTATTGTTATTGTGTACTTTAACATTCCTAGAAGGTTTCGATTTCTTACTGAGATTTCCTAAGTTGGGCGCAATTGAGGGGCGATTATTTGAGCGACGTAAACGTCTATCTCTTCTTTCGCTGCGCAGCCACATCGCCAGTCTGTAAATGAAACTTCAAGTTACACACTCAACTTTTTTGTTACTACAGAAGTATAATTAACTTAAAATACTATAAATAAAATACGCAATATTTTCTTATTGTATTTATTTTTAACATTACACAGGTTTAAGTAGTAGCATTTACTTTAGTAATAGCAAGATATTTGGTCGTTGCAGAAAGTCGACGAGTTTTGTTGATTTTTTAGTATTTTTGGGGGCCGTAATTAAACATCTGCCGAATAATTTTTTTTCGGACACTAAATCGATATTTTCGGCTTTTCAAATTAAGACTTCCGTTTGCGAAATATTAAGTTTCAAAATTATATTCAATCTCTCAAATTTCTCGACTTTGAAAAATCTGATTAAATATTAGGTACTAGCGTTCAATAGAACTATAAATTAAAATTAATTTAGTTAATTTGCATTAATACATATATTCAAGAGATTTCAAGTTAAATCGAAAATTAATCATTCAACTACATTTTAATTCTACATTCACATTGAATGCGATTTTGAGTTGTAAGCAGCAAGAATGTTGTCTTCGAATAATTAATCTCGAAAATTACTATGCGTGTTTCAATACGCACTTAACTTATATTTAAAAGTGTAAACCATAAAATAACAACAACGCATTCCTCAGAGCAGTTACGACTACGTTAGCAAATAAATTATTGACGAGATGAAGGATAATGGTGTTTTAAAATCATTTTGAAATTCGATCATGTAAAATCTCAGCAATTCGGATCGGGTTTTTAAAAAAAAAAACTTAGGGCTCGATTTTAGTTTATTTTTATCTCATCCCAGCTCAATCAGAGATATGGAATCTTAGTGTTTCCAAAATTTCACTTACATTGCATTAGTGCAATAAAGAAGGGATGTCAATGCGTAGTAATTACACAATTATGCATACATATGTAGGTATTCATAGATAGTTTTAATTATTTTGTTATTTGAACAGCTTTCTTGGTTTTATTGAAAGATACTCTGAGAAATAAAGGACCAGACCAAACCTTCGGAATTATTTATTTACTTTACTTATTATTGTTGTTTCGTTTTTCACTTTTTATTTAATAGATAAAAATTTAAAAATGACTGTTCCAAGTTTCGATCAAAATATGTATGGGATTGAATGTGTGAATTTTGAAAATGGACATTTATTCATAAAACTGAAATACAATTCAAAAATTAATTCAAAAGCTATAAATTCCGGAATATGTAGGTATGTACTGTAGTTTCAGTCCGATTGAAATTGAATATCGATTTAAGTTTAAAATTTGAAAGAAATGTAAAACAAGAACATATGCAATTCAGCGTTCGATTGAATGGCAAATCGAAACAATACTCTAGCAAATTTTTGCCTATAGTTTTTAGCCAAGTTACTGAACAAATCTGATTTAATCATTTTACTTGTGTCTTGAACAAAAGAAGATAGTTTATTTTCTAGGGGAAGCAACTCAAAGGCCCAGTGTCTTCACTTTGGCAGAATTGACTATAATTGCGCAGACGTCTTAAAAAATCTTACCAGCCATTCAGCTATAAGAAACGAAATTGAAAGATTCGTCTTGCTTTTCGTAGAACAATCTCTTCTGCGAGATGCATTTTTATTTTGGGAAAGAGAATGCAGAGCAGACTTTGCGGCTCTGAAGTTGCAGGGCGGATTACGCAATTGGGTCAACAGCGACATGGTGCGAGAAAACTAACATTTGGAGCTTCGTGTAAAATTCGCTGCCCCATCAACTATCCTGAAAGCAAGGAGTGGACCACTTTGATTAAATTAAGAATTTTGCGAAGTGAAAGCCGCGGAATAAAGTCGAGGAAATCCCGGCCCGCTGGTGGCAGTTTCTCATCCCTGGCAGCTATTGATTAGATTTCCCTCTGCAAAAATTCCCCCAAGCTGGTATGAAGTCGCGAATTTCGCGCGATCGGAGAAACTAGGGCCGCCCGGTGTATTTTCAACTTTTAAAATTGACACAAAAAAGCAGATTAGTGACGTCACGGCGCCTCGGTAAAAAGCTAAAGTAGGCGGGCGAAGAGCCCGAAGAAAACAGTGTGCGGAAGATGCACAGTTGTATTTGCAAACAAATCTCGTTTCCCGCCTTAATTAAAAAAATGCAATATCCAGCCCCGGACAGCGGCGAGTGGGCCGTAAATGGGGCGCGCCGCGTGCTTAGGTGAAAATCCTGACGCCTCCTGGCTAATCCGGAGCCTGTCACTCAATTTTCAAGTGAAAATATCCAAAACATAAACAAATTAGACGGTGTGGCGGGGCTTTCCCGGCCCAACCGGTGGCAATTCCAGCTTACTTACCCTCTGCGTTAAAAGGCTCGAAAAGGGGCGCACATTCGCATAATTAAACACACGAATTTATTTCAGCAAAAGAATTCCCTCACTACTTTTCACGACACTTCTCTACTTTTCAATATGGCGTCGCGTTCTTTTCGCTGCGGCCGTATTTTTGTGCGGCGAAGTTTTGTTTGTAGTCAACAACGGCGAAGTTGGGAGAGTGCGATGTGACGCGTTCTCAACGGAAAGAATGCAGCGAGTGGTTCGTGCACTAACTTATTTTTGTTCGGATTATTTCGCTGGGTGAAAATTGGTACAGGACCGACGGAAAGTTTGTGAAACCGGAAATTTGGTTCGTTCATGAATGTAGAAAGCAAAGTAATTTTTAAAAATTAAAAGTTCAAAAAACAAAAATTCGCCTACGCGTATCTCGGAAATAAACTAAAACGATATGTATAAAAATATGACTTCAATTACAAATAATTTGTAACGCCATAAAACTGAATGCAAAGAAAAATTAGGTTAAAACACAGAGAGAATAAATGGAAATCAAAACGAACACTCGGTAATATTAAATCGTTGTTTGTAAAAATAAATGCGCTTTACATTCGCCGGCGTTTAACAGTTTCAAACGCTTTTAACGAACTGCGAATAGTGAATCCGCGGGTGCGAGGGTGCTACTGTAGTTTTATATATTTTACACTTTAATTTATTCCATTGGTTAAATAATTTCATAGTTTAGGCCAAATGAATAAAAGCAACAATTTTATAGTCGAGTTCAACAGTTTGTCGATTTGAGGTAGAACCAATCAAAGCCATATATTTGAAATTGTAAAATGTACAGCGGTTTTACCGGATCTCGTCTTAAGCTAGACTTACTAGCGCCGGGATTAACAATTTTTAAGTACAAATCCCGGAACTTAAATAATAACTCTATTATTTTATTTAATTCGGTTTGATTCACCTTATTATTGAAATTATTCTTGTACAGGTATTTAAATATTATAGAGCCCAGATAAAGTAAATTTTACTTGAAATTGTACTCATTTAATTTTATTATTGTCGCTAATTATAACGGACACAGACCCGGGTTTTTTGATTTATTATTATACCACAATATTGGACTTTTATGACATCATATACATTTTAATTTGAAGTACTCTCAATTGGCTCTTAATTTTGATTCCCACACCCATGCACATTCTAAAGCTATTAAGGCAAAATTTAAAATCTGGGATGTTAGCAAACAAAAGCATAATAATTATTAGCAGTATTTCAGGTTACGGAGTTATATTTCGAAAATACAAATTATATAGAGAAAAAAAAATACTACGTGCAAATCTATAATTACGATTGCTGGGTTAATTAGCACAACATATTTAACGAAATGTTATGAGAGGTACTTTAGTAAATATAAATTTAATTCAAAACGCCTTACGAGCGGTTTAAACCTTAGTGAACAATAACTCAATGTTTAATGCGTTCCGATATTTTCTGTAATATAATTAACTAAACTGAAATACAATTACTGTAAGATGTAATTGGAAACGGTGTAGATTTAATTGCGCGGGTCTTAAGTAAATATTATAGAATAATCGTCGTAAGCTGAAACTTGGCTTTATTAAAAATTCAAAGCACCATCCAAAAACATTAAGCTATCGACGTTAGACACGGCCATGTCCACGTCTCGTTTCTGAATCATTTTCTTCTTGGCCTGGACCGTGTGCAGGAAGGATTCCTTCGCCAGCGAGTCGATGAATAGCTCCGTGGCCTTGGCAATGAGAAAGGCCGCTTCCGCGGACGCAATCTGCAGATCGGGATCAAGTTTCATCAGATTCCTTATCCTGCTCAGGGGCAATTGAGTAAGTTTTGGCTCATGGGACTTCTCAGCTGGTTTTTCTGCACGGAACATATTTCAAATAAAAGTTGCAGTTAAACTCTGTGTAATACCTTTTGGTTGAGTACTGGTGCTATTTCCGGCGGAGGTGTTCGGCTCTTGGGGCTCCTCCAGTCCCTCGCTTAATCTTTCGTCTTGAAACTCTTCTTCCGCAACAAAATCTTCAGGTTCTGGAGACTCTTGACCAAGTTCTTCATTTGGAAACGTATCGTCGGTGGTTTCTGAAAATCCTGAGAGGATGCTTTCGCTGGTCATTTTGCAAATATATCTGCAATACTCTGTAAAAAAAGCAATATTCCGTTTGTTTTTAAACTTTCTTTGATTACTCGACGCCGTCCCGCGCAACAAATTGTCACTCAAAAGTCGAAAACATCTGGGAAGGGAGCGTTCAGATAATTTGACACCGGAGGTTTTTTAATTGTTTTTAATGAAACTTTTGAATGAGAATTTGTTAATATTTACTTAAAAGAGAAATATTAAAGTTTTTGATAAGGTAAAATGAAAATTGACGATTATTTTTTTATTTTTAAGAATTTCACAACTTGACAGTTGTCATTGAGGTTAAAGCAGTTTTAGAGATGTGAAAAAAAACCAGGAGAGATCTCCAAGAAGCATGAATACTGCAGCTGTGAGGTTGATTTGCCGCACAATTAGGTAATTTTATGAAATTTTAAGAAATCGAAATATATGCAATGCGTTTCGAGCAGGCCTTGCTTAGTTACCAGTGCCGCCCGGGAGCCCTCAGTGCTCTTCTCAACGACGACTTTTTCCCAGCGACTACATAAAAACCAAACCGATGAGGGGGTGAACGATAAGCCGGTGAATTTCTTCGGGAGCAAGGCGGCGACCTGGCGTGCAAAGGACACCCGGTCTGGAGGCGCGGAAGACGCGCTCTGGTACCAGTCGTACGTGATATCAGCGAGTGTCGCGGTATTCCTCCTCTACTTCTGCGTCCTGCGGGAGGAGAGCGACATCGACAGGAAACTCGAGGGAAACCTTTTCGATAAAGTCGAGGGCATGGAGCAAGTTCAGCTCATTTTCAACTATAGACACAACAAGGAAAAAGGCCTCGATGTGGCTGAGATTGAGGCACGACTCAAGGAGCTGGGCGTTGACACCTCAACGTTGTGAGGACGGATTAGGAAAAATAGAATAGAATGAAATCGCTTCTAGGATTGAAAAATGATATTATGCTTACGCAGAAAATAAATCGTCTCAAGCAGTAGTTGTAAGGAAGTAGGATTTTTTATGTTGTCCAAAATGAATATCTGTCTATGGGACTTTGGGCAAATCGTTCATTTAAATTAATTTATATTTAGTTTCCGTTCCTGTTCATTCTTTTTCATGGTTCCTCTCGTCTTTGGAGTTTGATTATCATCCTTCTTACGCGCATTTTAGATTTGGATTTTACAATTCTGAACAATTATATCGATAAAGCCCGCACAATTCTGATAGGACCCTTGCCATGTGATACTATGTCTTTTCATTGCAGTTGCAGAATCTAGCATCTGGAGTTCCTCATTTCCATCTATTTCAGCTTCCATATTTTGATTTTATTGGCCTTGATCTGTTGATCTCGCGACTACTCAGTGTTGCTTTAAATTGAGGCTAATTTCTTTTCTGCAGAGTAATTTGTGCATATGTTTAAATATTTTCCTGGCTAATTCAATGCATGTGAAGATCTCTTTTGTTGTTTGCGCTATCATCAATTAGAGTGCTAAAATACCTTTCTCTATTAACTCTTTCTATGTACATTTATTTTGCTGATGTTCATATTGAGACCAAATTCCCATACTCTGCTCGTTCAATGTTGAAATCAAGAGTTAAATCTCATCTTTGTTTTTCGTTAAATTTATTAGTCGTTAATAATAGAGCGCACCATAAAATGCACCATTGATATTAGTGGAAAAAATACTAACACAATTAATTTATCCAATAATGAGACCTCTCACATCAGAACTATTGATCGCAATTGATTACAAAAATAGTGAATACATCAATACAATACTTAATACTTACTGATTTTGAAGCATTTTACTGAGCAGGGGTTTTCGAGAGCGAGAAATCATATGAAAAGCAATGTGGGAAAAATAATCGTTTTCAATTTAATTTCAGTCAAATGAATTTTGTGTCTAGCCCTACTTTAATATCTAAAATTTGAGGGAAAATGTGTAGTTATAAGCTGTTTTTCTTCTTCAACAGCAATTTTTAACTATTTCAGTTAGTAATTTGTTTTCAGTTTTATCACTTAATCAAGTGTGATGAATTATAAATAACGTTTTAATGGGAGTAAATAGGCAAAATGTGGCAATCCATCGAGCCCTATTTTTTGAGTCTTCTAGATTTCACCTTATTTCGTTATTTCTGATTTATCTTTTTATCCTCATGAAAATTAACAATAACAATAAAAACAAACGTGAAAATATCTATGTATAAATTTGATTACTAGACAACAAGAAATACGCAAAACGTACAATCCAAATATTTATTGAATGCTTATGGTGGGAGGGTTTTTTTCGGTACAAGTTGTGTTCAACTAACATTATGTATAAAAACTAAGCTCCTTAAAAGAAAAATTTGTCCGACAGTGAAAAAGAGAAATCCAAGAACCGCCGAGGGTCCTATTCGAGAACTCGAGCAGTTGTACTTTGTCTGTCCATAGCGTAAAATCGGGAAATAGATCTATAGTACTATCGTTCATACAACAAAAATATTGCATTCTAAATAACTTAAAACAATCAAGAATATCCAGAATTGATAGCTCGAGTTCACAAATAAGGCCCCAGTGGTACACTAAACCACTTAGATAAATAAGTAATAAGAGAAATTGAAGACGACGACCTTTAGCAGCTGCTTAAGCACGCTCTCCTCGGATTCGCCGCGCCAACTGGATGTCTTTTGGCATGATGGTGACCCTCTTGGCGTGGATGGCGCACAAGTTTGTGTCTTCGAACAGGCCGACGAGGTAGGCCTCACTGGCTTCCTGAAAATTTAGGGATAAGCGTTATGAGAAAGATTTTAAAGTCAGTTCATTCGTCCTTACCTGGAGGGCTCCGATGGCAGCCGACTGGAAACGCAAATCTGTTTTGAAATCCTGGGCGATTTCACGCACAAGTCGCTGGAATGGCAATTTCCTGATCAGCAACTCAGTCGACTTCTGGTAGCGACGAATTTCTCGAAGTGCCACTGTACCTGGACGGTAGCGATGGGGCTTCTTGACGCCTCCGGTGGAGGGGGCGCTTTTACGGGCAGCTTTGGTTGCCAACTGCTTCCTCGGAGCCTTTCCTCCAGTTGATTTACGGGCAGTCTGCTTGGTACGAGCCATTCTGCGGAAAAATAAACACAAACTTAAATTGTGGTTTTTGCGTTGGGCGCAATTAATCAAAAGATAAAAACAGCGGGAAATTTCCCGCCTTTACAAAGAATTAACGTTTCCATTTCTCGAATTTACTTTTGGGATGAAGAAAGTGAAGTTTTCCAATATTTTGGTCACTGTTTGTTTACTAACTTTCCCCAAACCTCCGCGGGCCCTATAAAAGGAGTTAAAAAGAAAATGGCTCCCATCGAGGCCAAATGGGCCCAGGGAATGCCCGTAAAATCATAGATAAATCGGCTGCTTAGACGCCCTTGAATTATCTCTCAATTATCAAAATATTTTAATAATAACAGAAGAAATAATCCGTACCTGCACTTTTGCTGCTTTAGGTAATTTAAACAGAAATTGTTTGTCAACTAACTCCACAAACACCACGGTCGATACCCGCTCCGGTCACGCTCGCTTCAAATTGGCTCTTCTCGTTCTCGCCTTCCCCTGATAAGCTCAAGAAGCAATGGTAGAGTGGAGAGAAATTTTCGATACTCGAAAGTAGTTAAGTGAAGTTGGATACGAGTTTTGTTGCTTGAGTTCAGAAAAATATAACGTATTTTGAACTGAAAGTTTGTTTGTTGTTTTGCAAAAGTAGGCACAATTAAAAATGAATACTCGTCTTTAATTTATATACACATATGTATATATAAAATATAATGCCTATTTGTTTGCTCGCTTTACCAATCAATCTCCACCGCTGATCCGACTGCGATCAAATTTTGCATACTTACTCTTGAAATTCAAAGGCTTTTAAAAAGTCTGTTTGTATGCGCTAATTTTTAGAAAAACTTAACAAATTTCGATGGGACTTTCACTGGGAGCTTGAGGACTTTGTCTGGCATGATTTATATTATTTTTTTTTAAAAAGTTTGTAGCCCTGATTCCGATCAAAATTTGCATGCATGCTCCTGAGGATGCTGGAAAAATCCTCATATTTGTTCTTCTCTGATAGCACAAATATTCGACGAAAAGTTGGTTTTAGTTATAACAACTATTTTTAATTTTATTTCCGGTGCTTAATACTTTATTAAATCTAGCCCACTGAATTAGGTCTGCAATTTTGAATTTCTAATTATGGTCTATGTGTAAAGTTTCAATGTAATGGCTCAGACCGACCTTCACTGAATGTAAAAACCTACTTCAATTTGACCTAAACCTATTTCAATTCAGATTTAAATTTGATTTAAACTAACTTAAACCTTACTCAAGCTTAAGTTTGATGTAGGCCTTTAAAACTTTTCTGAATAGACGTCGGTAGCCAAGGAACATAGGTTTGCAAAAAGTCCAACGGTTTAGAACTTATTGGAAATAATGCTACTTAATTCCTGTTTGCGGATATTAAATGAGAATTTATTTAAATTTATTAAATAATTGTAAATTTTCGTCTCTGACAAAAAAAAAGAGTTAAAAATTTGAAGTACTGTGGGAATGATTGATTTATAGTAAGCCTTAAAATACCTAATAGAACAAATTTACTTACAAATGCGATTTTATTTTATCCTTAAAAGATTTCAACTTAGTTATTACTACATACTTTTCGTTTTAGGAATATTTTTATAGTGTACTTTTTAATTGTTCGACTAGGTTTTCCAAATTAATTTTTTCTTGTACACACTTAGCATGAACCACCGTAGTTTTCCTCATAATGATTCACATCGTCGATAGTAAATATTACGGTACGATTTCTTCTTTATTAATTTTACTTTTATTGGAGAAGCAAGAATTCCACTGTACATGAAAAAGTGCGTAAAATAAATAGCATTTTCTTAAATGATTTTCGAAATATAGGCAAGTCTACTTTTAACTCTTCGTATATATTTGATAGTTAAAATCAAGTCTTTTCCCTGGGTATCTAAGTATGAAAAATAATTTAATTTTTTGTATCTAAACAAAATTTTTAATCAGTGGTAGAGAGTTACATGATTGCCCTACCGCAATTATCACGTTCTATAAGTAAAAAGTAAGATTAAACTAAACATTTTAGCTGCTTGCTCGTTTGAAAAACTACAGGAGTGAAAAACCAAAACCCAGTGCTCCGCAACTGCTTATGCTCGTTCACCTCGGATTCGCCGCGCCAACTGGATGTCTTTTGGCATGATGGTGACCCTCTTGGCGTGGATGGCGCACAAGTTTGTGTCTTCGAACAGGCCGACGAGGTAGGCCTCACTGGCTTCCTGAAAATTTAGGGATAAGCGTTATGAGAAAGATTTTAAACTGTTGATTCGTCCTTACCTGGAGGGCTCCGATGGCAGCCGACTGGAAACGCAAATCTGTTTTGAAATCCTGGGCGATTTCACGCACAAGTCGCTGGAATGGCAATTTCCTGATCAGCAATTCAGTCGACTTCTGGTAGCGACGAATTTCTCGAAGTGCCACTGTACCTGGACGGTAGCGATGGGGCTTCTTGACGCCTCCGGTGGAGGGGGCGCTCTTACGGGCTGCTTTGGTTGCCAACTGCTTCCTCGGAGCCTTTCCTCCAGTCGATTTACGGGCAGTCTGCTTGGTACGAGCCATTCTGTAAAATTAGTTAAAATAATATAAATTCCAGAGCTTGGAAAAAGGCGCCAAAATTTTAATAACTGTCGGGTAAAAAACTTTTTATCTTCAGCATTTTTTTGCTTTCTTAATAAATAAAAGTGGACTGCACTAGAGATCCAACTCGAACTAGAGCACTGCTTTTGATTATCAGCCTTTATTAGAAAAAATGGCTCCGGCCCCGTTGGGCTAAGAACCAAATATTTGTGCTACCGATATTTCTTAAATTTTAATCGGAGAAAACTATTCAACGCTGCAAATAACTTTGAAAAATATAAAGGCTTCTGTTAACTCACCTTTATTTACGGAAATTTACGCAATTTCAATGCTTCAGGCGAACTGTTTATCAATTTATTTGTCCACAAACAACACCACACCACGGTCAATATCCTCACGCTCGGATGACGTCACGAAAATTGAAATTGGAGACATAGTAGATCACGTTTGCTCATGTCAGAATTCCCCTTAAAAGCTCTGGAGATTGGAGAGTGGGAATATTTGCAATGAAGTTAGTAACGGTTGTAGTTTAAAAAATTCTCGCATATTGCTCATTACGGTCCACATTGAGATTGACTTTAAAAAAAAACCGGCTCCAAATTAGTTTTCATAAATTAATAGGCAGGATTTCTAAGCAAAATTGTTTTTGATTGCTTAAAAAATATTTTCGTTGTTTTTATACATATATCAAATAAATTATCATAGGTAATGCGTTGGTAATACTTTTCATTCAATGTACGCCTTACAGAGAATATTCTAGAAAAATGCAGTTTTTACAAAAGTGTTTTATATTGTTACTTGAGAGAACATTTTAATAATTATGTTAAATTAAAAACGAAAACTCGTGTATGAACAATTCTACAAAATTATTCGCTTTTTAACGCAAAACACGTCACGATTGTGGCTCAAAATCAATTTTGCTGTAATTTTAATGTAATAATAATAATAAATTAATAGTGTTTTAATTTGAAACATATATATACCTCATTTGCTTTGATCTGATATTAAATTAACACATTTTCCATTCACCCTGCCACGTGGGTGTTTTTCATTTATTTATTGCAGTTACGTTGTAAGTAAAATATTTTCAATTATTTTGTCCCTTTGAGCTACAATATTTAAAGAAAAGTTTTATCATATTACTCAGGAAAGGCGCGTAAAATGTTATATAAATGCAATACCTTTTTACCTTAAAAGCTTTGGAATTGCCAATGCACGGAAAAGTACCTAAAATACCGTTTAATATCATAACTCTTGTTTAGTACAAGAATAAAGTACTGAGTGTTTATCGGGGAAGAAAAACAAATAATACTCCTTCTAAGCTGCCTTAGTATATTTAATTCTTTTGACAAATTTCTTTCAAACCTCCAGTAAACACAAATTCATCTATCTAAAATTCTAGACGATTATAAGGTCTGTTGATTTTACATTCACTGTTCTGTAAGTGCCCTACTTCGCTTAGTTAAAAATACAATATTTAGTTGCTATTACAAAAAAGGCCGTCGTAAAGTCTTTTAGTGAATAAATACTAACAATTATTTTGGGATATACATATGTATGTTTTATATTTGGGTATGAATGATGCCTACAAAAATTCTGCCAGCTTTAGAAACCGTTATGGGATTATGTTCTTATTGTATGTATATTACGAAAAAAACTGAGGCTATATACCAACAGAACGTAATGCATTAATTTATTATGTTGGTCAAAATAAACCAAGTAATAAATCAATTATCAGTAAGGGCTTGTTGTGGCATGTGTGCGTTTTTTGATTGCATCTGTATGGCCTTGTAAGTAAATCCAACCTTTTTAAGTTCTGCACATTCTTCGTCTTCAAAATTAAGGTTGGCGTGTTGAGGCCATGACTTAAGCTATATAGATTAAAAATTGATACATATCCTAAATACTGTTGAATTAATAGTAAAAAGCTTAAACTATATAAAACAATGCTCGGTGGGAAGATATCTAATGTAATTCCACTTACTTGTAGGCCCACCCCTTTGCCGAGACGTAAAAAGTGGTAAAGTACGTTTCGTTTTGTAAACATCATTCATTGTAACTTCAAAAGGAAACACTAGTCAATAATAGGAGTCTCCCTCATCGAGTGCGAGCCGGTGGAGTCTCCCCAGCAGTCCCTACAAGTATGCTTTATGTCTACACATCGAGATTGTGCGATAGTATCTTTGAACGCCATATCTTGCACAGTAAATTTACTTTCGTAAAAGACATCCACGAATTTTTTTTTTTTAGAAAAATATATACCTTTAAAAACACACGTGTACAACATACAAAATTCACCCCTCATCGCTTATATGCATGATTTTGTGAATAATCCAACTTTTTAAAGTTTTAAGTTTCAACCAACGTGTCAAATTGATTTAACCGCTTACCAACTGCTTTTGCAGTAAATAAATCAGTTGCTCCTAGAGTGTATGTGATTATGATCATTTAGACATTCTACGCCAATATTTACATTCAACATTCGAGATTTCCGAAAAAACTCCTCTTCCTCTCTGTCCAAAAATTTCAAAGTCTTGTGAATGTTACCCAAAAGTCGCGGCATCCAAACATGTGTGCAGCAACTATGTTTTACAAAATACTAAACAATACTCGTATGTCGTTATGTTACTGTAAGTCCATTAGATGATTGATTAACTCTGCAGACTTGTTATTTTTTTTTACAAATACATAGATGGTTAATTAACGTTAAGGTTTCCTGTAACAATATCAAATTCACATATTTTCTAGAACTCTACTTGATACTTGAAACGTAGGTTACTTTGGTGCAGAAGACGTTGAGTTTACGTTGTGTGCTCGAATATTAATGCTATATATAGGGATGTATATGTGATCTGTTCTGTATAGTACTTTATAAAATTGTACATGCTGATCCGTGCATCACTTCACTTATAAACATTGGAGTCCCAGCTCCAAGACCACCATCTGTCTTTTGATGCTCATTCTGAAATAATAATATTGCATTAAGATTAAGTATTAACTTTGGATTCAAACGAAATTAATTGTTGTTTCTTGGAAAACCAGATTTTTTAAAATTTAATTATAATTAAATGTTTATTGTTCGACGAACCTAATCGCCCAAAGTTTTTTTTAAAGCAATTACATAAATATGTTTAATTTTTCAGAATTTTCCAAATTTTGTATATTTCTTATGTATCTGCGTAAAAACAGAATTTTGAACGTAAACTTTTGAATATGATAAAAATGTTTTCATGTATGTCGAAAATCTACAAGATGCGGTATGGATTACTCGTTATAAAGTATATTAATAAATGTTACAATAATACGGAGGGATTTTGGAGCAATCCATTTATAATGATTTAAATAATAAATCCAAAGATTGAAGATGGCAATAATATCAACTTCAAAGTTTTCCAATAAAAAGTTGATATAGGTCTTCCTGCCGTTGATTAATAACTCCACAAGCCTGGATCAATTCGGCTGTCTTGTATCTTACCTAACCTACTTACTTATTTAGGTTCCATAAAGTTTCATTTTTCGATTGTTTATGTTCAGCGCTAAGGCAAGGGTAGGCGACCTTATCTACCACGTAGAAAACTTACCCAGCAATTGAACAGTTGCTTCCAAGAAATGCTCAAGACTTTTGAACTTGCTCATAAAATATGAAGTATGCAAACTTTTCGTGTACCGTGTCGGGGGATATAAGGAATAATATAGTTAAGAATTCATAACTTACTTCGTCGAACTCGCAGTCGAAGTAATGACTTTGGCACTCCATGCATCTGCATTGCTCCGACATCTTGCAAGTGATGCCCCATTGTTTGGCAACAGCCTTGTAAATCTCCTTGGAGGACTTATTGCTAATTATCTCGGAGGTGGTAGTAACTTCCGGCTGATAGACATGGGTCTGACCCTGGTGGGAGTCCCAATCTTCGTCGGAGCAGTTTCCGTTCTCCCCGGAGGACTGGCACTCTTGGGATTCCTCGTACAGATGTGACGTCTGAGCCTCCTGCGGTTCGTCCCCCAGGTCGAACTGATGATGAAGTTTGCCCCCTGCAGCGAGAGAACGGACCAAGTGAATAAAGTTGAAATTCAATCAGCCGCACTCAGGACAGTGTAAAAATCGGTTTAAAGTATCAAGAAAAAAGGAAACAAATTCGCAGCGGGAGAGTTGACAGTGAATAATAATGCCACGAAAACCCTTACCACAAACAGGGTCCTCCTCGCTGGGTGACACCAGCAGAGGATCACATGAGCCCGTGCACTCGAGGATGTTTTCCGGGCATGTGGGCGCTGGGGCCTCCTTGGCCGGCGCCTGACGCTGGGGGGTGTCTATTGATTTTCGCTGGCCGGAGCCCTCCTGCTGGACACTCATGGTGCAGTCGGGATCGGTGCAAGTGTTCGATAAATTCTCGATTGATGTATTCACCGAGGAGTCCTGGACGTGACTCATGCCGCAGTCCGGGCTCTCGTCGCCTCCGCCCTCGCCCGATGTATCCAGAGTGTCACTGTTGAAGTTCGTGAGCTTGTTCTGTATGCAAAAGGTTTATATTACGGTGAGATGGGTAAGATTTGCTCCAGAAGGAGGAAAGTCAATTTCAGCCTTACTTCTTCCAAGTACTCCTCATAGGAGGGGGGCGGGCTCTCCGGGGCGATGTTGTTGTTGTTAACACTGTGGGCCGCTGCTACTGGATTTAAATATCCTGGAAAGGTAAAAGGACCTTAATTTGCGACAACTCATTAAGGCACAATCCGGTTAGGACTTAGGCTTCTTTCGTCCTCGGGGAGCCCAAAAGTTTCCTTTGAGTTAGTTACGTAAAAAATTTTTTACAAGCTCCCTACCTCACTTTGTAGTTTGTTGATAAATGCAATTTTAAAAATAATAATTACAATCAAATTCTGAGTAGGTCTCTTGGGCAGGATAAAAAGGAGTTTTCCCAGGAAATTGTGCACACTTTTCTCACACCACCGCAAAGACCCATTTCGCTTTTGACTTTGTCGTTTAGACTCAAGAAGTTAAGAGAAATTACTTCTTCGAATGGAAAGTCAATCGACTTGATTGATCGTTTTGCCCTTTTGTATTTTAAGGATTTTTAAGGGCTTCAGGAAAATCGAGTACAATAGCCGGAAAATGTGTGAAAGAACAACTTCTCAGGACAAATGAAAAATTTTGCCAGCAATAGCTTTTAGGGCAAGTTGATCTTTTATGGCAAAAATCTATAGAGTAGAATGAGTCTGTTAGTCTTACGATAACTAAGTATAGGTAAAATATTATTGCTCTCGGCGGGAATCATTGAGAGTTGGAAAACCAATAGATTGAAAAACTAATCGTTAAACATAGTGTACAATTAATCATTATTATTTTCAGATTTCATTATTATTAGATTATAAGAAAAAAATTTCACTAAATGGTCAACGTGTAAAATTTGTTGACTAACATGTTTGAAACTATTAAAATGTAACAAGTTAAAAATATGTAGGTACTTTAGTAAATGCGAAAACATTTTAATTAAAAAGCAACAACTTATTGTATTAATATGAATGAAACTATAACTATATTTCTCCTATTATAGAATTGTTTTCGAGGAAGTGCAGCAATTTTGGAGTATATATAACTTGTTTTTTAGAAATAGGATTAAAAGTGAAAGAGATAAACAAATATGTATTAAAGAAAACTCAATGATATAAAAAAAAGTAATAATCTTAGGAACAGTACACATTTAAAAGTAAAAACTAAGTACATACTTCATTTGGTTTAATCAGAAAGTCTGTGAAATGGCGGTTTGACTAGAGTAGAATTATCATATTTTTATTAATAAGTATCGCGGCTAGCAATATTCCTTGTCCCCTACTTATTCTTTATCACGATTAAATTAAATTAGTTTTTAAAAGACACTTGCCCTGCAGCTAAGTTAGCCACAAGTTCCGACTTTGTATTACGTAGCTAGCAGAATAGTCATTCTAAAAAGTAGGTACTTCTTGAAATTTTCAAGTCATCTTTTCTCCAAAGTAGTTTTTTTCACTTGGTTATTTTTGCCAGTAAACCGACGGCGACGTTATATTCATGTCACCTCAGCATGATGCGATCTAAAATATTTATTTCGGTTACGTTTTCAGCTCAGATTTGGAAGGTTTCTTAAAAGCATTTGCTTTGAATTTACGTTCAATAATATCTTCGTTTTTTCTTAAATTTATATTTTGCAAAATATTAAAAATGTAATAAAAAGAAAGAATGAAAAACTAGAGAATTTAATTAAATATAACAAATATTTTCGGAGCGATAGCCCCTATATAGGGGTTAATTGTTTTAAAATGAAAATTTTTAGATACCTACAACTGAAAAATGTCTCCTTTATTTTTATTATTAGTTAGTTTGTTATTAAAGTGATTTTAATTTTATGGACGTTTTTGTTTTACCTTATTTTCCCATATTTTATATTATTCGAGGTAATTTATTTTCAGTTCGAAAATATAGTTGAGCAAAAATCGCATCAATAATTCAAATTGAGTTTCCTACCTTTTGCTCTGCCCGTCTGAACCCATAAACACCTACTAATTATAATAAATTATAATTAATAAAATACAACATTAAAAAAAGACTCACATAAATCAAAATAAATTGCATACGCAAGCTCGTAAATAATGTTAATTTGGTCGTTTATTTAAATTAAGGTGCACTGTATCAAATATATTTCGCCATATAAATCACGCATCAGTGAGATGAATTTATTTTTTAAATTAAATTGTTGAAAAGTTCACCACCCAGTCTTATGAATTATTCAAAACCAGTAATGAAATCTGCTACCATAAGCAGTGCGAAAATGAAATCACAAAAGTGAATTAATTAATCTTGAATCCCAGGCCGGAACAAATTAATGATTTAGCCACGCTTTGAACCTTTGACCAAAATATTCCTTCCTGCCCAATTTTGATAATTAAAATCGCCTACAACTGCGATTGTCACTTTTTATTTTTCATATAAATGGAAGCCAGCAATATAAATAGCCTAAATTTAGTAATATTAACTTTTTTCTTACCCTTTATTACTAATTTCACTTATATTTATTGCTCTGCTTTTAATACTATAGTACATTTATTACATTGTTAATTAAATTTGAAGAAACTTTGAAACTCACCTATAGGTTCGCCATTAGAATTGTTAGGCAGAAGTGATCGTCTATCATTTCCTATCGAAACCAAACTTGTACAGTCGGCTGAATCTATTGTAGAATTACTGGCGCCAATTCCAACGTTGCTATTGTTGAGTAGAGCCTGATTTGCTTGAGGATCTACATCAACTTCTTGCGATGTACTTCTGGAACTGCCCATACGAAACTTCAATTTAAAGGGAGCCATTGTGTTTTTGATTTTATTTGATCGTTAAATATCATAGAAGACACAACATTTACAAGCACACTGCTCTAAATAATACTTTTATCTTAACGTTTTTAGTTTCTTATTTTTTTTTAGGATGCAAACAACTTGCTTTTTATTTTTCGTATAGTTTAGTGTTAATTGTTCTCAAGTCCGACTCTGAAATTATATCTAAAGAAAAAAGAAATTTCTATAAAACTCGTTCCATCTAGAAAATTAATTGTTTAAAGCATTATGTATGAGTGGGTGTTTAGTGTGAGTTTGGTGTTTGATATGATTATACTTTTGCAAGTCAGTGGGAACATTCTGTACAGGCTTAAGCTATTCTATGTTTTCCGTGCAACGATAAGTTAAACTGGGATGCAGTAGCAAGCTAGAGAAGAAGGAAGTAAGAAATAATAGGAAATAATAGGAAGATTCGCCATGTGCTTTACTTGGTATTGTATTAACTACTGCTACTTATGTATGTATATAGCAAATGACGCAAAAAGCGAAAATGCTTAGTTACTAAAAACATTCATAATTTGTTACCCGAAAAACCTTTACATCATATAAGTAAGAGAAATATGAAAATTAAGTATCTCTAGAGCAAATCATATGCTCAATGTAAAAGTTTTGTCGTTTTTATCTAAAATTAAGTTTTTTTCAATGCCCCACAAGAGAACTATTACAATAAAAACTAATTACTTCTCATAGATTTATTGGTATACTTACAAACTTAAGCCTCCGAGCTCAATAAAATTCCAAGAACATTCGACTCCTATTGGTATCGATAGAAAAACCTCCGCTAGTATGTTTTAAAGGCGTAATTGGTTCTTATTCTTGTTTAAAGTAAAGTAATGAGGAAAATACACTTACAAAAACAATTCGGTTTAATATATGAATATTTATGGCGGATTTCAAACAAATTGGTACGCGAGGGTTTTGGAATCACTGCTTTCATATTTGGTGTTGAATTTTAAAATTTTTATACAGGGTGTCCCGTAAGTATACCACAACAGACTTGAGGAGAAGCTATATTGAGGTTTGATGTACCAGACAAGAAAAATAACCTTAGTAGAAGTCTCAGTATTTTCGAGATATTGATTTTTTTAAATTCTTTTTGAAAAATTGGACCTTCTGACCGATTTTTTTACTGTGTTTTATAAATTTTTTTGAAAACTACTCTCGGGTTGTGTCTGATGTGTCCATTAATAATTTGAGAAAAAACGTAACAAATAAGAATATATTACATTTTTTGGTTTGTAAATTATTTAATTTTTTCAGTGGTGAACAAAAAAAATTTACTTACTATTGTACACTGTATTAATAAATTACCTATTTAATGGAGATTTCAGAAGGATGCAACACAGTTTTATTTTTTCTTTAAAAGAATAGTAATTGCTATTTTATACCAAAGCCATATACCCTGCATATACATACATACACAGTAAACAATTTTTACTACTTTAATAATAGGCAATTCTTTGCCTAGTATTAAAGCTGTAAGAATACACCGATGTTTAAATTTACATTCGTCGATTTAAATGCTTTTTAAAAGTTTTGGGAAATTACCGCCATTACGGTATATTAATTCCAATTTAAAAAAACAATTTAAATTTGAACATTTATGTGTAAAAGTACACTTCGGATAGTAAAAACTTCTTGTAGCTAAGGCTTTAATTGCTGAATTTACACAAGTTAATGGTAACCCATAATTCAACTAACATGGAAAAACTGGGGCAAATAGTGAATTTTCAAGTTGGAATTGTAAAATTGCAAACAAAATCTGCTATTACAAAAACTATTTAGAGAAGTTACATCCAACAAAGTAAATTGAATTAGAAATTTACACATATGAGTGGTTTCTTACAACAAAACATAAAATATTACACCAGACAACAGTAAACCAGAATTTTACCAGTTCTTTGATGTAAATTTAAACCGTGTTGTGTTTCTGCAACATACATAATAGTAAAAATTCCTAATATAAATATAGTGATTTTAGAAATATTTCTTACAGTGTATATAATTTAGCGGGCTCATTCGAAAGCTAATTCTGAAAAGTGTGGATTGAAAAGTTGTCTTAAAAAAAAGTGTAATTAATCGAATCGACTTTTATTTACTTTATATAGTATATATCATATTATAAAGATAGTTCTTATAAATTAGCCTAAATTAAAAATCATTAATTTAAGTACATACACGCATAAGTATGTAGATTCGAATTATAAGGAAGAAAGTTTCTCGTTTGTTAGTTCCTAAGTTCTTCTTACTACTTTCCTGAAATAAATGTTTTGCTAGTTGAAACAATTAAGGGAAAAACGAAACATGCCGAAAACTTTCGTAATTTATGGAAGGAACTGTTGTGGATGTCACGCTCTACCCATTTGTCAGACGCGCTAATTCATTTTGATGGGTCTGCAGATTTCCGGAAACAATCTTGAAATGATTTTACTTTTTTTTGGCTACATTCCCTAAAGTTGTTCCCATTTGTAACCTTAAAACAAACAACTCCCAAAGTGCAATATTTTGCATTTCTACAGCCCACATAAAGCATATTTTCCCATAACAATCTACATATTGTCTGGATTGCTGCAGAAAAACTGCTGTATGAGGCTTTAGGGGGTACACAGCCATAAGTCTGCAATTATTTCTAAAGACAACTTCCTCATTACCATAAAGGAGATTAAGGGAACAGTAGAAGCTGCTATGCCAGTGACATCCGAGGAAACAAAGCCTGCAAAAACAACGACGCGATTAAGTACATGCCACACTCGCGTACCATTTAATAGACAACGGAGTTACGAACGGAAGGATCAAAATGAATCCTCCGGAGATACAGGGCTTTGGTGAAGAAGCGTCACGAAGCAGACTAGGGCTTATCTGTCTAGATAAAAAGGGCGTGATATCTAGGTCGCTACTTCTCTTCGTTATCAATGGGATTTAAAGCGAGGGAAGGAAACGAAACAATTTCTCCCCGGGCGATTACGTATAATGGGGCTCCAGGCGAGCGCAGCTTTAATTCGAAGTACACAAATTTGCGCCGCGGCGCCCTACCAAAGGCGACAAGGTCTAATTAAAGGTGCGCCTCGCCGGGGCCAGCCGCCCCGACGACGACGATTTATTCGTTGTACACAGGCACGTCCTTGCTCTAATCATACGTGTTAGGAATGGGAGATTCGGTGGAATCAAACCAGGGAGCTAATGACACCCACGTAGAGGCTCTTAGCATAAAAGTACTTAGTCCTACCCCGCTGAAGGGCAATATTCGGCGGATGGCTCGGTTAATTTGTATTGGGTCCATGACGTCTATTCCGTGTCTATTTCTAATCCGTCCTCTCGGGCTGCGTCCTTTGTCCTTGGCAATACAAACGAGGCTTAATTTTGTTTTCCTTTCACTATTTGCGTGACCCTCGAGTTCTCAACTGACACCAAATAGATATTCTGGCGGGGACTTGATTAAATTAATCCCACGTTAAATCGTATTGATTCGGGCGCTGATGTCATGTCGAGCACTGCGCCGTTGTATCTTCACTTCATACTCTCGGGGCCTATCTAATCTAGTCCGCACTTCTTGTTTTATTAGACAAGATAGGAGTTTTGGACGGAAAAATCTTAGGATAACATAGTTCTAGATTTAGAGGAAATTGATTTAACTATGCGAGACGAGACGAGTCAAATGAACTTTGAGTGTACATGCCAGCTGATAGTTGTTGAAGTTATTTACTTTATAAAGTTTTAAGGTAAAGCCTTTTGCCAAAGGTTTGTGAAGGATTTACGAATGTTATCCACGATTATAAACAAGGAACAAGCAATCTAACCTAATCTATGACAGGGGTTGGTTGGCAAATTCAAATTATAAAAATTTTAGCTTTTTCAACTGAAACTTTAACCTCTTCACCCTCGTTGTTGATATTCTTTCATACAAATTCGGTCGAAAAGAAATCGTTACAAATCATAACTGAATACTGTTCCGTTTACCTTTTTAGCATTCAGGGGACTTATTTTAATTTAATGTTAATGTAAAATAAATCTACTTATTTTCAGATTGTGGGATTTAATAAGAAACTAAACTTTAAAGGCTTCTTGTTTATATTTTGTGTGACTACAATTTCCATCGGAAGGAAATTCTTATTAGATTAGATGAAAATGAATGCCTTTGAAACTCAAAATAACTCCAGTAAATTGGATCGTTTTTATCATTTGACACTGATACAGACCAAGAGCCAGATGACAAAAAACACAGCTTATAATTTAATATATCTACTTATTTTAAAAATCATAATGAACTTCATCTGCTTGACTTTAATGTGTTCTTTAATATAAATATTGTGGATATTGTGGATTTATGAGTGAAGGTTAGAGGGTCTGATGTCTGTTACCACAGATACAAATCATTTTTCTTTTAAAGCCAAGAACCACCACAAGAATGGGAAATGGCATTTTTCTGTCTGCCAAGCTCACTCCAACAGTTCCATTCTTGGAGATCTAAAAACTTTTCTTAATTGCTTCGAAATGGGTATCTTTGAAATTCTATCAGATCCGTCGGACCGATAGGAAAATTTTATTAAATCTTTCATTAGTGCGCTTTTTGTACCTCCACCATTATTCGCAAGATGCAGGGTGAGATTAAATGTAGGCGTCTATATATACTCTTCAGGATCAAAAACCAGGAGCTCCCACTGATATTTTTTTCCTGCCGTCAACATCGTCGTCGTCGTCGTCCTTTTTCGCAGTCAACAAATACCGGGGTCCATTCAGTGCCTCCTACTTAATAAAAGATGAACAGTGATAAAAGATAAGAACGCTCCACGCGTTTCCTTTGTGTGAATTGAAATTCCCAAGAATCAGGAAAAAATTGCTCCAGATGAAAAGACGGCTAATGGCATGAAGAATCTATCGATTGTTGGCCCTTTGTTGACAATTGTGATGAAGGCCCCATTCATCTTGTCCAGGACCAGAAAGGGGATTTATGTAATTAGGGGACCCGCTGGCGCTTCAGACTCGCTGAAAAGGCGCTACAAAATGCACATTAAATATAAATCACCTCATTATTGGTCCATCGTTGATCGTTGTCCCGCGAAACTACCCCCTCCCCTTCCCTCTACTGGAATAAGGTTATCACGCCGCAAATATGCTGCTGATTGTACCTTAAATCTCGTCGATATTAAATTTCATCGAAAGAATATTAACGAAGTGGCGGGCCTTCGGCGCGTTTTTGCGTAATATCGTGATGGCGTCAGCTGTGCTGGGCACTGCCCCAATTTATAGGTCTTTTTCGCCTTTGTGGGGCCCACCGCAGCCGAATAATAATTTGATGATTTTTGGTAGGCGCGAGTGAACAATTTCGCTATTTCCATTGGTTTTGATCGCATTATTCGCCTGAATTGGGCTGTGGAGCACCGGCTTGAATTTGTAGGCGGTATAATGCCATTTCCCTGTTTTTTGGTCCAGTTGATTGGACCCCATTTTAAAGCAACGCAATTTTGAACGGATCATGGGCACCTACTTTATGAAATTACAACACTTCTACTTTTATATTAAGTTATACAAGAAATGCAAAGTTTTTTAATTTCGCTGCCTATATTAAAATCTCCAAAAAAAAAAAAATAAATTTTTCTAAAAAAAGAGTGTTCATAGAAAAAACCATTCAGCAACAAAAAGAACTGATATGTGCGGATGTCTTCATTAACCGCTGGATATGCGTGTGTATTCATTCACCGTTAGAATAACGATTTCAAATAAAATCATTGAAATTAAAAAACGGCGCGTTATCAAGTTCACAAAAATATGACATTTTCAAATATAAGTGGGATGGAGAGGGAGGATACATTACACATTAAACAAAAAAAGTGATAAAAAAATAAACGACTCGCTTCAAGACTATCGACAGCCCGCTTTTGCGTATCCTTTCCTGTTTTAACCTAGAATAGCTAGTAAGAAATCTGTAGTAGTATCTGTGTTAAAGTAGACTTGTTTTAATTGCGCTAAAAGCGGGCTGTCGATAGTCTTGAAGCGAGTCGTTTATTTTTTTATCACTTTTTTTGTTTAATGTGTAATGTATCCTCCCTCTCCATCCCACTTATATTTGAAAATGTCATATTTTTGTGAACTTGATAACGCGCCGTTTTTTAATTTCAATGATTTTATTTGAAATCGTTATTCTAACGGTGAATGAATACACACGCATATCCAGCGGTTAATGAAGACATCCGCACATATCAGTTCTTTTTGTTGCTGAATGGTTTTTTTTATCAACACTCTTTTTTTAGAAAAATTAATTTTTTTTTTTTTGGAGATATCAGCTGTTTTTTGTTGCCGGAATAGTACTTTTTATCTCATGAGCATAATATTATTGAGTGTGACAGCGAAGTTTAAACAATTTGGATGTTTAAATTAAATATTGTCAAATGTTAGCGCTGAAAATATAGGTTTTCAGTTGTTCTGATGCAATGAATCCTCCCGCTCCACCCCAGAAACATGTAAATTCGATCAGTATACCGCTATATATTTTCTATCTTTAATTTCTAAATTGCGAGCGTAGATTCGCAATCAGGACCTCCAAACATCCCCAAATACCAATTTTCACGGCAATCCCTTGAAATTTACAATCTTTGGCCGCCACCTTGGATCCGCCATTTTAAATTTCCAAATTTCGAGGGTAGATTCGCAATCAGGACCTCCAAAAACCATTAAATACCAATTTTCACGGCAATCCCTTGAAATTTACAATCTTTGGCCGCCTTCTTGGATCCGCCATTTTGAAATCTGCGAATAATAAGTAGCCTATATGTTAGGTCGGGATACGTAGTATCTTCACTCAAAAAATGAAAATAATCGGACCCAGCGTTTAGGCGTGATTAAGCAACGAACATATAGGATCCGCCATTTTGAATTTCGAAATTTTGATAGTAGATTCGAAATTAGTGGCCTCAAACTACCCATAGTACTAATTTTCAATTGAATTCGTTGAAGTTCGAACATTTTTGGTCGCCAAATTGGATCCGCCATTTTGAATTTCCAACTTTCGAGCGTAGATTCGCAATCAGGACCTCCAAAAACCCCCAAATACCAATTTTCACGGCAATCCCTTGAAATTTACAACCTTTGGCCGCCATCTTGGATCCGCCATTTTGAATTTCCAAATTTTGAGCGTAGATTCGCAATCAGGACCTCCAAAAATCCCTAAATACCACTTTTCACGGCAATCCCTTGAAAATTACAATCTTTGGTCGCCATCTTGGGTCCGCCATTTTGAAACTCATAAATAAAAAGTAGCCTATATGTTAGGCCGGGATAGGTAATAACTTCACTCAAAAAATGAAAATAATCGGACGCGGCGTTTAGACGTGATTAAGCAACGAACATATAGGATCCGCCATTTTGAATTTCGAAATTTTGATAGTAGATTCGAAATTAGTGGCCTCAAAGTACCCATAGTACTAATTTTCAATTGAATTCGTTGAAGTTCGAACATTTTTGGTCGCCAAATTGGATCCGCCATTTTGAATTTCCAACTTTCGAGCGTAGATTCGCAATCAGGACCTCCAAAAACCCCTAAATACCAATTTTCACGGCAATCCCTTGAAATGTACAATCTTTGGCCGCCATCTTGGATCCGCTATTTTGAATTTCCAAATTTCGAGGGTAGATTCGCAATCAGGACCTCCAAAAACCCATAAATACCAATTTTCACGGCAATCCCTTGAAATTTACAATCTCTGGCCGCCATCTTGGATCCGCCATTTTGAATTTCCAAATTTCGAGGGTAGATTCGCAATTAGGACCTCCAAAAACCCCTAAATACCAATTTTCACGGCAATCCCTTGAAATTTACAATCTTTGGCCGCCATCTTGGATCCGCCATTTTGAATTTCCAAATTTCGAGCGTAGGTTCGCAATCAGGACCTCCAAAAACCCCTAAATACTAATTTTCACGGCAATCCCTTGAAATTTACAATCGTTGGCCGCCATATTGGATCCGCCATTTTGAATTTCCAAATTTGGAGGGTAGATTCGCAATCAGGACCTCCAAAAACCCCCAAATACCAATTTTCACGGCAATCCCTTGAAATTTACAATCTCTGGCCGCCATCTTGGATCCGCCATTTTGAATTTCCAAATTTCCAGGCTAGATTCGCAATCAGGACCTCCAAAAACCCCTAAATACCAAATTTCACGGCAATCCCTTGAAATTTACAATCTTTGGCCGCCATATTGGATCCGCCATTTTGAATTTCCAAATTTCGACGGTAGATTCGCAATCAGGACCTCCAAAAACCCCTAAATACCAATTTTCACGGCAATCCCTTGAAATTTACAATCTTTGGCCGCCATCTTGGGTCCGCCATTTTGAAACTCATAAATAAAAAGTAGCCGTTAGGCCGGGATATACGTAGTAGTATCTTCACTCAAAAAATGAAAATAATCGGACCCGGCGTTTAGACGTGATTGAGCAATTGCTAGCGTGATGACGTCACAGGCGACTGAATAAAAATGCTGAACATTTTTGGCGACTGAAGCGACTGAATAGAAAGAAAAAGAAACGACTCAATAGAAAGAAAAATGACGTCACAGGCGACTGAATAGAGAGAAATGCTGAACATTTTTGGCGACTGAACTTTGAAATTCTGAACAATTTTCTCCAGCATATTTTGCTATAACTAAAAGGAAAATGAAAATTTTTGAAAAAAAAAAATTGCCCATCAAAGCTCTCGCGCAGCCGGATTAAAGAGCATTTTTTGTATAATCAATAAACAATATCTTCATTGTTTTAAAAAATAAACAAAATAAATATCGAAAAATTTGCTTTCACATTTCAGTAATAAGGCTTCGCTCGGCGCCTTTTTTTTTTTTTTTTTTTTTTTTTCTATCAACACTTGGCGCCCGAGCGGGCGCCTTGATATTGTATACTGTGTTCTTGTTCAGTAATTTTATTAAAGATTTCTGATACGATATGTTGAAGAAAACTAATCTTTCTTTTCTTGTATCAAGTTAACTAGATATGATTATGCGCTAATATTAAAAACTAAGCATTTTGCGGTACATATTTTATATTTCTAACAAATTAATATTTGGTCTAATTGCTACCTGCGAGACATAGATGAAATTAAATTTATGAATTATGTACATCGATTAATAGTTTTCCCCATTAATTTTTTAAGGAATCAAATAACTCTGGTTTAGAAGAATGCGTCAGTAGGTTAACCAGTTGTTTTAAAATTACCTACAAGTTTTCCATCCGATTCAGGTACGGATATTGTGAGAGCTCCTGCGAAACACAAATATTATTTTTTCACGAGTTTTGATGCATGCTTTGGGGTGTTGTCGTATGTTAGAAGACTTACATATAGCAAAGGTAGTTTTTCCACAGTACGTCGACTCGACACAATTTGAATAGAAAAAACATATTCACATATGTGTACATATGTAAGTAAATGTTATTTGCATAAGAAGAAAAGTGAATTTATTACGATTTGACTTTGTCCTTATGTTATAAACTGAAAATTATTTGCATTGGTTTCGAGCCCTCGACTTTGCTTTCAAAATAGAAAAATATTCCTTCATAAAATGATTTCTTCAACACTCATAGCTGGCACTGTGGGGTATCAGACGCTCTATCCTTTATTGGTAATTTTTAAATTAAAATAATCAAAAGCTTATTTGCGGGGGACTGGGACATCGTAGTGATGCAAGTGATGTATTGTAATTCTGGGAAACTATAGCTTAGTAAACATGTATCTAATACAAAAAGTAAATTTCTCTTGCACAGTTCAATAATTATAAATTGAAAATTATGCAAAAACATGAAGATGGTAATTTGGCACACAAGTATGGATGTTCGATTTGCAATTGAACAGAAACAAGCATTTATTTTGAAAATCAAGTTTTTTTTTATATACATTTTACAAAGTTCGAATTGGTTATCCGTCATGCCGTAGCCCCAGAAATATTCGCTATAAATTGGTACTTGAGCAATTCTGAAGGTTAGGAGCTCGTTAAATCGACCACCTTTTTTTCCTGATTGGAAACATTCCAGAGCTTTATAAATCGGTACCCGGTGCTAGTTCTTAAAACTGACTGTCGTCTATTCACTTTATTCTCCTAGGCAAAAGTTACTTCTTGGAATTTCCGAACTAAATGTACTCAAAATGTGAGGCTTTGGCTCAAAAATGAAATAAGCTATTGATTTAAATTTATAACTAATGAGGTATTGAACATTTTATTTAAAATGTTCGTGGATTAGTTAATTATTTAAGCATTTAAAGATTCTCGAGAAAATTAAGACTACACTTTTTATTTATCATTTAATTGACACTAATATTAAAAAAAACGTGTGAATTAAAACTATGAATCCATAGATAGTAGACACTAGACAAGTAGGGTATATAAACATTTGGGTGGAGTGAGGAGTATTTTTGAATTTTTGAACCAATAAGAATGTTTGGCTTCATACATTTTTCAAAGTCACGTGAAAAGGTTCCTTGCAATAGGTAACTTTTTTATAAAACCTTTCTAAAATACGCATTTTACTTTAATAGAATTAAGAAAAAGTTTTCAAATATGTATGTATTAATATTTGACTAACACGGGTACTATAAGCAAATGAAAACTTTACTTTAATTAAATATCCTTTGAAAATTCATCTGAAAGGTTGCATTTTATTGTATAAAATGTGGATATAATATCATAAATAAAAACAACGTTATTTTATCCGACTATAAAACCTTTAAAAACTTTCCTTTACATTAATGATTTTCAAACAATTTATTTTGTATAACAAATAAAATTTTTATAGCTTGAAAATTTATAACATCAATTATATGTTTCCACATGTCCTTGAATATATTATATTTTGGTTGATAACTATAGAGTACATATTGAAATATAAACCTCTTTTTATGGTATAATATAACCTAATAGTCTTTTTATTCTTCTTTATTTATAGTTGGAATATATTAATTATTTTTCATTTTATTATGTCGAGTTCCAAACTTTATGGAGCTGCAATTGGTAATGTGTTGTGTACAGGTTTTTATACAAAATGTGACTACATAATTGAATATTGGAGTTTTGAAATTGAATACGCTCACACTGTTCACTCCTGAAACTTTGAATATAATTAGATCTGGGACACATAAATTAGCGTTAAAAGCTGGTTGCCAACCTCCAGGAGACCTCACAACTCGCACGTTAATTCGAGAGAAAGCCTTCAAAATTTTGGAATTGGGCAAATATCCTTAGTCATGAGCTTTGCCAAGTCGCATTAAAGCTGTCTCCAGGCCGTTTCACATGTCGAGGCGATGCTAAGCACACTCCGAGAATCAGATTAGGGCCATTAAGGGCTCCGCATCGTCATCCTCGCTTATCAGATGTGCTCCGGATCCAATAACTCCCATTAAGGTAATCTGGAGACACTGTAAGTGCACCATAACCGTCCTACAGGTAGTTGTCTGATATTTAGCAGCGCATGATAACGACGGCGATGAGCGGCCTGAGGCCTGAGGTGGGCCGCTCCTTTTCAGGTGCGACCGGTTTACGGTTGCAGCATCTTGCAAGAAGTTGCGGCAAGCTGCGTCAAGAACAAGTTCAATGTCGCACGAGCAAAACAATGCGATGCGAGGCGACCAAAAATAAAAGCCAGTTGAACTTGGACAGGATTGATTTTCTGACAATTGGTAACTGTTAAAATGTATTTAATAAAAAAGGAAAGTGATGGCTTAGTCGCCGTACTTACGACTATAAGGAAACAGTAAGCAGTCGTCTTGACCTGTTCCACAGCTCGTTTTTCTTGTAAGAAGGATTTTTGTATAAAAGACGATTTTTAGCCTAGAGCTCTTCAGTAGTGAACTCTCACTTGTATCATTTCAACAATAAGCAAAATGTTCAAATTGGTATTATTCGGAAATTCTTGATATTTTCTAAAATTTTAAACCGATTTCTTATTCATATTCCAGATCGCATTTATTTTTGCCATGATTGCTGTAGCAGTCGCCCTCCCAGGTGGACTAATTGGAGCCCCTCTGTACGGCAGGTCATACTATGAGGCTCCGCTTGTAAGGGCTGTCTACCCATCTCCAATTGTCAAGACCTACGCTGGCCCCATCATCAAGACTTACGGAGCTGCACCTATCATTTCTTCTCCAGTTTACACGAAATTGCGCGCTTGGTAAAATCATGTAAGAAACGGAATTCAATGGAGACCTCAATAAATATGCATGTTAAGCAAAAATAAAAATATATTCTGTTTTTCTCTATAGTTAGGATTTTCTCTGGGTTGTTTTTAGAACTTTTCTCCTTTCCATAAAATTTAACTAGGCATACAGTATTCAGAGCTTACAATTTTTATATTTCCTAGTTATTTCTAAGGGAATATATTTTTTACAAACAGCAAATACAACAAATTGTAAATACCCCTATTGTTTTCAAATGTTGTAAAGCTAATTTTTTATTTTATTTTTGCTATATGCAATATTTATATTAGTTGGTATTATATCATATGTTTGAATTTGTAATTTGGAGATTTAGCCTGGAATTTGAATTCCTCTATTTGAAAAGAAGAAGCATAAGAGAAGACATTTTCTGAAAAAAAAAAAAAAAAAATTCAGAAACTGTGTAAAATGGACTCGCTCAATAAAAAATATTGAGATAAGTATGGATTTATCTATAATATCGATTGGAAATCGTTTATATTATAAGGTATCCTGGAATCCTATCTTAATTAATTTTGGTATAGGTGAAATGTTTAAGATCATAATAAAAAGGGCTTTATCATACTAAAAATATTCAAGAGTATAAAAATGTTTTATTTGATCACTAAGCTTGCCATAAGCGTTGAATTAATAATGATATTTGTACCTACATATATATATTTGATGATGACAAATGAGTTAAACGTTTTGGATTTTTACAGTGGATTGTAAAAGCTATTTTGAAAGCACTATCTATATTTAAGTACAAATTGTAAGAAGAGAGCTAAAAATAGGCCAATGTTGATTTAATATAAATGTTGTTTACGGATCTGTCGACTCATGACATCATACTTCGTAATTCTTCCCGGCAGAAATAAATTTCTTTTTCCAGTACACATGGGTCAGAGCGAGCAAACAGTAAGATTTTTCTTGGACTGCTGCAGAAAATCTCTAGATGTATCATAGATGTAGATTTTGGTGAGGTTGGGCAGAATCAGGCAATATGGCCCATTGTGTCTGTATCCTTAGTTGAATTTGTCACATTTTTATTATTGTTGGCTTTGCTAGACCGCATAGCATCCACACGAATTAAGCCATTTTCGGTACTGCTAAATGGTAATTTCTATTATTTTTCTTAATTCAAAAGACAAATTAGCTCTCTGTAATTTTTGGGCGAAATGTTCCGGGTGTATTAGAAAACGTCAAAATTGGGTTCAATAAATAGATTCGTTTTATAGGCTACATCCCGTCCTTAGATATAAATTAAGTTTGAGGTTTCTTCACGAATTCCACTTTCCATGTTGTAGAAATGTTCATTTAAGGTTAATGTGACCAATATGCAACACTTTTGTTGGTCGCTTGTATTTTCCTACAGGTATTTCTATCCTTTTTAAGCAAAAAACATTGAAATATTACTGAAAATGAAATTTTCGATTTCTTCGGTATGTTATTCATGTATCATGCAATAAATAAATGCGTGTTTGTCGCCATCGATAAGTCGAAAAAGATTGCCTTTAACTCGTTTATTTTAAAGATTTTCCGAAAGTCTTTTTTACTTTCAAATAGTAAGTTCTTTCAGGAAAATTTAAAATTTGAAAAAGTTATTATAGATAGTTATAGTTTTATTAGTCTGATTAGTGTTTCTTAGAGTTTTTCTATAAAGGTATATAAGTGACTTAGGTAAAAAGGACACGATTTATGAAGATATGTTGAATATGACTGAACTAAAAAATAATATCTTTATGTACCTTATATCTTAATTTTATAGTTTATTTTATGAGTATGATTATTTTAAAATGTGAATATGGTTAAATTTTACGACTGAAGCAGGTGATTTCATATTATCTTACAATATGTTGAGAAAATATATATCTATGTTACATATTAGAAAGCTCACCCTATTTATTGTTTTACTCATTCTCATTGCTACAATAGCCCAAAATAAAGCACAGGCATGGGGATGTTGTCATTTAGCTTTTTTAAGCCATTACGAAATCGATGTTCTTCGCAACTCGTTTTACTACGCAATCCCAAATAAACAGCAAAATCTAAAAATAAAGGGTGAATCTACAGGAATCGGGTGGAATTACGACTTCTCCTAAAGCGGCAGGCCCGCTTAACGAAGGGTTGCGTGGTGTGCGAAGAAAAACATCAAAAGAAGTTACTGTGGCGCTGATTTATAGCAGAAAGTAGTTGCGAACACTAACTTAACACAGGGATACCCACCTCCAGATGTCCGCCCTTCCTCCTCTCGGGCGTTAACTTTGTCTAACTTCTCTAGGAAGGTTGACAAATTTCAGCATGAAGGATTCCTTTTAGAGTTCACACTTAACAAGATTTTCAATTCTGCTAAACTTTAGTCACCTGCTGCTTTTGCATTTTAAGTTTACAAACATTTAGACGTTTTAGGCGACTTTAGAAAATTCATGCCTGGGGATGCAAGTCCCTTTCGAGGGCAGTTACAGCGGAAGAAAACTGTAATTGTGAAAAGCTCGACAAATTTGTTTGGTGATTCGCCCCAAAAGAGGGTACTAAGGGTGCCCAGCTGATTCACAGAAAACAGGCCTTGCACTCTCGCACTGCACTCGGGTGTGGGAATTCTTCTTAAACTCGCGCAAATTGGTGTTACGCTTCGGTTAAAAACACATTTTCCCTAATTACACAGAATTTTCCATGGGAAAAGTCTCGGCACCATTTTACGTTTTCACTTGCTTTTTCCACTGCTACATGTTGTCAGTGAACTTTTATGCATGGCGTGAACGATGGAAAGCTCTCCCTTTGGGGTTGATGACAAAAGGGGATGAAAAGGGAATTGCCAGGAGTATTGCAGTTTTGAAGGATTCACCGGGATTGTATAAAGGAATGATACCAGAAGTAAGTGTCCTGAATTTTTCGTGAATTTATGCAGCTCATTGTGAGTAGGTATTTAAATGAAAAAGAAAAAACAACCAAAAATTTGAATATAGAAAGTATGATAGAAAGCATTCGCACTCAGTTGTTAATGCATCCTATTCACAAATTTGAATTATGAATATTTGAATGCAATGTGCGGGACAACATTTCAGGTATTTAAAAAAATTTTTAGAGGCTCGAAGCCGAAAACAAACTGAAGATAAAAGAATTACACTACACATAATTATGATGTAATAAAGAAAATAAAGAAAAATATAAAAAAATTATTTTTTTGATACCCTTTGCAATGAAATATAATTCAAAAATTCCAAAAAATGAAATATCTACATATGTATGTATGTATGTAATGGCTTGAATTAAGTATATAGTCACATGTTTAAAAGAAAATGAAAAAGGACCTTATTACTAAATGTAAAATCCTTTCAAATAATATAAAATTCTTTGAAAGTCTGCCCAAACTATGGTTATCCAAAAGACGATTGTTTAAAAAATTCGTTCAAATTTAGGGTAAATCTAAACCATTTACCTTTAGGTAATTTTAGTTTAGTAATTTTTGATTTAAGAGGGGTTGGTTAAAGGGAAGACGAAGCTAACACTTCTTGTTACTTAACAAAATACAGGTAAATCTCCTAAAATGCAGTTGATACGTTCCTTAAAAATATCGCGTTGTGAGAAATTGCGTTATAGGAGACACTTAATACAAAAACTGTGATCCGGTTCTAAAAAGAGAAAAACTGTCTTTTATAGTTTAACATTATGAACTAAAAAGATCATGGTTTCAAGTTTAATAACTAAAATTAAAATCAAAAATCAAAAAGGAACATGCGAACAAATTTATTCCTCATCGTCACTTATGTTGGTTGAAAACGTTTGACTGGCTTTATTTCAAAATCTGATAGTTTTAATTTTAAAAAAATCTATTGTTTTTTTGGTCTTCTTGGCAAATCTTTATAAATTTCTTGATAGGCAAACAAACAGTTTTGAAGATTTATGGAGAGTCAGTCATTGAGTATAATATTACCCAAAACATAAGTGCATGCTAACACTGCTCCGAAGAAAACTGACTTGACTTGACATTGAATATAGTATAAGCGAAAAAGTAACGTATTGCATTTGTGAATAAATTGTACACTATAAAAAAGTAATAAAAATAAATTTTCGTATTTCCCCAACCGCGTCGTAGGTAGTTTATCTTTCAAAACAAAAATGTTTGTTAAGTTCTAGCTCTCGAGAATTATACTATAATAGTTAGTAAGCTTTATTGTTTTGTCAGAGTAAGAATCTCTAAAAATATATAGTCTTATAGTGGAAATCTAAAACTACGATAAAGAATGGTATACTTGCAATAAGTCTTCGGAACAGCAATACACTTGGCTGATTTTTATCTTGACTTTCAAGTTTAGCTAGTCTTTTCAAAGTTAATGGAGTACATTACCATATCCTCATTCATTGGCCACCTAGACCTATTTTGTATTGAATTCGTCGCTCCGAAAGCTGGCAACTCCCTGCCTTAGAATCACCTGATTTCTAAAAAGCCCAAATTCAACTCCTGAGTGTGTAGAAAGCGGTAGAAGCTCGGAATCTCTGTATTTTCTCATCTTGAGTAATTTCCGCTCCTTACATTGCCGTTCGGGGTTACTCTGCGCCGAGAGGTCGGACGCAAGAATTGATTGACCACGGGGGTTGCCCACTTTCACCACTTGGTCTTGGCTCCCGATTCGGCGCAGAGCGTCCCGCTGCAGGGCCAGGCCAGAGTTAGATTGATAATCAAATTCGCCTCCCTGCAATGGCTATCGCCCGAGCAGGAGCCGAACAAAGTTTGGAACGCTTTCAGGACCTTTTCAGTTTGCTCAGTGGCTTTTGCACTTTTCCTTTTCATCGGCTCTCATCCGGAGACGGATCCCCTGAACTGAAAAGGAATCAAAGCATGGATCCGGGATCAGCCTTTGCGGGGGATTTCGCGATGAATAGGCGGATGATGAGACGCGCTTTCATCTGCCACGCCGTCGTGTGCAGCGCGATGGCTCTGCTGATGTGCCTTTTTTCTGTGCCAAGGTATGCATGCTAATTAGAAGACACGACGACTATTATACACCTCGATTCATTCTATTTTGCGCTCGTTCGAGGAAGGAAAGGGGGCTGAAAGGGGTGCTCCCGGCTCGGATAGTCGGCGTTTCTTTCAGGAGCGAGGCGCTCTTAGTCCTCAGCTTTGTTTTCATTTCAATGGGGTTTTCTATTATTCATTTGCGTTATTAGTTGCTTAACCCGAGCAAAGGAAAAATAAAACTTTAGAAACGCCTCATTTCTTAGAAGTTTTCTGCATGGACGCGATTGTATCTTAAAACTTTTTGATGTTTTTCTTTGAAGCTCTGCCTCTGTACGATATTTGAAGCGATTTTGGGGCGTGGTATAAAACATTTTTATGAATGAAATTTAAATATAATTATTGCGTAGGGAGGTTTATCTATTTTCACCCAATTCTACATATAGGGCATTTCGTAATTGAGGGCCAGTCTCAAAACCTAAGTTTAAGCTTAAACATAAACTTAAGTTCAGTTTAAATGTGCAGTTTCACAATCTTCGTGACTTAAACTGTGTTTTTTTGCAAAACGGTTCCGGTTCCAGTTTTACCAGGAAATTTTGCACTGAATAGAAATTTATCAATTGTTATCCATATCACACAATTTTTATTTCGCGAAAGTAAAATCAAATTGCTTGGATTTATACCCACTTCTCGTCAAAAACTTAATCCAAAAATTTGTCTGGTTCAAGGTTTGAAGTTTGGATGGGTAAATATCATGGTAATTTGATGCACTTTTCTTAAATTCTGAAATTTTATACGTGACGGCTTTTAAAATTAAATTCAATGCAAAATTTACTATATAACCAGAGAGAAAAACCGGCCAAGTGCGAGTCGGACTCGCGCACGAAGCGTTCCGTACCATTGACTAGGTAAACAACAGTAGGTACACAAATTTCATATTGTAATATTTCAAGTGCCTACCTGTTACCATTTATTGATATCGAGCAAAAATAGGCAAAAAATGGCGTTTTTTGTATGGGAGCCCCCCTTAAATATTTATTTTATTTTAATTTTATTATTTATTATAAAAGTAAAAATACAACTGAGTATTTTGTGAATATTTCAAGTGCCTACCTGTTGCCATTATTGATATCGAGCAAAAAAGGGCAAAAAATCGCGTTGTTGTATGGGAGCCCCCCTTAAATATTTATTTTATTTTGTTTTTAGTATTTGTTGTTATAGCGGCAACAGAAATACATAATTTGTGAAAATTTCAACTGTCTAGCTATCGCGGTTCTTGAGATACAGCCTGGTGACAGACGGACGGACAGACAGCGAAGTCTTAGTAATAGGGTCCCGTTTTTACCCTTTGGGTACGGAACACTAAAAATGAAAAAAACTCAGCTTTAAGCTCACCTTAGCTTGATTATTAGCAGATAGTTCCACATAATATGAATTTATTGAAAATTTAAATATCTAATGTAAGTTGTAGTAATTATAGCTAATTTGATCTAAAAGTCGGAACTAAGTTTAACTTGGTGCTATTATAATTTCATATATTATAATATTTGGTTAATGTAACAAATTTCCTTCCTGAATTCTCATTAAGACCAATTAGAATTCAGTTAAACCTATATTTTTTATTTTGATTTTTAATATATCTGTTGGGTAGTGATTATGTAAAACATATTGATTGCAAACCGTACAGTTAAAATGCATGATTTAATGTAGATATGTGACCCAAATACAATTTGATTCTATTATCTAAAGATAGCTGCTTTCTGAAATTACAAAATGTAAAGTCCCGGATATGTAAATCTAAGAAGGTTTTTACAGGCTTATCAAGTTATTAGACATACTTTGAAAAAATTTACTTACCATAAGTGTATCTTTTCCGCAATATTTTGCTTGTTTTAACAATTGATAAACAAAATTCGCCTTATTTGCATTACTTAATAAGAAGAAATTTTTAATTGCTTATAAAACTAGTTAAAATTGTGGAAGAGTATTTAGATTTATTAGAAGAATTAAAAAAAAAAAATGCTAAAGACAAACTCTTTTAGACTAAGAGTTTAAGGTTTTAAGGAATTTGGTAAAAACTACTTAGTGGAAATAATGGGTTGGTATACTTAGTATCAATCATCTTAAACTCGTCTGTTGCTTATGTTAAAACCGCATCCTCGTCTTTTAGACTTATACAGTTTAATATCGAAAAAAACAGCTTTAAAGAAGAGTGGTCTCCCTAAGTATATAAACAACATAGCTATATTGTAAACTTTATATCTTAACAATTTCATTAAGATTTGTCATCCAGGATCCCATACATTTTGATAAATTTCCTAATTGGAAGGAGCTTCCTACAAATTCTGACTGGTTGACGGTTGTCTGATTAATTTAAACGACTTTTCGACTTTTCCACTACGTGAATTAAAGATAAACAACGCGGTATGGGTGGTTTTGTTTGGCCGAGAATCTCATTAATTTACTGATTTGCAGATCTTTTATTAATTGCTAAGATTTGCTCTTTTTCTGCTGAATTAAAACTTTCTCACACAATAGCAGCAATATTTTTTTTCCTTGGAACGTGCACCCATTGTTCCTCAATTTTCGAGTTATATAATTTTTCTTGTATTCAATCTATCCAATTTCTCTCAGGCACAATAAAGAAAGTTGAAAAACAACTTGCAGCTTGCAAAACTTTTGGAATTACTGGCTTTCCGGCTAAAAAGGAAAAAATAATTGCAAATTTCTGCGTATAAATTAGAATCAAAGCAATTCCTTTTCCGATTTCATTCGAAGTTCTGCACACTTTTGTGAAAATTATGGCAACAGTAGCAGGCACTGTTGGCAGTGAGAATGCCAACAAAAGTCACGGTGGTCTGCGGAGGATGGGGCGGGAAGTTTCCTTTAGGAAGGACAGAAAACTTTTCAAATCCTCTCTCATCTAATTTGATCTGTAATCGAGGGCAAAATTGAATACAGCGGTGTCCGCCCGAAATTTTCACGTTGGAAAGTTGAAGGAACTTTCTAAATCGACTTTTCTTTTTGTCTTTTATTCTGAACGAAAGTAGCGAATTTGTTGTGCTCCGCCCCCAGCTTGCAATTTGTTTTGATGCTCTCACCCTGGAGCTAAAAGATGACTTTCGCCACGGTTCCCAGTCGTAGAAGTGTTCTAGGAGTTGGGATCCATTACCAGAATGACGCTCCACCTGCAACTTTTGTATCTTAGTCTTGTAACTTTCCACGTCTATCCTTTTGGGGCACAAACTTCTCTCATTGGCACACGGTGCGAAGTTTTTGCCATCACCCATTCGTGCTAGCTTATTGGAATTTTTTTAGTCATTTAACACAGTGTTACAATGCAGGTAAAATAAATGTTGAAGAATACATACATTTTAGAACTTAAATAAAAATTTGGTAACTTTTATTCTAAAAAATAACTCAATTCGATGAGTCTCTAGCTCCACATATAATAGATGAGCTGGAAGAGTAATTTTTAGGAGGGTAACGGAGAGATAAGTAAGATTTCTTGTCGGATATCGTTAAGGGTTTTAATATGTATTGTTTTTAATTAAATTGAGATTTATCATAACACAACTAAATTTATTCAATTCGCTCAATATCCGATTATACAATTTCAATATATGCTAATACAGCCCCGGATCTACGATTTTTTCGAACCGGGGCAAAACCTTGATAGTGGCGCCCTCTCCCTTCAGTGTTTGAGAAAAACTGTTATCACGGACACTACGCACGCGTTCAAAAATTAACTTGATCTGTTAGGATGCGTTCATAAATCACTTAGTATGTGTTCAAAAACTAACTGGGCGTATGGAAATAGAAAAGTTTGTTTTTCAAACATATTATATTAAGATTCGATTACTTGATAAAAACCTATGAGATTGTAGGCAAAGAGGCTTCATTTGTTCGATATTTCGAATTCTTGTCTCAAGGATTTGGCGCCCCCATGAAACTGCCGCCCGGGCAAGTGCCCCGGTTTGCCCCCCCTTAGATCCGGGGCTGTGCTAATATAAGTGAAAAATAAATAACATTGAAAAGGTTTCAATAATACGATATTTGACTGGAGCTTAGTTCATAATTTTTCAATTTTCTTAGATGGTATCGTCGTAAAATTTTTTACTACCCGAGTAAAAATACATAGGCTCTGATCGAACCCCCCCAAATACGCTCGAATCGGGCCCGTAACATTTTTTAAGAGAAATAAGATCATAGGGACGCCTGCAACACGCCTGTTTAAAATATAAATAAAAATTCAAAAGTTCGGATGTTATTAAAGCAATAGATTATTTTTCAACAAATTATTAATAAAAAAAAAATATAAAAAAAAAATTTTTAAAAAAATTCTTTTATTTAACAAACTAACTAAAAAGTAAAAAATAAAAAATATTAACCAAATAAAATTAATAAAATATGTAAACACTATGACAACAAAATAAAATTCCTACTTATCTTAAACAGTTAAATAAAAGAATGACGCATTTTTATCACTTCGTCATATTGACCGTTAGGTATTCTATAAGATAATGATTCCTAAATTTAAAGTATAATCAAATATTGTCTGATCGGTCAATATGACGAAGTGATAAAAATGCGTCATTCTTTTATTTAACTGTTTAAGATAAGTAGGAATTTTATTTTGTTGTCATAGTGTTTACATATTTTATTAATTTTATTTGGTTAATATTTTTTATTTTTTACTTTTTAGTTAGTTTGTTAAATAAAAGAATTTTTTTAAAAAATTTTTTTTTATATTTTTTTTCTTTTTTTCTTTTTAGTCTTTTAAATTAATTATGTTACATTTCCAAATAATCAAAAAAAAAAAAAAAAGAATTTACACCACTAACTTGTATTGTCACCGGAGCTGAACATGTGTTCCAATTTTCATTAAGATTGATAAAGTCTAAGTATAAAAATTTTGCATTGCAAGATTTGACGATTGACGATTGACGACACGTAGTGTAAGTTAAATAAAAGAATTTAAATAAAAATTACAAAATGGCTTAAAAATTGGCAACTTCCATAATTTCTAATGTTTGGTTGTAAAATATTTAATCTGTATTTAAAAATATGTACTGTAAAGAACATCTTAAAATAAATGAAATGTAATGAGAAGATTTTGGGAAAAAATAATACTCCCTTAAAGAAAATTAATGACAAACATTCACGAAAAATTTGTTTTTACTTATAATATTTTAATAATAAAATATTTTTCTCAGCCATGAAAATCGGCCAAGGCTCTATTTCAGGAAATTTATATTAACTTTAAATTCTTTTCTTTTGTTAAAGCGTTTTTAAATATTATACCAGTACTATGCATAAGACAAGGCCATCATCCTCCTAAATGGCCTTATACGAAATTGATTTCCCGGCGCGCCAATTGGACTTAAAAGAGAACCCCAAATCATCGACTTCGACAAATCCAATTTCAATTGGCCTTAATCAATCGTCTGGGATTATCTTGTGGCAGGATAACGAAATCGTGTTCATTTGTAAGAACAACACCCTTCAAAAAGGACGTCGAACCAGTTCGCCTTGGCCACCAGAGCAGTCGAACACGTCCATTTCGATCGCCGGGACTGTCGACGAATCTCCAAAGAAAACACGAATTTATCTTGCGTGAAATAATTTTCTCAGGACCTATGGCATCTCGGGCAGATCCACTAGATGGAGCTGAGGGCGGGGGAATCCCACGAATGGTGCACGAGGGACAAAAAAACTGCAGTGCGAAAATAAATTTCCATTCAATTTAAAAGGCTTTTGTGGCTTGCTCTTTTCAGAGGGATGCGGTTGCCATGTGTGTGGAATGGAACTCGGTGCGGCGCGGGACCTCTTTCAGCTCGGAAGATTTTTCGCAGCAGTTGCAATGTGGGTTTCGGTTTTTCCCCTTTTTTTTGGGGCCTTTCGCCGAGGCCGAGGACAATGAAAAATGCTAAAACGCAGAAAATTTAAATTGAATGAAGATCTGTTGCAACCACGTCAATAAATGGCATTCAGATTCAAGTGGCGTTGCGCTCGGCTTTTTGGGCGAAATTGGTTTCCTTTATTGCGCTGTGGGCAAATGTAATTCGTTGCAGCCTTGCGAGGAGACTTTTTTATGGTTTGTGTAATTAAGCCGGGCTGGTAATTTAAATTTTTTGCTCTGAATGCTGGAATTTGAGAGTTTCCAAAACTTCATGGAATCCGTTCTGCATGTACCTACATATCTATCCAAATTTAAAGCTAAAATGGGGCTCTCAACTTGTCTATAGCGCCAATCTAAAAAAATTGATATTTTTTGTTAATATACCTACCAAGAAAAAGGCGGGCAAGTGAGAGTAGAACTCACGTTTTGGAGGTTATATTACCGTAAAGCTTAGTAAGTAGTTAGTTACTTTATAATTATCTATTAAATTTGAATGATAGAAAAAGAATTTCGCTTCGCACGTAATGAGTCTATCATTTTGACTATTATAAAAAGAAAACAACACATAGAATTATTATAAATTCGTGATTCTCGAAGTTTTTCTTTTAATTGTGACTTTCCTTCGTGTCAAATTCCAAGATTCTAAGGTCAAAGAGAAGTATCCTGAACGTTTTGATGTGTTGTCACTGAATTACTCTGTCAGTATGAAAATACACTTTGAAAGAAATTTGTTAGACATTTTGACTTTACAGGACTATGACGCAGTAGATTTTTGTATTTGGTATTAATTTCAATTCGATACCTCTATTCGTTCCTAAGAAAAACGGTCTTGACGGACAAACGAAAAAATTGTCCAGGTATTAAACAATTCCAGGGGAGTTACATTTTAGTGAGCTGTCGATAAAAATATTAAAAAATATCAACATCTAAAAAGGTATATTGTTTCACAAAATGTAGATATTTTGTATATTGAAATAGCTTGATGTATTTGTATGATAGGAATTATCGGATACATCGAGCCTCTTTTTCAAACATTGACCCACATATGAGGAATTATGTAATATCTGAATTCTCTTCTAAACTTATATTAATCTAATTACATAACTACTAACGTACTAATTATTTGGGGGGATATTTGTTGTTTATTTTAATATTTTTTAAATAACTTAAAAAAATTGTTAATCGTAATTTAATTAGACCCGATAACATTATATTGTCCCCCTCCCTTCAGCTTATATCTCGATAGTTATCAAGGTGCTACTGCTCTAAATTTGATTTACCTGAATATTGTGTAAGTTCCTGTCGTGTTTCTGTTTTGGTAAACAAGTTTAACTTGTAATGGTAATTTACTATGGTAATTTGATTGATTTACCTGAATACGCTGCAGTTCCATTCACATCTACGTGTTGGTAAACAAGTTTATCTTCAATCTTCTAATGGTAATTTAATATGGTAATTTCTTCTAATAGCCTTTGTAGTAGATGTAAATCTCAATTTTCCTGTTCGGAGGCCTAAAACTAAAATTCATTAGCGCGGAAATGATTTAAGCCGACAAATGCCCATAAAGCGCTCGTTTTGCTCAACAGGTCCTCTTTATGCACGGTCCCGGGGCGAGCCCATCAAACCTCTGCATTATCCTTCGGGAGGTTCGGGTTGCCCGCATCCATTGCAGGCGCGCTTAATTGCCGGAAAAGCGACCCACAAGTCCCTCGAAAGTGCAATAAACATTTCTGGTGCACGCAAATTCGAATTTACCGGCCGCCTAATAAATTAGGCTGCCAAGCCGAGGCGGCCCCAATTCCGCGGAGGCAACGGATGTCGTCGGGTGTACGGGGGCTGCAGAAACTTCCCATGCATCTTGATAAATCTGCCTAACTCCCTGAAAAATGCGATTGAGGACGACTCGCCTAAGTGAAGATCTACAGCAGCCTTTTCTCCCTCTGTCCTACTCAGAGACATTTGTAATAATTTCCCTTACAAAGCGCGGCCCAACGATAATTCATCTGGGCGCGAGTCTCCGCCCCATGGGGCCCCGCAGGAGTCGAGGGGTGCTGCGGGCGGGCATTGCTGAACAATCCAGGACAACTCTGGATGATTCATTTGTCCTGGAAAACTCTGCAACGAATGATTGCAGGATCTCGTCTGACACAGGTTTATCCGACATCCACCCCTTTTCGGTGTTACGTAAATGCACTCAATTTTTCTTGAGACTCCCATAAATGGGAATTCGGAGGGAGGCTGGGGGCCATTAGAAGGTCTTGTCCTTGATAAATTTTAGGGATTAGGCTCATCGTGCGACTACAAATCTCGCTTGCTGGTTGTGAGCATCCGAACAAGACGGGAACTTGACGTCTAATTTAAGGGGATCCCCCGGCAACTTAATCGAGGTCGACGAAAATGCCTTTGGGAATTGATTTGGGCTAATGTAAGGCCGGGATCAGGAAAGGCTCAAAACTTGTGCCGTACTCTGCAGCGACATGTGGTGGCGGTGAAAGTTGTAAAGTACCAGGACACAGATGTTAATAACTAGCGATAAACGCGTGTGATGGAGCAATTATTCGTAGGATGAGGGTTCGGTGGGTACGACTCAGTCTCAGAGAGTCGATATTAAGTACAATCAGTCTACTAACATATAAATTTCCAAATGTACCTTAATTGTAAATAGACTATTTATTATACAACATCAAAATTCGAAAAACAACAGATCCCCAAAATTAATAGATACTTACACTGAGAGAAATATTGTCATTTTAAAATAAATTATATGTATAAGATTTTGTTCGCGTAAGAGTGTAAAAGTTAAATAGATACTCTTAAACACTTACTTGTTTTTTAAAAAAAAATCACTTTCATGGAAATATTCGTAAATATAATAATAAGAAAAAAGGATTCTAGTAACATTCCTAAATATTTTAAAAGTTATTTTTATTATATAAGAAGCTAAGAGTTTCTAATTTTTATCAAGAATCGGTGGTATAAGTCTATATTTAGAAAAAAATTAAATATTGTGAATTATTAAATTATATGCCTACATAATAAAAACAGTCATTTTATCTCATTTTATTTATGGATGTGATATTATAGGTAGGTATATGTACTATTAATGCTGCTAATAAAAAAATGTTTAAGTAATCATTTTTTTTTTCAGTTTAACAATTATTCAATAATTTTATGTTAAAATTAGTTTTTTGACACCGCTGAACGCAGAATGTAGTGGTAAGTGAATTATGAATGTTATAGAATGATAATATTAAATTAAATTTCCTCTTGAACTACCTTTCAAGGTGGGGTTATCGAGTCGAAATTTTAGGACAATTAGGAGATATGTTAAAAAAATAATATATTTTTCGAACCTAGAGCTTTTTTTTCCCATGAGGGAATTCGAGAGCCCAAAGTACGGGGCGTTAACAAGAGTTCTGGAACAATTTTTCATCTACATCTGTCTAACTTAGGTAATAGATGCGATGAAACTAATTTTCATCCTCTTTAAGGCCTCCTGCAGATACAAACGATACTTCTGTCGACTTTTTTGCAGAATTGGATCCCGAGTGGCAAAGTGTCAGGAGGGCTTACAGCTCAATTTATTTTGCTTCTCGCAAGTGTGTCGTCTACGCTTACCGGGATATCGAATGCCTTGATAAACGACCAATTCCACTGTTTCTGACAAGGGAATTTGCATATCGTCGCCGTATGGGAGGGAATCCAGTCGAATCCGCCCAGTTCCCGATGAGCGATGGAAAACTCTTTTTTCGACTCGTACTATGGTTGCAGTCGTCGGCAGATAGAGGTCACTTGCATATCATCGCGTGGCAGTCGATGGTAGTTTTATTAACAGTCCTTAAAGTTTTTGCTCATATTGTGGATCCGAGTGGAGAATAAATTTTCAGAAAACGCAAGGCGAGTCATTGCCCAGAACGTCTGTGTCGACGTTTCCATTTCCTGATCTACATACATATTACAGCTCCAGCAGCTCTGTAAAATTCCAGAAAAATTGAGTGGAGGTTTTATGCTCGTTTTATGAGCATCGAAAATTTACAATATCGAACTCGAGCTTTCGGGGTGAAAAATGGGCAGCCAGGTGGTTTTCACAAATGTGGAAGTTGGGTTGAAATAGTAAGAATTTCTCCTCCAGCTCTTGTTTGCCATATTAATGAAGGCAAAATTCACAGCTTAAAAAGGGCACGTTATTGGACTGTGATTTGAGTATGCACCGAGCAAACACTTAAGGGAACGAGTGCTATGCTAACCACAATGGCCTGATTTCAAGAAATTTAATTAGAGTCAGGGTTGTAAGATTCACAGCTTCACACGTTTGTTTGATTTGCTCCAAGGCGTCGCACATTCATGATTTAAATGAATTTTTAATTCTCTTTTAGTAAATAGTATTGAAATTGTTTGATATTACAGATAATATTTCATTTACATGCATCAAAACTATGGAATTTGCTACAAAGCACAAGTATTTATTTTGGTTCTTTACTATTTCTTTTAATTTTAACATTAAATGGTTCTGCATATTAGTTTTAATATAATGTACAAGCGTTATAAAAAAAATCCGTAAAACCAAAATGAAATAAGTACAAAAAAATTCTTAATCAAAAGCCCTAGGTACTACTGAAGTGTTTTGTAATCTAAAATTTTTAAGGATCGAAAATATTTTTGATAGGTATTTTGATAAGGAACGATTTCTCATTGCGATGTATCTTAAAGAAACCCTAAATTTGATTAAATTGCAAAATGAGTGGACAGTATAAGTTTTTAAGATTACCTAAAAATTATTTATGTTGTTTGAATGTAATATGATTAATAAGATGCGTGTAATTTTCTTTTTAAAATGTTGATTACTAGACAGCATGGGTTAATACTATCCGGAATTCTTTAAAGTTTAAAAAATTTTGAGTTTTTCACATTAAAGAAACTTAGGGAGTGAGGGATGGATCTTAAATAAATTCGAAAATAATAAGATATAATACTTACCTGAATGTTGAGCTTTAATTTATTGAATGATCTTCTGGTTGAAATATTGGGCCCACTATTTAGAATTTTCTAATATAACGATAGCAGATTCCAAATTAGATACCTGGAAAATTCTTAGTTCTAGCTTTCATGGACTAATTTTGGTCGCTATATTGACTATGTTATTTTGGAGCAGTAAAACCAATTTTGAAAATCCGATTGATGATGCATCCTAACAAATATCTGCTGACAAGAGAATAAATCACCTCAATTTCTATTACCTAACATATTTTAGGTTATAGTAATATACAGAACAATGCTCGATATGTTCAAAATGTTAATACGGATCAATAAGACCTGAAGGGCTTTAAAATTTTGAAATTTTTGTGCTAAAAAAATACCGTCAATTATTAAACGATGTTTCAGTGCTAGAAATACATGAATTTCCTTAAATTAATTTAATAACATAAGATTTTTATCGCAGCAGAATGTCATATGGGTAACAACTGTTAATAGACACTCAAAATAACAAACGATTGCTTAACGATTCAGAATTTTTTATGAATATAAGGGGTATTTTTTGTTTTTCTAGATACATATTATACAGTAAATAAATATAAAAAATAAGGTTAATTATTTTTTAGGTGCGTCTAAGTATCGTTTATTAAAAGATTGTTTTTAAAATGAATTGATTTATTTTATTCATAAGGATATTCACTTTAAAAGAGAATACAACAACATCATAGAAAAATTGTTTACACTTTATTACTTGTAACGTAACCCTGATTTAATCTCATAATTCTTCTAACCTCCAAAAAATACAATAAGTAGTCATTTCTTATAGTCGCTTACACAATTTTCAACACTTTGAGATTGAGAAGGTCCTCTAACACGCTTAGAGAAATTCAAACGTTTTTACCATTTTTTGTAGCCTTAGTCAGCTGTTTTAAACATCATTAGTAAATTTAACGCGTTTTTAACTTTTTTTTATAGTTTTAGAGTATGTTAGAAAAAAAAAAAAACACGAATTGAGACCCGAACAAAATCGAAATCCCGTTCCGCCTTGGCACACGAGCAAAAGTGAAGAAAAGGTCCCTTTGCATCGGTCTAAAAAGTTGAGTCATTTAATTTGATTTGGCGTAACAAGTGGAGGAGGCTAAATACTACATTTATTTTAATAAAATTCGCTGAATTTATTGATTTCCCGGGGGAATGATGCGCCCTCCCAGAGCCCACGTCCAGGTCGATCGACCCCACACACGGGCCACTGTTGGATCTCACGGCGATTTGTTACATTTCGTTAAATATTCATTTTGCAAATTTTAATTGAAACAAACAAAACGAAAAATTAATTTCGCTTGGCGGCCGCGCGACTGTGAGTGTTTTTTCGCGTGCCGCGGTGTGGGCGAAGAGGTGAGTCCAACAGAAAGGCCGGCGGCGGGGCGGGGAGGCTGTCCCCACCGGGTATGAAACACAAAGCGCCCCAAAATGAAATATTCGCCCTGTTCGGGTTTATCCTGTGGCAGGTGAACTTTACGGGAGCACTGGGAATCTAATTAAATTCGCTTCTCGTCGTCTCGCTTGGCCTCGTCGGAGCGGGTGTAGACTGGCGCGAAAGCATCGTCTGAAAGATAAAAACAAAAACATAATTAAGTACTCGTGGAGTAAACACATTTAGGACCAAATTAAATCAATAATGCCAGCCCTGCCCGACTGAAATCACCGCGCCGCGCTCGGTTATTTTTCGATGCCGTTTAGGGCCGTTTGGGGTTTTTTTCTTCCCACTTCCCTCAAACGGGACGGGCAGTTGGGGCTAGGTTAAATCTGAAATTTGTCAAAGGAATCTTGGAATAATCCCTTTGGCAGGGTCGACGCAATCGATCATATTTGGGTTAAACGGCGCCGATTCGCGTTCATCCTGGCGGCGCCTTATGAGCCCTTTAAAACGCAATCCGACGAAAACAGGGGGGGGGGCTTGTCGGAGTGTATCGCGAGGGAAAAATTATAAAATGAAACGATTTCTTGGGGTTGGGGCGTGAAAAGCCAAATTTAACACACCCTTAGAGCCTGGTTATGGGTAATGCGGGAGTAGGAGGCGTCTTCTAGAAAAGTTTGGAGAGTTTCTTGTTAAACACTTTGAGCTGTTGAAGAGTTGCTGACAGACAAGTTAAACGGTTTGAAATCTGTGGGGATCGATTTTTAGAGTAATTCGAAGTTAAAACCTCGAAGAGCCCACACGAAAGGACTCATATATAATTCATTAAATCGCAAAAAATCTCAACTAACCACGGCTCTTCACTTATTTTTCGCGTGTCCTCCTCAGGTAATATTACGCCGAGAATTTTAAGAATCTTAATGATTACTAAACTCAAGTGTTTTTCATCTACAATAATCTTGCTGAGTCTCTAGGCAGTAATCTAAATAAGGCATCAGGAAGTATTAAGTAGTCGGATCTAAAATATTTTTAATTTACTTCGTTGTAATTATCCCTCGAGTTGCTATGAGAACAAATCGTTGGCTGAATATAAAAAGATTATATCTAGCTGGTTGTAAATTTTCCAGAAGGACACTTCAAAGTTATTAACCATTATTAAGAAAAACCTCATTATTGAAATTTTAGATACCCTTCAAAACTTCTGCTTCAGGGTTAAATATATTTTGCATGAGCTATTTTCAGAGAGTGATTTCATTAATTAAAACCTTTTTATTCAAAGTTTCTAGAAATATGAAAAATATTCAATTTATATAGGGGAAATTGGGGAATTGTGAGTCACACTTTTTCAAAGCTCGATAACTGCCACAAAAATCAAAATTTTTAAAATTTCTTAATGATTTATGTTACTAGAAAGGAAACCCTATCTTTTAGCTTGAACAGTTTCTTCAAATTATTATCTGCTGAAAAAATTTGAGCGTTAGCAAAAAACACACGTTTTTGAGATTTCTAAAAATGTTGGGGAATTGTGAGTCACCGTCTAAATTAAGTCGAAAATCAAAAATATCGTTGTTAAATGTTTATTGTGTAGTTCGAAATTGTATAAGAATTAGTTAGAAAAAATATAAAATGGAAGACATTGAAATAATTCGGATTCGCAATTCGGGCTTGTGAAATAGGCTCCAGTACTGACGCATTTCAAATGAACAGCTCGATCGCATAAATCGCAGCGAATGGAATTGTTCCGGCTCAATTTCTTCGGCATATTCTTCATATTCTGTTGGAATTTTGCATAAAAAATTATAAGCACATTTTATAAATGATATTAGCTTGAAAAATGCCAAAAATGTTGTGACTCACAATTCCCCAAAAAAAGTGACTCACAATTCCCCAAACGGTTTGGTTGACAAGAAGACCGTGTATAATTCGCTCATTGCATGTTTATGTGAAATTCCTTTTAAAAGTTTAAATATCAATGCCATACGATAATTAGGAATATATTTACCTGAATCAATTCTTCGAAAATCGTTGTCAAATTAATGTAAATACAAACGCTCGGAAGAAATATTTTTCGAAAATGTTGCAAGTAGTTGTCGCACGGACCGAACGAGACGTGTACACGCAATGGCTGCTAATACAAAATGAGTTTGGTCAAAGAGAAGACGATGCAAGCCATTTGCAGGAGTCAGACTTTCTAAATATGGTGAAATATTGGCGTGACTCACAATTCCCCATGACTCACAATTCCCCAATCTCCCCTATAAATTAAAATAAAGATTCATGAGAAGCGTCTGTTTAATCTTATGGTAATTCAAAGTTTTCTTTTTAGGGTTCCGTACCTCGAAAGGAAAAAACGGAACCTTTATAGGATATAGGTTGTCCGTCCGTCCGTCCGTCCGTCCGTCCGTCCGTCCGTCCGTCCGTCTGTCTGTCTGTCTGTCTGTCAAGACTCTTTTTCTCAGGAACGCGTGGAGGTATTAAGGTGGAATTTATATCAAATACTCAGGTCTACTGTCCCTTGGAGCTGTGAAAAAATCAAACTTCTAAGCCAACGCAATCAAAAGATACAGCCGTTTATGCCGCAAATTTCCGCAAATTTTCGACACTCGCAAGGGAATCAAAACCTACAGGGTTCTTCCCGTGAACTCAGAATCTTGAAATTTGGTACGAAGCAACGTCTTATAGCACAGATAAAGGAAAAATTGCGAAAACCGTAAATTTTTAGTTACATCATATAATAAAAATATTTTTAATAATTTTAAACTTACTACCCCTTTCCTCATGAACGCGTAGAGGTATTAAATTGAAATTCATATCAAATACTCAGGTCTATAATACCTTTAAGCTGTAACAAAATCAAACTTCTATGTGAACGCAATCAAAAGAAACAGCAATTTAAGCCGCATATTTTCAAACTCGCAAGGGAATCAAAACCTAAAGGGTACTTCCAGTCGACCTAGAATCTTGAAATTTGGCATGAAGCAATGTTTTATAGCACATATAAAGGAAAAATTCCGAAAACCTTAAATTTTTAGTTACATCACATATTTGTTTATAATTCAAATTTAATAGATAATTATAAAGTATAACGATACGGAATCCTCAAGGCGTGAGTTCTACTCGCACTTGTCCGTCTTTTTTTTTTTATTAATTCCAATGCTAATCAAAATTCTACATAAAATTTTCCCAATCAAAAGGTGCTACTTGCTTGCATTGATTCTTGCAGTTTAACTATGTTTACAACTTTTCATCAAGAAGTGCTGTTTCTCATATTGGCATGGCTTCATGAATAAGGATTATTGGTTTTGAATAATTAATTAATTAAAAATTGAATATAATTATTATTTTGAATGAAGGGAAGACGGGGAGGGGAGGTTAGGGGAATTCTATGGGAGGTTTAAAGGGTGATGAAAAGGGTGGTATTTCCAGAATATCTGAACAAAAAGTGCTATTTCAATTTTTGATTGTTTATTACTTTGTTTGTTAATAAATATTGAAAAACAAATTTGCTGTAAAATAAGTATCGCGTTCATAAATAATTTCATTAAAAAAAGCACCTGCACACATAAAATGTGACCACAGTTTTCTTAGGGTGGAAATAGCCTCTTTTGAACAGACACTCTTCAATTCATCTCGAAATCTAACAAAAGTTTTTGGAATAAAAGCACATATATATAGAATTTTTTATCATCTTCTATAGAGCAGTGAACAACTCTTTGGATAATACTATATAAACTATATAAACTTAAAGTAAAAGTATTTTCTTGGTAAATAAAATTCTTTGTTCGTTGAACTAAGTATCATTTTTGACTGAGGCGCAAGCTAATTGCGCGAGCGGCAATTAGGCACAACGAGCTGTGCACATTCAGTCTCAAAAATTAAATTTACAATATTAATTTATAAGACTATAGCATTTTTTTCGTTATTCGTAACAGACTAGTTTATACTAAATAAAATCGATGATGGTAAATTCAAGCAATTCTTAACGTATGATTCTTTTACATATTATTTTAAATGTTTTCCTTTTAGGCAACAAAATAAAATAAAAATCATAAAAATATGAAGAAATGCTTGTAAGTATATAGGCATTAATGAAAACAAAACAGAACCCTACTACAAACAAAAGTAGACAAGGTTCTGAATTTATTATAAAATTGTAGAAATGTATAACATGATAGACATCAAAACACCACTGAAAAAAATAAAGTTGGTCAATTTAAACGAAAAAAATTGTTAAATGACCGCGCCATACATTTTGCCGAAACTCTGTAAATTTTTAACATTTTCGCTGTTCAATACTAACTATTAAAAATTGTCAATTCAACAAACGAAAACGGAGAGGCTGTATCGTGTAAAAGCCCTGCAGGGTTACAGGGATATAGTGTCTTCTTGTTCAAAATCCGAGGTCAGGAGATTAACTATTTTTCGTGGTTAAAAATAACCAATTTTGTTGTTTGGCGCCTTTTAACCTACGATTTTGGTTATTTTGACCAACTTTTTTTTTTCAGTGTAGTTTAAAGCTTAAACTATCATATAGGTCAAATATGACACACCTCGGTTTTACAAATATTTTAGAAGGTTTATTAAAATTTTATTTTAAACATCTCTGAATAAATAAAATAATCCAGTCAGTACCTATGTTAGGTGTATTCTTTGCGTGTAAACTAGATCAGTTTTTTAATCACAAACTTTGAGCTGGGCGTCGCTGTTTGTGTGTAAAGCGAAATAAAATTTTATAAAAGGAGAAAGATAAACAGATTTCGAACGGGAGGAAACTTTTTCATGTCAGCATCTGATGGGGTCGAACGAAGTTAGTTCGCGACAATTTCCAATTGGCACAAATTGCCAAACTCAATTACACGTCCGATAGTAATTGCTAACGAGTATCTTCAAAGTTGCAAAATTCATAACCTCTAATCAGCGCCTGTTGAAGAGCGGCTGGAGCTCACCGCCCTTGGCCCTGCTGAGGCGGACGGGCGAGTGAAAAACGCTTCCGTTTAATTAGCGATGTAATCAGCACTTTCATGCAGCCCGCGGGAGGTAGTTGCCCCTTCCCATCGAAATCTATCAGCGTGCGGTCGGGGAGCTGGCAAAATTAACGTGAAATTCGAGCAATTTGCATGCTTGATTGTAGAACTTTGTAAAGGTGGGCCGCGGGGCGTTAAATATTTTTGGGAAAAACCAACGCGCCAGCCTGTTGAAAATTTTACCGCCTAAATATTCTCTCATTTGCATCGCTTTAATTAATTGGCAACGGATTCTGCGTGAAACGCTTCCAATTTGGTTTTGAAGGGAATTGAAGGGATCCGAGTTTATTAAAATATTTTAGGGTAAGCCGCTAGCGGGCTAGCCGGCTCCCAATATTCAGAAAAAGAGAGAGCTCCTGAATAACATGGATAAAATGAAAAATAACTTCAAGCAAATCAGAAAATTGCTTTATATCACTTTACAAAATAGTACCAAATATATAGTAGGTTTTACATTTTGTAAATAAGTATTTGAACAATAGCAAAACATATTAAGACAAGCTTGCCGGGCGTATGCATTTAATTCAACTGATTTAATCAATCAATGATTTAATCATGTTTTGAATATTTTTGTTGAAGTTAAATTGAAAGGAACTGAAATAGTTTTTTTAGATAAACGTGTTGTATTGTATTCATTAGTTGCATGAAAAAATATAAATTTTGTTCTACTCAAAAACTTGCGTAATTCATCGTTTTAATTTTGTCACTAGATCTTACTATATATATTATACATATGTATAACATAACATATTTAAACAGTTTTAAGACCAAAATTAATCATAGAATAAACAATTTAGATCCTAAATTTTATCACAATATTAAAAGCAGCCAGATCAACTGAAAACATATTATAGATAGATTCCAAAATTTTGTAAGGAAATCATTTGCCATCATTTCATCTCTATAGACAGGTATAAAAATAAAACTGTTGTATTTGGGCTCTAAAAACAAAACCCAAGTGAATTAAAAATGAAGTTGATGCCATTATTACAGTGCATGCATTGCGTTACCGAATAATGCTATCTGACTATTTATTGCCTTTAATCGACGCATTGGTCTTGATTCTTGAATAATGTTTACTTTCAGCAGGATGGCACTATGTGTCACATAAGCTGTGAAACAATGGAGTTATTGCAAAAGAAATTCCCTGAATGTGCACTTCCTCTATACGGCAACATCAGGCCGCCTAGATCTTGCGACTAACAATAAACTTTTTTCTTTGAGGTTTTGTTAAGGATAAAGTCTTGTCTACTGTTCCAAAAACGATTAAAGTTTCTAACGACAATATCCGAGCGGTTATTGGAGAAATTGAGAGGTCGCGAAGAAGCCTCATAAATAATCCTGGAGTTTGTACTTCATACTTTTAAAAAATATACTTGATTTTCTAATAATTTAAAATGTTAGTTCTTGTTGGAATAAATGTACTGAATAAATGTTGATATAGATTTAAAGTCGAAATAAATGTAATTACGGACATTCTTTTGTAAGACAAAGTTGAAAGTTGAGGTAACAAGTTGACGAGGGTAATTTCAAATTTATGTACATTTGCCTAAGCTTTGGTTGTGGGGTAACTTTTTCTGGTTATGCCACATACGTAAATTACTAAATGGATATTAAGTTTAAAGGACGAGTTCCCACTTTATATGTTGCTATTTGAAAGCATCTTTCATTTTCGTTTTTCCGTCGACAAAAGTCCTTGGAGGGAACTTTGAACAAGAAATCTTACGCCCGCCACAACCGGAACATATTTAGGTTAAAAAGAAAAAAAAAATCGAAAATTCATCTTTTGCGCATAATGTACATAAATTTAGCCCGGCAGGCATGTGACGGAGAAAATGCGACGCAAAGCGTCCGCGGGGTTTGTTATTCTTCTCATATAAAAATCATAAAAGAAACAGGGCTCCGACCCGACTCAAGACACATCCACGCCTACAGGGTGTACATTAACTCGAGAATGATGTTTTTCGTAGATTTACAATTCAAAAGCAGACAAAGGAGCGAACCGCATATTTCAGGCTCCGGCTGTAATTGGAACGAGTCTGTCTGCGCCGGCAGCCTGTCCTTTGTCAGCGTCAGCGGAGCGCAGATAAACGAAAACTTCTGCCGCTGGTTATAGAGCTGAAGAAGGAGAGAATTTCCAGCACTTGCAGGACGCTGAGTCCTTTAAAGGGATAGTGGGGGATAGGTGTGCACGCCCTACAAACGAGGCGTCCTTCAAGTTTGTCATCGCCGTCTTAGGTTTTGGGGGCGATCAAAGGGTTCTTTGGCATTTCTCTCACGTTTTGTAATACCCATTAACCCTGTTCAGCGGGCTGGTTCCCGGGCAGAATAGGGCAAATCAACGGCACGGAGGAGCAACAGCAATACCATAAAAAACGCTCCCACACTTGCGGTGACATTGGTGGCGAAGGGCTGCCGCTCACGTCCCGAACGGGGTAAAAAGCGAAAACAATGGGTGGAGAAAAAAACAAATAAAGCAAATAATCGATTTCAATTTATTTCTTATTTTGATACGAGCAGCCCCCGGCGAAGATAAGCTCTGAAATATTGAAATATGGCTGATTGGAAGACTGCCAGTACCCAGATCGCATATTTCCCCGAGGGCTGCTTGCCTCCGCTGACGACCGACGTCGCCGCCGCCTCACGGACAATAGGGCTCCTTGGAGCGATGCCGTGGCCCTAATATCACCTACCTGAAAAATATTGGTGTCTCTCGATGACCGTCATATTTTCGACTTTTTTATTGAATTCTCCCGGCACCGGCAGTGCTGCTGTTGTACCCGACTTCTGTTCGAGGAATATTAAAATATTGACGTATTCTGCAAATTCCCGGACATGTTTTGTTAATAATAAATTCTCCAGGCCCATTCAGGTCAGCAGAAATATGCTCGTGCTTTATGCCATGGCAATAAACATATCTCACCCGACACAAATTGGCTTCTTGAGAGACTTTTCGACGGGTTTTTTCGATGAACATAAAAATATATAATGCCCCCAAGTGGGGTGTATACTTTGGACGGATGAAATAACACCAATGGCATCCAATCCACAGCTATTTATGTATTATGCGAACTTCATAAAACTTTTTGCCAACTTTAATACATATATTTTTCTTCAAAAGATTATTTTTTTGTAGTATCTAATATTTAACTTAAATAAATTTACAACATCTTCTCGTATAGGTTTTTTCGTTCATGTGAACTAGCCTTGATTTTTTGATTTGATTCGATTCGATTATATTTTTTGCGTAATACAGTCTTATCTAAAGTCTCTATAACGAAACTTAGGGGACTGAGCATTTTCGTTATAGGGAGTTTTCCTTTCCATAGGGAGAATAAAAAGAACTAAATTATATAAATTTTTTTTTTAAATTGCATTTGTAACAATTATACCTAGTTCTAGAATCATATATATGATTAATTGAAATGTAGTCTGTTATCTTTGTCTGAAGTTTCCAGTAAGGATTGACACGTGACAGTACAAACAAAAATAACGTAGCCGTCTTTCTTAGAAATTTCGGCAGTTTAAGGAAATTGTCGGAGCCTTTTGTAAATTAAATACATATTTCGTTAGGGAATGGCTGTTATAAGATAACCCAACAAACTCAAGTTTTGTCTATTTTAAAGTGGGTTTTTCATTATAAATAAATTCGTTGAGTTTGTTGTTTAGCAATCGTTTACAATTTTATAATTTAATTTCCATATACATGCACATATTATGCGAATACGCTATTTTCTCATTTTTAACACAACTATTTGTGCCTTCTCCATTGAAATTGGTTAAAACGACATGTATAATATGTACGTAGTTTCGAAAAACGAAATGGAAAGGTACAGGAGGTTTTGAAAATGTCAATCGAAATTTAAAAGATGGTAACATGGCGTATACAAACAATACAATTTCTGAGGCGATTACTAACAAATTAGTTATGTTATGTACCTATGTATGTACATACACATATATTCTACAAATATTTTTCGTAACATTGACCCAAAGAATTGCCTTGCCAACAAAAAGATTTTGTCTAGTTTAATTACCTTTGTCAAATTTACAGGTTTACAAATCAACTTTCTTGAAAAAACCTATGCGATTTCAATGGAGGTTTGTGTGTGGAAAAATCATTTCAATGTGAATATTTTTAAATTACAGAGCTGCATTTCTGAACAATTGTTTAAAAAAAACTAATATTAGGAATAAACTCTAAAAAGTGTCCTTTTTTTATATTTACCCAGTGTATTTAAAACGACTTCAAAGAGAGTAAAACTTCCGTATAAAAGAAAATGTTTAATTTAAGATAGTATTAATTTTTTTCCGAAAGGAAAATTAACCTAATACTTTTCTTCCGACAATTTGTTCATTCTCATCCTTAACAAATTTCAGCTGCATTGTAATAAAAGGATCTCTTTATTTTTTCCGGGGAGCTTAGTGCTGCAGAAAACAATAGGATTCATCGCAATTTATGTAGAGGAGCAGATATTTAAAACCGCGGGAGGATTTTATTTCGGAAGATGCTTGTTGCTGCTGACAAAAATTTTCCCAGTGTTATTCCAAATGCCTTACTCATCCAGGGGTATTTTCGCGACTTTTTGCCCCTCTGGATGTTCGTAATTCAAGTCAAGCGGGCAGTAGCCCCGACAGAATTTTTGTGCGCTATGCAGCGAAATTCATTTGGACTGAGTCCAATTTCATAGGGCGCAAAAACCCTAAACGAGAAAAAAGAAACAGGCGTAAAAAGGCTGCATAGCGCGCACGTACATTGCGAATATTTCTGCAAAGCCTAACCTGCAAATGTTAATTAACGATCGCCGGCAGTCACCGCAGTTTATAGGGAATTCTTTTTGGAACAAAGTTATTTCGCGCAGCATGCAAACTGAAAAACTTTTCTGGGGAATGGACGAAAACTGTGGCGCGGGTGTCTGTCGAATCAGCAAAACTATGCAGCTATAGTTTTAAATTAGTTAGCAACGTTTTGTACTTCAACGAGAGCTAATCCCTGACTTGCGCCCTTTCTTTTGGCTTTTATTAAAACATAATCCCGCATAAAAGGCCAAGGTCTGTGCAGTAATGCGATTTGTAACAAAGAAATGCACTCCACAACACATGTACCTCCGAAACCCCTCCTCGAAAACCCTAAAAATAATTACAACAATTTCCATGCTGCCGAGATTACATCTCTCGGAGCAGCACATAAAAACTTTTTAATTATTAAAAGAGCACTTCAAGCCACTTTGGAAATATGAAAACTTCGGGGAAAACAAAACTACACTTTTCCTTTGCTCGTGAGCCTGCACGTCTCCAGTCCGCCTCCCGTGTCACGTCACGGGAAGACGGCGGTTTACTCAGATTACCGGGAACGAGAATGGGCAGCTCTTAATAAGTGTTCAGCGAACTTTTTAAAAGTTTTGCATTTTTTAGGGCAAAATGTCAACAGCACGATAATCTTGAGAAAGTTTGCTGCGCCAGTAGAGTCCTTATCAGGAACATCTTGATTTTTCTGGAGCTCCTCTCAGGTACTGGGGGTGCAGAGGGCGAAACCGACATTCTCAATGAACAACAATTTCCTATATGTCCTTGTGGCCGCTTTCTTACAAAACTCTGCTTGTCGCCGCCAGCACAAGAAAGTTTCCAAGGTTGGAAAAGTTTTAATCGGAATTCGACGCAAAGATGCGAAAAGTTCTAAGGGCCTGGATGGCTTTCACTGTAGGAAAGCGGTTCGTTCGTTATGATCTTTTAAAAAATTCTTTTAGACTGTTTTAAATTGCTAAAGGTAAAAATTGTATTCCGGAAGGTTTTCTGAGAAGTCGATTCAGATACATATATTAAATAGTCTTATATATGTATGTAAATAACAGAAGTACCGGTCCACTAATTATGATATTTTCTCAAACTTAATCTGAGAATTTCTTTAAATTTTATATCATAATAGGCGTTTTATAGATTAATACCAAAGTACATACATTCATCATTTTATAGATATAATTAGTAGACTACGCCATTTCCTGTGGATTTTCTTTTGTAATCAGTGTTTTTATCTCACATTACAACATAACTACTATATGTAGAGTAAAATTTGAGTTAATCATAAAAATCCTTTAAGCTATTCAGTACAAATTATATAATGTTATTCTTTGAAATTGAAAAATCCAAACACGGAGGCAAAGTGCAATATTTTGAGAAAGGAATATCTAGTAATTTCTTAAGAAAATACATGCACATGAAATACATACGAGTATACAATCTAGAAAGATTATAAGAATTAATTTTTAGCTCCATGTGGTTTAATTTTCTTTTAATTTTAGTGAGCTGAAAAACATGAATTGAAGAAGAAGGTGCGTAAACTATTAACTTAGGTAATTGGAGCAGTTTAGCAGAAAAGTGATTTGCATTAATTTTAATTAGATTAAGAGCAAAGTTAGGATTACAATTTTTTACTGAGCGAATTCAATAAAATCACTTTTAAATCGAATTTTTTTCAGTCTTATTATTATATTTGTAAAGGCTAGGGGCTGACACAGTTCATCCCGAGCGAGTGATAAAACTATCAATTATATGATTAGCTTTCGCTTGAGAGTTGTAGTTTTGGCCATGAAATTTTAATCAACCTTATAGGAAATACAAAAAAAATTTAGCGCAAGAAAAGTCAAATCAGCCCAAGATTAGTGTAAGTTACAATTTGTTTAAATGCCTGTTATTGATTTTCGTTTCAAAGTAGCTGATACTGCTAAGTCACTAATGGAGGATTATTTTAGTTTCGTAGTATCAAAAATTATATCGTTATTAATAACACGATTTTGCAATTACATACTTTGTTTTACACGTACTTTACCGCGGGTGACGAGAACCACAGTAAATTCGTAGTAGCAGAAGATAAAGAAAAAGAAATTTGTCTTGACTGCTTTTAAATTAATTAAAATTTAATTACTTTTACCATCGATCAATTGCAGATGCGTATAAATTGAATAGCGTATTAAGCAACATCAACATCATTTAGTTTAGCTGTCAAAGTTTAGCCATATATGAAACACCTGCGGTTATTGAGTTTGATTGATTATATGGCTTTTAGAATTCTTATAAAACCTTATTAGCGGTCTCTCTAAATATAGGACTTTAAAGTGTTCATCACGTACAACTCCTTTTAAGACTAAATGAACATTTTAAATATTAACTTTTCATAAATGTGCTGTGAGCACTTTCCAAATTAAAGTAAAGTAAAGTAAAGTGTCAATGTATTTATTTATTTATTTATTGACCAGCATAAATTTACATATACAGATATAACTGCAGTAAATTCCTGCAGAGTCAAATGGAACAATGTTTTAATGGTACTCGAAGCTTATGAATAATGTTATTTTTAAGTTTGTATAAACAAACGGCTGTAGGTGCTATAAAGAATATTATAAGCTGCTTGAGATTTGTACCTTGAACTTCGTCAGACGTTTCCCTGAAGATAACAAGTTTTGGATTTTGGGTAGTCATTTTATATGTGCATGAAATACGTGTACGGCACGTGTAAAAAGTAAAAAGCCATTTGAAGAAATTACGAGCTAACAAGTTAGTAATTATAGTAGAAACATAAAAAGCTGTTAAGGAAACAGTTTAACATTTCCGTAATGTTTTAAACCGAGAAAAATGTGGTCAGTTTAATTATAAGGGATTTAAATATTTACTCAGTTTGTCACTGCAAATTGAATATCCTTCCCGACATTTGTCTTTCTGAGTAAACTGCCCGCTTTCTGGTTAATTAGCTGCCCCACAGCCACAGCTTGAGCCCCGAAGCTGTAACCCGCCCACCCCCATTGCGCGCCCCCAATTCTGATGTCTTTTCTCACCGGGGGGGATGAATTATTTAGCGCCGTGGAGAGATTAAAAGTTTCATTTCATTTAAAATTTCACTTTCGTGCCACAAACTCGAGGAAGGTACTCACATGTATTTTATGTACAGATGTGTGCCAGCACACTCCTTGGGGCCCCCTTTATCGCGGAGCACCTCCTCCGGCTCCGGGGTCGGTGTCGTCTGCACTCAGGTCGTTGAGAGGTTCATGGACGTCCGTGTCGCTGCAGGCTGCACTCTGACTGTGACAAGGGCTACTTGAGGACGGATGCTGGCTGCTGTCCTGCGGGGGGGCTTGCGGCAACTCATAGTATAAATCACCTACGAAGGATATTTCCGAAAAGCTGTCGGAGTCGTCACACTCAAAGTAGCGGCTCTGAAATTAAAAATTTGAGTGCTTCATCCTCGAGTTGGGAAATAAACAAAGTGCGGGCGCGGGAAAAAAAAGGTACTATAACTGCGGGGGAGTGCAGACCCAGGTGAGCAGGTGTAGCTAAGTACCTGACAGTCTAGGCAACGGCAGTTATCACAAAGTGTGCACGAGAGCCCTAGTAATTGGGCTGCTTCTCTATAGAGTTCCGTGCTTGACTTTGAGCTGATGATGTTGTTGTTGGCGACGGCGGGGGCGGGAACGGCGTTGGAGGTGGTGCTAGGAGCGCTGCTTTGATTGCTTCCTGGGCCTCCGCCCGAGCCGCCTCCTTTCCGGGGACTGTTCCTGGTGTAATTGTTGTTATCACGTGGGCTGATCGGATCGTTGTTGCTTCCAGTCGAGTTGTTTCTCGTCAATTTTCCTCCCCTGCGAAACAAAAGAGGATAACTTCAGGAAAAGCCGAAAAAAGTAAATAAAATAATATGATAATTGAAAGTCAACCAGGCGAACCAGGCCCCATTAACATACACGCGCCCGACCAAGAACAAGGCGCATGAAGTTAGTGCGGCCTCAAAATTCTGGTACCTGAGCGTCCTGCCCCGGGGCCACGTTGGGTAGTTTAAGGACTGCCCTCGTTATCCCGGTCCCGGAGTTTGAAAGAAGCGAACATGCTTTTCCCCGGGGACTGTGTTCTTTTCAATGTCAATCTCGTCAGCCTTTATACATTTTAGTGGTTGGCTCTTCAGACGTAAGCACCCGAGGGGGTGGCGGCTTAGGCTAGACTTCTTTTTTCCGGGAACGCTTAGATCTCTGCAGATGGGGTCTTTGTACCCGGGGTACGACGGGACTTCCTTCTACAGAAAGAAGGATGCTGCAGTGGGGAGTGTTGCCCTATTAACTAAGCAGTGTTCTTTGCTCTGAGGCTTTCTAGAAAATCTTTGTATACTGAAGCCATAACCACTAACAATACCCGAGTCAATGGCCATAATAGAGAAGTGGGATATCTTGATTTTTAAAATCTTAACATGACAAAAATCGAGATTTTTTTAAGATATTAAAGCTTGACTAAATAGGTACTCTCGACGAGTTAAGATCTCAAACCTGGTGTAATGTCGATTAGAAATATCGATTAATCTCGCCAAATATCGGTACAAAATTTAAATGTTATAGAAGCACACATTTTTATTTTATTTAATTGCTAACGCTTGTTTGTCACCGTTGATAAATTGAAAAAGGTATTTTCATTTGGTTTTTTAATTTCAACGATTTTTGCAGAATTATTAATTTAAGATAATATAATTTGCAGAAAATCATGATTAACTTTTCGAAATTTTAAAATTAAATATCTCTGGAAGTACTGACAGACAACCATATTTTGCATATTGTTACCTTCCAGCTTTTCAAAATCAGTTGGGTAACGAATAAGTTCAAATTGATTGCAATTTAACAAACAAAAAATTACGAAAATAAATAAAAATATTATTTTTATTTTCGGTTCCGGCCGGCAATGGAAAAAGACCAAGACCAAATATTTAATCCCGATAATATTTTCAGATTTTCCAATAATTATTTTCTCATTTCATTCTTATTTTATTAGTTTTGTTTATTTGTCGTGATTTTATATACGCTGAAATTATGATTTGTCGAGAAAAAAAAGGCGAGATTTTCGTGGTTAGTATTCCAGCTAAGTTGACTAAGTTGACCTTTAGTAAAAATGTAATTGTTTTCAAGATAACGCCAGTTTTTTGATAATCTTGAAAATTTCAATAACAACAAATTTGTGCCTACTGTTTTAAACTAGGTTTACCTTTTGAACTAATGAACGTAGACGGGTTTTTTAAATTTAATGTTTAGTAAGGGTTTAGTAATTGTTCCTCATATAGACTAAATTAATGTATGTTCATATTAAAGATTTAAATGCGAAAGATATTTTTAAGGAATTCAATTGTCCTTTCAATGTATCTAACTTTATAAGTATCATCATCTTATAAATTCCATAAACTTGTCGGGGAGAAGTTCTTTGGTTTCTGTTTTTATTTTTGGCAAAACGGTTATAAATAAGCAGAAGCAGAATCTATTTTAAAAGTAGACTAAGGAGTTTTAGCGTAAAACCGTCTCGGCAACAACTTCCTTAGGTAAACAACAACCAGCGAATCTGAAGATCAAAACACTTTTCCTCCTAAACTCCAAAGTGATTCCCGATAAAAACTTCATCCAGAACTTCTCCTAACTGCTGAAATTATTCATAATAAGTCGAGACGCTATTTCGTCCTCGGTCCGTAAAAAGAGGAATTGGATTTATCCAGGACGATTCTCGGTGACAAACCGGCGCCATTTCGCCGGCAGAGAAGCAGAGAAAAGTTTGATGGGAGTGGGGCTTAGGCAGAGGAAGTTTGTTTTACGATTTTACCTATCTGAGTTGGTGTTGGCGGTAGGTAAGTTCTCTATGCTGCTCTTCTTCCACTTTTCTTCCTCGAGATACTTCCAGAACTTGGTCTTCTTTGCAATTATCGCTGATTTAACAGAGGAGCATTTTTTCGTTGTCATCGCCGTCGCGGCGTTAGTTTTGCATTTGGCGAAGTTGTGCGCCGCACTCTGGGGATGTTTGCCCTCGTGAAGATGCGCTGGCTGCTGCTTCTCATTGTGGCTGGACCGAAAAAATTTCTGGAGCGCTGCAGTGGGCTCGTTGACTGCTGCTGGGGCTCCGCACAGAGACCGGCTTCTGTAAAGACCCTCTGTTGCACAGTGGCCCTGGGCTGCAAACACGCTGCTGCTGGAAGTACCGAAGAGGTTTAGGTGGCTGGACTCCTGCAATGTGAAAAATTTGTCCTTTCTGAGGTTAATTAACGAAAACAATGGGAGCAGGGCCTTTGGGCCAAAATGCTAGGGGCTTCTCGTCGGAGCGTGCTGCCACCAAGGAGCTCGGAAGCTGTGGACCGTGGATCTGGGCCAGGAAAGAATCGGGCTAATGGCCAAGGCAAATTAAAGATGACTGTTCATTAATAATAACGAGAAAGCTGCAAACAATTATCATCCATTAAATACAGCTTTACATTAGCTTGGCACAAGTTGCCCCTCCCGGAGGCTCGGAGGTTGTTTGCCTGCTCCTGGATTGGGCTGCGGTGGGGCGCAAAATTCCCATCGCCGGAGTTCATTTATGATCCGGGCCAATTTCCACGGGATTTAATAGCTTCAGCAGGACAACGTGCCCAGCTCGTTTTGCATTCCCCGGCTAAATTTGCACCGGGCGCATTGTGGCCCAAGGGTAAACATTGCGTAGCCCGGCTGCCGCGCAATTTCATGAAGGTGTTATTTGCCGGAGTACCTAAGTTTTAATTAAAGCGCAAATCATTTGCATCTTATTATTAATCAGGAGCTCGTTGCCCGGAAGCGAGGTGATCACAGAGGAGCGCGCCCGGCCAGGGACACCATAAATCGGAGCGCAGGAAATGAAGTTGTACGGCCGGAAATTAAGGATCGCTCTGGTTAAAGATTAATGAAGTATTGTGAACCCATAATTGCACTTTACATTTCGGATTAACAGCCGGGAACTGACTGTCGGCGGGGAATTGGCAACGCTCGGCGCTTCGTTGAATTTTAATCGACTCATAACAACAGACCTGTTATTGGCTGAGAGCGGAACACTACGCCTCTTATTGAGGCCATTTGCATACCCCAAGTACTCACATCCACCACTTTAAACAGTCTTAAGATATTAAAGGTACTTTGCGGCGAAATCTACTTAGACAGTAATTTATTAAAAGCGTCATTATCTGTCTACTTCAGTGTGCATGTGCCACAAAATGAATTAGAGGGAAGAAAATTAATCCGGTTAAAATGAAAAATTATATCTACTTCTAAAATAATTAGTAGGTACATATTAATTGTCATTTTTTGTCATTATCATTGTCAATCAGTGTTGGCCATATTATAATTTAATTCCTAATTTACGATTACAATTACAGCATATAATTGTAGTAAAATGAATACCTAATTTATTTACTCATTTATTTTTTAAAACTACACCGTATTTTGGGGGTACATTTTCTTCTAAAGTCTCATATGTTTGCTTTCGAATAGCATGCTAAGCGTTTTTGATTTGCTTCCACAATTCTATTAAAAAAGTGTGCTTAGGGTCATTATCGTTCACAAACAGTCACATACTTGCGAAATTTTTGACGGCAAATATTGGCGTTCTCTACAACATATGTTTGTGCTGGTGTATAATTCAAATGCAATAATTTCGGTCAAAATCAGCGGTTACCGAATTAATTTTAGCGGTAACTAACTGAAATTCATAGAGGAAAAAATTTAAATAAAAGATACAATAAATAATGGTTGTACATATTTGAATTCGAAAAAGTTATAAATTTTCTTAAAGACGCTGCTGTTTTTGATTTGGTAGAAGTTGAATTTCATCCGGTCGCACTTTAATTTTCAAGACAATGTGATAATTATGAAGTTACAGTTGCTCAAAATTTTAAATATCGTTAATTGTATGTCACTATTATAATATAATTTGAGTAAAGTTAATTTAAAAGAAGTATGTTTGATCATTTTTGTAATCTAAATTATCAATTGTTTTCTTATTCTTTATGTATGTATGTAAGTATTCCGTTGCTGTTGTAAGAAATGTTCGTAATTACCGAGCCGTTAAAAGCAACAATCAACTTAAGAAATTCTAAAAGTCCTGACTGTTTCAGATATTTGAATGATAATTCGAACTTTTCTTCCCATTCGTATAGAAATAATTTTGAATACAAATTAAACCTTGAATTTTTTAAAGGATTCCATGATTAATTTTAAATAAGTGAGTTAAATTTGGACTAATTTTGTTCATATTAGGCTTTTCTAAATAATGGTATTTTTCTAGTCTGAATCGTTAAAGTAAGTTACGAAATATGAAAAATGGTATTTCTCAATGCCTTCGTCTTGGAATTCCAGTTTACAAATGGAATAATTAGCGCAGTATATAAATTCACTAATTTTTGTTTTAATTGTACATATATATCTACTAGCTCTGGGGATTAATGGGCCTTAAAACTGCAATTGATTTCATGCAAAATAATGAACTTAGAAATCAATGAAACTAATAAAATTACTTCCAATTTTGAATACACTATGCAGTATTTACGATATATCATAAAATATACACCAATTTTCGTTTAGAAGACATAAACGAAAGCGAAACTATGAAAATTTCATCAAATTGACTGTACAGCATGTATTTTAAAATACTTCTTCTTCTATTGTATATTCAGAACTAAATTGACTAAACTCGTTTAAAATTAACGAACACGCCTCGGTTCCCAATAAACATTACTCACTTAGGGTATAGTTTTGTACAGATTTATGGTTTTATAGAGTAGTTTGATCGGAATATTGTTGGGAAAAACCGCAGGTGTGATGGCGTGCTTTCCTTAATTAGAATTTATTTTCCTTTGGCACATCACGTGATCCAACTACTAAAACGTATTAATTTTCCTCAAATTGTAGTAAGGTTTGAAATGAAATTATAATAAGATGCTTAATAAAACAGGGAAACCGAGAATCTCGACAAATAGACAAGTGATTGAAATTAAGTTATTGTGGTAAAGTAATTTAAAAAATTCTAGCTAGGACTTGGAACTTAGTTGTAATATAATATAATGTAATAAAAGAGAAGAAATTCCAAATTACGACGTGCTCAGATAAAATGAATAAATGGAAAAGCTATCACTAAATCAGCACTCAGCAGTTACTTGGCACCCTCATAAAAGCATATTTAAGTGGATCTGCACTTTCCCAGTTATTTTATTCTTCAACACGAAGCATCTCAGAGTAAACAGCACCCGGCAGCAGCACGAAATTTTATTAAGGGCGAGTTATCCCAGGCCCGCCAGAATACGCCACAGAGCGGCTCCGTCCGTAAGCTGAAATTTTTATTGCTGGCTGCGTGCAAGGGAGAAATATCTAATTTTGCTAAAAGGAGAGCCACAAACGATATCCCACAACATAAAATACGGAAGCAGTCGGATGGTCTTATTAAAAATGCAAAGGATATTTGGGAATTGGCAGCAGCACGTAATATTCAAATTTCTAGCCGTCCCTTTGGTTCGGCTAGTCGGATACTTACCCCGTACGCGTAGCTCGAATTTAATACGTAAATTGCGTCCTTATTGCATTGGAAAAACATGTCATCCATATCTGGAAGTAGTAAGAGAGAAAATTTATTTTATCTTTTTCAGTATGATCCCAGCGAGGAATAACGGCCGCTTCAAATTCACAACCATCCATACAAACATCTTTTCACAAAATTTAGTGGTATGGTCGTGTAAATCCTTGCCTTTTCTGGAAGACGTTACATAAGACGCCCTAGCGTCCTTCTGCCTTTCATCTCGTCAGTCTTTTTCGGTTTAAATAGGGCGGGGGCGGCGGGCGGTATGCTGCGGCAATAACTCCGACTCAAGGTGGGTATGTCGCCGCGACGCCGCCGGTGGTGCAGAAAAAAGGGCATCCAAAGGGAGTGAGCTGCACAAAATTGAAATTTAGGCGAAAAAAAGAACGACCTCGGCGGTAAGCCCCTACATCCGGCGTCAAAGACGTTCGTCTTCTTTCATCTCCGGAGCGTGGGTGGTGGTATTTTTGTATGCTAAGGTGCTAACACAGCGCCCCGGCTGCCTTTTATTACACCGCCACCCCTGCCGGCACCGCTCTGCTGGCCGCCTTTTTTTGTATTTTTATTTCGCTGGAAGCCGGAGCCCGGCCCTTTGGCATTCAGGATCCCGGAGCGCCTTCAAGGAAGCATTCAAATCCCGGCAACAAGTGGTTCGCTAGGAGACTTCTAAGGACACACCACCACTACTTGTTACTCTTTGGGGGAATTTTCCAAAATGGGAAAATCAACGCCCGGGGTGAATTGCTTAATAAACAGTTGACAATTTTAGGTGCAGCTGAGCCCGTCCCCTGCAAACATGTGCATTAGGGTGGAGTGAAAATGTATGGAAAATTATTTTTTTTGTTATTTTGTAATAGCATAGTGGTAAAAAGCTGCCTATGGATGAGCAAATGAAGTATGTTAAATATCATTTATGTATTATAATGGTTTGAGGTGCCCCAAAACGAAAGAATTTTGAAAAAAGTATAATTTCATTCATTTTTGACAGCCTCATTCAGATGTATATAAACCTTAATAATGTATCGGAATAGTATTGTTCATGTTGTTTAAAACCTATATTTTTATGTAATAATAAAAATATATATAAAAGTTTGGAATTTATGGTGCACCAAAACCTCTTAAAACAAAAATAAATCAAAAATTTTGCAATAAATCTGCGACTCATATTTATGGAACATTTATGAGAAAAATGTTACAAAATAGCCAATTAAGTAGAAAATTCGCGTTTAGTATTATAAAAAGGCATCATCTGACGTGATGACAGTCTGGCCTTGATAAAACCATCATTTTATGAAGTTTAGCATTTGGTTTTGCACTATCGAACATTGACAAGTTTCTGATTTTTTTTCAAAACTTTGTCCCAACGGGGGCACCTCTAAACATAAACCTAGATAAAAAATATTTTCGCTTTTGCTTATTGTGCCTATCACGCAGCTTTTTGCAGGTATGCCATAGTAAATATATAAAAAAAATAATTTCACTCCACCCTAATGTGCATGGTTCGGTGAGCAGGTGGGAAGATTTCCAGAATTTTTGGGATTTTTCAGAGGAGCGAGATGTGGCGATGGAAGTTATGTTTTATCGTTCGCAGCTTCGAGGTGTATGCAGTGCCTTGAGGTGTTAATGAGTTTCAAAAATTCGAGTATGGTCCAAACTACAGGGTGGTATTGTGTACTGTGTGCGCGGTTTCACAGATGTGATTTATGCTCTCGTTCTTAGGAGGCAGGGTTCTTTGGGAAGCCAGGAAAATATTGTCAAGGATGTTATTTTCAATTTCATGAAATACAAATAGCACAATCTAGACATGAAAGATTTACTATCAGAACAATACGGGTGCAAATATCTTTTCAACTAACAATAAGATAAAAATGAATGAGTATGTTTCTGACTTTGGAATTTGGCGCGGGTTTGCAGACAACTAGGAAATGCTTGTTTTAATATGTTCGCTGTACTTCTGACTAAATATTTGTTAGAAATCTTTGTTTTAGCCAACATACGTATACACATTTCGTTCGTATGTCTGTGGGTCCCAATTCTTTTAATCTTTAATTCTTGCACTGATTTAACAGCAAAAATTTAAGATAAAACACTTACACTATCGAGTTTGGTATATCATTGGCTATTTCTTTCAAAACACAATATTAGAAATGATTTGAGATTTTTTAATACTTTTAATTTAAAACTTCAAAAAATTTTTTTTATAATATATAATTGAAAAATTAACAAATCTTATTTATTCTAGTCTATGCTGGGCCTATTGTTGTGTAGAAGAACAACATATTAAAATTTCAGACCGATCGGTTAAAAGGTTTTTAAGTTATCACGTACGCCGATTACAAAAACGTTGTTTTTAGAAAAACGAGTTTAAAGTTTTGACAAACTAATTTTCACATATAAAATTTACGCACGTTCAATCAATCTATAGTCGACAACTGCGAAAGTATTTAGAATTTTCCTCTGAAATTTTCAGAGAATATTATTGAATTATGATACATACTTGCCAATAGGATACTTTCTAAAAAGTCAAACTTTCCGACCCGAGAAAGTGTTAGGGCTAGTTAGCTTTTTAAAAAATATGACGTTTTAATTTTGCATTTTCTTGAAGTAAGTATAATATTTCTAAAATAGTCTGTGAACATTTCAAGTTCCAATGAATAGCTCTACAGATATCCTATAATAACCATAGGACCTTTTTATTATTTATGGCAGATAGTGAAAGTTTAGATGCGATTATCTCAAAACTACTTTTTCATAAACGGTGACCACTATCAATATTTTTTTGCTTTTATAAATAAAAACAATCTGAAAAAAAAGTTAGATGAAATATTTGATAAAGTTTCTTACTAACAATTGGTTTTGCACAAACCACTGAGAATTACGGATGGTCACCGAAAAACACTATTTGTAAAAGAGCATTCAACAATCCACCAGGTAAATTGGACCAGAATTAAATATTTTGTTTTAAAATTATCATGAAGCTCACTTATAATTAGTATAAGTACTTGGTATAATATTTAAAAGAAAATCATTATACAACGATTAAACAAAAGAAAAATGCCTATTTCTTCACGGCTCTGACTATTCCTAATCCTTTAAAATACTTATTTAGTTGTTTGTATAGTGGTTTCATTTATAGTGGTAAAATGCCAAAGAGTGATGCGAAATATTATAATTTAACCAAAACATATGGTTATTTTTAAAGTATAATTGATATATGTACTTATACATATAAACGTGAAAATGTTTATAGTATTTTAAGAAAAAAGTCCATTTCATATTACAATAAAAATGAACAGAGCTTCAAAGCTACTATAATTGATATTATATTATGTGTATTAATCACACGATGAACAAATTCCTTATACGATACGTTTGAAAAATACACCAAAAAATTGTTGCATCAAGTGTTTACCTTCCTTATCACTCAAACATTGTAAAGCAAAACCTCAGAAAAATGCTCGAATAAAGAGCAAAGCTCCTGTGAGGTTATCAATCTTTCTGTTAGCATCATTCATCTTACTTTCCACGGACACTTGAGCTCAACACAGGTGCAAAGTGTGTTTTTATTCGTATTAATAGCACTGCCTTTTCTAGTTAAAATTTAGTGGAGCCATGATACAGATGGAAAAAGTGAATTTTTGAGATTTTTTGGTCAACTTTTAATATAGGAAAGCTCGATTTTTGAGAAAAGGTTCGCTTCTCCACAAAGCTTTTTCATTCATTCAAACTAAATTATTCCAGAACAGAAAATTTGATTAACACTTACCCGAGGAACTTGTAAATTTAGTCTCTGACACTTGTCGCCACCCTCCAGAATTAATTGAGTAAGCTAAGGGGTTTCTACTGCTATTAGCTGCTATCTTTGCAGCCCGAGCTTGTGCATCGGAACTACACCAAGATGTTATCCATAACGCCTGTAAATCTGAAAAGAAAAAGAGTTCGACATTAATTCGAGAATGTCCGTTAAAATAATAAAATGCTGTAATAAAGTACGTTGTTATAAAAGATTATAGCAATTTCATATAATTATGTCTTTTGTTGTATTAATAGGCAAGTCTTTCATGAGGTAATTATCAATTCCTGCAAACATAAAATTTTATACTTTTGGGACTCGTGCTCAGATAGACACGTAATGGTTGATTGTAAGTGGAAAACCAAAAGAGGCCTAATTGAGGTCAAATACGACCATATGCATGCATTAATCTCACCATAAAGAATCGTCGTCACTGTCACAAAATGAAGCTATAACTCAAGTCGTAAAGTAAAAGCAAAATTTATGTCTATTCCGATGTTAAACTGAATCTGTCCGCAGCATATGTTCGGGTGAAATAGGGAAAATCATGGGTCTGGCCTTATGTCTAAAATTAACCCGATGTAAGGGGAAAACGACGTTATTTACCTTAGCAGGAAAATACCCCCCACCTACGCAAGCAGTCCCTTCTAAACAGACCGACAATCGTTCAGTTCGGTTTATGAACACAAATTTTCTCACTTATTAATTAATTCACCATTGTTTCGGCTCTTTATATTGTACTTCGATGTCATCTACAATTTTGGGAAAAGCCTTTTCGGAAGGAAGTGATGAGGGTCGTGCTTTGTGCTGAATTGATCACATAGATGTCCAGTTTTGTTTATTCAGCAGCTCCTTGTAATATTCATTGCCAGTATAAATCGTAATGAATAAAATGTCGGACGGGTTGTCGTCCCAACATTTTTATATCGAAAAACTTTTTCAATAAAAAATTTAAATTATGACCCTTTTTAATAGCTCGGATCGCCAACGGATTTAGGATTTAAATTGCCTAACATGAATGACATCGATTTTACGTGAACTAATATTTTGTTTTGTGAAATTAGTGCGGTTTTTTTACTGCCCAGAGATAATAGAATTAATCTAGATAATACGAGTATTTAAAATGTACTCAACTACAACTCGTTAAAAAAAAATGAAAATTTATTTTAATTGAGGTTGTTTTGTTAGGTATATTTAAATTTAAATTTATTAGGGTTATTTTAAGCTAGTGTACTTAAAATGGGACTAAACCTGTATTAGGATAGTTTTTTTTATGTTTTTGATGCCAAGAATTTCACATAATGGTAGTTGGCTTACATAATTTTTACCCAAAATTAAGATTTTTAGATTTATTTGTTCGACCGAATAAACCTTTTTAGGGTACCTACCATAAATTGCTTTTTAACCCATTAGATATAATTAGTAAATAAAGTAACTTAAATATAATTATTTACCTATAAATAAGCGTGGATCATTAATTTTATGTAACAATTTCTTTTTCAAAATATTGTTCCTTAAATGCCTTTGCAAGAATTCGGAATTGCTCCAGTTAAAAAAGTAATGTTTAATTATGATTATGTAAATAAAGAAGCCGAATATTTATTCGCACTTTTCAAGACATAAGAATTTATTTTTTTTCTCAAAAGATTGTATGCTTATAATGCTCCCTCAGAATGAACAAGTGCTTATATTAAAAATGATGTATTATTATATGATAGATGTCTTTCAAATGAACCTCGAGATTTGATTCTCAAATTAAGAATGCCCAATTACTTTTTCTTCTTTTAAGCAATCCAAGATCAAATAACTTGCGTTTTGGAAATTATAAAGAAAAATCTAAAAATAAGAATATAGGTTTCGTAATTTTGCAAATTCTGCTTGTAATTCTTTCTAGCAAGAGGTGTGTAATTAGACCTTTCTAAATATACATATTTTTAGAACCCGATAGTCATTCTTTCCTAGCAAGGATACCTCTGAATGTGTTTGCGTGTTACAGTTCAGTTTCCTTTTAACATTAAGGAGACATCTAAGCTATTTTTGAAAAATGCATTCTCGTTTTACCATCAGCTTGCATTATCCTGGCTTCAAAGCACATAGGAAAACGAAGATTATCAGTGTTTCAACAGTCCGTCTAAGGATTCTCCGCATATTCCTAACTTTTTCATATGTCCCATTATTCGACTGTCAAAGGAAACTTATGAAATCACTTTCATGGAGAGATTCCTATCAAAATTTCACGCATATATCTAGCGCAAGTGATCCCTGGTCGAACGAGTTTCAGATGGGAAATGTCTTCGCCTCGGGTCTCTTCTGACTCCCTCAAACATATTCTCGCTATCGATCTCGAAGTTTTCCGGCGCATCGTAGAGGAGTTGGCCGTATTTAGCACGTCTTGTACGTAGCAAATCCCAAGTGCAATCTTAGAGCTATTTTCACCTTTTAGATAAAAATGTTTTCAGGTGGTGTCTATTCAACGAGCATGCAAGGATGAGCTCAATTCCCAGGTGTTTGATACATCAGCCGGAACATTCCATCTTTAGGCAACTCTCGGTCGATCCTTTTTAAACGGAGAGGCATGCGGAAATTTGGAATTTATCATAAGTGGGGGTGGCATGTTTGCCTATCTATTTCAGTTAACGTCACGCCAAAACGCCCAAGGACAGAACCCGTTTCGAAGATACTTCGTCTCCTTAAAATAGTTTTAAAGCTGTCATGAAGCAGATTGTTATCTGCCAAGCCACTCAATTAAAATTTTCATGTTTATCCCGCATTTATATACTTCTATAGCTGTAGACCCGCACAAGAAAGTTGTGGGTTTATTTAAGGAAGTTTGCCATATGCACTTTCATCATGCCTTTGTTTGTTATGAAATAGTTTAGCATACCAAAAAGGATTCCACACTGTACAAAAAGTTCCGTAATTTCGTTGTTTAGGCACAAATTGTATAATCAGTTTAACGCATAATAATAGGAAAAGAGTTCCATTGTACTTTTGTATTAAATAAAAAAACGTTTCCTAAAATTTTCTACCATCAAAGATTTGTTAGTATGTTCTATTCAAATTTTGAATGTTCTTAAATATAATACGTATGTTGTCTTGTCACCAAGTAAAATATTATAATATGATTTTAATTTCCTTCTAAAGGGATATAAATTGCATTAGATATGTACATATGTATATAGGGCCCATTTTTTCAAATTCTATTATTTTTTTTATTTTTGTTTTATTTTATAGCTTTATTAACTGTTAACTTACTGCGGAAGGACAAATATACGGCCCAGGAATTACAGACTAAAGGTATTATAACAATTTTTAATTTACTATACTTTGCAACAGTACTTGTTATGTCTTTTGCGTTTTTCTCGAATTGAGTTTTTTCCACGCGGGTGGATATAATGGAGCTTATTCTACTAATTTAGAATATAGCGATAGACATATATGAATCGCTTCGAAACTCGCTATAAAAATCATAGCTACCCACTTAGCGATATTTCAAAAAGTTCCAATTCCCCTACTTCTATAGCTATACGTGAATCGCAAACATGTATTAATCGCTAAGATGGTAATTCTGAGAACTGAACTATAAAGCTAACATTTCAAATAAATGCCCTAAATTAGTAAGCTGAGCGACCCTTATGCTGCGTGAAATATTTAAATCTTTTAATGGGGCTTATTCTGCTAATTTCGAATGTAACGATGTATAGAATCGCATCCCGTAGTAGTTTCCATTCTACTCTTACGTTCCTCCTTAATAAAAAATTAAAATCAGAATGTAAATTCTAGAAGGAAAAATTAAAATGTAAAAACTTATAAATTTTCAAAATTTTTCAACATATTAATGGAGAGTCGAACGCCAAAAGTCGTTTCTATAGCGTTTTTTGTAGCTATTTTTGCATAGTAGAATAAAATGTGTGCTAAAAGTAGCTACGACAGCGATTCCGTAGCGACTCGCTGTGATTAGCAGAATAAGTGTGAATATCTCAGAAACTATTCGTCAAAATCAGTTCAAATTTTAAACATAAATATTTTCTTAATAACGTTACCTACAATGCAACGTAGATTTTGTTTTTGTAAGATGTACCATTCATTTTTTATAAATTTTACATTTGCAATTTTTTTTAAAAAAATCAATATTTTCTCATCGCCAAGATTTCGTCCGAAATGAGAAAATCAAAGATTTTTATATTAAGTGATATGTGAAGTGATATATACTATGTTTATATTCAAATAAAATTTGTATGTATGTATAAGTATATGTATATAAATATTACAGAAAAAAATCTTATATTTCTATGAATTTTCTACACTCCCAAGATGGGCTAAGCTCTTAAATAAGGGTATAAAATGCACTTAGTGAATTAAGTGCGAGTCGAACCGATATCAATTTAATGGAACTTTCATAACCTGAATGTGAACGAGTTTTCTAGGGATCTAAAACAGCAATATTGTGTGGCATTCGGTTAATAGTTTGTCTAAGGAATCTTAAGATGCAATTACATAAGCAATCGTCCAATATTCGATTAGATGTCGAGCAAGGTAAACAATTTGTGGTAGCCCGAGTTACTCGTGCACCAATTTGTCGATGGCCATGTATCTGATACGCAGAATATTCGCCTCAGGTGCGGTTCTTGGTAACTATTCAATGAAATGGGATTTCGTGGTGTCGTCGAGCTAATGCAATTCGGTTTTGAGATAAATGGATGAAATGGTTTCAGAGCACATGCTCTAGTGGGCGGAAGGAAGTAGTTAATAGACGCTTTATTGATCGAGGTATTTCTTCCAAAGAGCACTTAAGATGTATGTAGGACATACCTAAGGAGACTCGTAATGAGATGCTGGACGTTGCAGCTTTAACTTTTCTTAAGACAATTTTGTTTTATAGTGCCCTAACCATAAATATCACTCAATCACTAAGATTAACTGGTAGCTTTTAAAGGTTTTAAAAGATTTAAGATTTAAGTGTAGTTAAAAAGCAGAACAACTTTTGATTAAGAAATGTTTTCGTCCGATAATGATAATAAGATTTTAAATCTGGACACAAAAATTAATTCAAAAATTATGAGTTTCAGGATAACCGCCATACGATTTTTACAATACTTACATGTTTTGTCTATAAAACTAAAATGAGATTGTCTGGCTGAGAAAAAAAGTCGAAGTTTATTAACAAAATCTTTCATTTAAAAGATTTTAATGAAAAGTACGAAAACAAACATTTCTATAGACACTTTCTAAAATTGAATTTGCTTATTCTAGAAAATAATAAATTCGAAATACCATTTAATTTAATAACAAATTCCAATCACGAGTTTAATTAATTCGAAACAGCTTGAATATCATTCTAAGTAAAATATTACTTACAAACACTTGCGGTATAAAGAGGACGAACTTTCTTGAACAGTCCCATGATATTAAAAGTCCTGACTAATTTTTGATGATACCGAAAATGACCTGCGAGAATCGGATAAAGTTTTAGTTACGACCAGTACTTTGGAACAGAGGCTCATTTTCAGCGAATCCAGGAAAAGTTTTATTACACGTAGGCAAATCCCTAGGGCTGACAAATGCACACATTCCGATGTGGCTGGAGTCGTTAATCATTCGCCGAGTGACTCGCCAAACGAAACTACACAGATAAAACGAGGCCGGGGGGAGTTCCGCCTCGGCTCCAATTTCATTCATCTGCCCAAGTGACGGGGCAACTTTCTCCTGATATCTGGCGAAAGTCATTGTTCCTCCGTCATTAAGACGACAGCGCTGCTCCTTGGATTGAGCTCCGCAGATAGATCGGATCCAATAACATGAAATTATATCGCTCCTCCCAGGGGAGCGAGCAGGAATCCCTCCGAGTGGAGCGAGCTAAAATTAAACAGCTTTGGGTCCAATTTCGCTTCATTTGGCTTAGGAGGTGCTCCTGCGGGTAGTCTGGCTTACGTAGTTATATGTATGTTCCATCCGAGAACTACAGAACTACGAAGACTCCAGCTCCCTTGACCCAAATATCCCACAGGACCTACATCCTGGTCTGGTATCGGATGCGGACACCCGCTTGAATGGAGTTTGGCAACAGCGCCATCTCTTCATTTCCTTCCGCGGTGTCTTGGCGTCGCTACGTACAACTGGTGCTGCCTTTCTTGCAAGATGTGCAAGCTGAAGCTAATATGCCGCGACTAGTTTTTATTTCATTTCCCATTTCCAGAACACTGTTGGCGCAGAATCGCTGGGTAAAATTTTTAATTAAATTCAATCCCCCTTGGAATTCTGCTGTTCTTTGTTCGCAACTTTGTCTTTTGGAAAGGCTAAATAGAAAGTTTTATTAGGAGCTGAAAAGGAATTAATTACTGAGATAATTAATCACCATATAATAACGATTTTCATATTACCGACCTGAGCTGTATAATCTCGTATATTTGAATCAGAATTTCCGGAGCTTGAAATTCATTAAACAGATAAACTACAAAGTCTTTAAATTGAAATACTTTGAAAGGAAATACGAACCTTGTTTTTTCTCTGATTCTACAATATTAAAACTATTTAAAATTCTATAACTGTACTTATATCATTCTTTTAAGTATATCGACCTATTCTTGGCAATTTATTGTAAGCAAAAATTATACTAAATTCATATTTTGAAAATCAGTTAATGAAAATAATTAATAGACTGAAATCGATCAAATTGATTTTGAATTTAAATGAAATTATTTGTTTTTCAGTAATCAAAATACTCGTCAAAGTATTACATTTTTGATCGAATGAAATTAACATTATTAGCAAACTTTAGTTTTAGCTTAAAAAATCTGGGAACCGATTATTAATTATTAATAAAGTCTGTACTGTCGTAGTCTACAGCGAAGAGAATGGTTTAATACTTTTTTCCATATTGAAAACTAAAGCTTCGTAAAATCGATTTAAAAGTTTTTGTAATAATATATTTAAGTTTTCTGTAAGACACACTATTGTAGAGAAAATATAATAATTAAGTTTACTAATATTAAAAAAAAAACATTAATCATTACCAAAAGTAACGATTTGTTCATCAAAAAACAAATTGTGAAATATTTTAAAAAATTTAAAATTTTCCAAAACTGATTAGATGAGAGCAAAGAAAGTATAACATGTTTATACTTTCTTTGATGAGAGATACAAAATACGAAAAACTAATGATTATTATTTAAAAAGAATAAAAACCTGGTTGTAAAAGAAGGAATCGAAACTAAAATGAACTAAACAAGTTTGATAAGGGTAGTTAGTTTGTAAGTTATTTATAAATGATTAAACATTTTATGTTATTTGGAGGCCTAAACAATTATCCATGAATCCACTATCTTATCAAATTTGTTTAATTTATTAAAATTATTATTTAATATTGGAATTGTTTTAGTATTTTATATAATACATACTTATATATTTAAAATGCGTTTTAATTTGACTTGTTCTTGATATTTGTTTCGTTGAATATTTTAAGGAAAGTAACTGTGCCTGGTCAACATCGGTTAAGGGTTAGTTACATAGATAAATTTTATATTTCAAACTGCTTAGAATATCTTAGCAGGAAGAACTCGATATGTTGTAATTATGTGAAATTATGATGACTTTCTGCTTTCACTGCTCTACTTCAGAAGCCTTGTGAATTGCCTTTTAATCTAATCTCGTGTCATAGGCCTCAAGCTAAGAAGCTCGAGATCAATAAATCAGTTGTCTCGACGTGTTGCCCATTATCGTCGGTTTTGCTGGGATAATCGCTCAAATTTCATCTCTGTATCTCTTCCCAGAAAATTTCCAATCGATGGCAGCCGTTGTTTGTGGCACCGCCTAACCACAGCTCATTTTACCGGTGTGGGACCGGGATCCACGTTGCTCCAGAATCCGATCCAAGTGGATTTCGGGAACGACGTGCAGAGCTGAGCGTCCTATCGACGTCCCACTTGACGGAGGGCGTCTCTTGTTGGGCGGAGGGAGCGTTTTAAGGACGGTTGAGTAGTTACACTTTAAGTAATCCCGAGGGAGGCGTTTGGGCGCCCATGCACGCCGACGATGAATATTGGCAATTACACAACCAATGGAGCAGGGGCACCGCGTTTTTGTCAGGATGCCGAGCGGCAGTATCCCGATACCGCGGCGTCAACAACCGCCAAATTGACGGCGGATGATCTCATGGCTCCAGCATCCTTTGAACTCGAGATTTACAAATTTTCATGGCATGGCATGGCGTCATCTCGCCCACTGTTTCTGGTGGCTGCGTTCTCGGGTTATTTAAATAATTGGAATTTCTACTCTGCTCGTAATTACATCAAATTTGGCCTTCGTTGTGCTGTACTAAGGCAGGCGAAAGAAGTCGCAAATTCCCCAAAATTCCTGAAGACATTTTGAAATTGCGGCAAACACTTCTCTTCGGTCGGGTTGGCAGACAGTTTGGCTTCTGGGGCTCATTCACACCCAGAGCTGCTCCATGGCTGGCTGGAAGCTGAGGGATTTCCGGATGCGATATGCACGTCCGCATAATTTAAGACTGCGTCCTGAGCAGCTACATCTTGTTCAAACATAGCTCTTTTGTCTCCGCAGCTAGCTTACAGCCTTCAGAGGCATGATAGACTCGTTTAGAGCAAAATTTTGCAGGTAAGGTATACACACTTCGAAAATTCAGTAAATTTATTGTAGTTAAGCTTTAAAATCCACAAGAATATATTATCTGAATATGTAAACGAACATTCTGATTTTTGAACATGCATATTTAATTTAGCAAGGCTTTTATCGTGGGCACAGTGCGATTGCTTCGCTTTTTCCATGCAAAAACTCCAAAGATTGGAAACTGTAGGGGAATATGGCAGACGGGAACGTCCTTAAATATTGATTGTATAAAACATAAGAAATGACATTTTCCCGTGAAGTTATATTTGATTGAAAAAGGTTTATTGTGACATCATAAATATTTTAGCAAAATATCAGAACGAACTAGTTCCAAGTTACGACAAAGAGCATTTAGTCAAAAGTGCAAAAATCGTTGTGAAATCGCCACCAAAATCAGCGATTGTGAAAAAATTTTTAAGAGAAAAAAATAACAAACAAAATTTGTTTGTTAACACCACAATAGGGTACCAAATGAGAGTTATTTTGTACTTTTTTCTAGCTTTTATTATTGGGCTACTATTTTTTTTCGGCGGTTACTAATTAAAATTGTGACCTAAATAGAGAAGAACACTCAAAATAAACCAACTAATGTCGAAATACATATTTAGCATTGATATGTATATTAATTATGTAAGTTTATTATGATTCGGATATGTTTACCTGACTTTGGTGCTTACGGCCGACTTGTCTATGATATTATTGTTATCTAGCTTACATTTTTATGGTATTGTAGAGCAGAAAATATAATTGATATTCGTCTGTTGTTCTGGAACAAACAACCGCAGAAGTACTTTCCAGCATATTTATTGGATTCATCATTTATTCAAGAAAATGATATCGTTTCGAATTACCATATATAGAGGATATTTATTGTTTTGCAGCTTGTAGAAGTAAACAGTCGGGTTCATTAGCTACTTTAAAGTGCTTCCCCTCATGTGATAGAAACTATCGACTGAATTATTTAAAAATTTGTCTACTTTCATCACGTTCAATGGATTTATTGGTTTATTTTGTTTCTGCATGTTAATATTTTTCATATATGGAGTTAGAATATACATATATACATATAAAAATGATTTAAGTTTAATCAAGTCGAATTTGTGAAAAGTGCAGACCAATGATTGCATCCAAGAAGGAAACTGAGTTGAAACTATGTATAATATAAAAAAAAAACCTTTCTTGATGCAAAAATATGCCATCTCAGTAATAATAAGAAACAAAAATATGTGTATTAAACTTAAAAGCAGTATAACATTTCGTTTCTAATGTTATAATTTTAAAAAAGTTTCCATATTTAAATCTTTAAGCAATATAATTTCCATACTAATGCGCCAATTTTGTGCATTAGTTTAGGTTTAGGTTTCAGTTAAAAACAGTAAAAATGATTATAGAGATTTTTAATATACCTAAATTATACGTAACTCGAAGTATTTAAGGAATATTCTTATTGATGGGATAAAAAAAAAATTTTTATTTTTGTGTTCAGTTAAATCAAAAGGCAGCATACTTCTTACTTTATTAAAGTATATCTTCTATGTAAATTCAAACTATAATCAGAAAAGAAAATCAGCAAATTAATATTGTAGAAGTTGTAGGTTTGTCTAAAAAGAACCATGTTATACCAGATGTAGATTTGTCTGAAAAAAACCATGTTATATAATCAGGATGTACTAGTTATGCAACCATAATATCATTAAAAATTTTTGACGATTTTGGAGGTCAGGCATATGTATTTTTAACTTATGTGATTCTTTGCATATTTAATTTATTAATTATTATTATAATTTAATTAATTTAACGAGACAAATTTTTATATGAGAGTACCTCCTTAAGGGGGATTTCTAGTGTGTCCGCTTCAAGCAATCGATTTTTTTTGCATTTTCCGATATTCTGAAGCCTCTAGAATAACCCTATGTAATTCATTTTATAATATCTGCCCTATCTACCCTAGAAAATGAGTTATACGCAATTTCATGAGGGACGGTCGTTCGGGCGTGCACTAGCTGGAAAAACTTTAAACGCGTTTTTCTTGAAACCATGCGAGTAGTATGTACTTTGATATGTTAAAATTGTTAGAATAGAATGAACTCGGGCTTAAAATGTTCGGCAAACATGTGATTCTCGTCGCGACCTGATTCAGATTTTTCGCGATATTAAGGACGAAGTTACGGCCCCTCAAAGACGAAAAAAATATGGACAATTTGTTAACCCGTTTTGAATTTTGCGAAATTTGTAGAGATTTTGGAATTTTGACTTGAATCAGGTCAGAACGGTAGCCACAAGCCTCAACTTTAAGAATCTGATCGATTTTTTCATTTCAGGTAATTGGAAGGGATGATGCACGCCGTGCAACTGCGTTTTTTTGGTGGGGGCGGATTTAGCGCCCTGCAGCGCCCTCATGTTAGGGTTTTTTCGGAAAAAAAAAATTTGTTTTTGTGCTTTATTTCCTTAATAAAAATATGCAAAATGTCTTCTAATTGTATTAATCTTACTTTTCCCAGAAAAAACTCCCAAAGTTAGGTATCAAAAACGTCTTCATACTAAAATTTGTACTTTGTGAAGTTTTAGTAAAAGGATCTAATGTAAAGAAAGGTTTGTTTGAAAATAAGACACATTTTTGGCTCTGTAGATATGTACATATGTGCGGAGATATGAGAAGATTTTGGTCCCGCCTACTGGAGAAATTAATGGAGACGCTGTGTCAGTGCCAGTTTCTGAAGGTGTCACATCGCTGGATTCTACCTCCGACACGTGCTTTCATATGCAGCCCTTTTAAACAACATCGCTCTTCGTTTCCACGGCAAAGCGAGAGCATAAAACATCAAAGTACTACGCGGCAGAGCCCAGGCGTATTCTTCAGCCTTCTGTTTAAAGCGTATTTAAAGGAAACGCTTGAGTCGCTCAACTGTGAAAATGGGCTTTATCGCAGGAAATTCCGTGCTAACCTTGAAAATTACTCCAGCGGATTATTCATCCAAAACAAACCCATCTCGAGCGGAGCTGTGCCGTCGCAGAGGCTTTTCTATCTCAACATGAGGAGCCCGAGCATTTGGCAAAGGGCATAAATTGCGCCACCATTACCTGGCCATCCCCGCGCTACATAATCCTTGTAAATTCATACGTTGAGACAATTTTCTGCTAAACGCAGATGTCCTTAATCCCACATTCTGTGACATTCAGCTGGCACCTGGGCGGAGGTTCCGAAATAGCGATTTATTTTTAGTCCGACATACGCCCACCCACCCGCTGGAGGAGTCCGCCTCTGCTCCGAGCCCGGCGCCAGAATTATAGCGCAAAAAAGGGGGCAAGCGGAAGAGTCACTGGAGCATTTTGGGCAGGCGAAATACAGCAATAAAGACGGAAACAGGTGCTATAAAAAAAAATTAATATGGCTCACCTGATGGGTGCTTACACAGCGGCATAAGCAAACACTCGAGCGGGACGGCCTTGCCTTACAACGCCACTCGACAGAGCAATAAAGGCGGGACACTCTGCTCCTGTTCCCAGTCCTAGTCCTGGTCCTGATCCTGGACTAGGACAGAAAAACGTCCTCGCCTCCCACTGTTGTTCTTGTGTCCTGCAAAAAAGAGGCTCCGGCATGTTCCTGGGCGTCTGGGTAGTGCCCCCGGGGAACTGCCCTGGGATGAGACCTGCAACTCTACAGGTAACCTCGAGAAATTAGGTGAATTGCATTTAGGACCTTCCCGAGGTATTTTCGCTGAAAAGCGCAATATGCGCTGCACGAACCTACATATATACGTGGAAGAAAATGTGCAGAAAGCGCTCCCATAACTCGGTGTTTTGTAGAACGTTTTAAGGGCACCACGCCCGAAACATTCCTTAAGAATTTCATCCTGCTGCGGATGCTGAAATGCTATCAAAATTGCTGGTGCCCTGAAGCACGCCCCCTCACTAAATTCTGGCTGCACCAGATCGAAATGTGAGTAGAGGACTCCCGTGGGAACTCCCAAGCTGCAGCTGTACGATAGTAGGAAACATTATTAACACGAACAGGAAGGAATGGGAATGGGCACCAGCCAAACTGGGTTCGTTATAATTTGTGGCGACTTTTTGCCCATATGCATGTGCAGGGCATAAACGAGACAAAATGCCTTGGACTAATTATTATTATTTTCCACGACGAAGAATGGGTTTGGCCTGGTTCCATAATTTTCTGGATATGTTTCCTGCCATAGGCCTTGTTTCCGCGGAATAGGGCAATATGCGGCGAGCCATTAATATGGAGCAATTTATTGATTTTCTAAGCACCCTATTACACTTAACAAATTGGATGGCAGTTATTTCCAGAATTATGTACATTTCTGCAAAACACTACATATTTCTAGTTTTATGGCAGCCATACTATCTTTGTTTATAGTTTAGAGAATGTGCATATTCTATAGGCTAAGTATTTATTGCTCTCATAAATCCTCGGTTTCGTTTGTGTCGCATAACGTAGGTACTAAATAACTACAAATAATTAGTAGTTTGTAGCATTTCATATAGTGTATGATTTCATTTCAATCTTCCAATGCTTTTTATGATTCCTTTTAACATTTCACAGAGTGATATAAATACCATCGACAAATGAACTCGCCGACTTCAAATATTTAGCAAAATTCCATGAATTCTATTAAATTGTATTGCACTTTTTAAGGGCTTCTGATTGTTTCAGGTAATTCTAGTACTCTTTAAGAACAACTTTTTCGAGGTTTAAGTTAACATTGACTTACAAATTCCATCTTTGATTTTTTTACTTTATCATAATTTATCTTTTTATCAGTATACTGCATAATATAATTTTACAATGCTTTTATAAGGAGCATATTAAATAAATATACATCGATTTTAATTTTTTAAATCTTCTCTTGAATTATGATCTTTATTAAAAACGTTTTTCTCCTCAACTGTATGGGATTTATAGCTGAAGCTATAATTGTCCGATTTTAAATTTTAAATAACGAACATTATTTTAATCACAGTGATTATGGTTGTGCGTTGCCGTTTTATTTATATTTATAAAAATGATTTGTATAAAAGAACGAAAACTACGCATAAAGGTTGAAAACATTTTTGGATGCAGTAGGATCATTATTTTTCTGGACGTTTGTTTAAATAATACTTATATGCTTAATAACTATAGTAATAAAAAAAATAAAAAATAAACTATAGTTATAAAAAACAAAAAAACCGGGTAAAATATTCCAGATAAATTGATGTTGATGCGAATAAAATTCTAAATATGTATAGAGATATTCTAAAAAAAGAAATATACATTTGGATGGTCTGCTCCAAAAATTACTGAATTCAATATAGCGGATAAAAACAAATACATGAGGGATTTCGAAGTAACTGATTTAAAATTTGCGCTATTAATATAAATATAAATAATATACATAAAAGGAATCTAATAAAAGAACATTTTAATTCCTCATACAATACTTTTAGTGCTCAATGAGTACTCAAAATGTTTCTCTAGAGCCCTACATGTTTCTGGACTGAAAAAGGAAAACAGTTTTGATAGGGTGCTGAAAAAGTTCTAATCTGATTATTCGGGGTATGATTTTCGAAAAATTGTCGAAGTTTGCCTTTATAAGTCTGTTAATAATTATCTTAATATTTTGTGGAAAATTGATTAGCATGTCCCCCACCTCTCCAACAGATAGCAATTTTAAATCCATTTTCCAGAGAATAAAAAAGATAAAATAATTTAAAATTTATATAAAATTAGTTCTAGTTTTTTGTATAAGTTACTTATATAATTAGCCGTGATATATTTTACTATCTTTGTGATTTCGAGAATAAATAAATTAATACGAATTTTTTATTATTATTTTCACTGTAAAAATCGGTTAATTTTTTTAGATTATTTTATTATTTATAACGTACAGAATTAATTCTTAGCTTTTTGCGCATTAGGGAATTGAGCCCATATGGCGCTTTTCTATGAATAGTCTGTTTTTGTTTATTTTTATCCAGGGTATTCATATGGGAATCGAATCCAGCTGGATAATTGATTCAGTGGAATCATGACTACAGGCTGGTAATTCAAAAACAACTATATTAAAATCATTGTATAAAGTAATCCATGGAACTGCTATTAGTATTGAGTTATTTTGAGGAGCAGATACCTCAGCTGCCGGGCCTCCATCCCGATAGTGGGGTGCTCGCCCTCGGCAATTTCGTTGGGCAGGACAATGAGGCCGGATGGTGTAAGCATCCCGTAAATCTCGCAGGAGTGGATGAAATTGATGACCTCTTGGATGGCGGGGTGCGGCAGGACGACGCTCTGTTTGGCCATGCAGGCGAGGAGGCCCAGCATGCACCGCTTGACGTGGAGCCAAGTGTCGGCGCAGAGTCTTGACCCAGATCCACCCTCCAAGGCATGGGCGATCCTGGACAGCCCGAACTCGTAGTTGTTCTTGGCGCAGTACAGGGTGCCCACGACGAGGTTCACGATGCACAAATGCAGGCACTGGTAGCTGGCGGTCGTCTTCTGCTCCTCGGCCCGCTCCACCTTACGCATCAGCTCCTCGGCCTCCTCGTTCTGGAACGTCATGATGTAGGACACGCACAGGTTGGCGAGGACTGCGGCGGACACCGACAGGATGTCATCGGAGGCCTGTTTGACGATCGGCTCGTAGAAGGCCGCGGCCTCCTTGTACTTGTCCCCCTGCATGAACAGGACGTGGGCTGCGTGGAGGCGCCAGACGGGATTTTCGGAGCAGAACTCCGCGCTGGACCGGAACTCCTTCTCCGCCCCAACGAAGTCGTCCTCGCGCCAAAAAAGCCACGCCCGGGCCATCACGACCGGCAGGTAGTTCTCCAGGACCACTTCGTACTCCTTGAGGGCGGTGCGGAGGGTGTTCTGCTCGGAGGTGCCGCGCGCCTCTTGGACTCTAGCCGCTAGTGTCCTCAGTTTCCCGGACAGGTTTGCCGCGAGGAGGCCCAGTTTTTTGTCCGCACTGTCCGTCGACGTCTGGGCGGTGATGAGGGCGTCGAGCAACTCGTAGAGGTAGGGCGTCAGGAACTTGTAGGTGAGGTGGGCGTGCTCCGCCAGGATGTCCGCCGCGGTGTCGTACATCTCGTGCTTGCAGCACAGGAGTAGGATGTTGGCGAAGGTTTCCTGCGGGCAAGCGGGTGGGCCCAGGTCCAGCAAAAACGCGAGCCTTCGCAAACCCGCGCCGGGCCCATTCGGGTCGGTTAGCGCCATGTTGTGCAAGGTGATGGGGTCCAATTCGCTTTCCGCCCGCGGGGGGAGGTCCAGGAGCGCTTCTCTGGCCGCAGGAAGGTTCTCGTCGTGGAATTCGATGGCAGCTTTCAAATTCAAAGCCTGCGTCAGCCCGGACAGGGCAAGGACGGTGGGGTTGCCAACGCTGCGGGCACCGCCCTCGGTTTCAATTTGCGCCCCGATGCCCAGTTCTGGGTGGTTCCTAATTCCTCTTTCAATAATTTCAGCAATTAGATCGAGGGCTAGTGATTTCTCCTTTTTCCGGTAGTGGCATAGTCCGATGTTGTACGCAACAAGGGGGTTAAACCCACCCGTTTGGATCGACGTGCTGAAGCGCTGCAGGGCTGCGTCGTGCATGTTGGCCTGATAGAGAAGGCATCCTTCGTCGTTCATCGTGTCGGCGCTCACCGGCGACCGCTGGTTAAGAGTGGCCTAGGAGATGAAAAAATGCTGAAAAGTACCTTCGTTTTAGGTACTTTCGAGGTTTAAAACGATATTTTTGGTACTTTTAATACTACGTACTTTTCCGGTATGATTAGTGAAAGATTTACCGATAGGCTAAGTAGGTTGCAGCCTTTAAAGCAGCCAGTTTTAGAAAATTTTATATTTTATTTAAAATTAGGTATGTACACTAAATTACTCTGCCGAAATACTTTTAAATTTCTAGTATAATATCTATCTATAATACTTTCTGTAGAACGAACCCAAACATTTTATCTTTCAAGTCGTATTATTGCAGTGTAATCAGTCTAATCAATTTCCTCTCTCCCAGTACTTATATTGCCTTAATGCTATCAAAACCTGTTTATTATGAGATAAATCATCTTTGGATAAAATAATGAGAAAATGATTTTAGGGTCCTGTTCTAAATTTCGTACGAAACGAATCGAAAAGAGCTTATAAAAGCACTTTTTGTATAAAAATTCCATAATAGAATTTCTAAATTTGTAACAAATTAATTTCAATTACCTTTGACTTCAATTAATTTTTTCATTCGAAGTAGTTAAAGTAGTAAAGTCGGTAGAAATATCCAATCGAATTATTAGCTGTATTTTTTTCACATCGGATCCGGTTCCAGGTTTTGCAGGAAATTTTGCACTGTAACGAAATTTATGAGCAGTTACCCATATTAAACAATTTTTATTTCGCGAAAATAAAATCAAATTGTCTGGATTTATATTATACCCACTTTGCGCCAAAAACTTAATCCAAAAATTTATCTGGTTCAAGTTTTGAAGTTTGGATGGGTAAATATCATGGCAATTTGATGTGCCAAAATTTTTGTATTTGTGACGGTTATTAAAATATCAATTCAATGCAAAACTTCCTGCAAAACCTGGAATCGGATCCGATGTGAAAAGAACACAGCTGTTGTGACGTTATATGCAGTGCCGGATTTACAGAGTAGGCGGAGTAGGCTGCAGCCTACCGGCCCCCACTATTTTGCGAAAAAAGTAGGCCCCCACCATTTAATTTAATTTCTGAAAATTAAATTTTTTAATTAATTTTGAAACTTGCAATTGTACTGTCGAATTCCACTAAGTAGTAATAGTTCGGTTATTTGTTTAATTAGTCGATTATTTTACCAATTGCTTGAGCGAGTACGTTAAAATAAAATTTTATTTTAGTTTATTATAATTATTTTGAAAATTATTAATTTTTATAAATTTCTAAATAATTAACAAATAAATTTACTTTTAGTAACAAACTGCATGACTATTTATGAGTGCTCCAAATTTTTTCTGCCCTTAAGTAGGCCCCCACCAATAGAAAGCCTACAGGCCCCGGCAAGTGTAAATCCGGCACTGAATATATTGCAGTATTTTGTGACTTATTTCGTATAACCTTTTCTAATATTAAATGTTTTAGTTATTTAGTAAATAAAACAACAAAGAAAAATAATACCATGTTCATAAAGACTGCTAAGGAGACTTGACCTGTCAGGTCAAGTCTCCCTAGCAGTCTCAGGTAAAGTCTCCCTAGTTAGCATTGCTGTCTTTAACCTCAACTTTTGGTTACTTACATCAAAGATATATCAAACTACTATATACCAATATTTAGCTTAAGAAAAGACAAAAAATAAGTATTACACAGAAATTCACTTATCTCAGAACTAGAGGTTCAATTCCAAGAAGTTCACAAACCACCAGAATTTACTTTTGATCTGCATAATCAATCAACATCAAACTGCTTCAAAGCTGCTGATGTTTCTTTAATGGTTGTTCTTTCTAAAACACTGCAGAGTGGTTGGTCAATCAGTGATGCCAGCCAAATTTCCCCCAAAATTTCCCTATCATGAATAAAAGCCCTTGGGTCAAGTCTCCCTATGGGTCAAGTCTCCCTAGTTTCCCCTATGCATATTCAGTTAGAAAAGTTTCAGATTTTTATTATGAGATAAGAGTTTTTTAATCAAATCTGTCAAAAATTATAAACTTTATTGTTTTAGAAGACTACAGCTTGTAAACTGGGCCTTATACAATATTATAAATTAACCATCAATATTTGTTTTTACTACTCTTACTATACATTTATAATTTATTCTTTGTTACTACTTGTTTAACTCCATTTGTTATAAAAATGTTAAAAAAAGGTTGAAAACAAGAATTCAATCTTGAAATGGTTACCATGTAAATTTTGATGATTATTACAGATTCGAAATTATAATGCTAATAGAAATTTCGAGCTGTTTGAATTCATATCCCCATGGATGAATTTTTCTAAAAATGTCAATGAATTTCGTATTTTCTAATTACGGATAGAGAGTAGTAAAATTAAGAAGTCAAATATTTTAATTACAAATAAATTGTATTTAGAAATTTTAGCTGTAGTCTTTCAAAAGGTAGTGTATTTTTTTCCAAGTAAAGTTAGCTTGGATTAGTATTAAATTGTGATATATTGTGGAAGTTGAAATGGTACATACAAAACAATGTTTGCAGCGGCTCGTTACTCCTTTAAGTGAAAATATTTTTGTACAATTTGTTTTGGGTTGTACTAATTCTTTCCATAATAAACTTAGTCAAATAAGTTTATTCGTAAAAACTTCATTAAGGCAGCTATGTTTTAATCACTCACAGGATAGCTTCGTCCAACCTCTACTTGAAAAGCTTTCCCTGTTATCCCTTAAGTAAAATTTCTAGCACAATGTTGTAAGGCAATCGCCTTTTAAGCTTTAGATACTGTGAAGGATATAATCCCATTGAAATTGCATTTTGAGTTGCATGACCCCACGTTTATAAGTGCCCTGGTAAAATGTCTGCTACTTATTGCGCCCCAAACAATCAACCAAAAATTGTACAAAATGAAAATAATTTTTAATAGTGATTTTTAAATTATACAAAATATAAACTCCCTAACAGATTAAGATGTCTCTGCATTGTCCATAATTTTCGCTCTTCTTTAATCGTTGTCGTGATCGCAGCAGATTTTAAAATTCTCGATAGTATTTCTTAGTATATATGTTATCTTGCAGAAGCAGATCGTTGATATCTTCTATTGTCTTTCCTACTAACTCAGAGTATTCAAAGATTTCTGTAAATGTTCTTTCTCGTGCTAAATCCTCAAACTGTTGCTTATTTTTGCTGAGTCGATACCAACGATGATAGTAGAAAAGGCCAATATTAATTAGGCTCATTAAAATCAATAGATTAGTTGATACTTCGTAAGTCGTAGGCTCTTCAGATATTATACTTTGATAACTTATTGTAACCAAATTTTTGTTGTCACCAAACAGCACACAAGGTAGCAGCACGATTGTAACCACTATCCACCATCCTACATAAAAATTTCGATCTATCTAAAAACTATCCCAAAATGAGAGTAACCCTAAAGGATATCATAGATTCGTGTACTTGTGAAACCCAATTTGCAATCCCTTGAAGTTGGGTTTCACAAGTACACGAATCTATGATATCCTTTAGGGTTACTCTCATTTTGGGATAGTTTTTAGATAGATCGAAATTTTTATGTAGGATGATGACAAATAATTATGACATTTAGGCGAATTGTTACTCAGTTTAAAAAACTAACAAGTTGGTTTGGTTACAGTAATATGGGCTGCGTCCCCTAGAGCGGCCTTTAAATCGTAGTTTTGGGTTAACCCCTAGGAGTGAAATATTTATAACAAAATAAAAATAAAAAATTGGTTACCGCTACACTCTGTTATATGTATTCAAAATTACGTATTAAAATAAAGTATTATTTAGCACACACATGCATACATAATTCAATAAGAAAACTTAATCTCTCTTGACAGTAGCGCTAATTCATATAGGTACGTGTATTACTCAATAAAGTTTTAGGCCTGTTTTATATTTCGTTTTCTCTCGTCGTAAAATTGACCGAAGCTAAATAATTTCTTTGCACCCATTTCTACAGCACTTTTTAGTTGTAGAATATAAAAATATTTAAATGTTTATATTAATAGTTTTAGCTACTTCAGTTTTAGTCATATCGTTTGAAATGAGACTTATTTTATAAAGAAAATGTTAGACGACTAATAATAATTTTTTTTATAAAGAAATTGATAGACATTTTTTTATTTGTCAGTTGATATTTTTACATCTTTGGCAGTGCCGGATTTACAGAGTAGGCGGAGTAGGCTGCAGCCTACCGGCCCACTATTTTGCGAAAAAAGTAGGCCCCCACCATTTAATTTAATTTCTGAAAATTAAATTTTTTAATTAATTTTGAAACTTGCAATTGTACTGTCGAATTCCACTAAGTAGTAATAGTTCGGTTATTTGCTTAATTAGTCGATTATTTTACCAATTGCTTGAGCGAGTACGTTAAAATAAAATTTTATTTTAGTTTATTATAATTATTTTGAAAATTATTAATTTTTATAAATTTCTAAATAATTAACAAATAAATTTACTTTTAGTAACAAACTGCATGACTATTTATGAGTGCTCCAAATTTTTTCTGCCCTTAAGTAGGCCCCCACCAATAGAAAGCCTACAGGCCCCGGCAAGTGTAAATCCGGCACTGGTTATATGCAGAAAAATTAATAGAAATCAAAGGCAACTAAAATTAATTTCTGAGCATTTCAGGATCTTTATTAAGCAATTTTTATCCAAAAAGGGCTTTTGTAAGTTCATTTCGATTCGTTTCGTACGAAAGTTAGAACAGGACCCTTAAAAAGGTTTCCGATATGTTTATATTTCCTAATTTGTCCCTACAGTAGTCCGGACTTAAGAGACTCGTACACAATACACCTAAAGCGCTTCTTGGTTAGAATTTTTTAATACCGAAGAATTACATTTGGAGTTTAAAGCCTCATAGAAAAACGCCAAACACACTGATGATAATGAAAATCAAAACGTTTTTAAAATTTTGACAAAACCTCTTACATAAATAAAATTGGTAGTCATTGTTCCTTATTAATTAAAGAATAAAAACATAATAAATAAACAAAAATGTCATACTAAGAGAAAAACACATTTCATTTAACTTTTAATTGAAATTGATTTCACTAAATGAAAAGTCTTTATTTATTCTTGAAATACTTTGGTAGAGTTCGATATTTTAATACGGACTTTTCATTAAGTGAAATCAATCAAAACAACTTGAATGAATGAAGGGAAAAACAAATTGAAGCGAAAACACCTCGTTTTCAGGTTCATTATTATCGCTTTTGGAATCAAGTTAAAACCATTTTATTTTAGTATAATTTCACTTTACCCAGTAAAAATTTGTGTTTATTGCTTTCAGACAAGATACGATTTCTTATTCGTACTCAGTGTCTATGGCATTTTTCATGCGTTAATTATATGCTATATAAATAGTCGCTTTTAAATTTCAATGTAATTCTAGTCTTCACAGGTAGACAACTATTTCTGAAGCATTTACTTGCGTAATTTTAAGAAAATGAAGCTGTGAGGCTAGGGTTCCTTTATTTCGTTTTTTTATTGTAGAAATTTATAAATTATCGATTTTACCATTTGCAAGTCATATTACGCTGAAAAATACCAACTTTTTTCTGAAGAATTGAAAAATTATTTCGATAGTATTTTGCCCGCAAAAAAAATAAGAAGATATTTTTATCAATGTTAAATCCATAATATATAAATAAGATACTGGTCAAAAGCGTGTTGCTGTGTTCGGCACGCACGTGATAGGGTTCCATGTTTCTTTCCGAAATAAAGTAATTTCTGAATTTGTCATAAACTATATTTTAAAAAGTATAATAAATATAAAGAATATATTTTTTCAGATTCCTAAACCATTTTTAGTTGCATATTAGGATATCTGTCGCCACGCCACTCATAATAGAGTAAGTTGAAGTAAATTTTTGAATACATATTTCAGTCTAAATCTGCATACCAAATTTTATCTTAATAAGTATAAATGAGGGGATGAAACGACTGTGACATACAGACAGACGGACATACAGACCAAAAAGGAGTCCTATCTAAAATCGGAAGTACCACGGAAAGCACCGGAAAAGTACCTACACGAGTCGTACCAAAAATACAATTTGTCATCTATACCTGGGCAGCGGAGTAGTCCTCACTAGAATACTGGATAGCGCTCTGGAGCTGGAGGATCTGGTCCTTCAGCTCCTCCGATTTGATCTCCCGCAGGACTTTGAGGGCTTCCGTGAAAATGCCCGCCTGGTACAGGGACTGGGCGTAGTAGAGTTTGTAGTTCTGGTTGTCGGGCAGGAGCGCGCAGAGGTCCTCGTAGCAGTTGGCCGCCTGGACGTACTTCTGGAGCTGGTAGTAGCAATGACCGAGGACCGAGAGGAGGGCGCGGGAAGCGGATACCTCGCCGAAGCTGACGAGCACCTCGACGGCGTCCTCATACCTCTTGTCCCTGATCATCCCGTAAATAGCGCGGGTGAGGCCGCCCTCTTGAATAGGGCCTCCGTGGTGCAACATAATTGCGCCTTTTCGCCTTTTGTACACTTTTCCTTTATTAAGAACAAATGCACTGCGGCACTCGCTTTTGCAGCTTGGGCACTACTCAAGAAAACTCCCGAGTCAGCGGAGCCGGAGCAAGTGATTTCTTCGTGTTGTGTCACCGGGGGTTGTCCTGGCGACGGCTGTTGTTCAAAACAAACACACGGGTGTGCTCCCCTTCGCCCATCGCCCTTCGCCCTTCACCCTTCGTCCTAAAGCTAAATACCTGTAAGACGCGCGACAACCTGCACAATTTCGATTCACGGCGGCATAATCAGGTCCATGCCCTCAACCTATTTTGCCACCTTTTATGCATGGGGTGCTCCGCTTGCAGTTTTGAAAATGTCGTCCTTTACACTAGCGGAGCCCCCACCGACCGACATTGGGAAACGAATGAATGCGTTGCAGAGCGTTTTTATGTGCAATTTTGGCTGAAGTCGTAGCAACTTGGGGTGCAAATCCACAAACTAGTCTTCTCTTTTATTCTAGATAGATATCAAATGTATTCTAGGTAGATACTAGATGTAGAATCTATTTTTAAATACCAACGCATCGAGACATTATAAAATTTTAATATCAATTTAAAACAAATTACATTACACTAATAGGCGATAAGTTATTATGGTAATCGATAAGCCACTCATTATTTTTAGCTTAATTTTAAATGAAGCGTAAAAATGAACGAATGTAATTTCGAAAGGGTCCTTCACTTTTTATGCTTGTGGAGGTGGAATTAATCGATATAGCAAATGAAAGAGCCAATTAATGTAAAGATTAGGTATTTGGGTTTAAATATTTGAGACTAAATTAAATCCTTTTTTGATTGAAAAAGGTAACAAGAATATAGATTTAATACAGTACTGTACACTAAGTAGGTATTTCTGAAGTTATGAATTTCTTAATATTATAATATATCTATTTATTGTGGTAGATAATTTGAAGTTCGTTTATTTTACTTTGTATTCCTTTAGTACTAAGTATGGGTAAATTTTTCTTGGTATTTTAGACTTAACCTACTTTCAAACATAACAGCTTATATGTAGATATGTGGATATTATGTTTATGATATATGTTTTATACCATTTATATTCATATTTTTGGCAATGTTTTTAAATTCTTGCATAGGCTCACTCAGACTACTTGTTTTTTATGAAACTATGTCAAAGATATTCACTATATAACTTTCGTATTCAACCAGATTTAAAAATTAATTTCGATCAAACAGAGAAAGCAAGCTCTTTTCTTTCATTTTATTGTTTTGCCCTTGTAAAATTGTTTTTAATTTGAAGTTATTTTTTAAATATAGATATTAATAAAACGATTAAATTTTTCTGGAACTCCGTGAATCCTGACAACTCAGCTTTTTAATTAAATGATATTTGATATATTTACATTTGATTCGACTTTCAAACTCAAATAATTTATATTTCCTTAAAAAATTTACTCCCATGGGAAGTCTAATATTTTCTTCCCAAACTTTAAGATTGCCACAGGAAAAATAAAAGTTTCTGTAATATGTACATAGGTATGCTATAATAATTATAGGGAGTTTAGGTATTCTTTTGATTTACTTTGAGTGTCAAACTGATTTCATTAAGTATAAGTTATCTATTAAACTAAATTGTTCTATTACTGTGCAATCCATTTTGTTATTCTTTTAAAGACATATTTTCCTCAAAACCCTATTTTTGTTATTGTGATTATATGACACCATAAATTTATGAAAGTGAATATAAATTGTTGGTACGGGAAGTGTGAACAAACAGATGAAGTCTATTTTGTGATTTCTGCAGAATGCTCTTAATATTAGTTTTCGCCTCTGATGGGTGTTTTGATATACATTTTATGTATATTTTGGTACAAACATACGGAATAAATCCTTTTTTTGTATCTATATAATTATCTAAATTCTAAATTGTATTTTCTACATTTAGAAACGAGATTCTTGAAATGTTTATAGATAGAGTTTTTATTACATAAAGTAAAAGGTAACAAAAGTTTTCTTATGATACCATACCATGCCAATTTCTTTTTCTTTGAAATTGCAGCAAAGAAGGGAATTTTGGGATGTCAATCAGATAAAGTTTCTAACAAGATTTACAGGAGTGTCTCTTTTGGTAAACAGACATTTTGGATCTTCAAAGTAGAGACGGTTCTCTGAGACGAGGGGCTGACTGAACCATTCTGAATTTAATATTCGTTACTTAGCTTGCCCACCAGATAACGAAAATTTTATGTTACAAGTATAAATATATCTAGATGAAAGCTGAGAAATTATTTTTAGAATGTACAATTTGTGTCCCAGAATCTACCTCGAAACCAAAGTCAAATGGGAGCAATTAGTCGATTTAAATTCCGAAAATGCTCTAGAAATTAAACACGGTCCCGACGATGAATCTTTAAAGTGGCCTAAATCAAAACTACTGCACAGTTGCACGGCGCTAAACTTCGGAAGGATCTGGCAGGCGTCCCTCGACCTCGACAGGGCTAACTTCTAATAGAATCGACGCTGAGGAAGGGAAAACCCATCGAGCTGAAGATAGCTGAACTGACCCGGCCGGGGCAGGGGATAATGGTAATGAATTATAGAAAATTTATTATCGCGGCGAACAGCTCGAAAGTGGGTCATGCCAGGTTATATAATGGGTATCGACAGGAGCAGCTAAAAGGGACAATAAAGAAGGAGTCCCGGGCCGGGCGGTACGTGTATTTCGTCCGCACGTGCATGCACGTATGTTTACACCCCAGCCCGGGGCTCCTGTGGCGGCGGCCCGGATGGGGCCCCTCAATAGCTTACTTTTAATAAATTCCGACCACGTCTTGAAGCCGTTGGTTCCTCCGCTATCCGTGTAATTTTCGCTGACACAATTTTGTGCCGACGACTGTAGGTAGTACAAAAGTAGGCAGTCGTGAGGTGTGTGCGCGTCTTCTTTGAGTCGCGTCCTCGGCTGTGGCTGAAGTTGCGGCGGCTCAAGGAGGATCCGCTGGCTTAAGACGCTGGGTAGCCCCGGCTTAGACTACATACGACCGCCCGCGCCAAGGAGCTAGCACTGGTGGTGCTTTTGATGCTGCTACCTGTCAGGACCAGCCCTGAATAATTTATCACACCCGCCCCGTGATTGCCTCCCGCTCGGTGCTCCCGATTATTTTATCACTTCACTTCGCCCCGCACATTCAAGATTCGGGCCCCTTTTAGCGCGGCACACTCCTTCACTTAAAATCGCAAGGACACCGTCTCCGTCGAACTGAACCCGTGGAGCCCCGTCACTCGGCTTTAAAGACGAACTCGACAACTCGTTTTACAAGGAGTTTAAGGGCTGCACTTTGGGGATGCTGTCAGAAGACGAACCAGAAGGAGTTCTCGTGATTTCGGGAGCATCCAGCTGTTTCCAGGATTGCTGACATCAAATAACTGAGATGATTTTGATACCGTGCTAGGAGTTATAGTCTTGCAGTAAGCGGGGATTTTTGGTACTGGTTCTGCTGTCATCATCGGGGGGCTCCCCAGAACGGGGCACCTGGAGTGCTCCCAGTGCAAGGGCTGCTCGAAACGGAGCGAGACGCCTCTATGGGTCGCAATTTTTCTAGGGGAAAAAATTTATACTCTGCTGGCTGGTGTCATGCGCCGTCGCGCGGATACTCGCTCCAAGTTCCAGCTCCAGAGCGTATTTTCTGGATATCCGCACGGCGTCAACAAACACCTGAATGAGCCCGGGGACGAGCGGACTCCTCGCCCATTTGTCATCCTGTTGATGGAAAGCTCAATCGGGCTCAATCGGCCATTGGGTTGAGATGTAACGTTACGACCCTCTTCCAGGAAAGCTTGAGCACCTACCTCACTATTTCTGGGAAAATCAGGGGCTCCTTAATTTATTAGGGGATGGGGGTGTACGTCTCACGCACTAAAAAAGCGAAAAACATTTTCGTCTGCTCGACGGCTCTGTTTACCCTTGTGGTGTCGGGGGTGGTGGTGTTGTCCCGATGCTCCTTTGACCGCCCGTTTTCCTGCATCGGGACACCATCAACTGGTCTGGGCAACCAAATTGGTATGAGGGCGCTTTATAGTCCCCGTAAAAACTTTGAATTTTGCTCCTTCGGGAGGCCGAGGGGGGATGCTTTCTCGGGAGGTGCCGCCCGCTTTTTATGGCACTTCGAAGGTAATCAAGTCAGCAGCTAGCGATTGTGCTTAAGGATCATTTAATTGTGCAGTCAGATCATCAATCCAGACTACAACTTGCCATACTTACTAGGAAGCGGGGGCTGTGCTGGGTAGAAGGGGGGAGGGGGGCGGATATTGGGGAATATGAGGGTTGAAAGGAATTGATAAGGGAATGGCTGCAGAATGGAAGAAGAATGCTTTAAGAATTTATCGGAACAACCCATCTTGAGACATTCACACTATGTGACAAGAGGGTCCTGTGGGCTATTATGACGCGGGGTGGACGATAAGACTTAAGGGGCCGTTTTTGGGTATTTTCTTATGCTCAGAAATGATTCATTTTTGGACATTCAGCAACTGTTTGTCGTTGGGATCGCCTCAGTCCAAATAAAGAACAAAAAAGGTGAAATTTTTTTGCTTTCTGAGCAGTATATACGATTCTCAAGGATTATAGTTAAGGAAGGTTCAAATGGATTGGACCATAGTGGGCGAAACAACTCAAACTTTATATTCTTAGTTTAGGGTTAATATCGCAATATTCGCAGAGCCTATAGGCATACATAGATAAATAATAAGGTTTTTATTAGCACATAAGTAATAATAGTGTGTGTGGCAGCTAAGCAGGCCTTGACATTGTTTTAAAAACCAAAGTATAATTTTATAAAAAGATAGCAAGCGGTCAATTTTAAATAAATAACAAAAACATAAAAATGTTAGTTCCGGACAGAATTTAGAAACTGTTACAGTGTTAAAATTTAAAGAACGATGTTCTGAATGAAAAATTAAAGATTACAGTAAATTCATATCAATGGTTCATGTACAATATTTGAAATTTTTCAATAAAATTGTAACTAAATATTTTTAAAAGTATAAATTTATAGAAGATGGTAAAAACTTTTTTGTCTGATATTTTTATAAATTTCAAAAAAGAATTCTTGTTTTCGTTTAGAATAATGTTTTTCAGAAAATATTTTATACTTTGCATGTCAGAACTGATGATACAAATTTTATAGAAACAATACATGAAAGGCAAACGTAAATTGAATGCTGGATGAAATTATTTTATCATGTAGGGCTTTATTTAAATCCATGCCAATATTTCTGCAGTCATTGGAAATATGTACCTACAACTGCAAAATATTTTCATCTGCAGCGGAAGAACCCTTAAAATGTTGGATCGTATAGCAAAATGCGCAATCAATGGGTTCATCAGCAATCGTGGATCGGAATTTCAATCCAGAAGGATAAACCCGGCGAATGCCTGGATCAGAATATGCACGCAAATTAGACTACAGGACGTTCTCAGCACAGGCCCACATAAATTCCCTAAGTAGGACACAAAACGTGTAGAAGGAACTGTCTGCGTTTTACATATATGTATGTATGTAAATATAAATAATGATATATCCAGGGTACCTAATCCCGGGTTGCAGGACTGACTTTACCCTCCAACGAGTTGAGAACCATGCGAATTGGGCACATTCGCGCGGGCACTCGACCATTTAAGCGGGGGAGGGATGGTTCATCGCCGCATCAAAAATTTTGTCACATAATTTAAGCTCAGCTGTGCCTCGAGCGGGATAAATCTTTCCGCTGCGAGGAACGGAAAAGTTTCTGTGATTAATGAGAGCTTGATCCTAATTACTTTCAAAGTTGGCAAAGCAAAAAGTTGAGCGTTCTGTTTTTGCCTGGGAAAAAGTTTTGCGGCCATTAAGAGATACAAAGCGTCCTAGCGAAAGGCTAAAAGGACGAATCGGACGACGGGAACGGCTTGCAAATCTATACGAATGAAAAAGATGTCCTGCGGCGGCTGGACACATCACATCCAGTTGGCATAATGTGTGAAGGCTCGGTTGATTGCCTACACGTGGGGAAGGACGTGTCCTTTACCCGGGCATATGTGATTTGTGGGTTTTCGCCTCTTTTTGTCTCTATGGCACCCCGGCAGGTGGAGCTCTGGTTGGGCTTTGACCTTGTCTGACTGTCGCATGGTGCGGTGGTGGGATATGATTTGCCGCAAAAATATCTCGTCCAGTTAATGTCGAGCAGGTAGTCCTTTTGCGGCAAAATTAATTTAATGCCTATATGCCCTGGACGACGGATACAAATGGATTCTTCTGAAAGTTGTGGCCTGTGGGCGTCTGTCCACCTTTTGCGTTTCAGCAGAAATAACAGAAACTTTCATTTTAACTGGATGTCTGAATGAGAAATGTTTCCGAGGATGAGGATGAGAAATTGTGGAAGAAATTACATTCAAAGAAATTTAACCAAAACAATCTAACAAATTTTTAAAAAACATAATATTTATTTTTTGTTGGACTAAATTAATGCGTACATATTTATTATAATGATACCTAGAATACCTACGTAATTTTAATACGTTTTTCATGCATAAATCTATAATATATTTTTATTCCTGGGATATAAAACTAATAACCAAATCAAATATTGTACCCATTCATTAATAATAATTAATTTATATTGTAAGTAATATTCTAAGCCATTGTTTGGAATGGTCGTTATATGGAAGACCAATGTGGTTTAATGTGCACGTTGTCATATGAAAAAGTTGCAAACTATTTAAAACAAAATATTAAAAATTATTTTAAATTTACCATGGCTCTTCTTCACCTCTAAATTATACGTTCTGCTAATTAAAAAATTGTGTATTTTTTCTGAGATTCCCTTAGTTTTAAAACTGTGTCAGAAGATGGATTGCAGTAGTAGTAGTAGTATGTAGTAGTAGTATGTAGTAGTAGTATGTAGTAGTAGTATGTAGTAGTAGTATGTAGTAGTAGTATGTAGTAGTAGTATGTAGTAGTAGTATGTAGTAGTAGTATGTAGTAGTAGTATGTAGTAGTAGTATGTAGTAGTAGTATGTAGTAGTAGTATGTAGTAGTAGTATGTAGTAGTAGTATGTAGTAGTAGTATGTAGTAGTAGTAAATGTACTAAGTTTTAATTCATGTTTTAGTAATTAGTGTAATGTGTTTCTTTTCATACTAATATTTCCAAATTTTCAATATTAAAAACCGAAAATATTCCTGTTAGACTACAAAAGCCATCATAGATGAATTCTAAATTTTCCTTTGTTTTTTTAAACAATGCGTTGTCTGCCCTAAACTTTCTTTTGTCTTTTTAATTTAAGGGAAAGAAAAATGAGGTAATTTTTATAATTCGCTTTTCAAAATCTTAATGTCGATATCAAGGTTGAAATAAAAAATTTCTAGAATTTTAACCCTTTCCGGGCGAATAAGTCTATATATAATATTATTACTATTTACTTTTATAAACTTTATTAAACAAAGTATTTTTCAATTTATTTCATATATTTAACATTTTAGTATATGAAAGTGTTGAATTTAAAAACGCTTAAAAGTGATAAAAATGAAAAAGGAATTTACTTTAACATTTCAAATGTTTTTTTCTATTTTTTCGTGGCATATCTTTAATTTTTTAAAACTGCAGTAACATCGTGGAGGTAAAGCTTTTATTACAGCCCGACATTTTTGTTTTGCAAAAATTCTTAAAATTCAAATCCAATCATCAAATCAATATACATATTTCATATTTTGTCTTTAATGTGCTAACGAAATTATTATTTAATATTTCAAAACAACTTATGTACACATTTAATCAAAATATATATATAAATATCCTCGTACGTATGTATATACTTTATTAATGGTAGACACATTTAATTAGCACTGACGATAGATAGAAGTGCTAGCAAAATCCAATAATTGCCAGTCTATACGTATTCAAAATATGATTAGTATTCTAGGCTTAAAACTCGTCTACTTGCTCCCTGTAGAGATAATTTTCTTTTGAATTAAATTAATAGAGCGATGTTTTACGTGATGAAAACTGGAATTAGTCACTCACAGAAGTGCCAAGTCGCCAGCCAGCAGAGCTTCAATTGTTAGTTAAATTGAAGCACCAATTTAGCGGCTCAAAATCTTCATGTACGTCGCAGCGTTCGTAAAAGGAATATAAGCCGAAGGCGTGCTCACGTGTCGCCGCGAGCATGTTCTACTCACGGGGTCCCATAAACCCGAGCGGCTGCCGTTGCCGTGGAAACTTTATTATTTTGCATACGAAAGTAACGTTTTACGTCCGAGGGGAGTGTTATAATACCATTTAAGGAATCTTCTTCATCTCTCTGCGGAAATTGAATGCATACATTTGCTAAATTGCAAACACTGCGGGTCGACGTGGTGCGAGCTAACCGTAGAAGAGCCCTTCGAGCTCAGGTGGCTGGAGCTGGCTAAATGATGATTTCAGCTCATTATCTCTTCCTAAAACGCCATTTTGCGGCGTCGTTCCGTTTAGGGGCGTTTAATGAAAACCACGGGAATAAACAAGGAGCAGTCTCACAGCCCCGGGAAGCATTGACACCGAAATGGTTAAGGCCGCCCAAATTGCTGCTCTGACCCAAATACCTTGGCTGATCCGGCGCTCCTCTGTTTCCAAGGAGATTGCGGGCCAGAAACCATGAAAAAAGCATAAAACTTTTCCGTATACAATGGGCAGCCTTATTTTCAGCACCGCTGCCATTGTCCTTGCCTCCGTCTTTGGGGCCGCAAAAAGGACTCCCTCATCCTTAATCGGTGTGCTGCTTTAATTAAGTTGACAACGACAAGATGGCATTCTTTCAGCCGGACAAAGCTCTAAAGGACGATTCCCGATCCCAGAAACCCGTCGACCGTCGTCCTGACTCCGGGAGCAAGTTAAACAGCAGCAGTCGTCAGGTTTTAATTAAGATAGCATTCGGTTGCCAATCCAATTATTGACTTCTCCACAAAGCCGCAGAGCACCGAATTAAGCTGTTTTTAATTGATTTCAAACTTGCAAAATGTCACTATGGCGAAAGATTCCCGAGGGAAAACTAAACGAATCATAATGAGCAGGAAATGCTCCAAGATGTCAACACTAAACAGGAACCTCAGTCAAAAGCTGACGGGTCTAAAATGTTTTCCCTTGACTAATTCAAAATTAATGTGAAAACCTAACTATAAAACATTTCTTGTTTTGTTTAATATTTTTCTAAAAAGATCTAAAAAGTCATTACCACAATGAGTGGACCTAGCATCTGTCATCATATCTAGGAAACAATTATAAATCCTTTTGCAACTGCAATTTTTATAATAATTTTAACATGCAATCTTTATAATTTCAGTTCTCATTAACTCATAGAAAAATCGCATTTTAAAATTTGAATTAAAGTTGAATTCGCTTTGATGAAAAGTCCTTATAGAAAATACTTGGTTTTAGTGAACAATTTTAATGAAAACATACTACTTCATTTCAAAAGCGAAACGATTTAATTTCGAAACTGAAAAGCGCCGATTATGTAATATTTTCAATTCACTATATGTATATCATTCTAAAAACGCTTTGAATTTGAGCTGATTTCTTCAATTTTAAGTTGTATTTTCTTTCAGTGTAGAAGAAAATTTTGTTTAGAATAAACAACTAAATTCTAGGCCCAATGAAACACTTTATACAGTACAAATTTACCAATTCAATGTTAATAAAATTGAATATGTACAATGTACATGTATTTATATGCAAAATTTACATTCCCTTCCATAGCTTTCTATTTCCTTTTTAGTTGCAATTACACATATAATTTATGCATGAAGAGCCCAAACTTAATATGATTATTCCACATTCCTTAAATATGATTTCGAGGTAATTTTAAAGGGGAGTTTTATATCCCAGAGATATGATATTATATATGAATATAAAACCATGATAAAGTAGCCTCTCAATTAATAATAAAAGCATTTCAATTAATTATAATTAACTAAATTTGCATTTCCACCTGGAAATTAATTAAACTGGCTTTAATGCTATATCCGTTCGGCAGATGGCCGACTTCATTAAGCCTATATATTAAGCGAGGTGTTAGTGATGTAACAGGACAGAGAAGTGGAATATTCACCGAATGTATGGCTAATTAATGGGGAGTTTTATCAACCTTGTCACCGGTAAGCACCAGAGGAAATTTATCGGGGATTCGAAGCAAAAATTGAAATCATTAACCTAGGTGCATCGTGGAGTAGTCATTCAATTTGGGAAAGTATTATAGGTCGAATTTGCATGAAACTATGGAAATCACGGTGTGACAATCCGGCACATAATTAATTAAAACCGTTTTTTTTAATTTGCACATTGATAAGGCAATGCATTTAAGATACTTAGCTATAATATACATGTGGTGCCAGGTGTGGGATAAGAAAATTACTAAACCAGTGGGCGAAATAAAAGCATCACTTTTTCAAACCTATGGTTTATGCGTAGGAATGAACGAAGAGCTCAGTCTAAGATTCCGGAAACAGATGGATCCTATGTCAAGAGAGAATGGGGTTGAAACCTCTTATAGGTCACGCTCTACATGAGGAAGAAATTTTGTCAAATGAAGGTCTTCCATTATCAGTCTCCCTGATTTCCATCTCTTTGTAGCATACGCTTTTGTGATTTGGTTTAGACATACTGTGAACTTGAATTATGTAGTCTCTTGTGTTTTCTGGAGTAGGTGTGAATGAAGTCGACTGAAATAAATTCTTAGTCTGCGAAAGAATCGATCACGGTTCGGTTAGTGCTTACACTGAATCTTGCAGATACTGGGATTTGAGTAAAAGCAAGAAAAGGCGTTGAAAGATACCTTTCAGAGATTCATTCCCATTAGCACTCAACAAACATCATCTTGTAAAAAATTCTCTTCGAATCACTTACAAGTATGCGAAATGTACATTTTATAGGGACCGACTGTGTGCCATGTGTCTGGTACATTATCAGCCAGTTCCAACAGGAAGTAATGTCCTTACTCAATTCCGACGCAGACGTTCTTTGCCGTGCAATTGGGAGTAATTCCGTGTCTGCCTTTCCTTTTTATTTATTCCTGTGCAATTCAACGTGGTACCTATGACGGGGATAATTTTTATTCCCGCATTCTCTTGTATCATAGAAGGAAAAGTTTGCATTGCAAACAAAGCGACAACTGCGATTGAACACAAACAATCCTTTTCATTTCAAGCGACTTAAAGTTGAAACTTTTCGCATTTCTCAATCCGATCCGGCGGGAATTCCCCGAATTCAAAGGATCTCTAGTGGCGTGGCGAGTGCGCTAATGTAATGAATTAATGCTGGAAAGTCCCTTTTCGGGATGAATGAATATGACCACATCCATGTCCTTTGTCGACGTTCCATGGGTGAATGGAAAAGTATGAATATCTCTGTCACCATTCCGCCATTCATTTTTTCTGGAGTAGTCCTTGCCTCGGGCAGTACTCGTGGATATTTTCCTTTCTAAATGTTTTGAATGTACGGCTTTTTTTCTAAAAGGGATATGGCGACGGGGATTCCCCTGTATGCCAGATATTTCCATAAGGAGCTCAGTCGGGAAGCTGCCCACTCCCAATGCCCCGCCGCCGCTTTAAATTTTATCATTTCGAGTAGGAAAAAGTTCAACTGTTGAAGCGAAGGGTCCTCCTGGCATTTAGTTGTATTTTTTGGGTATTCGCTTTGGTTATCTCATTCTTATCAAGATTTCGAAAACTTTTGAAATCATGTTCTGGGACGAATAGGATTTAGGGGATGATCTAGGGATAATTTTTTTTATTCGCCCCCACTGGTGCTCGGATTTCGAAAGAAGCACCAAGGCAAAAGAACGGTTTTATTTGCAAGGAGGTGAGATAAGTGAGTTGTTTTGTTTTTCTTAAAGTGGTTATCTTTTCTTATTCTATCCAATGTATGCCTCAGGGAGCACTTAAAGTTTTCAAATTTGGGGAAAATTACCTACAGAAGTCATTCAGGTGTCAAGTTTTTTTACAAGAAACTTCAACCGCCAAGCGGCTTTTGTTTTATTATATATAGGAAAAAATTTCAACAGTTTAGGCAGAGATGTAATACGTCTGTATGATACATCGAGTACGTTAAGATATCCTAACATAAGAGTTAAATAACCATTATTCCTTTAAAAATATGTATGTGGAAAACTTTGCACTACTTAAAATTCTAGGAGCAAAAATGCATAGTGGACCTCTTGAAAAAAGACAAGTTGACTTTGAAAATACCGTGAAACTTAACTTCTAGGTCAAGGTTAAGGTCACCATAGGTTGGGTCCCTCTGACCCCTTCCAACTTGTATCCGGATCATTTTTTGTAAAACTATGATTTTTTAGCTAAAAAGTAATTAAACCCCTAAATGACCTTTGGTTATCATGGCTGCTTATCTGAACGTGAAATTTCACTCTCTTTCTGAATCCGAAGTCACAAATAGGCATTTCCATTTAAAAAAACGACGTTGAGCTTCAGAATGGCATTCAAGATCAAGGTCACCATTGGTTGGCCCTCTCTGATCCCTAAAACCTTTATCTGGGTCATTTTTTCTCAAAGTGTTTACCTGAAAAGTTAAGAGGGGGTCAATTCAAATGGAACATCCTGTATAGGTACTTTATTTTATTCAATTCAAGCTTTTAATACATCAAACCAAAATGCTACAGATATAAGTACTTATATGATATACTTCAACAAATTTGCAAAACATAAAAATCACCCCTAAAATAAATATGTATATGAGGATAAACAAAATATGTTCTGTTGTATTAATTTATTAAATTTAATTAAGTGTTATTTTTTCTGTTCTGATATTTTCCCACTTATTGTACCCCAGGGAGCTTATTAAGTGCCTTCCGTTCAGTCCTGTTACTTCCTTTTGACCTTATAATTTTTCTTCTGTCTTCTTGATACCCTCTTGACGAAAGTAATTTAATTTTTTATTATCGTGGGACTAAACTCATTATTTTATTATTTCCCTAATAAATTTGTGGGCAAATCTCCAGATATTTTAAAGTCATAATTAATCATCTCTACAACTTCAGTTCTGCTGAGAGATAAATGAGAAAAAAAAAGCCAGACTAAATCACGGATATTTTCTACAGACAATTTTGAGTGATGTGGCTTTTATTGCCTGAGTGATGTCTTAAATCAAAATTTATAAATTTGAACAATTAAATGTGACTTGAAGAATTTGAAGTACTTTTTATAATTTTGCGAGATTTGGTCCTTTTAACACTATCTGCGAGGGATGTACGTTTGAGGTTCAATGTGTCTAAAATATAGTTTAATGGATTAAGAACTGAAGTATAAAAACCAATAAATTTAGACATCTGCTCTAAAACATACTTATGGCTTTTATATTACGTGTCTCATGGAACCCATAAACAAGAAATCATAAACTGCTGTGGATGCAATTTCCAGGAACTGCAGCCGCTAGCATTATGCTAGATCCCAGTTCCATCCGAAAACGACTCAACATGCTTTCCGGTCGAAACGTAAACATGCATTTAATAGTTTAACAAATCTGGGCCGCAACTAATTAACAATAACAACAACCTCCCTGTTTCGGTCATACACGAATGAGAAACGTGCCCCAGAACTGAGGTGTGCATTGGACCAGAATATTGCTACTCCCACCGAAAACCACAAACAGACGTGCAATTTAGTCGAAAATAATTATTACATTGCCCAGCGACTCATTAAGGCCAAAAATATCCTTTCTAGCTGAGTGATTAATGTCTTCTTTCGTTACCAATTGAGTTTAACGAAAATACGGAAATTAAAGAGAAACGTGGTTTTTACACATGAAAAATTTAAATATTATGATCATTTTCCAATATAAAATCAATTTACAACTCTAACTTTAAAAAATAATTGAGTAACTGTACAATGTGTAAAACTGCTATCAGAGAAAGTACAATAAATATTCACCGGGCGATTTACAGTCAGTAGGTACCTACTTGTAAAAATGCTATTCGATGGATGCATGTTGAGATTAACTTATCTTTTCTAATTGAAGCTACAAGTAGTATAGTTCACTATTAAGATATAAAACAATCTTTCACCTTTCCTATGTTTACCTCTGTACAAATAAATAATGAATCATATTTCCATTGATTTATGCACGATTACCAACTCTATAAGGCTATAGGCTTAATTAAGAAAATTAAAACTAATCCCAAAAATAATAATATGTAATATGAATACTTCTACTGCATTTAATGTCCAAGTCCTATGTCAACTTACAACTTAAAAGCGAGTTACATCGATAAGTGTTCCAATATTACAAAATGCCACTTCCTAGCAGATCTTACATTTTTCTCTTTGTTGTAAGTACATGTGGAAGAATATAGTGATAAATTTTCTAAATTATCAGCACCAAATTTTACTACGAATATGCACTCAATTTTATAAATTTCATGTATTTTAGCAAAATGATGTATGAAGTATTGAATATAGCAATTTAAAACATAAAAGTTTACTATTGCGAATTTACAATTTTGTGTATATATTTTTAATAGTTTCTAATTGTAATTGTAGTAAAATTTACTTCAAAATCTGGAAGTTGTTTTGTGGGTCGCAATATTTACTGAAATTTCCTTTAATTTAAATGAAATTCTTGTGATATCCGAACACCTTCGCATGTTCTAGTTGAATACGTCTGGAATTTTAGGAAATTGGGCAACTTGTTTGGTGCTATTCAACTAATTTTGTATTAGATAGTTTGTCATTCAAATTCGATGCCTTGAAAAGGTTAACTACAATGTCTTATGTTCAATAATGAAATGTTGCGATGGAAAAAAAAATTGCAGTAGGCATGGGTAAAACATTACGTTGGAATAGAAACGCTTCATCATATGTATTTAGTTGACCCATTTTGTTGTATGTATTGAATTCTCATCAAGTTACTACAATATCAGTCGTAGTTTTCCTAGATTTCAGATGAACTTTATTGGCAAATCAGGTAAAAATCCCTGTCTCTCTAGTTATATTTCCTATAGAAAACAACTATTTAAACTTGAAATACAGGAAATTATTATAATATAATTCTATTGATTCACTTTTCACTAGATTTTGAACTGCATATCTAGAAAACTAACTCTAGTTGAGATTCAGTGTATTCTAGTGAGAACAATTTAGAGTGTACCCAAATTTTTACGGTTGTTGAAATTACAACTTGAAATATGTTGCTGGCTCTTCCTCTATTACTACATACATATCGTAAAAAAACTGTGAAATATTACACATATGGTATTTTTAGAGTCTATCTCAATTACGAATACCGTAATATGTTGTGGTGTTGGTTTTGGTCTTGAAATTATTTTTTAACATAAGACGTTATCTTAAATGATGATGAATCAAAGTTGAGATATTTAATGAATGACTTTTATAGTAAGCTGAAGGCCTAAATATGTGCTGTAACGACGTGACGTGACGCTCCTTCTAGACTGTCTTGCACATCACAAGGTACATTAATTAAGTAATTTCATTGAGCCAGTAGACGAACAGAGGGAACATTTAATTCCCGCCAAATTGTCGAGAGCACGTCGGATTAGGCCTCTCCAGGTACGCAGTCCTTATCGCAATGTAATTAAGGGGGATGTCATTAATCAGAACCTTTCGGAGTAGTTCTACGTGCAGAGGGCGCTGCCGTCCCTTAAACCCGAAAACCTTAAATCAGCTCTATTCCCAGTGCGTATCAGAAATTGCTTTCAAAAAAGGGAAGGAAAAAAAAAACCGAACGTGCTTACGAAAATCCAACAGGAAGCATTTTTTTTTCTCTCTTCTGATTACTTGCCTGGAGCTCCCGTGTACGTGAGTTGGACGGGGTCAAGCCGGCCTTGATTAATGTCGTAATGATGTGAGCGCTAAGCTCAGCAGAGAAAGTCTTAGAAAATTGAAGAAATTTCTTACCGAAAAAAACGAAGAAGCCGAACCGAAGCGGCAACAAAAGCAAATACACTGGGCGGCAGTAACCGACTATGGAACTGGCCAGCCGTAATATAAAGACAGATGAATCTAATGGAAAATCACATTAAGCACAGTTCACAAGACCAACATCCGGGGGGAAGTGCTTAGCTAGAAGTTCATCGAAAAATCATGACTGCTGCCGCCGCAGAGCAGCCAATTTAGCCCTGACATGGCCTGGATGACCTTTGATTTCGGAGTCTATCGCAGTTCAGTTTGTCCTAGAGGTAATTAATCCTTTCTGCTAGACTGAGCCTATGAGCTGATTTGTGTGGCTCCGGCCTACATTCTTCTGCCCTGCTAGAATCCTTCGTGCTATTTAAGCCCTTCCATCAGCTTAAGGGAAGCAGCTCGAAAAGTACAAGGCGTCATGCTGAAATCACTCAAGGAACCGTGCCCTCATCGGGCGTCTTCAAGGAATTGCAAGAAGGGAAAATTCCTCAAATTCGATGGTTCGAATACGGCTCCGTCTTTGATTGCTCTTGGACGACACCATCGTAGTTCTTAAGGAGCACGTCCTCCCCCCCTCCGGGGATCGTAAGAGCGATACAAATTTGCTTCCCGGGAAATTCCCTAGTAAGCGCTCCGGCAGACTTTCAATTTAATTCCATCAGCAAGGAAGCGCATTTCGGGACGCTAACTGTGGTAATTCATGAGGCGAATTACTCGTTGCATGCCAAACTCTTTAAGCAGGTCTTTGCAACTCGCATCCATGGGGACCAGAGGGCTGCACTGGAAGCCCTCTAAAGTTTCGTAATTTGTCAAAAGAGCAGGCAAGTTCCTCAGATAGTCGTGTCTTGAGGGCTTCTTGCACATTTGGTCGGGAAAATTGAGTTCATTAAGGGTTTAGTTCGCTTTATCGCTTTATAAGGACGTTAAGTGTAAAATTTATATGTGGCATGACAGAAGCATTTCTCATGGCGGAAATATTTCGCAATATTGTCTTAGAAATATGTAGTTTTTATACATAACTAGCTGGCCCGGCAGACCCTGTTCTGCCTTTTCCGATGGGTGGCACGATGAGTTTGATTTGGTTAAAGTCCTTCTATAAGAAAGTCTAGACAGAAGAGGTCGTTGGCGCGATTGGAGAATAGGCAAAACCCCTACCTACCAAGTTTGGTTGAAATCGCAGAAGCTTCAAAATTTGCCAGTCCGAATTCGTAACTTCTGACAGTTGGTTTGAAATCAGCGACCCCGAAAACCACTAAGCACCAAGTTTGGTGGCAATCGCATAAACTTTCAATTTTGAATGCCCATATCGACGAAAAATTCTTAAATGTTATATTTTATATTTATACATTATTTGTCCGCGGGGAAATGTCAATATCAAACAAATATCAACATCGCGTCGGGCAAAATGAATTATGGGGCACCTACTAATACCCCGTTCAAATTAGCTGTCCTTTTCATAATAATTTTTTGTGTTCTCTTTTCGATGTAATATTTGCTATTTCCATTCTTCGCTGCTTCTTGAAAGAAGGTGAAAAATTGGGCGATTTGATTTCTCTGACTACCAAGAGAACTAAAATTCATGAGATCTTAAAATTAAGCACACATTGCGTATTATTCTTTGTATCACAGCACAATGAAAATAAAATCAAAATTATGACACAAAAAACTAAAAGAAATGAAAATTAAGCATACAATATAGCGTATTTTTCTTTGTATCATCAAGAGAACTAAAATTCATGAGATCTTAAAATTAAGCACACATTGCGTATTTTTCTTTGTATCACAGCATAATGAAAATAAAATCAAAGTAATGACACAAAAAACTAAATTTCAATGCCTGACAATGTTGGCATACTGTGATACTTATGGAACTTAAAAATGAATTACAACCCTTTTTCTACAAAAAATCTTTAAATTTGCAATAACAAATATTGACGGTCACTTATCAAAACAAAAACTATCCTATCTTTTAAGTTGAACCAAACAATACAAATTTACAAAATTTCACCGAAATCGGTTCAGCGGTTTCGGAGATTAGCGTAAACGCACATCGTGACACGAGATTTTTATATATAAAGATATGTAGACCATATAATGTCATGCTTCTACTTAGAAAAATACTAAATTGGAGAGAACTATTTCTCCTTTTTAAAAGAGAATTAGAGATTACATTTATTAAAAAATTAAATACATCAAATAAGACTTTTAAAAAATAGTCTGAAAAATAAGAAATTCTAAATAATAAAAAATGTTCCTACGAAATTTAAACCTTATGAGCATCTATGGGGTAGGCAGATTTCAGCAGTAAAATACCCTTTTCTTTTTATTTATGAAAAGCAATTATTCCAAAACTTATGTAAAATTACAAAAAATTACTTACTACGCAAACACTATACATGACACGCACATACATATATTGTAGTAATTGATAGTAGCATACTATCTGATGTTTTATAGCATTTTTCCAACAAATAATTTTAGAGATATCCTATTATATAATAACGGTAGGACCTTCTTACTATTGGCGACAGATAGTGAAACTTTAGATTCGTTTTCTTTAAAACTCCACTCAACGGATCTAAACGAAATTTATACAGCATATTCTAGGCATAACACACTAGTGCTTGAGCGAAGGATTTTTATTGTTATTTTATAATCAATAAACAAATTAAATTGAAAATAACACTTTCAAATTTTGCCATTTTGTTCAATTTCATGACAAAAAAAAAAAAATATAATCGATGATGACTAACAATTTTTATTTTTGCATTGATTTTGGAAGTTCCGATAGTCACCGCAAAGCAATATTTGTTTCATCACCATCAGGTAACTTATTAGAATTAATATTTTGTTTTGAAATTATCATGAAGTTTATTTAAGATGTAATGTATGTAAGTACTTGTTATAATATTTAATAGAAAAACAATTATACAACGGTTAAGAAATTTAAAGAAAATTGGCTATTTTTTCATGCTTATGATTGCCCTTTAATTCCTTAAATTACAACCTAATTCAATGCTTATGTAATTGTTAAGTTGGGAATTATAAAATTATACAACTAATAGACAAATTATTTAAAAATTGTCTAAGAAGCCAATAACGACAAACCGGTAGCTCGCATAATACATGACTCATTAAATTGTATTCAGTGGGCACTAAATCTTGTGCATGGTCCAGAAGCTAATGAGGTAATTTTATACCATTAAAACAACCAGATTTAGGGAGATTATCGTAATTAGTCCGCTGCTGGCAACCTCCTACCCCGAGGGATTAATAAGGCATAAATTAATCATATCATAATGATATATCCGTGATGGGGTAATAATTACTTCCTAAACAAATTTTAAATCCTCCCGCTTATGGATATCACATGTAAGCCTGCCATTAATCACTGAGCAAGTAAGAAAATCACTCAACTTTAATGAGGAGTAAATTGCGGACCTCTTCAGTGCCGTGAGGGTCGTATTATTGCGCTTCAAGCCCTAGGTCTACCAGTCGGGGGTTAGAAGTCATGCACCTGCACGGGTTGACGAAATATTCGCTTTTACCTACCGCATGGTGGACGTATCATGGATCTGTATGGTAGTTATAAATTTATTAATTGCTGTTACAACCAAAACATCTCGACCTACTAAAATCGGTAAAAGCGAGAAATTACAGCCAACAATCGCATTGGCATTAAAGGCTTCATCTTTAGGGTTCTGCCGAGGGATGCAGAACGTGATCTACATCTTTTGCAAAGCCAAGCAACGACGAGGACTTGTAGTCGACTTATTTCTAAAAGGAAACTGTTATCGTTTGAGAAATTTGAGGAGATTAAAAAGCAATTTGCTCTAAAGGTCAACAAATCTCGTAATTGAACTCCTCTTAAACAAATCCCCGGTCCGGATACGGATTCAGTAGCCCGAAAGCTGCGGGGATAAAGCATAAAAAAGATCGAAGACATCGTCGGAAATCGATTGATAACGACGTAAGGGCAGCTTTCAAACCATTGAAAAGGAGTCCGCTGATTTAAGAAAGTCGTAAAAACAAAGATATCCCGTCCCAGTTAGATCCAGGCGGGGTAGAGCACAGTTGGGGGAACCTTATAAGCAGTCATTAAGGAAGTGCTTTCCGTCAGGGAAACCCCCTCTACGAGAATAGGGTGATCCAACACAAATTATGGCGGCTAATGGGAAATCGAGTTTGGCTGAAAAATGGATGGAGTGGTCTTTTTTTAAATTGCGTTTTCCTCAATTGGTGAGGTTTCCGGAAGATGGTGACATACATTTCTTTAGGATATTATAGAGGATTTAAGCGACATTAATTAAAATTAATTTCTCTTTTTGAGTTCACGAATCACGAAATGTTATAGTTGTCTATAAAGTAAATGGCTCAAATCGATCACACCCACTATATAATTTGAAATTGTTTAGAAATTAATGTGACTATTATTCGGCTTGAAGTCTCTCCTTTATCATATAGTTTTTATAATAATGTATGTATGCAAACAAAATGTTACAATAATTTTTTATATCGCAATCGATCATCCTGAAGTTACAAATCGTGATCACTAATTGTGCAATTGTGTGTTTGATAAAACAATCGTCATTTCGAAATCGCATTTAAAATGTCTTGAATTGGATGTTTATTAATTAATTTATTAATAACTTAAAAAACGCAAAAAGTACCACTAAACCATGCTGTATGGACTGGTAATATTTGATTGGTGGTAAGTTGATCACTTTATTATTATATGTAACCCTATATCTTCCTCCAGAGCTTTCATATTAATTTTTATACCTTTAAAAGGAACGTAACTGAGAAAAAAATACTAGTAAATCTTTAAATATGAATTGTGACGCTCTTAATGATTGCAGAAAGTTTTTTTTTTTTAATAAAGATCTTAATTTGTTGATTTTAAAAGCCTACTACAAATATTTAGGTATAATTAATACTTATACATCTTATAATAGTAAGATCAACGTGAAAGTTGATAAGGCAAAACAGTTATTATTTTAATAAAATAAAATACTTCACAGTTCCGGTACACTGTCCCCAATTGGGTCAAGAAAAATAATTCAGATTTGTTCTCTGGCCGAAGGTTACTCTGAAACTAACGAAAGTGGCTACGCAGAGAAGAGTGCCTATTTTCTAACTTGTCAACTAATTTTTCGAAGGACAGTATAAACACCAAGGTCGCGTCTCTTTTCTGTAATTCTTACCAGAAAAATTTTGGTCGACCCAATTTTATTCTTTTAACTTTCGTGTTTACTTAAAATAAGATAAAGAGAAATTCCTGTTCTTTTATTCTATTATCCACGAACATTCTTTTTAAAAAATCCCATTATTTTTTCCATGATATGGAACAACGAACTGAAACCGAGTGATCATAACAAAAAATGATGATTAAATAGACCGCCCCCGCATACGCGATTTGAGTTGTTATCATGTTAAATTTTGCGACGCGCACAGGTTTCGCAGGAGAAGTAGAGATGTGAATTGCCCCAAAGAAAAGGCGAGCTCTTTCCAATTAATTTACTGCAGTCTTATGTTCGTCGTGTTCGCTTTCAGGGCGCCTTATCACTGATCTTCTTCCCTTATGCAAAATTGAAAGCCTCTTAGTTCTGAGCAAAGTACCTTATTTCGTCTCAAATATTTATGAGGCCCCCTTTCTCCTTTCAGTGTGGAAGCGGTTTCCTGGAAGATAGCATCGACAAAGTACACGACATTTACCTTTGGTTTTTGTTTACAGTAGGCATATTTTGTCGAGCTCCCTTTATACGTGCAAATATTCGCCGCCTGTGGGGCCCTTACCCCGTTGCGAAGCCCCGTCGTTCCCCAGATAGAAAAGTATTTTTTCCGCTACTATGAGCAGACATTTCAAAGTCCGCATGATATATTCGTCAGGACTGAGTAGCACAATAAATTCTATCTTTTCCCGGAAATAATTTGCAAAGTATCGTCATGAATTTTCATTTCGTTGGCAGCCAGTAATTCGGGGAGGGAACATGTTCTCCACTGTACGCAAAGCAATAAAACCCTTTGGCACAATCCATAATTTATTTAGCTGAGATTGGACGCAACGCAAGTCATAAATTTTTGCATGTCCCATAATTGCCCCGAAGCGCCCGAATAGTATCACCGTGTCACGGAAGTAATAAATATTTTTTTATTATTTTAATAACCGACCCGTCACTCCGGGCCTTTTCGCTAATTTCTGGTCGACAGGCCACTGGGCAGGGCGGGGCCCTAGTTATTTCGATTTGATTTAAAGCGATCTCTGGGGCTTGATGGTGGCGCGGACGCGACCATTTCGCAAAGCACCCCCGACCCGAAATAAATGTCACTCCATTCAGGACACGGATTGCCGGGGACATTCATTAGCCCCTCGATGAGTGCTCCGGATGAGATGATTTTCATGTTCAGCAGCGACACTGACAGCCGTAATTCCGGGCGCGGCAAAAATAACTCCGCAACCGGCAAAAATTATTTTGGCTCATTGGACGTGACAACCAAAACGTTAAATATTTTATGGTCGTGCCGCAGGAGTTCCTTTCTGAAGTTAATTGAAACATTCGGGTGACACACGTAGTTTGCTTCGATGCGAGGCTCCGATTATAGCGGCAGCATAGCGCCACAATTCCATGCCATTCACAGAAATTATGATGGAATTTTTTTTGAATAATTTAACAGGCGTGCCTCTGTGATTGGCACAGCTTCATCTCATGTTCTCTTCAACATCATCTTGTCATCACAAACAGACAAATTTAGTAATTGATTTTATCTCTAAATATGTGTCATTCCGTAAGTATAAAGGGCCTATTTGGCCGAAATTGAGTTATGACCAGAGCGCAATGTAGTAGACTATAAGGAATCGAATAGAAGTGGTCCGAGCTGACAAGATGTAAAATTCGCGAAAAAAAATCATTTTGAAGTTAAAAGCTAAAAATTGAAAATTTTCAAAATTGCTGAAAAAATTGAAAAAAATTTTAAAAAAAAATTTTTTAGCCGCTCAGAGTGCACCTGAGGCTCTGCAATTTTAACACGTGATAGTAGACTATATACTATGTAAAACACTGCGAAAAAATATTTGTTGATAATTTTTTGATTTTTCACTTAAAACGCGTTTTTAGAGAAAACTGTGATCGGCCAAATGGGCCCTTTACCTACGGAATGACACATATGGATACATCACTCACTGAAAAAATGAATAATGAATCTAATTTGAGTTATTCGTTACTGTTTTTACATAAATATATTAGTCTTTGAATCGATTTTTAAATTTTCCTATTTAAAATTTCAATTTAGTACCTACAGAGGTAATTGAGCAAATTGTTTTATTTAAATGTTATTTAAAAAACTAATTGGCACAAATTGTGTTTGAGGTCTCTTCACGGATTTAGGCTTGATACAACTTATAGTCGGATGAGCTTTGATATTGAAGGAATTAATTTGCTTTGGGTTGTAAGCAAACTGAAGTTAGTCATACGTGAAGTATAAGGCTATGGAATTATTTCAGAAGGCCTTGTACAACGACTGATTGACAAGTTGCTAAATAACTTTTTTAAAGAATTATTATCAGGAATTGTAATTGTAATATTATTCAAGGAAGTTGTCGAAAGGGTGAAGTAATAAGCTAAGCTAAGGCTGAAGGCTTATTATAACCCGACAATGCTTGAAAAGCTGTCGCATAGATTGTAATTGTACGAATTAACAGTTTATATTAGAACAACTTTATCGCATTAAAGCATCAAGTAATAAACCACCGTGAAATCAAAGGTTAATCTTTTTTTCTAACCGCTACACCCACCAATCTCCCTTTTATTTGATCATACTAAACAGATTTTGATGAAACTTTGTAGTACCTACATATTAAAGTTAAGATAACATCGTGCAAAACACAGAAATAAATTAAATAATTAAATAATTATTTCCTTATTTTAGATATGTACGTTAGGGTGGAGTGAAAATGTATGGATAATTATTTTTTCTGTTATTTTGTAATAGCATAGTGGTAAAAAGCTGCCTATGGATGAGCAAATGAAGTATGATAAATATCATTTATGTATTATAATAATTTGAGGTGCCCCAAAACGAAAGAATTTTGAAAAAAAGTATAATTTCATTCATTTTTGACAGCCTCATTCAGATGTATATGTTAGGCCCGAAGACCGAAAACGCTCATTGGACGGAAAAAACGGCCACATCGCGTTCTGGCTGCCTTCAAACGCACAGAACACGTTCTGGCTGCTTTTAAACGCTCGCAACGCGTTCTGGTAAATGCCGAACGGCCAGAACGCGTTTTGTCATTTGTCAAACGCTCAGAGCGCGTTCTTAATGTTTGATTCGTATTATGTGCCACTTTCTACCTGCGTACAATAAGATTCATTTTGTACTTATAAATCAAATGAATTTCGTTTATTGTTCCACACATTTTATTATTATAAAAACGTGATGACAGTCCATCATTTTATGAAGTTTAGCATTTGGCTTTGCACTATCGAACATTGACAACTGTCTGATTTTTTTTCAAAACTTTGTCCCAACTTCTAAATATAAACCTAGACAAAAAATATTTTCGCTTTTGGTTATTGTGCCCATCACGCAGCTTTTTGCGGATATGCCATAGTAAATATATAAAAAAAATAATTTCACTCCACCCTAATGTACGTACTTCTATTGTACTGTGTTAAAAATATGTTTCCCAAATGAGTTTTTCAATCTTGCATTTTGTTAGCATTTTGATGTTATCTTTCTTTTTCATTCATGAGAACCTATGCTAATTTGACTGATTAAATACCATAAATTAAGGGCATTTCCAACTTTTCATTATAAAAAATTCTTCAACAATTTTTTAAATTAACGTATTAAAAGTAAATATCTTTTTCAATTTATTAACAGTAACACGCACGCATTTGTCTTATGAAATGATAAATCGAAGTAAAGTAAAATTTTCCTTATTTTCAGCACTCGTGTACATTTTATTACAGAGATTTGGTGGAAACATTTTTAATTTAAGGTTTTTCCATAATTTTCACCAAAAGATTTTGAGAGCATGGAGAAATTGAAACTATTACTTTTCAGAGTTTTAAAATTAATTTTTTTTTGCATATCCGTCACTTTTGGCCCTAAATGAACATTAGGTATGTTAAATTTCATGTCATTTATATAATAGTTTCTGAGGAAAACAGATATGCCGACATACACCAAAATCGTGCGTTTATTCAATTTTGGTATTGAACCCAAATCAAGAATATGATAATTAGGTTGCTTATCTATAATTTATTGCTAAAAAGTCTTATAATGACGATTCCTTCTTACAACTCTTTCTGGCCAGATATCCTTTGCAACTTAATTAGATTGAAACATAAGTCCCATTGTTCGCCGACATAAATTACCAAATTCTTCAACAGAAGTCCATTCAAAACCCTTCATTCATGGTATAAATTCCATGGTCAGAAAACAGTGCACTTTTATCTCTAGCAAAATTAGAACAAAGCAAAATCTGAAAATTTTAGCAACACCTAGCTGAAGATACCAACTCCAGACCAGAACTCCATTTAGAGCTGGGTGTAATGTAACCAAGAAGCAGCACAATTTCCTTTCGTTAAACACCCCCGGCTGTCTCTCCGGAGTCCCATAGACGTTCTTGGGTCCGTCCACTGTGCCGGGTGAAATACGGGCGCTCGCTTAGGGAAGATTTGTGAATTTCAATTAAAACTTTTGCCCTCACCTGAGGTCCGGGGCTCGTAAGCCCGCGTGTGCCAGGGGGCGCTGGGACTGTTTTCCTATTTGATGGAAAAGACTGGGAACAAAAGCAGCTGGCCCATGTAGCCGGGCCTATTTGGGACCCGTGTCCTTCCATCGGTCTGGACGAAATTGCTTGGTTATAGTCGTTCTGTTGATATGAGTTACACCTCCCTTCCCTGCAGCTTGCCCTGGTCTTCCATAGAGCGGGTCAAAGACGCTGTTGAATTATTTAAGGAGTGAGTGCATCAGGACCCGTGCCCAACATTTAAATTGTGAGCTCCCCGCTGCGCAGTTAACTCTACTTCCGGGTAAATTCACCCTTTTCATATTTTTGGTTCAATTAAGGGCCTCCACTCCGGGGAGAGCGACCAAAATTAAGTTATTTTCTCGCCCATAAATTTAGCTGGCCACTCCGGCCCTCGGTGGTGCTTCCCGGGACGTCCAAGGACGGGTCCCGGCCACTAAAGAAGTTATGGTCATGAAGTCTAAAAGCTCCGCTCATTATCATGTAATATAAGCACCGAGGTTTCGCACGCGACGAGCATTTTTCTGGATGGGGCTCGGCATTTTACTCTTCGGAGCCCGGCCTGGGTACAGCTTATTTTACATGGGCCTCATCTCGGATTTGGGTCCATCTCAGGCTCCGAAAGTGTGCGGAGTTGGCCTACTTTCTCGCCATTTCGTATTCACGTCAGATATGAGATCTCCCCGCATGAGCGGCCTTTTATAGGCTTGAAGTAGGCCAATCAACCGGAAGATATTTTCACAGTCTCTCAACGATGATATAATGCGAAAACATCTCCGGATGATATTTGCGGGATTTTCCCTTACTCCTAATTTTTTTTCTTATTTCTAGACTTTCTGGGGTCGCTGGAATCGAAAAAACTTGCGGCTGAAGGAAAGGATACCATCCAAACTGACCGAAAAGGTAATGCTTTCATTTCACCGACGTCGTAGTGGGCACCAAAGCACTATGGCAGGTGAATTCTATGATAATGCGACAGATATTTAGTGAATATCCACTTAAAAAAGGATTTTCAGTGAAAGTAAATGGGACGCAAATATTTGAGGATAAAATTTTATTTAAGTTTAAGAAACTTACATATATTAAAAACATAAAATATTTTAAATAAAGTTTCTTTCTGAATACTAAGGTACATACGAATACAGGTTCTTTATCTATGTATTCCTGAAAAATACTTGCGTACAAACAATCCTTACTAGATTAAGAAATATACACTTTGAAAGTAAGTATTGAATCATTAATTAATATTATGTACATTTAACTACTGAATTTCTGGTAAAAACACAAAAGTATATGTAAATAAAGCAAATGTGAAACAATGTCTTAACATTTATTCCTAAAATTGTGAAGAAATTTAACCCCCAAAAGTCACACTACTAAAATTGATACATAATGTGAACTATCCAACTATTTTTAAATACTTGTGTTTCGGGTTCGAATACATAATTATTATTATTATTTATTAATAAAATTATATTTTACTATTATATAAGCGTATTAAAAATTAAAAATATTGAAAATGGGTACTCATTCTTATTAATTAATACATGCAGCCTTTTAACCCTTAATTACTCCACCCGGTCGAAAATAGAAGTGGATATTTTGCAATAGCTAATTACATATACATATATTGTAAATATAATCTATATTTGGGCCTTTTTTACATTAGAATTGCTTTAAGTTTTTTTTAATTGTTTAATTAAAATCGGCTTTAAGGTTATTTATGTAATTTGTCCAATTTAAATGATAACTTAAACTATACGTTATTATTATTAATTAATAAAAAAAAATATTTCTGTAAATTTAAACATAATTAGAAAATGTAAAAAGAATCAGTTTTTTTAAGCATTATAGTGGTAATATACATCTTAATGAAGATCAAAATAGTAAAGAAATACATTGAAAGCAATAAAATTACGCTGTACTGAGAAATCAATTGCCATTGATGGGACTCTTTTAGGAAGTATAGTCAAGCATAATAAACCAAAATTTAGAAGCTTGGGGAATTTGCATTCGTAGAAACCTTTGAAATGTGATGATAAAGATTATGCCAGAAAAATTATAAAAGTAAATTATGCACCCTGTATTTAGCTCTGGGCCATAATACCCTTCGCGTCGATTTCAATAGGAGCAGCATTAACATTTGAACAACTGGAGGACGCGTCTCTGGGCTCATTTTATATTCCTGCGATGTGCGAAATCTCATAAAATTTGGTGGAAAATCGGTCGCGGAAACCATTTCCTGCATAGAGAAGGGAGGCCTTGGAGCCCTGTGAGGTAGGCTGGGAGTTCTCTACCGCAGCCGAATTATTATTATTACCTGAATGGTTACCGCTGATTGATCACACGGCGGCGGGGGAGGGAATCATCACGGATGAACTCGTGATAAATGGGGCGCATTTCCTGACGATTTTCTCGGTTCCGGCACCGAACACCCTTCGTGGTAGGCACGTACATGGGGCGGTAAATTTATTATGCTGGCTCCAATTTCCAAATGTGGCGCCCATAGATTCCTGCTTGAAATGGAAAAATGCTCAATATATCAAATTCACCTAACATTATCACAGATGTCGTTCACAAATGTGATTTATTTTGCAGCCTGCGCTCTTGTGAAAATCCATGATGGATTTCCAAATTAAACTGAGGCCCATACATTCGAAAAATGTTCCGACTTTATTCGGGTTAGGCACTCTAGCCGATTTGCGAAATATTCTCAATATTCAGAGTAATATTTTCGCATTGTTACGATAATGTCTGACACCTGCGAATCTTATTTTGACTATTGCTACTATTCTGCAAAATTTTTATTTATACTGTAATTTATCATTTTTGGAAGAAGAAAGCCTTTATTAAGAAATTGAAATTTATTTATTATCATCACCTCTTTAATATTTTCACTTAATTAACTTCAACGCCCAGGAGAGGAGATCATGGGTAGTTGTGAAAAGTGGTTGTCAGCGAGTCGAAAACAGTAAAAGAATTATGAAAACAATTCGATCTCAAATTGCCGATCCTTTTTTAACCACAGTCCGTGCTCCACAAAGATTAAGATTTCCTCTCGAGAGCATTTGAAACAATAATTTCCTCTGATATATACTCTAATTATGATATAATTTTAACATGTTGAAAATTCAGATAGGTACCATTTGGAGAATTAATTACTGCGCTTAACCTGAACTACCTACTACATACAATGTTTGATACTAACTCTATTTATCGAAATCATAAAATAATAGGAAGTAAGATATGTACATATGTCTTTGGATTCAGGATTAAAACCTTAGAATTATTGCGCGAAGTAATTTTAATTTTCTTATATTTACTATAAATTTTTAATTGATTAAATTAACTCTTAACTAAACTATAAATTTTTTGTTAAGCCATCATTTCGGGAACACTATAATCATTTCAGCAACGCGTATAATGCCCCGAAATGACGTTTTTAAATAAAAGCGAGTGTATTATTACTAATAATAATTTATTAGCATAGCCCATCTTGGGTTAGGCCTTTCAAAGTCAATGAATAGAGGATTCTAATAATTATTTTTATTTTTTAATGATTTTAAATATTTAAATGTATCCTCAGAATAATGCTGTATTAATGTACACTGTTTAAATATTGATTCTAAAGGTATTTACCAATCAAATTTCAATTACTTTAGTTTTAATATTTCATTGTTAATGAAAGTTAAAAATATAATATCATTTCAGAAAACAATGAGTACCTAATGCTTAAAAGAACGTAGAGCGTGTTTAAAATCATTCAATAAAATAATTTAAACTAATTAATAAAAGTCGTTCGTAGTATTTATTTTTAATAATAAAGAATTATTTGATCAACACAAAGGCCTCCAAAACAAATTTCCAAGTCGATGGTTTGTAATCATTAATGTACAATATAAAACACTTTACTAGAAAGGCCCGATGTTTTTCTTCCCAAGTGTATATTTCATTAGCTACAAATGAAAAAAATTTAAAAAATAAATGTTCTTTGAGCATTACTCGATTATCTTTTATATTATTGCTTTTCTCTTGAAAGTTGGTATAATCATTAAGAGAAAAATATAGATACATACAAATATAATTTTAAAAAACTCTCTAATTTGAAGTACGCTTTTATATAATAATACTAGAATTTGTGGATTAAAGTTGTCCTGATTTTTATTAATATTTATTATTCAAGTCCCGACATTTTTTAAGAGAACTTTTGCAAAGCAATAAACCTAAATTTTCCCTTTCAGAAATTAACAACCGAAAAAGCCGCTAAATTCCAAATGGTATAAAACCTGAGCACCGATGAAGGTAAACAAGCGAAACAAGTCGTTGAATTTTAAGGAGCCCTTAAACAAGACATCCGCGTTCGTCGGTGAATGCAGCTCGTTGATATTCATTGTTCATTATCCTGTTCATGTTCCTGAAGGGCCTTTTCGGCAGCGCCACAAAAGCGAAATTTTCGGTAAATGCGAGAATTTAGATGACCAATTTCGTCGGAGCAGTTGAAAATTCCGTCCGCACCCAACTCGAAACAACACGTCTACCGTGCTGCGGGAAAAAGGACAATATTTGCGAACGTTGGGAATATTCCAAAATTTTCTTGCTCCCACACTGCCGTCGCTCTAGAGTCCTGGGGGACATTCATAGAAACATGGATATGCTGAGCTCGTTATGCGGCGTTTCATTCCGAAAGGCGCGACTGAGTTGATCAAGCACTTTGCGGTGGAATAATATTTTCAGCTCCAAATGAATGGACCAATGGATTTTCATTAATGCCCCCCGGCAGGAGGGTCGCTCGAAATAACCCCGGCGTTCTATCTGACCCCTCTTTGAAAAAGTGCCCCATGACAGCGAATGAGCACCGAAAAATAAACCAACTCTCTCGGTCCATCGATCAAAGACGTATTTGCAATATTTCCTGAAATTCACGTTGTTTAAATTCACGTCCTTATTGATTTAATACAGGAGCTACTAGCCTCACCAGAGCCCTCCCTCTAGTTCATAGTCAGAAAAACGTCTAAAAGATTGCGGTACACATTTGATGGAGATATTCCGGCCAATCCTTTAATCTATCACCTTTCTGAAAGATAAATGCCTTTTAAGGCTTGACCCTAAAGGTTGCGAACGTGTTTGGGAATAGGGCCGATGGGGTGGATCCTCACATTGAGCTAAATTTGAAACAGCACTTCTTTGGGTTCCTCCAATGACTATATATGTACGTTTCACCGGAACTTCTCAAGGCATAGTCAGCTCCAGGACGAGATAAATAAATTTTAGGATTTACAGCCGATGTACGGCCTGCGGAAGGGGAGCCATTAGATCAGATGATTTTATTAGTTCTAAGCTACTACAGCTCCTTTACAGCTTCCTTTTCCGAGGGATGAGAAGGCATAGAAAGATGGCTTCTTCTGGAAATCGAGCTATATTTAGGGTCGGCGGTGTAGAATCAAATGTGATTGCTTTAGTTCTTTTTCTGATTAATTAGCTAATTAACTTTTTGTTTCTTGTAGAAATTATAGGATAATTAGTTTTGTGATAAACTTTGTTTTTTACTTAGTCTTTATGATAGTACTTGTTTTGTAATGCACTTTTTATATTATCACTATTTCAAATATGATATCAAATTTTAATAATTTGAAGTGGCAAATTTTATAACAATCTAATAATTTAAATATTGAAATTTATTTATTTTAAGTAAAGAAATAATAAGATATCCTTTAAAATATGGTATATTTAGATCGAATATAAATATACATATGTATATTCATTTTTTATGTTAAAAATGGGATATACTTACAACTAATATAAGATGTTTCAAAATATAATGTGTAAAGTAAAAATACTACGAATTAGAATAGCTATGTAAAATAAAAAATAGTAATTTTTTTGCTAAATGTTGGGCGACGTCTTAATCAAGGTAATCAGAGATGTTGATTTTATTCTTTTAGTTATATTTACATACCTATATTTTACATGTAATACGTAGGTACATATTGTTCATTAATGAATTATGTTTATTGAGGTGTCCCAAACATATCGACTATTTTTTTTATCTTATCCCATAATATTTGTTGTAATTAATTAAACGTATCTCAATTCACTATGTATTTTTTTAAGTATGTAAATTTCCAACATCAACATCAATATTTTCAACTAATACTTAGAAGTTGAATGTAATATTTAAATTTGAATTATTAGGTTAAAACTGAAAGTATTAGTTAACAATTTGGTATAATTAAATTAAAAATTAAAAATGTTTCCACTCGATTTCTATAAAAAATTCTATACGAGCTCGAGTCCTGCAAATAAGGAAAGCTTTACTTTACTTCAATTTGTCATTTCGTTAATTTCGAAGATTCTTGAAGAATTTTTTAGAATGAAAAGGTTGAAATGTCATTAATTTAAGGTAGGTATTTATACAATTTACAACGAAATTTTGTGGGAATATGCAAAAAATTGAGGTGGCAAAATGTAAATTTTCGAAATTTCTTTGAATTTCGTGAAGTGAACAAATATCTACATACAGAATTTGCTCTTAAGCTACCTTTAAAAGTTGAGCAATTGAGTTATTATTTTAAGATAATTAGTTTCTTAATATATATGAACTTTTCATGGGGTAAGACTAAAAAAAATTGATATTTCGGGCTACCTTAATATGCATATGGTTATGACGCTTAATACACAGAAAAGTAAAATAAAACTTATCAATCTTAGGAACGCGGAACTTTATTTTCTAAATGGGAATATCTTCGCATATCGTGGTTTTTATATGCTGTGATATGATTTTAATGATATGTTCATTTTGAATTTTTAAAAAGGTCGTTCCAAAAACCAACAAAAACTATTATATATGCCTCAGTTACAAGGACTGGAATTGGTCTCAGATAAAATATTGCTAAAAACTAAATAAATTCCTCCTACTTAAGTACACTGTCTCCTTTCGTTGGGTTCTACTATATATTCCAGGACAGGACGATCCTAGAGAGTGTGAGTTAAGTAGTTGTACGGGCATTTTTCCAATTATTTCCTTCCTTCTCTGTTCAGTACACGAGGTACAGCCCTATCCCGTGGAGTTCCAGAAAAAGAAAAACGACGATAATTTTCACCCCACTTGCTCAACACTTGCTTTATAACGCCAACTCCTTTCGGGTACACTATAAATATGTCGTCTCAAATTTATGTAATAGTTCCTTTAAAGAGCTCTGACGACTCGCCAAGGTGTTCTTGCTCCTTGTTAATGGTGCTGAAGTAATCACAAATATATTACACCTGCTCCCGACCATAATTTGTCCGCGTCCTTGGGAGCTGCTTCTACTTTTTCGCAAGCGCGTTTCGACGATGGGGCAAATAAGACCTACAAAACAAATTTAGCCTCCTCAAATTTTTTAGTTCATGAATTAATTTCTGTAATGAGTTGAATTTATTTCGACGAGTACACTTGTCCCGTCGTCCACTTTGCTCCTATGACCGAAAGGAGAGCAGGGATGTGCCAGGGACTCTTCGATTTACTCAACATTTATTTAGGCAATAAAGTCCTGAACAAATAATACCTACAGCCAGTGATTTGGGGGTTTCTTTGTTGTGCAGATTTTAAGGAGTTCGGCTATTGCTTTTCGGGAAGGACAATTTACTCCTAGCAATGTCCCTTGAACTCAATACTCACATTAGCAGGGCGGCTGGTTTTATTTATTTATTTATTTATTTTTTTTTAAATTCGAGAACATGAAAAGGGTTAACCGAAAGCCATCAGGTATTCATTTTGCAAGTTAGCAAGTACAATTTCTATGCGGAGTTTCTTGGCCCTTTTAGATTGCTTTTTACGGCAGCCTTGGGGAATAGGTACCTATACATATTTTTGGAGTAGTATACTTATCTTGTTTTGTGAGATAAGTATCTATAAGCGGTTCGGTTGTTGATTTAGCTGTCTCGAAATATTCTCTCTAAATTTCTTGAAAGAATTCTGAACAAGATACTTATCTGCTTAATAAGTACATGCCTTTCAACCAGACGAGATACGCCTGCTGGCTTTTGAAGTTCAATGAACGTACTTCATGAATTTATGAATAAGCAATTTTCCACAATTATTGTGGTTATAATTTTCATGGCAAATTTCAATTTAGGTCCTTTAGGACTTATACTGTACAGCAATGAAAAAACAAAAACATATATGTACATGTTGACTCAGAAAGACGTCTTCCACCATGTAGAAATTGATTCTATGAATTGTCTTGAGCAACGTCTGTTCCGAACACATTTTCCCCCACCCCCAACATCGCTCCGTCATTTTCTTTTTGTTTTTTAGTCTAAGTTGCTTTCTAAGTGCACATACTTAAATCGCCTTATACATATGTACATACATAATATAATCGGAATTTTTTTTCTTTGTATTATTTAAGTCTTCTTTCATAATCCAAAACATAATTGGTGTTCTATTGCGGATTGGAGAAAAGATTGCCCAATGGTGAAGTCGAATATCCCACTATCAAATGACACAATAGAAATGTGCATCACTTTTAAAACATTTTTATTTTAACAACTTTAATTAATATGACTCCAGTTACACTGAAACAACAAAACATGACTCTTTGGAAAGCTTGTTATATGTACTTTTGAAAATTTCTGTTTTCTAGGGGATTGATAAACCAATAAAAGTCATTGTATGCTTTAATCCTATTTTTTTTAAAAAAATTTACGAAAAGAACGAAACAATGAGATTTTAATAAGTGAAGTGATCGTTATAACTGAAGTAGAATTAGAAAGTTAAAATAGTTTTCTTTGAGATGCTCTTACTCAATAATGTAAAAAAAAAGATATTGTTTTAATTTTTCAAGCATACCAAAAACGATTTTGCAGTTTAGTAACGTAGTAGTGATACGTATCATATAATAATTTCTAGATAAGAATTTAAGCTCATTTGAGTCATGTAATGAGCTTTTTTCACGTTATATTTATGTTTCACAATTTTCAAAAATGCCCAAAATATGAGTGTTTTTTACTTTATTTTTTCCAAAAATGTGATGGGATGAAGCATTTTTGTTTGTGAATTCCTAGTCTAACTATGTAAACATTTTATAGAAATTATATCACTTGTTATATTTACTACTAAATTTTATTAATTAGTTAATTGCAATTAATGTAATTGACATATTTCAGTGTACATTAACTTCATAATGTATTAAAGTAACGAGTTTTTCTATATATTTTGTTATGTCATTTATATGAGTAGAGCAACTATCACAAATGCTTTGTACGTACATATACTCCGCGACAACTGGATAGCACACCCCTTCAAAAACACGATTTAGAGGTATTTTTGTATAGAAGGGCTTACAATTTTTTGCACGTAGGCATTCCCTCCGTTGTTTAAAGGTAATTAAGAATTTTCTACCTCTTCAACCCCACTCATATTCTGGAAATTCCCTATTACCTGAAATTACTGAAATTAGAGTGCGACAAGTGGATAGCACAGAGGAAAGAATTTTAAAAGTAAACACAAATTATTTACGGAAAATAATATTATTTTATTTTGATAATGTGTGTGGCCACCCTTCTTTTCAATTACGTCTAACATTCTTGATCTTAATGATTTAAATACCTTTTTAACATATTTTTTGGCATCGTTTCCCACGCAGCATTTATGGCATCCTTGAGCTGCTCGGCATTGGCATACTGGAGTCTTCCTTGGTACACTATACATGAAATATGCCCCAACGGGTTCTCAATTATGTTTAGATCAGGGGAAATCGCTGGCCAGTCAAGCGTTTGGACTTCGTTGGGCTCGAAGAATATTTTAACTTTTCGAGCCGCCTGAATTACGGTGTTGTCCTATTGAAAAATGTAGTTGTTCCCAACCGGTTGTTGGTGAAATGGATGATCTCTTACTCTTCGTCTACGAGTTTGATGTAATCATCGCTGTTCATACGGCCACTCACAAAACGAATATTCGTCCGTTGACGATACCTAATGCCTCCTCAGACCATAACGCCGACTCCGCCTTGCTGTCGCCGTGTTGAAAATAATTCGTCCTTTCTTAGGTCATGAAAATAGTGTCGGAAGCCGTCAGGACCATCAAGGCAGAACCCCTTTTCATCAGAAAAGATGACCTTTCCAGCGTTAGTCGAGCTTCACGATAACGTTGTTGAAGACGAGGTTTTCTCTTCAGCCTTTTCCTCTGAAGAATGTGCTGCTTCTACTAAAAGGCGTTGGCAGGTCCTCCGCTTCTTTTGCACGTTTGTAATTCCAGCTGTTGTCGCAATTTCCCTTATTTTTGACGCTGAATTCGCCGATTCTCGTAACAACATCCTCTTATGTCTAACAGAAAAACCATATTTTTTGCAGGGTTTGTACCTCCGCCCGTAATTTTCGCGGTCAGCCAAATAATTTTGAACAACTCTATGGTTCCGGCCTAAGTATTTCGCTATTAGGCTTATCGAACACTCGTCACCGCGCATTCATCCAATGCACTGAATTTCGGTAATGTTTAAACATTTTCCGCGTCCCATTTTCCAAATTTTTTTTTTTTTATTTTATTAATTGTCTCTTAATGCACTCCGTTAATGATTTCACTACAAATTGCAACTTAGGATTATGCCGGATCCAAAAAACGGGGGGTTTTTATAGCTTGTGCTATCCACTTGTCGCACTCTAATTTGAAGTACTAATTGGGAATTCTCAGAATGTGAGCGGGGTAGGAGAGGTAGAAAATTCCTAATTAACTTTAATCAACGGATGGAATGCCTACCTGCAAAAACTTGTATGCCCTTCTATACAAAAATACCTCTAAACCTTGTTTTTGAAGGGGTGTGCTATCCAGTTGTCGCGGAGTGTATGCATAATTTATATTTAAAAATACATACATTTAGGTATATTATGTACTTATTGCTTGGAAATTGTTTAATGTTTTTAAAGTTTATCAGATACATATGCCCGTTTAAAATTGAGTTTTCTTCATATTCCTGGATATTTCTCATAATGTGAAAAAAGAAATGAAATTACAAATCTCAGAAATTTTGTCTGGCCAGAGAAAAAAGTGTTAAACGACTCCGCCCAGCATATGAAACGCGTGCCACCTGGCCTTTTTGTGCAAGAATTTCGTTTCGCTACATGACGATGAGAATTTTTCTGCATAATTCAGGTGGGGTCGTAAAACTCACGAGAAAACTCGTATCTCCTCATTCTTTATTATGTCGCTGCTAAAAAATTATCTTGCGATCCAAGACAAGTGCAGGAGGACAGGAGGTCCCCGCGCCGCGGAGGTAATTTGGAGCAGTAAACAGGAAACTGCTCTCTTCCAGCCAGGAGCCGTGCTTATTCCCGCCGTACATTGCATTGGACCTTTTTTTTCCGAGGACGACATTTCCATGTTTATTGCCGTGCACCGCTGCTTCCCTTGGAGCTCAGACGACGTTCGCATGAACTGTGCTCCTCGGGAAATTGAGACCAATGTCGGAGGACTGCTTAAAGAAGCGCCGTCTCTGCCAGCGTTATTACCTCTGAGCCCAAATAAAATCATAAACCCGCGATATTGAGCACAACTTCGTTTATGGGCGACTTTAAATTTAAGAGCAGTCGGGTAATCGAACGTAAATTGACAACTTTGTTGATTTACGACATTGCGACTTTCATTGAGGTTGGTAAGAAATATCCCCCGCCTGCACTGGGATCTATTGATTCCGGTCTTCGGCCAGGACAAATTCACTTAAAACGCGACGAACGTCGGTAGGCCAGTTAACTTTCTTCAAATATTATTTTCGCTTTATCTGATATGTTCTCTCCGGAAGAGTCCCACTCGCTCGGATTTATGTAATTTCGCGAACACGACAACATCGGCCAGCGACACAGCCATGCTACAACGATGTTGACAATAAAACTTGGCAATGAAAGTAGAAAACAGCCACCCACAAGTGGGCTGAAATATTTACCTCTGGGCCTCAAATAAATTTTTATCCTGGTCGGGAAGCATTATCATCTCCCTGACCGGCTGCTGCTGAATCGAGCCGTCCTCCATAAAGGGCCAATTCGATTTTATGCGATGCTTTTGTCTACCGAACATTTGAGCCCTTTCCATGATCCTTCGGGGGCCCTCCCTCTGCTCTTCCTGGGACGACGACATTTCTTTCGCAGTTGATTTTTAGATTCCGTTTATTGTTAGACCGCAAGTCGGATGTTGTCCTCTCCGCTGGCAGCCATTCCTATCCTCAAATTTCCTTTTCCCAATTTAAGTGTTTCCACTAAAATGGATGAGGGAGTAGTTTGGTGAAATTTATTCTGGGAAACGTGCCCATAAAGCGTCACACTAAACCTAAAGTTTTTATTGAAAATCAGTTTTAGGTGCTGGGAAGGGAAAACTTTGAAATAGCGGCCGTTGAACGAAAATTGGATTTAGTTACAAAAGTTAGAAAGTTACGAGTAAACTATTTACGGAAAGGTATAATAAGTAGAGAACGTAGGTAAGTAGGTAAGTAACTATGAAAAAAGACGAAGATGAGGTGTTCAACCAACCCTCGCCAAAATACTTTAAGTTCATGTTTCATAATTACAAAATCGCAATAGAAAAATTAATTAATCTTCAAGAAGACATTGTCTACGTATAATTCATGGCCAATTTTCACCTTTAATTTTTCCATTCTTTTAAAAAGTTAAGTTGCCAGTTTTGTTACATTCTTGCTTGTGAGCTTGTTTATTATTTTTGCTATCATTATCGTTATAATAATATGTTGCATGCTTCCTTTCCTTTCATCACAAAATATATATGCAATATAAATAAAACCTGTCGCCCTTAATGAAAGTTAGTCACTATCGATAGAATAGTTAGAAAGACACGTAGATTACATTGCTAAGATTCTGTGGAAGCTTATTTATAAACGATACATCATTGATATAACTAAACAATAATGGTCCCAGATGGCTAGTCTGTGGTACGCTAGATGTCGATACTACAAAGATGAGAAAACATCCACCTAAACAAGGTGGGAGTAAAATCCTATTAGCACCAGCTCAGTTCACGCAATTTTGAAATTAACTATTAGGAAGCAGTAATTAGAAGATATTCATATACAAAGTCGTAAATTAACAGATATGTAGTAGATGATGATACAAATTCCTGGCTTAGGCATGGTATTTTTTTTCTAGTATTTTTCGAATTTTTCAAAAATTCTCTCAATGACTTATTTTAAAAGACTTTTGGTTAATACGCAAAAAATCAATATGTGCATGAATAATTGGTTGAGGAGCTTAGAAGTTACGGCGAAACAGGTAGAAAAACAACTACAGTTGAAGGATAACTACTAATTATTAAATATTTATAATACAAATTTACATAAATAAAGGAATGTCCGTAAAGCAAAAGTCCTAAAATTTACTGATTGTATTTGTAGTCATCAGGGACCCTATATAATAGGTTGTGTGATTTCTTCAATACGTCTTATTAAAAATTAAGGAGGAACGCAATTATGATGGGTCAAAATATTCTGAATTTTTAGGAATTTTTTTCACATGTAGGTATACCTAATTATTTGGTAAAGGATATTTTATTAAGTATACATATTTATATTCAACTTGTTCAATACTATTTTTTATTGCAATGTAAATGTTTCATTTTTAATACCTTTGTTTTTTATTCAGGTGGTAATTATCAAAATTTTAAAAATCGGCTGTGCACAACCATAGTGGCTATGATTTAAATTCAAATCGGTTCATTAGTCTTCGAGTATTCGCTAAGACAAGGTAAAAAATCGTTTACAGAAAAACGAGTTTAAAGTTTTAGTTGCACTTTTCTTTATATAAAATAAAATTTCAATTCGAATTGATATTTACATTGAACTATCTATGCCCGAGCGATATGAAGGTTTTTCGACGTCTCCAGTGTCGTCCTTGTCCGTTTTTGATTTTTTCTGAACCATATTCGCGCGGTTATCAGCGCTTTTTACCCGCTTATTAAATTCTTTTATTTAACTTACACTACGTGTCGTCGTGTCGTCAAATCTTGCAATGCAAAATTTTTATACTTAGACTTTATTAATCTTAATGAAAATTGGAACACATGTTCAGCTCCGGTGACAATACAAGTTAGTGGTGTAAATTCTTTTTTTTTTTATATAATAGTATATATAATAATTAATTTAAAAGACTAAAAAGGAAAAAAGAAAAAAAATATAAAAAAAATTTTTTTAAAAAAATTCTCTTATATGTAGGTAGGTACTATTACCGTCTAGAATTTTCAAAAAATTGATTTTTTTTTTTTTACATTTTTAGATTCCTTATACCTTCAATAATAACTCTCAAAAATATTATACATAAATTCGGCGCCGATCCCGAGATATAACGACTCTATTGAAGCGCGCTCTCGGCTCCTAAATTTAAAGTATAATCAAATATTGTCTGATCGGTCAATATGACAAAGTGATAAAAATGCGTCATTCTTTTATTTAACTGTTTAAGATGAGTAGGAATTTTATTTTGTTGTCATAGTGTTTACATATTTTATTAATTTTATTTGGTTAATATTTTTTATTTTTTACTTTTTAGTTAGTTAAATAAAAGAATTTTTTTAAAAATTTTTTTTTCTTCTTCGACTTTAATAAACTCAAGGCAAAGCTAACTTGATTTTTTAATAAAAAATCACCACATTACTGGAAATTGTGACAGTGGCGACACGCCACATGGACATATACTTTAAAGAAATTCAATTCTTTGGACACGTCAGAGCACAGTGGCGTTCCATCTTAATTCACTATTTCTAATTCACCAATTATAATAATAATGGGAGGCAGCAGTTCTACATATGTATATGCGAATAAAATTATCACTCCGAATAATTATTATATCCTGAATACTGTGTCCCAATTTCTGGTAGCACAGATAATTAGCCAATGTGAGAGTCAATTACCAAAGGATAAGTACTGTGAGTTTGATTCAGGCGTCGCTCGTATTTTGGCAGGCACATCCACCTAATTCGCTACTTTTGCTATTGGTTCTAATTTTATCATCTCATGCATACTGATCAAAATAAATCATCCTTTAAACCCCAATTGACATCGCCTGAGAGGCCTCTGTCCTCTGCCCCGATGGTGTTTTATTCGAAACCTCAAAGCCCGGCTGGAGGCGCTTACAGCGCACATATTCTCCGCTGGACGAGTCTGGGACGGGGGCTCCGGGAGGCTCCGAGGGGCTCCAAGGGGTTTCGGGTCCACTAATGTAGCCAACGCACGCACGACCATAATTGAATTAAACTTCTATCCAGCACGTATCCCGGGCCGAACGGGAACGTTTAATGTGCGAGCAAATATTAATTCCACATAGCTCGGGATCATTCATAGCTCTCGTCGGCTTTAATTCCATCGCAGCCGGGATGCGGGAGCGCCCCGGCTTGCGGGAAGGACCTAGTGAACTTAATTAAAGGGTTCTGACCTTGCTCGGCACGACGGCGACGTCGGTTGGTTGAGGGCTTCCCGAGTCCGGGTGTCCTTGGGAGTGCTTCCTCGGACAGCCGTATGTAAATTGGGATCGCCCCTTAGGCATTTGGGAGAATTGGCGTGAAAATAAATGCGCAAGGATTCTCGGAATGGTCCTGTAGATTTTCTTCGCATTAATACAACCGATTGGGGACGGGATTAAAAGTGCCAGATTCCCCCACGGCTAGGGATCAGCCGGAATCAGTGGTTTTAGGGATCTTGTACTTATGGGGAGTAGAGTGGAATTTCAGGCCGAAGCCCTGTCACTAGCAGCCCGCAGCATGCTTCTGTCGCGTGATTACTATTAGCGTCATATTGTAATGGCTTTTATTAAGTCTCTAGTGATTAATGAAATTAAGTCCATTTTTCACGTTCATCCCAATTCAGCCTAAATCGGCTCGTACATCATCCACCGATTCGCTTTGTGGCGGATCCACCATCTGAACGATTTCATAAATTAAAAAGTGCCCTCCGACTGCCTGTGCCTCCGGCTAGAATTTATTTAAATATCTCAAAGGAGTGAAGTGCCTGCTTTTGTTAAACGATGGCCGATGGGAATAACGTCTAAAGTTTCAGTCTTATTCCAAATTCGCCGACGCACATGTCACAACATTTCGGTGATGAATCGCTTTCGGAGGGCATCCATCAATCATCTTCGCAGTGCCCGCAAGGAATCCGACCTAGATCTCATGAATAATTCAGATAAAATAAGTATTTCTCAGTGGAAGGTTCGAAGTATGAAATCTCCGACCGTTTTCCTATCGCTTCCTTATTGCGGGCTATTTATTAAAACATTCCTTCAATTGTCTCGTTTGATGGAGAGAGAATTGCGTTCCTTATTAGCTATGCACCATTTTATTTCTATTTAGCTTTTCAAACCACGGTAGGAGTTAAAGACGGATATCTCGATTTTTAAATTTTTTATTCTTTAACCAATCTTCCTAAAAGTTACGAACATTTTAATTATTTACCCAATTAAAATATCTGTAGCAAACGTAAAAACAACGACAAATTCTTCCCAGACATAATCTCTAAAGATTTTAAAATATAAAATACATATATCTTAAAACGTATGCAGATTCGAGCTAGTAATATACATACATATGTATGTATCTATATATGTATAGTGAATAAAGAATTAACATTCCTTTTCGTTTGTACAGATAATATTCTTATTTTTTAAGTCTGAAATGTAGTGTATATTTTCGGATATAAATACACAGAAACAAGAAACACATGACGTTGATTTAGAAACTTTAAAGAATTTGTAACATGTACAATAAATTTTATATGCTTAAATTACATTTGAATATTAACATAAATGCAAACAAAAAGTTTACTTTCGTATCGTTAAATCAGTTCAATTCTTTCAAGAAAACTTTTTAGAAAAACTGCTATTAATCTTTCATAAATTAATTTAATTTGGAACTTCTTCAGACGTAGACAAAACAAATTAACCAATTAATCCGATCATTCTTTGTTAGATTGTTGGCTCGTCATAAAAAACATCGATTTAGCAATCAAACCTAATTATTTTTTAATACTTCTTAATTCCTTAATTTATTAATTATTTCTTAATATTTCATTCTGAATTTTACTGAATTGTTACTACAAACATATCTCTAAAATATTGTCATCTTACATTAAAATGTAAGAGTCCTGTGAAATATTAAAAATTCAATTAAAATAAAAATATTCAAAACGTTGCAAACATGGACAATCTCTTTGTTCTTACTTATTTCCATAAAAGTAGATTTTAGAAAAGCATTGGCAATCTTAGATAAGTTTTAAGACGCCAGAATCCTGGGTTACGTGGGGATGGCCTGTCATGAATGTATGGAGTTCCATCCCATAAATAATTTTAAGTATAGTTTTCCATATCTTCCATACCGGTAGTACCGCTTATACCTATCATACCTATCATACTCTAGTATTATTTTAGTAAACATATTTCATTTAGACATAGACTTTTTAAGGTTTAGTCAATGTGCCAAAATGAGAATCACTGAAAAAATATTTATACCCATATAGAAAAAGGTAGGAAATAAAGAAATAAAGCTATAGGAAGAACGAAAAAAATATTCTCGCCACTTTCGAAACTTCATTTCGGTTGGAGATTCTCTTCAAAAATAATGTCACTCACTAGTTTCTAGGCTTCGGAAACTTTAGCTACAACAACAGATTCAACTTCGATTCGCCACCTGGTGTCGATCATGTTCCAACACTTTTCTAAGAAGTGTCTAGGGCGCGACGGAGCCTGCCAAGAATAATTTATTTTTTTTCCTAGAGACGCATCAATTCGGGCAATGTGCCCCTCATCCGTATCCGGGCTTCTCCCTGGAGAGAACGTGGACCCATTTGTTCCGGCAAGTGGGCAAGTAGGTGGGCTGCAGTTTTATGGTGTAAATCTTGCACAACTTTTTACTGCTTTTCACATCCACGTGACATGGACCAAATCTAACATCCACTTTTGATAGCCGAAAAGAAAAACTTTGTTAGGGGTAGAAAACGATGAAAACTTTTCATTTGTGTCTGCAGAGCAATTCAAAGAAAATGGTCTGGACGTGGGCGGGCAGCACTTGAGAACAACCACCTCCCTGAAACTTTTATTTATTTCTTAAAAGCTCAGTGACAAAATTTCTAAAAGTTTCTTCGGGATGAAAAGAATGGCGATATCCTGAATAGACTAAGGAAACCTTGATCCGCATTACCGAAAAGGTATTGATTGCCTGAAATCCACTTTCAAAATTCGCCTAAAGATCGACCAGCTCGTTGCAGCTGCTGCAGGGATTGAAAGACTCAAGGATGCTTCTTTTGTACATCGCTTCACTACTCTTGAGGTCTGTGATGAGATGCAGCCAACTAAGGATTGCACGGCAGAGAGGAATGAAAATTATTTAAAGATAAAGCTATAATAGAACCGAAATGGTGCAATTTAAGGGAGTTAATAAAATTTTTAAAACAAAAAATTTAAATAACTTTTAGTTCTCTCAATTCATTACCTAAAACTTGAAATTTTTTAACTTTTATTATATCAGCGTTTAAAAGGATGCGAAAAGGAATTGGCCCTTCTTATATTTGCTAACAAATATTAAATTAATTTCCAAAGTAAGACGAGTCTTTCAGATAAATAAATAAAAACAAAATGAAAGGTGCGTCGAGCCCCACCCCCCTTTTCACGGATCCGAATGCAAACTATGCAAGAATTATGTGCTAAATATGTGCTAATTATGTACCGAAAAAAAATTTTTTGTGCTCCAAAATTAAGTGCTTTTTTTAAACACTCAAAGTGGGGGGTGTAGCTCGACGACGAGTTACACCCCCCCTCAAATTGTGAGCAAAAACATGTTTTTTTCTTCAAACTAGAATTATGTGCTTTTTATGTGCTTCAAGAATGTGCAACAAAGAAGTTTGTAAAGTTAACTGCAAAAAAGATAGTCGAGATTTTCAAAAAGTGTGAATCCGATAAATTACGCGGCATGCACTAAATTCAATCAAAACGCGTAACCAAATTCTTTTCTCAGCAGCACATAATTCCTTCGTCGTCTTCAGTCGAATAATTTATTGCCAATTCATAAAAAACGCGATTTCGAGCTGCACCCCCCCACGAAAAATATGAAAAATATTTCAAGTCCAAAAAAATGCAGCACGAAATTCGTTCCTTGGCTTAATCGAGAGCACATAATTATTTGTTTATAAAAAACCCACTTTCGAGCTAGACTCCCTCAGAAAGTATAATAAATGCTCCAAGTCGAGTCTAGTGAGAGCACGAAATTTGTTTTTGGGCTTAATCGACACCCTTTCATCTGCGAGCACAAAAATAATTGTGTAATACAAAAGCAATATCTTGCTGCACCACCGTTCACCTCCCCCGCCCTCAAATTTTGAAAATTCGGATGTAATGGGCGCGTGCAAATTTATGAATAACGGGACTAGCACGTAATTTTCGGCACTTGCGACCTCATCTTAATGTTCCTTTAATATTATACAACCTTAATATTATAAATATTTGTAGCGAGGCTCGAAAAGATTAATCATGTAAAGACTTGTTGTCTTCCTGTGGCTGTGAGTTAGTCGCATTTGCCTGAGAAGTGATTACCCGTGACTGAAGAATGTGTGGATGTGCTAGTGGATTAGGGAAAGATTTTTAACCGGCAAGTATATATTAGATTATGGAAATGCATGAATCCTCAAGTCCCCCTTTAAAAGATCCTCGACCAGATCGTCACCCTTTGTGCCGAACAGCACATTTGTTTACATTGAGCTTTTCGGAAAGGTGCGATATCTTTTATTACCCTTTGTCTTCAGAGATCCCTGCATACGCAGTGCACGGATATCTTCTAATTACTCTTTGTCTCGTGAGCAATCGCAACATAAAAATTATAAGCAACACCTGATTCGGCGCGGTGTTTATACATTTGATTAATAATGATTTTCAAAATTTGAAGGGGAGGCAGCACGATATCTCTATTGTATTAAACAATTATTTTTGTGCTCAAGAATGAAAGGCATAGAAATTATGTGCTCTTTATGTGCTTGTGCTTTCGATTAAGCCCAAAAACGAATTTTGTGCTCCAATTCCACCCAGTTTGGAGCATTTTCAAAGTTTTAGGAGGGGTAGCTCAAAATCGCTTTTTTATTAACAAATAATTATGTGCTCTTTATGTGCTCTTGATTGAGCCAAAAAACGATTTTCGTGCTGTAATCCCATCCGACTTGGAGCTTTGTAAATAATTTTTGAGGGGGGTCTAGCTCGACATCGCGTTTTTTATAAATAAACAATTTTATACTTATAAAATCAATGCACAGTAATTACGTGCTAATTATGTGCTCTTGATTAAGCCAGGGAACGAATTTCGTGCTGCATTTTTTTGGACTTGAAATATTTTTCATAATTTTGGTGGGGGGTGCAGCTCGAAATCGCGTTTTGTATGAATTGGCAATAAATTATTCGACTGAAGGCGACGAAGGAATTATGTGCTGCTGAGAAAAAAATTTGGTTACGCGTTTTGATTGAATTTAGTGCATGCTGAGTAATTTATCGGATTCACACTTTTTGAAAATCTCGGCTATCTTTTTTGCAGTTAACTTTACAAACTTCTTTGTTGCACATTCTTGAAGCACATAAAAAGCACGTAATTCTAGTTTGAAGAAAAAAACATATTTTTGCTCACAATTTGAGGGGGGGTGTAACTCGTCGTCCAGCTACACCCCCCACTTTGAGTGTTTAAAAAAAGCACTTAATTTTGGAGCACAAAAAATTTTTTTTCGGTACATAATTAGCACATATTTAGCACATAATTCTCGCATAGTTTGCATTCGGATCCGTGAAAAGGGGGGTGGGGCTCGACGCACCTCAAAATGAAGCAGAAGAAGAAATTGCTCTAGTCTGCCATAAAGTGTTTTTTTATTATAGTTTACAGAAATTTCTTATTATTTTGCAGATATAATTTGAAACGAGGTTGAGTACTTCTCTAATTACCATATTTAGGACTTAGAGTTCTTGTTTTATAAATCTTGATAATTGTGTTAGTCGTAACAAAAATAATAATTTGGCATATTGTAATTCCAATAATGGGTTCTTATATGTGGCTAGTGAATTGTTTTGTAATAAATAAAAATAAAGGTTTATCACTGTTTTGAAAAGGTGTAAAAAACTTGATTACCTATGTATATCATAAAACTAAATATAAAAATATAAAATTTTACTCTTGATACAATATACCTACAATAGAACAGTTTGTAAAATAATATTATCTTATTTTGTTTATTTAACGAAATCAGGTTCAATTACATCTAATACTTTTCTATATCTTTTAAAGACATTATAAAAATCTTCGGTATTAAACCAATGGGTTGAATATTTTCATTTCGTTATTTAATCGATTTAGAACTTTTCCGACCAATAGTTTTGGAGATAACGAAATGTAAACTTTTAGTGGAGAAATTTAACTTAATTATTTTCAAAAACTTAAGTTTTGGGAAAATATTTTGCTTCTATGTATGTATGTCTAAACTGGGATCCCAAATCAGCTTTAAATATTTGCAATGAAAACGAACTTTTAAATGAGGGATAGTTGATTACGAATTCCCTTGAAAATTGTATTTAAAGAAAAGTTATGTGGTCGGAGTGGCCACATTTAGTAGTCTCTTGCTACCACATTAAAATATTTATTTTTGTTATGTTTTATATGATATCCATTTATTTAATTGGTTTAAGTATTTTGATTCTCAAAATTATTTTTAATATCATTTAATTTTGTATTAAGTAAACTCACATAAAAAAGATTGCTTTCGCGAGAAAAACAGTACACCAACTAAAACAAAAATTCATTTCGACTAAGTTACTTGATTCCTTTTCTTTTTCCAAGCGTATTTGATTTGATTGTAGAGTAGGTAAGCAGGTAGATGATACGCCGCCACAGTTACAAAGTTTTTAAAGCCTAAGCATTTGTATTCCCATATTCTCATACAATATAAAATATAGTGGCAAAACAAAAACAGCTCTTATACCGCCCAAGCATCTATAGGATAAAATGTTTCCCTCGAAACATAAAAACTTTTCCCGAACTGCAGTTGTCAAGTGGTGCGATTGAAATTAAACCCAACTCGAGTACATTTGCTGTCCGAGAGACCGCAATTGGAAAAGTTTTCCGGCCAGCAGCACTCATTTTACCCGTCCACGGAAAAGCCAACATTATTTCAATTACCGCCAGATTTTTTCAAAAAACTTTCAGACTGTTTACCCACTGCGGTTTTGCTCTATGCTTCGACTTCGCGGCGGGATGCTCCAAGTATTTTTGAATGGCACTAAGCCAAGACGGAACGATAGAAGCACTTTGTTAGAACCTTAAAAGTTGGTAGTGCACACCTGTTCAGATAGGCTTTTCTGTTTTCCTGTCTACCTGGGAGGTGCTCCTTTACTTATTTTATCGGTGCACACGTCCCTAAAGAAGATATATAGCGCGCTATCGGAAGGAGCACGTGCAGAAGAACCCACGCTTTTTAATGGGAGGATGGGCCGCAGGAGTGGTGGAAAAAACCAATTTATCTAATTAATTGTCTTAAACAGATGTTTTCATTCGAATTGTGAAAAGACCGAAAGAGGAGTAATTAATATTCATGGAGAAAACTCGAAAAGCCATACAAAAACAAACGCACCCTGGCAGCCCTGTTGAAAAAAGGATCCGATGGGGGATTTCAACTGCTTTTTTACAATTCAGGTGTCCAGGGCAACTCATTGGACAGTGGCAGTCCGCTCTTGACTTGTTAATTTGCGCTAAAAGGAGACCCCGGTCAATTCATCACCCAGCAGGTCAACTCCTTCCCTGGTGGTTTAAAGCCCAGAAAGAAGGACTATAAGTCTGCGCCGGGGGCGAAGTGGCTATTCTATCATTTTAATTAACTGCGAATTAATCATAAGCTTCGTTGCTATAGCCAGAGACCAGTAATCCGCCGGTCACCGGCGTCTGCTCTCAGAAGATATGTCAGAGGAGAAAATATCATTTCGATGCCAAAGGGTATGCGGGAATGAATTAATTAAACAACGCAAATTACTTTCAGGACAGCGCGGGGTTGGATGAAACAGAAAATGAGTTTTGTCGACTGTTGGGCTGGCTTTTTCCCCACCTCATTCATCCTGGACGTGGTGGATTTTGGTGGAAAAACAATGATTTTTTTTTTTTTCAGACGGAACTTTTGCCGCGAATTTAGTCCATGAGCTTGAATAAAGCCATTAGCAGTGGAACAATTAGTTCTGAACAAAAACAAAATATTCATCTTCACGCCATAACGAGAAATTTTGCGTCATTATCGTTACGACACAGTGCGAGAGCGCAACATACCTTAATCAGTAAATTGAAGATTTCTCTAGCGCAATCAGTTTCCTTGAGAACGTAATTATTTATTAAGTATGATTAACATCGGCCTTAATTGCTGGGATGATGCTATAAATCGTTGCTATCACCTTATGCAATTCGCGTCCGTTCCAAGCTCTATTAAGCAGATGCGACAAGACAGAACCGAGTTAATGAGTGGAAATAAATCCTCTAAAATCCCTCGAAAGGAGCTGAGCATCTCGTTTCTCATAGGCGCGCAAGGTGTACGACTAGCACTTAGGACACAGGGTAATTATGTGCAGAAAGAAGTGTCTTCCAACATATTGAATGAATTCCTTCCGAATCGTTCCCGGCGTCTATAAAGAAGGTGAGCCTGACAAGAAAAGAACGTGTTAGCTACATAACGATTCTTCAGCATGCTTCGTTCGACGCAGACGGAGGACACGTCCGACTTATTAATTAATTATGTGAATATATGTATGTACATATGTATGAGGGTACCTTAAGGTACAAATGCTACAAATATACAAATTCATTTTAATTAAATTTGATAGCTTTTCCCATATTTTATATAGAAGACAAGTTATTCACTCATGAACATTTTTGAAATAGAAATTTTGATTGATATATTTTTGTATATAACTTTAACAAAAGTTTCATGAAAATGCAAAACACTTGACGTAACCTAAAAGATTTAAAAATACCTGTATCCTATAGAGATTCTGACTGTAAGGGGAATATGAAAAGTTCTTATAGCAGTCCAATAGTATAATAATTGGATTTTTCAACCCTTAACACTAGACCATAAGGTTTTGCTACTATAGAGCGTCATTTGTTAAAATGTTTCCATCGTACGCTGATTTTTTGGTCATACTATGAAAAAGTTTGATCAAACCTAATTTCGTAAACCTTTATGTACTCGTTAGTATGGAGATCGCGTACATCGAATTTTTTTTTCAATTAATTCAATTCAATTGAGACTACCCATAAGTTGTAGATACCAAAAACATATTTTTTTATATGTTTTTCTGTCCGTCTGCTTGTCTGATTATAATCGCATAACTTTACAATAACTGAACGCATTTCAATTCAATTTTTTTTTTCTACCAGCTTACATCTTTGGAATTAAACGCTCATATACATTTTATCAGAAAGCTGAGCTGTATAAGAGAAAACAAATAAAAAAATGACTTTCCAAAGCATTTTATTTATTTATTTTAATGATCGTTTACTGATTTTACATTCGATATTCATTATTATCGACGTTTCCAACTTTTGCTCGTATTATTACTGATCTTGGTTTGAATTATCCAAATGGAAAGATAAAATACCTAAAAATGATTTTTAAATACAAATTTTTGTAAACCAACTTTTATATTATATATGTATCACGTACATATGTATATGTAGCTTATGAAGACGTGTATTGGAAAATATGTAAATCATATTACTCTTTTGGGTTAAATAAAACCCAAATTTATTTAAGTGAACAGTGGTGCTCAAACAGGAAGAATTATAATATTTCAGTATCTTTAAATTCGACATTACATTTTTTAGAAGGCCACAAAATAGATTGGCCATGATTAAGGTGAGAATATCTTGTTCCTTCTGAATGTTCATTATCCAAAATTCGTATCTATACTTATATAATTTTCTAATCGAACTTGCGACCTCTGAATGCAACCTCTGAATTTGCGTTCCGCCGATGCTCGAACTAATGAACTACCAAAGTCATAGTTAATAATCCTGAGTTCTGAGTCTTATGAGAAGTACATAATACGTATGCAAGTAAAATTACAATTGTGCACTAGCTTTGCACTTTGCTTTGGAACTTCAAATTTGTGCCTCAAAATGATATGTGGGTCTTAAAATGTATTTTTGTGCCCTGTAGTTGTAAAGTAAAATAAGGTTAAATGGGATTTAGAGGATCATCATATTTTTTTCTGAAGCTAAGAATTAATTCAAGTTGCTCTATATCCTAGCTAGTCTATTAATAAGTGCTAAACGTTTGATGGAGGCTTACCTTGTTCAAACAGCAGCTACTCCGTGCATAACGCCCTGGCCATTTCTAGGGCGGATTTTGAATGAAAGCAGCAATCTGCCCCGCCTCGAGGCCTTTAATTAATCCTTCATTACGAACAAAGCGAAACGCTTATCCCAATGGCGGTGTATTAGCACAGGAAGTTCGGTCTATGGTGGCGGGGGCGACTGGCACAATGTAAGTCATTTGCATATTAAAATTCTCAGCATACCCCGGAAGGAGGTCGGAGCTGTGCCCTCTTCAACTCGACTCCCGCTTCTAGGCAAGTCGAATCACCTGCCCTTAGGAGTGTATTTCGCGTAAATCCTCACATCACGTTGGCTGCCGGATCGCGGATAATTTTTACACTCTATCCGAGGAACAAAGGGCTTCGCCCGGAAACGCGACCAGCCTCTGATATGCCGTGCAACACTTTGCATGATTGCTGCACGAAATGAGTGCCATTCAAGGAGGTACCGAGCCCCACTGAGCCCCACTGAGCCCCACTCGGTTCCATGCACGTCCTCCGTGCTTTTTGTGCCCCAAAGGAAAAATGTTTTCATACAAAATGAAAATATGTAGCTGAGCCGAACGTTTCTGTTCCGTCCTCTTTGCATATGCAAACAGTGGCAATTTGGGAGCCCGGCTAATGTTTATTTTATCGCCGGCGCCCTTTTATCGGCCAATATTGATACCCCTCCGCCCCCCAAGTGCCTGGTTCAACCCCTCTCCAGGGGATAAAAAGCTGTCGACAAATATTTTCAATTTACCGACTCTCGAACAGAGAGCTGTGAAATTTTATTCCTAAAAGCAATTTTGTTTTAGTTTGGTTAATACCAATGCAAAAAACTATGAAGCGCTATGGAGCTAATTTTCCCCGTTTGTTTCGCTATGAATAAGCAGGGTGTATCAATGGCAGTTGCGTTAGGGTTGAGAGGTTCTTTCTTAAGTTTTAATTGCATCAGCGTTTTTGCTTTTAAATAATCCTTGCTTTGAAATGCGGACTAAAATCGTGTTTGCAATACCATGAATTTTTAATACAATTCTCATTCGAACATACACAGAAATGGAAATCATAAATTTTTTGAGGAACTAGAAATGGCCCCAAGTGGGGCAAAGTAAGGATATAATTTACCCGAAAATGTGCAAACTTGACAAAAATTCATTTAAATAATTAATTAGTCATTGCATTCGTTTGGACCTGTGTGAATTTGTTTAAAGTCGTCTCTTTGTCCAGGACCTCGAGAAACTTATGTTCGTCGAAACTTAAATTGGTATGTATAAAAAATATAGAAGAAAAATTTAAATTGGCAGTCTTGTAATTCTATTTATTTATTTATGTTTATAAGAACAAGGACTTAACCTACCCCTTATAAGATACGCGCTCTCGGGAGCAGAGCCCATAGGGCACACAAGATATAATTGAATTATCCTAATTGCTTAAACCTAGAGTACATATAAATATATGTATTTTTTTTTACATAGATATATTTCATATTTAATTATTATTATTTTTTTTAAACTCTTAATGTTAAATTTCACTGAAATCTCATAAAAATAATTACATATGTATAGAAGGACTTTTAGGTCCGCTGATATCAAATTCAGTTGCAAATTATAATAAAATAAAAACTCACAAAAATCCGTACGAGAGGATTTTTGGGGGCGCTGATTTCGCACTACTCGAGAAATTTTAAGAATTTAATATGAATGGATCCTAAGTGGCGTATTATCTTGAATGTAGATTTTTTATATAAATATGTGTCACCAATTTGAGGCTTTGATCATACTAAAATAAAACTGTTAGCGAATTTAATAGGAAACTTCCTTTTTTTGGAGCACCACACGGTTTTATTTTAGTCTAATGAAAGCTTCAAATTGGGAGCTTTTCGATTGAACAATAAAACTGATTTCACTTTACATATTTTATCTTCATATTTATCCTTGTCATCAAAGGTATTATAATACAAAATTAAAGCTTACTGAATTTTCTACACACCTTTTCAACTTTCATCTGAACCACTTTACGGACTCCTGGAACAATCGGTTTTTTTTTAATAGTCTTTCATAAATGGTTAACATACATAACTCTATTTTTTTCGAAAATAAGAGCTGATTGAGCACTTTAATTTACGAATTTATAATCTACGGAAAAAACATATAGAAACTTGTTCGGCAACAAAATTAAGGTACCCCTGTGTTATTATTATACGAATGGAAAATTTGACCGATCTTAAGTATAAAAAGTATAAAGTAAAGTATAGCTTGTGAGACATGAATTAAAATTATATTTTCCTTAATTATGCAGCCTTCTTATTCCAAAAGTAGTTAAGCACTAAGTTGAAAACTTGAAGAGCCTTTTGTCGAATGGTGGTTAAATTTTCTTCATATGATTAGTTGACGCTTACATGAAAACTATGTCCCGCTCTCGAAAATACGGATCGAAATCGTGAAATGCAAATTAAATTTTTAATTCACATCGCATGGCAATTTAGGAATTTTCTAGGCTTTTTACGACCATTTTTCAAATTGTCAAATGTTTCTGTTATCTGTTTTTTGTAAAATTCACCTCTAATTAACGAGTTTAGCACTTGTAGTTTAGTTGTTAATTAGATATAATTTGCGGAAACTTTAAATTAATACTTCATCAATTATATACCTTGATTCGTAATTGAAAAGCAGAAATCTAAGTAATATTTATATTAGGCATAATTATATGAGATAAAATCTATATAAGTAATTTGCCAAACATGAATGATCTCGGTTGAACTCCGTGCTCTGAAAATGCATTTAAAATCTCGACCTTGTGCGACGTGTGGATTCCTTCAAAGACCCTTTGGATTCGTGGATTGGTATGTTAGACCCTTCAGATCGGTCTGGCTTTTTAAATACTGTTTTAAATTTGTTGTTTAAACAACATATATAAATGCTAGACGTTATACTTTAACGTGAATGAGCCTATTTTTTGCGCACCTTTGTTACCTGATACCTGGCTAAGACACCGTTAGTCAAGATTTCTAACCCCCCAGCATTCTTACCTACTGTAGTGAGAATGCACACAAAAATTTCTAGCCTTTATACTTTGACGTATGTCTGGCAGGCCCTGGCTCTTGGTCTATTATGTCGGTGTTTGCCCAAGGAATTTCACACAACCCAATTTATTGAGGGCAAGTGTCATTTTACGAGTAACCTTTCAGCGGAATATTCAATTTTCCAGAATCTGTTTCGGCTTGGACTGTCTCAGATAAGTAAGGCCGAGATTACGACAATTTGGAATGGATACGTGTACAATTTCAAACGAACAAATTAAATTTTTAAAAAAATTTGCGTAAATCCAAGGGGTTTAATAATGAACTAAAAAAGAAAGTTAAGGAACAATAACAATAATTTATGGACGGCTTAGTGAGGTATGATTTCCTTTATTATCATTTGTTTGCTAAAGGCTAAATAGAACAATTACACGGTTTTCTTATGAGGATGTGAAAAGTCCTTATAAATATTTATGTAGAAAAGAAATGTATTGAATCCGTATGTATTTTTAATTCATAATCTCAAAACTTATAAATATAATATAAAACTTTTGTAAACATAAACTGCCATACCTTTCTTATTGGATAATGTTTAATAATAATTAACAACATTCACACATTCACAAATAGGAACTTGATTATGAATATTACTTAGAGAGTCTAGATTTGATACATGGGTAGAAGCAGACCATACTTGGTTTAACGTTAAGGGTAATCAAAACAAAAGAAGGCTACCTTCTAAATGGCGCTCTAGACATTTTTCAGGACCTTGGAGAAAATCATTTGGTATAACTTAAATTTTCATAATTTATTTTATTTTTTTTTAAATTGTGCTCATGCAATTCTTTCAGATTTTTTTTGAAATAAAATACAGTGCCATGGGAAACAATATCTACGTGAAAAGCCCGTTGAAAATACCACAGAGTCCAATATGTGATTTTTTAAACACTACTTTCAAGGATCAAATGCAACACATGATATACGGAAAATCAAACTTTCCAGTAATTCCACCTGAGGGACTTTGTCCTCTTCCCAAGGTAATATAATTTATGATTTATTTTCGGTACACTAAATTAACTCTACTACCAATTTTCAGGGCAGTTATTATTTTAAACAAGTAAATTTAACACTTGATATTGCTCCAAAGCACATGCCCCCTGGATTGTGGAAAATTGAACTAATATTGATGTTGGAGGCTGAAATGGTGGGAGGCATAAAATTTGTATTCAGAATTATATCAAAAATTTGAATAGACATTTGTCAGAAAGCAGCACGTTGTTATTTGTTGGAATACATTATTAAATTTCTTGTACATTTATAATTGTTTGATTTTGCGAGCACTCAAAAAGCCTAATGCAGTATAGTATTGATTTCGATAAAGTTTTGAGAATAAATTTATTAGGTAAAAATGTTGATATATTTGCAAAATGGGGTATTAGTCCAAAGTAGTATGGAATATAATTGCTTGCTTGATGTATTTAATTGTAAAAATAAAATTATTTTCAACCGTATCAGCTGAGCATTGTAAATTCGCTTAAATATGAATCAGCTTCGTCTAATATAAAGGTAATTATTTTCATTCTGAGCATTGAATCAATCCATTTGACTGTAGGAGGTTTAAAGCCCTTCTTTAAATATAGTGATGTTAAAAATAATAACTATGGTATTTTTTCATGCATTTTTTTTTTATATGCCTATTTCGCGTGAAGTTCAGTAGTGTTACAATTTCTCACAATAGTTGTTGAAATAAAATTGCTATACGTTTTTAATAAATTCTTAAAATTCATTAGTTTTATTTTCCATTGATTTTCCCCGCTCTGTCCAAAATTGAAAAAACATACCCCGTAAACTGTAAGTTCCCGAAAAATTTAAGTGATCCTATAAAATTCGCAATATGTACTATATACTTATATATGTAATCCGTAGAGTAAAGTAATATTGCATGTAGCAATAAAGATCAAAATGTTTGAGTTGTAACCTACGTTCCAATGTTAGGGCTAAGATATGCATTACCGCGTTACAACAAAATAAAAGTATAAAGAGTTTGCTGTTCAAACAAGACAAGTACCTACATATCTGGAACAAAACGAAAATATGCGCAGTAGCTCACACTGTAAATCAAGCGATATGTACAAGGATAAATGCGGCTTACACCTATAAATGGGCCATAAAATATTTGCTTCATTCATAGGACTCTAAGTGTCCTTTAATAAGATCATAAATCCACTTTATGGCCGCTTTTATTTCTCTTCTAATCTGGACGAAAATATAAGAACAATTGTAGATTTGTTGCAAATGCTTTTATTATGCTGCAGGCACTCGTTAAACACAAATTTGCGGAGCTTTTTATTGGATTCTGGATTCTGCTAGCTCTCAATGACCATTCCTTTCCTCCCATCCCTAACCAAAGGACGTCAAAGGTCGGATCGTTAAAATAAACAACAACAAAAAAAAATATATAATCCTTCTGTCTAAAATCAGATCTTTTCGGGTATAACTTCATTTAAATTTTTAAGCTCTGGCATTAAGAGGAGATCCTGAAAATTCACGCTCTTCTTCCCAGTTTTGGTACTGCCAACGGATGTGGGTTATGTTGTGCCTCTGAATTTCTTTAATTTACGCTACTGTCAGAGGCATCCTTACATTTTTCCAGATACCCGACCCTATGCAAGTCGACTATAAAAATTCTCCTTTAATATTCACGGTCCCACATCCTCCGATCCGAGTGTGTGAAGAGGACCTCTTGTAATGAATTTGCAGTGCATGTGACAAGCAATTAGCAGAAGAGCGCTTCAGCTGTTTTCAAGCCGGAAATCATACACGCATTGTTTTAACCCATTGTGTGGGAGGACAATGCACCGCTCAAGGGCCCTGCAGCCGAGTGCGGTTCAGAGATAATTGCATCAACGAAATGACCAATTCGGGCGAGTCTTGTTTTGTGCACCACCTGCTCGACGTGTGCTGTGCAGAGGCGCCCCATTCAATTTTCACCAGAATTTATCAAGTAGCAAAATCTGCATTTATTTGAAAATTAAATATCCGGAGCCCGGGAAGCCCCTGGCGAATGCAGGTCCAGGGCATTTGCGCCTTCGAGCGGGAAGCACCTTGAGAACACGACTTATTGCCCGTAAGCTGCAAATCCATCCGCATTGGGAGAACTCGTTTGCTTGCTCCTGTCGGGATTACGGGCAAAATACGAGATGAGTTCCCTTCTGATTCTATCGGTGAAACGTGCCTTTCCCCGAAATGATCGCCTTCCCCCGAAATGGACCACTTGCAAGATGGGTAAACTCCGGAGATTTCTTATTCCATTTGTGCATGCGCCCTGTTGGGTGCTGCCTGCATACGCTCAAATTGGCACCCTGTGGTATTTATGTCAGCAATATCTGCAGGGAAAAAGCAGCAGTTGGGAAATCGTTGAGAAATTCGAAATCCCTTAAACTTACGTCGTTCCTGATATTCCTTGTCTTCCCACTGTCCCTTCCCCTGAGTATTGTAATTTATGGGAACAATGCGGCATACAAGCAAGCCGTCCAAATTTGTTAAGCGATTAAACTACGATTGCCTCTTGTCGCTATTAAGAATTTAATTGAAGCTTATTTAATAATAAGATAATTCAAGTCATCATTCATTCAAAAATTCCAACAATTTCATAAATTCTAGAAATATTAATTCACACTAGAAGAGCAAATATTTCAAAACTAATTAACCGATTAAGTTTAAATTTTAAACTCTTAATATTATAATAATATTATCTACAATGTACAGAATCTTTTTTATAGGACGCTCCCTTTTATTAAACAGATACTGAAGCAAGCATGCAAAACTGGCTTTGCTAAACACCTTAGTAGTAGTTGCATATAAATTATATTTTAAGGTTCTAACATTTCCAGTATTGCTCCAAACTTTACTGCGAGGTTGCGGTCATATTGCTGAAGCCCAAATCATAAAAGATCAGTTTTTTCCATTGGAAAATCATCTTTTATCGTCACAACCTGAAGTAAAGTACATCTTTCAGCAGTATGTCATATTCTACCATTTATCTAGCTAAGCCCAAAAAACTTCAAACAAAGCCTAAGATAAAATGCGGCAAGGACACAATACGAGCCGTGTTAAGATTCGAAGAACCTCCAACAGATCGTCATGAAATTAAGTTTTATCACGATACATACTTACATCATTTCAAATATATGTATATTAAGTTACTAAAATCAACCAACTAAAATATCTAGTATTTAACGATCCAGTTAAGAAACGCTTGCAGACAAAAATTAAAAAAAAAACTTAAGTTATTCAATTACTAGATAATTTAGTTTTATGTTGGACTAAAATTTCAAGCATTTCTTGCGGAATTTATGTTAAAACACTGATCTTTAAATTACTGATAACTTCGTTAATATGGCGACACCCAGATACTGTTTTTCTCTACAAAAACAAAGTAATTAGTAAATTCATACATTAGTCTTTAATACAAATATAAAATCGAAATTCACAAAGTTTTCGTTAAAAGCGATATGACTTTGAAAAATTTCAAGTTTTCCAAGTTATGCTTGTAAAAGAGGTTAAATATGTAAACCAAAATAAGATAAAATTAACATTCATTACTCTCCTCTGCCTTGAAGTTTGAATTTTAAACTCGTTTTAAGTTCTTTCGACGCTCTATTACATATTTTTCAACAAGTTTTCAAAGTAGTTCAAAGTGCATTTTTCTATTCGCAATATAATGTGAAGAAAATCTTATAGAAATGTTTTATCGCTTTAACGAAAAAACATTTGACTGTGTGCCGATGTGTTAAAAGTATTTAAGTCTATTTTGTTAATAGGTTTTATTTATAATCACCACTTATTAATAATACATATTTATAAACTACGAACATTATTTATAATCAAAACTTTCAACAAGATAGCATAACTCTTCCAATAGAAATAACATTTTTAATATATTTATACTATATGTAGTTTACTTAACCAGCAGAGCCGAAAATGCGAAAAATTCCCATTGCTTGATGAATAGGAATAAAAGGAAACAACCAACCATTGGACTTTCCGCAAACATTTAGAACACAATCCAAAGGGTGACAGCATTTCTTCTTAGAACCACACTAAAGTTCCATAAAAATAATAATTAGAAATGAAAAATTGATTCGTAAAGGAAGAAATCTTACCGCTTCACCCTCTTTAGCTAAGTGATCCTCACAAGGATCGTACTTTACCCACTTGCCAAATTCTCCAATTACTACGTTGTCGTCATCCGCTGCAAAACTTCCAGCTATCACAAGTGCAAACAAAAGAGCCCCTAGCAATTTCTGCATTTTGATGAGATCTGTCTGAAAAAATAAAGTGTGACTTCTTATATTCTAAGTAGCAGCGAGTGGAACTCAGTTTAATGAGAAGCTTAGATCTAAGTAAACATCCCAAAAATTCAGATAAATACACCAAAAGAGATGTTTGATCAGTTGGTTGTGATATGAACAATTTGCGCTCTATCTAAAGTAGAAGTCGTCAATTGTTCATATCTGACGTTTTTGCTTTTACGTTCGTATACACATATAGGTCATAATAATGACGAAAAGAAATATACTGTGAAATGGAGGAGAATGACTTACCACCTAAGATATATTTTAAAGCTTTTTGTTGGAAAATAAAATAATAAGCAAACAAATATTTATAATACGAGTACCTACATTCATAAAAACTCCTGAACAATTTTCAAAGCAATAACGAAACTCTTAAATGGCATTTGAATCAACGTAATCGTAAAAAAATGTAAAAATCGTTACGTTGTTAATATTAAGCTATATTAAAAAATTTAGAAAACTCAATTGTAAATTATAGTTTTTTTTTAATTTCAGTAAAATGAAAAAGATATTTTGGGATCATATAGCAAAATATAGTATATGTAGGTAATGCACATTTTTTTATAATTTTAGAAATCTAAAACCTCACTTAAAATATTACACGGTTTAAGGAACCAAATTAATTTCCTGGATCTTTTTAAATGAATAGCATTTTCCCCACAAATTCTTCATGTAACCCTCTAAAATTTAGCAATACCAAACCTAATTATCCTCCAAGCAAAACCTTGAGAAGAGTCTAAAGCAGCTGTCAACCCTTTGATGCCAAGAAGTTGAACGCAGGATCATTGAAAAGGAGTAAAGCACACTTACACTGCCGATTCGAAGGGGGGCTAAATAAAGTAAAGCGAAGACGAATCATTGCGAGCATTATCGGGGGCTTACAGTCGAAGTAATGCTGGATTACGGTCCTTTGGATAGAGAGAGTTGTACTTAATCCCTTTCAAAGTTTGTTCAAATGAACAACGGAAAGAATGTCGAGTTTCACGGGATAAAGGATTAACTCCGTTCATGAGTGGATTTGTTGGCATTAGTTGATAGCGTTACTGTCAGAAAATTACCACCACCAAGAGAATGATTCAGATAAGGCCCTTTTGTGCTCGAATTTAATTGATTTCCTAACACAAATAGACCAGATTCAAAAAGCCCTTTACCTACTTGATAAGTTTGAAGGTACAGAGACTTCTTTTGTACTATCCTTAAAAAACGAAAATTGAATAGGTATGTGATAAACACAGCGACAGGAAAACTTTTAATGCCATCAGAAAACATTTGCAATAATACCAAAGATAAAAAGGCACTTTTATACGGCTGACTAAACAAGAATTGAATCAAAAATTCTCGACAACTGGAAAAGGAAAAATTCTTTTAACCAAAAGTAAACAACAGTCAGGCCTAGCGACGTTGTAATGCTCGTTTTAATGAGAAAATCTACATAAAATTATCCTGGAGAAACAAGTTATGGAAAAGGATCCCGTAAGACGCAGGACTCTAATGAAAATTATTAAAATTTCTTGGGCATTATTTCAGAGATAATCGGGACATTAGCATTGCATTAATGCAATTAGCATGAGAAATGGGTTCGTCAATTGCGATACGGATCTCGATATAAAGAGACCCTAAGCTAATATAATAGTAAAAAGGCAATTAAACCCTTTTAAGCGTACATTAAATTCTAATAAGACAAAGCTGCAAACGACGTTTTATTTAAATGTATACTTCGGTTACATAAGTCCTTGTTTTTATAAAAATAAAAAAAATTGAGCTTAGACAAATGAAAAAAATATGCAATTCAATATTATTCATATTCAGGCCAATTTACTTTTATCAAAAAGCTTTCAGAATATCAATATTTCGGTTCTTTATCATTTATTTGTCTCTGAAGAAGCATTGCAAATTATTTATTTATTTAGCTATTTTTTTAAAGCTATAAGTATAATAAATACATATTGATCATTAATAGGAAATTCATCTGGTTTTATTCAATTGTTTTGAATTTGATCGTTTATGCAAACATTTTTGAATTTTCTGCATACACCCTTAAAGAAAGATTATATTGACTAAACAGCTATCGATTGCTCAACCGCAAATATTCGCAGGCATAGAAAACTATTGATTATTCGAATTTTGAGTATTTCTCCGTTTTCGTACCATACATTTATCTTTCTGCATTTCTTACAGAACATGTTTTATTGAATATTATATATTACTTTGGAAAATTTATATTTATGAGAAAATTGACCGCTACAGCCGATTGAGGTTGAACTAGTAATCTAAACAAAGTGCTCTATAATCAAAAATAATCTTCTAAGCGTTTTCCGATTTCCAATTTTAATTGGGGACTATTGGTTGTCGTAATCGAAATCGAACGTTGGTAAATAATTTACTTCGACCTGTAAACTGTTTTCGCATTTACACTGAATAATTAATAATAAATAGAATCATTTTGCCAAAATAGTGACAGTGATTACTGGACACAAATGTTGCCGTTGAATCATCATTCCCAGGGCGATTTTCATCAAAAGCTCATCAAAGGGCATTCCAACTCCTCTGAAAGTAGTGCCATTTTCGCCTGAGGAACACAGCCCGTCGTGTTTAAGCCTGTTTGGACTCCTTTTGCTGCTCATTTGCATTCTGATAACATTCTCCAACTACAAGTTTTTAGTGAGCTTAATGACGAGAAATTTCTAAGGTTTTAGGAAAAAAGTGATTGGACGAACGTGACGTTCTCGTTACATAAGAAGCAATGTAAAATTTTACAAGTTTAAATTTTCAGGAAGTTTATAATATTTTATGAGATTCATTTGTTTTTTTTTTTTTTTTGTGTGGTAAGAATGCTTTGAATATAGTTTCAGTTTTGGAAAATAAAGAATGAGCATAAATGTTTATGAAAAAAAATATAAACAGAGTTAAATGGAAAATTCTGTATTAAAATTAATAGAAAAACCTTATCAGCATTTAAAGCTTATGATATTCATAATTTAATCGGCATCGAAAGCTTTGATGTTACAAAAATAATTTTAAGCATATTATTATTATTATTTCAATTATAATTAGCGTCAATTCATCAATCATAACATTATCTAACACATGCTTTTTTATATTTCCAATTCAATGTAAATTGAACAAAATATTGTTTTTAGTAAATAATAATATAATAATAATAAAAAAAAATTTATTTATTTATTTTGTTTGATTTGATGTGTTTACTTCAAACGTTAATAAACAACTATATCTAAGTACGATTTAAATAAAACGTTGGTAATTTTGTTATAGCAAACACAACAATGTTCAAATTTAATTTATTATCCATAAAACATGCCAAACCACTGTAAATGGATTTTAATGTTAAAGTGATACGAGTTATTTAAATAAATATGAACACGATTTCAGCAAATTTATTTGTTTTTTCACATAGATCCCAGAATATGACTTTTTATATTAAACGAGCGGAGAAAATTTCTGGAGATGAAGAAACCATTCAATTGGAAGGTTCACAGAAGGGCAATAATTATTTTATAAGTGGAACATTAAGTATCACACAAGATGTCAACAACACTTTTATAGTTGTTATTATAATGTTTGCATTTGTATTACTTTTGTCTGCCTGTATTTATATGTTCTAGCGTACCGTACCGTAGACGCAGAATATAGTGCAACTAGGAACAAATATTTGCTAAGACTCCTTTTAAATTGGTGCTACTTCCGATATCCGATTTTTACAACACGTCGTATAGGAAGTTTATTGAACCCAATTTTATAGGGAAAACAAATTTTCCAATTATTCCTCCAGAAGGTCTTTGTCCAGTTCCCAAGGTGAGATTTAAAATGAAATATAGGTTCATGTGTAATCTTTATTCACTTCAGAGTTTTTATTACGTAAAAATGTAGCCCTTCATGATACTCCAAATCTTCCACAACACGTATACAATCTGGAGTATGAAAAGTAAATGATAAATTTATGAGGGAAAATAAAGTAGTGGATAGAGTTTGTATAATAGTTCCAATTCATTCAACAGTTACTACATATGAAGGTACGGTGCATTTTTAAAAAATTCTTCGTCTTTTAAGATTATGACAATGGTTAGTTATTGAGTTTACAGCTTGTAAAACACTTTGTATTGCCACAGTAACAAAAATAGCCATGATTCTTAATATAATATTATATAATACAAAAACTTTCGACATTCGACAGTTATTGAGAAAAAAACCCTCAAATTCTATTATTTATCAGCTGATCTAGCATTATAGGTTCTCTTAATTAATATCACACAATAACAAATCTGGTTTTCTTAGCGTAAAGTTTAAGCCCTTGTATAAACTCATCTTAATTCAAAAATGTCTTGCAACAAGCGGCCTGATAGCATCGACAATGAAACCTATTTACATAACGAGTGGATAAATGCAAAGGAAGCGATTTTCATTTTCAATTCCAAAGGATAAAAGGACGGAACTGCACCACAGCTGGCAGTGGCTGTTTTGTAGGCCGTGCCTCCCACGCAAAGCCTGCTCGATGCAGCCAAATGCGCTTTCAGCATTAATGGCAAATAAAATTATGGGGGCAGGCTGCACGTCCCCGTGAAATATGCAAATGTGGGTTATAAATGGAGCACAAGGACTTTCGATAGTCCTTAAGCTGTTTCTTTTGTATTCTTTTTTTCTCTGGACAATGGAGTTGCTTCGGAAAGGCACTTAAAATGTGCTTTGGTCCCAATTGCCAGAATTGAGTTCTTTGGTATTTTCAAGTATGAGTGTAAAAAGGAAAATGCCACAGAAAAAGTATATAAAGCGGTCAAGGTGTGTTAATGCATTAAATATTGCGAGACAATAATTTTACCCAGATCAAGAAAATATATGTAGAAGCGAAGCACTTTTAAGTTGTGTTGTGTATAGATGGAAAGGAAAAGGGTCTGTGCTCATTTTCATATGCGATATTTACATATATGTATGAATGTATGTTAAAACAAATGCTTGTTTTATCTTATTCACTCGAATATCTCGAAAAATACGAAGAGAATAAACTTCTGAGCTAGATCTTTAAATCCAATAATTCTATATAAAATATGCAATATAAATATATAAATTATTAAGAAAATATTTAAAATTCTCCCTTTAGTTTACCAAAGGATATCATAGTACCTATGCCTGGTTACAACTGCAACAGCTGAAATAAGCTTTTATCAATTAAAACTTATTATGAAATTATCTTAGAACTTCTATGGTACAAGAACGGCTATGGGACTTAGCGATAGGTCCATAGAAAAAGAAGAATTTGAGAAACTGAATTATACTTAATTATTTAATGAATTGAATATTTGTTTACAATGTTTTTGTTTAATTTCTGAAAAAGGGCCCCCAAGAAATTTTAGCCACCCGAACGTCGCCAGAAATTAAGTATTATAGTCGACAGGTTTTATTAATATTATATGTATGCTTTTATATGCATCAGTTTTACATAATTAAATATGAATAGCTTTAGTTCTAATTTTTACAATACTTTTTATATACCTTAACACCTCGTTATATTAACGAACAAATTTCTCCCAGTTGTTCATCAACAAGATATTCACTTTAATAAAAAAAAATTTTGAAAATACACTAAATTCGATATATTTTATTATGTATATATGTATATAGCTGTGATGATTTTCCCATTTAAAAAATTACAATGTGATCTGAAAAAACTATGCTTTCTTTGTATTTTCAAGCCTAACTGCAATTATCTCCCATTCAGAATTTTCAGCTCATCTCAAAGTTATTTTTCCTTGTTAATTTTCTGCGAGTAATTTGATTGTAAGGAATATGGGATGATAAAACAGTTTTATGAAGGCATAAAATAAAAAATGATCAACGTTGCTTTGCTCATAATTCCAAACGCTCAGCACCTCCTACTCCCAATGATTTCCAAGCCGATAATTTTCTTTTATATATATCCCTCTTGGCACAGGTTTTGAACCCCAACTTTTTATCGCAGCGGTTTAAAAGTCGCACAGCCATTCCGGTTGTATTTAAGCTCCCGATAAAAGGACACCGGCTCAAATTTGAAGGCAGAGAAACAATTTTTCTCTTCCAGAATCCTGGAATGACGTGTTTTTTATGAGTTACTCCAATAAACGTGACGGTGGAAAACCCCGGGTATTTTGGTAGGAACAAGTGCTTTCGGCAGACCTACGAAAAAGTACCGATGAAAAAGGACATCGCCACCGCCATAAACTAGCGATGAAAATCTATGGCACGAACGCCGGCCTTAGAGGGCCGTCTTCCGTAAATAACATTTACAAAGCGTTATAAAGTTAAAGCGTTGTTTATTAGTGCAATATTTGTTGCTTATCTGCCTTTCCGGGACGGTGGTCCCCAGCCCCAGCATCCCCCATTGATCCGTACACACGGATCCCGGAGGCCTATTGCTCGGGAGTGGGACGGGAACAAACTGAATGACTGATGACAATCGTTTTTGGGCACGCTTTTTGGCCCCAGAGCATCTACGAGGGATTTGCCTAACGAAGGATAATAATGGGAACCAGCAATTTGCCATTCAAAGCGCGACGAAGGCTCATAATCAGATCCCGTGGAAAAATTCTTTCGGGACTTGTAAGGCTTTCCATCGAAGCAGGTACCTTTACCCTCTTACCCCCAAAAAGGTTTAATTTATTTGACTCATTGTTCCGCTTTGGTTGGCTTTTCGGAGCCAAACGTGCCCACACGCATGTGAGGCATTTGAACCACTACGCGAAATTCCTGCCCGAAATTAATGAGACGTACGCGGATAATGAACAGGTAGTTCGCTACACTTGTAATGATGATAAGTTTTTGTACCTTTAGGGTGTATAATAAATTGATTGTAGAGAAATGTTCTTTTAGTTCAAAGCTTATACAAATTACTCATCGATAATAAATATGATAGATAGAAAGTTATTCCTTTTCACAACTTAAATTCATATTCAAACTTTCTGAGTTTTTCATTTCGTATCTTTATAATAGGACGGGGGCAAGATGGGGTATTTAAGGTTTGAGGTTCAATCAAAATCAGGTTTTTAAAGTTATATATGTCTGTGGTCATATTTATTATAAAATCAACATAAAATATTCCGTAATCACCAGATTTGGTCAAATTACATAGAATAATTCGAATAATAAATAATTAAAATCAATTCACATTAAAAACGAAAAAAAGGAGATCGCCCCATCTTGCCTCATACTATGGTACGGATGGTACCCACCGGGTACCACCATTTTCTAATCACAAGAAGATATTAGACGGACTTGCAGAGCTAACAGACATGGAGGGCTCTTTTATCACTATTGTAATCAATACCTGCAAAGGAACAGTGTGCCCATTTTCCACAGGACGTGCAGGATATTCATCCTTCGGTCGATTCGGAATAAACCTCTTTGAAATACAAACACGGGGTGTCCTTTTCCTTTGAACATTACGCTGCTATTTTTCCTTGCAATTTAATTTTTACCCGACTACGGCAATGGCAAAGGAGGGTTATGATTTTAGCAGTACCCACAACCCCATCTTACCCCACCGTGCATTTTGCCATTCAAATTGATATATGTATAGAGTAAGGCAGGGAAATATGGACCATATGGCTATTTTCCATTGCATACATGAGATTTCCCATTATTCATAATTGCTGTGTTCGCCAACTCTGAAAATTTATTTTAGTGCGATTCTGAGCGTACGTTTGTATGCGACTGATTTATATTAAATAGTAGTTAGTGATATATGTTATGATTTGACTTTGAAATCATCTTGAATTGAAATAATTGATTTAATAATATACAATCAGTACATATTATTTATAATTTATTAGCAAAAATTATTGTCTTATGAATAAGTGTTTTTAATAAAAATCAGTTATTTCACCAACACGTGTTGAGGGTAATATGTACCATTACGATTTTAAGAAAAAGAAAGGGGCCTCAGAAAAAACCCTACTCATCATCCTCCTCAGATGTGGATGCTTATCATATTTCATGACGAGTCTGATTGTGATGATCTAGGACTCGTACAAGCCCAAGGAAAAGAGGATGTAAAATGTTCTATACTGTAATAACCCTTCATTCAGAAGACTGCCATGGCGAGGTACGGGTTGAATATGTCTCCTGCAATAATTGGAGTCATGAAAAATGTGCTGGATGTGAAAGAGACATTTTATATACCTACGGCTTTTGTATAAAATAAATATCTACGTCGGCTAATATGGACTACTTGGTCCATATTATATGTAGGTACACCACTTTTTTTTCTCTTTCTTTTGAGCGTGGGCGTTGTAAAAAATGATCAAATTAACATGAAAATGAGTAGGTACACAGGAGTTTTAGGTGGCGTAGGTGACGAATTTTGTGTTAACAACATTAGCAAAACAAACTTTTAAATCCAGTTAATTGACCATTGAACATTTTTAATTTAACTAAGCTTTTTTTCTCAGTGTTTAATTTAGCATATATACCTATCTAACTTATTCTACCGCGAAATTACAAAACAAGGCTAAAGAAGTTCGGCTTTTTACAGTATTACTGAAAGTAATTACAATATAACATACTAAGTTTTTCGAATAATCGATTACATATGGAATCAGATTCTAAAATAACGAAAAGTGACGATTACCATGTATTCTTAATTACAAGTAGTAAAATTACCAGTAATTTCAATTACATTGTAATCAAAATATTGATTATGTATTAGTAATCACGATTACAAAGCTATTTTGATTACTTTGTAATTGCGATTAATTACATTTTGTAATCGACTACGAACTTTGTCTGGAAAGTTGGAGATCATTTTAATGCTAATAACAAATAATCGATTTTTTGAATATTCCAACATGAGTGAGTCCTGCCCCTTCCTAAAATAGGTCAACCCTTAGTGCATAAATTAGGGTCGTTTTCGGTATTTCCTATGATCTGGGACAGCGAGCGAATGGTTTCGTGACCGAAAGCTTGCTATTGCCCACACTCAGTTTCCTGTCCATCAACCGCAAACTGTAAAAGCTTCTAACTTAGCGAAGCGCGATAGTCTAATACGTCTTTAAGAAATTGGATAGGGTCCGAAGGAATTAACCTTCCTGCGGATTATCATAATTCGTGCGCTATTTGTTCATCACCTCAGGAATTTCGAAAGTCAGAGATAGATTACCTTGTAGAGTGATCTTGGTGATAGCACATTGACGCCCTTATCAGGCAATTAATCTTGGGCAGATTTAACCACTGCGACATTAATCAAACGACAGCAAATCGATGTAAGTATTGCCGCTGGTTGGCTGAAATTTGTTTTAAGGAATGTTACTACGAACGGGTGCCCACCCGGTTTTGGGCGAGGTGATTGAGCGGTTCCGTGAGGAGCAGTCATTCTGGCCGTCTTTGGGGAAAATGTTTACGTTGGTACCCCCCAATACTGAACTACTGATTGATGGCCAGGGCTTGCCGGCCGGAGTGTGCTGGAATTAAATTTACATTGCATCACAAGTCTTGGTGTAACATAGAGGAAGTTATTCGTCATTTTATTGGACAAAAATGACCATGAAAAATTAAATGAACTGCTAATAGTTTTAGCTTAATAACGACCTTTCGCACCTTTTTAATCAAAGAAAACTGGGGCTCAACTGGAGTCAGTTACAAGAAGAAGTTGTCGTATAATATATGTGGTAATTATACTAAAAAATAAGCAAATAGCAAGATCCCTTCGGTCCATCAATCATTAATTAAGTATTTGAGTATCAGATATTTTATCTGGATTACCTACCTACCTAATTTTTTTTTTAAATACTAATCTTACAACTAAAATAGTCGTTTAAATTAAATAAACTCATCTGTCTGCCCTAGATTTATCCTAGGTAAATATTTACATTTATTAGAAAAAATTATAAATATTTGATATTTGGGCATGCTGTGTCCAGACCTGTTTTTGAATATAACTACATATATTTTCTTATGAAATGTAATCGTAGACAACACTTTTAAACTAAGTAAATTTGAAGAAATATTTACAATATAAAATAGTTATAGCATTTGCTAACTTTTCATTAAGCATCAATGTATGAGCAATAGTGTGAAAACTTCTGATCGATCGAAAGTTATACTTTAAAAGCTCTTTAACTTTCGAACCGATTTGAATTTCGGCGGAATCAAAGATTAACGCCCAACAACTCGCCTCAAAAGTGTTTAAATTATGAATTCTACCGGCTTCAAAGAAATTAAAACTAAGTATACGATATTATTATTGTAATAACTTTAGACCTTCACGTATGCACTTTACATTTTCTGATTCGTCTGGTAGGTATGATACTTATGTACATAAAAACGGCTTTCCTGTTGCTTTAGATACATTCAACAACCAGTGACGGTAATGAGCTCACAATGCATAATTAACTTTTTAATGTATGCTGGTGCTATTTACAATTCTAATAAATTTCCTATTGATCTATCGGCAGAAGTAATCAATCTCTCTAATTTAATTCGCAAAGGCACTTTTTCTCCATCCTTCAGCCCCCTGCTCTATTTGCCGGCGCATAATTATGTTCTATATATAGGTAGCTCCGGCGCACAGATGCCTCCTCTGTAGCGAGATAAGTGAAAGGGGGAATTTCATTTTCAATAAATCTTTATTAGTTTTAATTTCTGAGTTAATTTCGAGTGCTCTGTCTACTGAGCGCTTAATTAAAACCAGAACAAAAAGGAGGAAGAACGCACTTCAGGTTCGGCGAATGATCCCACTAAATGGCGAAACGTCGGGCCAAGATAAGAACTATACTTAGGGAGCATCAGTGGAGAGCTCTTCAGGGAATGGAATTTTTAAGCTTCCCGCCGAGAATAATGTTGCAAGTTTGAAGCGCATCCCGGTCTTCTATTTTTGCGCTTTATCCGCGACTGGCGTATTCAGTGCATGAATTATTGAGGGAAGCAAACGAAAAGGAATTATTACTCGACATTCCCAGCTAGAAAGTGGAATCATTCCGCGATTCCATTGAATAAATAGAAGTTTTTAGTGCGGCTCTAAAATGAAATTAATGAAGACGGCTCCTCCTACGGGACGTCTTTCATTAAATTTTTCACTCTTTACCTCTATTTGGAGTATGTACTTGATCGATCGATTAGGAATTCTGTTCAACAATTTTTCAAAACTTTTCGCGGAAATTGTTGATTTTCTGAAAATATCTCCCTGCCCTCCGTGCGTTGTCTTCCAATGCATTTTAATTAATTCATGCTCTTGCAGGCGAAAGTTTTGAACAACGCGCCACTTAGTCTCCTCCGCGGAGAAACTTTAAAGCTGATTCGCAATTTTTCGCTAATAAATCAAATTAACCCGTTTTCGGAGCTTTCGTAATGAGGTCCCACAAAAGAAACGCGACCCAGTGGTCAAGCAGCAACGCACGAATGCCAGATTTCAATCCATTCTTCATGAGGGGAGTCCTTGGAAACGCCACTTTCTAGATTCTAGAAAATAATTTTATATGTATCTTGGAGTGGTAGGAGCTAATGGGATTTGGTCCCGGTGATACGCCACTGTGCCAGGAGTCCCTTTCATCTCACGGTGGTGCTCCACCATAGAAATTCAGTTAATTTCTCGGTAATTGTTAGATGGAAGTTGAACGTCTTCTGAGTAATGCGCTTAGTTTAACATAATTTCGTGAAAATTAGTCCCAGACTACTGGGAAATTAGTTCGGAGACTGCTTGAAAATTGGTGGTTAATTATTTATGAATTAATTTAAAGCGGAGAAACTGTCGGACTTTCAAGAGAATTTCTTTCTATCCTTTAACCAAAACTTCTTAATATTTACATTAGGTTCCCTTGCATTACAGAAAACTTTCTTATAATGTATCTACATATTACCTTCCGTTTTGATACATTTTGAAAGAATATAATTGATATGATATGAAATTAGTGAAATAATAATCTCTACATTATTTCCAACCCTTAGTGAAGAAACATCTAGTGATTAATTAAATTTAAAGTTTTGACGTAGAACTACATTACTTCTTTCCCGGCGGTATATGTATGTAGATGGTTAAATGTATACAACGTAAATTGTATACACTTTGAAAGTTTATATCTTCTATAGTAATAGTCATATAATAATGAATCAAACACTGATAGAAAGCTCGTGTAGTACGATTTATTATAAAAATCAACCCTTTATCCTTCAATTCGTAAGTGTAGCAGCATAAAAACCAAAAAAGTAGGTGACATTTTTCATAATTCTGTCTGAAAGTATAAAAGTCGCAAACAGTATATATCCGTAACGTACTAAACTTCAATTTCCTATAATAATTTTTAACAAGTGTATTAGAAACCTTTAAATTACTCCTAATGTGCTTTGTTCTTCATCTTTTATATTATACATATATTATTTTTATGTATAGTTATATCTTCTTGCAAAAACCTCTAAGAACTTTTACACAAGATTTAGACTGGCTTTGATTCGTATAATGATCTTATAAGATTGCAAACCACTTTGACTTAATTTTCTCATCTGGTAAATTATTACAAACCAATAAATAACAATAACAAGAGATAACAACAGTACAGCTCCTTCTACTTCTACTGATATTAATTAATAATTAGTGTTGATACAAGGTACATACACTTACTCTAAATATATTAAAATTAGTAAAAAATTACAAAGAAGTACATATACATATATTTAAATTCGCTAAATAGTAATTTTTATTACATAAGATTAAAAATTATTAATTATGAGATATAAATATAAAATAAATAATAGACGTACATGATACATATCTAGTTCTACGTTTTCGATTGCGGCACAGACGACCACCATCCTTAAAGGGGTTACCCTATATATGTAGAAGTTGAAATTCTTGTCAATATTAAGGAACTTTTTTCACATAGAATGAATAATTCAATTTAAGTAAAGTTGTTTATATTGTAATATTATTCAGTCATACATTTAAGCCAAAAAAAAATATTTTTTCATTTAAAAATAATCCAAAATGGCGGTGGTCACATCAGAAAAGGGTTAAGCGCAAGACTCAAAACAGCGTTCAGTCTAGCATCTGTTGTACTGATCCAAACAAAATGTGTCATTCAAGGAGTGATTCAAAAATAAATCGAATCTGTCGTATTTTTTCGTTAATTTCGTAAAACATTTCGTACATTTGATGACAATACACAATTTATAATATATTACATTATTTTTAAATCTACGAAATGTTCGTTAATTTAATTTACCTATTCTTAAGTGTCTATATTACGAAAATGTTTTATAGCACCTACGTTGCATCGCAAAATTTACGACAATATTCTAAATTTTAAACAATTTTATTAAATATTACGAAAAATACTTAGATATATAGTATGTATCTTACAATACTGTTCGTAAAAAAACACTGGGCAGTCATGAGGACTGCCGACAGAAGTGAAAACTTAAAACTATTTTTATTTTATTTTATTTTATTTTATTTTATTTTATTTTATTTTTATTTTTTTAATTTTATTTTATTTCATTTTATTTATTTTTATTCTATTTATTTTTATTTTTATTTTAATTTTCAATTATTAATTTTAATTTTAATTTTAATTATTAATTTTAATTATTAATTTTAATTATTAATGATTAATTTTAATTACAGTAGACTCGCGATATAGTGAACACAAAAAAACCAAGGGTGTTCACTTTTTCGAAATGTTCACTTTTTCGAGAGGATATGTTGGATGTGTTAAATAAGTAAGAAGTACATATGTACATAGTAAAAAATCTTATAAATAACAAAAATACCTTGCTTTTTAAATAATATACATATATTAAAAATAAAATCCAAGTTCTTGGGAATAAACATTTAGGTAAATAGATATACGAATTTATGAAGGATAGTACCTCATCCTTCATAAATCCGTACAAACGTATAGGTATCTATAATTATTACTGTTCACTCCATCGGATTTTTCACTGGACCGAATGTTCACACTATCGCGAGTCTACTGTATTTTATTTATTTTTTTATTTATTTATTTATTTAGGTACAAAATGTAATCTATACAATTGTTTAATACATTAAACTTAGGCATAGATCCTGCTGTAGGTTTACATAAACCTGTGCGCAGGCCTAAAAAAAATAAGGGGGGGGGGGTATACCCCTTGCTTAAGAGCTAAAAAAAAACTTAGAAACAAAACTTAAAACTAAAATTCCAAAGAGAGTTTTCTCCTTAGTTTAAGTTCCTCTGAACCATTCCATACATTTTCTTTTTAAAGTTTTTTTATTAACAGTAAGGTTCTTTAAATTATTTGGCAAAGAGTTATATACATTGGTAGCATTATAAAAGTGACTTTTTTTACCTATTTCTAATTTTGTTTTTGGTAGTATAACACATTTGTGCCTGGTTGCACTTTTTGAGCTATTATATAAAACTTTTAGTTTATTATAATTATATAAAAGCGTACATAATGTATATTCCTTTCTTAGATCTAGTGGATACTTTATACCAGAAACACTTTCATTAGCCTTGATAATTCTTAATACTCTCTCTTGCAAATTACAAATAGAGTTTAGAGCATTATTATAAGCTGATCCCCACGTAATAATACCGTAGGTTGCACAACTATGAAACAAGCCATAATATAAAGTGAGTAACGTTCTGGTATCAAGTATTTTACTTAGTTTAGCAAAAACAAATAGTAAATATCTAAGTTTATTGGTTGTTATTTCTACATGTGGTAAGAACTTCATATTTTGATCAAAAATCACACCCAGGTATTTGGCGTTTTCTACTCTTTGTATATACTTCTTATTTATGATTAATTTAAGTTCTTTTGGGGGTAATTTGTTTAATTTTAATTATTAATTTTAATTTTAATTATTAATTTTAATTAGATAATTTTAATTTTTAATTTTAGTTAGTAATTTTAATTATTAGTTTTAATTATTAATTTTAATTATTAATTTTAATTAGTAATTTTAATTATTAATTTTAATTATTACTTTTAATTACTAATTTTAATTTTTAGTTCTGATTAGGTACATATTAATTATTAATTTTAATTTTAATTGTAATTCTTAATTTTAATTCTTAATTTTAATTTTGATTTTGATTTTATTTTACATATTTATTTTTATTTTATTTATTTTTTATTTTTTTTTTTGTACTTTATTTTAATTATTTTTATTTTATTTATTTCGTTTGTTTTTATGTTATTTTATTTATTTTATTTTATTTATTTTTATTTTATTTATTTTTATTTTATTTATTTTTATTTTATTTTTATTTATTTATTTTATTTTTATTTTTATTTTTATTTATTCACTGCTGGCCAAGCGCACACGTCATACTTATAGCTACAGATACCTACAGTGCTAGCCAGTGGCGGATTTACGCGTAGGCAAAGTAGGCCTGTGCCTACGGCGACAAAAAAAATGGGGCGGCAAAAAAGTCGTTTCAATTATTTAAAAATTTTTTGATTAATAAAAATGTAAAAATACAAAATTATTTCAATTCTTTAGCTACAAGTTGATCTGAACAAAATCATAGATAGATTTGCTGTTGAAAAAGTCCGCCGTAAAATGTACATTGATAATGTACAAGCTCCCAATATTTACTTGTCATTTACTTTTAGAAATAATTGAAAAATGTACTTTTTTATTTTGTAAACCTTAATTATAATTAAAAAGTTATTTAATTTATTATATTAAATATTTTCCAATTTCCAAAATAATAAAACAGATTTTTGTTTACAAAAAAAGGCGGCACTTTGCTGCCTGCCTATGGGCGGCAAATTCGTAAATCCGCTACTGGTGCTAGCATTAACGCGTCACGCGTCATGCTTTAAAATTACACCCCATCCAACCTGCCTAAGAAGTTTTCACTTAAAAAAAATACGAAATATTTTTCTGAGTTACGTTACCCACAATAATTTAGATTTGGCGAGATTTTAAACAATGAAAATTAAAATAAAATTTTAACTGCAGGGCTTCAGTTTCATTTGATTAAAGATTAAAAAATGTGCCTATGCGACGTGAAGCCACAATATTAGATATAATTAAGTTCCATCTAACTAGGTTCCATGGAAATTTATTATCTATGGAGCGGCCGTTCATTTTAAAAGGCCTCACAATTCCCCCGAAACAAACCAACCGTCCTTAATACGACTTCTCAGAACGGGCATAAATATTAAATTACGAGGGGAATTAGATCGCATTAGAAAATATATACAAGGCAAATTGGCGCTGCTTTGAAGATGCTGAAACAATTTTACGATATGGAACTTGACGAAAAATGTCTTGCTCTCTTCACGGCACGTAGCGCAATTAAAGGCAAGGCACATGCTGTTCCCGCTATTCGGTTCAGACTTTATTGCTCGGAAGACGGAACCACCTTTGGTATCTTTTAGTTAAAACCTCGAGGGGATTTCCCCGCTTTTAAATTTTCATACATTCGGATTCTCGGCGCTTAACACACAGTTCCTGGGACGCTAATACCCAGGTAGATTTATGCGGTGGAAAACTCACAAAAATTATTTGTGCCGACTTTTCTTCACGTTTTTCAGCTCATTATGATATCTCTGCTCCCTGAGAATGTTATTCATTCACTCCGACATAGTCGGCCTTTCTGCCGGCTAAGCCCCGAGCCTGCACTGCAGTGAGGAAGGGGATAATTTATAGACGCAATAAGGAAGAACGCGATTCGAGGCCAGGAGAGGAGATCACATCGACTTTCTTGATTTATTTCCGCCAAGATCGGTATTCGCGTCTAGAAAAGCCTTCGGGAGCTATGAATTCAATCATCGATTTATCCCTCCTTCCCGAAGGTTTTCACGGCGAAAATTCCTTGGCGGGCGTAACCTTTTCTTCCCGGCATTTTTGGTATATCCCACTTTTAATGCCGCAACCCCAAACTGCCATTGCCTACATGAATTATGGGGGAGTCCAATGTGCACCCACACTAAATTACAACACATTTCCTTTTCAAAACGGACAGTATGTATGTAGCAATTTGTGAATTTTTTCTGGAGGCAAAGTACCACAATTATCAGCCAGTATACCTCGCCTGGTCCCATTATTTTCCGATTTATTGAAATAACCGTGAAATCGATGGCTAATAAATACTCGCCCCGAATTTAAAAAAGTCTATTGAACAGAAAAAGGGAAAATGGAATTATATACGCAACTGGTATGTGAAAACAGATAATTTATTTTGTAAATGAAAGGGTAACTAAAAAAATAAATAAAGCTGAATTTTTGCTTCAGCACTATTAAAACCAAATCTCCATTTGTTGTAAAGCAAATATCTAAAGTGTAGACATATTTTTGGTATTTTGACTACAGCTTCGTAAAATAAAAGTTTTGTTTTTAATTTAGAAACATGTTTTAAATTCTAATTATTATAGAATAAACGAATGGAATTATCCACTCTACCAGATAATATATAATATAAATGCTAGGTGTATCATAAATACCTACAACTCGTATTTAGTTGAAGACTTTTCAAATGCTTCACCCATTTCAGAAGTGTTACTAAAATTTCACTCGCACTAAAGTAATTTTGCTACCACGGTCCACATCTGAAGGGTGTTTGCATTTGCCTGATGGAAATTATTGTCCGCTCATGTAAATATTTCTTCACACATCTAAATGCTCAATATTAAGTTATTGGGTATTAAATCAACAACCCTATTCCAATATATTTTCGCATGATATTATTTTGAATCGTGGAAAATTTGGCCGCCAAATTGGATTTGCCAACTCTCGTTTTCAAATTTTTTTATCAAATTTAATTTTTATGGAAATTCTTTCAATTAGAAATCGAGAAGTTGGTTCGCCATATCGCCAAATCTAGATAGATAAAATACAACATATAAAAATAGAACAAAAACATAATTTATTCACCAAAATGTGATTAAAACGAATAAATTACAAATCTTTGAATAGTGTTATATATGCCCAGATACTGTTTGTCATATAAAACGGAGCTTAATTTGCGTACCTATGTGACTTGATTGATTATCACAACATCATGTAAAAGATCTTTTAACAAACTAAAACTATAGATGACTTAAGGATTAGAAATGCAATGTAAATTTACACTTCTTTATGCGTCTTTAAAAATTCAAATTTTTCTCTTCCAGCTTTGCTTCCTGTGTTTCCGCAAATTACATTTAACTTTAATCAGTTAAATAGAAGTTTCAGCAAGCGTGGGAATTTAAAAGATTATACAGATGCTCATAGAATCGTCTTTAAAAATGTTTTGCCAACTCTGAATTCGAAAACTTCAATAAAATATCCGGAAAGTGGCACGCACAGAAAATATTTCTTCATCGCCCGCAGAGTTTTTCCCTTGCACTTTTTTTTTTTTTTTTTTTGCAAAACAAAAACCCTAGCAACCCATTTAAAGTCATATAACCCAATTGCCACAGCTAGAGCGTTTGTGTTGCTGTGAATTTCTCCTCTTTATAATTACAGCATTTGGCCATGTGGAAACTTTTAATTGCCATCCTACGTCGAGGCTTTATCTTAAAGGTCAGAGCAAAATAAGGACCCTTTTCTCTTTCGTTGGAAGGTTTTCGTGTTGGTTTTTACCACATAAAACATAAAAAGAATTCAGGTGGTGAAATAAATATATTTTATCATTTTTTTTATCCCCATTTCGCGATTATTGATAAACTTGTAAACAAAAAGGCCCTGTGAAAGAAAACCAGAAATTTAATCAAAGTTAAAATGCGACTGATGGAAATTTGGGATGTTTGATTTTTATACAAGAAATTTGCGACACGTTTTAGCATCTTCTCCTTAGTAAACCATTCAACTTATATAATTCTTAAACGTTCAACATTTATAATCCAAATACATATACTATTTTTAATAAATTATTCACCGAACATATAGAAAGCAAAAGTGAAAGCGTTGTGATCAACACAATGAGTTCATTTTCTTTGAAGTAATTTAATCTATCTGTGTTAACTACAATTTTATTTTAAGCTTTAGTTTATTGTTAGCCAAAATTCACTAACTTTAAATAAAACCTGCTTAAGGTGGCTTACGACGGTGCACGCAATGCACTTCAATTCATTCATTTTTGCGAAGTTTTTAAATTCTCCCTCACCATCATTAATTTTACTTTACCAATTTTGTAGTGATAAGCTTTACTATGAGTTCTATGAAATCACTTAAGTGTAGATTTTGACATTCTACTTCGGACTATTTAAACTCGCTCGTTCGAAAACTGCGAATGGAATTCGAAAAGATTTCTTAAATGTCGTTATAAATGAATTTAAAAATGGCAATATAAAAATAAAATCAATCAACAATTTTTTGAATCCAATGTTTTCAATTCCCATAAAACCCTTAATCAATAGCTACTCATCATAAAACTATCAAAAACTAAAAAGATTGGATCAACGTTATTGAAAAGTGTTTAATTATTGTTTTTGTGTAATTTTGACGAATACACGAAACCCTCCTACATATTTATTCCTCGTCATTAATGTTGCTTGGAAATACCACATTCCAGAGGCCACATGTTGTGGTAAAATGTCGTATGACAACTTAAATTCCTTGACATAATATGTGTCCTATAATTGATTTGTTTCAGTTTCGATTTAAAAACCAACAATTTAGGTACCTTAGGAAACGGACAAAGCCCTTCTGCAGGAATAAATGGAATATTTGAGTGTTCAAACATCTCGGATTGTATCAACATCTTGTAAGTAGTGTTTACAAAAACGCAAAATGTAGATGTTGGTAATCGATAAGGAGTTTTCATAAAGTTGCTGTTCATCATTGGACTGTGCCATGCTTCCGAGATAAACTGAGAATATAAAGGAATTTAAACAATTTGAATTTTCGTTGCAACAATAATACCAGGTAGTTGTCGTCTAAATCTTCCGTGATAGTGGCTGTACCATTTATATAGTACTCTTTGTTCACTCTGATAATCTTTAGCTCACTTTTGAATAAAGTCTTTTCATCTCCAAAAATTTGCTCAATTCGATGAAGCTCATATTCATAAGTCACATCCTGTTTTTCAAAATAATCAAAATATGTTTTAATATTTTAAGCTAAATGGTGCATAATATATGTTTTTTTAATTAATAATTGCATAAAAGTGTGAGATAAGCTCTAAAAGTACACAATACATAATTCCTAATTTCTTTATGATATTGTATCGAAATTTTGAAACACCAATGTGCTTTATTCCGAGTGAAATGAATTCGAAAAGAGCTTAGAAAGGTCCTTTTGAATTGGATTTCTTTAATAAAATTCTTAAAGTTGTAACAAATTCATTTCAGTTACCTTTAATTTAAATTAGTATTTCCACAAAAAATTTCAAAATATTTCGATTGAATTTTTCTAATCGAATTATTTTAGCACTTTGAACGAAAAAATTAATTGGAACCAAACGTTACTGAAATGATTATATGAAAATTTTAGTAATTTTATTAAGGAAATTCAATTCAAAAGGACGTTTACAAGCAATTTTCGATTTCATGTCGCTCGAAATACAGAACATGAGCGATAACTTTAATATTTCGTAATCATTTTGTTTCAAAAGTGGAATGAGTACAGCAAAAGTCTTGAAGATATCCTAATAAGACGAAACACGTGGCCGCGATTTTATCACAAATAAAAGATATGTAGAATAAAAAACAAGTAATTTCACTTTGAAAACAAAATGATTACGAAACGTAACATATTCTACCAAGAGATATCCACAAAATTTGCAAACTATATAACTTTAATACTTTTGAAAGAGCACGGTATATGAAAATGTGCACGGCTAAAATTTGAAACAACAACGATCGTTTCATGATGAAAGGAAAACCGTTTATGAATATAGAGACAAAAGCAATCCGTTTTTATACTTGTTAAAAATTACACAAAAAATTATCTTATATCTTAATTTTTACACGGGAAAATTTTTATATTTCCGCCTGGCATGCATCTATCTGATCTAAACCATTAGCAATTAAATTTGTTATCACAAAAATAAGCAGATCTACCCTAATTAATGATGTGCAGTGCCGTGACACGATCCCCAGGTCCCCGATATGAAGTGAAAGCACTATTAACTATTTCACTCTAGGCTCAGCAGATGCAAATAATGTAACCGATAATATTAATGAATGCTCCAGCAAGAATTATCCAAATGAAGAAAATATTCGATGCTTCGAGATAGAGTTAAATAGAATATGGTTAAAATTAATCACTTTTGCTTTCTTGATTCGTTTTCTTCTGTATATTGGGCATAAGATCCGCACTATGCATATAAACATTTAAGCGCAAATTCGAAGTTTCTAGCTATAGTGGTTGAGATACCTATATAATCTATCGGAAATACCGGCCTCACAAAATGTAAATAGTGTAATCGGTTTATTCATTTTGGAACTAGAATGCCACAGACAGACAGACATATAGATATACAGACTGACCAACAAACATAAGCTTCTAACTAACAACACCTTCTTGCCTGCCTCGGTGTTTACAAAAACATAAAGTCTAATTCTTGAAAGTTATTACCCTGTGTAAGAGAAATCCAAAATAAATCGAACCTTACCTAGTAAAGTTATTAATTATACCCAAATTGTTGTGTAATGTTTTTCTGTAGGTTTTTGGCTTTCAAAAAGGACTCCCAATTTAGACCTGTCTGTACAAGGAATTTAGAATTTAACGATATAGTAAAGAAGAACGACTAAACAATGAAAGCAGAATCAGAGCAAGCGTAATTGTATGTACATACTATAATTGACCAATTCTCAATTTTCATAATTGAAGTAGCTATCGTTGCACGTTGTTGGTTTTTCTAAATATAGTATTTTGTAAGTCTCCGAATATATTTGTAAAAACTTTGTAAAAAAAAATTAATTTTTTTAACATCTACCTTTTGTTTTCGAAAAACGACTACGTTCAACGAGAAGTAATTTCATATACAGTGGAGGAAATTCACATAAAAACACTGACATTTACGCTATTTTCTCAATTAAATTTCATTAAAGCCCCTAATTTTATATTGCGTTAGAATAGCAATTGGCTGTTATATACATGTGTATGAAAAAATTTTGATTTGAACTTAATTACAAAAAAAAAGTTAGGAAAGAACCAAAATTATTAAAATTCAAGTGGAAATTCACATAAAGACACCTAATATTTTTAACAAACTATTAGAACTAAAGACTTACATTCATACTCATAATAAGAAGTGAGCCCCCCTTTTTCTTTTACAATTGCCAACATTCACCATAGCATTGATTGAATTAGATTTTGGAGCTGTTTTACGGAAATTTTAGATCATGCTTCTTTAAAGCGATTTTAAACCTCTGGACGCTATTGTATGGCCGTCTATTAATATACACACGATTTGCAAGTATCGACCAGAGATTATCCACATCGTTTAAGTCCCGAATTTTTGCAGACCAGGTTATTCTATCGATATTTTTGTCCTCCAATCATTTCAAAACTGTCGTAGACACTTGGATGTCAGCATTGTCTTGTTGGTAAAGGCTTCTAAACCATACAAATCTTCTGCTCGCTGAACCATAACTTCTTCTAAGAGCTGAATATGCATTTCGGAATTCATTTTTCCTGGAACAAATGCAATTTGCGTCTTCCAATTAGAAGCAAAGACAACGCACATCATCACACTTCCTCCACCAAAGGCACAGTTCATTCTTATTTCTTCATTTTGCTTTTTATCGTGTCAATAAATATTGTCCAATTCATTTATCCTTTCGGCCAATATGTTTTGGCATGATAAAAGGCAAAATGAAGAAATAAGAATGAACTGTGCCTTTGGTGGAGGAAGTGTGATGATGTGCGTTGTCTTTGCTTCTAATTGGAAGACGCAAATTGCATTTGTTCCAGGAAAAATGAATTCCGAAATGCATATTCAGCTCTTAGAAGAAGTTATGGTTCAGCGAGCAGAAGATTTGTATGGTTTAGAAGCCTTTACCAACAAGACAATGCTGACATCCAAGTGTCTACGACAGTTTTGAAATGATTGGAGGACAAAAATATCGATAGAATAACCTGGTCTGCAAAAATTCGGGACTTAAACGATGTGGATAATCTCTGGTCGATACTTGCAAATCGTGTGTATATTAATAGACGGCCATACAATAGCGTCCAGAGGTTTAAAATCGCTTTAAAGAAGCATGATCTAAAATTTCGTAAAACAGCTCCAAAATCTAATTCAATCAATGCTATGGTGAATGTTGGCAATTGTAAAAGAAAAAGGGGGGCTCACTTCTTATTATGAGTATGAATGTAAGTCTTTAGTTCTAATAGTTTGTTAAAAATATTAGGTGTCTTTATGTGAATTTCCACTTGAATTTTAATAATTTTGGTTCTTTCCTAACTTTTTTTTTGTAATTAAGTTCAAATCAAAATTTTTTCATACACATGTATATAACAGCCAATTGCTATTCTAACGCAATATAAAATTAGGGGCTTTAATGAAATTTAATTGAGAAAATAGCGTAAATGTCAGTGTTTTTATGTGAATTTCCTCCACTGTATGTAGATTATGACATTATAAGACAACCATTCTGAAGCCCTTTCATATTTGAAGAACTTTGTCAGTTTTTAATTATTTTCAATAAAAATTTACTCGAAATAGATTCAATGTATGATTAATAACATATTATAAATTTTTATCAAATCCCAAATAAATAATCTAAGAGTTAAAAAAAAACAATTAGGAAATAACGAATTCACTTTTTGCACTTTTTGTTCCCTCTTACTAAATAAGTAAATAAAAAGGAAAAATAATCCATCAAGTAATTACACCGAAAATTATTAAATAATTGGTTTTGTATTTTAAGTACCTTAAAAGGAATGCAAAAAATGAAATTACGCCTCTTTGAGATATTATTAAATTTCAGACAATTTCTAAGTTTTCAGCAGAAATTTTGTTATTAAACTATGATAATTAATCTTTTAGTATCCCGTATTGCAAACTCTTCATATTTCATGCCTGATTTACCGACTCAAATGGCACAAAAACCCTAGGTGGCGTAATGCAGCGAATTAATTCGGATTTAATTGCATTTATGTCCTTTTATTATAACTAAAATTAAATAGGGACTATAACAAAATCACAAAATTACTCTAAATATGACTTTTGAGTTTTTAAAACAATTATTGCGATGTAAACTGTAATTTTCAAAAGTGGACATTTCAACGTTTTTCTGAGAATTTTGCAATGAAAACTGTATTATTCCAGAAACTTTTCGCTGCGAAATTATTTGAAATTTGATGCTAAGTTTAGGGGAATTGAATTTAAGTGTACAGCATACAATTAAAAATAAATGTAATTTTTAAATTTGCCGCCTTTTGAAGGGGCCTAGGGCCTATCTCGCTTAACTAAACCCGGCAATTGGTAAATTCACAGAGATGGCGCAGTAATCGAGAAAAAGGATTTAACCACGTGCAAGTTTGACACTTGCTTGATTTGTCACTTTTTTGTGTACATTTCATATTTTTGCAGAAATATTTTTTAAATGGAGTTGACAGAGAATTTGCAAGGTATAAGGTGCATTCTTATTATTTTGAGTAATTTTTTGTAAAGTTCTATGTTTAGATTTTCCATCAGATCAAGCTCAACAGTCCAAAAAGAAGCGGAATTTTTTCCGGAAGGTTGATCCGAAAGAGGAAAAATTGAAAAGAAATGAGAAAAGAGCACGAATTATCGTGAGGAACATTCCCTACAAGTCGACAGAGGAGTCTCTAGCTGAGCATTTTAAACAATTTGGGGCCGTCACGGAAGTAAACGTTCTTAAAAGACCCGACGGGAAACTCGTGGGGTGCGCCTTCATTCAGTTCGAGGCGGTCAATCAGGCGGCTAAAGCGATTCTTAAGGCGACAAATAAAGAATTCCTTGGGAGACCGCTTTTCGTAGACTGGGCTATTGGCAAGGATTACTATAAAAAACGGGAAAATGCAGCAGGTGAGGTGAAAGAAATCAAAACCGAAGATATTGCAAAGGATGTTAAAGAGGAAGAAGAATCTGAAGATGAATGTGAGGTTGAAATCAAAGAAGAATCGGTCAGCGAAGACCTTCAGTCAGAAAGTGGATCTGGTGAAAGCTCTGAGTACAACGAGTGCTCGGACTCAGAGACCAAGGAAGATGTGGGGAAACAAGTCAAAAAGGAGCCAGGCGATAAGAAGACTCCGTTCAAGTCCAACGATGTCGTGGAAGGTTGTACGATTTTCATAAAGAACGTTCCATTTGACGCAACCAATGTTGATGTTAGAAATGTTTGCCGGAATTTCGGTCCCGTCTATTATGCTCTCGTAAATACGGATCCAGTTTCAGGACACTCGAAAGGAACTGCTTTTGTAAAGTTCAAAAAGAAGGAGTCAGCTGACCTCTGCCTTCGATCTGGTGAAGAGTTTCAGTTGATGGATGCCGTTCTGGAACCCCATCTTGCCTTGAGTCGAGAAGAAATTAAACAGCAGGCCGATAACTCTAGCAAAAAGGAACCGGTGGACAGTCGAAATCTTTATCTTGCTAAGGAAGGTCTCATTATGGCTGGGTCTAAAGCTGCCGATGGGGTATCCGCTTCTGATATGGCAAAGAGACACAAATTAGAACAGATCAAGACTCAGATTTTGAAAAATTTAAATAGGTAAGTTTTTATAATATGTACAATAAAATTGATTAAGTTCAGCACTTATACTAGCGTTGGGATTAAGAAAGTTTGATTTTACAATATAACTTAAAATAATAGTTTTCATTGTAAAACAGATTTTTGATATTTCTAATCACGAATCTGTAGATAAAAATGCTAAAAGTTACTACACGTTTTATTTCAATAGTGTTGGATCTTGAAATATCAAAGCAAAAAGTACGTGTATTAAGATGATTAATTAAAATAATTTTAGTTTCTACATATGTAATTTATTGAAAAGCTAAGCGATTCAATTTAACATGCAATATGTATATTGTTTTTATAAATTAAAACTCATATTTAAGTGTTTTAAAATAGAACATAACCGAAATTGATCTACTAGATATTTTTGTTCGTAATTAAAATTTCAAATAAAAGGGTTCAGTGGTTACTTAAATTTCTTCTTTACAATTGTTTCCTTCTCTAAATAATCCAGTTACTAATTTAAAATGAAAGATTTATAATTTTACTTTTTAGTGTATTATTATAATAAATATCTGAATTAAATTTTTCAGATTTGTATCTAAAAATCGTCTATCAATCCACAACGTACCTAACAGTTTTGATAATGAAAAACTTAGGAAAATGGTTGAGCAGCACACGGGACTTAAGACGCACGAATGCAGAGTAATGAGAGAAAATAAGCCTACAGCTGAATTTCCACAAGGGAAACCGAAAGAATTTGGATTCATATCGTTTAATACCCATCAAGATGCTCTAACTGCCCTCAGGAAGCTTAATAACAATCCATCTATTTTTGGTCCTGTAAAGGTAAGGATTCCTTCTCATAATGTTTACAGCAATGAAACATTAAAAGCAAACACAGAATAACAGGAAACTGCCGTAAAAATTGTAGAATATGACCTCTAAATAAATTTAGATTTGACTTTATATTTAATTTAACTTTGCAACGGGAGTTTAGATTTAAGATAAGTTCTGCTTCTGCTTTTAATGTAGCTAAATATCTTAAGCATATTAATTGAGGTGTATAAATTGCTTCCACAGCGACCTATCGTAGCCTTTAGTATAGAAGACAGGTCAGTTCACAACATCAAACAGAAACGTCTGCAGAAATCTAGAGAGCACAACCCCACTTATAAAGCAAAACTCGAAAAGAAATTGAACATGAAAAAGGCTAAGAAAGAGAAGAAAGATGATAAGAACGAAATCCAGAAGGAGATTAAAAAAGTTGCTACGGTTAAAAGGAAACCTACTGATAGTGTTCAAAATGAGAACGAAATGGAAGATTTTGTCGGTGTTCCTGCTAAGCCAGGAACTTTTGTCCGGATGCGGTCAAATAAAAAAATCAAAGAACAAGCTAGAGAACATGCTAAGAAAGTCTCAGCTGTAAAAAAATTGGAGAAGAAGAAAAAAGAGAAGATTATGCTGATGAAGGAGAAGAGGGAGGTTGGCAAAACGAAGCAGGGCAAGAAGAAGATTGAGAAGGATAATTTTTCTAATTTGGTAGACAAGTACAAGCAGTTAATAAATTCTGCGGCAAGTGACTCGGGTGCGCCAAAGAGTAAGAGGACGAAGTGGTTTAGCGAATAAATCTTGCGAATTTTTAAACGAGATACATTGCAATAAAATCTTTAACTTAACAATTTCTTTTACTGAAATCCCTGTGTACAATCGGAAAAACACAAAAAAATTATTACATTCACATTTTTCTGCGGAAAACACCAGACATTATTATATTCATATTTATTTGTACCAATTGTATTCTATGTATTGTTTTTACATTTATAACTTTGTGTGTATTTTTAAATTTTTCTTTTAGCTCTTCTGTTTTTGTCCTAGAATTAATTCTTTTCAGCCAGTCGGGTTCCTATACAATTTTTACAATTTCCCAGTCTTTAAATCTCTACCGCAAAATGCTCTTTTAATCATTCCACGAAACAAAGAACCCCCTAAGACAATTTTTATCAGAGGACAACATCATATATCCGTTATCACAAAAACCGCACAAAGTTTAAAATTTCATAATTCATCTTAAATGAATTAATTTTGACAACAGGTTTAAAATTCGCAGTTCCGAAAACCCCTTAGTACCTTATTTCATGAAATCGCATAGTGTTTTGAATTCGACAATCCGTCATATTAGAACTAATCGTCCAAAAATCTCGAGTCCTTATTAAGATGAGTTGTTAAGAAAAACGAAAATTAAAATTGCTGTCGTGAATAAAAGAAAATCTTACGATAGAAAAAAAGCTCTGCGCACTCATTTTTCTTAAAATTTTGTATGAAGCGCTATCAAACAGAACGCGGAATTAAAAACGGCTATCGTTATGAAATGATTTTTTTGATTTGACTCGGTGTTCGAGCTTTCGTGACCAGCTGAAAGAAAATGGTTTCGAGATAAATGATTTTAACGAATTTGAATATACATTTTTGGTAGGTATATTCTTGAAAGTATATATAATACTTTAAAAAATAAAAGATTGCTTTTGCAGTTTAGTTTCAATGGTTCCTCTCCTTAAAAACAAAAACAATTAAGGCAAATCTTAAATTTTTAAATAAGTTTTTCTCGAAATCATTTTGTTTTTCGGTCGGTGGGACGCAGAAACGAAATTCTATCCAACCGATTGGGCTATAATATAAACATGTTGTTTGCTTGCCGCAACTAAGAGGGGCAGTAAATTATATGTAAACAAATTCGTTTTATCATCTAAAGCATTGTTAGAGATTCAAAATTAAATTACAACAATTATAGAAGACATGACGAAATAACAAGGGTTCTTAGATGCTACTAAAGGTGGTTACACCCCATCTGTTTTGCGGTGGTTAAGTGGTGATCTGTATAAAAATCAAATTGCTTGTGTCCAAACCGACGTTAATGCCGTAGCAGAATACCACATGTACAATAAATTGATCTAAAACATCTTTTTTATTACTTTAGATAAGATTATAACGGTGAAAGTACAATTTACTTATTGCGTAAATGTGTCTAGACTCTAACTCTTAGCATTTGCCAAGTCTTACATCACTAGGATCGGAATATCAAAAATAACTGCAAAAGTACGTTTAAAAAAAAAGAAAAAAAAAAGAAACATTTTTGTACGATAGTGCCATGGCAAACAAAAACCATTTTTTCCAGTAGAGGCAATTTTCATACGTGGCCAAAAACGAGCTGAGGGCATAAACAGTGTAAGGAGTAATTTGCCTCTAGTTTCGCTATTAATTTCTACCAAAATAAAGCATAGACCATAAATATTAATAGCTGACTAGAAAACAATTCTCACTAGACTACACAGCAGCCCTTAAAATAGAGGAATTATGGGAGCAAAGCTCCTTTCTATTGAATACTCCTTTATGACTGGCTTAATTGGCCTTAACCTCCGTTGACTTCCACGCATTTTCGAAGACCTGGTCGTCATCAAAGTCGTCGTTCATAGATTCCCCTTCCTCTCCCATCCCCACACGATCTTCTTGCTTCTCCTCCTTAGGGAGTAATATGGGTACCAAGCCATACGTTGTTATAGGCGTTGATGAAATCACGGACGGGTCCAACGGTGGTGACAATAGTGGCGGATTAAGGGTACTAATATCGGGCTGCCGGGAGAAGGATTTAAGTAATTGTTAAAAAACGCAACATATCTATTTTACCTTTTCATCTCTTGAACTAAGCTCTTCTTGACGAATTTGTTCCCAATCTTTAGGTCTATGAACCGTTTCTGAAGTATTTTCAATTGGGTCTGTAAACGAAATCTCAGAAATAGGAACCTTCCTGTCTTCGCTCTCTGCGATACCTGGTTGATAATCCGTACGGGCGCGTTTAGGGTCTTCAGAAAAATAATTAATTTTAGAATGATTTCAATTCAAACCATGTAAATAAAGTAAGGGAAAGTAGTTATTGTATTTTAAAGTAACATAAGGCTGAAGGCTGATGTTTTCCGAAATAAAGTTTAATTGTAGTTGAATTCTAGTAGACCTGAGTTGAGTTGAAATATTGACAAAATATATATCATATTATAAAAAAAAAACAATGTGTAAACATTCAGACGAATATAAAGGCGGATTCAATTCAGTAAGTGATTTATCCTAAATTAATGACTCGAACATATATTTGACACATTTTATGTAAGTCTTCAGCACAAGTGAGACATGACCGAAACAAGAACAAACAGAAAAACAAACACAAACAGAGAACCACTAATACAGCTAACGGCACTTAAAATTTTCGAGTCAGCACTGCTTCTCAAATCTTCCATAGCGCCAAAAGTTCGTAACAAAGCAAATTAAAATAAAATAGCTCTCCTCGTTGGAGCTCTACTGCTGTTGAGGCAAATTCAACTATGATCGACTTGTTTAGTCTTACATTTTAAGCTGACACGCGTTTAATTTAAGCTAATTGAATGCTTCAAATAAATTAAAGTATTACTCACAAAATTAAAGAAATTTCCGACTGAGGTTTAGAACCTCTAAATTGAATAGAAATTACCTGGAAGATCATCATCACGTTCTGCACCAAGAAATTCTATGTGCTCCTCACTAATTACCTCCCCCTCCTCCTCGGGCTCGTTCTTTATAAAACCTGTTAGATTAGGGGCCTCTTTCTCATGGTCGTCGCAACTGTTATCATCCTCCCAGAACCAACGATCCGTCTTATTGTTGGAGTTATCGAAAACAAGGTTCTTGTTGTCCTCAACTGATTCCGATTCCTCGTCACCCCACGACCCCGAGTAGGTGTATTCGGCTTCATTCTCGTGTTCGGTATCGTTTTCATGTTCGGCGCTGACAGAAGTTTTCTCTGACACGCTTTCGGTTTCGAGATCTCTCTTCACCTTGCGTTGATTTCCTTCTGTTACAGAGCTATTGTTGCGCCGGAAACGGACTATGATGCTCCTGGACTCGTACAGTTCATTCACGTATTTTTTGTAATCCTCGATTGCGTTGTCAACCGACACGTACCTCACGAACCCATACCTTGTGGCTTTCATTTTTTGAGCATAGCCAACGTCCACCTTCTTAGCCTTTTGGAACATGCGCTTTATGTCGTCGGTTCGAGTGTTCCAGGGAAGGTTGCCTATGTATAGAGTATATGGGTCGATGTCGTTGATCCTAAGCTCCTCATCTTCATTTTCGTCTTTCCTCCGCTCCTCCGCGTGCAGAAATCCTGTTCCAAAGGGCGTTTTATTTAACTCTTCGATAACTTTTCCTACTTCTGAGCCCAGCCTTAGGTGGGCAATGCACGACCTTGGACCAGCCGGATTTTGAAAGTGCACAGATTGTATAGCTGACGCGAAGCCTTTTACAATTTCATAGTCCAGTTTGGGATCAGGGAATTTGATCACAATTGATTTATCGCCTCGCTTCCTGGAGTACTCCTTCTCCAAGTCAAGAACTCGCTGGGCATCTTCTCGTTTCCACACTGAAGTGGGGAGTCGCTCGGACATAGGCCGACGCTTCTTTTTTTTGTTCACTACTGGCAGGCTGTCAGCTTTGGAAGCTGAAAGGTTAATTTTAGAGAAGAATTCGTAAAAGATGACAATTTTACCTTCAGCATTAAATTTTTTCCCGCCAAGTAAGAGAGGATTGATCTTCTGTTCATTCAAGCTGTCTGGAGTTTTAATTTGCAGTCCAGATGTCGAGGGCTGGGGGTTTTGCCCATTTGCCAATTGCGCCCGGTTGAAGCCCTTGAACTTGCCAAACATCCTCCGCGCTCCGTAGTTCCTTCCAGGGGGAGTTCCTCTTCCCCTGTAGGGATTGCCTGTCGGGAAGGGAGGCACGCTGGCTGTTGAGAAGTGCGGCAAACTAGGTGAAAAGTGCGGCAGACTATTTGGGCCGTAGTTGCTCCCGTGGCGGTTTGCGTTGGGTGGTGGCAGCGGAGGCCTTTCTGGAGGTGGTGAGTTTGGCAAGGGTGGCTTATTGATGATAGGCGGCGGAGGTCGGGATGGATCGAAAGGAGACACGCTCGGTGGCGGCCAAGACATATACATGCCACTAGCAGCCATATCTGGAGACATTGCCGACGAATAGTAGCCACCGGCTGTCGGAGCGCCTACATAGTAATTCTGACCCAAACCATTCTGAAAAGCAACCTGAAAAGGGGCTGGAGATGCTTTAAAGCCATCGCCTGTACCACTCGAGCTCATCCTGTTCGTCATTGCTGTGACTGTCAAAATATTTTAAATAAAAACACGGCCCGACGCACAAATGTTAATAAGTTCTTTAGCGAACGACATATAGATCATCCAAAGATAAAGTTATATTATTTCCTAAAACTACAAAAATTTAAACAAATCGCTTAAGCTAAGATTTTTGCTGAAGAAATCTCTCGAAATCCTACAATAAAACTTGACAACACTTTCTATCCGGTGAAGTTAGCTACATTTTAGGAATGCAATTTCCATCTAACTCACTGACATATAAGTCAGTGATTTAATTGAAACTTTTAGTAAAATAATAAATTCGGATGAAATCGACATCTATAAAATCATTTAATTTAAAACAATATTCTTAAATATTGCTTATAGAAATATAATAAATATAAAATTTAAACCTTAAACGAGTTATAAAATATTCATGAATTTATCATCGAATCATTTAGATTAGGTACAATGGTCACACTGGAAGCGGATTCAAATGACATTTAGAATAAAAGTCAGCTGTTTGCTTTGGCACACGGTGTGTCTGTAAAACTTAAAGTTATAAAACGCTCAAAAATGAGTTTTTTGACTAAAATAAACAGCGTAGTTTCTTCCAGAGCCCTAAAATTTGCAGGGTCATGGTTTCAGCAAAGGAAAACATGTATCTGGTAGGTATGACACTGTTACTGAAATCCCTTTACAGTAGTTGTACTGCAGTCTTTCGCCTTTAAAACGGTCCTACATCAAAGGCATACAGCGGGGCAAGTTCAAGGAAATACACTACCTGAAAAGGGACAAAATCCCTGAAGGATACTCAATCATTTATCGATTGCCGATGGAAAATTACTTGTTCGCTGCGAAGGAGGTAACGACGCTTACGTCGATTGGAGTCGCGGCGATGGTCGTTTACAGACTCTTGAAGCAGAGATGGCTTTCATTTGACTCCTCTCCTGCATATCTAGGAGCCCTTTACACCAACGAAAGCGATGTGATCTACTTTCTGTGTGGTTTCATCTTAATCACTGCTGCTGTTCGACTAATGGTCAGAAGACTTCCTCTTAGAATATACAAAAATCAGTCTAAGTGTGCTTAAAATAGTCAAGTTTGCCTCTTAATTCGATTTGGTTATGTCTTTTACTAGGTACATAGCTGTCTTTGAGGGCCAATTGCCGCTAAGGAAAACAAAGACGTATTTCGAGCGAGGAGAAATTGCCGAAGTTCAACCTAGCAAAGTAAACCCGTGGAGCGATGTAACGTTCCAACTGAAGGACAACCGCGTCATCATAATAATTGACTATTTTAAGACCCCTTCAGAATTCTTCGAAATGTTTAATAAAGAGAAAGAGTGATATTACGGTTTTTCGCCTTGGGATCTTTCCTTTATTCCTATAATTTATTCGTTAGGTAAGTAGGTACCATTAAAACTTTTTAAATTTTCTCGAAACATAAGATTATCAGCAAAATTCTCATCAAAATCCGTTTAATAGTTTTCTCGTATTAAGCAAATAAACAAACCAAATTCTAAAAACTTGTTTTAAAATATATTTACTGCATGCAACTGTCATAGATAAACACAAAATCCCTGAACAATTTTACTATATATATTGATATAAGAAAAAAAGAAAGTGACGTTGGAAAACCTTTTTACTAATTTCTATTGAAATTTTCTAAAATTCATTTTATCATCTTAAAATTTCACAAAATTCGAAATTAGCGGCCAAAAAACCCTAAGTTGCGCCCATTTGCCCCGTTCGAACTGGGTATCAGCATCGGCTTTTTTACGGTCGTAAAATCTAGTCGCCTTACAACATGTTTCCATTTTCCCATAATCTCGAGATATTGTGAGATTTCGCGAACAATTCATTGATCCCATACAAGTAGGCGATTTTGAAATTTTGAGATTCCGAGAGAATCTCAATCAAATTCTCATAAATTTATTGTGGCATCCCCATAAAGATTCAGCACTATTTAACAGGCGTTAAAATTGACTTTGAATTGAAATGGAACAAGTAGTTACAAAGAAAAGAAAATATAAACAAGTGAAAAAAAAAAAATATGACGCTTGAAACGTCGTTCTTAATTTCCAGCCACAAAGCTAAACACTAATTTGCATGGTTTTAACTTCAAGAATAATGGTATTCCCAAACAAACTTTCATTACCTTAAATGCTTAGTTTAGGAGGCATCTTGCTCTAGTGTAGAAACATTAGTATGCAAGTTCTTTTTACCAAACTGTGTTGAGACTAAGAGGATGAATATTTTCCTCACTAGGATTGGAGATTTTTATGTTTATTTTTCCTGAACTAGAATAAGTAAAACACTGGTATATTTTAAAATATTTTTTCTTTTATTCAATTTAAAATGTATAAAACATAATTCGGAGTTAAATATTAAATCCGAACTACGAATTCGCAATAACTATATATATACCTACTTAAAGTAATTTTCTCTTAAAAAAGGTCATTTGTGGAACAACTAGGTGTTTTGACTCAAAGTCAGCGATAAGTAAAATCATAAAATCAAAACATGCGTAACCTCCAAGTACAGCACAACTTCGTCTCACATCTTTTTAACTAGAAAATTATGTTAACAAAATTACAAAAGTTTCCGATTACACACTCTCCTCACATACAATCATAAAATTTACATTTAGAGTTTTTCTTTTTATAATTTTAACAATTTCTCTAATTCCCTCTAATTGTTGGGCTCTTTGAATTTTTTAATCAGACAACATTTTTGCATCTCCAGTATATTTTAAAGGGTACGATGACTACACTTCGCCTCTATTTGGAATGTGGTCAAAAGCTCTTGGACAACACCACCAACACCAGATTCTACACGTTTGGGGTCGAAATACTGTTTTTTATTCCCGCGAGTTCTTATTTTCATTCCTAATTACTCCTACACTTTGAAATAGTAAAGTAAAAAACATCGAAGCGCGAATATTAACTGGTACAAGTAACCTGAAGAACTACTAATATTATTTACACAAAGGCACTGAGTTTTTCGTTTGACTATTTTCGATATTCACATGGGAAAACATTTTTGGCTTAAAAATTAGCGAAAATACTCGTATTAAACAAAATATAACAAAACATAAATGCTGCTCCGAATTGGTTGGTTGGGGTGCTCAGAGTTGTGTCTTGAGGTCCCCAGCATAATTTTCTTTTTTTTTTGGTTTCTCGTCGTTTCTTAAAGCTGCAGGAGTTTCGATGTTGTGACTAAAAAGGCTGTTGTTAGGAACACAAAAGAAATACTCGTTGGGAATTTGTTGCCGGAATTGTTTCCGACTATTTCGTCGTGTGCACGGCGATGTTCATCAGTTCCAGCTATTAGGGAAAGAAAAAAATTTAATTAGTAACATTTTTAGAAATATGTCAATTTTTGTTTTGTGTGTGTGTTCACATGTTCAAGTGAAATTTAAACAACGTTTTTTTGGTGCATTAACAATGTGCTTAAACACTTTGAATGAAATGGATTTGTTTTTCGAGTTGTGTTTTTGGGTACATTTCTTGCTGATTCATGAAGTTATGAAAAATTTGTTTATTTTTACATGTAGCTAATTATTATTTCAATAAAGAAAAACATCAATATTTATTCGCACAACATAATAAAACTGATTAAATAATATACATAGTTTATTAAAAATATCTATTTCTGTTAGGGATTGCACAATTTATTAATTCAAATTGCTTACTCGCCTGCATAGGCATTCTATATTTTTGATTTGTTTGAGAATGTATCGCCTCTATTATATTATCAAATTGTGTTGCAAAATAAGTAATTAAAAAGAATTCATACTTTAACTCACTATAAAAGTGATGATAACGAACAGCAGTATTTGTTTTAAGGAGGCTTTATGGGGTAAAAAAGACGATTTTTAACGAAAATTACCCAAAATTATAGAGATCAGAGCTTTATTACAGGGGACGTAAGAAATCATATAGTTTCATATATAGTTGAGTCGCTTGCACAAGTTCTTGTTTTTATAGGAAATATCACACGTAATTCAGCCATAAGAGGAATCGTTTCGCCACTCGTAATAGTGCCCATTCATATTATCAATCATTTTCGAAAAACTACCTCGTTTTTTAAGTAAGTGTTATAAAAAATAATGAAAACGATTATTAATTCTTTTTGCCCAAATGGGGTTCAAGAGCCACTGTGCACCACATTAATGTTTTTCCTCGGCACAAGGAAAAATTGTGTGCAAGCTTAAAATAATTGTAGTGATAAATTAAATCTTTCTATAGTGTCCCTAAACTATTGATGTCGTTTGTATATTTAAATCTAGATATGTGTAAAACAAGAATTTAAACGGTTTTCTTAAATTATATGTACATTGTACATGTATCAATTTTAGCATTCATCTATGCTTTAGTGGCTCTTTGTGTAGGCAATTTAAAAAAAGAGCTTTAACAATTTCTTTAATTACAACAACACATGTTCAGATATTAGTCTTTTCTGTGTATCATCAAAAATTTCTTTTTCTTCATAGAAAAAAGTATAGTACTATTAAGATCTCGTTAAATAAGAAATTGTGTAATACCTTCCCTTCAACCGATGGCCGAAACTTGGATTTTGGTCTTGATGTCTGGAGAATCAAAAGAAAAATTCGAGCGAAAAATTTAGTACAACACTGAGTTATACAATCCACTGGTATATATAAATATACTTAAACAGTAGACAAACTGGACTTCTTACTATAAGACGTCGCTTTGAAATAATTCAAAAAATGAAATTATTCTGTAGGTTTTCCAGCCATTAGTGAATTGCGGCAAAGGAAATCATAAAGAAGACTGAGAAAATTTGAACAAAAAAATTAGCACAAACTTACAGTTTTTCTTTCAATCGTTGTATGTTATCTTCGTGTATTTGATGTCTAACAAAATATATCATGCTTCAGATTTTGCTTATTGTAATATAGTTCATGAGTTTAGGTTTAGATCAACATTATTTTGTATTGTTAACAATTTAGTGACTGCTCAGAAAAAACAAAAAACAAAATATTTACAACTTCGAAATCATGCACCAAAATATTAAAACAAATCATATAAAAACTGAATAAGTTGTCGAAAAACAAACCCAAAAGTTGAAATAAAAATATAATTACACACGCAATGAAAACGTAAAGGTCTTCTTTAAAGTAAAGTAGATAAATACTGAATCAAACCAAACTGAACGTGAGAAATAAAGTAAAAGAAATATATGTGTAAAAAAATTAATCAAGAATATAAAAAACGTACATGTACAACATATAGCGTGTCTGAAACCTATGATTATCTGGAAGCTGAACCACATTGGAACGTAGAAGTCTATCGAGAACTATCGAGACGCTGGCAGCAGTTGTCGTCGAAGGCATTTACGTTTAAATTAATTGTAAGAAGTAAGAAAACACAAACATATCGTATAATTAAAAGAACAAAAAAGATAGATTAGACAGCACAGAAGAACCACAAGTAGTATAATACACTGACTATAGTATTATGGCCGCTTGTTTTGCGTTTCTTCTTTTAATCATTTACTTAAATGCCTAAATCACTCTTTTGTTTCATTGTGTTGATCTTTTACCCAACACGCGTTTGTGGTAGACGGGGTTAGCTTCGGAATCTAAAGCCTGTAAGATATTTAGATGATTTTTGTCATGCTAAAAGATATTTCCATTTTATTCAATTTAAATGCTTATTTTAAATTTGATTTAAACTGCATTACGTGCGGCTAAGGCGTGACTAAGGCGTGACTAAGGCGTGACATAAGTGTACCAAGGCGTGCTGGTGTAAGGAACGTACAATTATTGGATTTTCTTGCTGTATTCTAAAATATACATTCAGTAGCGTGCATTATTCTATTCGTGCATCAATTTATGTTTAATAATCATCTGGTGCACATGCAATTGAAATTTGTTTGCTTTCGAGTTTTTGCTTCTTTAATTTTAATAAGTGGTAAAATTGCTAAATAATTTTAAATTTCATGTTATATTGTTAAATAATTCAACTTATTAACCCTGATTTAACCGTGGGTAAGGAGTTTGGATTTTAAAGTGAAATACCCAAGAAAACCAGACCTCTTACATAAGGAACACTAAATGTTTAAAAAATTTCACTATTTTTATATGTCAGAAAAATCGTAGAAGTTTTTATAGTAATTCCAATTTTTAGTAACTAACCCAATTGATTCTAAGAGGTCTTAAATTTTAGAAATTATTGCGATTAATCTTTTTTTTTCATTATACAATATGTATTTTATAACCAAATAATTTTTAAATTAGTTATACCACTCAAAAATAATTTTTAGAAGTTTTTGGAAAGCCAATATTTAGGTATCAATTAAACTATTGCGTAATCAATCATCCATTATTTGTTTTAAACTAGCAAACATAACATGCTAAATCTACGTTCAGTTGGGTTCTACAGTGCATTCCAATAGAAATTTAAATTTGTTCGAAATTTCGTTTTCTTTTGGTTTTTTCTTTTTTTTTTTAAGTGTATCTTGGGGAGGAACACGGAGATCTAATAGCAGTGGATATTGCAGCAATGCAGTTTTGCATTCAACATAAAAATGTACAAATATTTATCATTCGCAGTTATTTACATTCCTTCGTAGATGCATTTAGTTTATTTAAACAAACTGCATGCATTTAATGAATTTCGAAGGTAGGTACGAAAGTATTAGTGAAAAGTTGTAGTGTAGATTGTGTTCATGCAAAAGATCGTGCACTTATAATTAATTATTTTAAACATTGATTTTGTATTGTGTCATCTAATATATACACTGGTTAGTGAAACCGACCATTTATTTTGCCAATTTAATTTAAAATTTGATGGTTTGTATGTATACCATTGTAAAAAATAATAACTTAAAAAAATGAAATAAAATGAAAATAATAATAATATTTGGTATGCTTTCAAAAAGTTTTTAACTCTGACTGGACAGTAATGTTATTAATATTCAATGACTAAGGTGAATTTCAGTTGTTATTTACTTTGGTTGACATAAAAGGTTAGTAGATGACTGCACAAAATATTTTTACAATACAGAACAAGGCAATAAAACACTTTGCACTTTTATATTTCGAAATTTTTTTTTGACAATTGACACTTACCTAAAAAGTGTTTTGGTTCATATTTTCAGTATTTGTTTTTTTTTTTTTTTAATAATTGTGTTATTCTTATATGTAGCACATTATTAGTTTTGACTTCAACTTTTCATTGGCTTTGATTTCAATTTTTACAATATATAGTTCAAAGCTGAATTTAAAGCTGATAGGGTATATTTGTAAAAATTGAAAAAGCTTCCTTCAATTATATTTGGCGAAACATCTGTAATACGTAAAGAGCACAGAAACGGAAGTTCGTAATTGAGTTGTTAGAGGAACTACAGTAAAATTAATGGATGAAAGTAGGTCGTAGTACCTAAACCAAGTAGGGAAAATGAGAGGAAGGTAAGTTGTGAAATTTAATATTATATAATGAAATGGGGCCGTTAATGCATATTTCAACCATTTCGTTATTTAAAATAATATTGAATTTAGAGTCAAGATGATTGTAGTAATGTTCGTAGTTATGTAATTTGAAAAAGTAGTGTCCCGCATATAGTAGTATACCCAAAACTGGATACAGGTATATGATATTTAAAATATTGTGGTTCATCAGTGGCAGTTGTGTCACCTAAACCGTCATATTTCAGTAAACCAAAATTTGTGAGGTTTGGTTTAAAAAACATATTTCCCGCTTTTGAACTAATAAATATATACCTTTTTTAAAGATATCTTGCACATTTTTCAACATATAATATTATTTTGTGTTTCACTTGCGCCAGTTTTTCATTCAAAATTATAAGCCTCAATCATTACATTTGTATCTTCGATTTTATTTTGTAAATTTGGAAATTTGAAATGAAAATTGACACGAGTGATGTGTGTTAATGTGTTTCTTAAAAAATGACATATATTTCTACAACATTACACATTCAACTTGCGTATGTAGAAGATCGACCCGCATTTCAATGTGACTCTAAATTTATGATATATACACTGAACAATTTAAAACAACGACCCAAGAGAAAAGAACGACCAACAAAACGAAGAAGTATGTAGAAAGAGAAGATAAAAAAGAAAGAGCTATAGTAACAAATAATACTTTTCTTTATAACACATATTTTACAGAGAATGATAAACATAACTGTATGTATTAAGATAGAACAATCTGTATGTAACATACCATCTGTACTATTGCGATTTAAGAAACTATTTCAATACTTCAACAGGTTTTGACTACTTTTATGTATTTAATTATTTTATATTTGTTTTTTCAAGTGTGTTATTTAGCTTTCGGAGATCATATGGTGAATAAAAAACATTTTTAAAAAATTAAAACAAAAGTACTAAAAGGAACTAAGGAGATTCCTAAACCCCTGTATCTGGTCGGTTCCACTCACCTGCATCGAATATGAGATCATCAATATCATCGCTTGATGACGATGATAATTCTTCGTCAACTCTAACATTACCTAAAGTGTTAAATGACGATGGCACATTCTTACATCCAAACCACCAATGGGCAGATGGTCTTGGGAATGGTGGGTCAGCTTCGTCAACCTATAAGAAAATGCAAATTAGATTTTATAATAATTTAAATAATCTTTTATCTGAATACAATGATATAATATCATTATTTCTTTAATTCCTCCCAATTTCAAAGCATCAATTTCTAAATTAATAGTGTGAAATTTCACTACATTAAATATCTTGCTGACTGCATGTGCAACATTTGAAATAAATAAAAAACTAATAGTAGTACAACTTACCATAAATAATCTATCGTTAAACCGATAGTATTTGTCACCCTTGAAGAAGTACGTGTAGCCATTTGTATACTGCAGCGCAGCATCAATATTAGCAGGAAGTCCTTGCCAATTTGAAATTGGTTTTGGGAATTGTGCCTTTACTGGTGGTCGTCTGAGAGGGTCGAATCGCCAAAATTTGCTGCCCTTATAGAAATAAATTTTTCCATTTCCTCCCCAAACCATAGCAGCATCAATGTGATCTGGAATTCCTGTAAATCCTTCACTAATCTCCTTTGGATAGTCACCATCCATTTGCCTTCCAGCATATCGCCAGTATTTTGTACCCTTAAAGAAGTATGTTTTGCCATTTTTGTACGTGAAGGCAGCATCGATGTTGCCTAAAATAATTATAGAATTTTTTTTAGTATTTTACTAATGAAGAAATCTAATAAATAGTTTGTTAGATTTATTGTATTGCAAACTAGACGTTTTCTTTAATTGAGTCAGATTCTGTTACTGCTTTTGTTAACCTGCGTTAGGCAATTTTTGAAGTTTTACAACTAAGCATTTTTAAAAATTTTAATGGGCCTCAAGATACGTAGCTTGTTTTACAAAAGGACAAGATAAACTCACCTGGAAGTCCAGGCCATCCCTCTGAAATCAATTTGGGATACCCATCAGCAACAGCATTCTCAGTCAGTCTGTAATACTTATCACCCTTCAAAGCGTATGTGAGGCCTTCTTGTGAATTGAAGAGAGCGTCTATCTTAGGATCTTTGCACAGGTCAAGATCTTCCCTTGGTTTTTGAGGTTTCACAGATGGCTTTTCGCCAGGTTTGTATCCACCTTCTGCAGTATTCGTTTTTCTGCCGTACAGTGCTTGTATGGCTGAGACGTCATCAATGTCCAGCGTAAATGATGGGTTGTATCCTCTGTAGAACGGCGCCATGAGTGCCGATCGTACATCCGAATGACTTAGGCCCAATGAGTGTCCAAATTCGTGAGCAGCTACTTGGAACAAATTTGTACCGCGGTAGCTGTTTATTGTCCAGTACTCAGCATCATCAAAATGGGCATCTCCACCGTAAACTGGGAAATAGGCGTGGGCCAAAGTGCCTCCGGGTCCATCGAATGGATCACCATCACCATGCTCGTTCTCTTCGAATCTAATAGTTGACGGTTTCAATTTTATTGTTGTCCGTAAAAAGAAAGTTAAAAGATACTCTACCTAATTTCGATATGAACTGGACCAGATCGCTTTGGTGTGAATGAGAGGTCTGTGTGAGTGCTCCATACACCAAAGGCTTTGGCAATTTCTTTGTCGACATCCGCTCGCTGGAGTCTTTTTGGATATTTTGAAATTCTATAACTCAAACTCTTCACTTTCCATCTGCTTCCTTGTAGAGCATATCGTTTTGCTCTTGAGCCAAATCCCACTTTGTCCCGAACTCCACATCTAGGAAGCGACATCAGTTCCATGGTATCATTATCCAGTTCCCCTGTGATATTGATCCCTGCGAAACTCTGGAAATCTTCCACAGCCTTCGTCCATGTGCTGGCGTCGAGCAGTCCTCCGTTCGCAGGATTTCTAGCTGTCGGTGGCAAGTATCCAAACTGTGATAAGTATATCTGTAAGAAAATAATCTTCAGTTATTGCTCTGTCCACATTTCTTATTGTTAAAAGAAGAAACGACCAAAGGGGCTACTGCGCCACCGAGGAAACAGCTTATGAGGATCAACTGAACGACAATCATCTCCAACTGTTCGAATCTGTCTATCTGTCTGTCGAATTTTCAAGATAAATTTTGCTTTCAGTGTTTCGGTTTCGTTCGGAGGATGCCGCTTAAAATTCACGATCGATGCCAAGTGGAATAGAACCGAGGACGATAAATTGGATTTGTAAAATACACAGCAGCAGCAACATTGCGCGGTGGTACACTCGGCGGGCAGTCGGATCATTATTCAGAACGCATAGTGCGACAACGAGGCTGCGTCATCGATCACCATCAAGCCAGTGTCTACGGTTCCCAGAATCACAAGATTCTTAGAAGCTAATATGCGACGGGTGCTAAGTATCTTTGATAAATTGAAAAGGCGGTACTTTGTTCCAACAGGGTTTCTTGTCTATTTTTGTCGGATTTTCTCGTGGGGAAATTAACTGGCTACTCATAATTGATTGAGTTATGGTGGAAGGAGCATTTTAAAAAGAGAAAGTGGAATGCCTTTTAGCGGTGTCTTTTTCATAGTACACCTATTTTATTCAAGGGAGAGGATCACTTCATACAACAATTTTTGAACCTTTGAATGCTTACGGTTACATGTTGAGGACGTGACATGAAAGTTACTGAAGGGGTTATTGTGATTTGGAAAATTATTTGGTAGACTAAAAACTCACAATAATTTTTAGTCTACCAAATAAATTACATACATAAATTTTGCTAAAAGGTGCAGTAAGTACCAATCTCCACTGAAACGTATATGTATGCATAATTTCGACGATTTGTAATGGTTTTGTGTGCTAGAAATTTGTAAAACTTTTTATTTTTTTGGCTATGTTCCCAGTTGTAGTGAAAATTATTTAAAAAGCATCGATGATGCCCATAAGTCATATTAGATATAATGCATATTTTACACTTATGCAACTCCAAACATATTATTCTATACCATTTAAATTATGCTTTAACTCTCCGAGGGTAAAAAGTTCACTTACATATCCAGTAAATTACCTATCTATGCAAATAAATTTCGAGATTTTGTCTGAAGGGCACTTATTGAGCTTTATTCTCGTATGTACAGTGACTCAGAAAAGTGTTGCAATGTTTGCAACGATTCAGTAAAATATCAAAATAAAAAAAGTACTACGCTCGGTGAACTCAGTTCTTAACACTTATGTTTGCATGAAGGCCTGACCTGTTCAGGCATGTCCTTACTTCTTAAATAAATTGCGAAATAGGGTAACGGTAATTGATTGTTGACATTTGAGCGATTGCAACAGTTTTCTGTGAGAGTGAAAACGAGCCGTTTTGCCGCTGGATTAGCTTTTATTTCTTACTAAAGTTAATTTTTCAAGTGCTGAATTTATTATATTATTTGTACACAATCATTATCCGGTAATTACAATCTTTGTTGTAAATAAAAAAGAACTAGAGTACAATTGAATTTTACTGTAGGTATTTGAAATTGTGTGAATAATGAAGAAAATTTCACAACGAAAGGAAAAGGATATTATTCTTCTTTTGGAAAAGGGTCTTTCTTGTCGTCAAGTTGCTGAAAAGATGGGCGTGCATTTTTCCACAGTTAGTAGAGTTAGAAAAAACAAAACACCACACCTTCAAAAGGGCATAGGCGGGCGTCCGTCATTGATAACTCCACAAACTTCAAGGCAAATTGCACGAATAGTGCAATCTGGTCAAGCCGATACAGCAGTACAAGCTCACAGACTTATAAATTTTGAGGGAAGTGTAGAAACAGTTCGTAAATGCTTAAGATCGCAAGGATTCCATGGAAGAGCCAAGGTAAAGAAACCCCTACTTACAAAACGACATAAGAGTTTGCGTCTTAAATATGCAAAGTCGGTCTCGAATTGGACTATGGATGACTGGCGGAAAGTTGTTTTCAGTGATGAAACTAAAATTAACCGATTCGGGTCTGATGGACGATTGTGGGTGTGGAGAAAGACTTCCCAGCACTTGGATCCACGATGCGTCGAAGGAACTATAAAATTTGGGGGTGGCAATATAATGGTATGGGGTTGTATGCTGGGTACCAAATTGGGTACACTCCACCGAATACATAATAGCATGACCGCTAATGGCTATATTGAGATTTTAAACACGTCATTTATGGAAAGTTTAGCTAAGTTTGGGGTTACAAAAGAAAATATAATCATGCAGCAGGACAGAGATCCAAAACACACTGCCAAGATTACCATGAAATGGTTTCAGGAAAATAATATTGAAGTTTTAGACTGGCCACCACAATCGCCGGATATGAATATTATTGAGCATGTGTGGTCATTAGTAAAACGCAAGCTCACTCAATATGCAACAGATCCGAAATCTCTGGACGAGCTCTGGCATCGAACAAAAGACATCTGGGAAAGTATAACAGATACTGAACTACAAAACATCTTCGAAAGTTTACCACGACGAATTAAAAACTGTATTTCCGCCAAAGGAGGAGTCACAAAATACTGAAAGAAAGTAAAATGAAGTCACACATAAAACTGTTGCAATGTTTTAGTTTTGAAAAAGTATTTGTTGTGTTAACAATTTAACCGAAAAATTATTTTTATTCGTAGTTTGAAAAACTTAATAAAGCTATTATTCCAATTACCATTGTTTAAATTTATTTCTTACTTTTGGTTCTAAGGCTTTGAAGGTGGAAGGAATTTTGTAATATTATTGCAACACTTTTCTGAGTCACTGTATAAAATAAAAGCGAAAAAGACAGACTATATCTAGAAGACATATAACATATAACATATGTATGTGTATGTTGCAAAGAGCTTTTCTGAAAAGAACGATCAAAACTTAGAGCTGTATAGAGCTCAACAACATTCATTCTTAGAAGAGATTAATGATCACAAAATGGAAACCCTTCCTTCCTCACTCCGTCGATATTTAATGGATTGGATTGCTTTAATTTAATCGATGTTCTATGTAGGCAATCAACCGATCATCGGATTCGTAAATGTTTGTTGATACTCAAACCTCAGAACCCTTTTTTGACGAAAAACAAAAACGCGCAAGGTCAGTGCGTAGCACGTGACTTGGGTACCGCTTAGTATTTAATATGCTCGCGATCCAACTGCCATTAGACAGTTGTGGCTTAACGTGAAGCTGCCTAATTATCATAAGCTTCCGCAATCATTCCACGCCTATATCAGATCTTGTGTATGATTAAAGCGCCAATAATGCACCAAAATATTCGTCAGAGTTCGCTGATTACTGGAAAAAAAACGAAACCCATCCTCCGAGGCATGCGCTTCGGATGTTTTCTTGTCCACTTGCCTTAGGAATCCATCGGTGCCTATAATGCAAAACGTTTTGCATTTGAGCACTTGAACTTCATTTTAAAAGGTTCAAGTGATCACGTGAATTTCAATTGTGCACATTGTTCGGCGTTTGCCAGTCCCTCGCCGGGGAGTGATACATAGGAGGTGGAGAAAATAAGAAGTAGCGAATTTTATTTTTCGGCACATCCCGCGAATATTAATTGCAGTCCATTCATTTTGTACTTCATTTGCGAGAGTTTTTTATGTGTGCCGAGTTTCTTGGGATACACTCGGACTATTCAAATGAAATTATTTAGCCAGTTAAAGGCAGGTAAAGTGGTGATCAATGACCGGCCAGTTTGCGACGAAGGAACTGTGTATGGCGGCGATTCCTTCGTGTTTTGAACTTTGGGGTTATGAACCCTTCATTATACAATAAAAGACAAAGAAATCACCGACTCCGGTGAGCCGTTTTTTTACAATTTTTCGCCGCTTTTATGGAAATTCTGTTTACGCTGTAATAAAGAAGTTTTGTTTCTGAAAATTACTCCTTAATATGCGACTGATATTCAGATGTGGTTTGCTTTTGTTGTGGATATGTCGTTAACCTCCACCGTAAAAATCTTGACAAAGGGATGTGCGCTACAATTTCTAATTTTGTCCAAGTGCTTAAACTTGAACCTGCCATTTCTGCGGTTGGTGCTAGTGAAGCGCCATAACACAATAATTTCTTGGGAAAAAAGATGAGCAGTACAAAGTTGTTAAGATCGCTGAAGATATATTACTTTAATTGAAGCCTTATGCAATTTTATGAAATTATTGGGCACCGCTGTATGATAAGCCAATTGATTATTACATTTAATCGGAGTTAATTGGCAGATTGCAGTCTTTCGGTGCACCAAGGTTTCGCTTGAAGAGCAGGAGTAGATGCATGAATATGAATGAAATTGCGCTTAGGATCGATTAAATAACAATTGCGCATTAAAGGCAAACTCATTTGTCGTAAGTATAATTGTCGATAGTTTACTATAGATAATAAATGTGCAACTATTAATTCTTGGCATTTTATAAATTATATACCTGTTTACTTTGAAGAAAACGTGAAATTCATCAAAGTTATGAAGTGATTAAATTTAAATCAATTTAATTTTCTTATAGAAGAACATTCCAACAATCGCATATTGTTGAAGAGCCTTTTATTAAATCAATAAAACTATCAAACTATCATTGTAAAACAATAAAGAATTGCCGGAGGTAACATATTTTGTGTTATTGATTATTTATTGGATTATTAGAATTATTGGATAGATTCTTACGGTTTTCAAGATTCAGTTCGTGCAATGATGTTTATATTAACTAACTAATAGTGCCTAGTAATTTTCCTTTTATACATATTTATTTTTAATTTTCCTTTTATACATATTTATTTTATTGATTCCTCAGTAATGAAGTACGCAAGAGAAAACCCAAGCTTACTTGGGATCAGAAGCATTATATTTATATCTTTTGAAAAAATCGTTCATTAACGTAAAGAACTTAAAGCTGTTTCCAATGGTATACATATGTATGTAAGAAATTCAGAATTACTTTTCTACGTTTTTTAGGGGCGATCAGGGAAGAATTAATTTATTTAAACTTTTACAACGTTTTATGAAAATAAAAAAGGTTACATTTTTCATTTACTCACGAGTAATTTTCCAGTAATTAATTTTCTAGATAACTGCTTGCAATAAATAATTTATTGTCACGTCACGAAATTAATTTATGTTCAAACATTTAATTGAGTGTATTAAATCTTCACCGTCGGTCTAATAAAGCATATATATCGTGTTATGTTTAAGTCATGAACATTCTGGCAGACCTTGACATTGTTGCTCTTATAAAGTTCATGACCGACATTCCCATGTCTATCACGCTCATGTCTTTCATAATTTGTTGGTTACGCGGAGTTGCACATAATTATGAAAATTAGTAATTATCTTTTTTCCATGCGAATGAAATATGTCGATGACAACAAAGTTAGTCGTTTAATAATGAGAAAAACAAAAACCCTAATGAAAAAGAAGGGCAAAACATATGAAAACAAAATTATTTTTGGAGCTTATTTAGAACACAGGCGTTCAAATGGTGGGGTAGTTACCTTAAGAGTTGAGTGAGCATGTTAATTGGGATGACATTTAAAAATCGAGATAAAACAAGTTTGAATGATTCACGAAATTTCGGAAAACTTGAAATATATTTCAGATGTACATATGTATACTAGTTTCTTGATTGATTATATACCTACGGACTTTTTAATTATTAAAAACTTATGATTTCTATATTTGAAAATACACTTATTATGAATTTTTTTAACTGACCAACCTTATATTTCTACAAATTGAGAAAATTTTTGAGGCGGATTTGTATTCTTAATAATTGAAAAATATCCTTGATCAAAAATGACTAATATATTCTTCGGAAAACTTGCAAGAAAATTGTTATTCTTATATTGCACCCATTTTGAAACAGGCTTCTTATTATTTTTACTGCCTTCAAACTTACAATATTGAATACCAATAAGTATAAACAATTAATTAATCGATCTTTTGAACTGAACGGTGTAAGCTGTCGATTTGATTGATTGCCACATAAATAGGTAGTGGAGCTAATATTCATACATTTATGTAGCGTTAATCTCAAGTATATCCCTCATAGTTTCAAGCATCCTCTTTTTTCTTTCTATATAACATCAAAGCAATAACACTTACTGAACCAAGTTATAATCATGCATACCAGATTAGAATGTTCAACTTAAAGAGAAATTTGTCACGTTCGTAAGTTCGTTTGAAAAATGAAAATTAAATTTTAGAAAAAGCTGACAAGGTCTGATGAGTTAATTAGAAGTAAAGATAATAAAACTAAATAACTATGGAACGTTAGGCTGTGATATTTCCGGAATGATTCAGTTCTAAGTATTTCTGTGAAAGCTTTTGATTTAAGTGAAGATATAAAAGCCTGATTCAGACAAGGCTAATTTATTCACTTTGCAGAAATTTTAATATTTTTGCTTATGGAATATAAAGAGGATTAGCAAGATTCTTATTTCAAATTTAATTGGACATATTGTGCTAATTATAATGCTGATGCCAATTAATGGTTGATAGTAAATCACTGTGATTAGTAGAATAAGCTTGAATGAATGCACTTTTTTCATATTTATGCTATTTTCAAATATATATTTTTGCCAACATTTATATGACAATATAACTAACTGGGGAAGTTATTTATCGAGCAGTAAGCATTCTGGAACGGTTATACAGCAAATAAAATTTAAATCGTATTCTTTCCAAAATCAGATGTTTTGAGATGACAGCACGTTAAAAACGAATCATCCAACCAACATACGAAAAACCAGTAATTATATATGAAATTTTGAACAATATATTTAGATCTACAATACATTACAAATAAAGTGTTCTTTTCATAAACTAGAAAGTCCTTAAAGCTAAAGTCTTCTCAACTGTATTTTGGTAAAAAAAGGTTTTTTAATATACTATTCCTCGAAATGTGGAAGAGGCATTTTCGATATTGCGGATTCGTAATTAACATAATATGAAATTCCATCATCTGTCGCTTGTTTGCGTAAAAAAGCTATGCCATATACAATATATTGTCTGATTTACTTTTAGTCAAAAACCATCTGAAATGGCATTTGTTAATTAAAACATATGGGAAACACATTAAATAACACGAATTGATTACGAGCTAAGTTGTCGAGACAAGTGATTTATAGAGCACCGTACACTAATCACAGTTAAAACAATAACAACCTTTAAGAATACTAAAAAGATTACCGCAGTTTACGTCTAATGACTTCGAGGTAAATTCCCATAAGAAAATTAGTTCAAACAATGGAAAAAATAGAAAACCAGCAAAAAAAAGTCACCTAGTGATATAACCGTGCCTGTGTCTTTGACTTGTCACCGCACAACGATTACAATTAGAATTTATAATTTATACAAATGCCTAGACCTACTGAGCAATTTATAATTCATCTAGCGTTGATCAGCAACTACAGTGTCGTCTATATATGATAAAATGCGTGATCAGTATATGAACGGGCTAGATTTATTGGCCATCGACTATTGCAAAATTAAATTTTCGCTACCGCATTGATTCACCTGAACTAATTTGATGGACAGTGATTGTCATCGATGATCTGCTCGCTGTGCGCTGCTAGTTACCGTCTGTCATTTATGATGATCACGACGACGACACAACTATGCCTCTGGCATTTTATCGTCGTTTGCCTTTGATTTTATTCGGTTGATCGCATACAAAAGTTTGCATACCAGCTACATGTGACGGTCTTCGGGTTAATTGGTTACTAGGGTTCACAACACACCCTTTCAATTCTTCTTTGCAAATAGCGCGAAAATCGGTTTAGATATTTTTATTTTTACTTTTAATGGACATTTTTATTTTGTTGGTTATACAAGAAAATAAGTTTGTTGTTCTCTGAACGAGGGAAACAGGACTTTTTTCATGCGATCTTTGATACAATAATTATTTATTTATATTTATCTTGTAAAAGCCAGGTCTTTAATCAAATTATTTTTTTCATTTTACTAAGAATCATTACAGATCATGCTATAGGTGTAAAAAAAGTAATTATATTAAAACCAAAAGTAGACTAAAAATAAGTCATACTATGTACATAGATATATCAATTGCATAAAAATATGATATGCACAACATTGGCGAAGTGCCTTAACCCCATCGGCCACACCTTACTAAAAATTTTAAGTTATTCCTCAAAAGATAAAGTGAATTTGTCGCAATGTCAATTTGAGTATGATCATGGAAGGCTAATATACATAAGTGCAGGTAAAGTTTGCTGTTACCGATATGTTTCTTATCAGAAGTATGAATCAAATTGCAAATATTCGCACTTTTATTTAGCATACAATGGCATGATAGTGGCAACACCTGTTGTGAATTTAAAAATTTTACATAGGATTAATAATTCTTCGTCTGACATATATGGATGTAATATTAACTGCAATTTACTTCTTTTGAAAGTCAAAAATTCTTTGGCTTGCTATACTTGTTGCTGAAGCATTGTATGTATGTACAGAAGAGCTGCAAATAAAAAAATATCTGTTTTTTGCGCTCTAACATCGATCGGTATATGACCTCGACGGATTACGTTTTGCATACTAATAAGATCTAAGTGTCGTCTGAACTTATTGTCTCCTGCGTTGGCAGAGATAATGCGCTGATCTTTTAATGCCTCTTCTTTCTTAGGTCATCTGAGGTAGTTATCCCGTCGTCGCCTGACGATAATAAAAATTATGAGGATTGTTTCCAGGTGCATTTTCTTATAGGTGTCAATTGGCTAAATTGAAAACGGTTGACAGTCGCAATATTGATGGATTTGCGAATGAGTAGGACATTTATAACCATAATATGTTGTTAACATTTTTTTACGCAGCTTTACGGGGGAATAATAAATCGAAGTAGCACGTGGAATATTAGATACTTTTGAAATGACTCGATTTGTTTTTTTTTATATATTAATAGCTTTTCTTTTAAATTCCGAAATTTTAATATCATAGAGGTGCATACATACACAGGTCAATCTTTCTATGTATAAATTAATAAAATTTTTTAAGACTCGACAGGTTTTCTGAGTGAACCTGTTCACGTAAACCGATATAATATGAAAACGCCAAATCGAATGTCGCTGTAGTTTACGAAATTTAAAATAAAATTTAATACTTCTGTGTAGTTCAACGTCGTTTTGCGTGGCCCCACATATTTACTTTTAATATGCTTTTTACATTCATTGTCACCTTCACTAGTGACCGAGCGAATTTAAAAAATAAGTTTATTTACACGTTTACCGCGCACTTCAACTGCAATGGCGAATTTTTTTTAAAAATGCTACTCATCAATCACTTATGCATACGAAAGACCCATAAGACCTCTTCTTTGTTGCCACTTCTTCAATTGCCCATTGTTACCTTAAGAAATTCAAAAGTTCTTATATTAAATTGCAATAAAATTAAAATGCGCCCAAGGGGAATTTAAAGCAAAAACGAAAAATGGGAAAGAGTTGGTATACATTTTGCTGAATGCTGTCAAGAAAGAGGCTCTTGTTGCTTCCGAGGATTGTCCAGGACAAACAAAATGTCAAACAGAAGGGTGCTTACGTTTATGTTGTTGTTGTTAAAAGTAAAGGTGTGTGCAAGTTTTGCCATTGTTCTCAAACTTTTCTAGGGTATTTAAATTTATGAGGAATTTTTCTGCACATTTTAAGCCTTGAACCTATTTAAAGTTGGAGTTTTTTAACGGCCTTATTCTTTTATGCACTCGAATGAATGAATGGGTTTTAGATCAATACAACTGAAGGATTTTACTGACTTTAATTTTCACAGAATGAATTTATCCTTGCTTAGAGTGCAGCTTACAGAAAATATGAATAAATTGAATTTGAAATGCTAAGATTAAAAGAGAAAAAATTTTTTCAATTTGGCAGGACATTTCAAAAACAACATTTATATATTTCTTGAAGACTAATCATTTTGTCTAGTATTTTTTACATACATTTGTTCCGAGTTTTTTCAACAGAAATATAACTTCATGTGAAAATTGAGAGGAATAAACGACGTACTCTCAAACATCAATCAACACATTTAAATAAACTCTTATAATCTCAAACCAAAATGCGCAAATTAAAAAGCTCATTTTGAAATATAATAGATTTTTTGCCCCCAGTTGCCAACCAATTTAATTAATTTGATTTCTATAAAAAGATAATTTCTCGTTTTCCAAATTGCTGAGTACAAAATGTAGGGTAAGCATCACTTCCAAACCCCCACAACGTACCAACTTATTTGCAAATTGATAAAATCACTACAAGTGGTAAATTCCTTAATCGTAGCTGATGTCATAATATTGTAAAAATCTATGCATTCATTAAGAAATGCAATTTCATAATTGACATCACCTCCTCAAGCCATCGGTACCATAGAACCATAGAACCACAGTACACGTGATTTCAGCTTCCCGCATGCTTGTAAAAACTGAATAAATCAGAGAAGGCGCATCATGAATAAAGTCTTCTATAAAAAGTTAAAAGCTGTCTCATAGTAGCGTTTAGATAGAGGCGCCTTTACAGATTTATGGGTGCCGAGAAGTGGTAACCGGGAGAATGAACATTTTAGCGCGATTTGCCACTTGCCTAGAATAACACTGTCATGGAAATATTTGCTGGTGGCCGATGGGCTAATTGGTATGTTGGTCGGTCGCTTTTCTAATGGTGAACGGGTGACACAAAAGTTAGGTGGAGAACAATATAAAGAAGTCGAAGAATTTCAATGTAATGAATTTGAGTTTAAATCTCACTTTAGGATGCCAATGAAAATAGCAGTTGATTGCTGTGTTAAATTAATTGTACGACTACATTTCCAAAAGAGTAAAAATTCATGTGGTTCACAACTCCATGTTAATCTCAAACAAGGTAGAGATAACAAAATTGTAGACTAGGTGCTTCATAAAATGTGAAGTTATGTAACCGGAATGATGAATTACCATTCGCTGGGGTTATTTTATTTCTAGCAATGTTAAACTGTTGTAGCATTACGTAAACTTTTATAAAAAGTTACTCTAAGCGGTATACATTATGATTATATACAGTCGATTTTTCATCTGTTACAATATTTATAGAATTGCTAATTCTAAAAAATATACTCTTTGATATTTAACGTTTTTCAATTTCATAAGCTAATCTCTACATTTTTCTTGCAAACATAATAAATATTTACATAGGTGTTTTCATTATTATTGCCATATTTCATTAACGATTGTCGCAAGTTAAAGTATTTTTAATTGTTGTACACATTTTTAAGTGGCAGAATAACGAGCAAGTGTCATGTCATGTTTCACATATTTATGTATTTATTCTTTTACATACTTAATTTTTATATGGTATACTATGTATACTTAAATTGAAACAATTAGTTAATCGATGTATAAGCAAAATAGATACAATTGTAAATCGTGAATTATAAATAAAATTGGATTGAATTGAATTAAATCTTAATGCTCTTTATTTATTTTTTTGAAATAAGATCATAGTCTAAGAAGACTCTTAATTGATATAAGATTGCACATTTTTAAATTATAAATATTTCCAAATATAATTAGTAAATAAATCAAAATACATAATAATTAACATCATATCGAAATCTGTGAAACCTCTCGGAAAGTTTAGCAGAGACAAGTGACCTTAATGTGAAAATATGAATTATCAGTTTTTGTTTGGTTTTGACCGTTTGAAATTTGAAGATTAAATAATTCTGGTATCATCTGGTGCTATGAATTCTATATTTTTTTGGAAGAATTGTGCATGAAGTACAAAAAGATTGATTTGAAAAATTATTCATCAGTTAGTTCATTTTGCATGTTATCTTTCAAGTCATCTCCTTCGCTGTAACTTCTTGTGACGACGGATTTCTTCGGAACGTGCTAAGAAATTGGAATGGTTGCGAACTTTCTGCAAAACCCTAAAGAGGGGTTAATTATAGGAATTGTGATTAATTTTTTATGTATGTCGCTGTGCACCCTCGTTTCCATCCGAGTGGGGGGCTGCTTTTCTCGTCGTTGTGAGCTCCGCTAACTGCAGAGTTATGAGGCTTTGTCGCAATGCTCCGCGATGGCCCAGTTAACAAAGGTAAGTTACCACGACGCGGCTGTCCCATATTCGGGTTAGCGGCCCGCATGACCTCCTTACCCTAGCTCGAAATTGCCCCCTAATATTCGCCTGGGTTGGGGCTACTTAAGGATGCATATTTGATGGCGATGGAGCCTATCGATAGCAAGGGCAACAAACCTTTGCACTGGGCTCGCATAGCATTCATTGTGGGTAAAACGCGGTTGCGAGCAATTTGTTCTAATCGTGTCATGGCGAATTAGGAAAGTGATTCAAAGCGAAATCGGGCAAAAAAGAACAATTTGCCAATCCCGTCTTGCACGTCCGATTCATTTCCCTATTGCGCGGATTCGCCGTTGCGAACTGGATTGGAATTCCGATTGGCTACGTAACTCGCGCATACCTGTGCAAAAGCCAGCTGACTCGCGGGGATCTGCCAGGTGAGATAAATTCGCAGAAAGCGAAATGATTGGAAGTTGCTCCACGACTCAGTGTGAAACAAGTTAGTGAAATTTATCATTGACTTGAGTCAGTTGTCAACCGATTAGTCCGGATTTGGATTACCTAAGCCGGCTGGAATTTTCTCAACAACCCTTCGGCCAGAGCAGTCTCGGGTGACTTAAGACAATTTACCCAGATACCGCGATCGCGGTCTGAGAGGAGGCCGCTGACTACTGCAACAATTACCCAATTTTTGCGAAAATTTATGCAGAAACCGTGCCCGGTTTTACGGCGGGGGTGTGACGACTCGTCCGGTCGCGGCTGGGTATCACTTCTGCAGCCGTTTCCTGTAGCGGCCACTCGCGCTTAATAAATAAGCCACTGCAGCAACTTTCTTCCTCCTTGCCGTCAAGTTGGCCGCCGGGAGCCTGCATGTAACCTTAATTAATTTGCTGAAACAGGTTAAAATCCTCAGGCAGTTCCTCTTTGCATGAACTTTGCCTTATTCCTGGAGGGAGCATGCGAGCCTTTGCGGCGGCTCTGGTCGCCTGAATTAAGCACTGCGGAGCATGCAACCGCCCTATGACTTGAATTATTTTTTTTTTATAGGGCACTCCGGCGTAGATTCCAGCTCGAAGGCACAGACTCGGTTCCGTAATTGAATTTATTATCGGAGGCGGCCCGACCCCGTGCTGAGATATTTTTGGTTAATTTTGCAGCTTATTTTTGGTTAACTTGAAAATTGGTCACAATTACGAGCTCCGGTTACGGAACTCGGTCTGGAGCCTCAGAGAGTTCGCCAGTTTTGGAAATGAAGCCATAAATATGCATGTGATGAGGCTAGATTATGTAGTGCACTTATATGTAGATATATTATACCTATGCTATATAGGTCCGCTCGACGTGAGGAGGCCCGGGTAGGAGCAGCTTGTTGCTCCTTGATTGATGACTTCTGGCGGATTAATTAGACGCCTTTGTATTTGCTTTGCAGTGCAGGAGGAAATTGCAAATGAAGTAGCTATACGAATAGAACGAACCTTTCGAAGTTGCGATAGGCCGGAAGTATTTTCACTGGCTATTTTAGAGAAGCTGCTAATGTTAGAACGCCTGGCTACTAAAAGAATTCACAATTATTCAAATTGTTAAGGTAATTTGCATTTAGCATTTAAAAAGTCGTTCATTCTTGGCGAATTATAACGCTTTTCTATTTTCCACGTAGTTTCAGAAGTGGCGTTTAAATCCCAAATTCGCTCATATTTTGTGATTTTCATCGTCACTGATCATATGCACAATTTTGTTTAGAAACATTATAAACAGATTTTAAAGTCTTAATTATGTTAATTATTATACTTATAAAGTTTAGATTTTGATTAAACAACTCGAATTTTATAGCTTTTTGAAAAGTTGCCTTCCTTAAATTTTCTATAATAACTGACAAACTAAATTTTATTCACAATTCATTAAAAACAGATCACCTTAGTCAAATTATCGAAATTTTCTATATAATCCCTAAATTGATATATTGACTGTAATTTTCTGATTTTTTGTCAACCCTTTTCTAGTAGCATTTGTAACAACCTCCACTGACATATCACATTTCATTTATTATTAAATGTTATTTTAAATTGGTAGACATTAATGTATTTTAAAAAATTCCCACGTACCGAGTCATGTTACAGCAGGGTGAGATTTACTTACTTCACTGGCATATAAATCGTGGATTGCAGCACCTGCTGGGGGGCGCGTATAAATTTATAAGCCCATTTATTTCCGTAGATCTTATCGGACGTGAAAATATTGATTAACAGCACCGTGTCTCAGTTTAATCATTCATCATTATGCATTCAGATAAGTAAATGCAACTCATCTGATTTTATATGCAAATATCAGAAGCGTGCAGTATTTCAAGGATTGCAAACAAAAGACGAAACCTCAACAAGTTTGCACCTAAGCTCAAAAGTAACTCTAATGAAAATTGCCATCGTCACAGGATTATAATTAGCAATTTCATTTAATATTTCTTCATCCTGAAGAAAACAAGCGTTTAACTTGTACTATATTCGTCCGTGTGCGCTATGTATGAAGTCCGCAACAAAGTCACCACAGTGGCGTGCTGCACGCAATTAAAGGAAAGGGCTTTCATTGTGAAAGTTACCCGACCGCCGAGGGCACGATGGGCGGATTAATAAAATTCAAAATGCGAGCTAATTTCGATTAAGAGGGGGCCCGGCTGTAGGAATGACCCATGCATCACACTGCCGAACCCCGCTTGCGTGTCGTTCTAAGGACAGAACTGCTGAGGTGGGTGTTCTTGGTCACTAACATGGCTAGGTCAAATATATCACGCAAAACTTGATAATGGCACACATGTTCCAGTCAGTGTTCGGCTTAAGTGCCTAGACCTAGCCAAGTGCTGGAGGAGAGGTGCTACTTTTAAGCATGCATCTGCTGAGCTTGACTTATGCCTAACCTTGAAAAAGCTGCAGCTCAGTGATAACTCCAAATATACAAATATATAAACGTTTTCGACTAATTGCTCGATCAGATGCACATGCACCTCCGGTCCTCCATTGATTCCACTTAAGAGCAAATTGCTTCAGTTAGAAATGTGCTGGTCATTCCATTAAAATGTTTTAATTGCCCAATTAACCCTAGGCTCGCACATAGGCCGTATAGCCGGTTACAGCGGACACCAGGCATAGTGAGTTTTTGCTGATAAGCCTCCGGTCGAATGAATCACCCTATGGTAGCCAGTCGCTCCCGCTGTGGCAGGGCGTCAAAGCAATGAGTAATCGTAAACAAAACTTTCCAGCCCCACGGGAAAGGTGAGTGCTACGAAGAACTTTAAGAGGTATCAGACGGTGCCAGGTATTCTTTAAGCACTAAACAAAGAACAAAAAATATACCCCGAAAATTAGTCATATTGTTTGAACTTCTGTCGATCTGTAAGCGATCGAGCTTCTGCCCAAAATTCGATACCTTTTTAGCTTCTTTAATGACTACTGACGTAATTTGTTAAGTTTCTGGCTGCCTGCTAGAAAGGTGTGTACCCTTTATTTGATTAAGCCCCGTCGTGGAATCGTTTCTTATAATTCGTTTTGTACGTGCAGAACTTAATCTTCGTACGGCGATGTAATTCCAGGCTTTGTTCTTTCTCAAGACATGTAGGTGGTATATGCTGATTTTTATTTAGTTATTGTCTGGCTATTGAGGCATTACTCGAGGTAAATATTTTTGAGTAAATATCTATAAAAGCGGCTACCCCACTTCTGGCAAGGTCAAGTTTACTGTCTGCGGAATTCTCGGGCAATTTACTTTTGTCGATGCGAAGAAGAGTTATTGGACCGTAACTTGGTTCAATGACTTTTCTATAGTGAACTATTTATTGAGACATTTTTGGAGATGACGTGTTTGTGTTATTGTTTTTTTTCACATTTATGTAAATTTATAAAGTAATCAATTGCGTGTACTCTTGTTAATCTGCTGCTCGACTATATGATATTAGATTATAATCGATCCTTCTTTTAACTATTATAATTAAATATATAATAGAGAACACTTTAACTTAATAAAGTTGTCTTCGAACACCTCTTGTTTCTTCAATGGATTATGTTTGAAGTTGATAAAGGTATTTAATTAGATGATTACTATTACTACTAGTTTAGATTATTTTAATTTAATTAAAATTTCGAAAAGACGAATCTTGCTACCTCTAGATTATAAATTTTCAGAACAGAGATTTGTCAATAACGTTTAAAATCATATTTCTATCAAAAGCGATTTGGTTAAAACTTTAAATGAATAAAAGTGTTCAGTATTACCTTTATGAAAATTACGAAACATATTTAAAGAGAATAGATACATTTTTAATTTGATCTCAAATGAATACTCTGACCTAGTTGATGGGTAAGTAATCAATTGTTAATTAACTAATTCAAGTGCATATGCCCATATGAGCCATTATATTCTAACCAAACATTGTACATTTTAATGGGAACACCATTAAGCTATAATATCATTACAAAACAGACTAAAGTGTCATATCAATTGCAGGTCAAGTGGAATTAAATATTTATGGAATTTTCCCAAAGCGAATGCATTCGAAATTGACCTATTGGCGAGTTACCAAATTGTTTGCATACAATCCAGCAGCCACTTGAGAGTTATTTCGCCTGGCGTAGCAATTCGATTTTGTCACAGAGTATTGTCGCAGCGCACAAATACTCGAACCGGAAAAACCATCAATATTGAGGAAATTTTCCAATTTCTACCCCTATTGGGTTTATTCCGCTCACTTGCTTCAGTAGCTGGCAAATGGCCCAGCTCTGGTTCTACCCTGGAAAGTTTCTATGTCATCTGGCAGCGGGGCTCGCGGGCTCAACTAGCATTAAATAATCCCGACATTACCTTGAATGCAAGGCACTTTACTGTAAACAAACGCAAAAGAATATTATTTTCTCTAGGCAACCAAGTGCAGGCAGGCACGTGCAAAAGCTTGTTCACCCTGTTTATTCAGCGGGCACAAAGGCTGCTTGAACCTCCTGGAGCCGTGGCAAGGGGCATGGAATTTCTATAGGGTCAGAAGTTCTAAAGCTTAAATAAAAGGAGCCCGGGCCAGGGTATTTGAAGTGTTTAAAGTTTAAAGGATTTAAAGACATCACTGCAGCCAAGTGACCGCTGGGATTTCGTATAAAATTAATTCAAAGAAAATTTATTAGCTGAAAAGAGTTTTCTCCGGGGCTCTTCTGCCTTGTGAATAAATTTTGCTTTTAGACAATCTTTTTGTATCTCTACAAAGACAATCAGTCAAGGCGATGAGACGTTCTCTGAATTGACTAAATCTAAATTCAAAGCGCCAACAATAACAAACCAATTTCCCAGCTCCACACAACTCAGCAATTTTTTTTTTATCTCTTCAGACAGGTAAATTAGATACCAGTTGTTCACAGAGCATAGGTATAAGTCACAATCTCATCAGAACTTTTTTCTGCTTGTTTTCTGTTTTGATTATTATTTGTGAACTTGTACCGCGACTCGTGCAATCCACCTCTTTCCCTTTCGAAATCAGCATGAGCATCAATTATTTAATTTTTACTCTTTTCTAGCAGAAGCCGCCTTCAGTCTAATTTTTAATTAAGTAATGGAGTTTTCGTCATTCTAACTTTAGACGACAGCGTGACAATAATTACACAAAGAAAGTTCATTCCGAGGACAAAAAACGGAAAATGTGAGCTAAATTGATTCACTTACCTGTGCTTGTGACGTTGTTTTAATAGGCTGCGCCTGGCTGAAGGTCACTAATGATGCTAATATCGAGGTAAATATCACGAGCGGTCTCCCCTCGCTCACTTTGCTACTTAATCGGACCATTTTTACATTCGATTTGAATTTAATTTACTCTTTGGACGATTTTCTTTGTTGATATCTTTTAAAATTACTACAAATTCGTTCGATTGCTTAAATCTGAAATGAGAAAGAAAAAATTATTATTCTTTGCGCTTTTGTCGAGCTTAATAAAGAAAACATTTATTTCAATATTAAAAATTTTTTATAGGTTTGAAACGTTTTAAGGAAACAAAAGGTCGACATAGTGTTCTTCTAGATATTTAATAATGTATTTTATTGATTGTAACATTTGTGCGCTCAAGTTTTTTTAGATTACTTGAAGAGTCTTCGTAGAAAGTTGTTTTTAGTAAAATCCAAAATTTATATAATAACTTTCAATTCTATGGAAATACATGCAAAAAGAATAATGATTTAAATTGACAAATATGTTGTAAGGTTTATATGCAAACCAAAGAAGGAAAATAGAAAGCAGACTCCTACATTATACATATATGATACGTACATTAAATAACCTATTTAAAATTTTGGCAACTAAGTGAAAAAGTATGTGACTTTAAAGTGATTTACGAATTGGAAAAAAATAATTATTTTTTGAAAACATATCAAGGTTTGAAATAAAAAACAATAAATACGCAATGGTCACAAATGTCACGAATTGTCTTTCTCTTTCTTGTTTGTATTAATTAAAATTTAGATAATGTCTTGGAAATACCAGAACTTAGCTAATTATATCTTTTCCATTTAACATATCTTTTCCAAAAAAGTGTCGTCCAAAATGAGAACAGACCAATATGCATTTGCTGCGCTTATTTATACATTCGAAACTGCATAGCGTCGAGCCAAGAGTGAACAACGCATTTGGAATGCTACGAGCATGAGCATAAATTTGCACTGACCTTTGGATCATAAATGACATCGCTTGAACGTGCTGCCACACAAGGGGTGATTTGCATAGCAGGGCATTAAGCCCCAATAAATAAACACCGTCTAGGGCTGAATGTTTAGCACGAACAGAAACAGAATTGGTGAATAAAAACAACCGGTAAGAGCTTGTAATTAATTGTACCACCTCGAGGTACCTGCATTACAGAGATAATATCTAACATGAGTGTGGGATTCATTTGCCATAAACAAGTTTCCTTATTTTTTGGCAATATTCAGGAGGACAGAGTTGATTCAATCTTTTTTATTGTATCGATTTTCCGGCAACACAACCATATAAGTAACATAGTCAATTGGATGACATAAAAAAAAAGTTCGTACGAAACTACAATAGGCTCGCACATACACCGAAAATATATTTTGAGTGAGTCGCTCCAATACTAATGTGGGTTTGCGATGTTTTTTATGGCAACTAGGATACGGATTTTCTGCTTAACTTCTCTTTCTGTGTAAGGATATTAGGGAGACGGTGCCATCGATTTCCTGTTGTTGTATAACAATATTTCGCTGGAGACGAAGACAAATGAGCTTCTTTAAGGCAATAAGTTTTGAAGGATTATCTTGTTTCAATTTGCATGTCTAATAGTCTAATACTTTAGACCATGGCACGTGTCATATTTTTTAAAAGAATCCAAAAAGGATACCTTAGGTAACAAAGTCCCTAAAGTCTATTGTCTTTAAATATTTTCCGTTTAAAAAAGATATTTCAAATTATGCTACCAATTTTCTTTAATATATGTACCTACTTTAATTTTACTAATTCCAAAAATTGTAGGCTTTGCATAGAAGCGAAATGAATTTAAATATGACATGTGTATTTAAGAGTTTAAAAACTTTATACTTTTTGAAGTTTCTTATAATACCTTACACCTGGTATATTAAAAGAACCAAAATTATATTCTTTGGTACCTCAATCGGTTCTTTCCCTTTCATATTTTCGTTGGTGTGTACAGCAACTCATTGCACTGATTACGCATTCTAGCTACATGCTATGGTTCACCTCTGCGGTCACAAATTTCCGAAAATATTAAAAATTTGTAAATTTCTCAGAATTTCTGTTAAACACAGCGGTTATCACCCGGGTCAGTCCAGTTCCAGTTGATTGAATTATCTTTCGTTGATAGAACCAACTCTCGTACCAGAAACGCTATACCTTGTAAACAAAGAGAAATACCCTTTCACTAAAATGGACAACCGTCACAAACACAGGACTTATCGTAACTGCGGTCTTTTAGACAATAATTCAACGAATACCTCAAGTTTTGCAAGATTTCTTACCTCTTATCAGGGGCAAATAGAAAATTGTTTGTTGATAGCGTAGCAGATAAGGCGCATTATCTGGCTGGGGTTTGGTAACGCAACAAAATAGCATTGAGGGACAAATATCGCTCGATAATATTGATTTTAATTCCCTCAAAAAATTTTACCTTGTGTAAGGCCCTTATTAGAACTTGGGCGTTACAAAACTTGAACATCAAAACCAAGGCTGCACCAGCCAATTTGTAATCAGCTTACCTGATTTGATCCAGGTGATTACTTTGCCGTTAGCAGATCAGCACTATGAGGCAATAAGCGCGACAATCCGTGAGTCATCCACTGGTTTTCTATTCACAATTCACATGAATGATCGATGGCATGGAAGTCTAAATGATCATTTGTGCAAAAGTACCGATTGAATAAGTTCCAGCATCAATTCACTAAGCACAGGTGTGTGTGTCGAAAACCTTTAAATACCTTTCGATCTTTAAATAAAACGACGAACGCACAGCACTATCAAACCGCGCAAACGTTAAGGACTAATTTCGAAAACTTGAACGACACAAAATTTGTAACGAGCGTTCCGAAGTCTTAACTCTTCTCCAGAGCCCCTGCACTGATTAAGTACGTCCGACGATCGCTGAAGTCTTAAAGATACGAAATGAGCTTTCGTCGCGGCGCGCCGGGCAGTAGATCACTTGAAAAGTGGCTCGCGCCTTGGATGCGTCGACCGAGGAAATGGGGGAAAATGAAGGCGATCGTCGCTGCGAGCACGCTTACAAGATCAAGAACATATTCAAGACCGCCGTCGAAAGATCAACAAAGACTGGCGATCGGCATGCTGCTTGAAGCCTCCTATTTGTCGAAACGACCCAGTGCGAGGCGAGTTCAGCCGGTCGTGATTAACTTGAAATTCGCGGAATCTCGCGGAGAAAGAGATTCGGCCTGATGACGCGACGTTGGCTTCCACAGCTTCTTTTTTCCGCACTTTTTGTGCGTTTATGTTAAATTTAAAGTTTTGAGCTGATCGCGGACATGTTATTAAAAGATACAGCGACGACAATCTTTGTTCGTCTGAATAATCGTTCACAGCTGTTTTGATCTTACCGCGCCCTCAGATACCACTGGAGCTAATGTTTAGGGGTCTTTGCCTTTACAAATCAGAAATTAAACTGTGGTACAAATTGCAAAAGCAAAGTGTCATTCTTTGAGAGATAACGATAAGACTCCGGGGGCACTTAGAAAGATCCCAATGATAGGTGCAATATCGTGAAAGAAAAACGTTAATCAGTCGTCGGCTGACTCACGATCACTTCTAGGAAATTCGATGAATCGGCTCAGGTGTGGGGACAACTTTTGTTCATTCAGAAATTTTTTAGCAATAATGTGAATGAGTAGTGCCGGGGCTATTAAGATCATTAGCATATTCGTAGTAAGATAAACCCGGAAAACTTTGTCTGATTTTCGACTGGGAGGATCGTTAAAACTGGGTCATGTGGTTATTGCACTGTACGGCTCTGATCTGTGCTGTGCGAAAGATGTTTACGTAGGACGTAATTATCATTTTTAAAGCACTGTGGCTGTTAATTTATGCTAATTACTTTTGGCGCTAAGATAACATAAATAATGTCATACTTGAAGATGCCCTGTTTGAAGCTTAGCCGGAGAATTATTTTTATTTTATTATGTTATGAGTGATAAGCTGTTATTTAAATAAACTTATCTTTTTGAATAGAAGTACTTAAAATGATCATGGAGGGGTAATACCCATTTGAGGTTGAATTTTGAACAGGTAGAACAATTTAAATAAATTTTTTAATTTCCAGTATTTAAAGTGCATACTGTCCTTAATTTTCTAGTTTCACTAATTGATAGCTTTTATTTATTTATTTATTTATTGTATATTGTGACCGGCACTTTTGGGGAAATTTGTATAAAAATGGAAAGAAAATAATTAAAAGGATTTTATTATGACAAAAATGCTTAATCTCTGTAGAATAATAAGATTTCCGCTTGATATCTACGAATGTTTTCGAGATAATCTAATCAGTGAACTATCAAAATACTTGCGCATTTGTACGAGAATTCAAAGCATTACAAGAGAATATAAGTTTCTGGAATAAACAGATGGCGTACACCTTGGCTAATTTGTCCCCATTTATCATAAAAACTGTAACAGATAAGCTAATGCAATTTCGACTCAAATGAATTGTAATGAAATGCGGTTAATTTTACATTTTCTTTAGAACTGTGTTAATGCAATCTTTTCTTCAGACAAAATTTGTAGATTAAATCTTTTATGTAAAAATTGCTTATTTTTACTATACAAAAAGTTGACAAAAACATATGGATCTAAAAAGAAAATGAACGAAAGGTATGAGTTTTTGTGAAAATAAGATTAACGTTTATATTTTTTAATGCGCAAGTAGCAAGTGGAGCCGTGTTAATTATAAAGATATTGTCGCAATTTTTAAAATTTTATTACTATATTACGAATCACAAATAATGTACATATGTATGTATGATATGTATTTGTTTATGAGATTCAATTTCAAATAAAATATTTTAAATTATTAATTATTTAAAAAAATATGTATTCCGCTCTTTCATCATATTGGTTGCGGCCCAGTTCGATATTAAAAGAGTCTTCTTTCTCATATAGAATAATCTTAGTTAGAAATAGTAATAAACAGTATTTTTAGCGAGCAAGACAATACTAAGAGCTCTATTTTCCTAAAGCAAGGGTAGTCAACAAATCATAGTTTAAGTTTATAAACATATTATTTTCAAATTCTTTCACGAGTACTCTATGTAAGTAACGTTGATCACTTTGAATTATAATTGTTGTGAATTTTCCTTATAACTTTGTATTTAAATGATGGAGTGTGGTGTGACTCATGTAAGAAATTGATCATGGGAAACAGTGATACTCTTAAACATATAAAAAATCGTAAAACATTGCATTTTGAGCATAAAAATCAAATAAATTTGAGAACAGGTTTTTTCTTATCTCTTCGAACTTAATCTATGTATTTGCGAGTACTTATATTCCTATTTGTTTTAGATAATACCTTTGGTTCGTGCGGTTTACCAAGCAAGCAAAAACGTGCTCCACCAAATATAATCGAAAAACCAACAGGTTTTGACTTCCTATCATTTTCGCTTATACTTTTGCGATAAAATATTTTTGCAGTGATGCATATCAATAGTTAAAGACACGGATACCTCGTATTCAATTCGCGACTTCATTAAAAAGAATGGACTAACAACAGCAGTAGTAGCTGAGCTATTCATTAAAAAATAAATATAAAAAAGTAATCGGGGTAGTGTACGCAAAGGCGACAATATCACAAAGCTCATTAGTGGAAGAGCAATGGCAATTGAGTCAATGTCACAAATCCACTTCTAATTACTTCCCGGCACGACTGCTCTTCTCCCGTAGGCTAGATACTGTCGTCGTCGTGAATCATCAGCGCAGCACCGGGCACAAGGCTCATAGACAAAAATTATAACGAAAAGGTAAAAAAATCGTAAAAAAACTACGAAACAGGAGTTAACACGGTCACGCAATTGACGACGACGATTTTTAATGAACATTGAGAAAGCATCACAAAGGGAAGGACTAGGTCGGGTTTAATTAATGATAAAAATGTTAATTCGAGGGAATCATTTCATGGACAGATTACAGGGGTCCAAGGATTTCTACCAGGTAGAAGTAAAGTAATAGGAAATAGAAAATGTAGATTAGAAGTAAGTACTTACATATTTTCAAATTACTGGGACCACCAAAGTCTTCTTTTTGGAAGAGCACTTTGTATAATCCACGTTCGGGGCGATTTCGCTTTTCTCGAGCGGTTCTTTCGCGGTAAATTGCGCTTGTTTAGAAAAATATCACTGAGGAAAACTCCGAAACCACTTTCCTTCGCGTTTGTTTTCACAACATTCAGTTCGACCGATAGTCGTCGCCTTGGAGGTGTGTTTTTCCTCTGAACAAGAAACAAACCCCTCCCCCGTTTACTCGGACAATTTTTGTCGTTACTACCAAACTTCTGTCCACAAAGCACAAAAATAAGAGGCCCAGATTCTGTTGGATATCTAGCTGCCGCCCTTCAAATACTTAGTGCTCCAGAACAATGAGGGTGTCCTTGAAATGTAAAAACCACTTTCTTTACAGTGATTTTTAAAGGGTTGATTGCTTCTTAGCTGGCAGTGTTTGGTTTCTTCTGGCCTCCAAGAGGTCGCGACTCCGGGAATCACACCCGATGAGCAACGGTGGTTCCTTAGGGTGGACTAACCGAAGCTCAAACAGTTCCTGGCTCGAAGGTGTTGGCCCTGCTCCTTGTGCAGCAAATTCGGTGCGCTGTGGACGCTGCGGAGCGGTCGTCTTGGGAACAGCTGTTTGGGGTGCCACCAGAAGGATTGCCTACGGATACCTGGGACACTCGCAGAGCTTTCCGGGAGCTTTTCCACTCTAGAAATTTGTTCAACTTCAAACTAATCTTTATCTAAGCGTTCCTAGCAAATCTCACAGGTGCACTCAATCGACGTCTGCCTTCCACTTAGAGCTAGCGGTGCGAGAGTCAGATTGCCTGAATGCTCGAACGTACGATCGCGTCGCGACTGAAGCGGTACAATAATCGCGATAGCTTTTATATAGACTTTGTCTCCGTCTGACGTCACTAGAATTGTATCCAACTTTTGTTGTGAGGAGCCCCTGGCGGCCCCAAAGTCGGCCGTAGGCCAAGACAAGACAGCTGGGCCGGCCCGGGCGGGCAAGGGCCTCGCTGGATTCTTAGTAAAATCCGAAACGCCTTTAAAGCTTTCCTACTCACCTTTCTCTGGTGATCGACTCGCCATGAGGTGTGCACTTCCTTTAAACCGGAAGGAATCTAATCTAGAAACTCTCTCGTTTCGCTGATTGTCTCACCTGTTGTCTTTCGATCAAGCCGCGTGTCTTTGAGTCTTGACGGTCTTGAACTTCTCGTGGCTATCCAGTTGCATTTCTTTTGCTTTTCTGGAAATACTTCGAAATACTTTCGGTAAGGCGAGGCGAGAAGGAATTCACAATTCAAGTGCTAACTGCGAGCTAGACATCAATTAGCCCCAGGTGCTCACTCGCGGGTAGTTATGGCACTTTTGTTTGGCGACACTGCTGACACCGAAAAGGGAACAACTATCGGGGGTTGAATATCGACCAAAAATTTTCCGCTTTCTGAACACGGGAATGGTGTTCCGATAAGTGGTGGAAATGGGCGTAGGTTTCGTATGATGTCGAGATCTAAAGGTTAGTTGGGCCGTAATTAATTACGAACGTGTAGGCTCTATATCTTCTTGGCGCAAATAGGGCGGGAGCTATTTACGGGGGTGGAATTTTAGAAAACTGAGGGGTAAGTATGTTAATTAGATGGGTTATTTTGGGTTGCCGGTCATGAACTTATTACAGGTCTGATTTGGGCAGCATTTATTAGGTAGGTATAGAATAGGAAAAAATATTCTTGTATATCTTGCATAAGGTCACGGTAACTTGTCAGTCAAGTTAAAAGTCGAAATTATGGACAGTGTCTGCATTTTGTTGTAGCTATTTAGAGAAATATTTGAATTTCATTCTTAATATTCAAATAAATTCATGAATTCTTAAAAAGTTAAATAAAACACTTGGAAACTGACCACTGAACTAATATTTTTGATTGCATGTATTGCATAGGGTAAATAAATATTTTTCTTTATTTTGTTTTAAATCTTGGAAGAGTAATGAAGAGTTGAGTTATTTTGTTTTAGTTTAAGTTTTAGCTTAATTAAATGTCATGAAAAAGTTTTAAAATTTTGATATTATATGACAAGCTAAAATTTTAATTCGCGAAGGTCGTCAGTACCTTAAAAATCTTTTAAATTACAACGCAAGTTGCTTGGATATCCTGAACTGCGTTAAAAATTAGTAGAATGAAATTATAATAATTAATTAATTAAATATGTAAAATCATCATCGCAAAATTGAATTTTGTGATTAAAGTATCAAAAAAAAAGAAAGAACAATAAAGAAAATTGTAAAAATTCATCGCCTTTGCCGAAAAGATCTATTGCACAGACAGTCTCTTCTGATGATAAAGGCAATTTGGAACCAGTTTTCAAATAGTGATAATGATTAAAAAATATAAACCTTTATTCCCTTTCGATAAAATAAAACTAATTAAATTTCAAGAGAAGTTTATTTTAAAACTTTAAATGAATTTCTCTTAGGCTTTCAAAAGAATTCATTAAACAATCTATCTTTTTAAATTTCTGCAACGTATTTTTATTGAATTTTTATGAGGTTTTAGATGAATTTTAACTTGTTGTTTTGATTTTATGCAATTTTAGAAAATATGAAATGTACCCCTATTTTTTTAAAGTAAGTGAAACCTTTTTCAATGCGCTTTTCTGTACATAGCTTTAGGTAATCCTTAAAAGGAGAGTACCTTCATGTGAACACAAAATACGTAATGAGGGGAGGGGTAATCCAACATTTTTAAGAAATTACAAAAATGTGCATCGTCATGGCCATATCCATTTGTTCATATAAAAATATTTTATCGAACTCTTAGTGTAACACTTACTTTTCCTTCCCACCTCTGAAAAATCCCTTATCCAAAAAAAAAAAAACAAAACATTGTTCGCATTGAAATAATATTAAAACGTTTTAAATTTAGTTTTTTTTAATATTCAAAGAATACTTTCATTTAAATTTAATTTTTTATGTGCAAATGAAAAAAAGAAAACTGTATGAAATTCGCATTCATATAGGTTTTTGACAATCTATTGTATATCAAAAAGCAATATTACAATCATCAAATTCAAGAACAAACGTCTATTAGGAAAAACCGATCATTACTCATCAAAAATTCAAAATTGCAAAAAGAAGTAGGTACTGATGATAAGTTAAGAAAAGTACAAATTCAAAATTAGAAACTACTTGAAATCTACAACAAGAACTGATAAGATTTTACTTAAAATAGCACTGAAGGTACAAGCGTCATATTCTATATGGGTATTTTTAGATTGTAATATTGTAGTTTTGACGTCATGCAAAATTTCGATGACCAACAATTAAAATCTTTCATAAGTGAACTCGCTGTTTGCTTTTCCTGAAAGTCTGGAGAACACGTCGAATCAAGTACAACGACAGCGATTTATTTCTAAATTGGCTCATTTATAGGTGGCATATAATATTCTTTGAATTATTATTTATTTAGCAAATTCATTTTTAAATAGACGTTTACTACTTCGGATATTAAATTTATGGCAGAATATTAATTGATATTATTCTTGAATATGTATATGTACTATATAAATGGAGATCAAATGGCTAAACACAAAAATGGAAGATGAGAAGAATATTCTCGGAATGAATTACTCATTTTGTGAGTAAGAGTTATAAAAACCAAAGAAATATTTAATGTCCTGCTACAGTCTTCCTAAAAAATGAGCTTTAATTACTAAATTATTGCACCATGTCATCATTTATTTTTCTGGGTTGGAAGACAGTGTTGCTACCGAAAATTAGGAGCAAAAGATAATTCAATATATATGCACCAAATTGCCCAGGTAACCATAAATTTTGCACATTCTGCCGAGTTTTGAATCACATAACTCGAATAGTGTAAAATAAGTATAGTGTAATAACATGGGATTCATATGCATAGCAATTTTTTGGTGTTGGAGTTGAACAGCTGCCAGATCAAGTACTGGTACAATGTTGCTTGGAGGCAACTCGTGCTTATTTCAATCGCTTAGCAATTGGTTTTAGCGATGGATTTTGCATAAATTTAATTTTGTTGGAACGTGTAAATACTTTATAACTTTTAAGATTTTTGAGGAAGGAAAAAAATTGCCTCTCTTGGGTCACTGCAAACCAATCCATATGGTTTGCATGATAATTATCAATCTTCTACATTATATTGTGAAAAAGCTTGCAATGCTAAGAAATAAATCGCCAGATAATCTGCGGGTTTTTGCGCTGATGGATTTCAATAATCTGAAATCGATTATTATTTTTTAGTTTATTTATAACGATTTTAAAAGCGAAAGCGAAATGTTACAATTAAAAATTACATCACATCATTCATTTATGTAAATTGTTCCTAATATGTAAATAAGATGATTTCCATTTCATGTTAGTTGGGGTTATCGCATATGTAATGCATTAATTAAACTTTTGAGCTGATGCATCAGACTTGTGCATAAAATATATTTAGTACCGAAACAAATTTGCCTGTATTTTTTTTACTACTCGTACATATGCTACTTGACGTGGTATATGTAATATAAGTTTTAAGAGAATGTTTTACGTCTATATGCTGTTCAGATAGATTTTGAAATCTGTCCGAATATAATTGGTGTAGGCGTGTGTAAAATTTCCGTGGTTAATGATAAAAACCTTTTTTGGGCATATGCTTTCGCAAATTGTAATATACATATGAATTTCAGATGAGTAATTTATTTTCTGTGGAAATTATCTATATATTTAATAGCAAAAACCAGATGACGAGGTATTACAGAAATTATCTGGAATGCATTTCTTTATGATTTTAGCAAGGATTATTATTTAAATAATTCTCAATTAATCATAATATAGAGTTCAGATTTTAATTTAGTTTGACCCAAGCATAAAAAATACTAAATTTAATTTCTGATTAAAATCACGAAATAAGTTAGGACAACGGAGAATGAGCGAGTTTCTCACCACCATATGTTTTCGATTCAATAATGAAATATGTATAACTCTTTGGCAATCACTGTGATATTTTGTGAACACTTTTTTTTAAATATTTGCTGTTTTTGTTTTAGTGTATATTGTATACATATAAAATTATCAAAACAGCTGTATTTTTAAAATACTTTTCAGTAGTTGAACTAAAAACGATTTCAACACTTTTACTAAAAGAATAATTTTGTAAATATAATTTACGCGGCACAAACCCTTTTCTAATTAATAGAAAGTATTCAAATCTGACTGAAACGCTGGAAAATTTTAAGAATATCTTAGGGAAGCTCCAAAAAAGTTTACCAGCAAAAGTAGTTAAAGAAAAAAAGAAATTAAACCTCAGTCACTACAAAAAAAGGAAACTGAACCTTAGTCACTACAAAAGAAGTGTCAGTAACACTTGTCTGCATATTTCTTATTATCTCTTAAAAATTCTCAAAAGTTTATTGTCCAAACTTCGAATACTTGCTAGGTCATTGAATCGACAGCGAAATTTGACCTCAGTTTGTTTTCCTCCTTTCTTGTGTCTCTCTTCTAGCGACATTCAAATGTACCTTTGAATATCGTTAGAATGAGTCACTTGCAAATTTTAGATGGGAATTATTTTTTCCCAACCGCCTTCGGTTAAATCTCCACGTCAATTCGCTCTATTTACTATTTGCGGAATTAATCGAAAGTCATACAATTGTAGAATCTTACAAGGCGTTTTTAGTAATGTTGTGTGGAAAGTCCCTTGACTTAATAAAATTCGTGACTAATCAGATCAGACAAATTCTGCAAATCACGAGAATTAAAAAACGGGAAATGGAATATTTTTCAAACTAAATCTAATTGAGATTAGCATTCTCGCTGGCGCCTATTTTTGGATGAATTATGTTCCATTGAAATTGAGACACAACTCATCACACGAGGGTCCGCCCCTCCTGGCAATTTTTACACGAACTCGATTTGCCGAAAAAATTGCTCACTGAATTGTGATTTCTTGACCCCTTGAAAAATGTTTGATGGACTTTTGCATGCCGGTCACACTTCTCGCGCTGATTGTACATAGCCTGTTCCGTCCGCCTGCATCGTTTAAGACGAATTTCATTCTTGTGGCGAGGCGAAAGTCGGTTTAGAACCTCGAACAGGACCCAAATTCGTTAAAATCGCGGTTTTCGGATGACACCGCTGCGTTTCAAATGGTGCAGCCTCATTTTGTCTGGTGAATAACACGAGAACAGTCAGCCCAGCTCCACCCCAGGCGTCTTTTTTTCGGTTTTGAGGAAATACACACAATGATATATTGCTTCTGTCGCCGTTCGCTATAGAGGACTTTCTACAACTTTTGATCATGTGTGGATTTCCGATCTTCGGCTTCTTAGCGAATTATGGAGCCATATGCCGCCTATGAATCATTCAAGTGGTTTCTAGCTTCGTGGACGAGTCATCCATCCGCTGGATCACCCGTCGCCTTGTCTAGACGATCTGCGGGTAAAATTCAAAGAGTCGAAATTATTAAAAGTTCAATTCGCTGGAAGATTGTTTATTTTCGGTAGCAAGACAGAGCGGTTTACAGAAAAAATGTTTCGAATGGTATCAAAGTAGATCGTATTATTTTTGGAAAATTTTCAATCTTCGTCGAGCCTGGAAATTCCGCTATACAAGGGGTCCATAGAACATGGGAACTTTGAATTCGCAGAAGAGTCTGTCGGGCTTGATGATGCTAGCCATTCCCATCTGGAAGACGTTGAAGTCGTGTCCACTGTTCATGTCGAGAGCCATCAACTTTTCGGCAGCTAGCGGGTGCCAAGCTCCAAACGTGCACGCCGAATTTATCTGAAATTAAACAAAACAAAATAACGATATAAGATTGCAACTCAACCCCAGATTTTATTTTCTGTTCAGGTTTCTCAAGAATCTCAGACTTGCAATTTCTTGTGAAAAGCTTATGTCTCAGATATAATCGTTGCGTTTGCAAACTATTGACACATTTTATCTAATTGTACACAATAATTTGACTGAAGTTGCCAGAGATGTTTCTTAAGATATTAACGGTGAAGGTGGTCTAAGGCCAGAGTGATTCACCAGAAAAAGTCGCGATGAAGATTAAAATTGAGTAGGTGTAAACAGTTGTAAGGCCCGCGAAGTCATTCATGCGGCGAGTTCGACTACTCAGGTGTAAGAGGTAAAACAAGACCAGGTCGACGCAATTGAGTCATGCGTGCAAATATTTTTGGAGGTAGATTTTGCTGATTCTACTCATTTTATTGGGCTTTTCCGCTACCACGCGGGGTTCGTTTTATTGTTAATAATTGAACAGAAATGAATCGGAAATGTTTCAAAAATAAATAAAGTCAATAACCCAAATGCGAGTAAAGGATGAAAGAGTCACGATGATGCATTATAATAATAAAAGGTCTCTCAACTTGATAGGGTTATGACATTATGTCAATGAAATAATTATAATTTTTTATAAATATTTACATAATGCTCCCTTTAAAGAAAATAAATATTTCTTAAAGAATGACTCAGACTAACGCACATTAAGTAGCTGGGGAATTTGATTTACGTCAAATCTAGATGAAATTTAAAAGATTGACGAAGGTTAATCGAACTAAGTCGAAGATCAAGGACAATTTAATTTGATTTAATTTAGCTTTAAAAGAAAGGTACATACAATTTTTAATTTCCTATAAATATATTTATCCTTACTAGCTTCGCACCAACGAAAATCGATCGATGACAATCTTGGTAAGAACTTTGCTGATTATAGGAATCAACAGGTTTTAACTTGAATTTTAATTTACTTGATTTTCTGGTTCGATTTTTATGTGACATGTGGAAATTGTTTCACAATTATCGTACGTTTCGTATAAATAAATACCTAATTGAAATGTGTTCAATTTAATTTAATTTATTAAATAAATATTTACATTGAAGTTTTAAATCATAATAAATCTTGGAAAAAATGTGGATTCCACTAAACAAACAACTGCGAAAAACGCTTATTAAATAAAATATCGGAAAACAATTGGATATCAAATCAGTTTCTATATAGAAGTCCAAAGGGTTGATTTTATCGTAGTTACTGCCTTATTTTTATCCTTCCTTGAATATGTAGGTAATACATTTTTATTTAGGCACTTATGAAGCATCATTTCCATTTTATTTTTCATCACCATGTTAAAATTATCTACAACGCTAACAGACATTATTCAATAAAAATCTACTTTAGAAGGATTCTCAAATTAATATTATAGTTAGCGTGGCAGAAGCAGTAACTAGAAAAAATAACTTTGCATATTTTGGGCGGCAAAATTTTCAGCGGATTAATAAATTATAAGTTACTAACTAGTATAATGAAAATTTCATTTTATGTCACATGTTCAAAAATTGAACATCTTAATTATGTTGAGTAAATAATACAATTTATAAGAAAAAGTAATGAGTATAAAAAAAAATGTATTTTTACATAGTTTGTAATGTGCGCAATGTTTCTATTAAAAATGGATTTTGTAAAAATTATTAAGGAGTAATATCATAAAATTGAAAATCGAGTTGAGGTTCATTTGAAATATTTTTTGTTTTGGTTTTCATGGCGGAAGTTTAAAAATAGTTTTAAGGAGGTTAATATAATCCTTCGACATTAAAGTTTGCCATAGGCCGAGCAGAAATTATTCTTCTTCTGCTTATTGGAAGCAGTTTAGTTATTAGAACGCATGTTTTTGTTCGCCACTTACCTCTTTTCCAAAGTAATGGCACAGTCCATTGATTCTCGTTGACGGAATGTATTCGAACACTTTAATTTCGTAGCAATACGGCATCAGTAAAGCGATTCCTGTAATTGGATTGAAAAAACCTCTAACGCATTGAACAAAAATGAAAGGATTCCTTTACCTATGAACCCTGAACTGGGAGGGTTTTTCCTTATTGGAAGACGAGTGTACAGCTGGAGCGCCTCCCATAGGCGCCAGACCGAGTGCGGGTTGACGAGGAATGCGGGTGTATCTGGAAAACGCTTCCTGAACTTTTCGTAGTTTGTAAATAAATCAAAATCGGCATTGTTCAGCCAATCTTTGAGGGTCCCATTGTACTTGCCGGGGTCCCAGGCGGCTATTGTAACGTTCTGAAAAATTGGCGCGCCGACAAAATCAAACTCGGGCTTAGTCACAACCTGGAAGTGGACAAAAGAAATTATGGTCTGTGGCAGTGGCCAAAAAAACAGACGTCGCGCGTCGCGGTTTGTCTCGCGGACATAAAATGAGATTTACAACTAAATGGAGTAGGTGCGGTGCGGGAGAGGTGCCTCATTTAATATGGGGAAAAATAATAAAAATCTCGGCCGATTGTTGCGATTCCCTAAGTTAATTGCACGCCAGATGAATTGCTGTAAGTGAGCGCGGTCTGACTGCGAACACAGCCGCCGCGCGCATTACAATTAGCCTAGTCAAGGATGCAACCGCGGGCTCGAGTTGCGCGAAAACAAACAATTTTCAGGAATAACACTGTGGCCGCCGGGGGAGGTGTTAAGGTGTTAAACATTCGAAAAATTGTGGAAAATAATGAAAGCCATTTCGCGTGACTTTTATTGTTTACTTGAGAATTGACAACGCGAATCGTCGTTTTTCTGCCAACATCGGCCTCGTATCCTTCGGTTGGGGCGTGATTGAATCTCATTACGATGTCGTGGTCATCTGGAAAACAGAAATGAAAATCGGCATTATTTACTAGGACAGCGTCCTAATGTTTTGCAGTAAAATGGGCTTAGGGAAGCGGAACTAGGAAACGGATGCGATTCTTTGGGACAAATGCTAAGCCACGAACGTGACCATTTTGCAAAATTTATATTTCCGCCAAGCAGCTTTAATCTTGCACATTTTGCTATTTTAATAAATGAGAAAATTACACTCAAAGTTGGGTTCAATCATACTAACTATTTTACAGACGGGGTACAAAATTGTTATGACTAGAGTTAGTATGGTCAATTTGAATTTAAAGTAACTTTTATTATCACTTTATTACTTAAATTTAATTCTATTATTATGTTAGCGGTTAGATAGATTATATGCATTATAAGAAACTGTTTTTAAAATTGAAAGGCTTAAATAAATTTGTTAAAAACGTTATATTCAAATTTCATTTTATTTGATTTTAATCTCGTAGTTAGTACAGTGAAAACATAATAAATATAATAATACTTTAATTTAAGATTTGAGTACCACTTGTATTTTTTCAATGGAATGTGTTTATTAAATTATGAAGATCACTTTTATCAATTTTAAATCTTTAAAGATTCTATAAATATAAAACGCAATCATTGGAAAACATTTTATTATTTTTTGGAGCTTTATTGAAATCAATGTAAACATATAAAATTATATATGTACATAGCTTGGAAGCTGAAGAGACAATTTTGATGAAGTTTATTAAAGGTTTGATTTGTACATATTCAAAAACACTGTTTTTGACAGACTGTAAAAAGGTTACACATTTTTGTCAACGATTTTAAAAAAACAATATTTCTGGGAGTTCTGTATTATCTTTTGTACCTATTCATGAAACTGCCAGGAAAAGCTCATAAAAATATACACGTTGAGTTATAAAAGTCACAACTTCCAAGAAAATAAATTTAACTTATTTTCGTTTTTGTAATTAAGTTGACAATACTGATGGTATTTTTAAAAATTGGAAAAGTACAACAGCTTTGTGACGACAATAGAATTTTTATCATAAACTTTTATTAATGGTCGGGATTTAAATGGAATGGAAATTAAAGTTTTGCCGTGTACTCGTAAGGTACATCGACTCTCATTTAATCAGCTTATTTTTATTCGTTTCTTTCTGTTTACGTTTATGTCTTTTACTAAACTTTTCCAAACGATCACTTTCAGGGAATAATACCTTTAAGTTTGTCATATGATTTATTATAATAATTTCTTGAAATGTTTGCTCATTTGCCCTTTTTACTCATAATGTGTTTTACTAACAAACAGAATCACACACCATAGTCCTAGTCATGCCTTTTTGAATCATTTTAAAGATCTCCGAAAATTTGTCTTAGTGACACTTTGCATTCTTTGATGTACTTTTGCTTGATTTACAGCGGTAATGTTCCACCAGCAGTTATTAATGATTCCACTGGGGTCAATTCTCGCCGCGTTGTGGCTTTCGCTTGTAAGAGATTCTATCGAAGGTCAAGGCACGGATTACTTGCGGTTTACCAATTCGACAACAATTACCATTGTGTTGTGCCCAGGTGAAAATATGATTCATGGCCCCTGGGGACGACACCGCATATCACTTTGTGATTTATTTCGATCAAATTAATCGTTTCTGAGACTTTGCGGTGCTCTAAATGCACCACCGCGCTCATTTGTATGCAAAGTCGATAACGTGCGCTAATATAGGAGGGCTATTTCTTCTGATAAAGTTTTCTTTTTGCCGCCAAAATCGTACTCAGAAATAACTGTGAGGAGCGGCTTTTCACATAATTTGTTTATTTGATAAGAGCAAACCTTCAAATCGATGCAAGATATATGATTCACATTGAGCTCAAAATATCGGAAGTTTCGAGGTTAAGATATCGTTCAATGTTTTGGGCGCAAATGTGCAAACAGTGAAATCCATAACAGGAATCCCCCGATATTTTTTTGCCGTTCTTATGTAAATAAAGTGAAAAGCGCAAGTAAAATAAAAAAATGATTAAATAAGTGCGCAATATTGGGATCAGTTGGTCAAATCAGTATTGAAGATACTTGTACTTTTATACGAAATGCTTATTTTCCACATATATGTACAATAGTTTTAAAATTAATTTTTCAGAATTGTGTCAATGTTAAAAAAGATTTATTTATATTTACTTATCTTGCTAATGTCTACTTATTTTTAAAATTAGTTGTTTACTTTAGTCTAACATTTGCTAGAATGTTATATCTGTGGCCAATGAACTTATAAAAATATATGTGCTTTGTTGCTATTAAAGTGTAATTTATGACTTAGCGCGTATTAGATATGAATTTTGTTAGTATACATATGTATTTTAACATATAATATATAACACATACAAACATTAGTTTTCATTTATGCTATCAAAAGCATTCTGAGATCGCAAAGTTTGTCGACGTACTAAAAATGTAAACAGGGCGCCACATATATTTCAATTTACTCTCAAACTTTTTGAACTTTTGAAAGCCATCAACATTAAATCGAATACAAAATGATGCACTTATTTAAGTTGCAAACATATTTTTATAAAATACATTTGTATAGCCTTAAATAAAAATTCAATTTCAATTTTCAATCTTTTCGGTTTCTTGTATTATATTTCTAGAAAAACTAGCAGACATTTACATATGTATTTTTTTAAATTGTTGAAGTGGGATTTAGGCTGGAATGCGTCATAGTTCTTATATACACAATTTATTTTAATTACTTAGGTATCTAATAAAATACACGTAGTATAGTTACAAAACACTTTAAAAGATAAAGTTGTTGTTATCAACTGTTAGCAACTTAAATAATGCGAAATCTATTTTTATAATTGATTTACCGATTGTAAGTTTACTTAATATATACTATATCAGTTCCCAGGAATTAAAAATTATAGAACTCAAGAAGCATTCCAAAAACGCATACCAAGCAGTCTGTAGATTAACTCGTTAGTGCAGTTTTAAAGTGACTCAAGAGATAAGATTATTTTACAATGATCAAAGATTGGGACTTTGTCTAATGTTAATAGCAATTTATTTGTTACTAAAATTATTTAAAAAATGCAAAATGTAATGCTTCCAAAATCTTCAAAAACTATGCGATTGCGTGAACATCTCATTTTCTTCCAGACACTACCTTCTCCCTGATCCGGGCCTGCTTTATTAAAGTTTAACAAGATTTCCATGAAAAATTACAAACAAGTGTAAATAGATTTACGTGTTAAATTTGGATTACTTAGCGGAACGTGTTAATATTCTTCGATTCTCTTCAAATTTTGTAGAAAATTTATTTTTCTTCTTAATCAATTTCGAAAGTCGGAGAATGTTTATTTACGTCTAATGCGTATAAGTAAATAGCGGCATTCTGTTAAAGAAGTTTACTATTACATTTTACAAATAAAATAAAATAGCCCAGAAAAATCAAAATATTGATAAATTGAAATTGGCTACAAGCTAAAGTTATTAGGATGCCAGGGAACCTCCTTTCAGTGTTAATTTAGCTTTTTCGAATATTTTTAGGGCTTTTATTTTTGAGCTAAAAGTGGTACCCTTATAAAATTACTCTTGCTTCCGTCCGTCTGTCTTTTAAAGGAAGTTTTTCTCGAAAACGACGTGATGTAGGAATTTGAAAATTGACAGAATATTCGGCCTTGACAGAATATTCGGCCTTTACGATCTGCATACATTTCGACAATTAAAGATCATGAAATATTTTGATTTTTAACATTTAATGCGGATGAATTGGGTCCGTTAAAAAAAATTGTATCTAGTGGGGTACAGTGTCAGGGACTGTAATGTAGGTATATTATAACAAATATATGACAAATAATAGGAAAACCTTCATTAATAATTTTTTTTCCAGTGAAAAATAATTTCATTTTCAATTGTTAACTGATGAGAAAAATTTAAAACTCAATTAAAGTGAAATTTTGGTAAGGGATGTTGTTTTTCTGTACCATTATATAAGTGCATTTTAAAATTTAAATTATATAAAGTGCAGTTAAAATTTAAATATACAAAATCGTTTTACAATAGCAGTTTTGATTGGATTTTTATACAAAAATCGAAATTCTCTTAATTTTACTGTCAGGATCCTAAAATAAGGACTTCACACATAACATTTTGATGTGCTATACCTATTTTATTCTACTAAGACAACTGTCTTCAGCTTTTGTAGTTTAAAAATTGAAAAATATCAATTATTTTCGGTCTCTGGTGGGGTATCGTGTTTTCGGTCTAATAGTTGATGAAAAAAAAAATTTTTTTTTTCTGTGTTATAAGAAAACTCTTACTAATAAAACCAACTGTTAAAAGATCATTTTTGCGCCTGTCTGTTTGAAAATTACTGAAATTTGGTATTACAATAGACTTTCGTTCCGGTACGGAATTCGGATTGCGCGAGTCCACTCGCTCTTGACCGGTTTTTTAATTAGTCTTTAGACGGTTAAATTTATTTTATTTGGAAATTATGAAAGCAGTACTTAAAACATTTGGCGCCTGATAGTAATTACATACATATTTTATGGAATTTACTCACCAATATACGGTCCAAGATTGGAGCCCAAAAGCGAACCAGCGCTTGAAACGATAGCGCAACTGTAGCTCAGCTTCTTCTTCTTTTTGAGCAACTTGTGTCTGGGAAACAATTTTCCCAAGTAGTGCTTGCTGAAGGGCGAGTCCCGCCGCCGGAGGACCTGGACGCCGGCCTGCTCGACGAGGCAGTAGGGGTGGACGTGGTACCCCATGCCGGGGCGCCCCTCGAACTCCACGTTGTAGTAGTTGGGCTCGTCGACGACGCGCTCCACGGACCTCATGAGCTCGTGGTAAACGCGGCTGCGGAAGGCGCTCGCCTTGTTCCAGCACTCGTGACTGCGTTTCTCCCGGCAGGCGTACGTGCCCGGGTCCAGGGGCAGTTTCTTGCTCTGCGTTATGGAGAACCGGGGCCGAGGGTACGGGCGGGACCGATTTGTGGCGGCTCTTTCCTCCCCCGCGATGATGTACCGCTCGTTTCCGTTTTCTTTGAGCAAAAATACGCTGCGCCTAAATTTCCTCCCTGAAATTCAAAGCACAAATTTTACCACCAGGTTATGTGCCTCGCTTAAGTAACAGCACGAACCAGGAAATTTCCCTTCTGAACTATTCACCACTTGAGGTTCTTGTCCCGGCTGTGCGACGGCTTCACTTGCCTCGGCGGAAGACGCGAATTGACCGTTGCAAATGCACGCCGCGATGCTCGCGACCAAGCAGACTGCGGCTAGCGGCGAAAGGGTTTTCGCGCGCAAACCCATTTTCTCCCCGAACGAAATGAAAAGAATCGGAGGAAAAAAACACAAAGAACGAATGGCCGACGAAAATCACGGAACAGACCTTCTTGCACAACGGTTCGCTCGCTTCTGACGGCTTCCGTCACAGCTGCGATGCCCCCAACTTCTCCGGGTGTGTGGCTTCCATGGAAAGCTCCCCTTGGACCGAGCTTGCCCAAAACAAAGTTTTTGTGCGAACCGGATAATTGGGGATGATGCGGGCAATAACGGATCTTCCTTGGGGGTCCTCCGCGCCGCCTCGAAGTTTATTAATAATTTGGGGGCTCCAGCTCCAAGAGGCACGCTTCCTTAGGGCAACTATTTTGGGCCCGGATTGATTTATTGCCGCTCCGCGCTAAATTCGAAGTGGGAGCTTTCTGGCCGTCTCCCGGAAATCTGGCCTTCCCCTGCTCCTTCGAGATTCGTAAGTGTGAAATGCGAGCCCAATTACCGCCAGACGACGTGGGCACCGATGGACCGAGGGTAGTGCGTTTGGGACGCAACCCACGTTGGTAGGGTAGCCAGACGTACCCTTTTGGGGGTATTTAACCCATTTTTCATTTTTTTGATACCATACCCCTAAACTATGGGGAGTCCTTTTTATTGACTCAACCAATTTTTCCTCAATTTCACGGTTTTAAAATTTTTTTAGTTTAGGCACTTTAGTTTCTCGTTGATTTTACAATAATTTTGCAAAATACAATAATACACATTACAGTTTTAAGTTACATTTGTAGTTGATATTAGGCCCGTTTTATTTGACTTTAATTTAGATTCCAAATTCCAGATCCTCATATTCATTTTATTATTGAATTGGTATATGTGATTAAATAATTAGTTGAATAGGAGCATGTCATAATTTATTTAGTACATATATTTGTAGGTCATTACATATGTACATTATATGTATAGTTTAACTAGAAAAAGTTTATTAATATTATAATTTAAAATTGTTTTAACCCATTAACGATGGAGCTGCTATATTTGGAAATACGAAAAGAAGTGTGTTCTTTGCAACCTAGAACAAAAATAACTCCGATCGATTTTATTTATACTCATTTCGACATATGATTGATCAAAATACATAAAAAAATGTTATTCTTTTAGTTTTACAGATAACTAACCTCTTTCCACCCCTTGGGAGGAGTTAGTTATTCAGTTATTTTTAGAAATCCCCTTAGAATAGCGGTTGTGGTAGACTTCTTAGTGTTTTAATAGTTTTATTTGGTAGATGACGATAGTACCTAATCAGTAATAATGTTTTTTTTCTCAACAAAATATGTCTCAATATATTCCTGTAGATATTTTGTTTTAACTTTGATTCAAAGTTGACCTATGAAGACGGTTACTTTCGACCCAAATACCATACTTATGACAGTATTGAGCCAATGCAAGTCCTATAGAATAATATACAATAAGCATACGAATGATTTGATGCACAAAAAGTTTAATTTTCTAAGAAAACTAATTAATTTTTTGTTCTATAGTAACCTCAAGCCATCATGCTCAAACTAAATAAAATTTCAGAAAATGTTTTAATAAAGAGAATAGATATTCAACTTTTCTTCGTTCTGAGCCAAAGTCACTCGGCAGAGCTAAAGTAGATGCGGATTCTAAATGGTATGCAAAAATTGATTATTACCTTTAAATCGAAAGAAGTGAGACTATACTGTTTTTAAGCAATTAAAAAGGTTTGTTCATACGCTTATCCAAGAATTAAGAGGGGTGGTAGTTCAAAAGTAATACCGGAATTTGAAAGGTAGAGTTATTTTTGCTCTAGGTTGTAAAGAACACACTTTTTTTCAAGTGTCCAAATATAGTAGCTCCGATATTATGTTTGGCGTAAAGATAAGAATAAACAGAGTATTTAAAATGTAGAAGCTAAATGAATGCAAAAAGTAATATTTCACTACTTTTTAAAGAATTCAGTTAATTTTGCAAAATTTAAAGTCCACTGAAAAATATTAACAAACATTAACAAAAATGTGTTGAGTGAAATTCAAAAAAAGGAAATGTATTATTTTGTTATCTGTTTTCTGTTTTTATTTTGTACCCCCAGTACCCGTTTTTGGATTTATATATTTTCAAACCAATGAACTCACAACTTGCGAAAAAAATCTGGCATGCCTACCTGTCGGCTCCTTCAAGCTCCCCCAAGACAACCTCGAAGACAGTCCCCTCGAAACTCCTCAAATTGGGGAGCAGGCGAGTGGCTATCATCATCTTCTGCCCGGGGAATCCCCTGGTGTTTGGTGGTCAGTTTCGGATGCATCGACCGGGCGGGCAGAGTGGTTATAAAGCCCTTTGTGCCCGCGATCGATACCAATTTCCATTATTTGGGTCAGATGGAAAGAAATAACTCAAGTCGGGCAATCTTCCCTTGATTACGGCAATCCGGCTGGTGCCTCGGGGTAATTTAATCATTTCCAGAGGGGCACAGGAACGCTAAAAATAAATGTGTCAACAATCCGGCTAACCACCTGCCGCCGAGCACCTCATCCGCAAAGCTCGTTGAAGTTCAATTGAAATGGATTTATTGCGGGGATGTTTCGGCATCCAGCTCGGATCGCAGGAGCGCTATTGTTTCCGACTAACGTCTTCAATGCGACGGTGGACGCGGGGGAAAGTGGCTCGCTTTTATGATGATTGAAATTGAGGCTCTTCTCAATCTCAACTTGCGCTCCATTAAAGAGTGATGAAGTAATTACCTAAAAAAAAAAAAATGGCGAAAAATATGTACATCAGTAAATAAAATCAATTGAAGGATAGTGGGTTTTCTGAATTTAGAAAATCACTTCTTTTTTCTTTCAATATCTGAGTATTTGAATCAAAACAACATTTTACACAAAATATAGAAAAATATGTTTTTAAAAGTTGTGTTCGAAAAATCTGAATATGTAGTTGTAGTCACAGACGTACGTAGGAAGACCCAGGGGGAATGAAGGTAGCTGCATCCCGAGATGCACTTGAACTACTATGTATTTATAATCTTATTGCAGTAACCAAAACGATTCTTTACTAAATTGTAAAACTCTCGGGGAAAACGAATTAAATTCCTTTTATTTTCTCGCGAAAACTAAATCGTAAATAAGCTACTTATGAACAAAAATTTAACTCATTTAAGATTTAGTTTTCGTGAGTAGGTTTATAAAAGTTGGTTCATTTTCGATTATTTTACAATGTTTTTAATACCACGGCGACTGATATTTATTTGAAGTAGAAATTTAAGAATGTATTAACGCATAATAATAGATATATGTATGTATAATGTACATCTTTATATATATAATTCTACTGTACGTGTGTATGTCACTGAACTCCTCCTAAACGGCTGGACCGATTTGAAAGAATTTTTTTGTATGCGTTTGGGTGGCGCCCTGGATGGTTTAGATTCACAAATCAGCCCGGCAGATGGCGCTGCAGTCGGTATCTAGGTTATTTATCTATACTGCAACTAAACGGCTGGATCGACTTGAATGAAAGTTTATGCGATTTCCACCGAAATTGGTACTTGGGAGTTTTTGGGGTCGCTGATTTCAGCCCGACTATCAGAATTTACGAATTCAGGATGGCGGACTGTCAAATATTGAAGTTTATGCGATTTCCACCAAAATTGGTACTTTAGCGTTTTCGGGGTTGCTGATTTCAACCCGACTGTCAGAATTTACGAATTCAAGATGGCGGACTGTCAAATTTTGAAGTTTATGTGATTTCCACTAAAACAGGAACTGGGGGGTTTTCGTGGTCGCTATTTCAACCCGACTGTCAGAAGTTACGAATTCAAGATGGTGGACTGTCAAATTTTGAAGTTTATGCGATTTCCCCCAAATTTCGTACTTGCGGGTTTTCGGATTGACTGATTTCAACCCGACTGTCAAAATTTACGAATTCAAAATAGCGGGCTGTCAATATTTTTATATATTTTATACATTTTACACGTGCATTGCGCATGAGCTCCTGAGTGCTATAGGTAATACTTTGTAATTGGAAAGTAGAGGGGTGATGAGAGGAGGGGGAAATGTTTATCTGTGATGTTTATAGTAAGCCACGCAAAAAGTACTTATCCGATTGAGATGAAATTTTATGGGCATGTCGCGCATAACCTTCTGAGTGACATAGGCTATGCATCGCAATTGGAAAGTGTGGTAGGGGAAGGAGAGAGAGGAAGAGGGAGAGGAGAAAATGTTGAGCTGGTGAGTCACACATAAATCATTTATTCAATTGAGATGAAATTCTATGGGCTTGCTGCGTTTAATCTCCAGAATGACATTTGACAAATTTGAAATTGGCAAAGCCATGTCTTCATTAAAGTTTAGCTTTATTATAGGGTTAGTTGTGGCCGGGCAACGCCGGGTACGGGTCAGCTAGTATAATATAAAATGTGATTTTTACGTAATGCATATTTTTATAATGCAGAGAAAATCTTCTGACAATAATTAGCTCTTGCCCCTATCTGAAACAAATTTCTGCACACCGTGTGCTGCACTATAAAATTGTTCGGTATGTTTATACAAACCACCTTGTAATTTTGTTATTATTTGCATTACAGATGTAATTGAGACACTCGAGGTTTTCCTTTATATTGCTTATAATTGTCTCTTTATCTTCCCCTTTTTATAAGTTTTTTTTTCTGAATACATATAACGATTTAAAGAAGAATCGCAATTCAGTTGCCATAATTATTGATTGTAGATAGATTCCTCAAAAGATAAATTGTCATTTAAAAGGCTTTGTATCTTACGTTGTTTTAAATTTGATTAGCTTTTTAATGACACTGTTATTAGATTTGTAGATGCAATTACGAATTTTATGAGAAGTTATAATCCTTTAACTTTCTATACGTCTAATTGACTTATGATTAAACCTTTTCGCTAAGTGTAAGGATGAAGCGTTCCTACATAATTCTGCATAAAAAGACTTTATTTATGGGGCTAATCGTCTTGTTCATAATATCGTTAGTTGTTGGTTTCTAAAGGTATTTTTACAAGATTTGCCTTCGCTTATGATTCACTCTTAGAGTTAGAATAGAGTGGATGTAGGGACTGGCGTTCGGTCCACCCGGCTTGGTGTTCTGGATCGAATCGCCAACATTTTGTGGATTCTTCTGCCTCGGCGGACGAACAATTTTTGTAATAAACTTTTAAGAAAAGTGTCTATATCGGGACCACAGACGAAGGCAAGTCGAGCCGTTTGCCAGCCAGCCACTCGGCTGAATAAAACTCATATTAAAAAAGTTTACCTAAAAATTGAAATAGTTGTCATTTCATTTCTAAAAGTTATTGAATTTTTTAAAAGGTGGTTTAATTTGGATGTCATGATTCTAAAGTAGTTGCTCTTGATATGTTTTCTTTTAAGATATAAATGTGATATGAAAGTAATCTTTTGGAGTTATTGTGTAAATTATATCTAAATATGTGTTGCATGCTTGCCTTAACAATATTAATATCATGATAACTTACCTTAACCACAGGCTACAAGAGTTACTTGTAGATGAAAGTGTGCCATTTTTGGAAGTTAGTTGAACTAGTGCTACATTTACCAAACCGAGGGTTACGAGGCTAAAGTAATTTAAGAGTTGAAAGAATATCGTTTGGGATCATCTTTTAAAGATATGTCTCCTCTACTTCTGTACTTTGTAGTCAAATAATAAATGAGGATTTCCTTAATTTTTAGTTTGTCTATTCGCTTCGTTCAGTATTATTTCGTCATGGTTTACTGGGTATTGGTATTAATTGAGGGAAACACGATTTAAATTTTTTCTAACATTTTAATTCTTTGTAATTTCGAACCAACACTTACATATTTCATCTTAGGTATATTTATAGTGTCTCTCTATACCTTATTGTAAATTTACTCATTTCTATAGTTTGTCTTTATAATTTTCTTTCAAATATTAATATTTTACTCAAGTGGTTTCATTTTATGGTTTTCAATTAATGGTATTCATAATCCAGTTGTTTACTTAAGTAGTACCCGTTCACTTCGGACATGCACGCATACAAAACCGAACAGAAGTGAAAACAAGGAGATCCAAAATATTCCGCATAATTTTTGGTATTTTTTTCTTAAATATTTTCGTGTTTTACTTATTTTCAACGAAGTACTCACGCACAGACAGCTCACGCAGGCACTCATATTTTTACAACATTCGTAATTCGCACCAGAATTTGTTTACTTTTGTTTGATAATTTTGAGTTCCTAGTTTTCTGTTTTGGCTATTAACACGTTTAATGTCTCCCCCGGCGAGAGGATGTCGCGGGTGGTGTCTGTGTGTCTTCGTGTTCATATTTCATAACATGTCTTTAAGCTTCTATCCGACGAATAACGATTCTTTAGTTTTACTATCAAAATAGGTACCTATTTTAGGATTTGTTGTTTCGAATTCGATTTGCATTAGAACAACGTCAACAGCGTCTTATGTATGCTCGTCTTAACTGGCCTAACTGTCTTAATTTCATCGTTTGCCTCTAAACGAAATTCGTGTTTAAAACATGTTGTACAAAGGTTCAGGCAGTTGGGGTGTTTGGTAACCGAATCGTAAGTAATCGAAACTTTCGTGGATGTGGAGTTCAAAAAAATGACCCACCGAGTGCTTGCGACAGTCGTCGTCAGCTGGAGCCTCTACGGAGCAAATAATCGAACTCTGTCCCGAAACGTCTGTAATTGTAAATTTTGGTTCTTCAATATTTCTAAACTTCTAGAAGATCCTATTTTTTAATAATTTTATTCATCTTTTCTAAAACCTTATTATAGGAAAGTCATGTTACGCTATCCAAAATAATGCGACGTTACTCGTCGTACTATCGGCGAACTCTCCCTACGAATCGTGTATTGCCCTTCGGCTGGGAGTCCTCCACCTTGCGTCGTTCGTTAGTTTCGCTATGTTTCTCTTAATATTTCTGTTAAATTCTATTAGATTTTTGGGATTTCAAAATAGGCCCTATTTATGTACAATCTATGTGCTTCACTTTAATCTAAAGTTTCTCTTTATTGTTCGGCTTCGACTTCTCCTTGTTATTCGTGTTCGATTTGATTTAGCTAGGATGTCACCTTTTCACCTGTAACCTGCTCGCCGCATTCAATTTGTTTACTAATTTTTTGATTTCTTTAACAGTTATACACTTTCTCTTGACCTAGACTTAAAAGGTTTTAAAACAACAACAGAAGAAAATAGATTCGCCAACTTTCTACTCGCCTCTTCGCCTCATTTTCATTTCTATAAATTTTTTAAAATAGTAAATACCTACTGTTTTCGCTTTTCATAATTTTTCCTCTAGTTAAGGTTTTAGTTTTTTTTTGTTGTTGTTTTACTTCCATAGGTCTCTTAAAGTAAGTTTTATAAATTTTGTTATTCTACAGTGATCTCATTAATTTTCCTTCACTTTCAGTTTTTCTTTTCATTTTTAACTTATGGAGTAAATTTATAGTCTAAATTATGTTAGTGGCTAACCTTATCGTAAGTTTTTTTTTTTTACTTTTTTTACGTTAAAATAACTATGTGCGTTTCACGCTGACTATAATGATGCATATCAACTTCGATTTGCCTTTTCGGTATTTTTTGTTTTCTCTGATATTTTACTTGAAACAGATTTCTCTGAAATATATGTTATGCATATTGAAAATTGATTTTGTTATCTAAAAGAAAGCTCACAGAACTGGACGCGGAAATTGAAATGAAATTTCGCTTCATCTAAAGATTAATTTATTGTAAGGGAAGAGATTTCGAGTTACGAATTATAGAAATCTTGTGGATGCTTTAATGTTTAGTTAATTTAGTAGCTATCACGTCATATATAAAAACATACATTTCTAATTTAGCATAAAAAAGTAGTACGTACATCGAAATTGTTACAAAAATGCAGCTCTTGTTAAGCTTCAAATATACGGCTCGGCGCTATTAAATTTTGCTTTTAATTCAGTATAAGCTTACTGATTATTTTAAAAATGTATCTATTGTTGCATAGTTTTATTACATTTCAAAGAATATGGTAGCAATCTATCGACAAATTCAAAAATTATGGGTGATAGTGTTGCATTTTGGAAACATCCACTAAAGATTTCTGATATGCTGCTTGGGTTACAGAATTGAAAATATAAAGTAGGAGCTCACAAAAATAAGTTTAGTAACTATTAGTTCTACTTTTATTGGTGTTTTCTACAAGGGCTTTAAGCATATTTTGCTGATCCATATTAGAAAATAAAATGAATAAAAATTAAAAATAATAATGAAATTTAATATATTTTAATTAATAATGAATTCTGCAGTTCTTTCATGCACATTTTAATATGGAAACAATCAGCTTAATTTAATAATAAAATTGTAAATCTTCTCTTTTCAAACCTGAATAACTAATTAAAACGAAAAGAAAAGATCTTAATTGAATATCATATGGGCTGCTTTCGAGCGCATCTTTTGTAATTATTATATTTACGCTTAGGTTAAGACCTGTGTGCAAGGACGTCGCCAGCTTATGACTAGGGGGGGGGGGGGGGGGGCAATGGGGCAATATTATGGAGGATAAAAAATATGAACGCCGAGAGCATGAAGCGTTACACTTTGGAAGTCTTTGCCTCGATGACGATTGTAATCAGAACGGTTCTAATATCAATGTATAAAACTTCACTTGTGAATTTATTTACGTTTTGTCATGCGATGCGGAATTTATTAATAGGTAAGGAAGTCAATTGCTCGCACTTTGGTCGCTTTGCGGCTAGCTACATTTGATCTCTAGGGGAGGGCAACTGCCCCCCTGCCCCCCCTTGGCGACGCCCTTGCCTGTGTGTAAGTTCTTAAAGAAATAATAAGTAAATATATTGCTATATCTCTGATACGACGAATTCTGTAGTAAAACGAAAAAGGCATTATAATAATAAGTAAATAAAAGACAAATTTAAAACAACAAACAGTATACAATTTATGATACCACGTATTACCAGATAAAAATTCTGAAGACAAGTCTTAAGTTAACAAAATTAAAAAAATTGTTGAAAGATATTTTGTGAACTGTTTTGTTGTAAAATAATCCAAACATTGAAAAGGGTTCTTGCCAAAAGTTGGCAAAACTCTTTAAATACATATATCTCTTTATTCGGGTAGTTAAAGTAAAGTGGCTACTAAAATTATTATTGATATTGTAACGAAACAAAATGAAATAAAAATAATAAAATGTGACTTTTATGAATCAATTAAACATTGCTTAAGCCATTGTTAAAGAAAAGTGTAATCGTAAGATGTGTGTGTTTTACTTATGAAGAAATATTCAACAACATTTTACAATCTAAACAACGTTTTGCTATAAATATTTGCTAAATTACCCGCACACATAAAAAATTAAAACGTATTATTTATCGCTTTGTCTTTGGATGCTTTTCACAAAATTGTACTCGAACTATGTTTTATTTTTTTCCTTAAAAACAAAAGAAACCAACAAACACATTCTTACCGGCTATACAACAACAACAATTGTTATCAAATGTTCACATTCATAAACGTTTAACTATTAGTGTCTGCTGCCTCTCCAAGTTAAAATTCTTCACGTATTTTAAACTCTTCTTTTACTTTATTATCTCTTTAAGTAAAAAATGTTTCCATAAGATCAAATTTCATTAATATACACTAGTGTTCACGTTCGTTTGCTGTGCTATACAATTATATTGATTTTTGCATCATTTTTTATTTGTTTAATTTGTTCCGGCCCCGCTTGGGGGCGGGGGAGCCAGGTACACGTACTCCAGCTTTTCATTGAAAAAACCCCTTAGCACGATTCCCTACACTAATATAAAACAAATTATTCAACCGCATTTGGTGCGTCATTATCAATTAGTCAATTAAGCGTGTAAGTAGGTTCGTTAATTAGGCAACTATTCATGTTAACTATTAAAATACAAACTAAGTTTTCATCCTCGCACTTATTACTTTGTTTGTTCGTCATCTTCTCGAATGGACCTCCTTTGTAAAAGGGCGGTCTTTAACAGAATACCAGTTTTGTCCTTTTGCGTATAAGTGTGAAAGAAACGCGATTCACAGATATTTAGAATTATTTTCCTGCTCTTTGGTTCAATTCGAAAATATTTGAGTATTGATGTTAAGGCCTAGTGTGTTTTGAGTGGTTCAATTCGGAGCAGAACCTGTGTATTTAATTTACCAAATATGTCAGAGAAATCTGGTTTAAACTTTTTTTTTTGTTTGTTTTGTAATTAAGCGCCTCGCCGGTTGCCTTTTATAGTCAGCTATTTATAAGTTATGAAATAATCGTAAACGCTAGATACACAATTCACGTCAATTCAGATCCTTAGAAAAAGAATTTCGGATAACACAAAGTTTAACAATTGTTTTTCCTATAAACATATAATCTCGATATCATTTGCTTTTATTCCTTCTTTGGTTTTTGTTCATAATTTTATGCAAATAAACGTGTTACCTTTTTTAACCTATCTTTACACACTTTACAGCTCTAAAACATTTTTTGTTACATTAGCTATTACACATCTCCCCGTTATCTAGTACTACCTCCCACGGTGATAACGTCACTAAACAATATCAGTAATAAACGACCCGGCGCTCTTTCTCACTATTAAAAATAAAGTTAACTGTTTTCATTTTATTAAGTATTTGTCGTACTTTAAAACACACTCGTCCACTTGACTAGACTTAAAATAAACATCCTTAACAGCAAATTGCCCTGTCAATCCTCTTAAAAATGTACCCCGATTGATCATTTACTGATCTATCTACCATTGGAAAATAGAATCGACTTTTCTTCTTCAATTTAGTATAACGAGGCCCCCTACAAACAACAGACTAAATAATTATTTTTCTTCCAAATGTTTCCGTATGTTTACTATTAAAGTTTTGCACAATTTTTTAATTTTTTTTTTTATCAAATTTTTTAAAAAAGAAATTTGTTTTTTCTTAAACATCTCTTCCGTACCATTACGTCATTTTATATTCTTTACTTTGCTTTAGTTCCTTTACTTAGCTCTAGTAGAATTCGTATCAACATAAAACACCTCTGTAAATGTAGTGCAGAAACACTACAAATTTAGAAAGTTACTTATTTGTCGTTTTTCTCAAGTGTAAAAAATTTAGCTCATAAAATTTTTCTTTTTAATTCGAAATTTTATAAGTGTTTAAGTACTTTTAAAATCAACTTCTTCGCGGACGCTTGTCTCTGGTTTCCCTCTGTAGTGGATGTTAATTTGAAATTAAATTTAATGAATTTATAATTTTATTTATTTTAAGATTTTGAATAGGTCATGCATTAAGTGCAGTCTAACATTTGTTAACGTAAGTTCACGAATTCGTATATTCAAAACGTTTCAATTATTATTGGAATGCACTTGCCAATTGGCTTTCTGATTCTCATGCTTAAACTTGAAAGTAGTTTGATAGCTGCCAGCAGCTAATTTTAAGTTTTTCTCAAGCTTATCGAGTTTTTGATATTGTGACGAAGAAACCAAGAGATTCAACATGATTTTAATTTAGAGTCACTTTTGTGCATGAAATAATAATATAAATTAAAATTAATGCTAAATATACAAACAGGAATTTGAAATAAAATTATAGGTGAACTTTAAATTTTATTAAAATCGCTGTTCAAGTAAAATAACGTCAAACGCATTTGATGTATATTTTAAAAGAGTTAAATTAATAAGTCAAAGCATATTCACTAGCATTATAATTCATTTAAACAAATTTTTATAAAATTAGAAGAAGCGGAAGTGCACTTATTCACACTTATGACAGGCGCACAGCAACAAAATGTCATTAGTGCGTTTATTAATTAAAAACATAAAATAGGCATTCTAAATGTTTAAATATAAAATAAAATATAATGCGTATACTCAAAAAACTTAAAATAAACAAAAATATGGAGATAAGTACTGCCTGCAGGTATATCCCCTTTTACTGTCTTGCTATAAATTTTTCCAAACAATGACTCTATTTTTTATTTCATGTTACATCATGCACTTCTATGATATGAATAGTAAAAGAGATACATCAAATGTTTCTTCCATTTTCTCGAATTTTTTTTTTAATAGTTTAGAGGAAATGAAAACTGAATGAAAGCGGCACAAAATCAAAGAGCTTATTTATTGATTTCTATGTCGTTTCGTTAACAAATATTACTAATATTCGTTAATGAGATCTTATTTCCTTAGTACGATTTATACAGATTTCATTCATATGTTGCTCCTTTTTTTACAAAATCAATTTCTTCTCTTTTAAATTGGATTATTTCAGAAATATTTCTTTATTCTAATATGGCAGTATTTAAGGGTTCTCGTAATTTTTTAAATCGCTCCCTCAATTTTAAATACTAAGGTTTTATACTCATTATTTCTTCATTTTTTTTGATGTTGGTTTTTTTCAGTATTTGGCTTCTTTTCATTTTCACTATATATATTACAGCCTTTGGCTTCCGGTTTTTAAGTAATGTGTATTGATTTGGTGTTTTAATGCTCGTGTTTTAGTTGCCTTATTGTTGTCATAAAAGTTGTTTTGTTAGCAAAGAAGATATGACCACATACTACATAAAAAAATCAATTATAATTTTATTTTTATTAAGCGTTTTGTATGCAAATTAATTCATTTATTAAATACTATTTCAAAAGTATAGCTAGTAAACAAGTTTAAACAAGTGTAAGCAACATAGAGAAAGACTTAGTTTTAAAGTAATGTTAACGATTTTTAAAATTCCTACATTAAACAATTTTAATTTTATTTTGTGCTATGAATTTTGTGAAGTAATATAATAAATTGTTCAACTTTTATATTCATTTGATAAAGCCGTAGTAAAACTAACTTGAAAATTAGTTATTAGTTGTATTCTTGTTCTTTTAAATAATCAAAAAATATACCTGCCAAAGTTAAAAGTATGGTACAGCTTATTTATGTTTTACTTATTTATAATCGGCTGTTTATATGTTTTACTAAATTTTGATGAAGAATTTGAAGCATCAAATATTTTCTAAACATAAAACTCCTATAGGCTTGCCAGAGTTTTATCTTCATAAAAACGCTTTTTTGGTATTGAAGGCTAAATAACTTACGACTGAATACGTTTGTAGTTATATTTAGAAATTAATTGTTTTAAATAAAATAAAATTGATAACCCTGAATTTTGTTAATAAATTGAATAAAGCAAGTATGACTCTGAATTTTCCAATTTCCATGTATGGTTTGAAATTTTCCAATGTTTGGTTTATTTAATAAACTTTAAATGTGGAGCACAATATAAAATAAAACAGAATTAAGTATAAGAAACTGATTGAATTAAATATTTCATAAAAGAAAGTGCTTGAAGTATTAAACTAAACTAAGTAAAACATTTGGTAGTGCTAGTTAAGAGTTCCGATTATGTAGTGCGGATGTGAAACGAATTTGTAGCTCAGACGTGCTTTGTAATTGCTTTCTGGGAACTAGGATTATTTAATTTTTTGTAAGCTCTAAAAGTCTTCTGCGTAGTTAATAAAATAAAGCCTATTGTTAAGAATTTAACGTAAAAGTGCGAGCTAATGGAAACGGTTTGTACATATATTGAATATTTTGCAAAATTTCTTTTAGTTTACTCTTTGCGGCACGAAATTTTGTTTAGCAACAGAAACACGATTTGTTATGTTTATAAGTAACCTCGGATATAAATAATATAATTTTTGATAGTTTTAAATGTCTGGTTTGTTTTTTTCTTTTATAAAATCTATCATAAGAATAAACATTGGATATATATGTATATGCAATGGCTTAATATCAGAAGATTGTTTTCTTATTTCAAATTAAAATAGTTTTTTCGCAAAATATTAACATATTAAACCAATACAAAAATAAAAATAAAAAAGATAGATGATTTGATTTCGTCCTCAATTCATTAGACCGACTCAAAATTGCAGGGAAATAGAAATTAATAACTCATATAAGCGTCTCATAAAGAAGTTATTTAACGTGGAAAGTGACATTATGCCATAATTGTTCATTTGCCTTATCATTTCATTCCAACTTTATTTTGTGTAAACTGCTTCAGGCATAAAAGTTAATTTGTCAGTTATATCGAATGTCTTACGTTAGGTAGTATCTTTAATTGCTTAAGGCAGTATCTTTAAATTCGAAAAGTTTTTAAATACTTTCACACTTCACAAAATCCATTCGCACGGTTACGCAATTTACAAATGCAGAGTATTATAAAAAAAAAAGAAAACGAAAATTGAATATATTCACAGATATCTAACAATTTACGTAAATATCTAGAAAAAAAAAACCAATTGTTACCTATGCTTGCTAATTTTCCGTTTGAATTTAATGAAGTCCTCATCTAAGTATAAATGTGATTGAAACGCACTGTTGTTTTAGCTTAGGTGCAGTACCTGTTTCATCCCAAGTTGTTAGCTCCTTCTTCCGCACATTTGTTTAATTTAATTAATTTTAACTACTATGACTGTTCATTTCGTCGCTTTATAGTGGTTTTGTTTGTTTCATTTACAAAGGATATATTTGATATTAAACATTTCAATATTGACTATAACCAGACACTGTCCGTCAGTAGTAATTTTTTAGTCCAATTACTTATTGTTACAATATTGTTAACTAAACACCATAATGTTGTCCATATTACCAGATAACGATACGATAATAACATGGAACCTAATTTAGTGGACGATGACGCGTAGTATGGTATAGTACATCGGTTTGATGATGTTCCACTTGTTGTACTACTAAAACTCTGACAATTCGCTATTGGCTCATTTGGCGTATCGTCGGTATCATCGTAGTAATCGCCAGATTTTACCATTTTATTATACGAATTTGAACCGAATTGTGGTAACTTATTACCCGACGTCGTTGATAATGTTCCATCCGTCCTAGTACTCGTGTGACTGTTTCTGTCTAAAACATGATCGCTTTTATTTCTAAAATCATCACAGTATGCACAAATTCCATCCATTGGTGTATTACAGTAACGATAACAACAATTTTCAGGTCCATTTGTTGATTTCCGAAACTGTTCACCCGTTTCAAGAATATTTGGATCTGAAATATATATAAAATTTCATTAGATTTTGAATTCTAGCAGTCGTATTTTAGGCTTTGAAATAAATAATAAATAAGATATTATATATAAAAATACTAAAATATTCATTGGACCAATTTATTTCATCAGACTCTAATCTAAGTGATTCTGGCAGTTTCCTTATAGATAGAGTATGTGGGTGAGAGAGAAAGAGATATGAATTCTCAAATATTTTTGATTATTATTTTATGAATATGCATAAACTGAACTGTGCGCCCTTTTACTTCGATTAAAGTTATAATAAGCAAAGGTTTCAAGTTTTATTTTTGAACATTTTACAGGTTGTAATAATATATCGAAGTAAAATGTTACACTTTGTAGCTATTTTATTAGTTTATTAATTTTTAAACGAAGGGTTGGTTGCTACTTATGTTTCTGTTACTCTAATATACTTCTAACCGCATCTTTATTAGAATTGATAAAATAGGATTTTTGTTAGATGTTCGGATTTTCAGATGCTCATGGATATTCTGGAGCTCCAAGCGTTTATCTTACGTTTCATTCTTAGCTGTATGATTTTATTTTTTAAACGTAACCAGAAATTGTTAAGCGTTCAAGTAAAAGTTATTACAATGTTCGATATGAGATGAAAATCATAAGCCTCTGTTCTAATTTTTGTATTGAATTAAATTCGATACTTTTGAACTTTTCAATTTTATTGAAAATCTAGTTGATAAAAAAATAATTTATCGTAATACATTTTTACTATCACACAAAAATAAAGTTGAAAACACTGATTTGATTTTTATGTGAAACCAAGAAACATACTTCTAAAAGTATGTGCACGAAATTTCAAGTTCTAATTCGTAAAAAATTACGGTGTTGTGACTGACTTTTTAAGTGGGAATTGTCAGCACAAACATGTATGCAAAGTTTGAATTTTAATTTAATTTTTCTTGAAATGACTTTTTCAAACTATATGTATACGAAAATTCCAACACCAATAATCTGATGTTAATATTTTTCTATCTAAAAATTTCGTATTCATAGTGACTAAATCTCATCGTATAGCGTTTTTTTAAAATGTTGAAAATTACTATTTTCTTTAGCGTTTTAACGTCCCTTCACAGCAGTCTTCCTCCTTAACAAATTACCATTTCAGTTCTTGAAATAGGTATTTAAATTTTTTTGATATACTATTAATGTCAAAAATATTTACATTTCATATTCAATTCTCTCTTTACATGTTCTCTCTTTAAATGTATATCCTAAGAATAATGAGCGCATCTGACCAATGAAATATCAAGAAAAAATGAAGAAAATCTTTCGAACATTTCGTATATTACCTAAGCAAAGAAAAGTTGGTTCTCCAGCGTATTGTGTAGGATAAGCTGGTGCTCTATCACCAGGAAGAAAATAAGGGCATTTTTGTTCGACAGTTTCGCACACACTGAGGCATGGTCGGATTCTTCTTCGTCTGAATTCCACTTTTCGTTTTGATCTAAAAAAAATAAATTTCAGTTAGAAATTAAGGCAGGAAATTTGCATACATTCAGACCTTTTTAATAGTCTTTCTATCACAGGATCCTTAACGAATGGATCCCCTATGGCAGTCGATATGGAGTGGGATTTATCCGTTGTCCCATTTACTTTACGATCGTTTTTAACGCCGTTGTCACTTACATCCGCACTATCCGAGACTAAATTCCGACTCGTCCGGACGTGGCTATTGTTTGAATGTGTTGCTGTATGTAGCTCACTTTTATTCGAATTCGATGTTGTTTCTTTTCTTGTACTTTGCCGAATATCAGCTGGTTCAGCAAAATATGGTATAAGTGTGCTACATACCCACCGGCGATAGGCTTCCTGAAATGCAAAAAAACACGTGTCAGTCTAAGTATTTATAAATTTCATTATCAATATCGTTAATTAGAAATAGAAGACAAAATTAAAAAGTGAGATATTTCGGCGAGGTGATAAATAAATAAATTAGTCAAAAGGTGAAAAGAATCCAAAGGTATGAGGCTTTCTATTTTCCATATCTATGAAAATGTCGCATCGTTGTTGCGATGGAGCCGACAACCCGTGCCTAATTTTCGTATTCGCTTACGTTAGTTAACCCCTTTTCGTCATTACTCCAACTGTCCCGTCCCTAAGACGAATGCTGGAGGCATATGCTCTACCCACACAAATGGCGTGTCTGGGAAAATTAACGTCAATCATTTTGAGGAGCAACTCTTCTGCAGGTAGGATGGGCTTGTAACAGGGCACATGCGAATTTCTCCCTCAAACTTTTAATCATATGGATTAAGAGTACCGGATGTGTCCCACCGCTTTTAGAAAGTTAGCGAGACTCATATTACACCCAAAACTAGGTGATTTCCTCTACAAATTTGAATGAATTACCTGAAGATATATAGCGCTATTATAATATACAGAAACGAAAGAGGAAGATAACTAGGACAAATAACTAGTTATCTTTTTTTTAAATAAATTAATCCTTAAGCTAAGGTTTAATTCAGTTTACCAAAATAAAGAGATATTAATATACGCTTAAGAGTATCATAGTATTAAAATAATTGTTATAGAAAAAATGTATGCAAAAGAGTAGATAAAAGAAAGCACAATATTGCGGGTTTATACACATACTCGTACATAGTTGATTCCGTTTAACATTTTAGAGAAAATCTTGAAACAGTATTTTTTCAATTGGGCCATTCACAGAACAAATCGTTTAATTCCGATTTGGAATTTTTGAAGCTTAATATTAAAACATCTGATTATCTTATAATCTAGAAATATTGGGATTATTCATAATTTGTTGTATTTTTGTATTGCATTGTTATATCAAGTATAACATGTTATAGTCGAATTAGCTTTTAATTACATTTTCTTTGTACCGAGTGACGAGTAGTCGTACCGAATTTCCAGCTTGACTTTTTAAGCCCTTTAAAATCCCATCAAACTTTTTTAAGATAAAGAAAATAAAATTCGGACAATATTTCCGTGCCACCAAGGCTACAAGAGATTTAAATTTTAATTGGGTAAGAGTATCTTTTCAAATCCATTACGTAAATATTTTAACACACATAATAATTGGTTCAAAAATGAATAATAGAGTAGGTAATTAATAATTTAAATTGTTGCATGACCATTGACCAGGTTATTTATTATACATACATATCTACAAATTATTTGTGAAATAATTTGTAAATTTTGGAAGAATATTATGTTCAGTCCAGAATTAACACTTGCAAAAATTGTTAACCATTCTCCTGTCATTTCGAAAATATTTGGGAGCAGATAAAGTTTCAGGACTCCACAGAGATTTTGATAAAACTTTTTTTTTTTTTAATTTATTTATTTAAGGTCGCTGTAGAACTACAATGATAAAACTTTGTAGGAGTCAAAAGTGACGAATTTGCAAAAAAAATTTGTCGGTCACTTATACTAAAATATATATCTTTGAAATTTCTAAAATTGACATTTTGCCGCTACGATTTATTGCATATTCCCATAAAATTTCGTTGCAAAATATTATGTAAATGCCATAAATTAAGGACATTTCCACCTTTTCATTATAAAAAATTCTTCAAACATTTTTGAAATTAATGAGTTAAAAGTAAATATATGTTTCAATTTATTGACAGTGACGAGCACGCATTTGACTTATGAATTGATAAATCAAAGTAAAGTAAAATTTTCCTTATTTTCAGTACTCGTCTAGATTTTTTTTTACATAAATTCGGTAGAAACGTTTTTAATTTAAGGTTTTTCTATAATTTTCACCAAAAGATTGTATGAGCCTGGAGAAATTGCGGCGAAAAAATATCACTTTTCAGAATTTTAAAATTAAATATCTAAGGAAATATAAGCGACATACAAATTCCTTTTTGCATATTCGTCACTTTTGGCCCTAAATGGACATTACCACAAAGTTTCATCAAAATCCGTGAAGAGACCTCAAACTCAATTTGTGCCAATATCTGAATTAAACATTTTTTTTTTCATAAATTTTATATCAGTTTGAAAGGTACGTAGCTTTTATAATGCATATGAGGGCTATAAAATAGTAGTGCCCTTCTAAAAGGACTTATTTTCACAATAGCAGGTTTTTCAGAAAAAGTAAAAAACGTCTAACAATAAAGTTAAAAATATATAGAATATTTTCTTTAGCTGGTTAGCATCTCTCTTATCGAAACATTTTTAAATATTCAATCAATTATTTTTTAGAAATGCCTGGAAATAAACTGTTTGCGTGTGGAACGTTTATTTCCATTAAATGTGTTTTTGTTTGTTTCGATATTCATCCGTTATGAAATTATAAATTCCTAAAAATACTTGGAAATATGAAAGGAATAGAATTAAAGAAAAATACATTTTGACATGTCGATTCAAGTGAATGCCTTTGATCGAATCATAATATAAAATGCATTTTTTAAAAGTTGAACACTTTAGGAGGATGGCTGTGTATACTTGGCATAACTGCAATATCGCGTAAGTATTATATAATAGTTTTCCAAAAGTCATGATGAGTCGTATTTTATTTGGCCTTATAACCTTGAACTTTGTTGAGATTTGAACAAAAGAACACATAGAAGAAACAATATGTATGGTAAATATATTTAAAAATCCGCAAAATGTCAGTTACGTGGTATTGCAGTTAGACCGATGATATGATGACATTTCTTTCAAATAATAGTTTTCTACTATCTTTTTTGAATATAAAGTAGAGAAAATACAGTAAAATTAATGGTGTTCCGGGCATAAAGAAACTCGGTGCCTTTGTAAGTAGCGTTTCGATTTAAATATTTTTACTTTGATTCCGCCTATTTTGTTACTTTTTGGACCAAAAAATAAGTAATTAAATAAGGTATACTATCATGGAGTCTCATGCATTTAGTAGCATGTATCTAGTTGGATTTCAGTTTATAATCCCCCTTTAATTCAAATCAAATCAATAATTCGAACCTAAGGCCACTCATAACAAAATCATAAGCGGGAGCGTCTGCTATTACGGGGTCGCATTATGTTAATTGAAAAGGCAGCGCTCGGCTTACTGCCTCGAATGCAAGAAACATGATCCGAGCAAGGTATTAGCATTTACAAGGATTTCGGCAGAAGCACGCCATTCAAGGTAACATAGTCCGCCGAGGGTGGAACTGAACACTTCCGAAAATATCCAGGATTTCCATAAATCATTCAGAGAGATTAGATGCTTTGTATTTACGTAACTCCAGTCGTACTCGGGGGTATTCAGCTACAGTTTGCGAACAAGCGGAATCAGAGCTCCATCTCATCGTCTGCGGTCTTTTCGGATTTTTCTTTTGCGGGCGAGGTCGCTGTTATTTACGCCCCGGATTCAGGTGCTTTAATAAAAGAATAACCGAGTCAATTTTCGTACTTAGGCCTGCGATGGAAATATAAAATTCCACTGGGGCCCTGACCCGACCAAGTGCTGATGGTCGGGATCGCCCCGCCCTTTAAGGGGCGCACGGCCCCACTCTGCATATTTGTAATGCTCTTTGGCTTTTATAGCTTCTGCCTGGAGCGTACACGGGTTCCCGTAAAATCAGAAAAAATCCGGAGCTCCACGTCCCGAGTACACAATCTTAAATTACTTGTGCCCGCCGGGATCTGCACTATTTGCTCTAATGTGCATCACGTAATTGATTGGCAACTGCCCCGCGTACCCACTCTGTATGCCTGTACGTTTTATTATTTATAAAAAAACAAATTATATATTACCACCCTGTGCATAGGTGTGTATACGTGAAATTTCAGGTTTTAGGTACGAAAAGTCATTTTATGCGGGAAACGAGGGCGAGGTTCTGGATGTGTATACAATTTTTCATTGAACCTGTCGCGTTTCCCAATAATCAGGTGATCTTTTCAGCTCCGGGCTTCGCCTTTTCACAGAGGAAAGCCGGGAGCATTCCACTCCCACTCCCACTCGCTGGCACATAGGGCGTCTACCTGCCCTACATAGGTTTAAGGTTTATTCGCACATAATCACGATTTTGCTCACACACGTCAAAAGAAATTATCTAAGGGGCTCAGGGCTCTATCCGCCTGGGATAAAGCTTCAAATCAAGTTTACAATTGTATGTTCATTCATCCTCTTTTTGTGGAACTTTCGCCCCCCACGCCAAGGAAATGCGAGGCAAAAAAGAAAGTCAAAGAGAAAATATGCAAGCAGCTTTCATGCTTCAATGGGAATCTTTGGAAAAAAGAAAAAAAAAAAGAAAAGAAAATCGTAAGACAAATCAAGAAGATGACAACTTCGTCGGTGTAAGTGCGATCTGCGTGGGGCGCGACGAGAGGTCAGGGGGTAGGAATGCAAATTTATCAACTGCTTTCGCTAGAAAGAAATGTCTTCCTTTGAAATATTTGATGAATTAAATTGCTGAAAGACGTTATCGCTTTTTGTGTAATTCATACAAAGATTTGGCTCGACTATGTCTTAAGGCGTACAAAAATAGCATCAGGAGCTTTTGGCTTTCCGGTTTGCAACCAATGTATTCGAACGTCAGAAGATCAATTTTTAACAATTAATACTTCACTTTAAAGTAAAATTTTCACTTTCAATTTCGATTGGAATTGAATAAAGAGAACCAATAGAAGTCAGAAGAATATACAATAAATGTTTTAAGCATGTCTAGAAAATCTAATAATTATTTTTTTACAGTTGTATATTTGTGCTATGCTATGTTTTTAACGCGACAATAGGTAATTTATTTTTTCTAGCATAAATTTTAACCTTTTATTTTCTCAAAACTTAGTTTAGAATAATATAATAGACGAAACAAAACTTGTTAAGACATGTTACTTCTGTTTTCAGTATGAACCTATTTTTACTTAGTTCTGTCAACTACTATCATACAATCAAGATCAAAACGACTATAAAGGTTACATAAATCGTGTAGTTTGCGTGCGGAATTTATATAAGCGTAATCAGAGAAATCATTCATGAAAAATCAAACAAAAGCAAGTTCTTCTATTTGCAATATCTAAGAAGCAAATAGGTAATAACAAAACTTTAGTCCGTCAAGAATATGAACATCTCAGAACTAGGTGAACGCACCTTTTATTTAGTAAACTCAAAAAATCTAAAACAAAGTAAGACAATAGTATTAATTTGGTGAGGCTTTTATACAGCGTCCCTTAAAATGGAACTACTACTTTTTTCTCTAGCTGGATTGCTTCACGCTTAAAAGCAAGTGAAATTGTAATCACTGAAAATATTGATTACAAGTAAGAAAGTACGGAAGCGATTCCCTGTAATGTACGATGGATAACCTCCCAAAGTAATTTTATAGTAATCGATATTTTGAGGAAGAATCTCGAAATAATGAAATAAGTCCTTTTGTATAATGTCTCTCGTACTTACTACCCTAGGACATCCTCGTGGAAAAGTAATCAGTTCTGTAATTGATAAACTAAGCTATTGACATTACAAATCGACATTATTCAATCGCTTCGGTAATGCTTACATTTCCTACTGACTGGTAACAAATTCTGATGAAACATTCTAGGAATATTCAGTTAATATCATAAGTTACGATTATCCAAAAAAATGTTGCCGGTCGTTTGAGTTTGTCGAGAAATTTTAATTTCAAATTGCAAAAAGTGACATATTTCAACCACAATTTTCCGCGTATTCTCACAAAGCTTTGGTAGGAATTGAGTAAAATCCTTCAAACACACAAAATACCTTTATTTTCATCCGCTTTAAGCAAAAATACACTGAAAGATTACTGAAAATAAAGAAATTAAAAGAAAACTTTAGATTTTTCGATTTGTCAATTCATACGACAAATGCGCGCTTATCGTCGGAGGAAATTGAATAAGTTATTTGCTTTTAATTTGTTTACTTTAAGGATTTTCCCGAAGTTATTTTAAGAAAAAGCTGGAAACGTTTGTAACTTATGGCTTTTAACCTAATTTGCAGCCAAATTTAAGTCAAATGACTTCTTTCTTCGCTTTTATAATATTTGTTTGGATATTGCATATTCAAATCAAATATGTAGGTAGTCCGGGCAACACCGGTAAATATACATACATATGTATATAACATACCTTACATAAAAGTTGTTATGTAGCAAAAATCAGATATTTTTCCGAAGTCGTATTAACTTTAATTTATTACTTTTTTCTTTTCGGACAGTTTCGTTTAGACTCTATGTAAATTTATACAATTTTTAAGTTTTTAATTTCACTAATATGGACGGGAGCTCCGATTTTGTATTATGCAAGCAAAATTATAAATACTATAAAATGTAATTCCTGAAATTCAAGTCGGTTTTTTTCATAGTATTCCTGTTCGAATTTTTCATATATACCTTGTCAAACTAATTGAAGGTTAGCATGTCCCCGGTACAGTAGAATATGCTGGAATTGTATGCTGAAATCGTTGTTTTCATAAGCACATTTTACCCTATATGTATCATATATCCGAAAATAATCATCCGGAGGTTGTACGTTTAAATACCTATTCTAATTCGAGGGGATGATCAGCATATCTCTCAAAATTATCAACATCGATGAGATCGAGATGTAAGTATTATGTTGGTTGATGCTGCATGCCGATTTGAAAAATATAAACATTTTTAAATGGGGACAATATAAATATAATGAGCCAAATCGATCTATTTTATATAGTAAAAATACGATAACTTTTATCTTTTATCGAAACGCTGCGACAGTTTAACTGTTGAAAGTGCAATCGATGTTTGTTTAGATGGTTTGTGCCCACTTAATGTAAGTTTTTAAATCGTTTGTGTTGTATGCAAGCACATAACCTGCAAAGCATTCTCTTACAGTCCGTCTATTGTCTGTCCTGGAAACTTGAAACAAATAGAAGTGTACAATTAGCACGAGAGCCCATTGCACCTCCGACTAATTAAAAATTCCCAGCGATTGCAATAGGAGCAGCCCTAGCAAAAGCGGCGCACAGGCCGAGGAGGGCATGGGGCGCGGAAAAGAGCACCCAGCCACCCAGACAAAACGAGCTCCCCTCAAATTAAGTAGCAGGCAACTTCTTTGAGAAACAATTAGAGTTGGGACAATGGACAAAACATTTCCGAAACAAATGTAATTGTGTAAATTGTCCTGTTAATCACTATCTTTGAGATATCAACAACTGGGCGATTTCTTTGCGTTTGCAGGTCTAAGGAGCGCCGCGGCACCTGGAGTCGGCGGGGGAGCCCCTTAAAGCAGTGGAGTTCACCGTGCGCCCCATGCACATGGTGCAACAAAGCCACGAAAGTAGATCAGCCAGAATGGAGCTCCCCCGGGCGGCGGTGGAACTGCACCAGCCCCAGCCGGCTGGGGGATGAAAATGTAAAAACTTGGAGCTGATTCAAAAACTAAAGTGGCTGGCGTAAACCCTAAATGACAGGGCAAAATACCCCACTTTTGCGAGGATGCTTCGTTTAGCTTTTATACACCCCATTCGCATTGTTCCCGAGTACACCCTCAGGTCGATTTTCTTTTTCTCTCCATTCTTTTGCACGGCTACGGCGGATCTTGAGCCGGGCTGATGAGGCCTTTACTGGGGGTTGTGATGCTCATTGCGAGCGAAATTATCGCCGTTTTGGGTGGCGGAGGAGCCTCCGCCGCAGGCCACCGCTCAGAAGGAAGCTGGAGGAGCCCCAAGTCGACCCGGAGGCCAGTCGGCAACCGAACAATTTCACTCCAGGGAGTGATTTAAGTGTTTCCAATTGACACGTTTGGGGAATTCGGCCTCGCATGAATTCTTGATCGGATACACTCCATAAAGGGACTGCTTTGATTTTAGAGCGCGCGCCCCTGCACATCTCAGAATTTCGCCTGCGTTCAAAACGCCCCCATTCGCCGCCATCACCGCCGCCGCCGCCGGCCCGGGGAGGTGTCGTCGTGTGATGTGCAGAGCGCCCCCGGAGAAAGCAGCCACTGCCAGCCGAAGGGACATAGTTCGCTACTTCGCCACTCAACCTGCAATTAGATCAGGCGTCAAGATAAAAGACACCCGTGTGAGGGCCCCCTTAATTCGCTTAAAACGTCAAAAGGGACTTTCTGAAGCTTCTAAGTGCCAGCCGACGACAACGACGCACGAGATCCTGAGTCAAGTGGGGGCGGAGGGCGGTTAACGAGCTTCGACGACTTCTCCCCGGCGATGATTCAGTTATTGATTTCAGCGTACTCTCGAGGGCAATAGCAGCTTAAGTTTATTTTGTAATTCATAAACAATTACCTCATTGCGGGGAATGTGAAGAGGTGCGAACACTTCCACATACATAACTTATGCATACATAGTAAGTTGGAATTTTGACTAGTAAACACTTTAAGTTAAAAATCCATAGTTGACGTAACACGAATTTTCCAAAATAAAATTTTCAACATTTGTATGCACTTCCTTAATTATTAACTTTTTTATGGACGAGCTTTTAAATAGCAATTCAGTAAGCTATAAGTACGCACACGATGTGCAGAAACAGAAACAAGTACAATTATGAACATTTTCAAAACCCGTTTTCATGGAGTGAAAATAATTTTGTAACTTACTTCATAAATTGAAACATTATTTTTGAATTTAAATAACTTTTCCAGTCAAATGTTAACACGTTACATAGACATACATATATTGTCGTTCACTTTCAAACATTAGAGCTTAAAGGAACAAGTAAAATTTGCTTTTTTTCCAAATATATTGTTTTAGCACAAACAGTATCGTCTTTATTCCGCAGTTTTGAAATATTTATGGGATAAACTAGAATTTATTTATGGATCTTAAGGTTATAACAACAAATGACCGTTGCTACTTCAAAGCTGTTTACTATATGTTAAACATAACTTAACTCAAAGCAAACTTAGAAAAAAACAGGAAGAATCAGATTAGGTATTAAAAGAATTTAAGAAAATCATTTTGCCTGAATTTAACTTTTGTTAGGTACATACTATATGAAGGCAGTCAAATTAAATATGTGTGAAATCGTTCCCGAAATATATCACTATCAGAAAACTTGAAAAGAAAAATTGTGTTTTAATGAATGTCTTGTTTTAGCTCGCCAAATAACTATTTGGGATTGCGGCTCCTGTGAAACATCAGACCCAAAAATGTACGTTTGCGATAATTAATTTGGGATTTTATTCTCTTGTTTTTATTCGGGTCCGATGGACTTCATTTAGCTATTTTTAATTTTCCCAAAAATTTAATCGTTCGTTGACACGATGAAAGTTATTCAGTTTAGTCCAACTACTTTTTTACATATCGAAGGTTTTATGTAAAAAGGGTCAATCTGCAAAAATTCCAAATTGGGATGAACAAATCAGGTAAAACTTAATTTTATTATTATTTAAAAAATGGATCTGTAAAGCACTGTGTTTTACATTTAAGCCGATTGACACTTCTATAAAATATTTTCTTTGAACACTATGTGTCGCACTTAAAATAATTTTTCTTTAAACTAACTATTCAAGCCCGGGTAAAAAAATAAAACTGAAAACATACTGAACAAACTATCAATTTCAATTTTGTTTACAGCCGCTTCCATAGTTCAATACGAGATTTTATGTATTGCTGGAATTATAAACAAATTTATTTCTAATATTTAATATATTTTCACGAATGTATAGGTATACAACTCAAAAATTAATTAAGTTCAATAGAAATAATGAAAAAAGTAAAAAGTTACATAATACATAACAGATTCATTACTTTCCTAGACATAGAAATATTTTAATAGCCAAAAAAAACAACCGAAAATCTTCTAAATTCAATATTTGAAAAAAATTGAAGTGCAATAGTGAAAAAAATTCGGTGTCTATAAGTTTAGTCTGTTTTCAGTCTCTTTTCAGTTTCATCAAGGGTAATTAATATTTTAGTCTGTTTTTCGATGCAACTATGCTAATTTAAAATTTACAGTCTATTTTCAGTCTCGTTTCTGCCTTATTTCAGATTGAATGCCGTCTAAAATTCAATTTTCAGTCTCTTTGAGAACTTATTTAGTCTTATTTTTACACCCGGGAAACGCAGAGCACTGCTCAAATTAAATTTCAGACTGGCAGAGAAAAAGGATATATGGCACTAATAATCTCCATCCTCCCGTTCTGAGATTTATTTAGGGAACCATGCAAAATACTGTTTCATTATTGAGCTTCCCCAATTCAGTTTAACTTGATTGCAATAAAATGCCCTACATAAAAATAAGAAAGGCGGTCAAAAGGAGGCTTAAGCCCTCCTCGCTGAGAAGAGTTGATGATGACATTGCACTCTGAGACTTACACACGTTAATTACTACGTGCAGTCTTCCCGAGTACGAGTTTTAACATTTCTGGGATCCTTGCCACTCCTGGGATGTGCCACAAAGTGCTAAATTCTTTCCAGTAATCCCGAAGACTCCTTTGCAGTTTAACTACTTGAAGCCGGGGCAACTCGAAACCACGACCTCTGCAGCGGGCGGGGGGCGGGCTCGCAACAGCACGGCTTTACTTTTTTATTGTGCAATAAAAGTGACGTAGTTCCTTGGCAGCGACTCCTTAAGAATCACGAGCATTTACATCCTGGCACTTGTCTATTTGCATCTTCCCCTGGAGCGCAGGGCACCTCCTTTCGGTTAAAGCCGGCATTTCTTTTCGACGAGTGCGCGTGGCAAAGTTTAGCACCTTCCCGGCACTTCACCTTGCACTTTTTCGAATTTGTTCATCTAGAAACGACCAAAAATAAACCTTTCGCCACGGGCACCGGCACTTGGGACGTAATTGGATCAAACAATTCGCTACATTCTTTCACTTATATTTTGCTACAGAATAACGATTTTTTGCTGAAAACGTTCACGTTCATCTTGAATTGAGACACAGCTAAATATTTTGGCTCAATTCTCAGTTCCGATGACCTTGCACCGGATCTAAAGTGGGAGATGCTAATTAAGAATGACGTGAAGTGCGGAACTGGGACTGCGAGCCACTTCTTCTTTTTCGACTAGAGTATCTCTCAGCCTAGACTTTTTGGCTTCAGAGATGTCGTGGTTCAGTAATTCAGGTATGTACTATTCAACTTTAAGGTATTTAGAGGCAAGCTAATTTAATTTAATTTAATTTAATTACAATCTCATAAAGCTTTTTAAAGTTTGGCATATGAATATTGTATATATGTACGGTATTTGAAACAAATTAATTGTAAATGGTAAATATGCCATAGTTCTGCAACTAATTAAAATAATTTCGGTTACTTGTATTGCTACATTTTCAAAATCCAATTATTTCCTGTTTTCAAAAGCATTTTCTTGAATTAAAATTTCTAATTTTTGTTTATTACTCGAGTTTGTCAATAATACCCATTGTTTGAAGTCAAATTCACAATAAATCACTGCTAGCACCATACCAATTTTGACTCAAAATGATATTTTAAGTTTAGGCCAAATTCCGTACCGGTGAGTCTATACAAAATTAACACTAGATTTGTTATAGCTAATCTCCATGTTGGTAGAAAATTACTATTCCAAAATTGTTTATGTGATAAGTATGATATAATAAATTTATTAACGTTTTTTTAAACGTGTGCATATTATAAAATGAGCAAATAAATAATATAGGACTACTAGAACCTTATCATAAAATCTTATTTTGCCTTTTATTACTTTGAAATGCTTTATGAATTGAAAGTAAGAAAAGCTTTATCTGATAATCTTCCATCGAGCAGAGTATATTTTCTAAATAAATTTTTCAATCAACTATTTTAGGTGTCTATATCGATAGAATTCAGTAATTAAATTTTAAAATCTGAAATCATATTTTTTTTTTTTTTTCAATATTAAATTCAGAAGTCTCGAATGTGTGTTTTAGGAAAATTACAAACGACGGTGTAGTTTGGATGGCCGACAGAATTAGTTTATTATTACAACGTTTCATAAAAATTCGTGACGAGACCTCAGGGCCCCATAAAAAAAGTTTAAAAGTGTAAATAGCCCATTTTAAGGTAAGTATGTTTGTATCCTTCATATAATATATTTTAAGTACTTTGCTTTAGTTATTCCCGTTGGTATAAACGTATAAAATGTTATTGAGCCGCTTGGAAATTTTTAATATGTACAATATAATCTATTTCTTTTCACTATATCCGTATAAATAGCAATTTTCGTTGCTTGACAAAATGTCTGAGCAGGCAGAGTGGGCTTGTGGTAGTTGGTGGCAAGCTGTGGCTTGATCTGCTCTTTCTAGGTAAATTGAAATCAATAAAAAACCAAAGTTACTTAAAACTTGATTATGCTAGCTATCAGTCTTTGAAAGAGCAAAATGGCGGGTCTGATGGAAGCCACCTCGTAATATGTATTATATAAAGTCGATATTCAGAGGCATGAACATTTGTTAAACATTTGTGCATACCTACATATTATTAAATATAAGTAAAATTAAAACAAAGCTGAACTTATGCCCTATAGTCCGCGCAATGTTTTACACAGTAGAATCAACTTTAGGGTAATAGAAGAAGTTTTAAAAAATTATTGTGTATTGTGTATTAAAAGAACGTAGAAAAGAAACAAAGTACAGTAGAATCTTTTGAGCCACAGGGATCAGAATTTGAAATCTATAAGCATGATGATTTTATCTTTATATTAAATTTAAAATTTAAAAAAATATGACGATATAAGAATATTGAAAGTATAAGGCAGTTAATTATTTATTAAATTCAAATATGTACATTGCAATTCCATGGAGCCTTTCTTAGAATTGCCTTTGGCTTGGCGCCTGCACTGGTGTTTCCTTTACTAAAGTATAATATACTCATACTTCAAGTCAAATCCATGGTTTCTGTAATTACGACATGGTAAAAAATATTTAAATTGAAATCTTGTTAAGTTGTGGAAATAAATTATGAAAACCACAATGCAGTCCTGTTTTAATAACAAGAAAACTTATTTGTCTGCTAATTGTAGATATATCTAACTATTTTCATTGCTATTTTTAACTGAAAATAGTATTGTTAGAATAAGAAATCTTGTTGAGCTAAACTTGTATCATCACTGATTTATTTATTTATAAACCTTGTTTGTATAATAAACCTACGTTTGTCTCGAGCTATAATACTATCTTGTTTTTTAATTTAATTTACTTCATTTACAATACTTTTTTGGGCAAGATAAACCGAAGAACATTTAGAAAAGCACCGGACCCTAAAAATAACTGAAACCGTATTCAATAATGAAAGAAATTAATTTAATGACTAAGAGGCTAACCTGCTAAAATGGATTGAATATTGAGTTGTTTGTTTCAATTTTAAAGATCCTGTTAAATTAAAGTATTCTTAAAACTACAAAAATATTTGGTAAAATGAACAAATATTAATAAATAACGAGAATTCCAAGTTAATTTGACATTATTCCACATTTAACCAGAAGATACATATGTATACCTACACTCGTAGTCAAAATAAAAGGTGAGAACATTGAAAGTAGCTCAGGGCTGTAGCTAGAGTCGAATTTGAGGTAGGGCAGCATTGGTTACAGGTAGGGCGGAAGTAAAAAATTTATCATAATTGATCTGTCCTCGAAGCACGGGCTCCTAAATCAATCACCATGTATATCACTGACCTCTAGGTCAGTGATGTACATTCAACAGCTATTCGTAAACAAATAATTTCTGTGAGAGAGCATGAGCATGGATCTAATAACTATTAAATCCTCAATGATGAAGAACAAGCGAACAATATGGTTGAACTTCCAGATTTGGATGTAGATTTCCACGTCTGAGTGAGAGTGAGGTAATAATTAATTGTTGGGTGGGGTTTTTGGTATTTTTAAGGTAGGGCATTGTAATTTCAAGGTAGGGCATTGCCCCACAATGCCCCCCCCCCCCCCCCCCCCCCTAGCTACGGCCGTGAAGTAGCTTCATTAATACAATTGCGTATCTTGCTTTATTTGCTCTACCTTTACTTAGTCCATGCCTCATTTAAATAAGCATCAGCAACAACACGCTCAAATAGTTTCTTTATTGACATTAGCAGAGCAATAAGTTACTAATGCAATAAGTAGTTAGTAAAAAAAAATAGATGTGTTTGTACAATCATAGCAATTTTAAACGATTTTATGAGATTTTAAAAAAAATTCTTCATAGTGAAGTTTTCAAGATTTCAAGATTTCAAGATTTCAAGATTTATTTATTTTCAAGATTTGCTGACATAGTGAAGTTTTAAATCAGTCATATAAGGTCAAAATCAATACGAAAAATTGTAGATATAGCCTGAAAAGTAGTAGTTTTAACAAATTTTTTTTGTGGTGTTTATTTGACCGTCAGAAATAAATAAAATTGGAAGGGGCGCCATTTTTGATTTCAATGAAAGCTGGTAAGAATATAGGTTATTTTTCTAAAGGAGGACCAGCCTAGAATAGAGGGAGCGGGTGACCTTAATTAGTTTATAAAATCGCCGGAGAGGCGGCCGCGGTGCGAGCGGCTTGCGGTGAATTAAACTACAAATAAACTTCAATCAACTTTGATTTGAACAACTTTTTAATGACAACAGACACACCAATTCAAAGTTACTAACTCCCGGCCATAAAGGAGAAATGGGGCACGAAAGGCGAAAAAGTAATGAAAACTTTCTACGCCACATTCCTCCAGGAGGGGGGTAAAGCTCTCAGTGCCAGCTGATGCTCCTCGGCCCGGAGGGTGCCTACGCCTCTGCCTCGGGCGCGGGATACTTCCCCGATGGTTTGGACTGGGGCTGGGGCTGGGGCTCCGGCTCCGGCTCCGGCTTCGGCTCCGGTTCGAGATATTGAAGAGACCCACCGACCGCCAGAGGCGAGGTTTTCGCCAGAATATTTTTTGAGGTGGAAAGCACTTTTCCGGGTTTCGTGACAAATGATTCTCAAAGTGATTAATTTCATTCTTTAAAAGGGCAATTACGGGACGAACACGTCCCGCGCAGGGCCAAATTTTAGGCGCGGCAACGGCCCTTTGTTGCCAGCTCACAGCGCCACACACGCGGCCTTATTTAGGCCACTGACAAAATGATTTCCGTGAAACAATCCTCCGGCGGAGCTATCGCGATCTCGGCACGGCACGGCATGGCAGAAGCACCCGTGCCGCTCCGTCGCCGCGCCATCGTTGGGGCCACAATGCGTCCCGGATGGGGGAGGCTGTAACGTAACGACCTGGAAAAGCGGCGGGGGTGGAAAGCAAGGGGTGAGTGTAGCTGGGGCGCACAATTAGCTTAAATGGCGGCATTGACGGGGTTTTCCTTCCCGGAACATCCCTTTGGTTGGCATCGGGCCCCAGCGGGGGCCGGGCGTCCTTGCAGGGATTCGCCTGATTCAAGGAGCGCTCATATTCTTGTCGCTGAAACAATAAATCGTCTAATCCACTCATTTAGGGATTTCCGCCGCCCTTCGCCGGGGAAAATCGCTTATTGAAAAGCTTTTCCGTGCTCGCGGCAGCCCTTGGATTTGAGCTGCATTTACTTTATCGGCCGGAAGCGAGCCCCGCTTTGTCGGCGCCCAGATGGTTTCAGGACCTCGCAAACTTTCTGCTCGAAAGAATGCAGCCCAGCCATGTGAGAAAATCCAGACACAACCACTTCGACTTGTGTTCAGCTCGAAAAAAAATAGCATGAAAAACGATGTTGCGAGCCACGTGAGCGCCACTGAAGTGGAGCTGCTCACTGAGTCCCCGACACGTGTTCGGGTGCAGTTTCTTCAAAACTTTTTCAATTTCCTCAAATTGTTTACAAGTGCAGCCTTTGTGCACACGGCCGCAATTCAAAAACGAGCGAGCGATATCTTGCGACTCGAAGGTATTTTGAGTGCCTCAAAGCGTTCCCAACCGCTGACGAATAAATTGAGCCTTGTTGCATAAGTCGCTTAATGACCTCAATGGAGCATTTTTAACAAGTGTTATGACAATTATCAGGTTCTAGGAATAAGATTTGTCATTTCTTTTGCAATTAGCGATAATAAAACAAAACACCTAATATTTTGCGCTGAAATCTAAAAAATTATTTCTTGGACTAACAAACTAACATCTTACGATCTCTCGTAATTAATCAAAACATTAATATCTCGAACAGAAAATGAAATAAGTACGAAATATTAGGAACATTTCAGAGACGTATTCAGCCACTCAGTTATAACTAAAATCATGGACTGATTTTGAAAACTTTTCGTGCAGGAAGCCTTGGTTCAAAGTATTCATTGCGTTATAAAGAAATTTTCTAAAAAAAAAAAAATTTAAGTTATCTTATTTTTGTCTGATTTCACATTTTCTAGTTCAGTGAGTGGTTAGCATCATTTCACCTAGTGTGAAGCTCATCCACCACAAATCGAGGCTTACTATTCAATATTTTCTTTAAAATTACGTATTTTATTTTCAGGGGAGAACTTCTGTACAATAATTATTTTACTGTTTTTAGACTAATTGATCAGTGATAACTGATGAGTTTACTCAACAATTGAGTTTGCAGAAACATAAAGAAGATTGAGTTCATATGTTTGTAAGGTCTCCTCATAAATTTTAATGAAACTTTGTAAAAACATTCATTTGGGTTCAAATGTAACAAATATGAAAACAAAAAATTTTTTTCGGTCGCTTGTATTTTTCAAAATGATTAACTTTTTCCAGCATATTTCTAAAAAATTTCGTAGGAATTGGTGAAAGAAAGTTATACATACATATATATGAGTCAATATCTGAAAAAGGCGCTAGGAAGTCCCTTCAATTTGTTTCCATAAAAATATTTATTTTCATTTTTAATTTATTTTAATTAATTTTTATCAAATTTTCTGGAAGACATACTATATATTTTTAAATTTGGATGTTCATATTTTCTTAAAAAATTCGCTAAAATGAAATTTTCCTGCATGAGTAATAGTGCAAAAGAAAATATTTCAACGCTAACTTGTTTCTAAGAGTTCAATGATTTAACAAATTAGACAACGTTTCCTATTATAGACATTTTCCTAAAAATAACATAGTTTTTAAGCTATTTTAAACCTTTAATCTATCTTACCCCCTCATAACTTTTGTTCTATGCAACATATGGGATGGATGAACCAAGTTAAGAGTTACCAGAAGAATTACTTTCGAAGAATGTTCTTAAGCAGGTCTAATTAATAATTATTATAATAAAAAAGTAATATTCATAAGTTATTTTGTGTGTATCGTGAAATTATGGAGTACACAAAAAATAGTTCTATAAAACCTAATTACAACATTATACAAAGTTTAATAAAATCTAAAAAGTAACAATTTGCAAGCATAATTCTAAATTTTTTTTTGGTACGTTGAATTTGCTAGAATTTGATTGAAAATAATTTAAGGGTGATTTCACGAAATTTGGATATCTTTGCAGAAAATTTGGGTTTTTGCTGAAAATTGTTTCCAGAGAAGAGATTTGAGATCAGAAGATTGACGATGAAACTGATTACAAAATGTAACCACAATGACGACAGGGTAGAGAAAAAAGAAATGTCTTTTCAACATTTGCTAGACATTCGCATTTTGTAAATAGTAAATTCATAAATAATTGAGAATAAATTGCAGTGAATTTATTTAGTTCTCATATATAAATTAAAGCGTTACAAATTATAATCAAATATTTAAATTGATATAGATTTCCGAATAAAACACTTTTGAGATGGTTTCATGCCAGAGGAGTGACGGTTTTAGCATTTGCTGTGATTTTTTCAAATTTACTAACTGACCCCTAAAATTGAGAAAAAAATGAGAGAAGATTATGAACATTAATTTTACATGCATTATGGAAAAATGACATAACAATAAATTACTTGATTTTTAACTTGATAACCTCAAGTTATCCAATTTTCGTGGAACCATCCTTAAATATTTAGCTGAAAGAAACTGCGGCAGATGAGTGGAGAAAATTGCTGACTTTGAATATCATCGGGAAATTAAGGTAATGCCATATAAAATTAAATGACACAGATATTTACGGCTTCTAAAAGCAGAAGGTGTACTAATTAGCGGGAGAGCTGGAATGGAAGGTACCTACATACCTCTGGAGAAGCACAAAAAAAAAAAAAAACAGCGGGGTAAATATTTCACTGGATTTTTAGAAAAATATGAGCCGCTACTAAAAGCAAAGCTTTTGTGGAAAACTTTTATACCTTTTGTTCGCGGAAAGGTAAAGCAGAGGAAAAAAAAACAAACATTTGTGTAGAAAGAAACTCTTCTGTCTCAATAACTCATTCTGCCTTAATCAGTGCAGCCCCGGCGCCGTACGCCCCACCCACACTCGCAATACGGACGAGGGCGCCACTGGAAGGGAACAAAAAAAAAACCAACAATTGCCATAAAATGGGTTGACCAGGGATTTTTCCGCGCCCTCCTCCAACGAAAACCACATAAAAGTTAAAAAAGCAGAAATACACCTGTAAAATTCCATACACTGGTAGTTGACCTTTGGCCCCGCTGCGCCGCCGGGCTGGAGCAATCCTTTGCCTGGAACACTCCGCCCAGCAACCCGAGCGCAGGGCTTCGTGCCGCCAGGTCAAGCGGATGAGCCCGGGACGGATCCCTGCAAAGAAGTCCAAGATCAGGTGAGCGCCAGGTACGAAAATGTTCGGCGCTGATACACCTGAAGGGTGCACGGCGCTTAGAACGTGTCGTGACCCGACCAGCCAAAAGCGCTGATGCGGTCACACAAAGCCTCGAGTAATTCATGAGGAGGGGCTAATTGTGTCGAGGTGTTGCGATGGTCGTTTTTATGGTCTCGAAGGTTCGCATCTTCGAATGAGCGTTGACATGGTGCGGGCATAAAGTCGGTTTCCTTTCTGGGCAGGTTAGGGTTATAAGGGTTTTGGGTTTCGTTGCGACACCGCTAGTGTTGCATTTTATAAGATTTTAGCGCGACTCTGAATTACGAGCAATTTTAATTACCTGGGTCAGATAGTTGGGATGTTATGACATGGCTTTGAATCATGGGTATTAAAGTCAGTTTTTTATTCTGATTTTATTGCAGGGTAAAATGCACGTTATATGTAGGTATGTACTTTTTTCAGAAATGGGACACCACGTTGTGCCCCTGCATTATACGAATAAAAGGTTGACATAATTTTAACAAAATGTACCTCCTAAATAAAGGTTTTGAGTGTGCAGTTCATGCAGGTTGCAAAATGTCCACGACTTCTTTCGCTTTCTTTTAAGGCACAGTGCAACCTAGAAATTAATTGGCCAAAATGGGACAATTAACAAAAGTATGGTACATTAAGTTGACTTAACAATGGACAATGGTATGACTATGGTCTTTTTGGGGGACACAGATTTTTGTAATGTTGGCTTTCCTGCAAGTTGAGTTCATAAACAAGAGCGCAGCAACGTACAACCATTATATAATATCTTAGTAGAAAATTTAAATCGTGGTATTAATAGAAATTTTGTTTAATCTGGTAATTTTGTTTGGACACTCTATCCATTTAATATTTACGGTGTAATAACAATTTCAGATATATGTATGTATATATCTAAAATTAACTAACTAAAAGTGTGGTTAAGTAAGTAGTATGCAAAATTTTATGTTTGATAAAAGTAGAATTTATGTACATGTAAACGAAGTAAATATTTCTACAAGACTCACTTGAAATATTGTTGTTTTCAAATATGGGCATAGGCCTCTTTCAAGATTTGAACTGTTAGAGGTCTAAAAATGCTTTTAAGGTTAAGCCTGATAGCAAAAGTACGATCTAAGTACCTTCAAACGAAAATGGTTGTAGAGTTTTTGAAAAATTTTGTTTGAACCGATATACAAACTTTTCGCACTCGACTGCTATTCAATTTTAAATTAAAAGAAGATAGGGAAGGAAGGGAAAATAAAGTAAAGTTGGCCCATCGAAGTAAATAAAATTCAAGCACGTGTTAATCTCACATTTGGCAAATTGACTTAAGCAAGCTTTTCATCGTAATCAGTAGAGAATAAGCCTCATTAGTTCGTTAAATTTAAAATCCTGTCCCATGTTGCATTACTTTTCTGGAAATTATAATTATTGTAGTTTGTGTACTTTAGTTTCTAAAGTTGGCAAAGTTAAAAAATATACTTTGCCTAGATTCGGGCATAGTATTTAGTTATTTTTACTATTTCTGGAATTCCCTAGCCAACTAGAAACCTTTATGGTTTTGGTATGTCTGTATGTCACAGCTCTTCCGACTCCTCATTTATATGTATGTATATGTAGGGGAGACCGAGGAGAGTTGTAACACTTTTTACATTTGCTAGCATATCTTACTCAAACAAAGTCCTATCTCTATGAACTTTCTAACTCAATATAGCCAGTTCTATGCACTATGTAAACCACACATAAAAATAAGTAAAGATAATCAATGTCTATGAGAAAATCGGAAAAAATTGAAACAACTCCCTGCGTTACAACTCTCCTAGTACCGAGGTAAGTTGAAACAGGTGTCGAGGTCAGTTGTAACAGGTGTGTATTTGGGGATAATAAAGAAGTAAATTTAATTTAAACGCTATGTTTGGTGAACAAAAGAAGCTTTATTAATATAAATAAGTTAGGTTAGCCTCAAAAGCCTGTTTCTTTGTAATAAATCGAAACAGTGAAATATGGTTCAGATTATATGAAGATGCGGCGTTTCGAAGACACTGTCCTCTTAACGTCACCTCCTCATAGGCTAGTTAATAGATTTCTGTCCTAGCCATGCGCCTATACGTTTTGCGCACGTATTGATTTGGCATTCTGAAACAATTAATAACAACTTAACATGCGAAGACACAGCATCAAACATTATTGTCGAACAAAAAAAAAAACAAAAGAGGAGAGTTGAAACAAGCTGTTTCAACTCTCCTAGGCGCAAAAAATTGTGTTTTGGTTTGAAAAATGGCTCGTAATCTCAAAACACGACGCGAACGCAAAAAACAATATCATGATATGAAATTTGATATGGCAATGCATATTAGAAATAATCTCACAATAGCACTAACTTAATACGTATCGAATAATAGGCTATCCAAATATTAGTCAAAAAGTTACTTTTTCAATTTTTTCTGCACAGACGTCGCATATACACATAACCATTCTCCGCAGGCTGCCGTCGCGAATTGCATCAAATGGTGCGTCGAAAAATCAGTAAACATGACGTCGCTAGTTGGCTAACAGTCATACTTTTCGAGAAATTGACTTTGTTACAACTCTCCTCTGTTACAACTCACCTCGGTCTCCCCTACCTATTAAAATGAAATTTTATACTTAGAAAACACATAAAAATATGGATACCTACTCCTACTAACAACCTTAGTCACTGCGATTACAAAAGTCTTGATTATATAAATTTCAAAATCGAATAATTTTAATTGGATTTTTGAATTCCGTCATATCAAGTAAAATAATTTGAAGAAAAACAAATTAACCAATATGAGACGGGTTACACATTGTGTGTGTAATGATCATGAAGTTGCATTATTAGTTAGCAATCAAGAAATAACCAGAGAAGTAAGATAGATAATAAAAATAGCATAAAGCATAAAACAAATTTTACCCTCCTTCTCTCCTGGGGATCGACTCGGTTGAAAAAGTTAGGAGCTGTTAAACAAATTTATTATCAAAATAAAAGATTCAATTATAAATGTGTAATAAAATAAGATAGCTAATTAACAAAGACAAGAGCTTGGTATTCTTTATCATATAATATTCCAGAATGTTTAATATTTTATTTTTTTATTTAGACATATTATAATTACTAAATAAAAAGGATAAATAATAATTAATCTCACATGTGTTTTACCTCAATTAAAGCTATCTGAACCATTATTAGAATTTTTTAACTTGTAATTGCAAGCGTTGTCCGTAATTTCCCCTGGTCCTACGTATTTTCCCCAAACCTTATATGCGATATTCACCAATGGTGGTTTGTTCTCAATGTCAAAGTTTGTGGGAAGTTCTTTGGAACTGTTATAATACGCTTTTATGACGGAGTATTTTGAATTACATAGTTTACCATATTTCTCTATAGAAATCCATTCAGCACCGTGATTTTGAAGTTCTATTCTTGTATACCTAAAAAGTTTTGTCTGTCCCTGTAATATAAATGCAATAAATGTTAAACAAAAAAAGTAATAATAAAAGAGGTACATAGCTAAAAGAAACAAGTTAATAGAGCAATACAAGACTTAATGTATCTGTACTTTGATAAAATTTATGTTATATATCTTACTGTTTGAGGAAACATCAAAATGCTTGCATCTGTTTTATTTCGAGCATTAAAATATATGTCTTTAGTATGACCATTATATACAAGAACATCACGATCCTCTCTTCGTCCATAATTCGCAATTTGCACTGGTGAAAATTTTCCATAAACTGCACATAATAACATTAGAATCAACATTAATAGCATATGTGCCATAATTCAAAAAACTTTTATTTAGGAAAAACAAAAATATTTAAAAATGAGATAGAGATCTTAGATCAATTCAGCAAATAAAAGATCAATTACTTTAATTACTGATAATTTCTGTAAAGAATTGCAGACACTGTCTTAGAGCGCTTTCGTCCGGGCTTTTATATATTTGTGCTAAGATAAACTGTCTTAACTGCTTGCCATTGTGAATTAAGAAGCAAAAACAGCTATCCAAACACTATAATTTGTTAAATATTTGACTTTTTCAACGCTATTGCCATCCTACATTTGATTGACGAAAGTTTTAAGTACTAATGCTACCTTGTGAACACGAAATTATGGAAAATTTTTTCGAATTTATTTATGAAAGACAAATTAATTAATTGAAAAAAAATGTGTTTACACATGTTTGTAAACATATGTATTGAGGTATTTAAAAAAAATTATTATTAATTATTTAAAAACAAAATGGCGGCGCAACAGCTTTTGCAAGAAAATCTATTTTTTTAGAAAACCGCAATTTTGCATCTAAACCATAAATCCAAAAAATTCTTGCAATATTTTTCAATATCTAGTGACGTAGTATTTTTTGAAAATATTGATTAGAAAAAAATTTCTTCGATTTTAGTTAAACATTTTGTTATTTTTCGAAAAAACCTGTCAAAAGCCGGCTACAAAATCGGTTAAAATTAACCAATCAAAACATTAAATAAATCTGAAAATACCTTGAACATTTCAAGAGGGTGTTCTTTTGTTTTTTAAGGAAGAAACAATTTTTATAAATAAAGAAAATTTATAAGATTCAAAAATTAATTATGTTTTCCCTTAAGAAACACATTCTCTTTAAATGTTCAGGGAATTTTAATATTTATTGAATGTAAATTATGTAAACACTTCAATTCAGCAGCAATTACTTTAATTACTGATAATTTCTGTAAAAGTTTGCATGACACTGTCTTGAAGTGCCTTCATTCGGGCTGTATTATAATTCAACCTGAGGAGCAAGAACAATAGGACCACTATTTGTGCTAAAATATGTTTTACTATCTGTCTTAACTGTTTGCAAAGTCTGCTTGCCATTGTGAATTGAGAAGCAAAAGCAGCTATCTAAACAATTAATTTTATTACGGACTAGCGAATATCCGTCTTGTGCTCCTATGCTAAATGATAAAATCGATGAAGAAGAAAAGGAAGAAAATGAAGAACTCATGGTATGGATGTGTAGAGTACTCCTTTTAGTTTCAATAATACGTGGTAAAAATTTCAGTATAATCAGTTGAACGGTGTAGCAGACCATTCGTACCAAACACACAAACATTCGCTTTTATATATCCCGTTTATTTAACGAAAGCTCTAAAAGAATTTAGAAAATGCGAATTATTTAATAATTATTATTAGAATTTGTTAGTTTTAGCTTACCCAACCAACGTGATCCATACTCAAAGAATATGAAGATCTTAGAGTAAAAACCTTTCTAATAGATTGATTTGAAAATTTATTAATAAATAGTCATATGAACTTAGCTAGCTTTCATCGAATATTTTATTAACTTGAATTTGGAGAAAGATTCATGCCGCTAGGATCCCCTTCCCTTGTTTTGTTACGTCCCTATTCTTGTGGTTTCAAATCTAGAATATTAGCTGCGTTTTTTTCATCCGGTCAGGGTCTAGTTCACTGCTTGAACAGAGAAATACAACAACAATATGAAACCCAGATATTTGTCGGGTTCTGGGTTATATAGAACCGGCCGATTAGTTCGAAAATATTTCAGCAGAGGCGCTGTGGAATTACTTTGATTTTTCGTTATTGGTAACATTGCCTTCTGGAGAACTTTTCATTTGTTTTTCAAGTGAAAAAAGTGGAGATTAATAAGTAAATAACAGGTACAAAGTATGTAAATAATTCTCAATATTCATTTCGTTTATAATTTTTTGATTTTTTGCAATTTCATCGATGTAAACAAACACTTTCCTTTTTACACTGTTCGCCATCCAAGTACTATCCGCGCCCTTCGCTTCTTAACTTAGATGATCAAGAGGGAATTGATGCTCTCAGCATGTTAAAATCCAAGTCCGATTTTGATAATTCTATTTTTTTCGTCGAATTGAACTCATAGCTTCTTGATGTTGCATAAAATCAAAATCATAAAAATCGGGAAAGTCTAACTTAAAAAAAAAAGACGTAATCTTCCATATCAAATTCCGTAATTTAGTATTTTAATTTTAATTTTCTTTGTATCCGATTCGAGGGTTGTATAGTGAGGAATTTTTAGGGCACTGCTGGTAGACGAAATAAATAAATTTATTGGTTATGTTCCAACGAATTTGAATTCTCTTCGTCAAAATTTAAAAATTATACAAAATAATATGAGAACGTCTTCACTAAAAGTGAGATCACTGGATCACTTTTAACATTGAATTTTTCTATTTATCCACTATCTTAAAAGAGTAAGTATAACTCTTTAAATAATAGCCCAAGTCAAGAAGAATCAATGTGTGCCAATCACGTCGAAGAAGTCGCTTCGAAAATCGATTTATTGCTCATCCTACTGCACGTGGTTGGGAGCTGTTCTATCCGCAGAAATATCTCATTTATTTGGCGGTAATAGCGAAATGATGAAAATATCTCAGAAAAAAGAAAATATTTTCCAATTACATTTCCACGGATGGGCAAAATAAAAATGACACGGCAGCGTCGGCGGTGGGTTTGGGTAGAATAGAGGAGGGGGTAATAAGACAAATGCATTCGACAGTCGCCCATTGTTGCAGGCAGTCCTGACGGGACATTTATTACATCAAAGGAGTTTATGTTTCGCAGGAGAGATAGATAAATCGTCGGTAAATGTCTGCAGATATGCAAGCAAATTGAATTGGGTTCATAGAAGAAGGCGACTCGCGTCCGGACGGGGGAGCTACGTGCAATCGGATTACGCGATTGTGGGCGATATGAATCCGGCGAAGCGTTGGTGTTGGTTGAATTCGACATTTGTCCGATCGATGCTATCTGGCTTTATGTCTGCTAGTGCCACTGTATTGCACCTAGCATCCAGGTCCAGGACCAGGAGCAATATAATCGGGGAATAGTGCGTTCGTTTATTGCTGGACAATAAAATGTCTCAGGATTTCATACCCCAGCCCTCATTCTTGGCGATTAGGCACGTCGCCCCGGAGACCTTCGGCTTAGAGCCCCCATAGTTAATCATCCTCCCAGCATGTTACAGAAGTGTCTCTCCTATAATCAGGTGATTTAAAAAATGTTAAGGGCGTAATTGTGAGCACCGGTTAATACGCGCTGCAGCTTGGCACTTGGGAGCCCCCACTGCCTTTCACTAGACGCGAAAGTCAATAGCCCTTAAAGCGCTAGCACTTTGCGCTGAGATCCTCGTTAACATGATGACATCGCCTCCTACAGCCTCCCCACGAAGATGTGGCGCGGTTTCGTAAATTTCATCCCAGTTAATGAAAAGAAAACATGGCGGCTGCCGCCTTCATTGCGTCAGAAGCAATCATTGGGATTTAATTACTCCGAATTAGGCGAGGTGTTAGGCGGATTCGCCCGGTTTATGGCGTGTAGCTTCCAAAATAAATGAAATACTCAATTTTAATTAGAGCCCCGCTTTTTGCTCGAGCATAAGAAACACTCATTTTGCTCCCAGACAGTGAGAACGGGTTAAGGTTGATTTGCGAATTTTGCAATAAGCAAATTACATGTATTTAAGGCGCTTAGGTTTTCAGGATGAGAAACAAGTTTCTTAAATCTACGTAAGAAAATACTTGAAAATACCTCCTATGAAAATTTTGTTGGAATTAAATCTAGTATTTTGATTTTAATGTGTTCAGAATGATAAAACATATATAAACCTTAGAATTATTCATATTTTAATGAGCTTTGTTTTTACTTGATTAAAGGGGTGGGAGGCGAAATTTTTGCAAAAATTTGTATAAACATATTGCAATGAAAATTTGTTGTGTGCATTTTTGATTCATTAACCTTGAATCGAATATTGAAATCCGGATCGCTTCGAATTTTGTTGGAATTTTTTGAAAACTATTGTTGAGGCGATGAATATGTCAACAATTTTTGTTGATCGTCTACAATTACACGATTATTTCACAAGACAAATGCGTGCTTGTCGCTCTTGAAAATTTTATTTCAAAGATTCTCCCCGGACGAGACTTATTATTAAAAAGAGTACCTACAAATCGCACTAACTTCTTCCAGTTTTACTCACCGCTCCAAATTTAGCTCCCTAAAATATAATATTGTAATTATTGTGTATTTAAAAAAAGGGACTGAAAATAACTGGTTTTCTAAATTTTTGAATTACAAAAGCTGTAGGTCATTGTCATAGTAGAATAAAACATATGTAGTAAATTAAAATGTTGTGCGTGTTGCCCTCTTTCGATTTTTGTAAAGCTCTTCAACATTTAGCACTTTTTTTTTTTTTTGTTTTTTTAAAGGCATATCAAATTTGAAGCAAAGAAAACAAGCTCAGAAGCTTAATGTTTTACTGACTAAAACAAAAAGCTAGCTTGGCTTTTTATGTTTTCGAGGCAAAAATAACAAGTTGTGGAAGCTCGTTATTTATTGCTATCAAAAGTAAAAAGCCACCACATTGGCATTTAATTTTTTCATGTTCGAGTTATAAATTTGCAATGATTCAAATTCAATTTATTTCAGCCGTTAACTTTTTTCTCAGGTAAAAAGGCTCGTAAATGAATGTTCTCCATTTTTGCGTCATATATTTGTTATAATTTTTGGCTAAAAATATTAACAAAAGCAATTAGCACACTTGCTTAATTCGCAGCTAGTTTCGCGAATTACTGTGCGTCATTCTGCTTTGAGTTAGACTGAATGGCAATTTTGTGTTATAGAGTGGCTTAAATCCACATCCCCTCACTTATCATTGATTCAGTCAACGCCTGAATATTCATTCGATTTGCCCCAAAATGGAATAAAAATAGAGAGGAAAATTTGCAATTTTAATTGTGGCAATCTGGAGTTCCAGATTATTTGAAGTTGCCCAGTTATCCTAATTCTACCTTATCGACCCAACTGGCAGCCATTGCTACTTTAAAGCGTTCTGCATATCGACTTCAGCTATTTTCCGCTGCTGGTCGCAATCCTGTCCACCGGGCCAGGGTCCTATACAAACACAGATATCTTCGGAAATCAGCTAGTCCTAGATAAACCCGGACCGCTTTAATTGAGATTACTTTAGTAACAACTAAAGCAAGAAATGTTCGCAAGCCAACTGCTTTTCACCGAGATTGGTATAATTTTTGTATAATCTCCTATTTCGTCTTGTCGAGCATAAAGAAGAAAATATAACTCGAGAAACGAAATCTAAATGTAGGCTAACTGATAACCTTTGGAAATAGGTAGGTACATGATCATCAATTAAATATTACTTGAGGCAAATATCTGCCGGCATTTGCTGACCTGATTACGGAATCCACAAAATTTAAAGCTCACCCGAAGAACTTTAATTTTGACTTCAAATATGTTAAATAGTTTTATTAATATTTACAAGTCAAATTGGCGGAGAACAATCGCAATTAATCTATTACTTGATGACAGAATCTTCCGAGGAGAACGTTTCCATTCACTTAATGCATATTATGAATGATCCCAGATGGACAATTAAATTAATAGAAACCATTTGCTGATTTCATGAATAATTTTGTGTCTCATGGGAACTGTCTCGGTGCTTAAAGATTTATGTAGCAGTTTTCAGGCATTCATTACATGCAACATATGACACAAATTTGAAAAATTATGTTGAAAATAAGAATTTTTCTAGTTTAATCAATTGCTTTTGGGTGGTTTTTGCAACTACCGAAAATGACTGGTATTTTCGAATTTTTAAACAGAAAGGGAATCTTTATTTTTTTGGCGTAATACGAGTATACAACATCTTCAAATATTTATTTTTCTGGCAAAAATAACAGGTTGTTTGAACTTAATTTTTATTTTTCCAGTGAGGTGAAAATAAATAGGGCATTTTCAATACTGAAGATAATTTTGAGCGATCTTAGATGTAATTTTTCGGATAAGAATGTGCAAAACATTTTAGAAAATGAGACCACATTATTGTATTGTCATCGTAAATTTGAAAAGCTTCAAAATGATACGACAAATATAAATGAGTTGTTAGATTGTTACCTGGTTTTTTAGGATGTCATCACGTAGGGTTTTAAAAATGTAAAATGCCATATTTTTGCAAGTTTTGACAAAAAAGGAAGTTTAGACTTATTTTTATTATTTATACCTTTGAATATAAAGCCTAAGAAACAGCGAAATATCATCTGATTGCAGACAATTTTTGTGTAAGTAAATTTCAGCAGCGGAGGTAAGAATAAAACAACGTTAGTAGGCACCGAATTTTAAGGAAAACGGCCAACTTATCGTTTTGATATCATTAATTAAAGTGAAAAAAAAGTTGCACTCAAAATGTTTTTATAGGAAAACTAAATTTTATTTCTTATTTTTGTAACATATGTAACTAAATGTGCTAATTGATTAATTAATTAATTAAATAAAATAAAATAAAAAATTAATAATTAATTCAGAATTTCCTTAGATTTTACATGTAAAGATTTATGCAATAGATTTAGATTGTGAATGAAGATTAGTACCTACTGGACCATGCTCATATCAAGCGCAGCCATAGGCACTATCTACATGCAAACATTGTTTTTGGTTGGTCATGTACAGAAATAGATGCTAGTTTGAAAAGGATAAGTTAGTATTACTAAAAGATGATAACTTAGTATTACTGTAAAGGTTTGTTTGCAAAAACAATTTTTCATATGTCAAAATTCCAAAAATAGCTGAATTGTAAATCCTACGGTTTGTCTTGTGACTCCTTCTTATTATAATAATGAAATAATATTTGAGATAAATTAGGTTTGCAAATTAATTTGTTTTTTATTTTTCCTTTTTAGATTAGAGTGCACAAATTTTAAGTTTATAAATTTTTAATTAATTTTACTTTAATCCCGAAAACAAGTTTTCTCGATAGTAATTTGTGGCCAACTGAACTGAAAGTTTTTTAATTTTTACAATTCGTCGCCACCTAAGTTAAAAATTGAAAATTAGTCATAGTCATTTCAAAGAGCGATATTTCGTTTTTCTTTTTAGCAATTTTAGGTTAGTATAGGGACAGATTAGGGTTAGCTATTAAGAAACTAGGGACTTACTTTCGTTCAGTATTCGAAAAACTTTCAAGTTCAGAACGGACTAATAATTTGAATTTGAAATTCGTGGGGTTATGTTACTTAAAACACCTTTTATAAATTATGAATGCACATGTGTACAATGTGGGCACTATGTACATATATAAATATAATAACGGTGTGATTTCACGGTTTCTAATTATCAAATTAATCTATGTCTTTCAAGTACGCAATGCTATCTTTACTCTTCCGTTTGCTTAGCCAATGTAAAGTGGAAGATTGGCTTGAACGATTAATTTATGGCATAACAGGCAAGAGTAAAGTTTATGGGTTTTTTGAAAGTTTACGTATAATTAAGTTTCAAACTATGGTAAAGGTAAACTCAAGATGCGTTTAAAATTTTGAAGGCACTATCTCGCACTCTTGCCGAGGTTTTAGGAAAGATTTCTGGCGTGCACAGGTCGTCCTGGCCGTATAATCCCCAATAAACTGAGTTTATTGAATTATCGAATAATACGACTTAAGCGCCCGCAAACGCTTTTATCGCCCGAACTAATCACTCCTGGATTTAATGCGTCCACGAGCGTTCGATTTTTATGTGGGGCCCCGACACGACACCGTTCAGGGCAAACATGAAAGGTTTACGAGGAGCACCCCGAGCGCACCGATTAAAGCGCCTAACCCACTGCAGGTCGCGGGGTGGGCTAAAATGTATCCTGAAGGGCAGGGGGTGTTCATATAAGAAAGCCTGAGTACTCAATCATTGCATTTCAGACACATTTCAGATATCTCGAGTTCACAGGCATAGCCCATTTTGAGACAATTAGGCGAACTGGGTCAAGGGGCACCTTCGAGGGGCTCCGTGCTCGGTAAGATTTCCCCCCAAAGATATTCTTCCGAATACTGGAGAAGTGATGAAGGTTCACTTTTCCATTCGATGACTTTATGAGTGCATGGTCCTTGCAGATTTCTTCCATTTGATACAACAAATCCAAGGGCATGCCCACAAAATCTTGAGGTGTGCCGTTCTATTCGACACCAGAGCCCTTATTCTTTAGCCCCAAAGTTTCATTTTTGTTACTACGGCTGCACTCGCTCGACATTGAGCTAGGGATTAAAATATATGCAGGCCGTCTTGGGGTAGATATGATGATGATGGACGCTGACTTCCAGGATATGCTTTCCTTTAAGGAAAACTCTTAAAGAATAAAAAAAAATACCGAAGGACGACTTCGCCTCGACCTAGTTTGTAAGTTCCGTCGGTTTTGTTCCAAACGACACATTTACGCCCTGTGCTCGATTTCCGCTTACATAAGACAAATTGTGCGTGGGACTGTGATTTGTGGAATTGTCACATGCGAGAACAACAGATGGTGCAAGAGCCTACGCGCCAGAGTTCGTTTTTAATATCTTATTGATTTTTCGCAGCAGTTAATCCATCTCTCGGAGCCTTGGGATGCCGGAAGGAGAACTGCTTCCGGACGTGTGGACTCTTTGGCTGTTACCTGAACACGGCTTTAGTATTTAGTAGCGTCAAAAGTTTATATCAATATTTTTCTTATTTCAGCAAACATTTTTGCAACATGTTGCTTTAAAATAGCAGATAAAAAATTAATATTACTATTAGTAATTTCTATGCCTTCGGTCTGTAACACCGAAGCACGAGTTTAGGAAGGTTTCCAAGATTTGTTGTCTACATATCGTTCAGCCACAAAATTGACTGATCCCAAGTATAAGAATTCGAAAGCCAAGAGTCAATTCAAGTAGACGTATAAAGAACTTATGATTTGTTAATGTTGTCTTTTTTTTCTTTATTGTTTTACCATGGTTCCCTTATTGTTTTATTTTATACTTAATATTCATATATATTTATTTTATTCAAGTCAAGTACTATGTTATGTTTTTCTGAAGTAGACCAAACTTAGTTATCATTGTATAATTTTTTCCGAAAGCAAACCATGTTGTTACTATTATTATTTTTATTGCTAATGAATTTCCCATTGAAAACACTCCTCAATCATAATAGCAATAATGACATGTAATATGTAGATATGCATACCTGAAAATTCAACATGGCGGTAGTCGAGGTTTTCAGGCTAAAATTCAAGTAAGTTCTCTTTTCGCCATTTCTTTCATATAAAACTAGCATGGACCTTATATTTTAAGTATTTGATGTGAAACAGATGTTATTGTTTTTATTTTTTTTTTCTGTTTACATATGATTTTCTATAATTTATAAATAATTTCAACTCCAATTGACTATTTTATGTGTTGGAATTGAATTACATATTCATGTTCATTAAATGTCCCAAAATAACATTAGAATGTGCTGCAAAAGTTTATGGACTATAACAGGAAATATTTTATGTTTTGAAATATATGAACAATAAAATAAAATTAAACATTTTGGGTGGAATAGAATTCTAAAGAATGAACATCACAACATAATTTGCTAAAATTATACACATAAACTATGATCCATTAACGAATTGACGACAATTTTCAATTTAAGGGCAATTTACATTTTACATAAAATATGAAACCCATCTAAATAAATTGCTAATTTTTATCTAAGGAAGACTGGTTACACTGAGTGAATAAATTTAAAAATAAAATATTTTACCCTCAAATAGTATACTCACATAAATAATGTACCCTTTTTGTTTAAAAATTGTTGTTTTGGTACATCTACAAAATTACTTTAATTAAAGCATGAATTTTTCATTTTATTATTATAAAGAGCAGTTTTTTGTGTTAACTTGATATACAATACACTAGTATTATTTCATAGTAATCTACCGAAATGTTTTTATCTGTTTTTATAATTTTCAGCAAAATGTATGAAAGTGGAGTTACTGATTTTGCTTGTACACTCCTCACATATTATTTTTCTGCATTTCACTTTTTTTCGTTTACACTTATGTACCTACAATGTTTATGGTAAGAACATAATAAATTCGCAACGATATTTTCGGGGCTTCAAAGCATATTTTCCACTACCTGTGTTTGATAAGGTATTAAAAATTGTTTAGTCGTTTCTTCAAATAAAAAAAGCTACAACTTTTTTCGCTTGAAATAAAACCGTTAAAAAGCCGGCATCAACATGTTCGTTTTCGTTCAATGCGACGCTTATTCACCCAATGGTCTGAAATACGCGGCTGAACGACTGTCGAAAGAAATAAGATACATGCATATGTATGTATGTATCTACAAAGTGGAGCCACTTACGCCAGAATGCAGAAAAAGAGTGGGATATTTAAGAGCGGGACATTTAAACGATCTTTGTAAATAATGTTTTCTAAATAATGTTTTGTAAATAATGTTTTGTAAATAATGTTTTGTAAATAATGGTTTGTAAATAATGTGTTGTAAATAATGTTTTCATCTTTGTAAATAATTATTTCTATTTGTTAATAAACTTTCGAGCTTGGCGCTGATGAAAGTTAGCAAGGCACGCGCTGCAAACCATTTGTTTATTGCAAAATCAATTTTTTATGGTGCAGGAATTAGCCGCCAGTCCTGCTAGAATTAACCACTCAAGTTCAAAACTGAGAAGCATGCTGTTTCATATTGCATTATTGAGGTCCCTTGTAGTGCTGGGTGATATTGCTTTTCTGAAAAGAATTTTGCATTTGCTCGGAAACAGTTTTATATTTAGAACACAATGCTTGTGACCAATCGGTTACGACTAAACGGCCAATTCATAGCTGAATTGTTTTTAATTTTTTTAATTTTTTATGTGGGTGCTCCGCTAACTTCGCGTGAAGTTAGCGAAACACCTAATATTTTTTAAAAAATCAAAACGACAAAATTTTAATTTCCACGTTTAATTAGCGGATAAATAACGGCTAATTATTAGCCAAAGCGCGATTCGATTCGCGAATATTGTTCGGCTAACTTCATGTACATCCTTTGCCGCAGATTCTTACTTATTTCCCATTTTACGCCCTACTCTGTTCTTCACAAATCAGAGAAGCAAAGTATCTAAAGTGATTTGAACATGTAGGGACCAGTAGGCAGTTTCTCTCTAATTTATAGCTTTAATTTGGCAGCAAGTTTCTGTTTATTTCGATTTAAACAAACTAAATACCATTTTATGTGTGGCGATTAGAATTGAGATTTGCTTTGAGAAAATTTACTACGAAAACGAATCGGGGCGGAAATAAGTAGAACTCCAATTGATGTTTGATAAGTAGAAGTCCATAAGATCTTTGGCCTTAAAATTAGCTTTTCAAAATCCAAGCCAGTTAATATTACTAAAAATTTGTTTAACCTTCTCAACGATGAATTTTTTAAAGGTGGAAAAAATGGTTTTAAGTTTTATTTGATTACTTGTTTATTTATGTTTTATCTATATTAAGTAAGAAAAAATTGGACAAATAATTAGTAAAGAAAAATAAATCAAGTTAAATAACTTTACAAATTATGTTTTTAAAATAAAGTACCTAATCAAATTTTACACTCTTGGTTAATTTATTTAGTAAAGATTTACGATATTTTTCAAATAAACTACAAAACGAAAACCTTGCGAAAATCAGAGCATTTTTGAAATATTTTTAAAGCCGTGAATTTCAAGTGGAATAAAATATTACCCGTGCTGCCATACTACAAAGTTTTGTGCTAGTATTTAAGGTTAAAATATTGTGAGTTTCATGGAATTTTTATAATTTTTATTAGACTTTATTATGGCGTTCTAAATACAAATGAGTGGATACAAAAGTAGAAAATTAAAGAAATAGATAATTTCAATCGGTGCATTTTTATAAATAAATAAATGGCTGTTATTGTGTTCTTCATTCCTTTTTCCTTATCTTTAAGGGGTAACACCACTCTAGAATTTTGAAAAAATCGATTTTTTTTTGTCTTAACCCATTAACGACCAAAATCACGGAATTTTCAGCTCATTTTCGAGCCTCGCTGACAACTCGAAAAATGGAAAATAAAATGATCAAACCTACTTTACTTACAATTTTGGGTGTTCTCTTTCGATTTACAGGGTCAAAATTACGTTTCCATGCCTTACAAAAACAATATGGCGGATTTTATTTGGAAAAGTTCAAAATAATTTGAAACTTTTTTTTTTGTCTATTTTTTTTCAAATCGATAAGGATTGTCTATTCATTCCAAACTGTGGACAAACGTGGACAAAATGGTTGTAGTTTATGGAAAAAATTATTTTGTCCAGCTCCATCTAGTTCATGGATTTAAGTGCTCATAAAACTTTAAACGCGTTTTTCTCGAAATTATTTCTTCAAAATCGGGCGGACACACTGCTCAAAGACCGCTCGATGGATTGCTTTGAAAATTTGACTGTAACTTCACAATCGGATTATCTAGTGAAGTACATATCCGTTTTTTGATTGATCAAACACTTTTTTTTTATAGACGATTTAGTGTCGATTTTTTTGACGAAAAATCGATTTTTTTTTCAAACTCGTGCCATTTTTGCAAAAATCATTTAAAAAAAAAATCGTATGTACTTCACTAGTTTTTAATATGTAGGTACTTTAAGAACAAATTTACTTTTTTGTTCTAGGTGCTATGGTTCCCGAGGTACGTGTACGTGTCCGCCCGTTTAGGTATGTCAAAAAAAGGCGTTCTGCAAGAATGGCTCTATAGCCGCCATTTTGTATCCAAAATTGAATAAAAAAATTTTTTTACATACTTCTATGTAGGTACCCTTAATAGTCGCTGAAAAAATCAAACCGATTTCTTTTCCCATCTTCTCAAAATAAATTATCAAAGTAATGCCTTTTTTTATGCCTCTAGAGTGGTGTTACCCCTTAATAGAATAATAAAAATTCAAATTTTTAAATTTCGATTTTTTGGGGAATATTTTCCAATCATAATGGGTTTTATTATGGAATACTATTAATACATTTCTCTTATAGTTTATTGTTGCCATAGATTATATATATGAATAAACTAAAATCAATAGTGATCTAATATTCTAAATTTGATACTTTATTGCTTGAAAAGTAATGTGAAACTCCGGATAATAGTTCGAAGGGTTTCACTGCATTATTGATTTAAACTTTAAAAGCTAAATGTGACTATAAAAAAATAAAATAGAGACGTAAAATGCTTCAGAAATTTAAGTTATATTATTACGGTTGGCTGTCAACCAAGAAAGATTTAAAAAACGTGTAAGATTTTTAACTCTTTCCACGAGTTTGCATTCAAAACTATATTCTGTCTTTCCAAACTAAAAAAAGTGAAGTTTTCTGCGGTTGTCATCATTATCCTATTTGCAGTAAAAAAGTCAAATGCAATTCGTTCAGTGAATGACAGGGCTTTTGTCTCGCTGCAAAAGACAGCTTACTTTGGTTCAATTTCAAAGTTCGCTGAATGGCCTATTTTCCGGAATTATATCACAACACAGACCGGAACGATTCCCTTTGTTTGTTGTCACAGAAAATTTTCATTTGGTGTAAAACTCTTTTACGATTCCAATAAGGCGAGTGGCGTGACCTCCTTTCGGAGCACCCGTCCCGCCCCCGCAACTAGGCAGTGCATTTGGTCGTAAAAAAAGATATCAAAAAAGACTTTTCTTTCCGCCAAGCGTAGGTCCCTCCACCCCCCAAATAAATTTATCCCCTGATAGAGTGGTGCTGGTCGAGGAAGTCTAGTCCCGAAATAAAAAGGGGGGAGGGATTCGTTTTTGGCTTTAATTCAAAGTCGCTTTTCCCCCTGCCCCAACTGTCTCTTGAAAAACGTTTGAGCGGCGGGGGCTGGTTCCACCGCCAGCCGCCGCCACTGAGTAGTCTCCTCACGACCGGAAACAGTTTTTGAGCAGTTTAAGGGAGTGGGTGGTACCAAAACAAATCGTCTTGGAATTGGGGCGGACTCATTACCCAAAGAAATGCTGCCCTTATCTTGGCTTGGACTCCACCTGATCGGGCTTCCTCGAGTTGATTACTCTTTGAGCTGTCGTCCCCTTTCATCGTGTAAAAGGTCAATCAGTCTTTTACGCAGTAAAATTTAACCCCTAATAACTTAGCTTTTAATTGAGGAGTGTCTGCTCAAAACGGGCAATTTCCACCTTGTGGTCATTCAAAGTTTGTTTTATTAATTCCACCACTAATCTAAAATCCTGCGGAAAACTGTCTTTAATTTTAATCAAAAGTGCCTAATATCTTAGAAATATTAGCCTTACTTTTATGGTCCCAATTAAAACCTGCGATTTCCTTACAGTTGAACCATGCTCATTATTTTTCATCAAATTAAATTCAGACGGTAAAGTTTTGTTCAAGGAGAGCTTTTTCTTACGTTCGTTCATTTAACATTTCTAATTGGTTTTGAATAATTTATTAATTAACAATTGAATAATTACTATTTTGATTTCTGGGAGATTTAAAAAAGTTTATATGGAAGAAGACGTTTTTTTCAACGTTTCTGACTGTGTCAATAGTTATTGAATTTATCTGTTATATTTATCCGAAATAATATACGTACTTTGCGCAAGTACTGATCAAAAAGAGGCTATTTCTACTTCATTCCCAAACAAAGGGTGCTATTTACAGAATATCTGAAAAAAAGATGCTATTTCCATTTTGAATTACTTTTATTTTTTAATTTTTATTGCATTTACTTTTTAATAAAAATACCGAAAAGCAATTTTACTAAAACAAAAAAAAACATAAATACATAAATAACTTCACATTAAGTTTGTTTAGTGTGCAACTAGCCCTTTTGAAAATATACTCTGCAATTATAAAAAATTTCCAGATTTTCTTACGGACAAAACAGATATTTATCTAAAATTATCTGATATCTAACAATAAGTGTCCAAAATTTTTACGAAATTTATAAATCTAGACCTATGTATTTTTACGCGGTTATCTTGTACGCAGTTTATTTATTTTTATCAATTTTATCGCAAAGATTTTACTTCCTGTTTTTATATTTATGTTTTATACATAACATATGTAGTTACAAATAATCTAAAAAGTGTGATATAACTGAAGTTTTGTTTTAAGAAATAAACATAAATAAATAAAACATGTGTAATAAAATTATTAAATATGTTTTTTTAGAAGGAAATTATAATCGGAAAACTCAAATATTTCGATGGTAAATACTTTTTAGAATTTTTTAGTTAGACTGACAGGAAACAAATATGAAAAATGTTAGTTGTAGGAAACATGGACCTTTCTCGTTGAACACAATATGTATGTTCATATTTAATATTTTTATTTTTTTATAAGTTACATAGGGAGTATTTCATTTCAAACCGACAAGCAGCATTTTTGAGACTGGTATTCATGATTTCTTAAGATCTGCTGGACCAAGCATATGAATACCTTAAGCATATCTATATTCCTCATGTGAACTAGAGTCAAGTCAAAATGTTCACTCTTGTTTTCTGTCTAAAGTCTAGAATAAATCTGTTTCTTAAATGACAAAAACAATTATTGTGTTTTATTAGCAAATCGATTTATTATTTCATATTTATCCCGATCTATATATCTATGTAAATATATCGCATGTGGCTATATGCAGTAAACCTAAGCCGTTTTGGCGTTTTGTGTACGTATTTAATGTTATGTTGATTTTCAAAAGTCCAAGACGTGAGAAGCTCTTTTTTAAGGTAGCCACAAAAATTGAGAATATGCAAAGAATTTAAAGAAGTTTAAGATTAAGTTGTTAAGTCAAGATGTCGCAACTAGTACTGATAACAGACAGGTTTGTTATTACTTATTTAGTTTAGGTAAAACATTTTCAAAGGTTAATTTTAATGAAAATGAAATGTAATACAGACTTTATGAAATGACTGTTGGGGAACCCATATTAGCCTGGAAAAAAGGGTAAAGCATCAACTGTACTCACCTTACAGTCCTCACAATGATTTATTAACGAATAAACTTGACGGCAATCGTAACGAACTAAAATTTCTGTAAATTCACAGGTGATCCTAGTGGCTAGGGCATCCATATCCAAGATGTCGTTTAGTGTCCGAACACACTCGCTACCCCCGCCGAGGGTGGTGTTTAGCGCGGACGTATGTAAAGCACTAAACACGTTCCGTTCACAGCAATGTCTTAAACGCAACGAACGCAGTTTGGTCGCTAATTCGCGTCGTGACTTTTTACATAATTGTGTAGGACTAGACTCTTCATTATCGCCCAAATAATCAAGGCACTGTTGTTGTTGTTGCTGCTGCTGTTGCTGCTGCTGCTGCTGCTGTTGCTGCTGCTGCTGCTGCTGCTTGTACGCATGTGGTGTTTCCTGTTGTCTCTGCGGCTGCTGCTGTCTCACGTTATTTAGGTTATCCATAGTATTAAAATTATTGTTGTTCTTGTAACTATAATTAGGTTTATGAATATTGTTATAGTACTTATTATCCGTAACGTATTTATTATTATTCTCTTCTAGCTTTAATTGTTCACAGGATTTTGGACACTTTGGCGGACCAGGACCCTCATCCACCCATGCTACAGGCAGTGACCCAGCTGAGCATTGACCCTGCAAAGATTCGGAAAAAACAATTTGATGAATGTTGCCTTCGTACGGATTTTAAAACTTCGGCTCTCCTTGAGTGCGAAGGGATAGTTCTCGCTAATTTAGTCAGTGCCAAGGGCCTCAGTTTATTGCCCCAATTCCGGGCGCAATGGAGACTGCGAAAATGGTTGGGTCGAACAAAACAAAGAAATTTATAAACTCAAAAAGCGCAATTAAACAAACAGCTCGGGGACCGAGCGTAATGTAGTTTATGATTACTGAAATAAATAAAATTTGCATATTTCTCCGCTAACTTGTCCAACTAGCGTTATTAAAGTAAAAACTTTTTCCATTTAAGACATGAGCTGCACCGGAATTTTACTCGTCCGCAAAATTTAAGAAAAACGAAGTGGCGGCCGGAACTTGTTAGAGTTTTAGAGTGCAGTTTCTATCTGCAGGCTCTCCAGATTCCTGCGGTTTGGAAAATTAAACAGCCTTAACGGAAAATGTATGTTTTCATCTAAAAAAAAATTTGTTTTGTTTTGTTTTTTGAATTAAAAAGTAAGGAAATGAAATTAAAATTAAGCAAAAATTAATAAAATAACCGAAATATCATTACAAAATGAGAGAACCTACAGACATTTTTAACTGATCCATATAACGATTTGTTTTAGTAAAGTAGGTTACTTTACTGATAGTATCTACTATTTGTCTTTTTAATGTTGATAATATTTCAAATTCTGTATCAACATTAATCGAATTACGGCTTTAGAGGCCAAGAAAGCTAAATTCAATCCCATAAGCCAAATCGAAATGGAATACTTAAAACAGGAATAGAGAGTTAAGAGCGTAGAAAGATAGAGACAAATTAGTCTTGACTAAAATATTTATGTTTTTATGTTGCAGAATTATAACATTCAAGTCAAGTTAACTTCATAAAAAGGTTTTAAAATAAATTAATTATAAATATGTATGTTATGAATTTTTAAAGTGAGTATGTATATAAAGGATTTTTGAATCACAAATTCTAGGGTTGGCAGACAATAAAAGAATATACATAAATCATAAAATTGATGATCTTTATAACATAACTTACATATTTAAGTGTTTTTAGTAATGTAATGAGATGTTTTCAACCAAGTTTGTAATGTGTATTTAGACGAAAATTAAATTAAAACGTAATTACAGGCGATTCTATTTTATTAGTTTAATTATTTCCATCTTTCAAAGCTATGTGAATTTATGAATTTGTGAATTGAATTGAATAATTTTTTACCAATTTCTGAAATTGCGGACAGTTTTTATGTTTGCAATCTTCACATTTTCCTTTTTTAATTACCTACCTTTAACGAAACCACCCAAAATCGACGTAAATTGAACTCTTTCCTAAAGTTTGCATGGAATCTTTTGAAGGGCAGAGGCCCCTGATTTCATCGTAAATGCGTGCCCAACAAATTAGGGCTGTAAAAGGAAGAATCCGGGGTTCGTTTCCGCATCGGCGAATACCTAAAAATTCCTAATCAGATTCATTTGTTATAATTTATACGGAAAAGAGATTTTTCTCTGGCGAACAGTGCCGTAATGAAAGGAAAAACAATCGGATCCCGTGGAATTCCAGAGATGGCCTGAGTACCAGGTGTTATTCAAAAAATTTTCGCTTACAACTGAAATCCCTTATAAGAGCCCCCGGGCGAATTCCCTTTATTTCACGGTCTTAACAAAGAGCAAACCATCAATTTGGGGCGCCCTACACACCAAAGCATCCGTGTGAGCGCCGGGCCGCACGTCGGCCCCTGGAGCCCGAAGACTCGCTCGACCCGGCAGTCCCCAGCGCCCTTGTTGGAGCCAACCCCCGCGGCAGAGCCCCGGCACGACAAAATCCCTACAGGGCTCCCACAGCCGCGGGGAGAGTGTGTTTTCCCGGCATGTTTGTTTGTGTTTAGAAAATTCACCCAAGTGTTTGCTTGCGATCCCGCCCCCGCGCCCTGCGAATTTGAATAAGTAAAACAATTCGCGATGATTGTCGAGGAGATTATTTTTTAAGGATCGGCGGCATGTGTATGGGTTAATAAGCCGGACACGAACGAGAGCCCGGGGGACTCGCCGAGTCGCGACCGCAAAACAAAGGGATGAATGAGGAAATATGAAAAGCTGCACCCACCACTCCAGCTAGAAGAGGGGGAGGGGGAGGGGGGGGGGGGGGTAGCGCCCTTTTATCCCAGCAGCGTCACCAGCGCAGCTCCCGGCCTCCGCCCCGTCCGCGTCTATTAAGCCACCCAGCGACAACTTGTCATCCATCGCCTCTGCGGGGAAGCATCCAGAGATGCTGCGAAATGCCAGGATGATACTAGGAGATGGCGAGATGCCTCGAGAATGATCTCGTCACTGGGGACGGAATCGAAAATGTGCGCTAATTTTAATTAAATTAATTTTTCTGGTGACTGGTTAACCGAGGGGGGGTTCGGGACGGGTCTCCTGAGGTGTAAGTGCCATCCGCGCTGGCAATTGTTGACAGATGTAAAGGCAAAAGAGATTACGTAAGACGTGGATTACGCCGCTGATAAGAACTTCATTCCCTGTCCCGGGAAGGATTCGTTCTGTGTCAATGTGCTCCAGATCAGAGATTTGAAAGGGAGCTCGTTCTGGCGCGGATATTTATGGGTCTGGCAGCCCAGGCAGCTTTGACACATAGCCGCATAAATTCCTTCTTTTTTTTTTCCAGTAATTTGTATTCCTTAAGTGGTTCTTTATTTTGAACTGTACGCCATAAATTATATAACAAGGTGCGGGCGGGGGTGGATACACCGGATTGCTTTTATAACGTGCGCACTTATGTAAGCCGAGGTAGCACCCCCCGAGCCTCCGCTCATCCTTAAATTGGGAGCTCCGAAGATGAGGACATTGATCCTTTGATAGACAGAATACCATTTTTGGATACCCTCCGACTGCCCGTTCCGGTTCTACCGGGCGGGTCGATTTTTGCGAGGGAGCTGGGGCCTCTCCTGGATTTTAACCCATTTGCATTTATTAGGACCAGCAGTCGTCGTGGGGATGAATCCTTAATGCCGTTCCCCGCCCCCGAAATAATTGCTTCCAACAATTTCGTGCTATTTTTAACAGTTGAGCGCGATGGGAGTCGCTTTTCTTGGATGTCGTGTGCCCCCAATTAGCTTCTTTTCCTCTCGAGGGGCGGACGGTGTAATTTTGTGTCCTCGTATGTGGCTTCGGCTTCGACTTCAGCTTCGGGCGTTGTCTTCATGCGGCATGGCAACGGCAGGATGCCGCAGCGGCCGGAAGAGCAAAAGGACGCAGGTACGGCCCTAGGCCGAAGTCAAACGGCTGCCTCCAAAGAAAGTGGACTTAATTACAGGAACCCGGCTCTACTGAACCCACATTGCCTCCACTTTAAAGACGAAGAGCCCATTTTATAAACCTCAGAAACGGGAGCATTAAAATGCTCCGGAAAAACCAATCAAACTTTTTTAAATATTTATGGTAAGATAAATATTTAGACTTTCTTAAAATTAGTTTATAAACTTTAAAAAATTTATGTTTCTTTCCATAAATCGATATTTATAAATTTTTAAATTAATTTTGTTATTTTGTTTTTTAGCATAACAAGGATAAACTAACCAAGGCCGTAGCAAGCGGGGGGATCACTGTAGGGTTTGAAATGGAAATTTTTAAATTATTATTAAGATGAAATGGTGCATGTTATTCAAGTATCATATCATTTAAAATTAGTTAAAAATAAGATCACAAATCCTTCTTATCCGCCCCCGAAATAAATAAATGTTCTACATATATTCTATCCGAAAAATTACTTCATAAAATCCTAGAATTAGAAAACTTGTAATACTCTTAAATCGTGAATAAATAATCAAACCATTACAAAAAAAACCTCCAGAAATATTTTTGTGGCTACGGCCTTGACTATTGAATAATTGGCATTTTAAAATATTTTCATTTAATAAAAGTTTCTAGTACGAAAATTTGATAGTTGAGTAGCTGTGTAAAGAGGATTTATATACGTTAAAATTTGAGACTTTAAAAGTAATATCTGTATACTTATGTATGGTATACATATAATTATTTTTTTGAGATACATAGTTATTGATAAAATATCGTTAGTTTCTCCAAACAAATTAAATTTTTGACGACGTGTTGTGCAGCAACATTTTTGAAAATCGAATCAGGATTTATTTAAGATATAGAACTGATATCTTACTGACATGAATTTCCGAGAAAGTGAGGCGATGCTGGTGCATCAATTTTGGTCACTGATACTGAAACACTCTGTATCGGGGGTACGGCAGTGCCCCCGCCAAGTCGAGCGCGAAGCAAACACTGCCGTACCATCCTTTACTGGAACCATTTCGCCGCATTTTCAGGCCCCTATTTGAGAACCTCTGGATAAGACCAGAACGCAGAAATTTTCGTCATCCAGTAAGCTATAATCACATACTTAAAATCCAAAATTTCAAGTCTGTAGGTCATTTAGTTCCGAAGTTAAGCGAAAGCAAAGTTTCGCATTTATGACACTCACTCACTCATGATCATCAGAATAGAACTAGTACTTCCCATAAACTCAGAGAGCTGAAATTTGGTACAGAGTTAGGGTTTAATGGCCACATAAAGGGAAAACTATAAAAACTAGGATAATCGAAGATCCTCATGGACATTGGCACCTCCATATTCTCTTGTGGCCAAGCCTACGTGGCGCTTTCACGAGTAACCAATCTTCATGGGGTGCACCTCATAAATGTTGACTTCAAGAGTATAAAAGCTCAAGCTTCAGCGATCACCGAATACAACCGGCTTAGGCGTAAATACCGCGCCGATCTTTCAGAAATTAAACCGTCTAAACCGTCTAAAAGAATAAATAATGAACGCGAATGGGCAATACGAAAAACTGTTGCTACTGTACAAGAATCAGAACCGGAAAAAAAGAAAAGAAAGATTTGTAATGATAAAAAAACTACTCCTAAAAAGAAAAAAAAATGTGTCAAAACGTTTCTACAAAAAGAAGTGAAATCCCACCAAAAACATTCTGTAAAAAACTAGCCAAGTCTCGCTGGAGCTGCTTGTTTATCTCTAAAAAGTAATGAAATCTAGACAAAGTCGTGCCAAGTCTAAGGTTCCTTACTGCGATTTCTTTATTATTATAGTTAATGTTGTGTGACTTGGCCGTTGAAGGGTACACAAGGGTACAAAACCAGGTGCTCCATGACACCATTGCACCAATCTGTCGCCAGAACCGCTACCCATTGACGATGGAAAATTGCCACTTGGAAAACGTTGATTCAATAACCAGTCAATCGTAGGCTTGATAAAGCTGCGTATTTCAATAATACTTATGTATAGGCGAGCCTGAAACAAACAGTATAAAAAATTATTTCCAGTACAGACGGACTTCTAATCATTGATAGATGGTTTTGTACCCTTGTGTACCCTTCAACGGCCAAGTCACACAACATTAACTATAATAATAAAGAAATCGCAGTAAGGAACCTTAGACTTGGCACGACTTGGTCTAGATTTCATTACTGTTTAGAGATAAACCAGCAGCTCCAGCGAGACTTGGCTAGTTTTTTACAGAATGTTTTTGGTGGGATTGTATATTCGAAAATGATACGCCTGAATTCATTCAGATTGCCAAATGCTGTGGTGCCAGTATACCAATTATCGACACTAATTGGCTAATTGGTTGATCAATATTAAGGCAATATTTAAAAACAATAATTCTATATCTATAGTATGGTCTAGTATAGTATTAAATTCAACACAACTTAGAAAATAAATTTAATTTATGTGTTTTTTGTATGATCGATTTTGATGAGTATTCACCTACATAGATAATGTACATGTATTTATCGACCAAGTTAAACAGCCATCAGATAAATTTACGACCATCCGAAGGTAGTCTTGTAATTGTAATTTTAGTACCTAAGAATCCAAAAATCGAGTTCTGGTATGAGGTATGCCCACTAGTTGGTTTTCCTCGATATTAAACTGTGTGAAAAGGTGCCTAAATTGCACTAAATAAACCAAATAACTGATTATTTCATGCCGACAACTTTGGATCGATTTTTATCTTTTTCTGCTCCAAGAGGACAATTTCTCCACTTTAAATTGTTGCGGCTTTGTGACCAAGTGGATCTTTACCCGGTTGCTCCAGTGGTGAAGAGCACATGTAGAGTTCCTCTCTGCAGAAATCTACATAAGTTCATCAATGTGCGAGATCATGTTTCGTGCGTGTATCAGCAGAGGGTGTTTGCATACATATGACCCCACTACCGCCCTTGTTTCCTTCTCTAAAATGCATTCATGGAACCCTAAGGAAGGATTTCCATATTCAAGGCTTTAATTTTGAGTTTTGCTGCTCCATATGAACCCCCGCTGACATGTAGTCCTTGGAACAGCACTTTCGAAGAAGTTTTACAGGCGCTTCCAGCGAAATTTTAGTTTGATGTAATGCACCCTGCACAGTCAATACTCGCCCAAACGGCGCCGAAATAAAATTCAAATCCCGCAGAAGCTTTTATATTTATGCAAGTTAAGAATTAAATTTGGGCTCAGCAGACCTTGAAAGAAAACGAACTTATTGAGAAAACGCTTTCCTCTTCAATTCGATTTTTTCTCCCGAGATCCCAATGAGGTCTTTAATTAACTCCCCCACTGTCAGATAGCAAAAGTAGTTTTCACCTGGTATTATGACCCAGATTAAGCGGGAAAAGAAATTTGCGGCAAAACAACTTCCTGGCTCTCCTTTGCTTTCTATTTCAATTTCCCTTCTTCTAGAAAATTGATATTTTCGTACAATTTGCTAGGATTACAGCAGAGGACTCCAGAAAAAATCCTCATTTACTTTTATGCAATGGTAAATACTCTGTATTCGTGATATTTTCTCATTTAATTTAATTAAGTGATTATTCTGTTCCTCCTTTTTGGTCGGTATTTGTACTTAATTTTCGCATATTTAATTTTTCTTTTGAATTTTTAAAAGATTTTTTCAAAGTAGCAATGTAATAATGTTTATTTTTCTTGTTTTCAAATCAAGTCCAAAATTAAAAAGCGGATAAATATAATATTCTAGCTAAGCTTTTTCTCAAGGTGCTTTTAGATTTTAAAAGTATTATATCAAAGTATTACACTTTCCCCCTGAATATATAGTTTTCACCTCACTAACATCGCAAACCGCAGCAAAATCCATCCAGCAAAAGTTAAGTTATAAACAAAAAGGCAGACAGAGGGACAAACGTTAATTTTATATCCCAAAAATCCGAAGTTAAAATACCATAAGCATAGGAAAATTGGTTCTAACTTTTTAAACAAGCATTTAGCATATAATATATATATTTTACATTTAAAAATGTACAATGTTACTGATTACTCAGGTGAATATGTATTTTATCCATGAACAACTGATGAGTAATTTATGTTAGATTTTTCCTGAAAGCAAAAATATGCGGTTATGAAACCTTTTTTTTAATGATTAGATCTAATGTAGGGAAGTTTCCTCTATATAGCAGATTATTTTTAAATAATCGTCATTACTTTTTAAAACGTTTAATTTTCTCTTAATCCTCACAACAAGTTTCTGCAATCGGAGTTATTTTTGGTTGATTTTTAAAATAATTATTTCCCTTAAAACATTTTATGATATCTCGAATAGTAGTAAATACCTACGACTTCTTGAAATTACACTAGCTATATTTCGTTACTTAATTTTTTTTCCGGAAATTAAAAATGATTTTTGAGTTTTTTTGAGATTTTTGTTACTTTTATAATTTCTTCTCCATCTTTACTATCACAAATTTAAACAAATAAAGGAATGAAAGAACACAAAATTTATAATAGTGGTTAAATGCAAAGCTTAGGTAACCTTTTTTTGAATATATAATAATAGTTATTTAAAAAATTTCAAGAAAATTTTATGAAAACAAGATGTGTTAGGGGGAAAATATATTAGAATTTTTTTTTTTTTACTTATTATGTTTTTATTAAGCTTTTGTGTAGAGAAATAAAAGAGCTTTCATTTTATACTATTTGACCAAAAATGTGAGAAACGTTGAGAAGTTGTTAAGAAAGTGAATTTGACCCTTTAGCCTTTATAAAAGGGAACTGCTAATTTATTTCCAGGGGAAACTTCAAAATTTGTTTGTTTGAATTTTTTTTGAAATTCGTCGATTTTTTTGTTCTATCGTCCGGTTCGTTTAATAAGCTGGGATTTTTCAGTAAAGCAATGCAAATGGTAAAAGATGTGATTTTCAATTAATAGAATAGAAGTTACTATATTATTACGTTTTTTATGAAAATTTCAATTCGAACGATCAAAAGCAATTTCTTTTGTCCATCAATGTAGATATGTTGAATAACCAAGGAAAAATATGGTAGCACTGTCCCGGATTAACGCCCCAAAGGGATCATATTTCCAGGAAACTGCAATCCATCACCACTTAATTGATGCAGTCTTATTGGTGCCCCATTTCGCCCGGCAACAATTTCCCCGGCATTGGGGCGCTTAGAGCCCCGCCCGCCCAGCCCTCGGAGGTCGCGGGGGTCGCGGGGGTGCATAAATGCAGAACACCGGCAACGGCCACTATTGGGGCACTCAAAGGCTGAGACATCGCGACGGGCTTCTTTTCCGAAGGACAAATTCGACAAAGGAATTCTGGTGCGCTGTCGTTATTTGTCGAAAATTTAAATATTGGCGATGACAGTGCGAGCATTGTTCCTTAACTATCCACGTCCGCCCCAGTGCACCCCCAACCCCTCCCCCACCACCCAAGGAGCTTTTTCTTCTGTTTGCGAAATCGATTGATTTTTTCTTGAGTGTTTGGTTGTGTAAAAACAAACTCTCCACGGACTCGCATACTCAAGAATGTACAAGGGCTGAACTCACTCACACATCCCCGGGGATATTCTCAAGACGTGGTACATAAGGTGGATGCTGCTTGCATCCTTCTCGCAGAATCCCAGGGGTTGGGGGGTTAGTGCCAGCCGCCTTCAGCAAGATGCTCCCGGCGGGTCAGGGGCCGTGGGGCGGGGGAGGGACGCGGGCGGGTGCATCTCCTATCTGAGTCAGTGCCTCCACTTGGATCTGAAGGGATGCTTAGCTCCTAATCTTCTTCTTCAGAGGCACTTCTTAGCACAAAGCACACATTTCAGGTCGGTTTCTTATCGGGCAAAGCTCGAGGAGCTCAATGTCACTAATTTCACCATCGGAAAATTTATTTGGGAAAGCTTGACAGCAAAGACAATGCCTGCGAAGGAGAAGGTGACTACGAAGGCGCTGCGCACCCACACGCCCGCAAGTGCCGCGCCGCCGAACTTCACATAATTCCCCGCAATGTTTTTTCCATCTTCCCTGCTTTGGAGAGGAGGCGGAGACGGGTGTCGGGAATTGGGTGATTCCTAAAAACGTCCAGAAAAAGCTTGGGAGACGTGAAGTGATTTTGCTGTCAATGTCTGCTCAACGTCATTCATGAAAGCCCCCCTCCCTCCCCGGAGCGTGCGGGCGTAGGTGGATGGCTCCTCGAACCTCTGGAGCTGGGTACGCGCTAAAGTTCGTTTCAGCGACACACGGCACTCGGGAGGGGTTTCTTAAAGTGAGGGCGATCTCCTTTGAGCGTCTTGCCAGAAAGAAACTTTTGTCACTTACATAAGTAACTTTGTGGCTATAGTGTTGATTTAATTTGCCTTCTATTTCGGCCCGAAATGAGAAAAAGCGACAGCGCATTTCATTTAATGCCGCCCTGTTTTTTTGTTTGAGGGCGCATATTTTGATAGTTTTGGATACTTCAAAGTCTGGCCGCTTGCAGATAAGCTTGGACCTTTATCGAGCCGAATGGACTTTGAACTGTTTGTTTGCAACTGCATCGGAATCGACTTTCTTTTTTCGCCCCTTTCGATTAAAGTCCCCACTAGATTTAATTGACTGACTCACTCAGTGGAGTTAGTTTTTCGAGCTTTGTGCTCCAGTGCTTTTGCAAGTTAAACAGGGTTGATTTATCCTCGTTTGCACTCTTTGAACTTTCAAGAGGGTGAGGTAGTTTTTAAGTGCTCTTATTAAATAAACGTTACCAAGAAACATTACTGCCCATTAGCATACAAGCCTTTATTTTTAATCATTTTGTTTAAATTTAGTTAAATATTTATGTTCTATACAAAATTGCATAAAAGTTAATAGCAGGTTTTAAGGGATTACACCTAACTGGAATTTTGTTTTTGTAGTTTTTTTGATTGGCTTGAATGATGTATAAACATCCTTAAAATAATGTGTAAAAGGAATTACATGCGGGAAAATTAAAAAAAATGTTATTGCTCATTTTCTGAAGGGTACAAAACAATTTGCAAATTCAAAGGATTCGCATCCATAATTTTATACAATGAACTTTCAAGATCGCTTTGGTGTATATGCAAAGTTTCGCAGAATAGGCTGCACTATAAATATTTTAATGGACGAAAATCATACCTGAGCGCATTTTTAATAAAAGTACACGAGTTTTTTTTTTTGATTAGTTAATAGTGTAATGGCATTTGAGCCGTCCGTCTTTTTGTATTTATTTTTTTCAATAAAACAATATTTTTATATACGCCTGTATACTTACGAAACAAGCTCTTAAATTTTTATTCCAATTGTTTTGTTTTAGTTTTCTCAAATATAATTTCCGAAAAAGGTATCAACTTTAGATACTACGCCAGCTTGATGTAATCTCTTAAATCAGCGACCATGTAATAATTAATTGTTATGAAAATACATATGTTGATTGCTGGATTAAACATAACTATCTCAATACAATGCAATACGACTTAAATACATATTTATGCCAAAAAAAAACAACGAAATAATGATGAGTTCTACTAAAAAAAATTTTCTTTTTCATATTTCGCTCTTCTGCGGTTTATGTCAAAACAATAATCTTGGAGTCTTTTCCCTATATGTCATTATTCAGGTTATAGTGATTAGCATTATCAAAATAAAGATTAAATATTATCTGAAGAGCCTTGGTTCAAAATATGCTTCCCTCCTCTAATAACTAAAAAGTATAATAGAATGAAACACACTATACATGTGTGCAGTACATACACAGACAAAAAACGCGCGCTGCTTTTAAAAAATTACTTTTATGACACTAAAAATCATCTCAAATTAATCAGTCGAAACGCTCGTTTTTATTGTTTTGAGGCGAGTTCTGTTTTCTAGAGTTGCTTTCCTAGATATGCGCTAATATTTTAAGGGAGTATTGTAGACTAGAAATTGAAAAATCTTGATTTTTTTTTCATTTTCTTAAAGTACATAGATATACAGCCAAAAAGTTCTAAAAGTTACAACGATTTAAACATGTTTTTCTCAAAACTACAATATTTTTTTACTTTTTCCAAAGTGGTTGACATGATATCTCAAGTTCTATTTCAGAGATTAATTTCGAATTTGGTGTGTACTTTCAGTATATGTTGCTTTATACTTCCTGCCTCCGAAATTACTAAATTATTATTATTACTATTATTAAAAAATAAAATGCAGCAGCCAATTTATGAGTTTTATTTTTCTTTTTTTTGGTACCGATAATAATGGTATTCTTCAAGAATAAAAACAATGTATTAAGGGGGTACTCTACTGTTAAATGGGTAAAAAGCAGTATCGTTTTAAAACTGCTATAAAAAAAAAACTATTAAAGATATCTTTATGAAATTTTGTGTGATTCTTTATTAAGGTCAAAATATTAAAAATCAATTGTCATAAATTAAAAAAAAGAAAATGGCGGCTGCTGCAGCGAGTTGATGGAGCGCGCGCTCACAGAAAGACCCATTTGCGTGGGGTAGTGCCCAGGTCGTCCAGGTGATCTGTAGTCAATTTACCAAAAATTTTTCTTTAGTTCGAATGAAAACCTATGGCACTAACCTAAATTAAGCCATAAATATGGATATTTTCGCTATTTGCCAAGTGTTTGAACTTCGCGTACTCGAATTTTACCATATTTTGCATTGAAAACAGTGCTCCCGAATCACCAAAATTGAATATTTTAAGCTAAATTTAGGTTAGTGCCATCGAGAATTGTTATATAAGTTTGCAAAATTTTTTTAGCTAAATCGGTTCACTAGATTTTTCTGTGTGCTACCCCGCGCACCAAAAACACACGTTTTGAGAAAAACGCGTTTAAAGTTTTTTTAACAGATTTTTTCGATATATACCACTGGACGCGCGCTCCGAAAAATGCCCATAGAATAAAAACGAAAGAAGATATCGATATAATATTTTGAACATTCATTCTTGAAATATTAATCTATCGATTTATGCAAAAAAAAAAAAAAAAAAATCGAAAAAAAATTTGTTTAACAGTAGAGTACCCCCTTAATTTTTATTTCAAATATACGAGAGCTTTTGAATTGTGCCAATCATAACACAAATATTTTTTTTATAACCTTATATAGAGCTCTTTGAATTTAAATTTGTTTGTTTAAATTGATTTAAAACAATGTATTATAAATATGAACATTTTCTAACCTAGCGGTTCCAATTTAAAAAAAAAAAATGTTTTATTAATCGATTTGAAATTTTTATACAATATTCTACATAAATGTATAACTATTATACATAAACATGTGTCCTTTTTTATAAATATTCCTGAAAATCAATAAAAATCCTTCCTTGAGAAAGTAAAATGTTGAACAAGGGTCGTAGACTTTAGAATAGAGTTTAAAAAATGCAATAATAAATTAAATATAGGTGGTATAGAAAATTTATAGTTGAAAGAACATATTAAAAGCAATATATAAAGATAGAGAGACTAGGCGAACAATAAAATAGAAATAATGCAATAGTGAAGGTTACAGTCTTAATTTCAAATGGGGAATGTATTGCTCATTTGATATACATATGTATTATGATTATCAAAATTGACTTTCCTCATAGAAGTTCTATCCTTGAAGTGCGCAAGATACACACAAAAACATTTCTCTATAATTCTACAGAAAGTATGCAGCATCGTTTCTTTGGGCGGCTAAGCTTCTGTGGTATTTCAGACTAAAATTTACTGAACGATAACAAAGCAAAGTGGGGAGGTCTCCGTGTAATCACTCAAAACTGTGGCCTTCGGAAACGATAAATTACAGCGACCAGACAGGGATAATCAAATGTTAGTTAGAAAGCCATCATGAAATAGTTCCGGCCCCACTGGTGTAAGTGAAACCCGCCCACTACAGCCGCCCCCGCCCTCGTCCTGTCACAGCACGCTAAAGCGCCCCAGTTTAGCCAAAATACGTCCACACAGAGCCTCCGCGATAAATCAAACCCAAAGCGAGCAAATTTGTATCATCTCCTCCAGAAATTATCATCGGCCCAGATAAAATCGATTGATAACGCTATTAATATCGGCCGGGCGTGCACAGGCGGCCGTCTGCGAAAAGTGGGAATCTGCCATTGTTTGTCACCGGGCCGGGACCCAGCTCCTGTGTGTGTCGCCGGTTAAACAAGCCCGCAACACTCACGTCCGGCCCCAGAGACACTGGCCGAGTGGAAAAATGAAACCATCACCAGCACCGTACCCGGTCCCGCCCAGCTGGTCGAGCTGCCCGCAGGATTTGTTAAAATTTTCCCAATTCGACTGTTATTGACCGTGCGCAAATTTGCCGAAGGTGTTCCTTCAGATGGGCGCCCGGACACGTGTTGAACCCGATTCCCGATAAATATTCGAATGAAATGGGCTGGCAACGGGTTCCCTTCCCGGAACGACTCCGCGTCTCTTTGCGAACCCACTTGACACTTTGCCAGAGACAATCAAATTAATTGCGGGGAAATTACACGCGATTTATCGCAGATGCTGTCTTCGCGAATAACTTAACCATTCGAATATCGCCGATGCTCTTAGATTTGTACTAATGAAGAGAACGTTAATGGTGACATTTAAATTTAACCAATTTAAACTTAATTTCAATATAATTTTTCAAAACACAGTCATGTTTCAGAGATTATTTTTAATAAACCGCATTTCTCCTAGAACTTATTATATAAACTAGGTATAATTACAAACTTTTTGCGTCTTTATAAAAGTAAAATCGTAAATTCATATGTACTATGTATCTATGTATGAACATATATTTATAACTATGACCACATTTATGAAATTTATGAGTATATCTTTAGTGGGACGATTCGAATTTGATTGCCAGTATTTTTTACCACTTTCAATATAAACATGAAAATCAAGCAAATATGCAAAATCTTTGTTAGTACTTTAGTTAGTACTAAATAAAAAGAAAACCACCAAAAGCAAATTGTATTTATGACCAGGAGCAAATTTTTAATATATGATTTCAAACCATTGAACAAAAATTAGTAAACTATAGAAATATATTTTCCAATTCATAGTATTAAAATATTTTGAATTCTTTGCCGTAAAATAGTCGTAGCTTTTGTCTAAAACATTCGATTCGTGGTAGGTAGCGCTTTAATCGTTGAAAATTCTTGTCATCTATTTTCTTGTCTCTGATTTATCTCGCCAAATGGGCATTCAAATTAAAACTTGTTAATAATAATTAATAAAATATGTTGTTCTAATGCCTATTTTGCGAAATAATCGGCCGTTATTAGGTAAGATATTAAAGATTTTTCTTGACAATTCTTTAATTGTTATTTTCGTTCTTTTTCATGGTAATATCTCGGATTGTATAAATTCTTTATTAGGGAAATACATGGTGAAATTTGTTTTTCTGATAAAATATCCTTTTGGGGTCTGTATAGCAAGTTTTAATAAAACCATACAGAAATGAATGAGAAAAAAATAATAATGATTCGAAAATGTTTTGTAATTGTTCTAGCATTAATTTTCGGGAAAACGCCCAGAGTATTTATAAATACCTTAAATGAAGAATTGAAAATGGACATCTGGCATACACCAACAATTACTTCATCACTTTTATTCTCGGCGGCGGCAAAGGTCAATCCCTTTCGCCCTTCGTTACGTTGAATCGAAATCGCCACACCCAGCAGTTGAACTTTTTTGAGTTGATTCCTGCGGCCCACCCCCGCAGGACCCCACAGCTAGGTACGCACTTTCGGTATTCAATGTTGACTTTACTTTGGTTGTGGGGCCAACCACATTTGCTCCAAGTTCAACTCCCAAAAGAAGTGAGCAGCCCCCGGCCACCCGGAGCCAGGTCGCCACGCAAAACAATATCTGGCATCGGCCCCTGTTTGTTCGGGGGTGGCGCGCACAAATATTGCTTTGTCGTGTGAGCAAATAGACGCCTTCCAGCGAACACGTACCGGGGGTGATAAAATGTCATCGATATTTTATTTCCGTGAATCATCATAAAATTGAGCCCCAAAGTATCTCGGAAGCGCCAGCACTCACTCGTCCCGCTGGGCCGCCCGCGCCGAAGAAAGGGTTCGGCGATTGAATTAAGCAATCGCCGAAGTCTACCATAGTGGGGCCCGGTCGGCGGCGGCGTAGCTGAGTCTGAGGTGACTAAGAACGGGCCCCCCAAGCTGAAGGGCTAGAAATTATTCAGATGGGAATTGCCCTGCTCCACCTCCAGCCGCCCGGGCAACGGTGGTCTGCTTGACCCCAAATAGCACCCGGTCGAAACGCACAAAAAGCGCACAAAAACGCACATCTCCAAAAAGGACATCAATTGCGCCACTCGGGCAATCGTCGCGATGCGGGGGCGAGGACTGGCATGACTTCGAATTGGGAGCGATAATTTTGAGTTTTGGCAGCAGTGGCCCATTATCACAGCAAATAGAAACGGCCCGGCACTCAGACTTATTTCTTAGAGTTCGCAAGAAACTGCTTGAGGAGACGATGCCACCCACCTTTCGTTAATAAGATCTTCCCCGGGTATCCCTGCGGGGGCGGGGGTGTGGCCGCTGCGCGTGCGATTGTTCACAGGGACTTGTGTATGGAAAGCTCGCATTTATCCTGCGTCTAAGAAAAACGAAAATTACGCTGGCGAATCCCAGGATCTTAGGGAAGCCGGGGATAGTAGAGGGCCAAGGAGCTCTCTACGGAAAGGAGCAAAAAATGGCGGCTGATTTATTGAGGTTTAATTTAAAAAGAATTTACTCGGCCCTCGACCCGACCCGCCCCCTTGGAGGCGCAGACCCGCACACAGAGCCTCGCATTGACACTTAATCGCCCGCACGGATCACAGGACCCAGCATCCCGGATAGTGGCGATGGCGTCCAGAATCCCGAGCTCTAGCGAGCAAATTGCAGCCTGAGGTCATGGGCCACGCAGGACGGAAAGCTCCTGTCTTTGGGTTTTTGTTCGAAGTTTCGTCCTTTGGGCGCTCTCTGCCCGTCAAGCCGTCACTTTTCGAGATTTTTCTTTTCTCCCCCATTTTTATCCCGTTTGTCTCGATTTTACTTTGTGCCCTTTGCCTTTCCCTCTCCTCCCCCTGCTATGCTATCGTCCAGGTTGGGCGGCCGGGACCCAGTCTTCCCCGCAATCGGACAAGGGGAGCCGGGACGCTGTCGACAGTGGAAGTCTGGAAAGAATTCGCTCGTCAAATGCCCGCCGCCGCCGCCGTCGCCACAGTCAGCGAGACAAAGGGTTTCGGATTAAAGTGCTAATTGCTGGGCGGGGACAGGCGCTGGCTTTCTGGGAATTATGTGGCTTTATGACACATTCCAGAGGAGATGTTTATTTGAATGATGGACCCCGCATTGATTCCCTTCGATCGCAATCTCGTCCGATATTATCGAAACTATGCGGGTGATTGCCTCGCCTGAATGCAGCATTTGCGATCCTTTGCGATGAAAACGATTTTGTGGGAGGAACTTTCGAGGAAATTGCCCTAGGAGACGGGCCTCTGAGTGTTTGCTATGCTCGAGCAAAGTTGAAAACTTAAAGGCAACCTTTCCCCAATTGCCTACTTTGCTCAAAGGTGTCTAATTTACACAAAACTTCTTGTAGAAGCGTCAATTTGCTCTGAAACTTACACTGTAAGCATAAATTGATTGCAGTACAATTTAAAGTACCCTTTAACGTAGACAGAGCTTCTATTTAGGGCAAGAATGAATTGAATACAACTGAATCGTTTAGGCATATCAATTAGTCAACTTTCTTGATATCTTTAAATTTTTACGTTAAGTTTTGGACTACCTACATATACTTACATATGTACAGGTTTTTTGTTTTGTCATGGACATGTGCCCTTTCTATAAGGAACATGCTATAATACGGTTGAAAGACCATAAAAATTGTTAATACTTCAATAAATCATTTTATTATTTATTTATGTACAACGTACAATAAAAGAACAAGGAACATTAGAGCATTAAATATTTATAAATTTGAATTTTTTTCATGAATATGCAGTCTTTATTCGAAATTCATTCGCTCCAACTGTTGTGATAGGCCCATGCGACAGTGCTTTATAAAAAGTTTTAAGAAGTATAGGTCATACGGCAAAATCAATACAACGACTGAAGTTATAAACATCAAAAGTGGAAAGAGGAATGTTTATTTTTCATGTTAATACAAAACCCGTGCGCCATTTCTAAAAAAAAAATATTCATCTTTTCATTATTGAAAGAGCACAAGTCCTGGACATGTGGATCCTATAACGACTCATAGCAACGAAAGGAATTAAACCACGAATGTGCCCTTTTTGCAGTAAACGTACTTAAACGAATAGAAAGAGAAAATACAACAACCTAATTCTCTGAAAAAATGGATTTGTGCCCTTTAAATAATAAACGAGTCAATTCTTGCTGTGTTTTGAAATAAAGAGTCCACATTTATTTTGGTTACAATAGACGCCAACAATTTTTGTAATAAAATTTCAAAATGACAGAGGAAGTTTTGTCATTTATGATTTAATGCACTTCAAATTTTTAGGAAGGGCAAATTGCGAATTACGAATTTTTATTCAAAATTTAGAAATTCAAAATAATATTAATATAGAAGATGAGTTTTGTCGCTAATACATCGATTTGATTCAAATTTTGTGTTCTAAGCTTTTCGATATGGCAACATTAATTTAAAGAGACATTTTAAAAATAAAATTCTTTAAAAATCGCTGCATTTCTGTTAAATATTAATGAAAGCAAGGTTTCAAAAGTTGTATAACTATTCAAAATTGATATAACCTAAAAAAATTCCTAAAATAGATTTAATTATGATATTCTGTATTCTCCAATCAAAAGTGAATATTAATTCCGAACTTGCGATTCTGATGAAAATGCAAATTTATTGTATGATGACAATAACTAACTTACATTAATATTTACTACTCAATAGAGGTATTGTAGGTATAAGCCCATAAATGTTATTGATCGTTACTCTGAGAAGATTAAAAGATTTTCGAATATTCACACTTTAATACAAGGTAGTTCTAGTAAGAGTTAATAACAAATATATGGGCCTCTCGCCACTAAATGAAGGGCTCAGGGGAAGAACCACTTTTGTCAGCTAATGACACGACCACGGACAACGTTGTTTTTTTCCTGAACGGTCCGGACATTGTATGTTTTTTCCATGTATCGATATTTTAAAAGCATGAAAGCTCGGAGACTATGGATGTTATAGCCCTGTTGTTTTTGACAGAACATAGCGACAGGTATAACCATTCAGACTGCGTTGCCAGTTGAAAAAAATTACAAATGTGACAAAAGTTGTTCTTCCCCTGAGCCCTTCAAATGGAAACAAATGTCTCGTGGAAATATTTATACAATGGAACTTATTGTATATTATAAACGTAAACAATAAGTGGTACATAAACTAATCTAAGTGCGCCATAGCGTATCAGATATTTTAAATTTTAAAAGCCTTTTAATACCCCTAAAACACGTCATGGCATGTCCCAATCCCAGAATGAAATATGTTATTGCTCTTTTTAACAATCGGTAGTAATACTTTTTAATTTAAAAATTACATTCATCTCATAGTACTCGCCATAATAGTGAAGGTCAATCAACTTTTAGTTCAAAATTATAAAAATAAATAATATTTTCGGTCCCTGGTAGATACATACCTACATATATATTATAAATTATTCACAAATATCATTAAAAGGGACAGTACCTTAATTTGCGAACATAAAACACATTAAAGCCTATAGTTACATACATACATATATGGGGCCAATTTTAGTACATCTTATGCTACTTGCATACCACAAAATAAGAAAAAAATATAATAAATAACAAAAACAAAAACGATTAAATTCGTTAGAGCCATCAACTGTATTTGTTTTTGACCATTTAATGACACATTTTTAATAACGATAACATTTTAATTACTTTTTTATCGACTTTGCGGAATTAATTGAAATAATTTTAGCTTTATTCGTTCGACAGTAAAACCACATGCACTTTATTAAGAACATGATAGTTAAAGTGTGGTGAAATTTATTGAGTCAGAATTTATTTTGAACAATAAAATGGGAAACGAAATTAAAAGAAAATTAATAACGAAATTAAAACGTTTTTATACCAAACTGTTTTGAAGAAGCATAATAATAATTAGTTTTTGTTAAGCTTTCAAGTTTTATAAGATTTATGAAAAAAATTGTCTTCAAAACATTTCAGGGTTTTTTTTTCAGTAAGAGTTTGAAAGTTTTAAAGTTATATCACATGACCCTTATTGATTTTGACAAAAGCTTCAAAATTCAGTTAGGGTCGGAAGTAACGAATTTTGATCTAAATCAGAGGAAAAAGAGAAAATAACTTTCTCTTTACATGAAATGGAAAATTCTCAAGATTAGTGCAGACTTTGTTTTGAAAAATTTTGACTTTTGTTTATTTTAATTTCAAACATTATAATGTTTGACATACAAACATTCCCTGAAAATTGTAAATTGATTTTGGTTGATTTTTCTCAAACCCAATGATTATTCTTTTCAAAAAACTGCAACTTCAAAAAACTCATCTCAAACTACTTTCACTCATTACAGACGCTAATTGCCCAATAATTTTCAAATTTTTCAGAATTTCACAAAATAGTGTAAATTCACCTAATTTATTTATTTAAACAATAGGAAACACAGCTCTTAAGACTGAGACATATTCTATAAAGTCAAGACACATCCCTTAGAAAGTAGTGTTTGTTTCTTAAACCGTTTAATTATATAAACAACAATGATAAATCCAATTGTAGTCCACAGATTACGAAGTATTTCATTCTGAATGTCGGAAATATCTTAAGAAATATGATACATCTCAATTAGTTTTATAATTAATTGCCTTTCAAATAATTTTGACGTTTAATTAATCACTAAAGAAAGTTTAAATAAAAGTACCTCGAAATAGAATGAACGCAATCAAAATACATATAAAAATTATAGTCATATTTTTATTATTAATATAGGAAGGTAAATTCATTAATAAGTTAAAAAAACAACGTCAATGTAAAATAAAATTATAGAAATTACAAATTATATAGGTACATATGTATGTATAAAGTCTCAGAAAAAGTTAAATTAAGTGCATTGTATAACATTTTTTAAATAAAATAATAGAAATTTATACACAGATTTAATTGAAAACGTTGAGTTTTATATTGTGTTTCTCGATTTTTACTAGGTCAATTTACATATGTGTAACTTCGTTCTAGGGGTAGACATTTTTACTGGTTGTCTCTTTTATAAAATGAAATCCCAGTTGTATAAAAGGAGATGAAATCTGACTTAATAACCCTAAAAAAGATGCTACTGTTTTTAGTTCTTGGATGAATGTGCCAAGTTGGGTCTTAGGAAAGCATTAAAAATGCATGTGCTTTTCAGTAGCACTTAATTTGGTTCCTCCATTAACCATGAGAACTAGAGAACCAGAAAAGTTGGTCTCTCGATCGTAATACAGCGGACCGAAGAAGGTCGTAAGTTATTAAACGGTTGCTCCACTATTCGATAAACGGAGCGCGTCAATGAAATTTGGATTAGCAATAATCTCCAACATTTTTGAGTGCTCCATATTCGCAATGTCGCAGATAATTCAATTCGATCCGCCGGCGATGCAGCAGAAAGGAGCCCGCCTAGAGTGCCATTGGATTATGTGAATAACACTTGATCCCCGCAATCCTCCGGGAGGAGGAGTCGAGAAAAGGGAGCACTCCACTACAAAACAAATTCCATTTCAGATAATCACAGTCTACACGTGTTCAATTCCAGCAGATAATCCGTTTTGCAGCGGAGTAAAATTGATGGAATCCAAATCTAGGGAGCCTGTTCTTTTCGATTTAATAATTCACAGGACGCTGAGCGCCACCAAGGACGCTTTAAAATCAATTGAGGCTCTGGAGGCTGTGTAACATCACGAAAGTGAAATACCCACCGAGATAGTGGTCCACCCCGAGGACCAAGCCCGACCCGCGCCGCCTGGGTCTGTGGGGGTGCTCCGCTCCCCGAAAAGAAAGCGGCCCCAACTATTCAGCGCTCGAAGCGAGGCCACCCACATCCGGGCGAAGGCTCGGGAAGCAGACGGCTCTAGTTTCTGCTTCGGGGATTCGAAATCCTCAAAAATACCAAGGGAATTCGCACGGCCCCGCTCCGCATAATTCGTCCTGACAGTTTTGCCAATGCCACGCTTTCAAGTGGACTTGACGAAACTTGATCGACGCATGTGTGGGTGTGCGCTGCCAGGCAGACAAAAGAGCTCCTCGTCGTGGGGCCCCAAATGAACGACTGAATCCAGATACTTTTGCGGCAAATTAACAGTGCCCGGACTCGTAAAACGTTTAAGGCGTGTAAAATCGGATTTTTTCCCTTTTTCTGTCTGCGGAAAATGAAAATCAGGCTGACAACATAAGTAGGGAACACACGAACGTATCCTGCAAACATTGACATAAGGCGCCCACTCAAAGCTCCGCCACCTCGCCCTATGTGCGGAGCCCTGCGACTACCGAGGACCAGATTGGGATCGCACATAAGCCCCACATAAAGTTTATTGGACTGAACGTTTGCACACACCCGCGCCGCGGCTCTGTCTTCGGCTGCGATGGTGTGCGTCTAATGCGAGCATTATAGCAATTGGTCTGGCTGCTCCTGCAAAAAATTCCTTTTGCACAGTAACCATCAAAATTTATATAACTTTTAAATTAGTACCCTACCGGGCCTTGCTCCAGCGGGCGGAATCGTGGCTCTGGGGCTACATTAATCCAGCGCCAAAATTAACCGAACCTCGACCACATTGTCCAGTCTTTTCAAAGTCTTGGCATATAATAAAATAGTAAAGGGCATCTAACATAACTATATAATTGTTGGATTTTTGTTGGACACATGTAATATTTGAAAATATTCTTCTAAATGTTTGGTACTTTATAACTTAAGCTCTAAAAAACGTACGTAATATTATTCCTTTGAAAGTATGAAAAATTGGAGTATTTTTATAACATAGTTGAAAAATTCCGCTTCAAAATTGTACTTTTCCACCATTATATAGAAATGTAACTATAATTCACCAAACTACTTATCGCTCATATATTTATGTATATATTTATTATAGGTACTGTCATTTCACCAAAGATGTCAAATACACCTGTTGTACAATTATGCATTACAGTCGTAATTTTAGTATTTTTAATTATGAAATACATACATATTACATACAATACGAGAAAGGTAAGACTTTTACGCCAAGCTCTCATTCGGGTTGTGACTTCTTTAATTAGAAAAATGAAAAATTATAAAATGATTTCAACAAGATGTATCTAATGCACTTTTGTTCTTTTCGTCCGTTTAATGTGGCTTCAAAAGTAACCTCGGTTTGGGTTATTCACCCTGAAATTGATTTTGTAACTGGTCTCATCCAAATATCTCAATTGAGGTAATTTTATTACTTTATCCGCCAAAAATAAGAAATATGTATGCCTTAAATTGTAATGAAGAATCACAAATTATATGAAAAAGAAGGACTTTTGACGCTATCCTTGTTAGTTAAAATAAAATTCTAAAATCTTAACAATAAGTTTTGTTTGTGTAATATTACAGAGCGTGAACGAAGAGACGTTTTTCCTGTATTTTTATACTAGATTAGTATTTTTATACTAGATTAGTGTAAAAATACACAATATATGACAGGAAATTACATCTATTAGCCCTAATTTTACCACATTATTTAAGTTTAGTTTACATAAAATAAAATGAATATGTGTTATACCTTCACTTTGTATTCTTACAGAATAAAGCGGATATTTTATAACACATTTGCTTTGGTAAAGAAGTACAATTATGTAAGAACAGGAAAAAAATGTGATTATAATAATAATATAATAGTAAATATTTTTTAAAGTGTAAATAGAGTTTGATGCAATTATCGCTCTTCCAATTGAACGGCTCCAGGAGAAAAAAGGCATGAATTCCTTTTGTACCAAAACTGAATTGGTGGTGCAATATTTTGGCATTATGCGACTAGAAAGGTATAAAGGTAGTTACCTACAATCAGAAAATAAAGAGGATGAATGAAATAAAAACAACTTCAACACGAGAATACGTTGATAACATTGCTGCCATACTAAAGTGACATCAATAAAACTTAAATTTTCGTTTTTCTCAAAATCTGTCTGAGTGGACGGTCTATGATCGTTCTTTCCCTGAACCCTTGAATTGTGTTCAAGTTTATAAATATTCGGTTAGGCTTGAGGTCGATATTGGGTTTTCTTGATTCTACATAAGACAAGCATGCCTTTCTCTCGACCGGAGATATATTAGGTTAACCTTTTAAATTTATCTTAATAACGCGAGAACGTTGTACCCAGAGAAGTAAGCCTAACTTTTATACATATGTATGTATGTAATATATGCTATACGTATAATGTGTTCTTTCTATTCAAAGCATTTACTCATTAGTAGAACATTTTGTTTTAAGAGGAAAATCACATACGTTTTAAGGAGTATTCCTTCTAAATTTTAGTTGATATTACGTTAAATTTTGAATTGCTATAATTAATATCCTATCAAAGTCGTAAAAGTATCGTGGAACAACTGCTGCGAAGCAAAAAGTTCGCTTTCTTCTCATTAAAACCAATAACTGAGGAGATTAGCTCAATCATGAAAATATAGAGCTAATCGGCTTAGCTAACTTAATTCCGATTCACAAAACACTAGCGACGCAATAGGAGAAGAAGAAGAACTAGTTAAAACAATGGTCGGAAAAATTGAAACAAATATTAAATTGAAGTTTATATAACCGATTTAATTAATTAATTCATTTTAGTTATCATAATGTTAATTTAAAAATTCATAATTTGCAAATTTTTCTTTAATAACAATTCGCAAATTTTTGATTAAACCTGATTAAGTGACTGGATATCAGCTTGTCACTTTGATAGTCTTCAAGGTTTTGTTCGAAAATTGTATGTGCTTTAAATCAAATAAAAGCTTTATCAATGATATCAACAAATTCTCGCCCATTTTTCGAATACATAAACATGTTCGCATTAAACATCATAAAAGGTAATAAACTTTTTAATAGAAGTCGAATACGCAAGCAGATATAAAAGTGATAAGTGTGACGTCATATCTTTCCCAAATAAGTGTGCGCAAACGAAAAGACTTTTCAAGTTTTCAGTATTTAAAACTTGCGCTTAATGTCCAACTTTTTTGGTGTAAACTAACACAAATATTAAAAATAATTTTTTTTTTAGTGTAAAATAGGGTATAAACGTTTGTATGGGAACTCTGTTAGTTTTGTAGATAAAATCATGAAAACTGGCATTTAGCTTTCATGGTTGGAAATTAAGAACGTCGTGTTTCAACGTTTTTGGAAGGCAGTAAAATGGGGGTTTGTATGGAAGTCAGAGACGTCTAATTTGGTATGTAGACTATTCGTTTACAGTTAAGCTATATGACATGTTTCAGGGTTTTAGAGAAATCAACCCTTAATCAATACCAAATTTTCATGGTTTTAACTTTAGAAATGAGAAAACTCCCATACAAAAGTTCATCCCTCGTTTCTATTTTCATTCTATTCTATTCTATTTATTTCGAGATCCCCGCAAACAAAGTTGCGGGCAGAAAGTTAGTTTATAATATTTGTTAAAATCGATATTTATACAACTTTGTCATTTTGAAAAGTTAAAAAATCGTTATTTAATTGTATGTGTAGATTTTCTAATTCTAATGCAGCTTTTTAGTTACAGTCATAATAAATGCAGATTCCTCTAAATATTTACACCATTAAATATTTTGCAAAAAGTACATACATACATATCTAACTTTTGGAGTCTTGTGGACTGACTTCACTTGTGATGCTTTCCAAAAACCATTTATGAGTGGCTTTACCGATAGTGATGATATCAAATATAAATAGTAGCTATAAGTATAAACACAGAAAATAAAAATTCTAAAATATTGGGATAACAAAGTGGTCGCTACGTTAATCCGAAAAATGTCCAAAGTCATTACAATAAGTGCAAGTTCGTATTATTAGCTCTTAAGTATTACAACTTTATTAGAAACTAGCAAATGCCCACGACTTCGTTCGCGTGATATTAATTTTATTTTTTATTACTTTAATTGATTACCGTCAGTTTAAATTGTATTCTCAATAGTATAGAAGCGCTTACGAAACGCGATTCAAAATAACTGAAATTAAACAAAACTAAGTACCCTCTAGGGCTGGGCGTAGCGGCAAACGATAAATGTTTAATTTTACTTTATCTTATATTTGAGTTTTCATTAAATACAGCTTATAATAATCACTATACTATTACAAAAAATTATAAAAAACCGCATCACAATACCTTCAGTAGTTTTTCCATGATTCTCGCACATACACCAAGCGAGTTACGATTTTATTTATATAGATTACTATTATAAAAATTGAAAAAAGGTAGTATATTTTATAACTTCGAAAATTCAGTTTCGAAAGTATGTTTGAAGAATATTTACTATATAAAAATGCAACTAAAATTCTTACATTTAAAACTTTATATCGCAATATAACATAATAGCTTGCTCGCCTTCAGCGTTGCCCAGAATATTAATTATTATTAAGGGGACCCTCTCATGCTAAATTGAAAAAAATTACACTTTTTAAATTTTTCTTTGTGGAAAAACTACTTTATGTAGATACATGATTCTTTTTGTATATTGTAGGGAATAGTTTGAAATACAAAAAAAAAAATTTTATTGGCCATTTTAGTTCACCACCACCACTGTAGGAGGCATCTTGCAAAAGGCTCATTTTAACTGGTGCGACAATTTCTGGGCTTCCTGTAACACATAGAGTAAAAATTCAAACGAGGTTCTATTCCTGAGACTCAGAACTAGACACGGAACCTTTAAAATTTTTATTTTTTTTATATTTTCCTTATTTTATAAACGTTTTTTAAAAAAAGTAAGAAAAAAAACTCTTTTTTGGGGTAGTTAACCCGAATTTAGAAATGGAGGGGGGGGGGGGGGGGGGGGGGGTATTTTATGTGTTTTCAGAGGTTCCGTGTCTAGTATTTTTTCTATAGAATCTAGAAAATGTTGGTTTGTACAAATCGGTCGAGTAGATTTTGAGACAAATGTCGCACCAATTTGAAAAACATGATTCCGAGATAAACGCGTTTAAAGTTTTTATTCACTATATATTCACGCTGAGGTGCCGTTACATATATACCTATACCTTTTTTCTATTACGAATTTCGTAATAAAATTTTGAGAGAGTATTTCTATGGTGCTAAGGTACAGTTTTATGTAAAAAAAAAAATTCGATATTTTGAAAATTTTGCATGAGAGGGTCCCCTTAAATATATTTACGAAAATAACCCAACTTTAAAGCGAAAACATGTATATAATTGTTCCTATTATTCTCTATTCTGGGGGTAGATTTTAGGAAAATAATTACTTATTTTTGAAGTTATACCTCTTTAGGCGCGTTATGAAAAAATGATGAGAGTGAATTTTAACGATGCGTGCTCAACCGATACCCAAGTTTACACTATGAAGTTTGGCCTTATTTACTATAAAATGTTATTACATTAAATTAATTAATTATTTTTCCAAAATAATAATTTTTGATCGAATTTTTGCATTAATAAATGTCATTTTCGTAATCAACGTCCCAAAAAACCTCAATAACGACACCCATATCGATTTTTAGGTTTATTTACCCCATTTCACCCCCTAAGGGGTTGACTTTCGAAAAATCGCGAAATACGTATTTGCTTATTTGTTTTTAGGAGTACTCCTATGAAGTTTCAGTCAAAATGTCTATTTAATATTTTTTCTTCATACAAATTTTGAACCCTCATTTTACCCCTTTAGGGGTTGAATTTCGAAATATCCTTCCTTATTCCTTGTATACATCATGAAAGGAATATCTGTGACAAATTTCAGCGTTTTAGGTCCAAAGGTTTGGGCTGGGCGTTGATGAGTCAGTGAGTGAGTCAGGACTTCTCTTTTTATACATATGTATATATATAGATAGTATAATTTTATCTTTAAGTTATTTAAAATATGTATATATAAAAACTATGGATTTTCTTAACTATTGAACTATTTTTCAATACATATTAATATAAATAATGCTATGACTATTTTACGCTTTCCACTGTATAAACGAAAATCTATGTCAATGTCAACCAAGTTGAAAGATTTAAAAGCTTCTAGTAGTTGAATATTGGAACGGTTTAAAGCTGAAATATAATATTTTCCAATGAAGCGATTTTGTAACGTATTTTCACGAAAACAGACGGAGCCTCACCAATCGGAGGCGTAGTTTTCCAAGAAAACTCTAACATTATGTCATTTTGAAGAAGGCTCGGTATACATAGCTGCAAAGCTTGCTGAATGAAATTAATACCAAGTGTGAGTAAAACTCTTAGTCAAAGGACAGATAAATCATAGTACAAGTATTTAGTACTCTTTTGATTTTCAGGAATTATGCTGCATGTTTGACAAATTTTACCCATACCGTACATACCGTAAAAGGTTTGTTCATCTTAGACTCCGAATTTTATTGTTTATTTTTATTGTTGTTCTCTGCCAATTGTTCAATTATTTAAATAAATTATTTTTCTTCCTGCAACAAGCTTTCTATTAGCGCAGCGTAGCGAACGTCGATTTTATAGAAAATTTTGTTTGAAGGTCTTATAGCTTTCCATCATGTACTTACTTCCGAATGATTTCAAAAAAATAACAGCTATAGTTCAATTCAAAAGCAAAGAATAGTATCAAGATTAAAGCTTCAGCGCCATTAAGATCAATTTTTAAACCTCAGAGATAAAAATGCCGATTTGCATTTACGGTTCAATTCTTAAAACGTAAATGAAATGGGAAAATAGGAATTTTTCAGTATTCCCATTAAAACTGAAAAATAACTGAATTAATGCAAGTAGCACAACAGGACCAATCCTGCATTCCTGTCATTATGACCTTTGAAATAAAATCGGTTTTAATGCTGCAAAAGTACTTTCCTCAAAGCGGAAAATGCAGAAACGTTGCTCGAGTTTTTTAAACGCATGGACATTAAATAGGTAATGACACTGCTACGATTTTTTAGTTTTATTTGTAATAAAAAACGAAAATGAAAGATAATAACATTATAAAAGCGAATGTTCAAAAATTCCATTGTAACGCAGTAAGAGAATTGAAAGCTCTATTTTTAAAACACAATAAAATGTTCTATAAAATGATTTTCTACAGAAATATTTTGTAATGCCAAGTTTTTTTTTTATAATAATTTTTTAACGTATCCAGCAATACTTAGGCTTTACTATCCATAAGTCATGCTATTACAACTTGAACGAGATCATTATGCTACAAACGTTAACTGAAGCTCACGACTCACTTAATATGCACTTTCAATGCATGTTTTCTGCTTTTATTGTTTTCCAGAATCACAGTGACTAATGGAATAGGAATGAGAGGGAAATGAAACAATTAAAACTATATGATCAGCGACTTTTGTATCCACACATGTATCTAGATCGGATCTTTTTATTTTCTTTATAAATATATTTATTAAGCTATAATTTAGGTTTGGAATTTTATTTCTTAACTGGTTAGCTGAAGTTGCTTAGACATATAGGTCAATAGAAAGACAGAAATACAGCGAGAGGTATTATAATATAGGAGAATAAAACTTCCAAACACTAATGCAACCAAACAAACACACACTCAAATTTATAAAGATACATACATATATGAACAAACATTGCTACAAACATATCTGCATATATACGAGTACATACAGAAGCACAGAATGACATTAGAAGGTCTATGAACAATTAAATTCTGCAAAATATAAAATTTGTTTCCCACATACATAACAACTATTTTAATTAGTTAGTAGTAAATTGGCTTAACTATGCAAACATACCGAATATAAATTCAAAGCTCATCAATAGTTCCAAGAGAAAATGACGAGATTGTTAAAGGCCCTAAATCTAATATTTAATTGAACTGAACTCAATTTCTACAATATACATACATATGTATAACACGAACGGGGTTCACAAGATATGCTTTATGGCTTATGCACATACGATTTGGGCAATGTGCCATCCGTAGCAATCAATAATTTTTGCAACAGCTCTCAGCACGTGAGTCTTGGCATTATAACAATTACTAAAAACAGAAAGCTCTATTACGTCAGGTGTTTTGTAATTGCAATTCAAAATTCCCAGAAAGCAAGATAGTTTTGTTTAACTTCTAAAAGATTTTTGAATTACAGAAGAAGAACTACTAAAAATACTACTTAAAATAATGTAAGTAGAACTGGGCTTCTATAGAAATTACTATGAAAACATAAAATATTTAATATTAAAATAATGAGTAAATCTTTTAAAAGCTTCAAAAATTTTATTATAGAGGGCCTCCAAATAAAATTTTGAAAACAAATAAAAATAATTTCACACAATTTTCGAGGTAGCTACCTTTGAATATGTAAAATACTAAACTATTTTGTGTTATGAGAAAAATCTTTTTTTCAAAAATTCACCCAACCTGCAGGGCTATACAATTTATCACAAAAAAATATGTTATTATAGCATATAGAACGTCTTTACAGATGTATTCATTATCCCCTTATATAAATATCTGTAGTGTAAAAATACTACAGGAAAAATTATTTCAAAAAATTTACATCTAATATATGCATGTAAATTCAACTACTTAAAGAAGTAAATAAAAGTATAAATGTTATCATCTTTTTCTAAAAAGCAGCTAATTTCGAGTTGTACTGTTGAGTAGTGCTGATGCATTTTTGTTTTTAACTTGTGTTTTGCTTTTAATCTGAATTTATTGCTTAAGTGAAAGAACTATTGAATTATTTTGCAGTTGAAATGCATTTTTGTTAGTAAAAGTTCTTATCAACGAACGATAAAGGAAACCAATAAGAAGACAATAATTTAATAAAGTGAGTAACTTCACTGAGTAATTCTCCTTGCAATTATATTTTGCTTGATAGCTCATATTATAGTTTTGAGAAAAACTATTGTTGAGCTTTTTTAGCTAGTCCCACTTTGGAGATGGTTAAATGCTCAGTTGACATTCGAAAGGTTGTTTTTACCGATCGCAGAACATGCGGGTGGTTTAAACCAAAATTATTATTCATTTTATAAAAGACGTTGGGATGTAGTGAGGTTGGTGTTTCACTTCACTTTTCTCATCATATGTGCCTCGTATTTGTTTTAATCTATTTATCAGTTTTGATATCCATTTTGCAACTATTTTAACGTTAGTTAGAGTTTTTCAAGATGAAATGTTCACTGTGGTTGGTTTTATGCTTTTTGATTATTATTTTTTTTTTATTGTAGAGAGAGGATGTTTATTTACTTTAAAACAAAAAAAAAGAAGATAATTCAGTGATTTGGAATGAATATGGTTAATTGTTATTCTATTTTTAAATTTACTCATCTCTCAATTTCATTTTTTTATTAATACTTCTATAATCTTTATATAAATCATTGGGAATATCATCAGCGGGGATAGTGCTATTAAATGCCTTCAGTATAAACCAATGTAAGCATTAAGAGTCAATGGAATACGAAGCCATATCCGATTTTTTGTGAAAAATGGAGAATAAATAAAAATTTGATATGTGATCGAGACATAGAGCCTCATACAACAAGTAAAATTTTGAACTGATTCGAAAACAATTTTCATGTCAAATGAAACAACTTCTCATTCCTGTCTCTCAGTACAAAGTTGTCAAAGTTCTAATGAACCTCAAAATAGTCGACACAATGAAAATCAATTCGGTCATTCTGACTAATTCATGTAAATTAATTTTTTTACTCTGTACGTACAATGAATTTGTAGTTGTATTTAATTTTTAAAAAATATGTTGCAAACAATATAATATAAAAACAAATATTAATATAAAAATAAACAAAAACGCCCGCCGTCAATGTGCAAATTCTATAATAGGCCAAGAATTTGCAAGACCAAACTTTATCTGTCCAATACATTTGTACGAGTCTTCACACTAATTTACAGCCTTTTTAAAATGTAGTTCCTGGCCTATAAAAATTGTTTATTAAAGTAAGAAGAATTCATATAATTTTGTTATTATGATATTCACAAAGGAGAAGCATCTAAAATTTTAAAAGATTTCATATTAATATTCTATTAAAAGAAAACCTATTTCAAAATTAACGAGATGTTCTCTACGGCTTTGAATAGAGAAATCATGTTTCTTTTGAACAATGTGGAAAATTTTGGCATTTGACAGTTGTAGCGTGAACTATCCCTGTGCTGAAGGTAAGCCTGCATATTTAGCACGAGACGACTAAAACAATGTTAGTAAAGGAAAGGGTTTTACCTGAAGATCCGATTGATTGGGTTGCGCCAGATCGCAGGCCGACAACCACGGGTTGACACGTGCCAATGCACCTGTGCCACCGTCGAAATCCTCGTCGTCGTCGTAATCAATCTTGCCCAATTTGACGTTGTCAAAATAATTATGCTCGATATTACTCTGGATAATATTGTTGTAATTATTCGAGTTGTAGTAGAAATTGGGAAAGGTGACTTGATGTTTGCCGCTGCTGCCGCTGTCGTCGTATTGTTGCTGTTGTTGTTGGTGTTTTTGACTGGTGCTGCTGCCACGCCGAGCCCCCGAAATAAACGCAAGCGCCATCACGACCAGCCCGGGTCCTGGCCGCATATTGACCTCGGGTTCGGCGGCGCTAGCATGGTGCAGGCCCGCTTGAGACGCGCTTGCGACTCCGATAGGTTTGAGGATATGATGGGCTCATGGCCCCATCATCACCTTATTTCTATAATTTTCTCGTTCACTGCATCAAAGTTTAATTCGTGTTTGTTTCTTGGCCACCGGTAAGTGTGCCGTCGATTGCTCGTCCGTCGCACTCGATTATTTTTTTTTTCCGCGATCACCCAGCAAATTTCGCTCACTTTCCCATTTTCGCTGATTTCCCCTTTCTTCTCATTCACTGCGATTGGCGGAGTGGGGCCTATTTTCTTTTAAGCACGTACGTTCGGTACGTTCCCGTTATGTTGCACAAAACGGTAAATTTGTCGCGTACTGTGCGCTACTCCGGCGGAACGAAAATCCATCCGCTTACATAAATCACGCACGACGTTCACGTGTATGACACAAGGGACCACTGCTAATTACCATTGTTACATCCAACTAAAAAAAGGGAATTTTCTCCTATAATCCGTGCGGCCATTTTGAACGCACACACATTAATTGGAACAACAACAACTCGCATGTATAAAAAGTCCTTAATAAATATGTAACGAACACACGAAAATGCTCATATATATTTTTATATATGTATATAACCGAAACGGAGGTGCCAGCCAGCGCAGGGAAGTGCTAAGCGGAGGCGAAACACAAAGGGACTCCGGTGGTGAAAAGCACTGAAGGACGAAGACGAAACGAAGAAATTATTCTACGCGGTGTCAGAGACGGTCCGAATGTGGGCTACTCTCGTTCGATCCTCGACGGCAGGTTTTGCTGGGCACTATCTGGCCGAAGGATCCACAAGTTCCATCCCAGAAAATTTGGGCAAAATTCAGGCGCCCCCGAACATTCCAGCGGATGTCCTTCGAATTTGTTGAGTCTTTTAACTGTTATATGCGGGCTTCCACGCACAAAGCCACCTCGCAGCGCCGTTGTTTTCAAACTCATTAATTTCTTATTTTTTCCTTTTTGATAAAAAGAATATCACCTCATATTACCTCATTCAAACCCTCCGCACACTGGGCGATGCGTGGAGTAACACGAAACAGAACTGTTATACACATCAACTGGTATACATAGGAAAAGAAAAAAAACTTGGAAGAAAGAGTCCTATGCGGGCGAACAGAGCCTTGAGTTATCCGAAACGGGAGAAATTGTCTGAGTGTGCAGCCGCCGTACTGCTGCCATCCTCACCAGCCCTCGTAAGCCAACCGTATAACAGTTTGCGACTTTTGCAACAAATTTGCAAATTTTACTTAAAAAATCGTATTTATTCACTTAAGTTAGCAGCATTAATCCGTTCCAAGGCCTTGGTGCCAGCATCCAGCGGTTCGGTACCGAACTGCAGCGGAGTGGGGAGATCTGGGACGGTTTTAGTTGCACACGACGTTACACTCCGCGGCGTTTAGCGCACTCAGAGTCCACTTAATGTCCTTGCAGGGAACTTTAAGCAGCCAACGAGCAGATCGCGATTTCCATCTCGAGCTCGACCTCTCCGCTACTCCCCCACGGGCTAGGTGAGCTGCAAGGAGTAGGGCCACCGAAGAAGCTACTGTTACACGTCCAGGTGAGGAGGACTTCAGTGAAAAAATCTCGCGCACGAGACAGTGGACCTGCGATCTCCTGGCTTCGGTCGGCGAAAACTTAAATCAATTTCGAGAAACTCCACAAAAATGAATGGTTCCTTGTATTTCTAGTTTAATTAAAAAACGGGCAACGTTTGCGCGATTGCAGGATGCACGGTATACCCTGCTTCTAATCTGCTGGCCCCAAATGGCACTGAATTTGACTAGATGGCGCTACGCTGGGGTTGGAGCTTTTTTCGATGATTATTCGGCCTCTTCTTCTGCACTTTTCCTCGCACCGCTTTTTTTTAACATTTTCCTTTTGTCACAAAGTGCACGGGAAAGAGTCGACACGTCCTCCGGCAATCATAATTCTTCGGTCGTGTCCCTCGCCGTGCGCACGCAAACCAATCGATATCTGGGGCGCATGCCCACTGCCCCCAAAAACACTCCACGGCCCAGAAGTCTTGCCGAAGAATCAACGAAACACAGAAAGGGCCTCTGCACGGCGAAGGGCTTGAGCCCCAAGTTTCGTGAAGAAGTTCCTTTAAGGTTACCACCAGCTGCGGCAGAGTCGCGTCGCGGCCGTTCTCGGAACCCCAGGTGGAGGTTACGAAGGCACACAGCCGTTTTGTGAATGAACCCTTCTTGCAGGACAACGGGAGCGAGAGGGCTACTTGGGGCTAGAATGGGATCAGCAGCTGAACGGCTTGACGAAGAAAGTTCCATGGTTCCATAGAACTCCCGATTCGGAGCATGGACATAGACTTAGACTAAGCTTTAATCGATGTGTTCCAGTTTTTGCTTTCTTCAGCTAAAGTGTTGGGTGGTCTGGCCGTCCTCTACGCATGCCAGCCACCCGCACACCCTATGCCCGAGTGCATGGAGAGGCGAGCTTTTACGAAACCATTCCTAGGAAATCATATGATTCCAGCATGTCCGCATTCCTGTGGATCCCCAGTGTGGAGTGTCTACCATCTTCGTCCTGCCAGGCGGGCATTAATGGGATCCATGCCTATGCCGCCCTCTGTTCAGTCGCCACACCAGGAGTTGCCAGAACACATAAAATATACTGGGAAATTTCCAATATTTCGAACTCCAGCAATTTAAGGGGATTTTGAAAACCGCTAATTTCAAAATTGGAAATATTTTTCTTTCTTAACAAAAATCCAACCACCTTCCAAAGGTTACTTGCAATTGAGGATACGGCGCTTTCAAAATAAAACCTTTTCTGCCAATAGCGGTTTTTATAAACGAGCATTTCCATAAAACGAACTATGTTTCACTATAGAGAATTTTACTCTCTATATGACGAACTTTTACAAAATTATTATTAATTTTGGTTGTCCTTGGTCTAAGTAATTCCGCAGACTTAGTATTTTTCTTAGTCAGATCCACCCCGGAAATGTCACTGTGTGAATTATGTGTCAAAAAAATTTTCAAATTTAAACAAGATTGTTCCAATTCGGTCTTATTAATCGGTCGCTTTAAATCATTCAAGAAACACAAAGTCGCACTAAAAATCGATATTTGCTGGAAAAGTATTTCAAGCGAAATTACAAGTACATATATCGATCAAACGATAGAATATGGTGGTCGGAACATTTTGTTCTAGGTCTATTAAAGTTTCATCTCGTCGAGCTGAGCATTTTTGGTATCAATCATTTTTCGCTTCAATTTACATACAATAATTTCTGAGCAAAAATATATACATAGGCCCAAAACGAACCCGTAACACGTCCGGAATTTAAGAAGCGCCCGATATACGCTCGAATCGGCCCGTAGCATTTTTGAAGGGAAATAAGATAATAGGAACGCTTGCAACTCGCCCTGAATAATCTGTTTAAAATAAAATTAAAAATTTCAAGTTCGGTTATTATCAAAGCAATATTTGTTTATTATAATTCATGTAGGTACGGTACAATTCATAAGATGTTTCATCTTATTTAAAATTATGTTCGAATTGAGGACATGGGAAAAATAAACTAAGTTAGGCTAATCTAACTAATGAAGGATATAAACAAAAAACAAATTAAGCTTAAAAAAAATTATTGTTGATGATTTCTGCCTGTTGATTTTTTAATTTTCTTTTTATAGAATAAATACGATCTCTTGATGTTAAACGATTTAAATATATGTATGATCTTGAAAACAATAATTTATCTTCTATTACTTCTTTTCAAACTAAATAAAAAATGTGTTTTACTACTAAAGGAAAATCTTCTTTTTAAGAATAATATTTTGTTTTCATTATCAATGTTTGCTTATAAAATTTGTGGAAATAATATTTTTAATTTATTTGTGAAGTGAGACAGTGTGGTTATACTTTAAACACATCAGCCAAAGGCAAATGAAATCTGCAAAATGAAAATTGCTGCACGTATCTACTTGACAAGATAAGTAGGTAAGTAACTAAATATCAAGCAAATAGATCATTAATCGTACGTGACAGTTTTTCTTATATTTGAAGTAAAATTATTGTCAGCTCGAATAAAACTCGCCGGACCATTTAAAAATGTCATCATCGTTTGTCAAATAATAAATGTCAGTTAAATAATCATTTTGTATTTCTTTTAGAACTAAAGTCGTTTACTTCTCCAAGGCCTAGTAGGTACTACTGAATCATGATGTCCCGAAACAGTAAATAAGGAAAGGAAAATTAAGTCAATTACCGCGAAGAGCACGTATAGTCACTTGTTATTTAACATGATTTTTTAACTAAAATCCAGATACTTATACCATAAACATCAATAGTCACGGTACCAAAGATGTTCAGTATCCCATTTCATCAATAAAATAGATATGCATTTTAGAAATAAATCAATTTTTTAATAATACATACCAAAAAGAAGACGTTTTTTTTTCTTAGACTTGCTATGGTCTGGCTGCCGTGCATCTAATATTTAGTATTAATTACGTGTAGTAGTCGATAAGTCTGCTAAATATTATTTAATTTGATTCATTTCAGTTTTTAAAATTTTTTAAAATCTTTTAAGCCAATCTAAAAATCAATTCTTTCATGTTTTAACTCTTAAATATTTTTAGAAAAACGTTAACACCGCCTAGAATGAATGAAATCTATAAAATGACCTGGCAATTTTTGTTTTGCATTTTAAGGAATGCAACATGAAACTTGTTAAAATTTATGCTATGTTAAATTCGGGAAATTACCATTGTTCAACATATTTTTAATGCATACCCATTTGATTATACTCTTTCAACGACATTTAGACAATTTTAATCATATATAACTTTACATTTAAAAATTGTTTTTTTAAATTTAAAACATAACGTATTCAATTGAAAATGCAATTTAATCAAACGTCTGTCCGTCTGTCAGAAGTTTCTAACTTCTAAACGAAATGAGATATCGACTGACTTGAAATTCCCACCTAATATGTACATATATGTAAATATATAAATTCTATAAAACGAAAATAGTATGAGTATTTAACCCTAATTCGACCAGACACATTCTCTTAATCAACTTTCGATATCAGTGAAATTAATCGATCTAGAGCTTTAATATTTTTTGTATTTCTCAACTGCATGGAAAGCTAAAAGTTGGCATGAAAACTAATTTATATTTACATTTATTTATTATTATAATTTTTTTTTTTTAATTATTGTTACAAACCATACAACGTGTGTCTGTGGGACACATACGTAGTTAAGATAATTTCTAATCAAGATTAAAACTTCTTACTATATACATATACCTTTTAAGGTTTTCCATAGTATGAAACCCTTAGCACTCGAGTCCGACTGGCACTTCATCAGTTTTTTACATACAAGTGAAGCAGCTTTGAAAACTGGTGTGCGTAACTTCGGTTTAGACATAATTTAGTCTATATGTTTGAAACGATTGGTTCTACGAAAAAATATCTAAAAGCCCTTTTTTTATCAAGAATTTTATAAGCAACAATGTGTGATGTGGGATATGTTTAGGATACCAATGTGTCTGCTTTATTTTCCAGCTTTGACGGTATGATCATGTGTCAGCATATCATACTACTCTTCTAGGTTTATCGATCGACTCATATTTAATCTGACGTTAGGCACGTTAGGCACAAACTCATTTATAAAAGTAGCTCACAATATTTGCACGATGATTTAAAATTCCTTGAGCCTAACAAGCATTTAAATCTGCTTGTTTCCAAACGTCTCCACGCTGTATTTGAGTGCTCTTACCTCGTACAGCTTGTCCGGTTGTGGAACAGTCTTCCGGTGACCTTGTAGCGCACAGGTTCTTTAAGGCGATTCAGCAAGGTGTTCAAAACTCTTTTGGCCTCAATTTCCTAAGCCTTTAGTGTGTTTCTTTTTGTGAACGTAACGTCTAGGGGTCTTCCTCCCTCCTAGTCCTCTCACTTTCTTATTTTCGTCTTCTTTTTCCTTCTTTCTTTCTTTTTCGTTCTCTTGGCTCTTTTCTTTTCCTCTTTTTCATTACTTTGCTTTATATTTTGTTAATTTTCTCTTATCTCTTATCTTTTCCTTTTTAATAGTGTATTCATTTTTATTTGTGTTTTGTTTTTTAGTTTTCATTTCCTATTTTAAAAACTAAATAAATTTAAATTTTTTCTTTGTTATTATATATAATACTATAGTTTTATAGTCTTATATATGAGGCTATCAGCACAGAAGTGGTGTAACCCACAATTTATGCAATTCAAAAACAATTTAACCAGATTTTAATTCCTCATTATCTCCTAAGAAGTAGTCTGGGGTTACACCACTTCTGCGCTGATAGCCTCATATTGTCTTGACCCTTCTCACCTAGTTTTTAAGTATCACAAAAAATTGTTTATCTTAGATATATTATAATACATTACCAAAATAAATGATTTGAATTTGAAGTTAAAAAAATAAAGGTCGCCACAAAAATCCAGCTTGGTCGGAAGTCAAACTTTAATAATAGTCTAATAATTTTTTCCCGCCCCTGGAGATTTCCAAAGCGACTTATGTGGAGCTTTTAAGTTTATGGACACAAAACTGAAGACATGAACCCGCTGGACCCAAACTTTCCCATAATTTCAGAGCTCCAGAGAAGGAAGTAAGGTGAGCATAGAGTGGCTTTCGTAACGCTTTTTAATATTCGTAGCTCTGAGCGATAAAGTAAATGTTTACCGTCGTCAATATGCATAAATTATATTGCCTCCAAAAATATGATAATCATCTCCTCCCGATAAGCGAAGCAGGCAGAAATCAATAATTTCGCGCGAAACCGGTGAAAGTGAGTCTTGGTCCGAGAGTTGGGGACGGACATCGAAGATTGAATTAATTTTTTTCACTGCCACTTAGTAGTTCATCTTTATATCAATTTGCATACGCGTACAATTCCCTTTCGGTTTCACTGGTTCGACTGTTTACCTAGTCCCAGTGGAGCAACATTTATCGTCGTGGTGGGCCAAGTAGAGCGACAATATTTTCAATTTCATTGCTGAGCGCCCCCGGAGTGAGCCGCGGATTGAAATAGCTGCTTTGATCCACGGTACCTGCATCGTCAGGTAAGAAGATTTTCTCCCAAAAATTTCGGTATTCGCGAGGAATTTTAATGTACATATTTACTACGCCCTGGGAAATGGTCGAAGAGATTCGTCGCGGCGGTTACGCGCGAAAAATGCACATGGCACGTACACTGCACCGGTCGGCGCGACGCATTCAAGCTGCAGTTTGGGCCGGGGGAACTTTTTGTCCGTTTTCCTCCGCATCCCAGAATAAGATGAAGAAAAGTGGACAGGCCAAGACTGCGCCTTCTTAGCGCACGTCGCATTGCACCGCCTGCGAAGTGATCGTGCCCACGTACGCGGCACTCGGATTATCGTGCCTGTGCCTGCCGTGTGGCCGCTGCAGCGCGGTCCGTTGTCGATCGCCGCCGCCGCCGCCCGCTTCGGTCGTCGACGTTTTTCGCTTCATTCATTTTCTGAGCGGCGTGTCGAGCAGTTCGGCGGGAAGTCACCTCAACGTCTTAAAAAGACGACCAATTCCATTCTTTTCGTGCATCTCGCGATTTTTCTTATCACAAGACAAAGACATCCGAGGCGGTGGTGTGGCCAGCAAACACCGCGACTATAGTGCAGAAAATTGCTCTTGTTCCATATCGCGTAAGTTTGGCTTGCTCTTCTTGTTTCTGTTGCCTTGTTCTTGTTTTCTTGTTTCTGTTTTTGTTTTTTTTTTAATTTGTTTTTGCTGATTTCAAAATTTGCCGCGTTAATCCGCTCTCGCGGCACAGAAAACAAATCAGCGCGAGTGTTGTCTTCGCCGCCGATCGATCCGAACGACGAATCGAAGCGTCTAATTTTTGCGCAATGACCAGTTAATGTGCGTGCGTTTGTTGCTCCAAATTTTACCCTCCGAGTCTGCGGAGAATCAAATGCAACCGGTGTGAGACAGTGTGCAGTGGTGGCGTGTACGCTTTCGTGCATCCGATTAATTAAAATAAAATTTCGCGATTTATTTTTTTTCGAAAATTGGTACACCCAACGATTTGACTAAATTCACGAGAGGAACTGAGCCAATTAATAACTTTGGTTAGTTCGTTGGACCGTGCATGAGTAAGTTCTATACAATTTCCCAGAAATTCGTCCCCAATAGTTTTGAATCACCGTCGACGTCAACTTTCATTGAATTATTACTTTGCCCGGTGCCCCATTTTCATTCGAGCACTTTGGCAAATTTTAAAATGTTGTTGTAGTGGACTCTGAGGTAGGATGCATTTTTCGGATGCTTGTTCAAATGCATCTCTATGTGGAGGAGACCACTGCGATAGCGCAAGATATTTATGTTTTCAGCCCAAGGCTAGTTGTCATACTTGCATATTATTTTAGTAAATTGTAGTATACTTTGGCACATATGCACCTCAGATGTGAAACAAATTTATCGAATTTTTGGCGGTATATCTGCCATCATACATTACATATGTACAATCCAGGATATGTTTGAACTCAAAAATAATAAATTGTATAATTTGTTTGCATCGTGTTGTGCTAAGTCAGGTGGTATTATTTTATTAAGCAATTTTACAAAAATCTCTTGAAACCAGAGTGCAGTTCGGTGTCGGACAAAAACAAAGTATCGAGTGCTGTTTCCGCATAAATTCAAACGACAATCGATAACTTTTATGCTGACTTGCATGAAGAACGTACATAATACATAACAGTCCTTCATTAATTTTAGTTGCATTTGGCATATTTTTGATCATATTTCATAATTCTTGAAAATAACTTCATGTACCTATAGTTTTTCATAAAATAACGAATTATTAGGTATCAAGAACTCATCATTAGAACTCCAGTTTCAAAAATCATATTAAGATAAAATTATGTCTTTAGATCTAACAAACTGATGTGGATAATGAGTTCGAAATTCGCCAGCCTAAGCCCTTTTTTGGACCTAGAAATTTTGGGTTCATGTAATCATTTAAAATGACTATACCATAAAACATCAGTCTTCTGATTAGATTTTATAAAATAAGTAGTCTCTTCAATATCAAAAAATTGGAGACAACTTTAACAAATAATAATAACTTACACATTTTAAAAACATTGCTTTTTATTTGCTGTTGTACCTACCTTAAAATTTTTTTTAAGATTTAGTCATTCTTTATTTGTATATTAATGAAAGTTTCAAATATGTTTAGCGCATATTTTCGATTCGCAAACATATTTTTTGCATTTATTCAACTGACGACTACTGCTTTAAATTGTGAAAACTCTTTAAATGATAAGCTTTTGTTGACATCACCACAATATTCCCCAAAGATAACTTTAGCACACTTTTTATGGCATAAAGAACGTTTTCAAATTGCAAGCCAACATGAGAAATTTTTATTGAAAAAATTATCGCACAGCTGCTTAAATATTTCGCCCCAAGTTACGTATGTACTGTTATCAGAAGATAAAGCGAATTGTTTTGCAAATTTTAACTTGATGTGTGGGTGTAGAAATGTAAATTTTTTTCAAAGAAAACAAGAAGATTTACGATTTCTCAGAGGACTCTTAAAAACAATTTTAAATTCTTTTCTCTTCAAACAGAAAATTATGCTCTTAGGTGTTTTGGCATTAATACGAGTTGCAAGTTTCCACCTGCTTGCATACCACAGTACCTACACAGAATTGTCGATATGTTTATTTAATTTTATATGCAAGCGATGTTTTCTGTATGCAAATTGAAATAACAATTTGCGACTGACTGTAATTTCAGGCGTATAAAAAGACACGAGTCCAAAAAAAAATCTGATATATGAATATTATGTGTTCAATTAATTTCCGTATCAATGGTACTTTTAAACAGATTTTTTGGTTGCTTCTGCATTGAAAAAATTGATAAAAAATGCCTTCGCTGGAATATATAGGCTATTTTAGTAAGATTTTGTTTGGCAACTTTCATAAATTTTTATAATCTTGGTATAAGTAATTGTTAGTATAAAATATGTGTATTCAATACATAATATGCAAAATATAAATAAATAAATAAATAATGAAGCACTGAATTGACCTAAGTTAAATACTTTCTATTAGCGCAGCTAATTCGGCATGAGGCTTCGAAGTTTTGGTAGGTAGTGATTTTTATAGGAATTTAGTGGGTCTTGAATATATAAATCAAAAGAAAAACTTGAACTAATAAAATTAATTAACAAAATGTATTTCTGCGAAGAATAAAACTTATTTCTCGATGTGTCACGGTGCACATTGCGTCCACAAAGGGGTGCATTTTGGAATTTTCGTGCCTGATTAGGGCTCGTATGTGCCAGCAAAAGGGCGTATTTTTCACTTTTGGTATCTGCTTTGGGAATTTTCGTGTCTAGCGCGGGCGTATTTGTTCGATATATGGGATAGGTTTGGGTGCGTTTATGCCTCCAAGTCTCTGCCTTATTTGAGCGCATACAGTGGTGGCCAACTAAATAAGACACCCTTGTGAATCTCTTTAATTTTTGTTCTAAAAGTTTTGTAACCCACTGTATTGACTGCTTCGTGCTATTTTTATTTTCTGTTGTTTCCTAGAATTAAAATCATGTACCGCTAGGTTTCCTTTACAGCGAGTAAATCTTTTAGGAAGCGACATTTGATTCAGTGACCTTATTATCTTTGGTCATATAAATAAGACAGGTGGTGTTATTTTGTAGAAATTGCTAAATTTGTTCCAGTAAGTTTGTAAATAAAAGTTATTTGTTATGTTGAATTAAATATTAACAGCTTCTGTAGATTAAAATGGGGCGTAAAAAGGATTGCACTCCCGAGCAGCGGATGTTACTTTGAAAATTGAAAAAATCCGGATCATCAATTTCACACATCGCTAGATTAATCGGATGCTCTAGATGTATGGTACAAAATGCTCTTTTAAGTGTGTAGAAAGCTTGGGTACAACAAAAAATCCAGTTCGAAGGAGAAGAGCCCGGAAAACAAGGGCAGCTCAAGATAGGATTATTCATCGATGCTACAAACAAGATCCTTTTTTAACATCCACGCAAATACAAAAGCGTATGGAGGAGGAATACAGTTGTAAAGTGTCGGCAAGAACTGTGAGACGTCAGTTGAATAAGATTGGCGTCAGAGGATGCATTTCACAGAAGAAGCCACTTATTTCTACACGAAACAAAAAGAAAAAACTTACTTTCGCCAAAGAGCACAAAGAAAAACCCATGTCTTTCTGGAAAAACATTCTTTGGAGCGACGAATGTAAGTTCAATAGGTTTGGATCAGACGCCAAATGTTATGTAAGGAGGCTCATAAACCAAACTTTCCATCCTAGATACACTCTAAAGACGGTTAAGGATGGTAGGGGCAACATAATGGCTTGGACTGTAATGTCTTGGTATGGGGTTGGCCCAATAGTAAAAATTGATCAGCGTATGGATCAACATATCTACAAAGATATTTTGCAGCGCCATATGGAACCATAGGCTGATGAATTTTTGCCATTGAAATGAACTTTCATGCATGACAATGATCCCAAGCATACTTCACTTCTAGTGAAGCGTTGGCTTGCGGGTCAAAAAATAAGTGTTTTGGATTGGCCTGACCAAAGCCCTGATCTAAACCCAATTGAGCACCTGTGGAACGATGTGAAACATAAAATAAAAAGCTGTACACCAAAAAATTCTAAAAAATAATGGAATGTAATCCAAGAGGCATGGTACTCTATACCTTCGCAACGTTGTCGCGATCTTGTTGACAGTATGCCTGCACATGTAGTGCTGTTCTGCAAAGCAACGATTTCCCGACCAAGTATTAGTTGTAAGCTATTAGTATTCTATTATTAAAAAGAGTATAATTTTGTTAATTAAAATTTAAAAGAAAAATAAATTAAACTGTCTTATTTATATGACCAAAGGTAATGAGATCATTGAAGCAAATCTTTCTTTTTAAAAGATTTACTCGCTGTAAAGGAAACCTAACGGTACATGATTTTAATTCTAGGAAACAACAGAAAATAAAAATAGCACGAAGCAGTCAATACAGTGGGTAACAAAACTTTTAGAACAAAAATTAAAGAGATTCACTAGGGTGTCTTATTTAGTTGGCCACCACTGTATGTGGCAAGGAAAAATTTTTACTCCGGAATATATTCCCTCACAAATCACAATAAACTAGGACAGTGTAAATTTATACCATCAGAAAAATTTCCATGTCTCTTATCATCCTCAATGACTCATTAATGTTCTAGCAAATATTCCTCATGGCTGCTTTAACGATAAGATCGCTTTCTACCTTTTGCATAACCTTGGCTAAGTAATTACCTCTACTACTTTTGTTGGCAACCAGACGATGGGCGCCTCAAATAGCGATAAGCTTCGAGCTTAATGATAGAGTTATTTGAAAGGGTGCAACTCGCCCTAAATTAAAAGCAATTTAAAAGGCGACGTTAAGACAAAATTGACGCTTAAATGCATGATTGAGTTTTTGTTTATTTTCTAAAAAAAAAGCAAGTTTGGCTTTTTCTTATGTATTGTACATTCACAAAACATTTAGAAACTGCATTAAACTAATAAATAACTTAAATTCAAGATCGATTTAAAAATTTTATTATTGTATATTAAATTTATTAATTCAATTTTGTTATGGAAAAGTGGAGGTAAACACACAAATGTTTTTTTATTTTTATCTGGGTATGTTGGTATCAATATGTTTAGGTTAAATGCATGTTATTTCAAATTGATGTGAAAGATGATAATTTTACAATGTTTTAGAGCCTGTTTAGAGCTCTACTAGCCATATCTGGGAATATAAAGGTACCACTTGTCTCTTATTTTTTGAAATCAATATTAGGCTAGATTCTACTATACCCAAGTTTCTTACGTACTGTAAGAAAACAACCAGCAATATTTGAATATTAGGTCAACATATGGATTGAATATGTTTATTTCAGATAATAAATTTTATATGCTATGTGCAGAAACTTTCTATATAAATTTTAAAAGTCTACATACATATATTTTCGTGATTTTCTGAGTTTTCAATTCCATAAAACAAAATATCCGAACATCATAAAATATAGATGCCATTAAAATGAAAGCGATCTTTATGACATTTCACTAGACTTTGACAAAGTACTAAAGCCAATTTTAGTGTTCCGCGCCAAAATTGGAAGAAAAAAAAAGCGGAAGACAATAAATAACTTTAGTGTCCGCCTATCTGTCTAACACAACCGATTTTCTCCAAAATTATTAAATTAACTAATGTTGGCATTTGACAGAAACACAGAAATTGGTGTTGAAAATAAAATTGAGTTTGGGAATCAAATCAAGCAATTGCACTTAACAGCTGGCCGCTTTTAAATATTCAAAATACTTTTTAAAAAAATAATGGTTTTTAATTAAACAAAATGGTACCCAACATATGTTAATTTAGGGAAGAGAGTTATTCGTTTATGAGTTGGCGCACAAACAGGTGTTATAGAGGCATTTTAAAAGAAAGAAGAATATCTTCATTGATCCTCCTAAGTTGACAAATATCGTGATCATCATTCTCATCATTAAATTAATAATAAATTGTGATAAACGAAATCTAATGGCGATGTTTCTTATTTTTTTAGTTCTATGTAAACAAAAGTATGAAAGCTACCATACTAATAAACAATTATATGTATATAAGATCTTCAAGCCTACGCTTTTTAAAATAATCTTAAATAGCTTCCTCAGGATACAGTGCAAAGGCCTCGTATTTTTCATGTTCTCATAAATCCGAAATTAAAATTTGACCGTTTGTCGACTACCATTTTCTATAAATTCGACTACAGTTGAACATAAATCAGAAAAATTTGAAAACTTTAGGAAACGACATTTGTGTGTATGCGGTTTCTTCTGGTAAATGCTGGTTGAGTTGAGTGAGACATGCAGCATTTAAATAAAACTCCCGAGTGATCTCTTGGGAACGCGCAAGAATACTTCCTTTGCGTCCAAATTGAGTGCGTGGGTATGCAGAGATTTTGTAAATCAAGTGCGCCCACTTGGCTTATTTTTGCCTCCCTAAAATACATCGAGTCATAAACTTTCGGTGCGGTTCATTAACACCACCAGGAGGAGATAATTTCGAAAAAAAAAAATAAAAAAAGTAAATAAATTTCCTTTTTGTTGTCTGTACACGAACGAAAGAAGCAGAAAAGATCTTTTCAACACGACACGCACCCCTCGCAATCGGCTCATTCTGAACTCGCCGGTGCGCCGCCGATGGGGCAAAAATTAAGTGAGAAAAAGCAAAAATTAATCGCCGTCACAGGGACACACGAGATGCGGGCAAAATACGCTTATACGAGCGAATCCGGTGCTCTGCGGCAGCGATTAACTTTTGATTCACATTTCTCGGCTTCGTCTTAGACATGACGTCACACCGTCGACCTGATCAAGTTTCCCTCGAAATTTGTTGTTCTTCGCCGCGCTTATCTGCCGCGATCAGCACCCAGTCATGCGCGCGCACCTTACTTGTTCTCCGCCGCGCGACGCGACGATCACCGAACTCAAAGATACTTGGCGAAGTTCGCGCACCAGACGTGTGCATATTCGCTGCCTTTGGCTGTTAGCTTTAATTTTAGGGTGGCGAGTTCGGCTAAAAATAGGCGATATATTTTGGCAAATATTTTCTTATATTTTCCAAAGTTCGGGGCGAATTCTTTGGGAGTTTTTCTAAAATATCTGCAAGGCTTTCGTGGTTTCCCGCCGGCAATTTGGGACGTCCTAAAATCGTGCATCTTAAGACGCAACAGTCAATTGTATCGAAAAAGTTCGTTTTCGCTAATCTGCAGCTAATCCCCGCGGCTGTGCGATCTGAATCCGACTAGTGGAAATTGAATTCACCTAGAAAACATCTAAAAAATCCGCGACTCTGTGTGTGCTTTCCGCGAGGCGGCTGGGCCGTGCAAGTGTTGGTGCACTTTGAAATTTTTGGCTTTTTCAATTTTCCTCGTTTTAATTTATTTTAAATTTTCGTTAGTGTTGTGGTCGGCGGATTGCTTCATCGGAGCTGTCCGGGGGACGGTGTGTTGTGCCGTGTCTCTGTGTGTCACTGTACGAAAATTTCGAATTTTCACGACGATTTTTTGGTTCTTTAGTTGAGAGAAAATCGTCGCTTAGTTAACGTGACCGTGCCGCCGAAGAAAACGAAAATATTAAGCCAAGACAGCCAGCAACCAGCTCGTGTGTCCTTTACGAATAAGCCTCGATAGTTGAGTGTGAATCAAAGTTAATTCATAAATAATAACTAATCGAAAATATTTTACGATTCGAACCGCCTATCCACCGTTGAGTGAGGTGAAGTGACGTACCTTCGTCGTTTACCTGCAGAAAATTTTCTCCTTTTGATCGTCTCGAAACTTTTCTTTTCCTTTGGATAACTCATTTCAAGGTGAGTCTATTTTTAGAAATTGCGGGCGACGAGGTATAAAATATGCAAAGGGCGAAAGATAAGTGCGTTCCCTGCTTTCGATCGTTTTTTTTCCAGAAGTGCTCGCAAGGTATTCGCGGTATTTCGATGAAAAACCAAAAAATTTAACTCATCCAAGGAGTGGCTAGCGACACTGCCTCCGCGGGCCTCTGAATTTTGCCAGTTTGTGTCTTGGTCGATCTATTTTCAGATTAGAAGAGTTTTGTGATGTAATTGGAAAGAAATGAGATATTTGGGTGGATTATTTTCGTGGATTGCTCAACACAGGGGAGCGCTCCTCGCGAATGTATTGCCCCATCTCTTCTTCCTTTTCTGTGACGTCCGGAAAAGCTCTGCTCGTTCGACGTCACAACGGTGACATCATGTCACATGAAGGGAAAGAAGTACTCAAGCCGGCAGACATGCCGAAGACAGTTTCCATTAGAGTGATGCTGAAAGGCGTAAGCGTGGCGTATGGCTATTTGCGCGAATAAATCTATTTTCGCGACTGTATGTCAACGTTTTTGGCACCCTCGAAATGAGTTTTATGAGACAATTCGCTTCGGTAGCTAGGTGCTAGCATACCATGGAATATGGCGCGATATTTCTTATTGGCGCCTTTTCGATTGCACTTATAATAAAATTTTAAGATGCCAAGTTTCTTGCTATTTTCTTCATTTATTATTTTATTTTTCAGCAGGAAATATCAAACTTAAAGCGGAAGTTGTTTGAAATGTTTGCGACATTCCAAATCTAAATGTGTCAACTGATTGATGAAAACATTATTGGAATGTAGGTAGACTGTTTTAAACAGTTGCTGCTAATGTTGTTTATGCAATTGGTACTTCCTCTTTAATACTGGTATCCTGTTTTATTAAATTTTTTCACCTCAATATGGGATTCATTTATTAAATAATAAAACTGTGCTCATCAAAGTTGTCTCACACAAACTTGATACGTCGGCGATATTTATTTATATGTGGAAATCACTCGAAAAAAAAAAGACTTTTAACAGAGGTAGTATTCGAACCTGCAACCTTCAGCTTTTCGAGCAATTCTAACTTTTAATGAGAAGTACGAGCGATTGATTCCACATGTCAATTTACTTTTTTTAAAACAAGCTTTTTATTCAAATGTATTAAAACGAACAAAATTACACAATTAATCATCAAAAAATTTATCGAGGTGATTCAAACGATCCCAACCGCGGTAGGTTTATCGTCGACTCTTAAGAATTTTCTATGATCACTTTCCGGTTCCATCATCACACCAGTTGAATGGTACCAAAATATAATATTATCATCAGACCTAAACGTGTATGCAAAATTTCAGCCTATCTCCTTAATGGAAACAACCTTTCAAAATTTACTTGTAAGAATTGAACTACATACATAAACATCTGAACTTAAAAAATAAATGATAGTAATATTAAAAAAATATGTAGTAGTCTCTAATCTCTCCCATTGATCACAATTTGTATTGGTATTGTAATCGTTATGTTCGATACAATTTAGGCCCTACAGTTGACAAAACAATAAATACTTATTTATAACAAATTTTTAGACCGTTTTTCTATTGACCAAATCTAAGTTTCTGAAATGCGATGCCTCATCTATTTCAAAAGTGAAACAATATTTGATTATAGAGTAAAACCTACATAGTCAATTCCACCTTTTACTGATTTCATGGGATCGGAAGAGTATCAAAATGCCAGAGTTAAAAAATATTTTATTACTGATATCCAAATATGCATACTTAAAAAATTTTGGTTTCGAAGAAAACATATTACAAATTTTATAATTTCCCAGAATCTTATGAGCACCGGGAGAGTTATGTACTTATATGCAAACTTGTCAATTATATATTACATATTATATAATACAATAAATGAGAAACAGAACAAAACTTTTTCAATCATTTAGTAGTAGTATTATTAGGTAAATTAAATGCCTATACATCTGTAACATAAATAATGTATTAACATTATTAATGTTACAGATATATAGGTATTTAATTTGCATCAACTGTATACAGTTATGTTATGTTTAATATGACAATACCTTTTTCTCTGAGTGTACTAAGTTGAAGTGTGCAATCCAAAAAAGGAAGCCACTTCGAATTCTCAAGATTCAATTGCAGCACATAAACTTTAAAGAGGATCTCTCACCCGGGATCAGGAAAAGGGCGGCTAACCCGATTCTCTGGCCCAGAATCGCGGAGTCGAATTGGCATGACACAATTTCCTCAGGCTCCTTGTGCATAGGGAAGTTCCTCCTTTTCGCACACGTTTTTTAAAATTCAGCGAGCATCCCGACAGGGCCGGAGAAACAAGGGTCTTTCGAGCTCCTTCGAGCGTGGCGAAAACCAATAAGGCCATTGTAAATCAGTGAAAACGTTTTCATTGAACTTATAGCTAGCCGAATTGACATTGGTATACAGCTGCAAAGCATAATGTAAACTTTCTGATTGCATGGGAAATGCATTTTCTGTTGATATTTGCATGCAGGGCGGCTGCAGCGGCGGGTTATATCATCGTGCGGCAGTCGTCAGAGGCGGCCGGCTGCTCGGCACATACACCCGCATCCGTATCTTTTTGACTTTTCCTTTTTTTCCCGACGCTGGCGCTTTTTATTCCCGCGCTTTGCATAGCCCACGAAATGCAAGTTTAAGGCACACAGTCAGGGTACAGAGGTTACGTGAGATCATCGTAAAGTCTCGTGCTGGCAAACAGTCGTTCATTTCCATTTTCCCTCTTTTGCGGAACAATTGAATTTCTTATTCACTTTACTCACTCCCCAGTCACGTAGGAGATGAGTCAAAGGTTGTGATGTATTAATTCCTTTGGAGGCTGGAGCATTTTAGCGGCCAGGGGTCGTACCAGAGCCGTATGTAATGCAAAATATTGCAAAATCATTGCAAATTGACAAATTTGCTTACTTTCGGTGGAAGTCACCTGAGCTGGTGAGTTCCTAACTACCTCCGGGACGGAATCTGGCCGGCTGAGTCAGCGGACACCGGTCAAGCAAACGAGTTTCGCTCAATAGGAGAGGTCGGCGCTCCACGAGCGCAATTAATTATTAATTATTACCCCGGCCAGCCGGCATTCAGCCTTAGCTAGCATATCATTTTGATAGTCTTAGCCGTGCTCGCTGAAGGATTTTTGATTCAATTTTTGCGATGAAAATGAAAAAAGGCATTTTTGCAAATCATCATCATCGCAGTATCTTCATAATATCGTAATTGCACACATTTGCAAAAAGCGCTTTAGAACAAATGTGCTGAGCTAGATGAGTGCATATTTTTTGTCTGTTTATAAAATTCACTTTATCTCTCCTCAAAACGATCGCTTGTTGACAGAGTTCAGACGTTTCGCTTTGATTCTAGTCGTTGTCATATCATAACAATCTGAGTATACGAGTGAAAACAAAGTTCAATTTGATAGTATTTTTTACAAATTTACATAATGTGTCCAGTTCTATTCAAGATGCACTTCCTCGCCACCTGAACTCTCCCCTCATAACCTTAAATGACGCAACGCACGTTCGCGGAAGCATACAGGCACTATTTTCAACTTGTAGAAACCTCACATTTTAAACGTTTTATTTTGTTTGATTAGTCATTGTATTTATTGAATATGATTTCATCTTTGAGTGAGCTAAGCTGCCCACTTCTACTGCCACTATCCAAATTGACGTTGATATGCTATTTTATATTTTAAAATTTGGTTCATTTTTGTGTTTTTTTCAGCTTCCTTCAAATTAGATTCCACGAAAGTTAAATCAATCCACCTACTAATTTTCATCATCTTAATGACTCAACGTTGAATAATTAAGAAATTGAAATTCAGTTAATAGTAGCACGATTCCAAATACTCTTCCTCTTTCTATAATTTTATAATATGTAATATATTTTTCTGAATACAAAGGCGATCTTAGAAGTCTTTTACCTTTATAGTTATTCGGGAATGATTGAAAAAAAAAGGATATATGCATATGCATACATATAGAGCCTTATGCGCTACTTTGAAGATACTGTCATTGATAAATTAGTGCATTGTAAATACTTCATAAATAAATAAATGGGGAAACAATTCATTTTCTGGTCACGGAATCTAGGCTTGAAATATAATATCCGAAGGTTTTTGGAATGGCCGATTACGAAGCCGATGTTAAATTTTTAAAATTTAAAATATTGGACGAAAAATTTGCTATTATTTGCATCTTTATGAAAATACATGGCAAGGAATTGTTTTGAGTCACTGGTTACGAATCCAATATTAGATATTTTTAATTTATAATAGTGGCTTCAAAATGGCGGGTTCTATTCCATCATTTTGTTTTAGCCATTTTGAATTTTTAAAATCTAAAATTTGTAATCAGCGACCCAAAATCTCCATATAAACCCCCAAACAAAAATGTAGGGGCTACTAATAGTGTTGTGTTGGCTAAAGTGGAAAGCCTGTATTTCAATATACTAGAAAATATCTTTTAATAGCGCATATATTCTGAACAGTCATTCATTAAGTTAAATTACTTGAATCATTTTTTTGGATTAACCCGAATTTTTGTTTAAGAGAGGATGAGTCATCTATAAATTTTTAGTGAAGCAATATGAATTCTGCTCAAATCAAAGGCTGAGTCACTGAATCGAGCGTGCGTCGGTTTAAATTTAATATATAAAACAGTATTTTCATAAGTTAAAGCGTATCGTTTTCTTTCGACACATTAAGTTTGTTTTACATAATGTAAATACGTAAATCATCCGTTGACTTTCGTGAAATGGCATAGATTTTATTAGGTATAGGTATTAGTCTGATTTCTAAATGTGTCTTTTTACCATATCTGGAATTTTTTCATTATTGTCTATTGAGTGCAGCGACGATTTAAATGATCTTTTCTAAGAAAGCGTATGGAAAATAGAGCGGACCCTGAAACAACTTAATGCGCTGCGGTATTGCGCCTCTTCCGGGAACGTTTACGTGTAAAAGGTGACAACCAATAAAACTCCCATAACTCAGGCGGATAGTTTACAAACTAATGTCTCTAAGCGTTTTTACGGGTTGCATCCCGCGGCGGAATCGTTGCGACACGACGACCAAAACCAATTAGCGCCAGGATTATTGCATCAAGGCGCTGGGCGACTTGCGAGCTGAAAGATGTTTCTAAATCCTCAGCGCGCCCCAAAGATGCGCGCCACAAGTCCAGTCGGGCTATAAATTTCGAGAATAGCCCGGCTTCGACGTTCGGCGTCTTCGTTGCCTAATAGTTCTCGGCTAATTGTGTGCCAACCGTTAAACTCGGGGAGCCCGTGGAGCCCGAGGAGGCTGAGAAACGACACACTGGTGGCATTGGGGCCCCACCAGCTGCACACACAGACCCAGCATAGAAGTTTTGAAAGATATGCGGGGGAGCCGAAATGAGGGCAACTATTTCTGCACTGCTGCTGCAAACAAATTGGTCCTCGGGGGAGGTGCACACGAGCAATAATTATTGCGACATAATTGCTAGTGTTCGGGGGCGGGTGGAGGGCTTTTCCGCAGGGGGAATAGAGTGCGTCGCATCAATAACCCCCTTAATAGGAGGCTACCGCGACGGAATTCTTCTTAAGATCGCCGCAGTATCTCTGCAGTTTTAATTGGCCTCCGCGGGAAAATAGAACGCCGCAAGATTTTCCCTAGTTTTTTCCATCTAACTATCTGCTCGCGGTTGCGATGCACACACGCGGGCCTCCAAGTGGGCCGCTGCACCCGACCGGCGGCCGTTGGAACTCCACGTGATTTAGTGCATTTTAATAGCGTGTTTATTACTCCGGACATATTTCAATTTGCGCTGCGGGGCCGCCACCGCCATCCAGCGCAGAGCCACCCAGCCGGCGATACTTTTCGATTGGGGCTCCTATTGGCAAGCCGTAAATCAGGGTAATGTTGTTTTTGTCGCGGCCCCGATTCCGGGCCTTTATCGCGCCTGACGGACGGATTTAGCCCACTTGAGCTTATTTCTTGGGCCCGCGACAGGGCTGCCACCAAGCCCTCAATTTTCCTCCAATTGCGCGCCCATATGGCTTCAGAGCCCCGGGCTCGCGGCGACAGCAAACTTGACCTTGTCAGCTGTGAACTAGATTTTGCTATTTGCAATGCTCGCCCAGAACAACAAAATTTGTGGAGGTTGGACAAATGGAATTTCTCTGGAAGCGTAAATAACAATTATTACATTCTCCGTGCGATTTCCATTGAGCATTGTCGCGACTGAGGCGCAATTCGAGAAATGTTTTTCTTCGACGGCCTCTGTACGGGCGGTCGGCAAGCAAACAAAATATCGTTTCCTGGAAGCAGCTGCGGTGATTCATTCATGCTTTTCAAAATTGAAGCTTACTAAGCCCCGGCATGAATAATTCGAAAATATACCCTGAGAAAGTGGGTAAACATTTTTGAAGTCAAACAATTGGTCCAGTTGTTTTGTCACAGCCCACTTTTACTTTTAATTTTAATTTTATAGCATGTTTACGACCTTTGCCATGTTTTCTTTTCTTGTTTCGGTTGCTCTGTGTAACCAACCAGTTTCTATGGTGAATTCAATTCAATGTCTTAAGTTGTTTGAAAAAATGTTTTTTTTGATTTATCAAAAAACTTAGCTTACTAAATAAACTCTAAATTGAGTCTATAGATTAGTAAATTTCAAACTTAGAGCTATCATAAATATTAATCTTTAATGAAGTACATATGCTCTTTTTAATTGATGTAATAATTCGAGGATATGTATGCCCTAGTGAATTTTTTTTACGTCTTGAGTCTCTCATTTTGAATGTTATAAACTTACTTTTTCAAAATACCTATCAATCATATCTTAAATATCCGTAAATCTAGTGTTCAATTAAATCATATCATAGATAATAACAAGACATCCTAAATAAATCCTTTCATTTTAAAAAAGTTTCCAAGGTATGAATCGCTCTAATTTAATATGTTGTTTTTCTCGAAACTGAATTTTTTGAAGTGATAGGTACCACAAAAATTTCGAAATCCACTAAACCGGTTCGTTTCAAATTTGTTGTGTATCTTTTGATTAATTTGAATGAAAAGTCGTTGTGTTCAATTCAAACGTCCGTCATTGTGGGCTTAAATTGATGTTATTATGTAATTATTGGTTTCAATTAATAATTAAATTTAAAATTAAGTTAAAGTTAAAATTGATTGGCATAAATTGATTTTTTGAGATATCTTTTACAGATTTTGATAAAACATTGTAGTAACGTTCATTTGGGGTCAAGTATATTTAGAAATATAATATTACAAATGTCTTTTTACAAATTAATTAAAGGCTATTTAAGTTAAATTATCAGTGGAGTCGCGTAGGAAATACAATAAACTTCGAGTCGAACGAAAAGGATCCGTTTCGTTTTTAAGTAAAATTATCGTTTATGTGTTGCAACATTCGATACCTCTCGATTTTCTGATAGGAACTTGATTTGCGCTAACTTTTTTCGTATTAAAAGATACAAAGAAGCAGAAAATATGGACATTTTTTCTGTATACAATAAAATACTAATTGGCTATATTTTTTAAGAATCTATTACTCTAACCCCTGCTGCTCTCCATCCAAACTATTTGCGTTTTCTTTGCCTCTTCACCAGGAGTTAATCAAAAGAAACACGTCAAAAGCAATCAAAGAGAGGAGCTTTCACAAACCCATGAATAGTCGAAGGTCGTCGGTGGCTGATTTATGGCCCACTTGCTTCCAGGAGGTCGTCTGTTCGCCTATGAATCACACCCCGGCGTAGTCGATGATTCCAATACCTGCGATGATGCAAATCAATCTTAGCCTCTTCCAGGTAAACAAAGTTCAAAAATAAATTTGCAAAAGTAAAAGTGTGATCGTTGAGTTTCTCGTCGATTGAGTTCGTCACAAATTCCGGACTTGTCGAGAAACTCGCACTTTTTTCCTGGAACCGATGGAAGTTTTCTCCGAAACCTTTCCTCGGCATGCAAATGAGATGCGATTGGATGGCACGGCTCATGAAACCTTAGTCACTAAAGCCTACCCGACCAGCTGAGTGTGAAATTGAAAGGAATGCCCAGTGCCCATCTGCTGGATGCTGACCGGACCACTCGGTCTGTAAAAGTTGGATTCAGCGACGCGGAGAACACTGGCCCCACTCGCACCAGCGCACTAAGCCAGGCCTGCGGAAAGCTGCTTAAGAGATGGACCATAAAAACCAGAATCATTGCGAATTTTTTTAGCGTGCCCCGCCGTTTCGCAGCCAGATATTCTGGAAATTAAGGAATCCTTCTTTCTGCAAAATCGCTGCATCGATGGCTGCTGATAAGCTTCTGTGAATGGGTCTATCCATTAACCGGGCACCGGCCGGCGCACTGGCTGCAGCCGCGGCCCCGAGAGCTCCACAAGGCGGCTCCAAGTCAGCGCGCTAATTCTAGATCCTGGTCTGGGCTGCAGTGCACATCCGATCGCAGGCAGTCCCCCGGCCGCAGCAGCACCCTTGGAGCGACTTTTTGGGCTCGTTTCCATAACTTATTTGCTGGCATTTATTCGTGATGGTTGTTGCATTTAAAAGCCGAACTCGTGCCAATAAGACCGGGCAACGGCCCTTGCGCCTCCGCCGTCTGGAGGCGAGTCTGGGCCTCCTGCACGTTATCTCCCCAAGACGATTTGGCTGAGCATTTTGCTTTCGTTTTTACTTTAGACTTTGTCATATTTCTTTTGCGCCTATATGATCTTGAGCCGGCGACGGCGATGTCTGCTCGTTTGCTGTGTTCTCCTCGCAGCACATCTGCTAGACGTCCATGACAACACGTTTCCTGATTACTTGATTGGCTCTAAAAGGTGCCTCATCACCAAAGTTTCGACCAAGAAATGCAAAAATTTCATTCTAAAACCTTTGTGCCATACACAATGAGCAGGTGAAACCAATTGAAAATTTAGATTTTCAGTAAGTTTCAAACTTTATTTACACTCAAATTGCGCGACAGGAAAAATTCCGAACGACAAATTTCGGAAGTATGTTGAATGCCAAATGCGTGCTTGTCAGCGAAAAGAGAAAAAAACAATTACAATGGATAACTCTACCACATAAAGTCTTTTGCAGAAAACAAGAGTATCGATGGAAATGAAAAAGTAAATACATTTAATTACAAAAGGACTTTTACATATTTGTATCAATCTGAATTCTGAATTAATTTACCTATAGTGTTGTAATATAAAATTAATTTACTCAACTACTACTTACTAATTTTTCAGAATAGTTTCTTTGGTTTAGAATAAAAGCAATTACTAAGCTAATTAGTAAAAACTTCGCTTAATTCAAGTTTTTATTCAAATATGAAAACGTTTTCGTTTAGAGTAAAAACGTAATTGTTATCTCACAGGTTTTATCATAAATAGGCAGGTGCAAATATTAGAAAATTGGCCACTTTTCATTTTTATTCTGTTAATCGCATTTGGTTCACTAAGGTAACAAAACTCGCAAGTGAAAGAGATTCGAAGAAGCGGCTTTGTGAAAACTATGGTTCTCAAGTTTGTACCCTTTTTGTGCTTCTATTATGTTGGTCTAACGCCTGGATTTGCGCTTGACTTAGAAGACCCTTTGGCCTTTAGCCTTTAGGGCTTTGAGTTGAAACGTGACATCATCACGCGTTCGCTCGCTTTTCACTTGTCGAATTTATCTTTGAGTTCACGCTTGGTAGCACGGCGGAAGAAGACGAAACTTTGCGGCAAAACTTGCCACGTTCGGAATAGACGATGATACCCTCGGCCCTGGAATTTGTACAATATTCATTTGAGTAAATCACAGTGCTAGAGTGGCTCCTTTTGGCTGACTCCGATCCGATTGCGTCATCACTTTTCGGAAGGTATGAAATCTACGTATCGTAGGCATGTAAAATACGTTTAAGTTTCTGGTGCTTTGGAAATCGTTCTGGAACTATAAAACCTAGAAATTGCAATCGATATGAAAATTTCTGCTTGGGGCTTTGCCTTAATTCAACCACTTTTTGTATTTTAAAGGAGCGCATAAACAAAGCGGATGGATCCTGCTACGAAACTTGCGTGCGGCGTTTTAACAGATCTAATTATTGAGTTTAGATAGAAACGAAGACCCCTCTGGCATTTTGATTTCATGTTGAAATTTTAGTGTTTTTAATTATTTTTTAATGTTGGCTGACATTTGTATATTTTGTGTAGGTCGACATTTAATAATACATCGAACAACATAAAATTCAGAATATTTTATTTAAATTAATTATATATATGGGACAATATAATATTGTAAAAATAGTTCTGGTTCTGCAAAATGGATAATGTATGTATTACCCAAATTTCATCTTAATCGATATATTACTTTAGAGTTGTGATTTTAGATTATTACGAAGAAAAAATTCTCATTACCTAAATCAACTAAATATTTTAAATTATAAACATAAGAGTACCTAATATAAATAAAAATTGTAGACCGAAAACTAAGTTTTCTATAGGCTGTAGTATTTACGAGCATTCTCTTCGCGACTTTGCCAACGTCTAATTAAAAATTAAAAGATTTGGCGATACAGCTAATTCCAAAAAATATCAAAACATAATTAAGAATAATATTTTAGATATTCAATTATAAACTCTATATTGTTTTTCTACAATAACACTGGTCAACAAATTTAATTTTTTTTTTTGTTTCCTAATATAAATGGGATATTATTTCTATACGATCTTTTCCGTAGGTTACGAATTTGTAAATGAAAATGCTCAATCAGCTCCCATTTTCGAGAAAAATAGAGTCAAAATATACAAAAGACCGTATTTTGATAGCTTTTAAAAAATCATTGAAAAATAAAGGTTCATCATAGAAGGTTCTAACATGGCTTAAATGAAAGCCTGAGTCTTAATCTAGGAGTATCAAGTACAATTTATCTCTATAGCCGTTTTTACACATCTTGACGAACAAGTTTTTCATAAGTGTGCACTTGCCGTGTTCTTTATTCGTCATCCATTGTATGAAATAATCAGCTTATGGAATAAAGTAAAATTAACTGATTATTTCGAAATGTTTCAAAGCTTTTTGTATTTTTATATAATAGCTTAATATTTCAGCTGTCATTTGAGCAACATTATAAGTTTCTGGATCAATCCGTTACTTTGTAATGATTTTTCAAAAATGGTAAAAATAGGTCATTTTGCACTTTTTAACCCTATTTTTCTCGAAAATGGGAGCTGATTGAGCATTTCCATTTACGAATTAGTAATCTACGGGAAAAATCCTATAGAAATGATTTGCCATTTCTTTGGAAACGGTGTTGACCAGTGTAATTTTTACCAAAGACCTTAATGATGTTTGTTTTAGAAAAATATCTAAGAATCTGTTTCTTGAAACAAGCACTGAAAAATAACTCAACTATTTTTATAAGTTATTATAATAGCTGGTGATGTCCTATAAATTGTAGTAAACTAACTACATAGTAAATTTTGCTGGTGATCCGTTGTAGTGTACCCAGTACAAAATTACTCATTGTCCTAAACAATAATTCCTTTCTGTGAAGCGTTTATTATTTCCGACAAAATCAAAAATGTCCAAAACCTCAAGCAGTCCAACTTCGGTTTTATTTTACTCACTCAAAACAAGATCCAGAGGAATTTGCAAATCCCCATCCTGCAGGAGATCACTGCCATGAATAAATAACCAGAACTTTTCTGGGCAAAGCGTGAAACATCATCATCCCTCGTACATGCGACGTCCGGACGTCGACGCTACGACGCCGCTACAGTCGTCACGAGGAGCGCGGACAAAATAATAGAAAACATCATCTCAATTTACCTCCGTCAAAATCGCTGACAGCTCACATCTAGTCGGCGGGGGAGGAGGGGGTGGAGGAGATATGATCCATCCGGGAGATTTGCATCCACCCGAGTCCTCCCGGGGGCAAAAAGAAAGGGCGAAGCGTTGCGGCCCGTCGGCGTGTGCATTACCTGCAATTGCAATGCAATGGATACCCCCCGTCGAGTGCAATTTTTGCCGTCACCGGCCGGCCGTTCCTCCCGGACCGGCCCACTGGATTATTAATTGTTTGCGGATTGTCATATCTCATGACACAGTCGACAGAGGAAATTCCCAACTGCACATGCATCTGGGGCGATATGACACTTGCAAATTATTCCCCGGGACGGGAACTCGCTCGGCGCGGGCGGGAGGAACGACCAAACAAATGGGGTCCATTCCAAGGTACCCGCCAAGATGACGAAGTGCATAGTGCTCATTTGCGTCGCCTTCCGTTCCGAAGACGCCAGCACTCAAGTAACGCTCACATTCGGGACAGCAAGCGGCTTAGGACGGGATTGGCCTGCACGTGGGAATTGCACCGCGGTCGAGTGCATGCGAAATGCGGGAAAAAATTCTTTCGCCTGTGACGCGAAATTAAATTAAAGACTCCCTCCAGCCACAATTTCTAGGAAATAAAACTTATTGCCGCGGCACAGTGTGTCCGAAGACCAGGAATCGTTGTAAGCGAAGAATGTTTTAGTTTTATAATTTCATGGTATGATATTATTTAGCCATTTGAAAATTTCGCTTCTAGCAACTCAACCCATAAATAACGCTTAGTATAAAGCACCAAATATTTCAAATCTAATATAGTCTAGTCTAGTTTGACACTGTATGGCATGAAGCCCTTTTATTAAGAATATAGAAGATTAAATTTGGCTTTCCTTCACATTTCACTGTCATTAATAACTTTCTAGGGAACAAAAGCTTCTACGTACATATACTATGTAGACTCAAATTTCGAGTATGCCCCGGACACATAAATAAAGTTGAAATAAAATTTAAATAAACAAAATTTGAGCCTGTACTTTAATGTGCTTTAATTACTTTAATTAAGAATAAGTACTTTGTTGAATTGGAATCGCATTAAAAGGTATATTTCAGCTATTATTGTGAGAAAATGTACACCGAGCGAAAAACATGTTGAAATCAAGTGAAAACATTTTAGGTATTAAATAAGATCTTCCGGAAACTGAAAATGTTTAGAACCTTTGAAACATAAATTCATTTTCAAAAGAGGTCGTACAGGCTATTTATAAAAATTTGAAACTAATCCTGGTTCATAAAATTGAGGAATGAAGTAAATTTTGGCGAAATTACGTCATAATCAATAATAATATTACAAAAATATCTTTGAATAAAATTTCATGACAATTCACAAAGTTTAGGATACGTTAAACTTAAGATTTGAAACTTTCCACAAATGTATTACATTTATACAGCGTTTTATCAAAATATACATAATACGATTTAGGTTTATTTAATTCTGAACTTTCAACAATCAAAAGAGGCTGAATCGTAAGACCATTAAAATAATATATAGTAATCAATTCCTCAATTTTCCTTTGGTAATCGTTAATGAAAACTAAGTAGAGAATAAAACCTTCATTAGCGTCTTCTATGGAAGCTTTTTTCGTTACTTTTCCAGATGTATCCTTAAATGTAGCTGGTGGCGGCAAAACTGAATTTAATAGTCGGGTCAAAATAAAGTCTTCTTTCAAACTAGCAATTTTCTCACCGTACTTTACTTTTATGAAAAGAAACAAGTTTGCCGAATTTTAAATAAAACTCCAAAACACTTCCATTAAACAGCACAGAACTTTGAATATAAAGCCTCAGGAAACGCTGTGTTGTGTGAAAGCCTTGTACGCGATCGTAGTAAAAACAGAGGTGCCCATAGAAAGAGAAATATGACTTTAATAAATGAGAGGGAAAGAGCGAAGTATCATGGGCGCTCGTTCATTTCGCACGGTTAGGGGTGGCCTTTTTACAGACGGCGTTAAAAAAGAGTTTTTGGGGGGGTTTGTGCATAAGAAAATTTGTTTTATTCCTGTCTCCACTGCTGCCTAATCCAAAAATTGTCTGCACTAATACTAGTCGGACTTTACTACTCTTGGAGAGTGGAATCACGCTTCCTTAGGCTTTATCTTCAAAGGCACAGAATGAACGCTAACGGCAAAATCGAATCTTCTTCCTTTTCGAAACGATACCAACACTTTTAAATTAAAACTTACGCTTTTAAAACATTTGAACATCACTTTTACATCAAAAATTACGCTTTCAAAATGTTCCAACTGTTGGTGCATTTTAAAAACGTAACATAAAGTTTTCACTTTTAAATCAATAATTACGCTATTAAAAATTTCAACTTTTGACACATTTTAAAAACGCCACTTTTACATTTGAAGTGTTTACTTTTATATAAAAAAATTACGCTTTTAAAACAATACAACTGTTGATATATTATGAAAACGTCACTTTGCAATTGTAGTGTTTACTTTTAAATAAAAAAAGGACACTTTGAAAATAAAAATGCTTATGTCAGATCAAATACGTTAAGGGTTGAAATGAAAACGCATGCATATTAATTAAACGTATTCGCTTTTAATTTTAAAGTTGGTTTTTTCTCTGAGTGTAGTGGAAAATTTCTTTAAAAGAGTAAGAGGGCTTAATTACACAATTTTTCATAAAATGTTTTAGATGTTTTAATAATTTAAAATGTCCGTTCTTGTTAGATAAGGCATACAGACATAAACTACTTACCGAAAATTGTAATACATATGAAAGAGATAAAATAATCTAGATTGCATTTTTAGCACTGAAGTTAAGTTAAGATTTCTCCAGGGAAAAATCGTCTTTGGCGACGACGGTCCTTTGAAAATTCCTGAAACGGACATTCCAATCCCGTGGGACTGGCACCGCACCACTCTGACCCCCGTGTTCCGAGCTCGAATCGAAGGAATGCGGACGCTGAATCATGCGTCGCTCGGAGCCGCGAGCGAGTGGCCCACTTCGCCGAAGAGCTCTTTATCACGCGGCTACCTCATTACCGATTTGTTCGGCTCAGGTGTGATAAGGGGCTCAAAACAACTTTCGTTTATTTATTCAACTGCCACAAACATGTCAGCCGGCGACGGCGACGGATACGCGGCCGGGCCCGGCCCCGGCTTCAATTAGTCAGTGGGCCGCCCGCCGCTCTTATCGGCCGAGACGCCCGGCCGTTTGAATATCGAATTACTCGAAATCATGCCCGGGGCCCTGGGGCCGAGATACGCTCTGATGGGCCGTAGACACACGTTGGACCGCACCACGGGCAGGTATCAATTGATGTCGACATTGTCAACTAATTGGAAATGCATGAGGCCAATAAAATCTGCCACGGAACGTGACATGATTAATTTAGGTTAGCTGGTCCACTTCCAGGGAGGCTCTGGTGCTGCTACTCACCGTGCGCACCGTGTAAGAGGCCCGGCTGATTAGGTGACATGTGTGACTTGACTGGCTAAAGCACGTTTCCTAGGAAGTTGTTTCGCTTTTTATGCAAATTTGACGGTATTGCACGGTAGTCACCTTTGAGTGGCGTCGAGTACGCCGACGTAAATCAACTTTGCAATAATGCTATCAGTAATGCCCTTCTAGTTCTTAAAAAAACGGATAATAAAGTTTTGCTCTATAACATGTTCATTGTGAACTGAATTTTTTAGAGTTTACTTTGATTTTGTCATAAAATAACAAAATAACGACAACATTTTTATACAAAAATACTTTCAGTTATATTGTTAACAAATAGTTTGCTATAACTTTTAAAAAACATATTTAAGACAATCTAGCAATGAAAGTACATACGATTCAATATTTAATAAAGTTAAAACATTCGAGGCCGATGTCTCAAAACAAAATTATTCTCAATAGCCGGCAACATTTGACCCTGTTGTGGACTATAGGTACACTTTTAACTTAAATTTAAAATTATTGTCAATTTTATTTTATTTATAGAGGAATATCTCTCTTACTTTATCACATTACTCATTACTAGCTGATAACTGAATCAGTTTTTAAATACGAAGATATATCTCAGTGCTATTATTTACAAATCATTAATGGACAAATTGCAGCAATTTTTCCAGTTATCAGTCTTAGCCGAAGGTACCGTCACAAAAATTAATGAATATATTATGATACTTTGATAAAAATAAATTAAAATGCACCCCTGAAATAGTATGTACTTTTGAACGGAAGGGCGCTTAATAAAATTAATATAAACTAGACCTCGGTGATTATTTGTACTCTTCCTCATCATACTTCATGTGATGAATCCGATTTATTAAAATATGGATTTTCTGCACACTAATAACCTAAAAGGTAGATTAAAATATCTATCACTAACCCAACAACCAAAATTAAATTTTGAATTAAGTAATTCTTTAGGAAAAATAACAATAAATACTTATAATTAAAATACTGCTAGATCTAGTTTTATCCACACATAATTATCACTCTAATATTTATTAAATTTTAAACGAGTACTAGTTTTTAACTATATTTGTATATACGTTCTAATTCTCTTGCATAATTTTATGCATGTTTTATGATCTCACCAGAATTCAACAAAATTTTAAAAGAGCAGAGCAGCTAAACACGCCGAAACTTGACACTATAATAAATATGTAATTAATTTATTTTTAAATCACCTATTTATTTTAAGCACTCAACGACTGTAAGGCAGAGTTTTTTTTCAAAAACACATCGTAAAAATGCATAGTATTTCCAGTCCGTGGCACTAAATCGGCGAGTTAATTGCCTTTTAGTCGCGGATAATCTCATTATGGTTCATTTGTGCTATATCTGCTTGTCAGGTATACAACAAGGTATATAACAATAAAAATAATTTATTTGCTATAACAAAATTTTTGAAAAAATTAAAAGTTAAGCAATAACGCAAGAAATATACTGTGAAAATAATAACCAAAGTAAAAAAGTTGTAGAAATTAAAATTTCTCTTAAATAAAAGGCTGCGGCTTTGCTGCTATCTACAAAGCTATCTCTAGCAGTAATATAAAGGAAATTATTTAATTTTCTTTTGATCTATCGCAGTAATTAATTTTATTATTTAATAGACCGCAAACCATTCAAAATCAACAATTTGTCTTATACATACACGTACATATGTATGTGCGTTATTAATTTGTACTATTCATATCCCACACGGTAGAGTGCTTAATTTGGGAAATTAAGATATAGTACACTATTGAAATTCTTGATCAATATATTCTTCTGATTCCATGAGCACCACAATTTGGTACAGGGCTAACAATCCACAGTATCATCCATTGCCCCCAGATATGTCCATGAATTTCAAATACCAATTTAGCAAGCTAATAAAAGGCATGCTGTGCCTGAAGTAGACGTGCTGACTTAGCAATTTCCTGAGATACTGAATAAATTCCGAGATTATCAGGGAAGCAATAAACCCAGAAAAAGTATGGCATTCTATCTAATTATTCCGTCCGATGCAAATGTAACGTGCTAATTGAATAAACAAACGAATTTCGCGGGCGTCTATCAACTACATTTATCTGCTGGGGTTCAGCAGTCTATCAGCGGTTTTAATCTCGCAAACATTGCATAAAGTGTCGTCAGTGCGAGTCGCACAGAGCTCCTAACGTAGTCGTCAGTAGGTGGGAGAGAAAGCGGAGTTCATTTCGATTTAATTTAAGCAAAATTCTAATTGCACGCCATTGCTAATACCCGCTTAATCCGGCAATTTAAAAGTCAAGAGCGCCTAAATCTGTCGCTGCAGAGCTCCTCCGGCTTATTGTCGGAGCTTCGCACAGGAAGTCGTGCTCCTGCTCCGGGGATGCGGCACTGTGCCCGGGTCCGACCCGGTAAATCACTTGTCTACGGTGGTATCGAATTTCTCGACAGCACAAAGTGGGCTAAACTGCGCCGAGAGTGTCTATGCCCCGACACCCGCTGGTGACTGGGACATATGAACACGCGCGGGTCTAATTACACGCCTTAATTGAGTGAAATAAACAGCATCTCTTAATTAACTCCGTGCAGGCTAGGTAGACTCAGGCTAATCCAGGTCTTTTGTCTTTCTGTTGCAGACATGGCTCAGCTGATGAATATACGTTTGGGTCGCCACGACGCCCAGCCCTGGGGATTCCGTCTTCAAGGTGGCAAAGACTTCGGCACTCCACTCGTTGTCCAAAAGGTAAGTCGTGTAGTTGGTAATTTTCCTTTTTAGCACGACGTTTCACTCCACTTGTATACCCCAATTTAAGGTTAGAATGCCTATGCCACACAATTTAAAGAAAAGATACATTTTTAGAATTTCTGAAAACTAATTCCAAAGTTTCTGAGAAAAAGATAAATTTTTTACAATATATGATCGTTGAAGTGTTTAAAATATTAGTTTTTCCTTAAAAAAAAAAACAGAAAGATTTGGATTAAAATATTCAAAGCTAAAGTTGCGTGGGTTCCGACCAGATTTCTTTGAAATATGTTTTCAATCCTTATTCCGCTATTCGATCAAACCATAAATTTTTCATTTTATTATTTTATTTTCAGAATACTCTGTGTTTATATTTAGTATTGTCCGGCTAATAATTTTTATTAATTAGGGGACTACTTTTGGCTGGTAAAAAGCGTTTCTAGCTTTAACAATTGTTTTATATAATTTTGGGTGTTAAATATGAATCCAAAATCAAGAATGTTCAATCATATCATGTTTTCGAGAGAAGTTACGTTAAAAAGTAACAAAAGTCATATCTTATCAAAACGTTACGTTGCTAAATGTTGGGATATTCAGTCATTGTATAACAATTCGAAACGCTTAAAAACTCTTACGACAATTCGTTTAACTTAATTTTTTTTTATAAAGAAATTTAGTTCATAGTGCAGGAGCAGAAGAGGCAGTAGAGTAGTACGTTAATTATATTGCTCAAAATTGATCAAAATACGCATTTTCTCACTTTTTGATCATATTATTATTGAAAACTTGATGTGATGGATTCGGATTCTCAATCTTCGACAAATTTGTATCAAGATTCCATATACATATTTCAATTTTACGTTTAGAGTACCTATAGAATGAGGAACAAAACAAAAATTCCCGCCATAGTTCATGAAAATAAGTGTTAATGACTGAAATTCAGCAACATTAATTTTATTAATATAAAATATTAAATTCTTTACAAATACGAGAAAAGCTCAAGTCAATACACTGAAATATCTAAGTATTAAAATGTTAATTATAAGCAATTTAAAAATATTCGCTTTTTGGATCAACGCATGTATCGAACGAATATCAGAATAAATGTGAAAGGAGATTTATTCAATTCAATTTTACGAAAAAAGTGAACATTTATCTATATTCTAAAAAATTGTTTTTAAAGCTCAACATTTAGTTTTTAACTTTTGCAATCAATCATTGCGCAATCATTTTTTGTCGATTTTGTCGTAACATTTTTAAGCCATCTACGCTTTCTTTTCAAGTGTTTATATTCCATAAAAATTGAATTGCTCTTATTCTGTTAATTTTTATTGTGCCGCATTTGCATAAAATTTAGACAATATTTTTCTTTGTTTTGGTTTTATAATAACTAAATAACAAGTATTTCGGTTTTAATGAAATACGAATACATAAAGCGAAAATTGTTCGATAGTTGGCGAAAATACCTGAAGTCATCCAGAATGTTATCATAATTTTTCGAAAGTATGTACAGACCAAATTGTAATTTAATTTCAATGAAACTTTAGTTGGCAACTAGTTAAAATTAGTTTTCGTAAGTGCGGCTCCGGCCTACCGTAATAACGTGAGTGATAAACAGGCCAGGAATATTCAAGCAGGCAACTTTGCTGGTTAACACCAGAAAATGAGTGGTGCGGTGTAAACCCTCAGAAATTTAACTGCCGTACCTGACGTTAGCCGTTTGGGAAACTTTGAGGTGACAAACCCCTCGAAGTGAATTCCCTAAGCAAACGTTGAGAACGACCGAGACCCATTTTTACTGGGCTCATTAAAACTAGAGCAGCATAGACCAACATCGCACAGATAATTGCATGATTAATGCGTCCTCCCAGGCCCTGCGGACACCAACTACAAAAATATTCAAAACATATTTGCATAGTGGGCCAAACTTTCTCCGGGCAGGCAGAGGGCTTAGTGAAGGGCGAACGGAGGGCCCGGGCAGGGCAAACAAGATTAATCCTTCTAATTTTATTCCCGGATGACTACTTGTTATGTTTTTATGTCCCTATGGTCGGGAGGAGTCCGGAGATGTCTGCCAGGCCCGCATCACAACCCGCCCGGAGTGCAGGGCCAGCAGCTTCCTTATTAATGTCCCAGCCCCCATCTGACCTTAATCATTCCAAAGAAACCGAGGGCGTATTTGAATTGATGGCGCTTACAAGCATTAGCACGTATCTCTGGATCAAATCGAGAGTGGTACACGTCTCCAGGTTCTGCAGGCTCCAACCCTTTCGCCGGGACCTTCCTTCCCTTAGCCCATAAGCGGTCTGTTCCATCCGTGCCGCTCTGCATAATCGGGATCTCCCGGGACGAGAATTTTTGTTTATCTATTTTGTGTAGACTGGTCCCCTGCGGCCATCCGAAAATTCAATGGGATGCAAAAAGCAGCCCTGTGATAAGCTCTGCAAATGTGTGCCAACGAATTAGCCCCACTGTGGCCCCGGGAAGGGCTCCCTTATCGGAGCGCCTCTGCCGGGTGGCGCATATGCCGATAATGGCCACTTTCTCAAGGGACAGCCCTCACATCCGGGAGCCGAGCGCATTCCAGCGGGGACCGATCATTTTTACAAGTGCTCGAATAATTTATTCAAAGCCCTCCTCGGTCGAGAGGTGCCATAAATCCTCTTCCGCTGCGAAAGGGTTGAGCGAACGTTCGCTGCATCATCGCTTAGGAATGCGCGTGCAATTGCAACGCGTCTGGTAAATTTCTGGTCCTCACGCGCGAAGAAATGTGGGTGCCGACGACGGCGCAAGTCGACGTCGACACGGCGGGGTGACTAATCCACGAACATTCCCAGACTCGTTTTCCTTTCCTCGTTCTGGTCGGTTGGTATTAAGCCGGTCAAAATCCGGAAATAGTCGTCCAAGAAATGCAACTGACCATTGCCCGCCGCACGGCTGATACTTTGATACTATTGTTTCTGCCGAATTTCAGCAAACACTCGCTCCGCCGAGGTGCTAATGGAGTGGAATTTTGTTATTAATAGCTCCAGCCTCTGAGTCGGGCTGCTACTTGACCGATGATGAAATGAGCGCTTGACCATTTTTTTTCCCTCGCTTGGAGCGTTTGTTGGCCTCTCGGGGAACAAAAGTGTTCGACCTCATTAATTAGTGTCACATTTCGATCGGAGGTCCAATGTTGAACATGACAGCCGCACCGACTCGGCAATTTTTTATCGGCTAAATCCGTGCGACTAGACAATGACTTTGGCTGGGAATTTTTGCCTTTTGAATTTCTGATTTTGATTTTGAAATCCAGGCGCGACGAGACATTGAAATTTTGTCAACCGACCCGCCAAAATTTAGAGCTATTGACTCTGAGCTGCAGATTACACGTGTCCAATCCAGTTGAGATGTGAGATAAATTGACACAGAAATTCCATTAGACTCAACCCCAAAACGGGTAGGTTGGGAGCGCCGAACGTACTCTGGAGACCTTCAGGCACAGACCCAGTGATTACTCGTGATTTAGGCGTGTACTCATCAATATCAACATTAATTGTTGAAATCTGGAGCGAGGACCGGTGGAAAGATGATTAGACATGATGAAATATGTAACTACTTGTACTTTCATTTGAAATTAGTGGTTTTACTAGCAATAACATTTTAAAGAGTTTGTAATTTTTGCTCACTATCATAATCTTTTTCGTTAAACTCAATATCTGGACTGTTAACTAACAACAATCCCCATTTGTCCAAAAAGACAATATTTATTAATTATTTATCATTAATTTTTGGGCCATGATATGTATAGTATATTCAATTTAGGCTTAATTATAAGTTTATACTTGGAAAAGAAATGCTATAGAACCAGCTTGCCTTACTATCTGTGAACTAAACACCTTTTTTTCTTTCGACTTAGTAGTTCACTTTTATATAAGTATACTTAGCTTGTACATACTTATGATATTTTGTATTTCATCTTAATAAAATAGGCTATTTGGAAAAGAATAGGTGAAAATTCAATATCGCGCTATATTTACTTAGCAATTGTACAGCACTTACTTGGAATTCGAATCACTACTATGTTGCTTTCCTCAGGGTTTTGCATTAATTCTGTAAATGCCCTATTCCTCAATATATGTTGTTCTTTACTCATTAATCCCGTGTATTTTATTGAAATCCCTGCTCAATAAAATTTCTGGTCAATAAAACTCAACATAAAAGTACCTAGAAAATGGACTCGAATATCATAACCTAAATGTTTAACTACATAAATATAAGGGATTTGGGTACAATGATGTTTCGTATTAATTTGGTACTTATGCCCCTAATTCTATTATTGGATTAAGAATAATAATTTTAGGTGTTACAAAACATTTTTTTGTAGAAATTTTTTTAAGCTATTAATTTCAAAATTGCTGATCTAATACAACGTACCGACAATGTTTAAGTTAATCAGATTTTTATAAAAATTTGTATGTGGATATTTAAGAGCTCCCTTATTTGTAATTCTAATATTATAATGAAAAATTAAAATGTTAGATAAAAATGGCTTGAAAATGTTTTTCTATTATAAAACACTTGATACGAGAAAGTTTTTACCGTCACTAATTTTTATATTAAAATGGGTAAGCTAAATTGAGTTAATATTCAATAGCCGAAAACTTAGTGTTATAATATTATTTAAAACGACTATTTAATAAATACATATATATTAGTATCGTTCGTTGCTTTTTATTGCTTTTAGTTTCAAGCTAATCACTATGTGCTTTCATTTGCACCCGGACAGTAAGCTATCTTTAAATTTGAAGGATGATCTATCTTCATATTATGTCACCCTCAATATTTGTTGTCCTGTTGACTTATTCAAAATAGATAGTTTGTATTTTATGAAATATATTTAGGTAATGGAGGGTAAATACAAAGAAGAAAAGGGGAACAGTAGCCAATTCAAATGGAAATTTCGACCTTAAACTACCTTCACACTGTCTGTAAGATTTATTGGCCTATTCAGAATAGTTTCTATTTTATATGCAAACTGTGCACCTCCTTTTGGGGGACCCTTCAAAATACAAAGAAAATGGAGAATAAATACAAAGAAGATGGAGATGATGTCACTAAATTCAAAAGATATTAAGCTGAACACATCCTCTTTTGTTAATATTGTAATTGTTTAAACCCCTCTTAGAATCAGAGTCACGTCTGTCTCCTCCTCTTTCTTTGATTACCAAAACGCAAATAGGCTTAAACCTGCCTCAAAAGGGGTATTAGCTGCAAGGACCTTGTCTGCGTGAATATCCCCTCATGAATAAGACGTCTGTATCAATGGCATTAATTCGTCAAATAAACTGTAACGTTGAAAAGGATCCTGTGCAAACTGTCAGTTGCTAGGTCCTCCTCTGTAGCGAACAATTTGAAATTACTCGTTGGAGTCCCGGTGCCACTGCCGCAGGCCCCTCGGAGGGACACCAGGGCTTCAGGACACCAGGGATATTTATTTCCCTGCAAATGATACACTGGACGGAGCTGTTTTCGGGATATCGTTCTGTAATGAATTAAGACCGTTTGAAGCAGGCTCTGTATCGTTTGCGGCCGTCTTTAGAAAAGTGTGCCCACACCCTGGGAAGCACCCGCTGCCGGCCCATCCTGTAATTAATATATTAACCAAACAAAATATGTCCCCGCGTATAACACCATTTAGGATTAATTTATGTCCGTGCGCTGCTTCCCTTGTCAAAAATAATTGCGTTCATTAATTGCGAAAAGCGGAGCTTTCTAGTGGAAGTATCAAATATTTGCGAGTCATTTGTAATATAAAGCACGCACCCCTTTTATGCGAGATGCTCGAACAAAAGGAAGCTGTGGAGCGGAGCAGCCGTCCCTCTGGACCATTACCGCCGTCGGCTCCCGATAGTCGAGCTCCTCCTCGGAGTGGGTGGCGTTCGGTTATCCCCCGTGGGGCGCTATGAATTACATCATATAATACGATATTTTAATTAGTTGAAAGGGGAGGACAGCAGCCATTAGCGACATGACTCGAAGATTTATTCTGGCATCCTTCGGGACCCCCACGGTAAAGGGAGAGAGAACATTTTGCTGTTTTCTGAACACTTTCAACCTGCTCGAGGCACTAAAGTTTGTTATGAAATTTCCTTGAATTTATGAGGAACCGGATCGCTGTTAAGAGCCGTCGACGTCAAGTTAAACTGCAAATTTATTCGTGGCGGCATCAATGGCTTTTTAAAGATGGATGAATCAGCGAGTGGTTGCCGTTCCAAAAAAGTTTAGATGTTAGGATAAAATCTTTAAGAAAAGTGCTGACGAATTTAAGTTAGCTTCTGTCGAAGAAAAACATGCAAGTACAGCTCGTATTTTATTCAGGATTATATTGAGTTAACCCCACTAGCTAGAATGCCAGATAAGCAAAATATAGACGGCAAAAACATCGTAGAGGTGCAATAAAGAGAACCTTTGAAAGAAGCTGTAACCTACCATGACGCCGTCGCCAGGACGGCGTAGTTGCTAGGGAAATTACCTTTAAACCGGGAACGGGGCCAAACCCGAACGTGATATAACGAGATAAAAGCTCATAAGTCGGAAGATGCATCGCCAAAATATAGTCAATGCACCCATCCTTCGTTATCCTTCATTCACTCATTCAAGCGCACTAAAGATAAGATTGCTAAACGCCCTAAACTTTAAGACGGAGGTGTTTGAAGGAGGCTCTATTTCAACACTAGCTTAAATGTTAATTATTTAAGCACTTTGAAGTTGTTCGAGTTCGCTTAGTCCTTAATTCACATGTATGTATGTATTAAAAATTTATCGCCTTTAAAGACTCAGTTTCTGAAGTTGACTTCTAAACCAATTTGTCTTCATTCTCCTCCAAAAGTTCTTGAATATTAATTTACATACAAAATTTAAATTTTAAACATGAGCTGGTTTCAAATATTACATTTACTTGTATGTAGATGATGTCTTTGCAGGTAGATGAACCTCTGTCTAAGTCAATTTTGGGGACTTAGCTTTCCAGATTGGCCTTAAATTTCCAAGAATTTATTCTCAATGGACAAAAACATAAAAATTGATTTTAGAGAGCTCACAAAAATAATACATATTAAAATACTTTTAGTTAATTATAATTGTCCGGGTTTTTAATATATGCGTAAAGAAGAAGAAAGTTTGATGATATGTTGTATGTAACAATGCCACAAGTGAAAAATATGTTATATATTTTGTCGTTTACTTAGTACTTCCCGAAATAATTAAATTTGAAATTCCAAATGAAATATTCCCTCTGCTATTTTCTGCATTATTTGCAACTTTGGAAAAGTTTTTGCGAAAATTGCGAAAAATCCTGAAATTAAAATAGTCTCCATCCTTTTCCTATAAATAACTCTAAAAAGAGTCCTTGCGTTCTTGTCGCCGTAAGATACCTACTTGACTATATAATTCCTTCATTTCAAATATTCTTACGGACATTTTTGTAATAAAAAAGTGCAATTTTTAATTTATGGTATTACCACAATTTCTAACAAAACTTTTTTTAATACAATTTTTTTTTAAGATAACTATCCAATTATAATCGTGAGCTATCGATTAAAAGAGTAAAATAAAGTGGAAAAACTATTGATTCCTTACGAAGCAATTGTTTTTGGAAATAGCATGATTAAGATAATTTATTAAAAATTATTGAAATTTCAAATTACCTCTATAATAATACATTCATGTCAAATTTTTTAAAAATCTCGGTAAATCACTGTCGGAACTTTTGGTCTTAATTTTAAACAAAACAGATTGTATATAATTCCACACGGAATATTGTTTGCTTGTAAGTTTTAAAGAAGTTTAAATATTGAAACATCCTTAAAGTTTATTATAAAACATGGATAGCATAGAATGCTTCACTTAATGTTGTGAATGAGATTGATGAGATGAGTGCCAATTTTTCCAGCTCCAGAGTTCAAAAACTAAAACATCCTAGTTTATAAAAACTTGAAATTTAATTTTTGTGTTTATTAGAACTGAAGTGCTGTCTTTAAAAAATTATACAGACACAGAGATGCACAGAAACGGCTAGTTGCACAGTGGCGCACCGAAAGGGCACTTGTTCTTAGAGACCCTTTTCCTTCAATAGTTTAATGTTTAAACAAAATTTCTCTTTTTAAGATTTCATAGATTAGAAATAAAACTTTCATAGTTTCCTTCGAGTTATAATCAAAATTCCTTCTGAAATAAGTTTAAATTCTAAACTATTGGCACTAATTTGCAAAAATTCGTAAATCGTTAAAAGAAAAATATAAATTTTAAAAAATATTTCTGAATAAAACTTAAGACGAAGTTTAAAAAATAATCAAAATTTCCGACAATGTACGAAAAAATGTCCTATCCTACATATCGTTTTTCTTCGATGTGCTATTCGTAAATTCTTCTTAAACTTTAAAGTATCTAGTTAAGAAACTATATAAATTTGTTGCCGATTGTTGAAATCATTTGAAAACCTTATGCTTAAAGTTGCAGATCCATAAATTAAGACACAAAGTGTTCAAAAGTTTTCATAGTCTTCAATTTCCGTAAACATGCCGAAGACAAAATATTTACCAAACGCTTGAATCTCCGGCTTGTAAATCGGAGCCAAAAGTCCCTTCCAGCAGGAGGTCCCCATTTCAAAAACCCCCCAGGCGGGGGCGCAATCGCCCCAAAACAACAATCAGCCGCAAACTGCTTCTTGCTCAGATCTGGCCTAATTACAGACTCTCGCGACTATTTCCTGCCCGGCGTGTGCGAACATTCTAAACAAGCCGGCCAGAGGCTTATCTAGCGAGTCAGCGTGCGTGCTAACTTCAACTAGCCGTGCCGTTCCACTGCAGTTGGATGAATCGCTGCAGCATGCGCTGGACCACCGCTCCTCCGCGGCTGCCGCGTCTCGTGACCGCCTTTTGGCGGCAATCAAACAGCATAGACTGATCTCGCGGCCAGATGAGAACTTCGCGCGCGCGCCGCAGCGGTAGCCACGGGCAATTAGCATAAATTGTGTCAGTGAGCTTGCTGCTTGCTAATGTGAGGTCGTGTGTATGACATCACTGCCGCAAGCACGCGGTGGGCTCGAAAAATCTCCGGCATACGCAGAAAGCCCCGCGGAGAAAGTAAAAGAGTTGGAAGAAAGGGAGATGCATCTGGACCGCACAGCCTCCAGAACAAAAGCGGGCGGGGCGGGCCAGAGGCTGTTACCTATGCGGAGCCCACTTGCAGCACATGCTCCAGCGATTCGGATTATGGATGCATCTGAGCGATGCTGTGCTACTGCAGCAGGTTATCTGATAGGAAGTGATTTGCGGTTGCCGGAACCGGGCTGACCTGTGGTCCAGATTCGATTCGAGAATCAATTTTCTCTGGTTTGTAAGCATATCCCCCGGCTGCCCCTGCAGCTCCCCTGCCACCTCAAGGTGACTTATTGTCTTCGGTGTTTTGCTCTTGGAACCCGGCTGTGGCCTAACCTTGAGATTAAGAGGCCTTTGTTGCTCGCCCAACAACAGACGTTTCGTCGGCTTCTGGGAGCGTCGCTGGATGCCTGGGCCTTTTCTGCCTCGATTTATGGCTCCTCTTAGAACTAAAGATCCCGGTGGACCGGCCGGTGATTGATTTACGTCGCGCTCGCTCAAAGGCGTTTTCTAATAAATCTAGGGGGCGGTTAAGTAATACAAAAGAACGTTGGATTTTTGTGCCATAGTCTCAAACGTATTAAAAAGTAAACCTATTCTGCTTGCGCCATAGTTTTCATAGTTTATAAGTCACGTTTAAAATAAATAAATGTTTTAAACTATATTTATTTATAACTGCAACGAAGGAATTAAATATTTTTAGCTAAAACAGCCAATGTATGAACATGAAACTGAACACATTATTAATCGGAAACATCACATGACGTCTTTGATACCCATACGTTTTTGTCCTGAGATGTCATATGACGTATGTAATATGTACATATATTCTGATAACGAAACGTAATTAAGTGGGTATTATATATATGTATGTTAGGTACTATCCAATTGTGGCTATATGTGAATTTATTCTTAAAGTTTTAGGATATAAATATTCCCGGCCACATGCACTAGTTCCTAAAAAAATCCACCGGTCAATAATGTGTTAACGTTTCCGCTTCCAGAACGTGAATTGAGTGTTAGTGCCAATTTCGGATGAATTGATTTATACATGCACAAAAGGTCTAGAAGCCCTGCCTAATAATACTATGAATGTAATAAGCGTCAGATGGCGCTCGCTGTATGTGCCAGCGTATGTATTTTATTTCTAAATGATCTAAGTACCGATTGTGCCTATGTACTTAGACCCTACTCCAGTTATATATATTACGGACTTAGACCCTTTTCAGTAATATATGTATTATATATAATGAGGCACTTAGACCATTTTACGATTTTTTATTTTCATTAGATTTTTACACGCTTTATATTAGCTTCACTTGTAACTAACTATGTATGTAAGAAAATCTTGGAATGTTAATTTGACCCACTTCCCGGTCTTCGATTAGGATGAAATTTTGCACACGCTCTGAGTTCTGATGACAATACATGACTAGCTAAGAAACATCATTACAAATCCAATATGGCGGCCTCCCCAAGATATGAGATGAGAAACTACATTTTTCAGTGAAGTAAGCATGGAGAAAGCTGTCTTATTTCCCTGACGATATTCGACTTCAAAATCATAATGCTTTTTGTAATTTTTAGTGCGTGCTAAAAGCGTGTTTTTTAGTTTTTTAAACTATTATATTATTAAAGTAACAATTATAATTGTTTTCTCTCCAGGACTCTTACTTGAAGGAAGTTGCTTCACACAAAAAAAAAAAAAAATATTGCAAAGCTAAAATGGTGGTTATTAACTATCAGAACAATTTTATTTAATTAACTCCATTCAAGCTTTTTAGCACTTAGACCCTTTAGAACTTACACTCTTCAATTATACTTATTCAATATTTGAAAGTAGTTCCAACGTAAAGACGGAAGCGCAATCTTTTCAACAAATCAGATTAGATGATATATCCTTTCTATAATATTTAATTTACATTTTGACAAAGCGGTAGTGTTTTCTATGGAATTATATTTTAGGTTATCGCTGTTACTAAGCTATTGGAGTATGGAATATTTCTAGAACAAATTAAATAAATCTAAGATATAGCTTGCACGGCTATTTTAGATTTGATATTCCTTATATACTTTTCCAAGGGACGCATCTTATGTAAAGAGCATGATAGTGTCCTTCCATTCTTATACCATTTCTTAACATTTTTAGTTGTTTTAATTTTAAATGCTCCGTATTAAATTTAAAAGAAAAAAACAGAAAACTTATAAATGTGAAAAAAGACAATTTTCCTAATGAAGTTAAAGTACAAAAAACTTCAGTCGTAAGTTGAAGACGCACTTAGTTTACTTTTTCAAATCTCAGATAACAAAATAGTTCTAGAAATTATTAAATATATTATTTTCGTATTGCATTTTTGTTATACTCTTTAAATTTACTCTTCTAAATTTAGTGAATGTTTTCTGGAAACAACTCAGATTGATTTTGTGGCAGTGTATTAAATGATTTAAAGGTCTTCCTTTAGTAGGTATACAATATTTTACATATTTTTAACGATTTTCACTTTCTGAAGGTTCATTTTTCACGATTAAACACAATCTGAAATTGTGTAAGTGCAGAATGTGCAGAATTTTTCACCATGTCTGACGAATATTCAACAGGCAATGGCATGGCGCTGTCGCAATCCAATTTCTACCTTAATAACGCTAATTACTGCGTAAATATGTTATTTTTCGGGGATTTAAAATTTCATCTCTTCGCAGTGGCCACGTTCGCTCTTTTAATTAAAATGACAAACGCGACTAGCGCGGAGCACGAGGCTGCCATTTAGTGGAACCATGTGGACATTAAAGCCGCCTCAGGAAGGAGCAGGTGTCAACCCTGAACCCTGCGTATATGCATGTTTGCCCTGAAATGCTCCATTCATTTGCTTTATTATTTGGCGAGGGAATAAAGTACCAACGGCGAATTAGTTAAAAAAAGGACTTGCCGCTGGGATTTTGAAATTCATTAAATTTTGGGCCGACGGCAATTTGCGGCAGCTGGGGCATTATTTAAAAATATTCGTCCGCTTCGTGTAGCTCAGAGCTACGCGCACCTTCATGCAGTCGTAAATTTTAATTTAAAATTTTATTTTATTTTTAATTTTATACCCCGTCCCAGCGGCAGTATTTAATTCGCTCAGCAGTAAACACAATTAACTGATATTAATCATGGAAATAAACAATTTGCCATTCGAAACCATTCGAATGATTTTTCGATTCGAATTATCCTCTGCAATTTACATTTTCCGGAAAAATCTTTAAATATAATGTACACAATCCAATTTGGATGCTCAAAGTTAAAATTTTTCATGTCAATAGCAGACTTCGTTGGTAAACATATCCCTCTACTTCTTTTCCCATCCATTACTTAAAATTTTTCAAAATTATTTTATGTATTTTGTGGGTAGATAACCATTTTATTATTTTCGTATTAATTCAATCATGATAAAGTTCAATAACAATACGACTTTTACGGGAATTATTTTTAAACAAGTAAATTAATAATAAAGATATTAAAAGTTTATAATGCGGTTTTGGTAGTTAGAGAAAAATGGGCTTTTTATCGAGTACCTACAGGAATAAAATTTTTATAATTTAACGATTTACGATTTACGATTTATTCATTCTAAAGAGTTCATATTTTAAAGACGTACAGATAAAATGTATTATTTTTATAGGTATAATACTTCTTTTAATTAATTTTGTTTCCGCACTTCTAACTCAATAAACCTAAAAGAGCACAAGACAGTGGCGTTCACCTAAAAATAGAATATTCAAGATATTTTTTAATACCAAAGTTATGCATATTAATTTTTAATGCTATTCGTATTAATAAAAACGAGTTTGATGAATGATGAAAAGAAAAAAAAGTGAGAAGTGCCAAAAATGCAGGGTATTTCAAACTATTTCTAAAATTCATCTTTAACATTTTCTTTTGTGTTAGTATGTATGTCCTTAAACTAATGAGTGGGATTGGAAAATTATGTTTTTAAATTTTTATAAATTGTACAATACATAATTGAATGTTTTGCATTGGTATAACTGAGCAATTCTTAATGAAATCTGGAAAAGAATTAGGACTGACGTTTACAACTTTTTGATACATCGTGCACCCAAAAATCAAATTCTAATTGGAGCATATGCCACCTAGTTTTGAGCGCCAATTTTTGAAAGAGTGTCAACGGCCCATTGCGAACCTTGACATGAATACAGAGGAACACGTCGACGTCTTCGCGACCAATTAATCGTGTCCTCGACATCAAAGGCAAATGATTTGCAGTCCCTGTTCACGGTGCATTTCGCCAAAAGGCATTTGCCAGCAATTTTCGACATTGTCATACGCGACAGTTTAATTTTCTCTGAAATGTAGCGCGATGCCTTCACCTCTATCGAATTATTGCTGTCACGTTCTGCGCTGTCGTAAATCATGCGATGGCCGTGCAAAGTGCATTCACCAAGGGCTGGATGGGTAGGCTAGTTCTAGAGCCGAATCGAAAATTCGTTAAACGAATTTTTCGGAAAAAGTCAACTTGAGTTATTCGCAAAGAATGTGCCAAGTCTTTCCGTTTCGATTTAGCGGAGGGCCCCGAGTGCTCTTTTGTGTCCACCTTGCTGCCACGAGTCTTTTGGCTTCAACAGCAAAATAAACACTTCTAAGCGAACCGCAAATAAAAAATGGCACTCGGCCAGCGAAAAACAAAATTAACGACGGGGAATTACTCAATCAGCAGAGGCTTTTCGTTCGTCCGAAATCTCGGCCCGGTCGGGCGGGTTGGACCGACTTCAAGACTCAGGAATTTCCTGAATGTACTCCTCCCGCCCCCAGAGGGATTCGATCTTCCTGAACCTTCCCTCTGTCTTCTCTTGCAATCGATGACAAATTCCATCTGCGTCCAAGGAAACCCGCTGGAGGCACCCGAAGTCATTAGGATCAATCACTCTGCCCTCGGGAGTGGACTGGACTTGGACAGTCTTGTTGCTCGCACTTCTGCTAAGTGGCTAGCGAGAGGTCTGTGGCGCCAAGAAAAATTGCCGAGCATTAAACAGGCTCGGATTAGCGTCATATAGACAACGAAATTTGAGTTTTAATGGATTTATGTAACGAAAGCCGGGCGGGGATTGTCTTTTGCACTTTCTCGCATCAACAAGTCGGCTGCTGCAAACAGGCGGTTTTCTTCGCGCCCGCTACTAATCCTGGTCAGCGACGTTGCGGCGCGATTAATTCCCCGCCAGTGACAAAGTAGTTACACGGGTCTCCCGTGACGTTAATTGATCCGAGCGTATCACAAATTCTCAGCTACAAGCATTCCTTGCCGACTGTCAGCAGGGGAGTCGTGGGTGCCTTAATCCGATTTAAAAGGTAGCGAATGTGCACACTGCTTTAATGCAAGAGCCTGGATAAAGTACCTATAGCAAGCAGTTCGACTAAAGACCTCCGTGAATAGCTCGTAAAAATCTTTTGCAGTAATCTAAATATCTTAAGCTGCAAATGCGCTTCCAGTAATCTCTATTTTTGAAGGTAAGGAGGATTAACTTCAAACAAACTTATGGTTTTATAATTCCTAGAAAATGTTAGAGTTCCCTAGAATTCTTAAAAGTTTCGTTCCAAAAATGGACATCCAAAATTTGTTATTTTGTTTTAAAAACTAAATATTGAATTTACGTTAATTTTACATATGCATACAAAATGTGAACTTAATCGGATAATAAAATTGGGAAATTAGATAACAATGTTTTTTATTTGAATTTATATACATAGGTTATATCACTCAGAGAAAATTGTAAGTTACTTTGAAATCAAATGCAAATATTTTTGATTCCAGCATTTTTAATTTGTCTGACTGATTGACAAGTGTAACTCTATTCCAAGATGGCAATGTATTAATGTAAAAATAATGCTAATTTTTCTTCCTGAGCTAATCGTTTTTAAAACCAAATTGGAATTTTGGATTTCGACCAATATTTTCAGTCCTTTGTAGTAGGGTTTACATAGTAAACACAAAAAAAAAACAGGTACATATATAAAATATATAAAAGATTTCACTAGTTCGCCTTTACATATTTGCTAAATAAACAATGGTTTAAATCAAATTTTATATTAAATGGAATTTTTTAAACAGTTATCCTTAGCAACATTTTGCAATTTTACAAAAAGAATATTAAACTGTATTGAATTATGCGCACTTAACATCAAAAACTTAATCCAATAACTTTTTTAGTTCACGACTTGATAAAACCAATGCAATTTGATAGATTGTAAAACTTTTGCTATACAGGTAAAGTTTAAAAAATTCTACGCGATGGAAAATTCCAAATCAAGATCAGATCATATTGAATAATATTGATTCAAAAGTCTTCATTTTAACTAGAAATCTTCTTGAAATATGTAAACGCCAATAGTGAAATATTATTTCCAAAACATTATTTTAAATATTTTTTTACTTCTTTTATGTAGAGAACCCTAGAAATAAATTTAGAGTTTGTCTTTTATGAAAGCTTTTAAAAAAATTGAAAACGGTTCGGTATTACAAAATGTTTCCGCCACGACACAATTGGCGATGGAACTCCAAGTTCATGTTCCATGAGTTAAATTTTAATATATGAGTGTCCACTTTTAAAGTATTGACCTCTTGTTAAACACGTTTTCCAACGATCATAATAAAATTAAAGTTAATTTGTGTTTTTCTATAATACTTAAATAATTCCTTCTACCCTCCCAATTAATTCACGAGAACGAGCAGTGAATCAAAAAGCCCTTTTTGAAGGTAAACACAAATCGAGTGTATATGGCAATTGCCTCTGCGTATAATCAGCCAATTTATTCTGAAGAAAAATCATTTGAAATCGGCCGAGTCTGGTGAATTTGTTGTTTGGAGTCCGCGCCAATCAATTTATGGAAATGATAGTTTCACCGGACCAGCTGCAGCCGCGTCGGCATGCATTGAAGGCGGCCGCCGGATGCACAAACAAATGTTCATGCCACTCTTTAATAGCGCGGCTGGGGCCATACTAATCAAAACATAAATCTGCGCGTATAAATCATGCCCGCGGCATGAACATTCCGCGCTGAATGACTAGGCTCAATTACGTAAACACTGTGTAATTGGAGGTCCGTCAGGAGCCCCGGTGGATCCGCCGGGCTCCCCCCGGTGGTGCGGGACGAGCACGAGCATCGCAATCAATCCCAAACAGTGGCGGCGCCACGCTTTTCGAAAGTGGGCTGCGGCGACGGCCTGTCGATTCCGGGAACTTTCGACCAAGTCGGAAAATGGGCACTTTTATTTTCATTGTCAAGGCTCCGGCTGGCCATGTCTCCCGAGGCTCTCCAGGCGCTCCGCCAGTCACAAGGGCCCCAGCCATGGCCCCGCCAATGCTCCTGTAGACCTGCTTTGTTTTCGCAGTCCGAATGCAAGTGGATGGCTCTGTCTGGCTGCAAATTACTTCCGGATTTCAGAGCAGCGGCTTTCGCCAGCCGATTTTCCCTTTTCCCCGCGGCTTTTTGTTTCTTGCCCTGCTCCAAGCCCTCGAGTGACGATGGTTGGTTTTGCCCTTTTTATATTTTTTTGTTTTCATTACCAGAGTTAAAAAGTCCATCGACTGATGATTTTTTTCTGGTTTTTGTCAGTGCAGTCCGCGGTATGTACTTACATAAATTGCACCGACCAGACTCTTGCATATGTTAGAGCCCAAAACTGAAAGCCTGCTGTTGCTAACGGTCAGAATTATTGCGTCTGGATAAGATACCAGCGCTAAAATTTCATATCACGTTAGAACTAACCGATCACAAAAAGTCCTAAAAATATTCAAACTTTTATATGACATACATACGCATACCTACCTACTAAGCTCTGAGAAAGAATTAAGAATTCGAAACTACTTTCTTTATAAACTTTCTGACAAATATTTTTGTTTTATATAGCTTCAGAATATTATAAGAGAAACGCAGCATGATAAAATTTACTCTTTTTCAACAAATGTATTTTTTTTTTATCGTCTCGAGAGTTTTATGTACTTTATTTAGCTTTTACGAGATATAACAGATATAAAACGAAAGAGAGTGACTCATTAAAAGTTTTATCGAGCTTCTTAAAATCAAAATCGTTTTGTAGCATCTGTTCACGAAATTTAATAATTAAGCTTTATAACGACATATTTATTCCTTATGCTTTCAAACGCTAAAAATTAATCAATTTTATTCATTTCCACAAAGTAAAATCAATTTTGAAACTTATGTAGGTTACATCATAATATGTATGTATGAATAAACTAAAAATAAATTATTTAAAAGTTTAATTTAATCTATACTTCTTATATTCTATTCAGGAATATCCTTGATCTTTCAGTATTTTGAACTGACCTTAGCATTTTCAACACCAAAGACTTGACAATTTTTAGAACAAATTAGCATAGCGCCACAAAATAGATTAGGCCAATTATGCTTGTAAATTTTCAAATCATTTGTAATAACATGACAATATCTTTTGGCGATTACATTTTAAAAATGTCAAGAATGAATAACGCTAATTGTTATGACTATTTGTGTGACTCACTTACAAAACACAGGAACAATCAAAAATTCTTCTTGCAATATTCAAAATTTTAAGCCATTATTAAATAATACGGCATGGAGTTATTTTTATCTTGTGTCTAAATATAAATTGCTATTTGGTACTAAGAAAGCCGGAGAAAATTGCGTGAATGTCACACGATGTAAACATTTTGCACACGAATCAACCAACAAATTCTGTCACCTTTTGATATTATCTTCTGGCGAGAAATACATATATACTCAATTTTAAGATGCTGAAACGTTAAATAAAATTTCAACTCTAGACATGCTGGATGATTTCGGGAGTTAATTTTAGACGAATAGTAGAAAATAAGCGATGCGTTTTGCTGTATTATTTGATTTATGCAATTCTATTTTACCCGGATGAATTTCTTTTGAATTGCTTTTCGTTGCAGAATAAATTTTGTGAAATTTAAATACTGAAATTACTAATCAGATTCATTATTTAAAATCATTTTTCTTTCGTTTTTACAGGTAAGAATTGTGGCCAAAATAACTCCATAAATCGTAAGTCGTTCCTTAAAAAGAAATAATCGAGAATTTAAGATAGGACAATTTTAATTTTTTTATATTTGAAACTTTGAAAAATAAATATTCAAAATTGCAAAAATCTCAATTGAATAATGTCGCACAAAAAGTAGATAGTTTCACACAATATTTCGATATCTTATGAGTTTTATACAAATTCACAACGATACTAAAATTAGTTTAAAATTTTAAATGACTAAATGGTTTTTCTTTCGTACTGTTCAGAATAAATTGAAGTTAATTATTTAAAAGTTCAAGTTAAAGCGGATTTGCTCATATATGCGTTTTCAAAATCTACGTCGTCGAAATAATTACGTAAATAATAAGAAGTACGCCTGTAGCATCAGTTTAGACTTAAAGGAAAAGTAATATAATACTTTCAGGATTCTTCTAAAGTCAATCATGACGTTTTAATGGTTGATTTTCTTGAAAATCAAACGATAGTTCTTGAAAAAAACGAAAAAGAAGTTCAAGTTATCAAATTAAAGTCTTATTTTTTTACAAAGAGGGAGGTAAAAAGCTGGTTAAGGTATCATTGGATAGCCCGAAGTAGTCCATTTTTTAAAAATTAATGACATAATTTTTTAAGAACGGAAAGTATTGATTTGGTTGAGGAAAGGAAGAGAAAATCCTGCTATTTAACTACGATTAAACTAAGGTCCGCTTTATTTTGTACTTCTTTTATAATACTTTAAACCTTAAAAGTAAATAGTACGTACTTAAATGAAACTCATCTATATTTTTAACAAGACATTAAAAATGCAATTTCAAAGAATTTAGAGCTTTTATAAAAGACCCTGTATCTTACATACTAGACCAACTAGTTAAATTTGGGCTCAGGGCATCAATTTATTTCGCATTAATTATGGATCGCTTCGTGCTCATCACCTAAGAATAGTGCAGACTTCCTGTCGAATTTGTCGGCTTTCCGTGCCAACATATCGGGGCGGAGCACCCTAAAGATGTTTGAAAATCCCTGGTCGTGCTTAAGCTGGGTGCAATTCAAGAAAATCCATCCTCATCTCGGGCAAATCCCTTCTCGCTCATAATAAACTGCGAGCAATTAGCTAGTTTCATACATTTCACGGAGCTTCCGCAAATTTCCTCCTAGAGCACATGAAGCGTAAAGCGGAAGCAGGGGACTATTACATTTCGGGTTCATCAACTGTAACATCTGGCTGAGATGTACGGCATCCTCAGCATCCTCCAACTTCCTCTGGACCAGGAGGAGGGCGGAGGGCCAGGGCCGTGTGTGCCGTGCACTGAGGAGCACACGAGCGATTACAATCGGATATACACCTGCTGGGATAAAAGGAAGCAAAACTGTTTTTTCCTGGTTGCCTTGTCATCACCGGCGAAGAAAGCCCTCAGCCCTGGCCCTGCCCAGGACGCAAGGAGCACAGGCGAAACGATTTTTTCCTCCGTTTCGGGAGGATTTAGTGCTCGCAAAAAGTGGGGAAAAAAGTTTTTATTTCTCCCCGTGCGGGAAGAACTATTGAACCTGCTTATCTTGATGATGTTCTGGAGCTCCAGATCCTAGGGCTGTGCATGTTCCTAGCGCCCCACCGCCCGCGCCCCCGCCCACTGGCGAGTTTCCCTTCTAGCGGAGGTTACGGAGGATCCAAGCAAGCATTTAGTCCGGAGCACTTCTTTGTGCGGAAAACAGTAAAATTCTTAAATAAATGTAATGCTCCTTTGTTGGAAGGAAAAAAAGCACTTAGCGAGGGTTCTGAAAATCCTCAGGGATCCCCTCGGCGGGATGAGGCGTGGGCGGGCATATGGGAACTCCCCCGCAGGAGAGTTGACTTTAAACGGTGGCTTTTTGTCAAACCTCGGGGATAGTTGTGTGGCTTATCGGCAGTTTATAGCCACCCTGGGCGACAGAGCCGCCATTTCATCCCTCGCCTGCCCGGCCAGAGTTATTGTTCGGGGGTCAGAGCTGCCCGTCAATTCACCGTGCAGCCCCGAAAAACATCCATAAAATAAATTGGGATTGGAAATATTTTACTTTTGAAAAAGTTTAAAGCACAACTATAATACAAAAGCAGCTTACCTAGGAACCGGGTCGGTGTAATCCCTCTGTCTCATGGCACCCTTAGAGCGGGTGTTCGGGGGGCGAAGAAAGGTATTAGGGCTCATCGAAAGGGATAAGCGTAGAACGGGTAATTGGCCTAAATTTTCTGAGAGATTAAAACAACTCCGGCCGGGATATGGGACGGGATTAACTCTGGATGTTAATGAGAATTTTTTATGTCGAAAGGGATTCGTGATGAAATAATTAGCAATGGACTGTAAAAATTACTTGCGCCATTAGTTTAACGCCGACCGAAATAAAACCAGCACTCGACCCTTTGGGCATTTGCTAAATTTACCGAATATTTTTAATGAGTCGGCCAAATTAGAAGGATCCCTTGCGGGAGAGGCCTACGATTTTCAGCCACAAAACCAAGGAGCCAGAAGATTTGCTGCCTTTGAGCCTTGTGCGAAATTTATTCCCTGGGAGCTGACTTTTCCGATCGTCGCGTTCGACGCCTTCATTTACATTGTAAGCCGGCTTTAAAATGCAAATTGTAAAAAGAACCAACCAATTTTTACGCCTCGTGCAAAGGAATCGAGTTTTGAAATGTTCACAAGAAATTGGATTCCCATTAAGTGTTGCTCGGGGTTTTTGGAGCATGTGCAATATTTCAATGTGTTTGTACGCAAAAGAATGGTAAAGTGATTTTCTGTTTCAAATTAAGCATATTTTGGCGATTAAAAGGCTCAAAGCAGGTTAAAATAAAATATTACTACGCAAGCAGAAAAATTAGGTTCAATATTGAGATTTAAACTTTTATTTCCACAATTCCACAAAACGACCAGAAGCGAGTTACTAATCAAAGTAAAAGAAAAAACATTGTGAATCGATTTAGTTTCGTCGAAGCACTTAATAAACTTAAGAACAAAATAATCCAAGCAAAATCTACCACTTGAATGAGATTCAAATGTCTGCTTATAGTAGAAAATTCTCTTAGAAACTAAATCTACCATCGTCTTGTTTGGCGTAGTTATAATAAATTTTTTTTTCCGCACTGTACGTATACCGAGAGTCGGAATAAAAGAAAACCTTGTTACTAATGGCGCGAATTTATTATCGATCCGATTATTATTTTTTGAATGGCATTATAACAACTAAACTTTAATTTTGGTAAGCGACGTATTGTAGAATAGCATGATCAATTTCAAGTAAAATAGATCTTTTACAAGACAAATAACTAATTCTTATTGTTAGAATTTTCCGAGGCATGAATACTTTTTCTGACATGAATATTGTTGATGTAAAATCAGAGTAGAGGGTAATGTATTGAAAATTCAATGCATTATGGTTTGAACTATCACTAAACGACTCAATAATAGTGCAAACAAAATTTCACTACCGCTAAATAGTTTAGGGGGTAATGAAATTGAAATCGCACTACCATTAAACGATTAGTGATAATGCATTTGATTTAAATTTCATTTCACTGTGACAGTGCAAATTGAAATGCATTAGGTATCATGTAAATTCGGCTCTCTCATAATTTATATTTTTTTGATCCACTAACAACGTATAAGTATGAGTCTGGTCAATGCACTTAGATCTGTACTATCACTGTAATGTAATTTAAATCATAAGCACTAAACGTTTAATGGTAATGAAATAAAATATCAATTGCATTAGCACTAATCGTTTAATGGTAAAGTGATTTCAATTTCATTACTACTAAATTATTAAGTAGAAATTGAATTTTGGTTTTACTAGCACTTAAAGTAATGAAAAATATCAATTAATGCACTACCTCCACTTTGTCTAAAATAAAATATTGTACAAAGACCTACAGAAAAATGAGCATTCAATAAGAATGAGAAGAGCTCAGCAACAATTCAAATAAGTATAGTAAATCGAAAGTAAATTGAAAAATGCACTATCTGACCGCAAAGTGGGTGCAATGAATATGTTGCTTGCAGCATGTATTCTGAATTCTTGTTATTTTTGTTCTGATTTTTGTTCATTTTTTTAGCCGGATCGCTTCCAGAGAACAATTCGGTGCACACTGGTGCATGCTATAACATAACTTTCCCTGGTTTTGCAACAAAACGACATGTGCACAGACGAGAGGTGCCTCGTAAAAATATGAACGCTGTTGGTGAGGGGCTGCGTCCCAAAGGGCGCTAGCGGCTAGATATGGAAAAATTTGGCTGGCTGAGCCACAGTAGGCAGTGGAGGGGCTCTTCCAGTCAGTTTGGCAAACTTTTAATAACTTCCGCAGATGCTATTGCTCTGTCGGCTTCCGCACTAAAAGCATTTCCGCCGGGCTTAATTCAATTTGCGATTGATATGAATTGACGGCAAAAAGTTATTCCTGGGTACGTGCGTCGATTTATCAAATTATCAGTGGTGGGGAGCGCCACTAAAAGCTTTCGACGCCCTTTCATGCATTTTTCAATATTCCGCTGAATTACTTATTTTTGCAAAATTACCAAATCAAGAGGCTCCCGAACGGTCTAGCCCTTAGTCAGCTCGGCTGGACTCCATTAGCCTGATGAAATGGTGTGGTGGCGACGGGGCATGGTAAGGCTAATTTCTATCTTACGTCCTATCGCCGTGGAATCAATAAAAAGGTTCACAACCGGCACACGGCAATAATGTCTCAATTTTCCAGGTCGTGTGTTTGTCGCGATCTGTAATAAATCAGACCAGGTGGGCAGTGCTATTACTACTTGTCTGACGATTGTCGTAAATCTTGGGCTGCAATCATTCAAACTGCGTGTTCTAACACAGCACGAGTCGTGCAGCAATTAGACCTCTAAATTATTTTATGGCCGCGGAACCCGCAGGGCTCGCGAGCTCCTTAATTACCCGATACACTTAGAGCCTGCCATGCCACTTTGACATGATCATGGGTTTTGGTTCGACTGGTCCCGCCAAAATCCAGTTTTATACCTTTGTGCCTTTGTCAAATAGACGGGAATGGGTCGCGAGCAGCGCAACCTGTTGGCCAACAACAACCGGCTCTGGGACGGTTTGGTCATGTAGCGCAATGTACGTACGTCTGTTCCTGGTAATTGGAAGGTGAAATATGTGCAGCGGAACCAGTTCTATTCGCGCCCGAGATATGCGGCTGTAGAATAAAATTAACTTAAGGTAACAAGCGTATAATTTATTATTTGGTCGTTCCCAGAAAGCTATTACCTGAGTCAAATCTGCGACGAGCTTTTTTTTAAGCTGGTCCACTGCGGTAGGTACGTTTATATCCTATAGAGCCAGTGCATACGTTTTGGAGTTTTAAACCTTGTTCTGAGATGAAAGGATTATCACTTTTCTATGAACTCTTAAAGGGCTTAAATTAAGTTTAAGGGGGCAAACACGCAAAAGCGTAAGTTTGTCGTTACTTCTGCATATTTATCTTGGTATAGTTGCAATTTTCTCTCCATAAAAACAATGTACATATGTATAATAATACAATTTAATTTGAATTTTCTGTTTTAAAAGCTCTAATCTTCGAATTTCCCTTTTATTCAAATTAAGCCCTCTATCGCGCTACTCTTCAGTATAACCTGCCTAAGTTAGTCTTCTTCATGTTTCATATTTCATGAATTATGAGATATTCATTTTAGCATGAATAGTTTGAATCCGTTGCAAACGGATAGTTAACTTCAACTTCCATTTTAATATACAGGGTGTCCCAAAAAATAGTGTCAAGTGGCGGTCTAGAAGTATAGAGCGCCCCCAGGGGTATCCGAATCACCACCATGTTTGTTACCCAATTTTGCTTAGTTTACGAGTTATGATTTTTTTTTGTGATTTTTCGTCAAACTACTAGTTAATAGACATTTTTGGTCATAGTGACTAGAATAATTGAGATAAAAGCCTGATTTTTATTTCCCAATTAAGTTAAATAATAAGCGTAAGCAACGCAAAAAAGATTTGATTTCCTAGCCATACTATTGCGCCAAAACAATTTTTGAAATCTAAAAAGTTAAAAAAATAAAATTTATCAACATCTTTGGGAGCTGTTTAAAAAGAAAGTCACTTATAGTTTTGCATCCAAATTTATTTTAAAAACTTCCTCATTTCTCTGGCTAATTATTACTCTGAAAAATGTTATTGAGCTATCTTAAATTCCGTCCAAAACGTATCAAGTTCAAAAACAAAAAAATTTAAAATATAAGTTTACTAAATTATTGTTGTGGGTAGGTCCAATCAGAAGCATTTCAGAATAAAATTTTTCCTTAAAATTTCACAGTACATACTCGAAAACTAACATTACTTAGTTTCAATTATACATACTATAATTATTTGCCCATTGTCCTTTGTTTATTTCCAAACTACATAAGCTCCTAATTCTAAGAAATATAATACTCGTATTATGGCTTTGTATGGTCTAATTTATTTAGTCTTCAACATTACTACGTGATATATTAAGACAAAATTAATGTCAAAGTTCATTCCTGTAGCTGTAGCCGTAGAGTGTAGTCACAAAAGAGCAGAGTTCTTTCTTTTTCGTAGCACAGATCGCCTGACGAGGGTGGTGCCATCAACGTAATAAATGACAAACAGTTTTCTTATGTTTTTTCCATCAGACTTAATATAATAAAAAAACTAAAATTCATGCTGCCTGTCTCAGACTTCCATTTGCCTGCTTCCATCGCACTCAGGAGCTCACTTCGCATTCAGCTAGTCCAGACAGCTGTCCTTTCGCGACACCTCTTTAAAATTTATAATCATCCGAAGTGCTATCGTCGAAGGAAAGTTAAAGCACCAGTAATCTTCAGGATTTGCGAGATAGTCGGGCCCCATCAAGGCAGCATTTAATTACTGTGCGCCCGGTGTTCAGCCGCAGCACCGCGGCGGCGCCGCGCCGTGTCGTCACACAAACCTCGTCCGGCTGGGGTTGCTGCAGTGATTCCGGGCTTTGCATGTTAATCACTTTCCTCATTATTTTTAATAATTTAGCTCGAATTTGGCCAACAAAATAAATTAACACCGAAAAATTACACCCGACAGTGCGGTTGGCCGCGCCGCAAAAGTTTCCAAGGAGCGTCAGTGTGGCCAACACTTGTTCCCATTTAATCAGAGGTCTAATGCGATTTTTGCATGCAATTCGAATATAAAAGCGAAAAAGTTTTTCCGGTTGGACGTCTGCAAATTCGACGGTGTGTGGCTGCGTGTCAGAGCTCCAAACTCGAACTCTGCTCCTTTTCTGTGGACCCGAGACAATCGATCGATTCCCGGGGCCGGGTTGAGTTCCCAGGGGCACTCAATGCACTTAAGGCGTCCCCCTCCCCCTCTCCCAAATGATGGATTGCGCTCGTGATCGTTAGGATTTCCGCGCCAAAAATCAGAGTATTGATGTCAGGCCAATTATGTGCTGATTTTATCGGATGGCGACTAATGGAAATTGCATTTTTGATTAAGCTCTTCTTACAGACGAGTTGAGAATCCGATCATACGTCCTTTATTTTATTCGTAAACCATACAAAGCTACTTTCTACAGTTAAGACATTGAATACAAAATCAATACTTGACTTATCACTTATCAGAAGTATCGAATAAAAACTATCGCTATAAAATGAAATCGAGCCTTCATGATGGATCTTATATGGCGGCAAAAACTTCTTTTCCGAAATTCTGCAGAGGTCATGAAAATCTTTTAATTTAGAGATTAAGGTTAATTAAAACGCTAATTACAATTAAAGTAATTGCTTATACATATAACAAATTATTAATAAAATAAGTGATCAATATTATTTTAATCGAGTTCTAATTTATTTTTCTTAACAACACGATATTATCAAATAGGGGCGCGGTATTATCAGATCAAATTGATAATACCGCGTTTTGTCAGGTTTTCTTTTTCCTTCATGGACTTAAGTTTTTTTTTTAATTCATTAAGGATTTTCGTTTGGACTTAGTTAGAATTTGACAATCTTTCGAAAAATGCTTTAGTATCAAGACGGTTGACATCATGTGAATTTTATTTAATTGTCATATTTTCCGTAATGGCGCGCCATTATCCAACTCTTTCCTACTTTGCAAGAATTCTGTTCCTAATAGACACAAAATTCGTACAAGATTCTATTTACGTTCATAATTGTAAAAAATGAGATTTTACAAGTAGTATGCATTGTACTCGAAGTTAATTGCAGTTTATTGAAATAAAACTGGTTAGTTGCAAACTATCTAAGAACACATCAAGTGCATTGTTCCAAAAGCATCTTAAATTTGTGTGTATATTCATCAACACAAAAGATAAATTTGGTTTTTTGAAAATTATGACCTAATATTTTGGTTTCCCGTAAAATGTACTAAGTATATGTACTATGCATCATTCTATAATTTACTTGTTCTGATGAATTTAGCAAAGGAGATTTTTGTCAGACTGAGCAGTTCATTACACATAGAGCGCCGCGAGGCTGCAGGCGGGGGTAGTTGCAGACTTTACTAATGGGGCTCCGAGGAGACATCGTTTCGCGGCATTGATATTTCACGGGAATTCTTTTGAAATGCTTATCCGAGTCCGTTTCTAACGAGATGTGCGCATTCATAAGACTCACCTCGGCCCGGTGTGCATGCACGTGAAGACGTCTCAAGGAATTTCTGTGCACGGGCCATAAATCCCGCTCTTGAAAAGCATTTACATATCCTCCATATATTTTTGAAATGCTAATGCGACCCAATTTATGGACCACTTAGAGTTGTTGTTGTTGTTTCGCCTTGTCGGGGCCCCATGGGTGCTGCTGGGCTCCGGCAGTTCTGCTGGGGCTGCCGTTGCAAGTGCACACGTAAATATACATTTTTATCAAAAAAGCAACTACACATCTTGGCGAATTTGTTTTTTCGCCCCAGCACAGCGCCTGGCCCTGAATTGCATTTTATTCGCAGAAAAATTACAGCCGAAAAAGGTTTTCGCTGTCTGCTGTTTTTCACCTGAGTTTGTATTCACTCGTCATCTCTCAGGTGCATTTTTTACCGGGCCTTTCGGGAAAGAGCGCCGCAGCATAAAACTTATGGTCGGCGACACTGCCGCAAAGGGAATTTATGGGATTATGAAGTTGAATGATTTCGACTAAGGACATTCCCACACCTCCTGAATATAAAAAGTGTTTGGGGCCGCGGCCGCTGATTCCCTGCATGAAACGTAGAAATTTATCGCTGGTGAGCTGCATTCTTTGTATTCTAATTGTGGCTCCACAACTTAGCGCCCCCCTAAGCATCCGTTCTTAGGGCGGTAAGCCCTTGACGTTTGTTTTTCATTTTTCCACCCAGGTGAACTTTGAAGGGAGTGCCCGAATAGGGATACTTGCATTTAGCGGAAGGAAGTATTTGTGAAAAATGCTTACTCCATTTCGATTCGATTTTTTATAAAGTTAAAACCAAATTTTATACTTCGTAGATTATCAAAATTATGGGCTATGATTTTGTTTTCTGGAGCTTTTTTCATTCACAAATTTAAAAAATTATACTTCTTAAGTAGGTTTTTCGCAGACTATCTATGTAATTTTCTCTTCGCATAATTCATATTCTGTTCGTACATAATTTTGTTTTATTAGACGAAAAATGGTCTGTTTTACTTCCGATACGTCTAGTGCAGAGTATTTTTAATTTCCTCCTCATTGTTCTCACAATGAGGGTGTCTACAGCTTTCAAATCGCGATGTATCACAACAGAATAAGCCCGATTATACATACATATATGGATGCTTAGATATTGTAGATTGCCTTAATGAAACTACCACCCAAATGAAGTCGGAAAGCTGAAAACCCAAATCCTATCTATGAAACAGTTGAAAACGACAAATGTTTTGTATACAAACATCAAGAGTTATTAAAATAAATTGATTAAAATTTATATTTATTTAATAAAATCTTTTATAAGGGACAAAAATCGTCTAACTCTACATACATATTTATGTACGAATGACTGAAAATACTTCATTAACAATCTTTATAAATATGTTACATAAAAATTTATTCTATCATTGTAGGTTTAGAATTGATACCTTGTAATATACTAAGAATATACATACATATATGTACATATATTGTATTCATATAAACCATATTTTTTAACGATTTTTGAGCTTCCCACACCCACCGCCTCGGGGTGCGACGAAAGAACTCCCTTAGAAAAGAAAAATTATCCATCGTGTAATTTTTTGTTTGTTTATCTGTGACGTCAGAACACGTAGTTTCATTAAAACGTGATTGCACGTAAAAATGTCATTTACGATATTTTTTCCAGAAATCTATCTAAAACATTTCGAGCTGAATCGATTGGTATAAATTTGAGTATTCGAAAATTGCTGAAGGTGAATTGATAAATAGCGAAAAATTTAGTTAGAACATGGGCCATTTTAGAACGAACTCATTCAATTGATTATTCATATCGTTTGTAGGTCTGGATTTATATGCCCTTACTGTTAGTTCCAAAATGGCGTTGACGAAGTTAGCTTTTCTCGCTGAATAGTGCAAATGAACCTCTAGTGTCCTTTTATGATTGCAATGTATGTAAGTGCATTAAGTGGGGATATTTTGGTAAACCTAGCTAATTGGAACGCGTCAAACTATTAACAAGGGAAGGCGACCGCGTCCCCGCAATCATTGTTCAATTGTCGACTAAATTAAATTAGGCGAACAAAGCGGGTCCACGCGTGTGGAACTAATTCGCCCGATTGTTCACGCTCATCAGACATGCACGCCCGTGACTCGCAGGCGAGTATTAAATCATAGTCGGCCCCATCCGCATGTCGATTAAATTTAATTATTTCGAGTACGATAATATCTGCCAGATGAAATATCTAATGAAATATGTCTAAATCTGTGGAGCACTAAATCACGGCCCGGCCACGTATCTTGTGTGCGGCCACAGCACCTACAGTCCGCCAGTGGTGGCACCGCAAATATTCGCAGCCGGTAAACAAGAGAATATTCGAGTTATTACGGCGGCGGGGCATTAGTTAATTGAATTCATTACCCATTACCCATTACCGGGCGCCCGTAACTCCCTCAAATCGATTCAAATTTCGTTCATTAAACATGTAAACAATAAGTTGAGCTACTGTTTGAGCTCTGGGTGCAGAGACACCGGAGCCCCACCCTCGCTTCTTTGCGGGCTTGGGTTGATCCAGGTTTGATTCCATAAAGTTCGTCAAAGTTTTGTTCCTTCCCCCAGCGCACACCGGTCCCGGAGTTCCAGCTGCGGGTCTTGGTGTGCGTATCTGGATCCAAAGAAACTTTTGTGCTGGCGGGTGCAGCCCGGATATGCCGGGTTATACCCATCCCGCCGTTCTCGGTGCCACCCAAAAGTCAGTCTGAATCTGCAGGCTCTTTTGGATTTGCTTAATCTTTTATAGCCTTGGACCGAAGTAGTTCGAAAGTTGGACTGATCGCAACTTTGTGTCTTTTCAGGTCAATGGTGGCAGCATAGCCGAGCAGGCGGGTCTCATTCCTGGCGATGCCGTTCTCAAAATTAACAACGTCGACGTATTCAACCTCAGACACAAGGATGCCCAGGACGTTATAGTGCGGTCCGGAAATTCTTTCGACATCACAATCCAAAGGTGAGCGCCACTGCAACAAGTGGATTCGGATGAATATTCATTAGACAATGTCGCAAACTCTCTTAATAGGGGTGGCTCAACATGGCGCCCGCAGGTTACCCCCGTCGGCCAGGTCCCATCTGCTGGATATGGCAACAGCATCCCGACAGTGACGAAAACTTCTCTAGCTCACAAGCCACAGGAGGTTCGTCACATTGGCAGCGGCTACAACAGCTCCGCCCGTCCATTTTCATCTGTAAGTATTTTCCCGGCCGGAGGATGGGTCCAGGGCATCTGCTGGAGGATGCCCGACGTCCGCTCTCCCGCATCGATTGGCGCTTCAACCGCTTTCAATTTTTTTTTTTGAATATTTTCCTTTAAAATGCGAACTTCTTGCCGGCTTCGGCTTCCTTCCGTTTTTAAATGGCGCGTTTTTTTCTGGTTCCATTTTAGGTTAATGGAAGTGATGGTCATCTGAAGAGCATTGTCAACAAGCAGTACAACACCCCCGTCGGCATCTACAGCGAGGAAGCCATTGCTGAAACTCTGTCTGCACAGGCTGAAGTGCTGGCCGGTGGTGTGCTGGGGTGAGTTCGAAATTCGTTTTACGTACTCTTTTTAAGTTGATGCGGTTTAAGGGTCTTTACTACTTTCAAATTCCTCAAATCGCTCTAAATTCGTTGAAGACTTTCTTTACCCTCTTCTGCTACATATAACCTTTTAACAGACAGTAGTCTTTTAAGGGCTAATAACAAAAGGGTGAGAAAAGAACCCTCATAGTGAGATTTTAGTGTCCGTCTGTATGTTTGTTTGTCAGTATGTCACAACCGTTGTTTTCTTTCTTACAAATCATCAACTTGAAACTTAGTTACGATGCCTTTTTGTCCGCATCTATTCGTGGTATCAAACAATTGGGGAGACAAGAAAATATTCTTTATTTCACTGCATCAAATGTGGTATCTGTATGAACGATTATGTTTGTTTTACATGTAGATGAAAAAAACTCTATTAATTTTGAGCGTCCCATTATCACCAAGGTCAATAATCACTAACACTGATATAGAAAATGAAATACCTATATTTGTTAAATTGAAAGTTAAGAAATAAAACCTACAAATCTGTCTTGACGCCGTGGATCAAATTTAGAAATTGAACTATAATATTTCGTACAATCTTATCTACAATAAAGACGTTTGCGTCTCCTAATCCAACCAATTTTGTCTTGGCCGACAGAAAATAATACACTTCCTTCTAATTAAAGAAACTACTGTATGCACTAAAAAAAATCAATTAATTAATACAAACAAAAATAAAAGTTTACCTAGTCCAGTATTCTTTCAATTATTTTAGTTAAATGACTACAAATAAAATACTGAGGCGTTCATTTAATGTTTAAATGCAATATTTAAATATAGATTGACAAATTCAAAAAATCAATTATTATTTTCATATAATGAAAGATATTGCAGTTAGGCATATTTTATTGAAGTCCAAGTTATTTGATGCAAGATTTCGTTTTTTCTTATTTCATTTTCCGACTAAATTCGTTTAGAGAGGCAAGTCCTTCATCTCCTTGGTTTTTTTTTCTTTTAGACTTCGAGAAATTAAATTAAATTTAACAAAACTTAGATATATTTCTCTAGCTACAGAGGAAATGCTTCTTAATTCCAGAAGAAGAAGGAAATTTCCTTACAATTCGACGACATCCTCTGCATATTTTTTCTATCCTGCCTTATATAACTTGAAGCTGAATTCCAGATGATTTCACTCCCAAATTAGCAACGTTTTCTGTTTGTTCCATTCTGGTCGTCGTGAAGCCAAGCGTGTTATCTTAAAGATAGAAGCCCAGCAATGCTGTTGACATCATAATTGATGTTACTGTCACCGTCAAGTGGCCTTCTAGAAAACCAGAGATACTGCCTCTAGCAATAAATTAACAATATCCAATTTTGCAATGACCTCAAACCTCATAAAATTATTAGTACATACCCAAACTAAATTACTTCATTTTGAGCATTTCGGAGACCAGTAAAATATGAACATTTTCTAATAAGTTTATTAACTGGCTTTTCTCACCAAAAATTTCTCATTTAGTCAAGGATAGGGTAAAATCAACTTTTCACCGTGAAATTAAATTAACTCCAAACTTATCCTGCCGGATCAGAGGAAAGCAGGAGGAGGCCCTCGGGCACTGTCTGTTGGACAGGCAACGTAAATAATTTTGCATTTTCATTTTTAATTCCCTCCTTAATCTGATCTCTTCCACTTTGCAAAATTTTCCTGCGGAATAAAATTGAGCTCGAAACAGCCGCAATTTTCACTTGCACAGCGATTCAGAGCTCGATAAAATGATAGCCTGCGGGAGGGGGTGGCCCGGGGCCAATCCTTTAATTATCAGCAGTTGGAAGCCGCCCGGTTCACCCGGTTCGCCCGGAGGTGCCCGGACGGCCCCGAATGAACTAATGTCGAGCAATAATTACCATGCAACACGAGTAATCAAATCAGGAGCAAATGTACTGTTTCAGTACGTGTTTAATGCTGGGAAACTCATTTGAATTTATGCCCGCTGGAGGAGCATGCCCCTGCAGTGGCGGTACCTGATCCTGGTCTAGCCCCCAGCCCTGCCGGGCCCGGGCCGCTGCCAGAGGATCTGGTTGAAAAACTTTTCGCCTTGTTACATAAATAAGGGCTAAGACCCGGAGAAATTATTTTACACAAGTTGTTGCTGTTTTATTGCCTATAAAGGGAATCCGGAACGTCTGCATGCGGCAGAGTGATAGAATCAGTTGAGAAATGAGAAAAGTTGGGAAATCGTTGGGTTCTTGTGGCTTATTTTCGCTAATGAAAAATGTGTGCCGCTGCTGCTGTGAAATTTGTTTAAGCAACTTGCTCCGGAGAGATCTAAATTCCGGCAGCAGAGGAGGCCCTGCACCACGAGAGTGCCGGGTGCGGGAGCCAAAGCATTTTAAATTTATTTTTCCCACGTCTTCTCCTTGGGAAATTCACAATTATTCCCGAATAAATCCCGGGCGTACTATTCTTCCCCGGACAATTTTAATATTTCACAAAATTCCCACGCTCAGCGTTTTCATTTCGGTCAAAAATTTTATTAAAAATACTTTGTGGCTGCAAAAATGCTCATTTATAAATTTATTTTCCAGAGTAAACTTCAAGAAGAACGAGAAAGTTTACAACGCTGCAAATTCGGAGGTCTACAAATTCTTGCACGAACAGGACCAGGGCGAACCAGGTAAAGATGAAATGTATTCGCATTATTATGCATTAGCCCTCATGCTCAAATTGCTCAACGGGGAGAAGAGCATTTTCACCGATGAAATTATCGAATGAATTATAAAAATTCGAGGAAATATACACACGATGCCAAATTAATTTTTGTGTCACTCAATTCGTAAATGTTGTTGACTTCCGCTCATGGCATTAATATTTTAATTTTATGTTTTGTATTCTGCATATTAAAAGCTTATTAACACCTAGATGTTCACCGACTTTGATGTTTTTGTTTGCACGGAGAGCTGTTTGATGTTTAATACATTTGCTAGCTTATTGTAAGAAGGACTTTAAAAACAACGTTGATTGAGAATTTATATTTTCATATACCTAAGAGGAAAACATAATTTTCAATGTTCAGTGGATTATTTTCCACAAAATTTGGTCCTTGTTGGGTTTCACAAATTTTCATAAAAATATTTTAGTCAATAGATTACAAAATTAAATTTTTTGAAAAAGTAGGAAAATTGTACCAAGTCTTTTTATTCCCTTTAGTTTAAAGTGTACGCTCTTCCATTTAAAATGAGATTAGATTTTGAGGTTTTAGTTTCACTAATTTCAGAAGTATCATTAGTATTTTTTTTTTTTAGTGAACAAATCCTATTGTAATGAAAAACTTCTAATTAAATATATGAATATAGGAAACTTCACTTTGATAGTAGATTAGATTTACAAAGTATAAAAATATTTTATTAGGTTATTTTATAACTAAGGACAACGCATAGTATATTAGGCACTTAAGTTCTCAATCAATCAAAATAAAGTTCTTCTTATGTCATACATGTATCATGCACAATAATTGAATATTTAATGTCATAAATATGAATACTTGTACATAGTAAAACTGTATACAGTAACAATAGTCGGAATACTAAATAAATTCCTCAACTAACAAAATAACTTCCAGCCGAAAGACCACCGCATTTTGTCGAACACAATCCACAACAACATTATGAAACACCCCAGCAACAATATCAACAACATCAGCATAGTCAGCAACAACACCACCAACACCAACAACACCAACAACATCAACAACAACAATCAGCTAATCACCCGGTGGCAGCAGTAACCAGGCATGTTATGGCTCCTGCTAATCAGCCGAAAGCCCCAAGTACTGGGGGGCTACCAACTGGACAGAATATCTGTGCCAATTGTGAACGCCTCATTGTGTAAGTTTGACCCTGACCCTTAATATTGCTCTTTTCGCAACAGTCGCCAACACTTATAATTGTGTCTTAAAGTGGCGACTGTTGGATGAGATAAAATGCTTAGCTAACTGAATGTTGTGGTATGTATGAATGTGGGAATGTCGTTCGTTCGTCTGTTAAAAATCGCTGTTATTACTCACTAACCCCAGAAACTCAAAAGTGACCCAAGAACACGTGAACTACAAAGTTAACAAAGTTTTACCTGAATGACAAGAAGTTCAACTATTTCCTCATTGAAGACCCTCCTGCGCCGGCAAACTTCTTCTGGACTGCTAGTCACGCGATAGGAGGACGAAAATCTCCAAAAATTCCAACAACTGCACCATCTGGGGCAGAGGAGGGACGCACTGCAACTCCCCAGCAGCAGCATCAGCAGCAGCAAAACAGCGCCCTGTCCCCGGGAGCCTCACATAGGCCAAGTCTTCCTTTAAGACACCAACAGGCACCAGAACCCTCCGCCCCCGTGCAGGAAGACAGCGCCAAGGCAGCTGGTGAATCCGCGGTGCCCTCAAAGCCATCCGGCGAAAGTTCCGGACCTGGAGCCACGACCTGCGATGGGTGTGGAGTCGGCATTGTGTAAGGATTTGGCGATGTGTTCAATGTTGTTTTATGTTTTCCCATTTATTATTGTTGTTACCTTTGACGGAAACATACCTTCCCTTCATCGTATACATTTCAGGTCATCGCTCATTCATTGAATTGCTTTCTTTCTTGTAACAAACGACTTTTTTTCCGAATTCGTCTCCTTTCAGAAAACTTGCTTTTAAAAGACCTTCTTTTAAATACGCAAGGAGATTTTAAGTTCTTCTTGCTTTCAAAAGCCTTTTGTTGATTGATTTGTCGAACATTTACATTTTCCAGATTCCGATGCTTTCTACTGAATTTCCTGTTTAGAAAGTTGTGTTATTGCAAACGGCTTACCTTACCATTCAATTGGTCCAATGTTCCATTTGGCAAAGATCTTATGTCCAATGTCGACCTCGACACCAAATGTCAAGGTCATTTATAGAAAATTTTATGTTTCTCCAGGTACTTAGGAAACAAATTACATACTTATAACTTGCAAATGAACGATTTCAAAGTGAAAATTGTATTAGTTTCGATAACGACATTGATCTCCTGACTTGTATTATGAATAAACCAAGTTTACGTAACTCGACATTGAAGAATAATGAGTATCCTTTTAATTCGAATTGAATTTAATATTACACTAAATTTACGAAAAGTAAAAGATCTAGAAGTGACTAAAAGCCCACTATTTAATCCTACATAATTGTGATAACTGATGATCATCACCTATTTATGTATGTACATAATATAAATTCCGAACTTATGTTATACTTTCGAAAAGAGGTTCCAATTATTATTCATATTATTTTTATTTCTTACTTTCTTGTGTAAAAGTATAATATTTCATAGAAAGTCATACCATATTAATATCAACTAGAAACTTTACAATATAGAAAATAATTAAAAAGACGAAAATATTAGTTGTTAAATCTCAAAAATTAATAAACAATGCAAATTTTGAAAAAAAAAAATATTATTTTTACTTGAATATGAATTTTGATATTGTTAAACCAGGAGAATTAAAATGTGTATTGAATGTTATTAACACAAATCACGTGAAATTAATAATTTAAATGAAATTAAACATTTGAATTGAAATTTGATATATTTATTCATTGCGTATTGATAGTATCACCTATTTAATTGAAGTTTTGATTACATTACAGATGTACATTATAGACGTATTTTGCTTTTAATTATGCAAATTGAATTTATCTATAACGCAGTTAAGCTTTACCCCTTCTATTGAAGCAACGCGTTTAATTTGGCAGTGATTGGAAATAGGCAGCATCTGATAACAGCGTTCGCGGTAGTGGTCAGCAAAAGCTCAACCCTAAATTAATTATTTCAGTCGCTTATTGCACCCTTTTCTCTTTTATTATATCATGTAATTTTATTTGTAATTTTCGTGTAATTCTATTTTTTACAGAATAATATTACTCTAGGTAATTCCAAATACTATTTTCATTTAGTTTAATAAACTTTATGACAATGTATTATGCTTCTAAAATTAATCACAAAATCAGTTTTTTAATTAATGAATAAATATATTCATAATGTACATTTTCTTTTAATTTTATTGAGAGGATACGTTGTATTTATATCAAAACTATATTTTAACTACACGACCGATATTAATAAGTTACATATTATAAGAAGCTGCTTTTAGAATAAAGATTACGTAATATGCCTTATATGATATGAATTTATAGTCCAATAAATCAATACAAGAACTTAACATTTCTATCGAAAACTAGCAAAATGACAAACTTTTTAATATGACTTTATATCAGACTTTAATCAAGTTAGAGAGTCTGTCAAACTTTGTTTGTTGATTTAAAAGTTGAAAAAGATTTCATTTCATTTCCATAGATTATTTTGTTTAAAGCTTACTGCCAAAAAGAAAAAGTTAAGGGCTTTGAATATTAGATCCTTTAATTGGAATTTCTCGATAAATGGGTAAAGCAATAAAACGAATTCAATTGATATTGATATTGTCATTAAAACTACTTTAACTGAATTTCTTTATTTTCTTTAATTTTTAATGTGTTTTAATTCCTGGATATATTTCAATCAAGATCTAAACACTTTTTGTCATCATTCACAAGGTGCATTATTTATTTTTAAATTATCATTTTATTTAAAAATCCATAGGTGTTTTAACACATTTTTGCAATTTCTAATAAAATAATAATGTTCATTTAATTATTAGAATTAAATTGTGAAGCGAACTTTATAGAAGCATATGTATATGTGCTCCAATTTTGTTGCTACTTATCTGTGTAAACGTTTCCATCTGGCAGTCTGCCAACAAATAGTACAAAAGATGACCCAAAAATGTGGAAAAATTCCCTGAAAGCATATTTTATCTTCGCTCAATAATTTCTTTCTTCTCTTTTTAATCTCGCTCCCATTGCTCCTTATTCTGTCATTTTTGCAAGTGATTTTAGCTGCTTTAAGACGATTCAAAGAAATTCCAAGGAGCATTGATTTAGCAAAATGTTCGACATCAAATCAAACATCTTTTTCGCCAGTGTTTCAATATTTTCTTCAAACTGAGAGCTTTAATAAATCCGACAGCCACCGGGAAGCGTTGCATTGCATCGGATATTCCCTGGGCTCACCTCGGGGAAGAAAGAGGCTGCAAAATGGGGAACGTATTGAAATAAAGCCAAGTAAAAAGAAATCCAGAGTGAATGGGTGCTGAGTGGATGGAGGAGCGGGTGCACCTTGCAAGGAGCATTCATATAATAAACGTCCTCACCTGAGTGTGCTTCATTTCTTTTAATTCATTTCATCTCATCTTCACAGTGGTGTCTTTGTGCGCATCAAGGATAAGAACCTCCATGTTGACTGTTTCAAGTGTGCAACCTGTGGTACCTCGTTGAAGAACCAAGGATACTACAACTTCAACAACAAGTTGTACTGCGACATCCACGCCAAGTTGGCTGCCATTAATAATCCACCGCCCGGCACCGAGGGCTACATGCCTGTGCCAATTAAACCGTAAGTACACTAATTAATTGCTTTGAGATAGGGCATACATTTGCCGAAATGGCGAATCTGGAGCTGCTCTGCATTCCTTGGGAGCGGGGCGGGCTGCGCTCGTTCTGCTCCCGATGTTAACCAGCTCCAGGAGCCCCAGATTTATTATATTACAGGGACCACTTCAAGAACTCGATAAGTTAATTGGCGACAACGGATTGTCTCCAGCCCGTCCACAGATTATGTACACATTACGCAAGGGGTATAATCGGGCCGTTCATATTCTTTAATTAATCAGGAGCTGTGATTAACACAGCTACACAATTCAATTACCCACTTTGCAGGGGAGGGAACCGAGGAGGGTTCCTTGAACGTGTTACTGATTATTAGTACCAAGTGCATAATTTGCTTATGTGTTTCCATCATGATTATTCCAATTATGCAATTTAAGATGGATTACAGTTTCTCAATGCAAAGAACGAAGTTTGAGTAGTTTCACGAAATGTTTTAAATAAATTTGGTGTAGTTACAGAAATCTAGTCAAATCTTACAGTAAAAGGAATTGACACAGAAATCCACATATGTTAAGCTTAGCAGCTACATACATTACATAGTATTGCACTATACAAGTTTTTAAAAAAAACCGACTTTTCCAGATCAACCCCTATTTGGAAAATAACAACTTCTTTAATATGAAGTTATTTTACTACACATTTTATTCTTCAGATGTTCGCCAAACTATAAAACGTTGTCGCTATCGTTCTTTAGTTTTTGCATTGCACATTCGTTTAATTTACTGCCGTTTTACTTTGTATGTAAAAAATAGGAAGCGTAGAACCTCCATTAAATTTAAACAATTTAAACTTTGATCTATTTCATTTACCTAAGCTTCTGTAATACGCGTGGAATTTTGAATTCTTTCTCCAATTTCAATCTACATTTGAAGTCCATTTAGAAATGGGCTTTTATATACTTAATTTCGTGAGAAATAGGGAAAATATTCCAAAAATAATTTTAGAGGCAGGTAATGAAATTAACATTTAAATTCTAAAATTCAACTTAAGTGTCTAGGTGACATTATCTTTTAATATCAATTTAAAGAATCTTTTCTGGGATTTTAAGATTTTTGTCACCTCGATCATTAGGTTCTTACAACTTCTTAAAAATTTAAATAATTACAATTTTTTTTCTATAATTTACTTACTCTTTCTAAAAGTAATATATGTATAAGATAATATAATTAAAGTTATAAAAAATGTTGATCTTTAACTCTTTTACAACGATTTTAAATCATCCGACCTAGTCCTGTAATATTGAACCAATGTTATATTTTTAACCGAAAAATTCCGAAGTTTTTACCATTCGAACCAAAATAAATTGTTTGCATATTTTCGAAGAAATAAATTCAACAATGCACTTGCACCAAGTAGTACTGATCAAAGTGGACGTTGTTTGTCTTGGAGTTCATCAAAATTGCAGGTGAAAAGATTAGCAATAACATACAATTTCGGACTAAACTTGAATACCACGAGTCAGACTCGTGATGTTAATTCTGGTCCAAACATTAATATCACGAGTCAGACCCGTGTTTCCGATTACCGGTCATATATGGATTATCTCTACTTCACAGGTAATTTTGTCCGCTACGTGAGTAAATTTTGCCACTACTTGAACCCGTATTTTGACGACTTTATTTGAACGAGTAGGTTAAAGTTTTTCAAGCGCAACAAAATTTGAGAAAAGTGGCTAGAAGTGGCCCAAATGGCTTAATTGGATGTGGTCTGCAAATGAAGCACAGCTCCCACCGAAGCCCGACGGAGCCTCAATTGGCCGGCAATCTACAGAAAGGCCATGTTTCTCGCACGGCAATCGAGTTATGTGAAAGAGACACTGTCCACGCAATTTGTTCGATTTGAGAACCCTTGGGAGTGTTTTTTACACATTTCGCAGCAAATAGCCTTGACATTGGGGAGCGTGTGGCCATCAACGCGAAATGGTCCGCTTAGGACAAATTTATCAATTCGATTGCTGACCAAATCGCCACGAAAATATCCAACCGAAACCATTTGCCGCGTCAGGCTCCACGTTGTTCTTTTTCGGTCGATCTATTTGCGTTGAGGTGCCCATTTAACTTATTTGTTCAACTTCTATTTGCTTTTCATTTCACCCTGTGGACTCGCTGAATTTTTTACCTTAACATTTTTTTTTTCTTTTCAGATGCACGAAATTGAGCGCGAGCACTATTTCCGCCGCTATAAATGCACATCAATCGAATGGAACCAGCCACCTAATAGGCTCTCCAACGAGCAATGTAAGTAGACCCGCGGCCTGTCGCGAATTAATCAGGTGTGATTGGCATGCACTAATTCCCGCCCACCTTCGTGGTGCATTCGCTATAAATAATTAATCGATTGATTGCCCGATTGCAAAGGGAAGGAAAAGAATTGTAAGTGCAGCGCGCGGTTTCTTTTTATAGGACCATCTCGCGGGACGAGGTACCCGGGGGCTGAGTGTAATTTTAGAAACTATTATTGTCACTTTTAGGAGTACTTCAGATCGATTCGTCAATGCTCTTCCGATTTATGCATGGTAACTCAAGTCCACTCCTTGAAATTAGCCAGTTTTTTTAAATCGATGCAAGAACGCGTACGAAAGTCCGATTAATCTCGGATAAAAAATATTTTTTTTCGTGATTTTTGTGACTCTTCTTAAGAAGTGATTATAAACGACCGGTAAAAGAATCAGTTAGTTTTGTTTAATTTTGAGGTGGTATAATAGTTATAGATATTGTGCCATTTTATAAGATCAATTTCATCTCCATCAGTAATCCTTTGTACGCACCCTAACCATTGTGATGAGTGTTAGATAACAAATTGATGACCTTGACCTACTCCTATTACTACTGTTAACTGTCTAAATGTGTCTAAGGTCAAAATAATTTCGAAAATGAATAGGCACAAAGTTGCAATCATTAGTAACAATTTTCATAAAAAGTGACATAAGTATTTTTTAAATTAATCGAATGTAAAGTAGGTACATATATCAATACTATTATAGTGTATAGCCATTTTGACTTAATCACCTCAAAACTCAAACAATTCAGTATAAAAAAATTAAAAAATTATTTCTTTTAAGCAAAAATATGTATATGCATCAACTTTTTTTAAAGTATATTATTCTAATTAGGCAATTGTTAAGTGAAGACTATTTCCTATTACTCATATCAGCTAAGTAAAGACTATAGTCACCCGATCGTTCTATTTCTGTTTGTTTCATTTTTGTTCTATTTTTTCACCTACTATATTAAATTGAAATGACTAAGCAGCAACCCCATACATCAGAGGTAGAAAGAATTATAGTGTAAATTGACGATTTTTTACCTAACAAATTTTTAAAGTGATTAGTTTAAATAAATAAATTTAATTTAATTTTGAGGCTTTTGGTTTACAATATTTAGGTAAAAAAACTAAAATCCCAACATGATGTTCTTTAGAAAACAGTATATAAAAGACTTCCCCAGAAATTTCAAGATAAACTCAATTAAATTATTAAATTATTATTATTTTTTTTTTATTTGAGTGTTACTCAATTTTCAATTAATATTTGTCTTTCTTCCTTAACTAACGATAATTGTGATGGTTATCAGACAATGTTTAGGAGACGCATAAAAAACCCAAATATTTCGGGTCAAGCTTAGGGTTTCTAGTTGTAGAGTGGATAACATATGTATGCTAAATAGTAAACTTTACTCCTCCAATCCATACCACAATTTTGACTCAACCTTATTGCGACTCATTAAAAAAAACGATGCTGCTGCACTCTAATTCTTATGACTTACTCTGCTAATGTATGTAATGTAAACAGATTTAGACAATATTATTATGTTTAATGATTTTGTATGGAATAATGCATCTGTTTGTAGATGTAGCTTTCCTTTCTATTATATTTTCACGAGGATTAAGAGAGAGAGTTGGATAGGTGTGTGTGTCTGCAACATTGTGGTTTAATTTGAGAAACCCTTTGAGTACATGCACTATGCACTTACAATAAAATCTTCATTGTCTTTTTGTAAGTACTACATACATGCTACATACTTAATACTTTCAGAATAGAGCTTTGCTATAAACCAAGGCAGTTTTCAAGAATAAGTTTTCCTAGACAGACACTACAGAACCCTTTAAATAAATTTATTTCTCCTTTCCACACTCTCTACGGGTCATCAATTTTGCTTTAAAGTGTAACTCATCTTAGAGAGCTCAACTGAATCCTGGTTGTACTTTATCTGTATAGAAAGTACCCATATAAAATTGCACTGAAGAAATTGAAAATTCTTTTCCTTCCCCGAGTAAATGTTGTTGAAACTAACTAACCGCAAAATATTTGCCTTCTTATGCCTTCCCCATAAAAACCAAAAACAAACCTAATTTTTGTGTGCTCGTGTGAACCAAATAACAAGGCAAACCAGCAGGACCAAACCCCGCCGCCCTTCCAGCCATCACACTCCCGAACCAGTTCGTCGTCATCAGTTGGCACAACAAATTCGTGCATAAGTAGTCTCAGTCCGAACATATCGTCTACTCCAGAAAAATTATCACCGGTCCATTCTCGGCAGTCAAGCGGCAGTGGGAGCATTTTAAGTGGACCAGGAGCAGGATCTGTAGGTCTCCAGCATCTGAAGGGCATCTCGGTGCCACCCATTTCGTTCGGCACAATGAGCAGCACCGGCGAATCGATTATTTATAAGCAAAACGAAAATGATATGAATTCGAACAATCGCAACATGACGAGTAATGGCGCACTCGGCGGGACAGAGTCCGGGACGCCGCAGAGCGCATACAATCAATTCATGAAAAAATACAATGACACCATCAATGGCGGGAATAAATCATCGTTCGGGGACACTAATGGCATCAACAGCGCCGCAAATGTGACACTGACTGGAGCCCCGGGCTATGGACACCAGGAAGCAACACCCACTGAATCTCTGTACGGATCCATCCGGGCCGACACGAAAATCCAGCCCCACGACGAGTTCCAGTACGTCACCCTGGACGGGAGTGTAATAAAGAGCGTCATACCGCCCGGTAAGGGTATAAAGACCAACTACAAGGTTTGTAGCTTTGTTTGTTGCCGCACTAAACCTTGCGCTCTTAACGAGTTTTACGGAATTAATTTCATTGATCCTTTGTATCTATGACAATTTACAAAAAGGAAATTTATGCATTTAGGTAAACCAAGGATATGGCGGACCAAAGCCGTTCAACATGTCACCAAAGACTCCACCAATCAGTGGACCTAAATCACCTTCCACATACCCGCCACCGAGTCAGGCACCCAGCTGGGGACAACCCAAGCAGGCTATGAACCCGTATGCTACTCTGCCCAGGTCTACCGGACCATCACAAGGTGAGAATTCGTGAAAATTTTATTTGCTCAGTTCCAAGAACATCTTTGATTGGTCGGTACTATCTAAAATACAGAAATTACTAAATTTATGGCTATTTTGCAAAGAGGATTCAATTTTGTATCATTTAAGCTTACTCATTACTCATCAGCTAGAATTCAAAACTGTCATATTTGAGAATTTTAATTTTAATTTGAATACTGTTTGTATCACTTATTAAACTTTTCCAAGCAGTTAATTCTAAATATATACATACATATGTACATAGTAATTAGGTTAGATCTTATTTTCTCAAGTTATGATTTTATAATTGGCATTAGCATCATTTTTTTGTAGAAACTCTATTTATTTTAATTTTTTTTTATAATTTGTATTGATCATATCAGAGAGATATCAGAGGTGCTTTCAAACTGAACTTCATTTAGTATTCTTTAATTTTACTTAGCTTGAAATAAACCCAGTGGTTACCTTGCAGGATTTTCAATGACAAAAATCAAATAGACTTTAATGTGACCCTTAATTTTATTATCTTTATTATTATTATATTTTTCAAACAATACATTGCTCTTGTTAAAAAAATACAAATTGAATCTTCCATAATCTTTAGGTACTAATTTTTAATTTTCTATCATGGACATAATATTTTCTTTTAACGAAAAATCATACTCTGACCAACCAAAGGTGTTCCTAAAACAAAGGGTAAAAGGTTAATTATACTGTGATAAGTTGGAGTGCAAAAGAAAAACAAAATTAAAAATAAACATAACAAAATCTTCCAAATTGTATTACAAGTAAAAGGTACATGTGTAACACAAACACCATCATTAAAACAAAAAAAATGTACATAGACTAAGAAATTAATCAAATTAAATAAACTATCCAAAATAGGACGCTTCAACACATACAAGCCGGGACCCACTAGCTTTAATCGAGGTACGGTCGATAAAATTCACTGAAAATATCGAAATATATGTAAATGTCCCTGGCAAAGCTAACTAACACGGCAGGAAACAAAAGATATCCCGGGCTTGTTTCGCTGTTTATTATTTCATTGCTGCGCAATCAGCACCATATCGAATTCATTGCACCCATATCATCACGATAGGCATCATTTCACCACCGCTTCGCGGGGACGGGGCCGCCAAATTGGTTCCTTTTTGTGCGTGTCGTTCACTTATTCATCAATTCATTCGCTTCGCCGTCATTTCATATATCAGCGGATATCATGCTTACAGGCGTAATTTGAATATTTTGGGGAAAAGTGGTAGTTATAACTCTTATAGTTGCATGGCGAAAAGCAGCTTATTAGACAGGAGGGTGGCAAGGGAAAGGAGCGGACGATTTTAGTTATATGTAGTTCCAAAAAAAAGAAGATATTTAATATTTCTGTTCGTTTTCAAATGCATATAAAATTTCTTTTAAGAATGTTTTTCTAATCTTTAAACAATAGCGTGTATTGTGTAATAGGTATAACAAACTCAGTGATAAGGTTTTTAAGAAAATTAAAGATTTGATAAGTTCTATCATTCTGGTCTGTATAATTAATTCAGATCCATAAACATTCCTTTCAAAAATTCAAATATTCCAAATCTTCATTAATTATTTATAAATGGACTTGCAATTTAAGTAATTTATACACCAAGTTGCTAGCTAATATCAGTGGATTCCAGAAATATTTGCTTCTTGGAAACTTGAGAATTTCCGTTTCTGAGCTGGAGATTCAGATTTTAAAGTATCACAAATATGGGATAACGTTGAAAAAGATGTCACAATATCTAATTTAATTATGCATTGCACTCAATGCACATAAGTGTCATTTATAATTCAGCCCTTCTAAAATCAGTTAATGGTCAGGTTTCATTGCCAGCCGACTGAGATGGAAGTGGTGAGTCAATACTTGTAAAATAGTGTAGACTCTGCTGAATGCTAGACCAAATATACAAATAACTTCTAACGCAAACAAGAAGAATTGAACAGGATTGCTTTTACTATTTACTGAGAGTATAGTAAATATTTTACGAGCCCCTTTTTAAAAAAATCTCCACTATGACTAAGCAATATTTGTTTGCATTTAGTCCCCCTGTCCATAATTTTGTCGGGGAGTAAAAACACAAAATAAATTAAAAAGAGAAACCCATAAAACGAAAATAAAACTTTTAAATTATGGAAATGAATGCGGTAAAAATCCCTCATAATTTTCCGAGGTGGTTTTTAAATTATTTTCCCCCAACATGAACGAGTGCCATAAAGTATAAATAGGCAGAGGACATGGAAAAATCATTCCGTGTTTTTTTTTAAAAAAATAGATATTAAATAAGAAGGCTTTTGCGAATTTTCACAAATTAAAAGATTTTATTAAAGCCTAAAGAGCTTTTGTGCGCACACTGGCAGGATTATGCAAACAGGACGACACCGAACAGGGTCAGGGGTTATTTTAAAAAAAGAAATGCAACTCTCGACAATGGGGGTGGTTCGTATGCATGTTCGGATGATGCCTCCGCTGCATAAAAACATCCTGCCAATTCAATACGTTTCCAGTGCAATAAACTGAATGAAATTCACCTCGTGGCGACCTCAAAATAGGTCACCTCTGATATATTTAGAAAATCCAATAAATAGCTCCCTGGAAAGGTTGAAATGTTTGTAAAGCCAGATGAGATGAGATAGAACCCGTTTATGTTCGCACGGAGCCCGCTTTTACCCCGCCTCCCCGCCCGCTACCTTTCCATTGACAACCCGCCCCCACCACCAGAGCGCTTCAAAGCAATTCAATTTGTGCACGTCCGCACCCGAGATGTTCCACGTCCGGTGACACATGTGACATTTTATAACCGAAACGTTTTGTTCATACTAACACTTGTCGCATTTTTATAACGCTGCTTTGTATGTCCTAATGTCGCATTTCGAGTGTCCCAATTGTGCTAATAATGTTTTTTCTCTTCCATGGCCCCCCTGATCCCCTCCAACGTCACAAACACACACAACCCTCAGCCTACTAAATGCACATACCTCCGGAGGGGCTCAAGAGGTGGAGACATCTTCACGGTCAGTTTGAGATGATGATAAGAGGTGATGGTTACTTGACGCAATTATTAACTACATACACGAATCTCTTCGATTTTTTAACTCATAAGAAATTGGTTTTGTCGAACATTTGAATTACTCGAGTGTTGTGCTATATGTCTTCATATGTCTACTTGTTATAACTCATCCTTTTCTTCCTGCATGCGCGACAGGATTACCATAAAAATCGTTCTGTTTCATCATAACGAATTTTGTTTCGGATGCAGGGAGTTCTAGTCGCGGATTTATCATTTATTATTTTGTAATTCTTGTTGTTTTTTTTTTATTTTTAGATTAATTGCAATTTGTAAAACACTGTTAATAAATATACTCAATTGGCTGTCACTTCATTATTTCATTATATACCTTCTTTTTCTTTCAAGCAGATTAAAATTAAGTGAGGACTGTTTGACAAGTCAATGGCTTGAAATGAAATTTATTATGCTTTTGAGCAAAGTTCACATTATTTTTCGATCAAGTCTCTTTTGAGCTCGATATATTTTTCGACACAATTTTCAAATTCTATAAACCAGTATAAAGAAAACGATTTTTCGAAATGAGTAAAATAGGTGTTATTTTAGCGACGATCTTCTCGTTCGATGGCATTTCAGGCACTTTTCTATTTGTCAATTGTAGCCAAAGAATATAAATTTCTTCGCTTTCAAACGCTGTTTTTACTAGATAGTTTTGTTTGCAGATCTATAAAAAGACACTGCATTGTAAAATCCTATTGTTGGTTTATGTAATTTAAATTGTAAAATATTTATTTTGTATTCATATTTTTAAAAGATTACTATATGGTTTTGGTTTCCATACCCATTTGCTTGCATTCCATTCAAGAATCACTTTTAAGTAGATAAAAAAAAAATCAATTTTTTAAACAAATATTTTGATGAAATGGTTTATTCAAACTTTAATTTAAAGTTTTATTATGATTTACTACACCTTTTCAAAATTACAAAGTTATATATATTTAAATATTTTAGATGGATAGTTGAAAGGCTGAAAGTTAGTGGAACGAAAAATGTAATTTTTTCACATAATTTTGTTACTTCTTTGCTCTGACAAAATTATTTATTTTAATAATATTTCAAATTTTATAGGTAGGTTCAAATAAAAACTAGCTATTCTTTAAAATATGAAAATACAGTTTTGAGAAAAACTTATTTAAAGCTATGAAAGCTACGGGTCACCTTCGGGGATTTTAACGAGAAAAATATCTTTAATTCCTTTAAAATATCGTATATATCTTTTATCATTTGATAAAGCTAAAATGACATAAAAACATATTTTCATAGCTTGGTATAGATTTTAAACCCGTGATTATTCAAAATTGTCCCTCATTTCATTGAAATATGATAAAATCGTTAAAGCGTTTAAATTTCATTCCCCAGAAGTGTACTAAATCACCCTAAAATCATCATCAAATTGATTTTATATATCCCATATTTTCAAATCTATACCATAATAAAAAGATTCTGAATAAGTCGTAAAATTCGATTTCAATATATTCAAGGTTTGTTTTATTTCCCACTCGTACCTAGTGTAAAATCTCTATATGGATGTTTACGATTTGTTTTATTCCCTATATTGCATCGTTTTGCACCGAATTTAAAATTATATATATTCATAATTGTTTTTTTTTTTTGCAACAATTATCCCATTATTCCTGGTTTTGTATAGTTCAAATTGCATATTTTGAAGACTTTTAAAATTTTGTTGGGAAACGTAATAAACAAACCAGGAAAGAATCACCGAAAGTGAGATTTATAACTTTGTCACTCCTTTAAGAATTTAAAAATTTACATCTTATTACTGCTTGAATTTAAGTGGTATATCATTATAATTTTGAGCGACATATAATCATGCATACCTCCAAGGTCCTTACAAAAAATATAGTCCCCGGTGCGTAACATTCCGTATCAGCATAAAAATATGCTCTGTCGCTTCGGCCTTGTTACCTATTATCTTTCCACCCAAAATATCATATATCATCTAATTCCTGTGAAACGATTCTGAAGCAATTCTTCGTCATACACAAAAATGTCTATCACTTTTTTTCCCCCATTTATTACCTTTCTAGACGAAATTCCATCCGGGAATCTCGGGAGCATAAATTGCCCAGAACATTTCAATATGCCTAACAAAATTTGTAAGTTATTCCGAGGCGCGCATTCATGTGCTGAAAAGCTAAGTAAATCATGATCCCTCGTAACCCTCTCAAGCCCTTCGCTGTCTCCGGGGAACGGAGCAGCAGCATCCCGAACGAGGACCACCCCCGGCCCCCGAAATTAGCATAAGCCGCCGATCTATATGTATATGCGGCCCTGGAGCTGCTCGCATTTCAGATATGACGCAAATAATAAAAATAAGGAGACCCAGTCAAGACAAACTACTGCGCCCTCACGCAGGCCGCCTTACTTTATGCAGATTGAACAATTTTCCACGTGAATTTATTTTAAGCATAAACAAAAACGGAAAATGTGATGATAAAATCCAGACGAGACGAGGCGGTGGGTGGGCGAGGCACCTAATAGAAAAGGGCTAAAGTGCAAACAAATCAGGAAAAGCAACAAAAACGGCGGGCGAGCCCGAATCCTCCCGATCCAATAGACTGAGCCCGCTCCGGGTCCCGGTCCCGGTCCATGAATCCTGGATCCGGGCGATGAGCGAACGTGCACATATCAGCCCCGGAAAGGATGTCTTTATTCTGGCTTGTGTCGGTGGCTTTTTTTCCCCATTTTTGTTTTTATTTTATTCTTTCCCTTTGTAGATCCCTTTATTTTTTATCTTCATTTTATTTTTTCTATATGCGCTGCTATTGCTACTCCCGTAGCGTTCCCGGCGCGCTATGCAGATGAAACGAGTGTGCGGGTGGCTAGGGAAATGTGCCAACCTGGGCATCATGCGGACAAGAATTGTACCTTTTTTCCTGCTAAAACCAGAAATATATTTCAACTTCACACAAATTAAATGTCATAGTCTGCAGATTCACCTGAAGATGACATGTTCCCGCAGCAGTAACTGCATTGTTGGGGGGGGGGCAAAGCACTTTTGTAGTGTTTCATGTGTGTCGCCTTTTTCAGAGCCCCCGCCCTGGAGCTGGGCGGCCGCTGTATTATGCGCCTCTGAATATCCTGCATAAAATATTAAACGAATTTTGCCTTTGAAGTGGACAGCAAGAAGTTTTTAGAATGGAAAATGGGTGGTGGTTTTTTATATATTCTTTTCTACCAATATCTAACCCACCACAGTAGCAGGTCTAAAACAAAATGATGACTCCATATTCCTTTTCAAATAAGTTTCACTGCAGTATTTTATTATTGAGTGGGTTTCTGGCTAATGTTCCCTACAGTTCGTCCCCGGGCGTAGAACATGACGTGGATGCGTTATTTAGTGAGGTATATGTCATGTATAACCCTGAGAGGATTGAAACTAAGTTGTTTCTGTAAAGCTCCTCACCTTTATTTATTCATTGTTAACGATTCAGAAATTAAGGTTTAACTATTTATACTCGTATGTTTTGTCTCCTTATATTAAATTCTAAGAAATTCTAGTCACCGAAACAATATCAACAAACCATGTAAATTCTCATTTTATGCAAAATTAGATGATAAAAGTGTTTTTACATAAATATGCGTTGTTATGTAATTTTGCAATATTTCGTCACCTTATCTGATCTGCTGTCGGTATTTTTACATGCATATTTTGTTTTTACAAACCTGCATTTTACAGCCTACTGAAATTTAATAAAAAATGAATATATATTGATTTTAATAAAAATTTTTTGCTCTTGTCATATTGGAGGTATCATCTTGAATTTATGAATTTTTAAATATATCTACCGCAGAAACCATAAATTACTTATCTTTAACAGCTTATTCAGATTACAAATTGAACAAATTTAATATAAGAGTAAAGTTATAATGGTTCTTAGCTATTTCCTGAATTTCATAACATGCTTCAGAACATGTATCGAATGTACCGAATTTGTCGCGTATTCAGTCTATTTTTCTTATTATCGTATAAAGTATACATTTGAGATGGGAAAGCTTTTTTTAATTTATTTTGGGATTTGAAAATTTTAAACACACATTATGAGATAATAATAAAAAATAAAAATAAGTTTATTAAATCGCCTGATTTGATTCTCATTCATCTATTTTGTTATAAAACATTGAAAATCAGCAAAACATTTTAGTCACACAAAATACATTCATTACGCAAATCAATATTTTGGCTAGCTTAGTATTTTTTTAAAATGCTTTTAATGCTTCTGCTTTCTAACTGCAGTATTTTTTTTCTTTTTGATATTTTTAATATCCTTCGCCAATCCTAACACTTCACGCCCATTTCTCTATTCATTACTAAAACACTCCATGATCACTTAAATTGTCGCACCTCCCCCAAAAACCCGATTTCGTGAATTACACAAAATCATGTCGACTTTGCACCATAAAGAAGAACAAATCGAACAGAGTTATGAGTATCAAAAAGAAGAAGACTTAGAGGTGTCTCAGGCGACTCAAGCGTCAGCCACAGTAAGCAATGTGATTTGGCCACCACCACTTGAAGACTATCGCTTAACTCCCACCGCAACCCCTTTATACATACCGCCGCCAGAAACGCAGCACGTTAAACCGAAATATATCGAAAAAGTCGAACATCGAGAAAGTCGACAAACAGAACAACAACAGTCGACACATCAGGAAACACGGGAACAAACAAAGACGACAATTTCAGCTGAAGAACGGAGAGAGATGCAACAGCATGAGATGCAGGTCTACCAACAGCAACAGTATGAGCAACAGCAATACCAACAGCAGCAGGCTATGCAGTGGCAAAGTAGGTCGGCTCCAGAGCTTACAGTTGGCAAGCAGCAAGTCGATGTCGAAAGCAGTTCAGACAGCTACACGTCGACCTGCACGACAACGACGACCACTTCTGAGGAGTACCAGAAAATGTACCAGGCTCAGGTGCAGGCTTACCAAATGCAGCAAATGTATGAGCAGTCCGGATCAGAAATGGACTATCACATGGACATGGAAGTTGCCGCGATGCAGCAGCAGCAGGAGCAATCTTACTCAGCCTCATCTGAGTTTCTGTCAGCTCACAGTGGCCGAAGAAGCGCCCAAGAATGCGCTGAGACTATTAGAGGGCCGGTGAGTACTTACAAACTTATCGATCTCGTTCGAGAAGTGACTCCTAGCCCAACGCCTCCATCGGGAAAAGGACCTCGAAAAGTAGAATTTAAAGAAGATATTGAACAGAAGGAAGAAAGCGTTGAAATGATAGAAAAAACTGAGGCTAAAACACAAAAGAAGGAGGTAAAGATAAAAGAAGAGAAAGACGAAGAGATTTCCGAAGCAGTTTTTGAAAAGGTTGAAATTGAAAGGAAATTCCCACCTGCTCCTGAGATAAAAATTGAAATTCCAGAACCGAAGCCTGTTCCTCCGTCAAACATACCGAACTCTGTACCCAAAGAATGGATAAGTCCAATGCAGAAAGCACTGACGACAGCTCCGGACAAACCTGTCGTTCTAAGCGATATATGCCCTTCATGTCCTTGTGAAAAGCCGTGCAAGGCTGCTGAATGCAAATGTAAGAAAGAAGCCGAAAAACACGAAGAAAAGCGAAAGGAGGAAAAGGGACAGAAAGTTTCGAAAGAAGAAATTGTGGAAGAGAAACCTGAGGTATTAACAGAGACACCACCGAAGGGCTCCTTTATTGCCAGGGTGGTTTCCACAGCCCCCACAGATCCAGTTCAATTCGCACCGAAGTCAAGCGAACCGATTCCTCTTCCTGAAGAGACGGAGCCCTACATGCCTCCTCCGATCGATATGAAGCCCTACATTCGAGAAGACTTTAGGCCAAAATCGCCGATGCTAAGAGCATTGACGACGGCACCGGAAGAGCCCTTTAGCCCTTTAGGCGAAGGAGTGGCCTCCCAGCTGGACGACTTGCCCAGACCGAAAGGGAAACTTACCATGGTTGATGCTCTAACTGTTGCCTCAGACCGTTCATACTCACCTCTGAATCCTGAAAATATTCTTAGTTTCACCGAAAAGAAAGAAGATAAAAAAATGTCTTCATGCAAAAGAGAATCTCTCAAGGAGCAAACGATTCAGAAGTCCGTAGATGTTTCGGTTGGGGTAGACCAGGCACAAGCATCGTCTGCATTTGCAAGTTTCTCCGGTCAAAGTTCCATTAGTTCATTCCAGCCCAGACTAGAACCCATTACTTATATACCTGGTCAGAGTTCAGTGCAAACCACGTCTATCTCTGGCCAGGCACAAGATGCACACTACACGAGCTACTCCAGCCACTCCTCCTCCATAGCCCAGAAACAACAACACCAACAAAGCATGTTTCAGACGAGTTCCTCTTTCCAAAGCACGCAACAGTCCCAAACACACGTTTCGAGCACGTCCCAAGTCCAACAGACCACCTCCGCTAAATCAGAGTGTCACAAACAGACAACGTGCGCTAAATCCGAGTGCCACAAAAAACAACACACCCAAGAAAAGACACAGGTTGTCTCATTCCCCCCCGAACCCGGCATGCCCGCCAAAAAGGCAGTCCTGTCCGGTCTCCACAAACCCGAAACAATTCCACAGTACCAAAGAAATTGGACAGTCCTGCCATCACAGCGACCAGTTAGAACTCCGGAACCACCAGAACTCAAGGAGAACGTACCGCTTGCTTTCGTAGATGTGTCCCGTGAACAGTCCCCAAATATTGAAAAACCTCAGGCTGTAAAAACACCCGCTTCTTATTCTACCTCTGCTCCATCTTCAGCTGGTGCCGCTGTTTCAAACGCAACAAGATCCAGCGAAACCAAACCGAAGATGCAACCACCGACCGTTCCAATTATTATCGAAGACCGATCCGGTCCTATTACAATGACTTTTCAATCAATAGATGACCAAGCCGAGCAGCACAATGAAGATCACTCGTACGCCCACCCCCGGCCGTTCACGCCCTCCATAATCAACCGAGCACCGCCAATTGTGCCATTCTATCAAACCCCCGAGAACCTTGTCTTTGAAGAGTGCGCCGCTACGACTTCTCATCCCTTCGACCGCAGATCAGTCTCGCCCCTGCCTGAGCGCGCCAAATCTCCAGCTCCTGGACCACCACCGAACCCTCTGAACGCTATCCGCGCTCCTCGCATCAAGGAAGACGACCTGGTTCCCGCCCGAGTCCCTCAACTGGGCTCAATCACTACAGGGCAGCCCTACCTCGGAGGGCACCTTATGCAGCAACATCAGCAACAAGGCCAGGTTCTTTCGCACTATCAAACCGTAAGTCAGGCCGGCTCGCAGAGCTTCGTAGATAAACCAGAAGTGGTCCAGCAATCTCGAATTGGGGATATGCAGGTAGAAAAACGCGAAAAGGAGAGCCACCTAAGCGAGGAGCAGCAGTCGAAGCTGGAAAGCAAGACGACGACCCAAATTGGAAATACCCAAATCGAAAGGCGAAGAAAGGTAGTCGAAGAATTCGAACACACACAAAAAGCGAAGACAGTCGAGATCCGCCAGTCGTCCGGCGGCACAATCCAGCAAACCCATCAGTACGGGAAAACAGGGTTTGTCGCAAACCAGACAAGTCGTCTCTCCGGCCTCGAGAAGGAGATCTCCAGTCTTACCAGCCAAGCGCAGGCAATCAGCGCTAGGGCTGCAACCCTTGGACAGTCTGAGTCGACGAAATTTCCCCAGTTTCAATCACCCGAGCCGATATCCAAATTTCCCATTTCGAGTCCCCTGCATTCATACGGTGAACCTGAAAAGCAAGAATCTCTCATTTCTGGCAACTCTGTTCACCAATATGCTGCTCAGGAAACCCAGAGCGCCGCAGTCACCTCGTCTTCTTCTTATGCAGCATCATCACTTTCCCAATCATCTGCCTCGCACAGCTTCTTAGGCAGCTCTAACATTTCTGCAGGCTCCGCCTCTAACTATGCCAGCGCCATCCCTGTTCCCGCTTTCAAGCCGCCCCTCTTCTCAGCGGGAGGGGACGGTGCCGCCACTGACAAATCCGCGGCCACCAGCAGCAATAACACCTACAAGCCGACCCCTTCGACTGGGCCGGCGGGCTTTAAACCTCCGCCCCCGGTGCAACCCTCTAACATAAACCCTAGTTCTAACGTGAGTGACCCAAGTCCTGCTAGCACAGGTGGGGCTGGCCCCGGCGCCGGCAAGGGAGCCGCCTTCGGAGCGACATCGGCCCCCAAACGTGGGCGGGGCATCCTCAACAAGGCCGTTGGACCAGGAGCTCGCGTCCCGCTGTGCGGCTGCTGCAACGCCCAAGTCAGGTAGAAATTGTGTGCGCTGCCTTGCGGGTGTTCCAAGTTTTTTTTAGTTTTAAGAGTTTTATCTTTTGCACGAAAATTAGTTTTAAGACTAACTAATTATGATGAGTACGGTATCTGTAGCGTCAAAATCTGCCTGTCTACTTCTTGAGTTGAACCAAAAAAAAAATAATAATAATAATCGATATATTCTCTATTTTCGAGATATCGACCTAGTCTGAATATCCATTTTGAGTCGATTCGACATATAAGGCGATAAAGTACTCGTCAAATCGGCTGAAAATCGACACTAAGGAATAGGTCACTGAGTGTTCTCTATAAAATATCCTTTTTCCCTTTTATTTCTGAGTTATTACATCATCAATGTTTCTACAGCCTTCAAAATTATTTTGGGTCATTACTCTTAAATTATTGAATGTCTAGCATAGATTCACTTATATTAAATAGACCTTATTTATTAATAATAATATGCCTAAAATACACAAATATGTTATAGTTTTTTTTACAAAACAGTCTAATTCTATGCCTATCGCATTGCAAAAATAAACTTTTTAAAGTTAGGATCACTCCCATGAAACATGCATTTAACATTGTTCTGAAAAACTTTTACATTGAACCACAGACTGCTCAAAATGCTGTCCGTAGATTGCGAATTCTCAAAAGATTGATGTGATGGAAAAATTTTTTCAGAAAAATAGTTTTATCGATTATCGAATCCCAATTATAGCCACTTCTGAAAATTGTTTTAAATATAATAGTAAAAAGATATCGTAAAATAACTCAACCGAAAAATTAAATCGTTAACTGAAGATGAACTGAATTGCTTACCAATTAGGCGTTTTCAATTCATTAATTTAGTTTAGTTCAATTTTTATTAAATTGTTATGTATGATGAACTCCCAAAAGAATTTTTTTTTTATCGTAAGTTGTAAGTTTAGCTTTTAATTAAGTTTGAGCCATCCTTTTCCATGTACTTAATGACCCACTGTACTGTTTTATCAAAGAAGCTGCCTACTTATGGTAACTAAAACTAATATTAAATAATTAAAAATAAATATTACCTTTCAAATTACACTGAGAAATTTTGTATAGCATAGAATATAGAATATCCTAAAGAATACGTTAGAATTCTTGAGTTATGATGAAATTATTACTTATAGAACCCTACAAATTCCTTAAGGAAGCACCTTAAATATCAATAAATTGCTCTTTTTGTGGTATCTCGAAAAGTAAACTTATAAGAAAATTAGGATTTTATGCTTTTCTAAGTCTACATAATTTCGGCGGCATAAATGCCATACTCATGTCAAAAATAATAATTTTTAAGCATGTCTAACCCACTGTTGTTTTGTTTGTTGTGTGTTCATCCAGATGATACTAACATACCAGTTCCACCGCCGCCACCACTACCAGTGCAGGCTGCAAAATCAAACGGATTCAACTCCCTAAGGAGGGTAAACGGCGAAAGAGGTCAAAGGTTGGGAAAAGCTACAGAAATGCTGGCCAGCTCTTTAGAACGGCTAGACATTAATGCCAAGGACAATTTCAAGGTCGAAGCTGGAAAGATCCTGTCGAGTATGCTGGAGGCCAGGTTATCGGGGAAGACGTCTCCCCGACCACCTCCACCACTACCACCACAACCAATTGAAACTGCACCTCATCCTATGAAAAATGTTATCGACATTTGCGATGCCAGCGTACAAAACAAAAGTCCTCCACTTCCCGCTGATACTGTGAAACAGCTGCAAGCTAAGGTCGAACCGGTTTCCATTGACCCTATCAAACAAATTAAGGACAGGGACAACCCAGTAAATACACTGGCTAACGGTAAGGTACAGGAACTGGAGCCGCTTGAAACTGTGATTTACCGCAATAAGTCTACTAACCCGAATGCTAAGCGTGAACTAACCTCACATGCTCTGGATCGGCGGTCCTACATTGAGAAGGACCAGCAAAGTTTTGAGCAGGACAATCGTCCCGAGATTGTTGCGGATGTTGGGAACGATGTTCAGCCTGAGAAAATCGCTAGCGAACTCAGAGATGGTAAGCACCCCATCTGCTGCCAATGCAATGCACCGATTATGAGGTGAGTTCAAGATATTTTGCGCTTATATTTTTGTTATGCATTAAGCAATTTATTTATTTCTATGTCTTATTTAGCAAACTATTAAAAACGCATATCATTTTGCGTTGTACAATTCAGTCATTCAAGCAAGCAATATTTTATAAAATTGCTCTAAAAACTATAAAATCGTTTAAATATCGGATTGCAATTGCCTAAACAATTCAGTTAAGTTTCAAGTTGTAAAATAAAAAGTTAGTAATATTAATCGAAATCAATAGTGTGGATTCATAAATATTTATGAATTTCTAACGTAAAAGCTGAAAGGATAATTCAGTTATATTGATGTTAGTTGAAGAGTGAAAAGGGTGAAGTAAAGTATTTTGTTTTTCGTAAAATAGTTATTTTTATTACAAATTCTTTTAGAAATTTCAAATATATACGATTTATTTGCGTAGTTGGAATTTTATAATTTAATCGGTTTGATTTGATTTTTCAATGTTTTAAAAAAAGGTATTAAAAATCTACTTTTCTATATCACTTCCTTCTCATAATATATTTGCGTTAAACGATTTATCTTCGAATCACTTACATGTAATGACTTTTTTGCTATAAAATAATAAATATTATGGTAAAATAAAAAGTCTCATCATCAATTTTAACTTTTTTCACAATTTCAACCGTCGCGTCGGTCGTCACGTAGTTCAAATAATATGGGAAACTTAAACTTCCATTTAACTCAGAAGCAGTTCAAGGGTCCGATATTTTTATCTCTAAAATCAAGGGGTTTATGTTGACTAGTTAAATCAACAAAATTTAAAAACATTTGGTTACCTTAAAATTCTTATTTTTGGTAGTTGTTAATGAAGGCTGTCACAAGCGGCATGTTAGCTGTACCTGAACCAGGATTATAAATACTGCTTAAATATACTTTCGTATTAAAAGTACTATGTATAAATGTAAGACCAAAATTAAAATTGCATGTTAGCTTTTCTTACGATTAAATCTTACAAAAAAATGTTTCCTTCTGTGTGATTAAACCGTTGATACTGCTTAAATAAATTTTTAATTAATTTTATTCAACAGGGGACCTTTCATCACCGCGTTGGGCCGCATTTGGTGCCCAGAACATTTCGTCTGCGTGAATGCCAATTGCCGCCGTCCCCTCCAGGACATTGGATTCGTTGAAGAGAAGGGAGACCTCTACTGCGAATACTGCTTTGAAAAGTATTTGGCTCCAAGTTGCAGCAAATGCAATGCCAAAATTAAGGTAAAAAAATATGTCGATAATTCGATTTACGTATGCCCTACCTGAAAAAATAACTTGAGCCCTATCTGAAAACTCTTGTATCGCCTATTAAAGTTCCAAGAATGACGTTCTTATCAAAGAGGGGGTCATGTTTTTATAGTACTTATGCTTTAAAAAAAAAACAAATTTTTAGGATGAGATATTCAAATTTAAAAATTCTTAATAGGGCGACTGCTTGAATGCAATTGGCAAACACTTCCACCCTGAGTGCTTCACCTGCTCCTATTGCGGAAAACTCTTCGGAAATAGCCCATTCTTCCTGGAAGAGGGCGAACCCTACTGCGAGGCGGACTGGAATGAGCTCTTCACGACGAAATGTTTTGCCTGCGGATTCCCAGTCGAGGCTGGAGACAGATGGGTCGAGGCTCTGAACCACAACTACCACAGCCAATGCTTTAACTGCACTGTAAGATCTTAATGTTAACGAATTATTAAAATAAAAATGCGAAACCTAACAAAACTTACTTTCAGATGTGCAAGAAGAATTTGGAAGGACAGAGCTTCTATAATAAAGGGGGACGTCCCTTCTGCAAAAACCACGCGCGCTAGATAACCCCAGCTACCTTAAGCGTAAAAACCCAAAAAAAAACCTTTTTTTTCTGCAATAATAGAAACTCAAGAATATTTTTGTAATTTATGAAGAAAATGCTTGGACAAAATCTATTGTGCCGACATAGAACTTGTTTGTAGCCGATACATCAACCAAAAACATCGAAAATTGTGCATTCGCTTGACCGAGACAATTTTTACGCTTGGCTGCTTAGGCATGCGCAGTGCTTCCGCTTACCTGCGGCATGAACCTGTTTTTCATTCACAATTTTCAGGCGAAATTTTGAATCACAGCAACGTATTTTGTTAATCAACTGCGAATTATGAATATTACTCAATTGTTTCTGTCTTTTGTTAAACGGATGATTTACCTTAATTGTTTTTAATTTTAAGCTTTCGAAAGTGTTGCTTCACTTAAAAGTTCCGTCTGAGGAAAATGTGCTTAAGAGTTTGTATAAATTTTAAATTAAATAAAAACTCTTTAAAAATTCTACTAATTGAATTTTATCATTGCTACGTTTAAGTACTTAAGCTGCCGGAGTGCGATAGGATCACATAAAGCAGATTTTCATTAACGCATTCTACTGTAAAACCGCAAGATTTGCTTAAGCGTGAGGGAGCAATCTTGTGAAATGTCTTTCATGCAAGATTGGTTAGTTTGAGACTAATCGAGAACTTTCCTGTCTTTCATCGTAGGTAGGTATTATGCGTTTGCATGAAATGTATTAATGAAAATATAAATTTTAAGGGAAGTGTCAAACATTTCTCTGCTTTCTTTTAGTCTGGATTTCTTGTCAATGTTATTTTATCTTTCAATTAGCCATTTTTCGTATAATACTTCAAATGACATTTTTCAAATATTAAAAGAAAGAACTTCCTAACTTTAAGAAATTTAAACTAAAGTAGATGGATGGACTGATTTCGAACACATTAATAAAACAAGATAATAAAAAAGCTAAATTATTTTAAAAACCCGAATTAGAATGGTGCTAAGTAATATATCTTCTAAAAGAATTTGAAGAGTTTGTAAGGAAATAAATCAGAACAAAGACGCAAATTTTCAATAAAATGTGATTATTTTTCGAGGCCTCTGAAAAAACGCGATGATCTCATCAAAAAATTTTTGTGGATAAATATTACTTATAATTAAAACATATAGATGGGTCCTTATAAAAATTTGTCGATTTTAATGTTGGGTAATTTTATTGTTGTTCAGATTTTAATAAAAATTGATACGGATACCCAAGACTTATTGGTTTTACATACAATTTTTAAATTTGTTGCTTATATTTTCATTCGTCAATGCGACCATAATAAAATTTAACTTGTTGATGTTAATACATATAATTAATTTATAATTCAGCAAGTTTATAAATACCTTCTTGGACTCCAAATTCTAACTTCAGGTCGTTAACGACCAGGAAAGTTATCGCATAAACGAATTTCTAAACTAAAGACAGAATAATGAATTTTTAAAATAATGTGGATTAATATAATATACATATACATACATATATGAAAATTCCAACACTTTACACTTAGTACAACGATACTATCTGAAATGGCAACATATCGTGAATTCCTCTAAAATGGCATTTGCAATATGTACATAATTTTCTTAGAAGGTGCACTGGAAATACAAAAATTTAAAAATTTAAAAGGAGTTCTAGGAGTTATTTTTCGATTCGACTCGATTCGATTTTGTATACAGTATTTGATTCTGACATTTTAAGATGACATTGGAAAATTCAAAATGATGGATCCAAAATAGCAGCTTTTAATCCTAAAACTTACCGAAATCCTAAAAGAGTTACATAAGGTTTTTGAGAAAACTAATTTAAAATTTAGTGCCCTGTTTTAAGAACTCAATACAATGAATCAAAAATGGTGGCCTTTTAATATTAACCAACACCAAAAACAATGACTAGATAGATAATTTTTATTTTCGCAACACGACTTCAAACATCTAGTAAAATGTAAATTGTTAGTAGCAATTTAATTCACATCTTTTAAGGCTGTGTTATGAAATTAAAAATAGCTGCGTTTTTTTTTTCAAAATCGGATCTGGGTCAGATTAGTTAGAAAATTTTCAATTAAATTCAATTTTATAAGCTGTATCCGATATGCAAATTTTAAAATTTGTGAAAAGCAGATCAAATTGCCATGATTTTTATTCATTCGAATTTCAAATTTTGAACCAAACAAATTTTTGGATTAACTTTTTGACGCAAAGTGGAATGTGGATTTAAAACAAAGCAATTCGATTTTATTTTTATGAAATAAAAATTGTTGAATATGGTTAACTATTCAAAAATTTCAATTCAGTACAAAATTTCCCGCTGAATCTTATCCAGATCCGCTTGTGAAAAAAACAGAGATAAAATCTATAGTATAAAAAATAATAAAGCAATGTCGCTAATAAGCCTTTTTCCAAACTAACGACTTGGCATGACCTAAAAGAGCCTTTCTTACAAAGTTAGGGTATTGATTCTAGTCTAATGGCCAAGAAAATTGGTTTTCCCGGATACAACAACATCTGCTTTAGAATGCATGAGGTGAGTTGCATTGTTTCTGTTTAATTTAACAAATGGCCATTGTCCTGCGCCGGGAAATAAATGCCCAAAGGGAGTCGTGTAAACAAAGATATAATGAAATATCTGCCAATTGTGCTTCCCCCGAAATGAGAGCTGCACAGGGCCGGAAATGAGGAAGGAACCGCCCTGCCAGTGGATAAATAAGTCATAAATGAAAATACAATTATTTCGCCGGTTGAAATTATTATTAATTTTTTACCGCCGCGAATTTTATTTTAATTCGGGAAAAGAGCGGTCGCCGATGAGATGCATCGCAGGAGAGTAAATGCCGAAAATGGATATAAATGATTAATAACTGCTGGTCGAATTTTCACGAAGCCCATAAAAATTTTTAATATTCGCCGGTGCGAAAGGGATTTTCATTAAATTTTTTGGGGCATCGGAACATTCTTTATGGCACCGCGCCATTTATAAAATGCAATTTTTAGCAGCAACAGGGCAAAAGAGTGGACATCGGCCGGCGGGCGGCAAGGCGGAGTAATTATTTTTAATAACGCAACTAAAGCGGGGGCGAGAGAGCATAATAAAATTTATTAAAGCGGCATTACGATTAAGTTTAAATCCATTCTTCGCAGCAGACTCATAATTCAATATTGTAGAGGCCGCAGAAAAATTGTCGTTTAATCTTCGGACGTGGCTGCAGAAATTGATTTGGTCCAGAATTTATTACCTGGTCACTTTTGGTCCTCGTTTTTCACCGGTACCGGAGCTACCGGAGTTTTTGCGATTTGTAAGTTTTTCAATCGCGAAAAATCGATAAGAGCGCAGCGCGAATTTCGTGATTTATTTGTCTGACTGAAAGTATTTTTTATTATTATTATTTTTTTTATCCAACTTTTACTCCATCGAGCACGTGCTCTGCCGGTGGATTGTACGCGTTTGATTTGGTTGACTGCTTTTAATTTATTTTCGTGACGGGACCGTCCCATTCGTTTTTGTCATTCGGCGAATGTTGTTCGGTGGGGACGGTTTGAGAGAGGTTTGAAAAAAACGCGACAATTCTAAAGCATGTCCTTCATCAAGCGGAGCCCTATTCCGGCGGGTGAATTAGCCCTTCGTTGGGGTGGGGGAGTGGGGGAGTGGGGATTTGGTTTGGGGCTCGCTGTCGTTCCGCGCCGCAAAAGGTGATGAATGGCGAAGTCGTTGCCAAGGCTTCCGCCGCGAAAGAGCACAAAGTGGAGGATAATGGGCGAGGCCATCGCAGTCATCGCGACGACTGAAAACGGTCGCCTGTGAGGCGTCGCGTCGTCCGGAAAACCAAATAAACCATCGCACCGGACCCTCTGCACTCTCCCTCTTAATTGCTTAATTAAATTTAATTTTCCACGATGAATTGATAAAAAAGCCGGCTCAGATCTCTGCCAGTCGGAAAATGTAATCTCCGCTGGCAGCAGTCGAAGTACTTAAGAAGCCTCCTGCCCGCGTCCCGCGGCGGCTGGGTCGTTAATGTCTTCTAATTTGTGCTGTGATTAATGCGGGGCGAAAGATGAACGCAGCAGATTCAGATAGTGGAACCCCTCAAAGAAGGCCCCTGCGCACGGCTTATTAAAAGATTTTTCTATCTGATCTTTCGTCTGAGGCGCGGTGCTGCTGGCAATCGGGAGTTTGTCAAAGTGGCTTAAGTTTGGGCTTGAAAGCGGGAGACTGCCCACCTTTTGGCAACCGTTTCTAAGAAATTGTCTAATTTAAGTATCAAATACGGATAATCGAAATTTTGGGAAACTATACAAAAGATTTAAAAACAGGAAGAGATAAGTTGGCGCATGGAACCTGCTGTACTTAGACCAGTTTTTTTCTGTTTTAAATTTAAGAAAAAATTTACGGAAAATGGACCTTATTTGGGTATCTTACCTTTGTTTTAAATTTTAGAACCTTACACCCCTGACGCACTGCGGCGAAATTTAAAATTTTGAAGTCAGTTTCGCTTCCCCCTTATACATTGATCTTCTCAATTTCAGTTGTCAATTTCACCATTTCGGAGATGACTTCAAATGTCGCATTAAAGTTTCAATAAAAAAAAGAGCATGAAGGAGATGATCACTAATTGCACTTGTAATAATAGTAAGTGCACCAGCTGCAGCAAAATTTTCATACTATTTTCTTAATTTGGTACGAAATTGCGCAGTGATAACTCCATATCCAAATTAAGTTTAAATGTGGGTCGAAATTGAGAACAGAGCCGAAATTCTAAATTTCGCCGCAGTGTATCAGTGGTATTGGCATCTACAAAAAAAAAAGATAAAAGTGTTCAAAATAAGTACAACAAACCTGTTGTATCTTAGCCATATACTTAATATAGGGCTTTCGTCATTAGAAACACACCTTTGACTGCTTATATATGTAGATACTGTTTTATACCGATGTTACCTAACATCAGATTGCATATATGTACATACATATGTATGTTGTAGTCAAAAAAAAAATGTGTAAAATGGAAAAAAATAACTTTTTGAAGTAGAATGAGCTCCTAAAAAAGCGCAATTGTTTTCGAAAAATCCTATGACAACTGACAGTGAGGTACAACGAGTTCCTCTACTTAGTTTAAGAGATTTTTGTAAAAAAATTTGTTGACGAATGAAAACTTTTGTCACGATATATGTATATATTTATGTAACTTAAGTTGTTTATTTAGATTTTTCCGAAATTGATTGCAATCGAAAAGTGAATCAAATTCAAATAATAAACCAATTGTTCTTAACCACATACATATCTACTTATTTTTCTAAAAAAATACTTAAAAATACATATGTATCAGTAGATGATTGTTGTATTAGATATGTATGTATGTATAGTGAAATCAACAGAAAAATTAAAGTAATTTAAATTTAAAGTATATTTATTAATATCATTAAAATATCAAATAGACAGGAAATTGTAATTATTAACGATCACAATTCAATTTCACAATAATTGTAATAATGCAGCTATCATCCTAATTATCTTTTTTACTTTCTTTGGTCATAGCTTTCAACTTTTACGCGCAAAGGCAACGATTCAGGTAGAAAAAAATTGAAGCGAAATTATTTTCATTTCAAGTCCAAACAAATTTGCTTTCAGGTTCATTATTATCACCTTTTGGTACTCAGTTTACTGGCTTTCCTTTTAACTTGACTAAAAGGTCAAACGGCCGTAATCCAATCTGTTAGTGTCTAAATTAAATTTTTAAGAAACATTTGAAAAAGTCTTTCAATTTGAACTGATTCCCCCGTTTTTAACCCGTTTTTCAAATAATGTTTGAATGTTGGAAATGTTGAACTTTGTGTGAAAATGTTAACTCAGGACAGGAAAAGATTTCATAAATAAAAGAGGATGTTTAAAACAATTTTATTAACATTTATTCAGGGGGTTACTTCTCATCAAAACAATTTTTTACACTATGCACTATTCTCAGTAAGTTCTCTTAAGTTAAAAGCAAACAGGAAATATCGTATAAACACAGAACAGTATAGAGGATTCTGTAAAATATTTAAAAAAATAATATAACCCGACCTTTACACGGGTCAGTTCTACTGACACTGGCGTTGACTCTGACTTGTGTTAATACCCACTGATGCGTTTTTTTTACTGACTACGTCAGTAAATATCAATTTGGTGTATAAACGCTAACTTGATGTTTAAAAATGGAAGATTATTAACAATTCCAAGTGTAGTGATAGTAACAAGTATTAATATTGAAAATTAAGAAAGATGTTTCTGGGTTTTAGGGAAAGAATTGGACTAAAATGGACAAAATAAAATATATCGAATGTATGTTTGTGGAATATTAAAGATAATAAAATAATATACAATAATTTTAAGCAATAATAGGGCGATTCACTTCGTAAAAGCTTCGTAACCGTTGTAAGCTTCGTATTTAGTAATTTGTACGAAGCTTCGTAAATTTTTTCCATAGATTTTCATTTACGACACTTTTACGAATTTGCGAAGCTCCTAAACCTCGCAAAACTGATGTTCGTAAATAAATTGTTTCGTAAATAACAGAGCAGCTCATATGTGTGAACTGAAAATTATTTTAATAAAATGACAAGTGCATCAAAATGACACACAACATCATCTACGTACTTTCAGTCTCCAAACGAATTAAATCAAAAATAACATTTTCAATCAATACGTTTAACAAGCTCTCTTTTTCCCTTTTATGAGGCATTTTTAATTCCTGGACCTCTGCAGCTCTTTCTCAAAATAATATGATTTAATAAACACTTCTCCGTCAAAAAGATGTCAAACATTTATGGAGAAATTATTTTACGAGATTGTTAAAGAAGAAATTTTTGTGATGCGTTCACTTAGCGTTAATTTACGAAAATACGAAATTACGACATTTACAAAATTACGAAATGAAGTGAATCCCCCTAATATTGCAGCCATTGAAGTTTCTAAACTTACCGACAATTAACTGAATTATCAGTTCGCCGAACTTAAACTAGTCAGTGAAAGTAGTTTTGACAATTGAAGTCAGTGCTGACTGCCAGTAAAACTGACCCGGGTAAAGGCCGGGTAACTTTGGGAGGATAGTGGGTGGTTCCGCTTTCGCGGGCCACCTACCTAGTTGGTTGTCAGACTCTAGCACTTATCCGAGTTATAAATAATTACAAAATGTACAATGAGTGGGGGCTGAATGTGGGGGTCTGGGGGCGTTACCTATCTTACAGGAGTGTGAAAAGGGTCGAACTCAGGGTTGCTACAAGTGCGCGAGAATGTCCATTTCCGACTGTGACTCATCCGGTCCCCGGGACGCCGATATGGTGACGATCGTGATCAGCTCCTTGCGGCCGGGAGTCGCGCTCTGCTCACCCCGAGAAGGACCTTTCGAACTAGGACTACTTTTGTTACAGCTAAGATTATCACTACTTAAAACTCTAGGAGTAATCTTCTTGTTAAGGTTTTGGCTTCGAACTGCAAGGCTCCCCCCGTTAACGGTGGCGTCGCGGTCTTTGGTTGTGGGCTGCGAGTCATCCGCGACAATCCCGCCCTCGGGCAGGGACTCGACGGAAGGGTGCTCCGGCGATGTTGTCGTCGACTGGATCGAGTCGTGGTCTGGAACGTTGCCCCGCGACGACAGAGTGTTGAAGTTGTTGCTACCTAATGACTCCATGCTCTCGTCCCCGAACACCGTCGGGGGACGTGATGAATTGTTATTGTTGCTGCTGTTGCCCGTGTTGCGCGAACGGTAGCTGGGCGGGAGGCTGTACTCAGAGCCGGGGCCCCCGATGCTGCTCCCGTTGCCGCCGCCGCCACCTCGGCTTGTTGTGCTCAGGGGAGTCCTAAAATTTAATAAACTTTTGGTATTCATCTGGCTTTAGCATATATCTGAGTTTGATTTATTCCCGTCTCTGCACCGGCTCCTGGGTCCTGGCTCTGCTCGGGCTCCCAGTCAACAATTCGCACCACGCCGGGCTCTGCCCCGGCCACCCAGAATTTTCAGTTAATATTAAATTTGAGGACGCTGCAGGAGTGAATGGGGCTGCGGAGAATAGAACAGATCCTGCCATTGTCAGAATCTCAGACGAAGCAGATGAATTAGAGACGCATTGTACAAAGGAGGAACATATTCTGGTTTTGTGCAGAAATTGCCATCGGGATTATTTTGCACGCTGTGGACGGGGTCCAGACAATCGACACCGGCCCCAAATTGCCGCAATAATTCATTTTATGCGACCCTAGGTGAGCCGCCGGAGACCGAGCTGATGGGGTCCCACCTTTCGAATGGATTGTGTGCACCCGCGGCGGGTGTGGGGCTATTTTTGCCCGGGGGGGTAATGCCAATTGATACAAATTATTATTTGCTTTAATTAAAGAGCTGCAGTGAAGCGGGCCTTTGCATTTCGCGGGTGGCTGACGCAACGTAGATAACCAATGGCGGCAGCCGGATACCTAATTTGATTTAGGGTTTTTCTTCCAATAAATTGTGGGTTTTGCCGCATAATTGGGGGTTGGACATTACTCTAAATTTAGGTGATTTTGTACCATCCTACATGAGACCCTAATCAATCCTTTTGTGGCTTCTGAGGGCTTATCTGGCTGAGTGCAATCCAATTCAATTCATTTTATAAATATAGATGAATTTAGTATAACTGGGCATCAAATGAAAGTATATCTAAAACCACACAATTTCATGCCATTCAATTTAAAATCGAATTTAGTAATATCACATTTATATTCAATGAAGTATAGCTACATGGGTTTAAGTTATTTATAAGTCTAATTTACTTTCCAAAATATTCTAAAATAGTTAATTTAATTGCTTCTCGTTATTTCATTATTACGGCGAAACATGTATAACTTAAAGTTTTTATATATGTATAACGAAATAACAAAAGCTAATGTGCTTGGCTTATTTACAAAAACGGCTTTCGAAGAAGACTCTAAGTTTTGTCAAAATTAAAAAAATTAAAAACATCGCTTCTCTCCGATGATTTAAAAAGTAAATATGATTTATTCTGATGGAATGGAACTTGTTAGAAATCGACTTGCTGATCGATAAAAAAACAGTGTAATACAAAAGAGAATCAATAATTTCCTGAGGATGTTTTTCTCATCAAGGAATGAGGTCACCTTAAAAATATAGAAGGACATGAATCGATTCCAGTAAAAAAATATTTTAGAAATTACAATACTGCCTTATACTATGAATGAATAACTTGAGTAAGATAATGATGCCAATTGCATTGTAATTGCAAATCTTTACGGAAATTGTAGAGAAAATTACTCATAAGAATCTCACAGAACCAAGATTAAGAATTTATATGAAAGAGAATGCTTCATCCTAAAATGTTATTATCCGCCAACAAGCGTTTAAGAATTTGGGCTCCAAATTTATTACAATCTATCACAAACTTATTGGTTATGAACTTATTGGTTACGACAATTTTTCAGATTTGAGACTTTTGGTAGCTCGAAAATTTTAGAATGTAATCTATTTATTTCGCCCGGAAAAAACAATGCGACCAAAATGACGCTAGGAAGATTTGAGGAATGTGATCTTACCGTGTGTCGATATTAATTAAAAATATTACTTCATACTTTCCTTTTTACCTAACGACCATGCACTATTTACATAGCTTGCCTGGAATTGGAAGATTATAGGCATTACGCCGCCGGCCTTAAAATCAATTAAAATCTACAATTTTGTAAAATCAAATGTACTACATATGTACCTAATCGCCACAAAACAGGTACAAGCGCAGAATTAAAGAATAACAACGAGGCCGTGTGGAAAAAATGACAAAGACCTCAGATTGGAGGAACAATTCATCCGAGTACAGGAGACAATTTTGTAATATTTTTTATTGTTGCATTACTTGTTTGCTTAGTTTCACGAGTTTCGATTGAAAGAAAATCGAATACGGAATATGCCCTACTTTCATTTTGGGACTCTGGAGTTACGTTAAGAATATTACTATCCTCCTTATTGGGTGGACAAATAAAACAACTACTACTAAGATACTAAAAAAAAAAAAAATAAAACTATCCTCTTCAAATTGCAAAGTACTCATTAGAATACAGTGAATTTCAATTAGAGTCGGTTTCCTAGAAATGTAGTTCAAAATCTAGTGAAATGCGAAACACTAGAATTCTATTGTAATAATTCCCTGGGTTTCTACTACATAGTTTAGTTAAATGGTTTTCTAAAAACATAACTAGAAATGCAGGGATTTTTACTTGTTTTACCAGTAAAATTCATCTGAAATCTAAGAAAATTTACTGAAATTCTGTTTGGTTTTGCTAGAAATTCAGTAAATTTCCCACAACTGGTTATGCAATAAGTTTTAAGTGGATACTGAGAATTCATTAAAACTAAGTAGGTCAACTAAATATGATGGGTTTCTATTACACTCAATTGTCTAACTTAATGCACCCATGTAAACGCTGCTGTATTTAAAGTACCACTTATGCACTTATGTAGATTAATCCAATCGCAAAATTTCATTATTGAGCACAGGACATCGCAGCTCTCCTTTTCAAGAAATCGAACTTTCGAGGGACAAACTATCAAATCTGAAATGAGTTAACCATACACCGAAAAAGTTGTGCAATCTCCTAAAACGCAGCCATATTCAACTAGGACGTGCGACGGTGTTCGGATATCACTAGAATTTTAGTTAAGTTGAAGGCAGTAAATATTGCGTCCCATAAAACAATTTCTAGATTATGCAGTGAATTTAATTAGAATTGCATTTAGAAACTATTATAATATCACGGTTTTTGATTGAATAACTTTCCGGTATTTTCAGATAAATTTACTGCATATTTTTTGAAATAATTTACTACAGCCAGTCTAATTAAATTTCACTAGAAAAATTTCTTAGTGTGTACTACTAATATTCTAGTTAAAGCTAGAATTATTTTATTCTAGGTAAACTCTTAGAATGTTTGACTACGATAATAGTAAGATTTAATTTCATATAATCCTTTTTGAGCAACAGTTCTCAACCAATCTTAGATTAAACGACTATTTTGTAATAACTATAGTCTTAATTCAATATAATAAATAAACGTATTATATTGAAGTGTTTGAAAAACAACAAAAGTTTTGAGGTAGACGGTAATTATTATTTGATTAAGGTCCCTTTATTTTGCTCCCTTGATTTTCCGACTCTTCTAAAGTTAACTAAGTAAGTTAGAAAATGAACAGATCTCTACTCATTTTGGACATTTTTGGCAAAATCTAGTTTGCAAAATGGGTCCCTTGAAAGTAATAAACTCTGGACTCGGTCAATAGTTGGAGGTGGAGCTCTTTGTGGTTGGATCAAGTCCAGAAAATGAGAGGCGAAGTGAATAGAACCAAATTAAACGGGAGACCAGCTGAATAAGACAAAGTGGCAATAAGTGTAATTAGTACAAATGTCTGGCGCTCCGGTTTATTGCCCACTTCATAGGCACACTTCAGGAGATGGCATCCAGCATCCAGCCGCTGGAGCAGGGCATATGAGATTTATAGTTGGCTCCCAGGAAAAGGGCAGGGGAGGGCGGTGCTGGGGGGCAAAAGCAAATGAATCAAGCCAAAAACATTCGTTTAATGAGAGCCAATAAATGCTTAAAGAGGCGCTGCATGTGGAAAAGCCGTTGAAGGCCGGATCCGTCGCCCCCTCGCTGGATGTGTGTTCCTGTGGAACCACTTAAGATAAGACGGCGAAATGGCCCCAATACGGCTGTAAGCAAGTGGAATGCTTCCCACTCCCCGAACAGTTCAGCGAGCAATTCCGGGAATCGCCCGGGAACCCTCAGTCGACGATCCCCACGCAGGAGGGTTCCTGGAAGTCAATTTACACGCAAGGACGGGCGCGATAGGGAATTCCGCCGCAGCAGAAGCGGCGGGTCCGGAAGTTCAAAGCGTTTAGCTGGTCCCGAACCGAGTCCTGAGGGAGAACCGGTGCCAAACTTTCCTTCAAACTTCAAGCCCCCGGGGGTCTGGGGCTGAGTCTGTGAGTCTGAGTGAGGCCTTTGTTTGCTGCAATTCTGTCAGTTTTTCGGCACGAGTCGGGCCCGCCCCCGCACACCCTAATTCATTAGAAACGTGAAATTTATTTGGAGCTGCACAAATCCTCGTCTCGCAGTCGCACGGCACGGCACGGCACCGCATCCGGAGCCTCCGCACAGACGGGGGCCCTTCGGGCAGATTTATGAGAATGTTTTTACCTTAGCAAGCTACCAGCGTGCGATCGATATGTTGGCGGGGGTGAGCCGCCCCGCACGACGCCGTTCTGCCGGTCCCGATCCAGGAGGAGCAATCTGCAACGAAAAGAGAAAACTCAACGTTAATCGAGATGCCGCAAGAAGCAATAGTGGGGCTCCAGTTTGCGGCGGGGGTGGCGGTGCGATGGGCCAAATCATTAATTGCATCCCGCACTGGAGGAACAAAGGCGAGCCCGCGGTGGCTTCCGCCTGGAAATTTTCTGGAACACAATGATCCCGAAGATCGCGTCGCTCGGGAGCAGGGAAATTACCCGGAATTCTGGGGCGCTCCGTAAACAACAATGGGGCCGCGCTGATATGATTAATTACCTGAGTCTGTATTCCTGCATGCTCGCCTGGTAGGAGGGGGGCGGGGGTCGGTGCTGGAACTCCGGATAAAGCAGTCCGTGGGGCGCTCCTCTGCTGCTGCAGGGCCGCCGACCGCAGCGGCCCAGGTCCACGGTCGAGCCGAATCCCAGGCACGGCGGTCCTCCAGGCGCGGTCATCCGCCACGCGGCTCCGCTGACCGTCACAAGGATAACTCCGACACCTGGCGACAGAAAATAGGAGAAGTCAGACTCTAAATTATGATCAGAGGCGCAGCATAATGAAAACAGGGTGCGGAGCCGACCTCAACGGCTTTGTAATGCAGTGGCCTGCTAACGTTTATTACTCCTTTTCCTCATTTAATTACAATTTCCGCAGTACGAAATCACGTTGATCATTTCAAAATTTAAACCTCATTTCATAAAACTGCTTTGAGAAACCACCACACTGGACTTAAAACAATTTTACATGTTTTTCTTTAGAACAATTTATTACGGTCGCAAAAGTATACATATACACATTTTTATATGTATAATTCAACAACATGAGAAATTACATTATTTTTAGACTTTTGGTGTATAATATTCAATCAATTTTATAAATTTTGTGTCATTTTACACCAAACTGATGTACATAAACATACCAAATTTCAACTTTTTAAGGGTATATTTCTTGCAGTTACGACACATAACCGAAAATATTTTGTTTATAATAATTTTGAAAAAGGAAGTAATTTCATCTACATTTTTTGGTCATGTACATTGCCAGTTTGTTTTTTTTTCAGAAAAACTATCAAAGGTATTTAGTAAATATTTTTTCAAATGTTACTCTGCACATTCTAATAAAAAAAAAAAACAAAATATTAGAATAATCGTATGAGCGGCAAAATATTTACATATGTAAATTTAGCAACCTAAAGAATTAAATAACACACATTTGTTATGTAAACATTACATCTTTTATGTTTAAGTTTCCGCCACAATGTGTAATACTTTTACACAAGAAAAATGAATTTCTACACAAATAATTTATGTATGTAATTGTTATGTGTAATTACACTACTATGGTGAAAAATTAAATATAAAAGATATAAAGTTTTCATAATAAATGTGTGTTATTTACTTTTAGTTAAAATAGCTAAAGTTACATGTAGCAGATGTATATTTTTAGACATAATTACTCCTGTAGTATTTTAAGATATTTACGTATATTTAATTATCAAATTATCAAATTATACATATATGTATGTACATATGTTAAAAAAAAACGTTAACCTTGTTTTTCTCGAAATGAGGTTTTTAACATCTGTTACCAACTTCCAGAGAAAACTACTGTTTCAATTTACAACGGACTAGGCGGAAAATGCTTGTCAATGTGTTTTATTTAAAATCCAACCATCTACTCTTCAACCCTTTGTTTTTCGAACATAAATGGAAAAAGGCTATATTTTGAACATTTTTGCAAAGTCAAGCCAATTTTTTTCCACGCGGTTTTTTAACTTTACAATGGCAATGGTAGATGAGTAGTTCATGTTATTATCTTTCAAAATCTATTTGATTTTATATTTCAGATTAGCCAGTCTCTCAGAAAAGTGCAAACCGAATTGAAATTGTATTTCCTCTTGTTTTTTTGTTCCTTTGTCTATCAAGAACAAGTGAAATAAACATTTTTGTTTACGCTAACGTTGCATTTTAATTTAGCCCATTTAAACAAGGGACAAAACTTATGGCACGACTACATATGTATAAACAAGAAAAAAATATTTTTTATATTATGCATCAATGAGAACTGCTGGGAATCAAGCATTAAATCATAAATATTTTAAAAATGCGTCGGGTATGTTGTCAACATTAATAAATTTAATATTGCTTGCAATAATAAAATTATGATGGTAGAGAATAAAATTACATACATACTTGCGATTCGATTTTCATGAAAATCATGACAATTTTGTAAGTCCGATTTCGGCCGAATTTTTCTTTCCAATACTTATTTTGTTTGCAGTTATGTTCCCAATTTTAATACGAATAACCTTTAGAGGGTGAGTAAGCTGGGGTAGGTAGGTTCCTTCACATTGTGTTCTTAGACTTCAAGTCTCTGCTCTTATTTACATTTCATTCCTTCATTCTTAATATTTCAAATATTTATCGTCCTTTTCGCTTGATGCGAGCGAATGCAAACAAGGTGTTTTTGAAATTCGAGGGAAACATTTTGAGATAAAAATAAATTCGAAACGAAGTTGGAAAGTTTGGCAAACACCAGAAATAAGCGAAAACTTGTGTGATTTGTAGCCAGAGGGAACTAACTTAATAGCAAACTACTTGGCGGAGAATTCAATTTGAAGGCCGGCCGAGCCTGAGATGTCTCGCAGGAGAAGCTAGCCTTAATAAGCTCTTCAAGTTGCCACGGTGCATTAAGCGAGATGGGAGGGGAAGATTAAAGTGAAATGAATTTTTAATTTCTGTGGAGGAAAAAAACCATTATACGCTTCTGAGAGGCTGTGGCGAGGCGGCCTTAAAGAGTTAAGTTTCCAGCGAGCGAAATCACCTCCGGTCATATTTTGCCCGAAACTAAAGTGCTTCTGTCGAGCGACGGGTCCGGGTTGGGCCCGGCAGGACGAAGGAGGCGAAATCAAGAAAAATCGCATCCGTAAACAACCAGCGCCACAACCGCAGAAAAATGTGTTTAGCATGCTCCCGGGGGATTTTTTAATTTTCATTTCTACGGGCGCGCCTGGGGTGGCTCCGGTTGGGTCCATGCCGGAAGGGAGAAAGCTTATAAATCTCAATTCGGCCCGGAAATTCAAATTATGCGAATGCAGAGGGTCCCAGGGACGGCGGCGGCGGCTGCGACCGGGAAAGCCTCGGGAATTCCGGCCGCCGCTGGGTGGGATGAATGCACGAGGCCGCATCGCATCCCAGCCTCTGTGAAATTGTTGTCCGCGACTTTATGACTTAATTTAGCGTGCCGGCTCAGAACGCGGATCTTTGAGCAGGCCGCATGATCGCGGTCAATAGTCGCGTATGCATTAACACTCACAAATAATGGAACTGGGGAAAATTCGACGATGCCTGCCCTAACTAAATGTTGGAACCTCACGAAAATCAATTTTTTAGGGATTCAGAGAATGTAAGAACTTCTCTAATCTTGTTATGTCCGTTTATCTCACGCAAATGGTTTTTTCTTAGTTTTTTAAGCTTTATACACGCATTACCAAAAATGTTGTACTAAATTCATAATCAGGTCCGGATCAGATTAGCCGTAATTTCAAATTTGCGAAAAATGCATCGAATTGCTATGTATCATACCAAACTTCAAATATTGAGCCGAACAAATTTTTGGATATAAATCAGAGTATTTCGATTTTATTTTTACGACAAAAATAATTATTTGATATGGGTAAATTATTCATAAATTTCAATTCAATGCAAAATGTTCTGCTAAATTTAATCCAGATCCGATTGTGAAAAAAATGCAACTAATGAATGCATGCCTGCCTATAAAGCGCGCATTTTGCGAAATTTGGAAACAAAAATTCTCCAAAAATTACAATTTTTTAAACAAAATAGTAGGATTAAATAGTATCCGTTTTGATACATTTGTGAAATTCTTTTAAAAATTAACGAAACGCATTGTAAATGGAAACTTGAACTGTAGCGACAATTAGAAATTAATAAAATAACCCATAAAATTCGATTTACAATTTTCTTGTAGTAAATTTTCCATTAGAATGTATTCTACCAACTACAGTTCAGAATTAGAAATTCATTCAATTTTCGTTTCCGAATGCGTAATCAACAAAAATAATTCTATTGAAATTGTCTATCACTTTTTCTGTAATGTAAACGAATATCAAAAATGGTGATACGTGAAGAACTGTATTCAGGTGTTGTTTTATTTTTGACTACACAATTTTATATGATATTCTTGAATCGCTCGCTCACTTTCTAATAAAAATTTGGTGGTGGGAGCAAATCTAGTGATTTCCCAGACTACGGCCTTGCATCAGTGAATCTATTGATGTTACCCTCTACAGGTGATACCAAATTTATTGCTCTTTTCGTTTTGTTTAATAAGCAAACTTATGACGCATTTCTTCTTGATGGTGTTTAATTGCTTGCGTGTTCGCTACTATAAGTATAAAAGTACAACCTTGTTAGTACTTATCACCAGTCAGACTTTAAATTTCTGTTTTCGTTGTCTGAGTTAGTACAGCAGAGTTTTAAAAGTTTCACTTCGAGTAAAAACTTACAAATATAAAAACAATTTTTGAATATTTAATTCAAGATGAAGGCAATTTTGCATTTAGTCATTTTTTTATACATAACTTCTGGAGTGTTTTCGTCTCAAATCAAAGTATTCGGTGGTGGCAGAACAATTTCCGCTGTCCTTCAAAAATACACGTACATTGCCAGCGATAAGTATGGTAAATGGGATTCAGAGAAAAACGCACACGTTCTTTCATTTCGATACCTTCCCGAAAATGTGAGTAACTTAAAAAAACCTTTTCCTTTATAAAACAAATAATTGTTTTTTCTATACAGAGGGATGTTATAAAAGAAAAGAAATATAGCATACAAGAAGTCGTTGTAGTAAATCATGGTACTAAATGGAGTAAAATCGAAACGGAGCTGCCAGATGAGTATAGGGTTTTTTTGGAAATCGAATATTCTGAAAAAAATCCCCACGTTAATATAATAGTTGAAATATGGGCAATCATACAGCGTGAAGAGTATCAGGAAAGAGAAAAGAACAATTGTATGGCGTTATTTTCATCCAATATCTGGCATAGTATTACGTAGATAGTCATATCGAAAATTGTCATTTTAAATATTCAAAAGTTTAAGATATAGCATCTGTGCTATTTTGTGAAGGAGAATTTGCTATACGATTAGCTATCTTTATGAATACGATATACGCCATTTACGTTGTACTTTTATCTGTGTGGCAGCCTACACTTTTTATTATTGTAATTTAATTAAGATTCACAATTCTATTAAATATATGGTTGGCTCCTATAATGGCAGCAGGATAGTTATTGTACTTTGTCCCACAGACATTTTTTGCGTATACTTAAGTTTAATAATAGTAATTTGTAGCTTTATGAATTATTGGATTGTTTAGAATAAACAAATTGTAACGAATTTGTAGGTTTTCGCAGATATTAATAAAAAAAAAAACTAAAATACGTCTTTTGATCGATAATTCAACGAAAGTTGATATGAATTTGATTATGGGTTCCACTTTCCTCCTACAGTAACGAAATGATATTTATGAAGGATAGTGCCAACGATTCTGCTGGTTCCAAATATTTCTACCTGATAACATTGCAAATATCAAAACTACTCTCCTCTATAATGTAATTAAGCTGTTTTAAAATTTATTATTATTATTCTTTAATATTTCATCAGCAATAAACTCCAACACGTGTTTGACGTAAAAACACGACAAATAATTTTGTTTTTTCTTTATTTCACCAATGAAGTCAATTTGGAATTTTTTGGAAACAATGTGTGCATTCTTTTTATTGAGAACGCATCTGTATTCATAAAGAAATTAAGACGTTGTGTATTGTTATCTTGTTATATAATTGGACTCCAGATGGTTTCCAACCAACCAACCAACCAATGTTTGTTGAGCATCATGCAAATATAACTTTTACAATTGAAACTTTCGTATCGTTACCGGCGGAATTCTGAGAGTTTCTAGTTCACTAACTTAGTCGAGATATGAGTATATGCAATATTTAGACTAAAAATATTTAAGTTTTATCTAAGTTTTATTTTAATCAGTTATGAAATTGAGGTTTGGTTTTTACATTTTGTTGTATTTCATATATGCGTAATTGTTAGAAATTTAAAAGATGTTCAAGGTACAATCAGTTCAATGTGTTTTGTTCACCACTGTGTATAAAGGGCTCTAAAAGTATGAATAGACACGCATTTTGAAAAGTTACAGCTGGCGGAAAGATATTTTTGATAGATGTTCTGGAAAAAATAAAATCTTTAAATGGTCATTAGGACGCCAGGAGTGTTCTCTACGATCTTTCAAGTTATCGCTGTGTAAACAAGTCTTCGTCCTACATTGGTCTGATCCGAATCGTAAATACATACGAACAAAAAAAATCACTCCCTTTATTATGTATTAAAAATGTTTTAATTTGTCACACGGTTGTAAATTATATTATTTTCCCTTGTGTGCGACTTAAAGATTGATGTTATAACAAACAACAAATATCAAAAATAAGCCGTAAACTTAACATTTTACTATTATACAATTACTTATAATATTTTTTTTTTTGGATTTGAAAATGTTCCTATTTAAAGAATAATTCGACAACAAACTGCCAAACTTGTTACGAAAAAACCCTTTAATTTGAAAAATTGGTTGATTTCAAAAGAAAGTAACTTTATAGATCATTTCTGGTTCTACAAAATCTGTGGCTAACGTCAACCTCCTTGCTCAAACCATTGAAATTTAATCCGACTCCGTATAAAAGTTCGGAACATCTTTTTCGTGTTGAGAGAAAAAATTCTATTTTTAGACGAAAAGAACCAGAACCTTCCCTTAATACATGCATTGATGGCCCCTTCTGGAGATGTCGGAAATATTAATTTGATAAATCGCACGCACTGAGTGAATACGCAGGATTGCCGCGTGAATCTGCGAAGCGGGGCTCAACCTGCCACTCAGGGCTCAGGTCGTCCACTCGTCTTAATCCAATCCGACTTAAACTTTAGAAAATGAAATTACTTCCCAGCCCGGGCGGGCGGGTGCCGCAAACGAAAGCCATTCCCATTAATCGACGTTTGATTGATTAGTTCGGAAAAGTTGCGGGCAAACAATTTATCGGGCCGGAGCGACCAGCAGGACCGTGGCCGGCTGTCTCCCAGGAAATCGTTTCCGGTGAGAGCCTCCGCCCTCCGGGCGAGGGGCGCGTCATCTGTCATCCTGGGCGACGTGTAGGGGGCTGCTATTAATTTCTTATGACCAGTGACCAATTTTCGGAAATGATGCGTGATTGTTACTTTTATTATGATCCAGCGGGGGAGCGAATCTGACACGCAGCCCAAACCCAAAACAAACCTTTCCACCTCGTCGTGCTGGTGTCTGCGCTGCGCAGTGGTGAGGTGGTACCTTCGTCTTCGACCTTCCAAGGTGCCCTCCGGGTGCGAACCCGGGTCCGGGGCATCGTGGAGCGACCCAGTGGGTGATGAAAAAGTTTTATTGTTTGCTTGTTTATTTCCTCCTTGCTCTCCCCGACGTCGCCGCCGCACCGTCACGCAATCAGAACAAATTTAATCTAATGGCGACCACCTTCTGCTTACGTAATGATCGCTGGAATTCTTGCGATAATTACGAGAAATGGACTTGCCTACTTTTTTCGTAATTATGGGAAAATAGGCATGCGGCGAACGTAATTAGCCCTTTCGCGTGAAATCGGTGCGTTTTTGGAGCTGGTGAATTAATTTTTGAAAGAGGTACCACAGCCGAGTCAATGACATCCGCGGAGTGGGTTTAATAAATTGAATTTTTATGAGGTCCGCACGCTTCCCCCGAAAATCTTGAATTTTTTCCTCCGCGGCCAAGATAATTGAGAACAATAATGGGAGCCCATAATCACGCGGCGGGGCCGTGGGGCGGCGGCGGCGGCACGGGAAATTGGGCGGCTCCCGGACTCTTGCCGGGAGAATATTAAGCGAGGAACTTCTTTCGGCGAACAGATGCGATGCAGCCGATTTCGGCCAAAGAAAATTGCTTGTTTCAGAAGTTTGTCCTCAATCTTGGCAACTTGCTGCTCAGCGGTAGAAGACAAAATTCTGGGAATGGAATGGAGTTGTTATAACTAAGAGATTCTTTCCATCCCGCATATGAGTTCTTCCCGAAAGATTTTTGTTTATTTTCCTGTTCTGCGTTCTGTTTCTTGGGTTGTAATTGAAAAGATCCGCTCAAGTTGACTCAATAAAAGTAATCAAATTCTAATTTTCTTCTGTTATTACCTAGAGATTGAATAGAGGGAAATTGCATATTAACTCTTCAATGTCTGGATTGCACTACTCTGTACAACCATCTTTAAAAGCATTGTACTTAACAAATAAGATTCAAATTTTTTTGAAAAATTCATATTCGGGTATTTTCAAGCCTGCCCTTTCAAAATCTAAAGTCAATGTTAGACTTGTTTATATAATCCAAACTTTTACTATGAAACACCTTTGGTATGTGTATAAAACCTGTCAACCTGTTGTGTGACATTTCCCGTGCGAAATAGCACTAACATCAACCACAATTAATACTTTCATGATTCAGTGGCAGATATTTCATATCATATTTATTTACTTCCAAACTCTTTTTCAAAATTAAATGCAAGATTTTGATAGTTTTCATCCGCATATCAAAACTGTTTCTTAGACAAACTTTGGACTATATAGGTACATTTCTAATTTCAAACGACCATTTTCGAATTAACCTGTCGAATTTCAGTGCAAAAATCTATTCTCATTTCAAACTAATTCGAATTTTCAACATAAATAAGTCCAATTTTTCAAATCAAACTAGTCCAAAATTTCTCAATTTTCACTTGAAAAAAGTCATATGAAAAAATATATTTCCTAATGCTTAACATTCGTGCGTGAAATTAACAGTTTGGACAATTTATCTCAAGACAAACGCGAATGTTTTATTTAGTGATGCTGATTTTCATCCCTATCGTTTTATAACAATTTGCCATTATCACAATGACGTTGGTTAAAACAAAACCGAGGAATGCGAGAAAGCTGTTGTTGGGGACTTGTTAACAATAAGTTAAATTTATTTCTACACTATCAACTTCATCATACATATATTAACTATAAATAATGTTTTTGTCAAGTGCAGTAGCATGCAAGAAGCCCGTCATCATGCCTGGTCAGCTCTTAATTTAGGCATCTTCTTTTACGGCTTTGGCGTTTGCATAAGTATGTGGTAGCAGAAAGGTTACCGGACGCCAGAATCATTAAAAAGCAATCTAAATTCAATTATTAACACCCACACTAAAGCATACAGGTTGCCTAATTTAGGTTCAGTGCCAAAAGCATGGTAAGTCTGGTGTTACTAGAAAATAATACTGCCATGTTTTTGCAACGTACCTATCGAGCAAAAGTTCGAATCCCCCTCTGTCAAATGGGCAAAAACCGCTCAGCAGGCGCCTAATCACGGAAGTGATCAGATCCAGACTGCGACTGCGCCAATAACTCAATTCGCGAACCGAAAGCCCCGCTGGAGTTGAGAGCAATCGCTGATCAGAAAAATTTAATTGGCCCCTTTCACCACGGAGCGGTGCCATTCAATTTGTTTGATGGCTGAGAAATCAGCTGAAAACTTGAAAACTGCCTGCAGGCGGTTTCTAAATCATTAAAATTTCAAGTTTTCCACCGCCCGCAATAATGGCGCAAAACTTTTTACTCCCCCCCAGACCAGGCCCTAGTGCGATAGGTAGTTAACTGATGTAAGGCCCGTTGAGTTTCGACAACAGTGGCAAGAAAGATGAAATAAAATATAAGACACAAATTAACCAATTTAATTACCTTTTTTAGCGTCTTATTAGGAAAACTAGTCAAGTGTGAATCGCGTTGATTGCTGCCCGTTGTTTTTACTATTTTTAAATGTAACTTCCAGGATCATTGAACAATTTTCTTTTCGATCGAATTTAAAGAGTAGATATTTTTTATTTATCAATACCTACAGTGGTGGAGAAAATAATAGGTATATAAGCTAAAAATTCAAAATTTGATCTGGAAATTCTTCAATGGACGAGTTAAAATAAATAAATCTTTTTCATTTAGTGTAGTGTACTAACAAAAATTAAAATATATTATTTATATTTTATTGTGGACATATAATGTAAGTTTATTTTTACCTATTATTTGTTCCACCACTGTATACATACATCATTTTGTTACTTAAGCACTTTTAGAAGAAATATAACGCGACGTTTCTCAGAAATATAAGGTAAAAACCTAAAACAGTTCGTATCATATTATGAGTACTTTTGAAGATTAAAAAAACAAAAAAAATAATAATGTAACGTGAAAAGAGCTCGCAACAAGGCTCAAATGAAAGCCTAAGTCGTTTTCTCGATAAAATCTCAAAGATTTTAGTATTTTAATATAATTCATTCATCAGTTCATAAGTTCGTAATGTACGGAAAAAGTGTTATAAAAATTATTTACCACTTCTTCTGTGGCAAAATTTTGTTGACCAGTGTTATATTTAATCTTACGAAGAATCGAAGCCTATATGATCCAAAAGCTGCAAAAATATATACGAGTATGCTTACATTGCACATAAACCTCAATTTCGCCACATTTTTTATTGGGAGTCTTTGAAAGAAAAATTGCTAATTCTCAGTGAAAATCCGTTGACGTTAAAAAATATTGGTGACTATATTGGATTTAAATAAACAAATACATATTAAAAACCCTGATTATTTTGAATTCCAAATAAAATCTTGAGTTCAGATTCGGAAAAATACAATGCACAAATATGGTACCTACTGTTTTATATAATAACATATGATCATAGCTGGTACATTCTTTAATTGCAATATTTGTATTTAAAAAATGTTTTATGGTGATATAATTCTCTTGTATGTACTAAGGCAGCAGTGCCGTGAAAGATGCAAGACCCATGTAAACTACAAGAAAGTGCCAGCACCATCTGTAAGTAATTATCCAACGGTATAAATCAGCAGATAGACGTTCGAAATTGAGACCGAGTATTTCTCACAATTAAACCCGTTTCCGCATGACTGACTCGCTGCAAGAGCCTCTTTCGGTTTTTCTTGATATTCCCTGAGATCCCCTCTGGCTTTTCCCAGTCGCACGCACTAAGAATCACGTTTTTGCCCTTAAACCACTCGAAAGAAGGTTATGATTCATATATTTTTGGAGACCTACTTACTGGCCGTGGATCGCTCCAAAAAAGGTGGGAAAAAATATTTCGTTTATTGTTTGCATATTAATTTACCTATCATAAGAAGAGCGGCGGTAAGGTGAGACGTAGGTGGGCCCGCCAGTCCTGTCGCTCCAAGTGCAGCACCTCCCAGGGCGCACGCAACTCCGCCAAGCGCGACGACTGCTATCAGCGCCCGCAGCGGAGGCCCTGCGAACCACTGGCCGCAGCATCCTTTCCCAGATCGCTCCGACGGTGACCTAAAACAAGAAGAGAAAAGGTGAAATTAGAACGCTTCGTTACGCATGCAGCTCAGAACGCCGCCGGCTGAATTCTTACGACTTTGAACTAGTTACGCCTACGGCGCGCAATAAATCACCTTAGAGCAACGCAAGGCTGCGTCGGGGCGCATTGAGAATTCATAGAGCGATCGCGGCTCAGATTTTACGTCGTGTCGTTGCCGCCTTTTACTAGGCTTCACACGCGCCGCACGTGACGACGCGACGGTGTCCATTCTGCGCCGCGCAACCGCCAGCACTATCTGCGGTGACCTGCGCATGATTGGGGCCCCGCAAACCAAGCACCTTCAGACTGGCCCCACCTGAGATGATTGTTATAGCGGTCTTTTTGAATTCGTCGCTTTTTTCGCGAATTAATTGCACAGGTGTTAAAATTTAACCGGCGCATTGACAAGTTGAGACAGTTTTTGAGGAGCAAGGGCGCCCAGTTTTCACCTCGTTCTAAAAGCAGAACTGAAAGCGAAGCTGATTTGTTTTCGTTTTAAAAGAAAATAAAAAACCAGATGAGCCGTGGCTTAACGAGCCTGAGCCTGATCCGGCCGTGACTAGAGGCTTCGGTTTTCCATGTTATGAGACTTGCTCTTTCAGACAAGCCGAAACGCGTTTCACTTGAACTTTCGTTTGGGGCAGGTTAAACTGCGGATGTTGCAAAAAACTGCTATAAATATTGTGAGTCACTCTTTTGTCTGAATATTATTAGAAATAATCATTTTATTTTAATGCAATACGAGTTGCCGGACTATCTGTTAATGGACTTGAATAGAATAGACCTTGCTTTAATAATACATACATACATACATACATACATACATATATATTATCTTTTAAACATTTATGTGTAAAATTATATTCAGTCTTTACAATTGACTGCCAAAGAGCAAACCAGAATACTAGTGTCATATCCTTGTAAAATTAGTTGTGTTTGCAAGCACTATCTAAATTTCAAATTTCTTTATTAAAACTTTCAAGGCCCCAATTCACGGACACGTTTTAGATAAGAATTGAATTTTTAAAGTTTTTTAGTTTATACCAAATTAATTGCTAATATTTAAAGCTTTCATTTTAGGTTCGAAACATTGAGCTTCAAAATAAATACTTAGGTATACAAACCGTCATCTACAAATCACCAAACAGAGCATAAATTTTTTTTATAGAATATGACGCTAAACGCCGGTTTCAAGACACTATTTCTGTTTGTCTTTTAGTAAAAGGTTTCTATAATTAAAAAAAGTTTCGTTGTTCATTAACACGTTGAGCGCCACGTCAGCCATCTGTGGCTGACACTAGACTTTCCATTTAGGCCGCGTCGACCACCGCTGGCTGACAGCGTGTAACATGATATGTAACTATAAAATTTACACTGTTTTATGGAATTACAGAAAATTTATTTAAAATTTACTTTATTTTGATTCATTACAGGACTAATGGATTTCATTGAAACACGGTAAACATAAAAACGGTTCTCCTTTACAGCTATTACAAAATGTGACAACTCTCTTAGTCTTTTTTCTGGCCATTACTCTACCATCTGCATTTTTATGATTACATAATTTACAATATTTCCGTACTTCAGAGGCTTTTTCCGGTTTTCTTTGGAGTTTATGTTGTCGTTTTTTAGATATTCTTGCATTTCTGTTCGATGGAATGTCTTCTTTTTCACAACTTGTAAGGGATAGCCCTACAATACCAGCGCTATTAAGCGGCGCGCGTGGCCTGAACGGGATTGCCTAAGAAATACGCGTGGCGCTCAACGTGTTAACCAAATAAGGAAATTAGCCATCATTGGCTCTCAGCTGTTTTACCTCAAATAATTCTTAACGATTTTTCATTTAGGATTATATTTATAAAACCATCATATGATTCAGGATTTATGTTGTGAAATGTCTTGAAATAAAATTTTAGTTAAGATTAACGAGTCTTTAAATCCTTTATTTCAACACGAAATCTAAATAATACTTCTAAATGACAAATCAGGACTTAACTAAAAACGTATACATAATTTGTAAGTCTAGAAATCCCTGACATGAACAAATGATAATGGAAAAAAGCAAATAGGACAAAACTAAGCTAGTTATACACAAATATACGACAAATTTAAAATTTCATTACCCGAAAAAAAGAAGATCAGAATCAATAAGAATTAATTACATAAAAATTTATAAAATTCAAATCAATATTTGTTTTTTAACTTAGTGTAAAAATACTTTTTAATTTGTTTAAACTCAAACTATTAAATATCTCGAAACAGAAAATGTCTGGAATTAAGATGCAATTTTTTTAAAATCTTCTTGATTCAATAGCACCAATCAATTTCGAAGAGCCCAGACCGCACTCAAATTTTCTACGTGTCCTTCGAATTAAAATTCAAATCAATTCATGTTTGCGGCAAATTACGAAAATCCTACAAATATCCAATTCGAGGCGCATGATAAAATCGTCCACCATCCAGCGTGGATTTACATTTTTCCCGAAATAGAATGTTTTCGTAAAACGATTCTCCGCAACAAAAAAAAAACAAAAAGTCGACCGGTATCGATTAGGCCGCACCCGCCTACACGCACCACTGCCGGGTACCGTCCCGGTCCCAAGTCATCCTCAGAAGACATCAAAGGCACGGAAAACATTTACTTTCCCGGAAGAGCCTAATTTATTCCTGTCGAAAAAATGTCAATTGAAACTTTAGGCCCAACACAAATTCTCAATTACGGCCGAAGAATTTCGGATTAAAAGATGGATCACCAGGTGAGGAGCCTCCGCCCCAGCGGATCCAAATCGTCCCGGCCTGAAAATAAACTCCATCACCAGAAACGAATTAATTTTTTTTTAACATGTCCAAGCCAAGTCGATTGGAATTAGGCACGTTCCCCGAGTTCCTGGAGATAGTACTTGGATCCGGAATCCGCGGGGCTTTCCCGGCGGGGCGCGGGGAGGACAGCAGATCGATTACATCGCCGCCCATCCAGAAGCAGATACCAGGGCTTTTCAATTTACCAAATCATCCGCATCCAGAGCAGCCGCTCGGCAACTTTCCTTCTGCGGCCACGGCTCTGGTTTCTTCGTCTTTTCATTCGTCTTCGAGTCGCGCACTATGCAAATTTTCTGCCTTGGATTGTTTTCGCCACTTACTGGCGCTGCCCCCGTTTCATTAAGCAAAAAGAGCCGGGTTCATCGCAGTCCCATCGCCCCGCCATCCACCCGGGGCCCCTCTGCTGAGCCTTAACAATTCGCGAAGCGCTCGGTGGAGAAAGTGGCGCGTTGGGTCCCGGGGCGGTCGCGCCGGCCGGGCTGCGAACTGAGGTGATTTCGAGCCTGATCTAATCTTGATTACTTTCGGTTCGCCTCACCTGGCTCTGTCCTACGACCGGGGCCTGGAAGGTCTCTGCCGCTTTTTCGCACTGTCAATTTGCTTCCGCCATCATCGACACTGCTGTCGCGGGTGGAGCCCGAGGGTCCCGGCGCGGCGGCAGGCAGGGCTATCATCGCCCTGCCGTGGCGCGAGAAAAGGGAGCCACGCTCCGCCGCCTTGAGAACTTTCCATGCGAAAAGTTTGTGTCAGCTCCGGACGCTTTCTTCGAAAGAAAAACGAAACGTCGCGTCGGAGCGGGCCCCATCACCATGAGCGCCGAGAAGTTTGGAGGAAACTGGTTCCTCCGGGGTCTGGTTCCACTCCGAAAGGAAAAGTTAATTATAGGCCCATTGAGCCGCGGCATGTGAGGCATGAGGCATTGTGCTGACGCGGGGCTCCGAGCCCCCTTTGATCTCGGGCTTACGATTTATTGCAGGCAAGGGAGCGACGCGTCCTAAGTGCCCCAATCCTACAGCCACTCAGGAGGCTGCAGCCGCGCGATAGTTTTCTGAGACATTCGCGTCAGCTGCTAATGATGTGAATGGCCTGGGAAGATCCCCGGACGCCTGCTGAGTGCGGGGCCAGATGGTCGTCGCTGTCGAAAGATAAACGAAATTTAAGCGCTGGATCCACTCGAAATGGAGGCGAGTGACTTGGGAAATCCGGTTCCACCAGACAGCTAAGTGCTCGCGGTGCATAAGGTCAGCGCAGCCCCCGCGCTTCGCTAGCGTGGAAGGCAGACGGTGCGAGCGAGTTATCCCGCGATAAAATCTGTGATGCTGCGAGCCGCGGATTCATTTCACCGCGGTGATGTCAGCCGGACTGTTGCGTACTTTTGCGCCCACAATTGCAGTGGATCCAGTTGTCGGGGCCAATTGAATAAATTGGATGCACTTATTGTCCGGCCGGTGACACGGGCTGCCGGTGCATATGGAAATTAAAACAAATACGTTTGGCCTCGCGGAATAATTGGCCCGAGAGGTCACGCGTAACTGGGTGCTGCGAGCTCTCCGCGCTCGTTGAAGTAGCCTTTTTCATTACGAGATTGCTACAGTGGAGGCTGTGGCTCTAGAATCACCTCGTTTCACTCTCGAAGCTAATTTCAATACCTATTCTTATAGCTTTTAAAATGAAAAGTTGAATTTTGTCATTTCAATAAAAACGGCTTAAAGTGAGTTTGAGGTCTCTTCATGGAGATTCGTTGTATTTTGAAATGATTTCTTCTCAAAATATAATATTATAGTAAACTGCTTTCAAAATGTTATTAGTTAAATATTTTGTACAAACTAATTCAAACAACTAAAATATTCAAGAATACGTAAAATTCAAGATATTTTAAAGGGGCCGCACGGGAATTTATTCGAATATTTTCAAGAATTAGTTAATTGTGCTGCAATCGAACAAATCTTTTTCGATTGTTCAATAGTCGTTTTGCCTAGAAATGTTCAGTTTTAAGACAATAATTTACATTTTACTATCGTCAAAGGATTACACCAACTGTCGCACATTCTAGTGCAGCAATTGTATAGTGTAAAGTACAAGACCCTTAATTTTACGTTCGCTTAATTGAATTCAAACTGCAAAGACCTTTAGACCTAAAAACCAAGTTTAACCCAGTTAAAATTAGTTTTGAAATTTATGGCTATTTTCAATACATATACTTGATTTTGTCCTACATGTCGGTAACATAACTGAATTTTCTTCTCCGATTCAAATTTTATACAATTGCGAATGACGACGTATTATGTATTATAGAGGTTTTCAACCAAGTTTTAAATGAAAATGTTGTAACTTAAGTTAAATTAACCAAGTATTATATTACTTTTAGCCAAAAAGACTTGGGCAAAACAATAAAGTAATTTCTGTTGTAGTAAACATAGCTAAAATCGACCATAGTTGAAGTTTCAAAGTATTTAAGTTACGTTAATATAATTTTGATTCAATAAAGGACGATTTTGAGTTAAAAATTTGATAAAGGCTAACTTGTAGATTTTAATCAGTGTTATTTTCTCTACTTCAAAAAACTTCAATCTAAAAGGGCGATGATTTTAGATTTTTAGAACGATGATCAAGACACTTCATAGAATCGATTGGTATAAGTTATATTATAATAACTTTCTGATTTCTGAATTCCTATTTTAGGTAATATTAGCTTAAGGGGTTTCACCACCATGAGATTTTCAAAAAATAATATAAAAAAATTGTTTTTTGTCTAGATTTATAATTAATACTTTTAAGAATATTTTTATCTTTTCCATAATGTCAAAATGTCGAGTATTACTTGAATTACAACAAATTGAAATGAGCGCGGCAGCGGCGGTGATCAGATGAGATGCCGCATTAACTTTCTATAAATTTTTAAAGCTCAAAATTTCCATAAAAAACTGTTTATTTTTTTTCCAAACAGCTGTCATTTATACAAAATAATTGTAAAACATTTTTTCGTATGCAACATCTTAGCTATTACCTTTCTAAATAAGCAATTTTTTTTTTTAATTTTTCAGACGATGCCTGATAGAGAAAGTATATACATCACATGGAAAGGTTTTGAAAACACGGTCATACTTGATGGCTCATATCTGCGCCATTTTTTAATTGTTTTTTTTTTTTTAATTATACGTAACACTATTATGTATATGTGTATAATAAAAATTATTTTATATAATTTATAGCTTCGTCAAACACAAATTTTCTTTTTATACCAATTTTTCAGAGCGCCAAGGTGAGGTAACCCCTTAACTTGCTTTAAAACTTAACGTATAAAAAGAAAATTTAAGATAGTAAACATAAACTTTTGCTTTTGACATTACATACATGAAAAAGGGGTATAAGTTCAACGCACTTACCGTGATCAACATATGTAGAATTGATTGATTCCACAATTGACCGTTACTATGTTTATCTGTACATTACAATTGCAGGTGTAGATTCTGTTAAATTGTATCTTTTGCGGGTTTTCCAACCAACGTCAGATCGGATGTTGGTGGAGTGTGCCGATGTCGGCTGCAGGAGCCCGACGTTTGCAATTATGTCGCAATCAACCGCCATACAGATGCGATTATCCCGGGCGAGAGCTCCAGCAGGGATAGCCCGTGACTAACAATTCCACATACGAGCCTCCCGACCGGGTCTAATGAACTCGTAATTTGAGACTTTGACATGATTACGGATGCTGGAGACATTCCCCCTGGTCGCGCTGAAAGGAATCGTTGTCGATTTCGAGCGCAGAGGGAATCAAGCCGCCCACCCCGCCCGTCATCCATCATTCCGCTCTCAAACAGGCGCTTTTTTTTTAGTAACTCGATACAAGTTTGATGGATTCGGAACTTCTAAGAATTATAAACGTAGTCGAGTGTAAATAAACAGAGACAGGGGTGGAAAACGATGTAAATTTATACTTCTGGCTCTTTGATGATAAGGGGATTCGACTGCGCTGGGGCAGGGCTGCTTATCGAGTTTCATCGCTCCACTAGCCCGGTCCTCGTGCCCCGGTGCGATAGGCAAATATACTGAAACTCGGCGCTCCGCGGGCCGAGGGGCGAATAAATAAAATTAGCGAGCGACGCGGAACATCAAAGCGACAAACATCGCCTTCCTAAATTCTTAATGCATTCGCTTTAATGTTCGATTTCGTTCTTTTTGTAATCCCCAAGCTGCCATATGTCCAGACTAACTCGCCTGGAAAAATGATTTTTGATTTCGACTACCCGAGAGGGTCCGTTCCGAGGAGTAATTTTAAAATAAATCTGATTACGTCTGAGGGCAAATTCGCAAACATCTTTTACAACATGCTTAAAGATTTCCAGATGGGTACATCCCAAAAACAAACTTATTATTTTTTATAATAGAATTTCTTTTCGACTTAGAGACCATTGAATGAATCGAGTCCATTAAGCGAGTCACTTCTCTTTTCGTCTTTTAGTTATGATCATTAAAATTTTATGATTCTGCATTTTTTCCGGCAGAACATGTCACGAGAGCAGAACAATAAAAATCGTTCTGCTTCTAAGAGTGGGCAAAGCGACTGGCAATTCTTTTGTACTCCACGAAGCGGCGAACAGTGACAAAATTAGAATGAAAAATTTAGCATTAATCACGTTTATTGTCAAGCTTTCGACGTTTTTTGGCGAACAACCAATTATGCACCGTTATTGCTTATTTATGTTTGATCTGTCCTTAATTTGTTTGTCAGAAAATGTTTAGTAAGCCTTTTAGGGAAGCACGTCGATGACATTTGTTATGTATTTCTTATAGAATAACTTTTATGAGTAATGCTTCCAAAATTAAATTTAAAGGAAGAAACTAATTTTTTTAAAGGCAACAATGCAATAATTTAGAAATATTTTGTATGAATCTTTTACTTTCTTATTTTTAGTTCTGTCTTTGTACTTTAAGTATTATATTGTATATTGTTAAAGTTAAACGAATTACTACACATCTTTATTTTCCTTTAATTTAATTTATTTCATATGTTGATTTTTAATTATATACTTCAACGCTTTCCCAAAATATCGGTAAAAATCAGTAATAATATAATTGAAATAAAAAATAAAAATTATTACTACGGCATATGAAGATGTCGTCTCAACATCAATTTTTAATTTGATGTGTCTAACCGTTTCGAGTTTAGACATTAGAGGCGCGATAAAGTTTTTGATACATTATGTACAGTACATACGATTTTGAGATACATATGAAACTTAAATACCAAATTGTTAGAGTAACCGCTTTCTTCTATTTTATTATGGTACAATTTTATATTACTATACATTTTAGACGATTTAAAAATAACTTAAACTTAAAAATAATCGCACGTTTTAACACCTGTATTATTTTTAAATTCAAAAATCCCTTTCCTTACTACATTTAGAATAACAAACAACAAAAAAAAACATATAAGGTCAAGTAGTAGCCAGTGAACTCTAGTTATAATCTGGACCACGTAGAAATAAAAGGTTTGTATTATTATACGAGGATCTTATCAATCTCCCTGGCACATTTAAATAATTTCAATGTCCATTTTGAGGTCAGCGCAGTAACGACCGGCTATTTAAGAAAAGTATTGTTTAAATTCCCAGTTGTCATCATTGTGATCTCCAAGCACACGTACAGAGACCAACAAATTGTGGCGTAAATATCACAAAGCAACTTTTTGCTTGCGGCTCGTACAGGTCTACAAAGTCGCCAAGGTCATTATTATGATCTCAGTAGGATTAAGTAGATTACATTTAATGACAGTGTCGCTGAAAAGTAACAATATCAGCGACAATACCTCACCTTGGTAGAAGTCATTTGTCACAATCGGTTGACGCTGGTTAATCCACCTTACCGGAGGCGCGGGTCTCTGTTTGACCAGTCTTTGATAGCTTCTTTGCCCAATTTTGGCGCCGGCGGCTGTTCGTTTAATCTCAATCGGAGCCATCAGTCGAGAAACAATGACCGGTTATTTTCGCAATTCCATTCATCATCAGTCACCGGCACAATTCGGCAATTTTGCTATATGTAGTTAGATTGTGTAAGAATTTTGTACGCGAAAAAAAACTTTGCATTCTCGGTGCATTGTACCATTCTCAGCTCTAGTTGTATTGAGCCCTAGCGGCTGAAGATTTTACAGTTTTGTCAATTGCTCCATTCGATCGAGTCAGGCAGTCGGAAATAAACTATCGTTTGGTAAAGTTCAATTTTTCTCTTCACGCCCGTTCACCTCGGTAATTCCTCCTACAACATCAGAAGTGGAATATGAACTTAAAGAAGTAGTAGCACGTGTGTCGATTGAAAAGTAATCCAACAAAATTATTTTAATCGGTTAAAATAGAGAACTGGAAAATAATAAGTGATCATAAGTGATCCTTTGGAAACGTTTATAATTATTTTTGGGGGAAATAAAGGTGTTCAGATGGCTACGCAACGTGCTGCAAATTTTATCGCAAAAGCTACCGTTATAGCGTTGAAAGAGAAATTAACTGAACTAAATTTGGATACGACTGGAAATAAGGCTGCTTTAATAATTAGGCTGCAAAGCGTGGTGGAACAATTATCGGAGACAGAACTAAATCAACTGTTCCCAGAAAGTTTTTTCGAAGTAACCGGAGATGAAAATTCTCCAAGCAACGATGCTACAAACCTAGGATCTAATGAGGAGGAAAATCTACATAATGTTGAAACTGAACTATCCGAACTAAGGCAGATTTGGCGGAAAAAGCAGGAAATAGCAGAATTAAAAAGGAAAATATCGGAACTTAACGATGCAAACGAGGATACAGTTACTCCGCATGGTACCTTCAATTTTCGCGATGTAGAGGAATCTCTACCACAATTTAGCGGCGACGACAACTATTGCGTACGGAAATGGCTACATGATTTCGAAGAATCAGCGGATTTACTACAGTGGAACGATATGAGGCGGTACGTGTATGCAAAAAGATTATTGGTTGGTACTGCAAAGTATTTTCTGCGTACTACTACCTGCAAGTCCTGGCTTGAGCTTAAAAATGCTCTCATTAAAGAATTCAACAGAAAAATCACAAGTGCTGAAGTACACAACAGACTGAGGAAAAGAAAAAAGGAAAAGTCTGAATCGTTGCAGAGGTATGTACTATGTATGCAAGAAATTTCCTCCTTATCAAGTGTAGAAGAATCAGATCTCATTCAGTACATTATCGACGGAATTCCTGGATCTGAGCAAAGTAAACTGCTATTATACAACGCTAATACCCTGCATGATCTGAAAGTGGTTTTGGGAAAATTTGATAAATTTACATCAAATACCTTCTCTGCATCCAATGTACCTGTGAAGTCTCGCCCCATTCACGGTGTCAACAAAGACGAATCTCTAGTAAAGACTAACATAAAATGTTTCAACTGTAATGGGATTGGACACATGAGCTCAGCATGTAAAAAAACCAAGACGTCCAAAGGGCTCCTGTTTCAGATGCGGTGATCCGAAACATAAGGCTCATGAGTGTGGTGCAACGAAATCAGCCGTTATGAGTGTCAACAATGCGGAAGGCGCACCAGACATTTCACCAGTTTTACCTGAGCAGCAGGATCAGCAATTGTATGTACATAATTTACAAAACGAATTTGAGTCTATCCTTAGGTACAATTTTATCATTGGTCAAGGAGATAATTTCAACTATTCCTGCTCGTTGGAGACCTTGTTAGATTCTGGGAGCCCGATATCATTCATCCAAAGAAAATATTTACCCGACTTTTTAATCAACACGACGAAACCAGATAATGGAGAGAAATTTTGTGGAATAAATGGCAGTCCTTTGAGTATAGAAGGTAGTACTCTAGCGAATGTAAGCTTTAATGATAAGAAGATTAAACTAAATTTGTATGTTGTTAAAGACAATTCTATGAAGCATGCTGTTATTTTAGGGCGTAATTTTTTAAGGTTGTGTAATCTCAAATTTGAAATAGAACGTAAAAATTACCCTGAACATGAAAACCAATTTGTAAATCCTAATAAGTGTGCTTATATTCGAGATACAGTAAATTTTGAAAATGACATCTTAAACATTGACGTCATTGAAGAGGAAAATTTACCTGAGGTAAAAGTAGGTGACAACATTCCTTTACCTATAAAATCAAAACTCTTTAAATTGGTGTCAGAGGCCTCGTCCCGAAACGGTATAGTAAAAACAAACGATAACGCAAAAAGCATCCATATGGAAATAATATTAACAAAGACAGATCCGTTCTATTGTACACCTCGCAGATTACCCTATAGTCATCGTCTTGAATTGCAAAAAATAATTGATAACCTATTAGAAAAAGAAATTATAAGAGAGAGCAATTCCCCTTACGCTTCGCCCATTGTTCTTGTTCGGAAAAAGAACCGCGAATTTCGCTTATGCGTCGATTACAGAAAGCTTAACAAAAACACCGTCCGCGACAATTATCCGTTGCCTGTCATTGAAGATCTTTTAGATAGACTTCGTGAAAAGAAATATTTTACCATTCTTGATCTCCAAAACGGCTTTCATCATGTTAATGTTGCTCCTGAGTCAGTAAAATTTACTTCATTCATTACTCCAATAGGACAGTTTGAATACTTAAAAATGCCATTCGGTTTGAAGAACGCGCCGTCGGTTTTTCAAAGATATGTTAATAATATATTTAAAGATCTAATCATGGCTGACAAAGTTTTTATTTATTTGGACGACATTTTGGTGGCTACAAAATCTTTGAATGAACATATCGCAACCCTTGAACTTGTATTTGAAAAAATTAAAAATAATTATTTACATCTACGGTGGGATAAATGCAAATTTCTTTACGAAGAAATTTCTTACCTTGGTTACATTGTCAATGAGTCTGGGATACGCCCAAACCGCGATAATTTACGTGCAATAGAGGAGTTCCCAATACCTAAAACTATAAAAGATGTTCACAGTTTTTTGGGTCTTTGTTCATATTTTCGGAAATTTGTTAAGGATTTTGCTTATATTGCCAAGCCACTTTACGATCTCCTACGAAAGGATGCCGTATTTAAATTCGAACGCATCGAACTCGACGCTTTTGAGGTGCTTAAGTCGAATCTTTTGGACAGTCCTATATTATCTATCTATAGTCCAACTAATGAAACAGAGTTGCATTGTGATGCGAGTAGCATTGGCTTTGGTGCCATCTTATTACAGAAACAGTCCGATGGGAAGTTCCATCCGATATTTTACTTTTCGAAAAGAGCGACTGATGTAGAGAGCCGTTATCATAGTTATGAGCTCGAGACTCTATCTATAATATATGCCTTGCGAAGGTTCCGAATATATCTTATTGGTCTGAAATTCAAAATAGTGACGGATTGCAAGTCACTCACCTTAACATTAAACAAAAAGTTATTAAATCCCCGTATTTCCCGATGGGCTTTGGAGTTGCAAGATTTTGACTATGTAGTGGAGCACCGTTCAGGCATACGTATGAGTCATGTAGATGCACTGAGCAGGGCTAATCAAATCTTAATTGTCGAAGAAGGGTCCTTTGATTTCGCTTTAGCAACTGCACAAAAACGAGATACTAATATTGCTAAACTCATGTCTGAATTAGAAGTAGGGCATAACAAAAACTACACCCTAGTAAATGGATTAGTGTATAGGAAATGCAATAAAGATGTTAGATTCTATGTTCCTGAAAATATGGTGGAACGTGTTGTTAGTACCCATCATGAAAATCTTTGTCATGTTGGAGTCGATAAATGTTTCGACTATCTAAAGAAGTCTTATTGGTTTCCTAACATGAAAGCTAGGATTAAAGAAATTTTAGGAACTTGTTTGAAGTGTGCACATTTCCAACCCTCTTCTGGCAAAATTGAGGGAATGCTACATAATATTCCCAAAGGAAACATCCCCTTTGACATGCTTCACATTGATCACCTTGGACCACTTCCTACAGGTAAAACTAAAAATAAACATATTTTCCTTGTTGTCGATGGTTTTACCAAATTTGTTAAGCTATACGCTGTAAATACTACAAGCTCCAAAGAAGCCATTTCATGTTTAAGATCGTATTTTGAGACCTACAGCCGTCCTAATAAAATTGTTTCAGATAGAGCCACTTGCTTCGTCTCGGAGGAATTTTCTAATTTTCTTACCGAAAATAACATCATACATGTGAAAGTCGCTACTCATTCACCCCAGTCTAATGGGCAGGCTGAACGTGTTAACCGAATCCTCATCCCTATGCTCTCTAAAGAATGCGAAGAAGATACCACTGCGAATTGGTACAAAAAATTAAGTAAAATCGAATTCGCGATAAATAATACGGTAAGCAAAAGTACTGGTTTCCCACCAAGTATGCTGTTGTTTGGTGTGAACCAAAAAGGTGAAGTTTGCGATAGGATAATGGAGTATATGCAAATTCACAATCAAAATCTCAATAGAGACTTACTCCAGATTAGGCATGAGGCTTCTGATTCCATAAAAAGGGTACAAAATCTAAATAAGAATTATTTTGACCAAAAACATAAAGAACCACGGAAGTATTCTGAAGGAGACTTGGTAATGATAAAAAATGTTGTCACTACTGCTGGCGTGAATAAGAAGCTAGCACCGAAATACCGTGGGCCTTATCAAATTTATAAAAAATTACCTAACGACAGATATTTAATCAAAGACGTAGAAGGTCTTCAGCTAACGCGGTTACCTTATGAAGGCATTTGCTCACTTGCAAACATGAAACCATATATTTTGAATACCTGTGATGTATGAGTACACTTGTTAACTAGGCTATGCACAGCTATGTGTTTTTTCGACCACTTCAATCGCAAGTTAAGAACGAAATGTCCTTGAATATTAGGACTACCATATCGTTATAAGTTTGATTTTGTTATAGTACAAAAAAAAAAAAAGAAAAAACCTATCGCAATAAGATTTATAAATCTAAATAAGAAATTTAATGAATCACGATCAAAAAGTTTTATCTAATTAAAATGTTCAGAAAATGGCCAATATAATTGTAAACTTAATGTATGGCTATCATTAACTAATCATGATCTAATTTTACCTTTGTAAAAGTTACTGATATCGCTTAGAAAAGAAAATTCTGTAAGGGGCAATTGAGAAGGCTAATAGTTAATCGGGTCGATTAATTGTCAGGATGAACGAGTTGTAAGAATTTTGTACGCGAAAAAAAACTTTGCATTCTCGGTGCATTGTACCATTCTCAGCTCTAGTTGTATTGAGCCCTAGCGGCTGAAGATTTTACAGTTTTGTCAATTGCTCCATTCGATCGAGTCAGGCAGTCGGAAATAAACTATCGTTTGGTAAAGTTCAATTTTTCTCTTCACGCCCGTTCACCTCGGTAATTCCTCCTACAATTGCTAGGCCCGCAACATCCATTTTCCAAAAGTCGAAATTTCTGCTAATCATTGACCTATTAATCGGACACATCGCGCACCATTAAATCTCCCATCACGGCCAGTTTGGAGATTGTAAATGTGGTCAGGTCCGGTGCCTTACTACCCAATAAAAAAGGGGCTCTTAGATTTTCCTCAACCGCTCGGAATCCATCTGAATGAAATTCACATTTTCGTGACACTGCGCTATGGAAATAAATTAAAATTTCGTAAAAGGTGAAAAAGGTGGCCCGCTGGTCTGGGAGTGGTATAATACCCATAAATCTTCGATGACTCGATATTCACACAAACAATCGATTGGGTGGATCCGTTACATTGCTTAATCTTAAGAAGGTGATGACTAGCGAAAGTTGACCGGCTGCTTGAAGCCAATAGAAGCGCCGATGTATGCCAGCGTCAGGCCAAGAAATCCAAATCCACCTGAGGACCGGCCATAACTCTATTTTTGCAAACTTGCAAAACACATCGTAAAAAGCCTCTATTGTTTTTTCAAAGGTCGAGACGGTTTTAAGTTGGGCAACATAAATGGAATCCGCTCAGTTGCATAAAAATATTAATTTCTCACAAAATTCCAATCTTTTTAGGAGAAAAAAACTTTTATTTTCTGAGTGTTTTGTAAACGGGCCACAATTTTTGAAGATTTCAAATATGCGGTTGTTTTTGTCGGCTGATTCTAGCCACTCACTATAGAAGGACATTTTTTAAGTCATGTTAAAACAATTGATATAATGATGGTGTAATTGTAACTAAATTGGTCATTTTCTAAAGCAATTTTTGAAATTAAATAAAAACTTAAATGTTTTAATATTGTTTGTGCTCAAAAAAAAAACAATATAAAATAAAAATTAAAGTGATACCAATTACCACATTTTTTTATAGTACTGAATTGAGTAAGATTAACGCGAGGTTTTTACTCATTAAAAAACATGAGTAATTAAACAGTATTACCTAAGTTCATTAAAATTATTTCACACTTTAAGAATGTCTTAGATTTTAAATGTGATTAAATTTTTGTGTTTAAAGTTTTCATTTCATGAATTTTAGTGTTAATTCGGCTTAAATAAATAAATTTTGATGAAAAATTTTGAAAATTTTAAATTATGGAAAAGTAACATTTTTTACTATAATTTTCTGAATTTTGATAGAACATTGAACAAAATCTTTACATTAAACGCTTTTTATACAAACAATTCTGGCTGGTTTCAAAAATTAAAACAAAAAGAAAAAATTAAAGAATATTTTCACAGTTATTTGTCTTTAATTAGTTTATTTTAAAGACTTATTCCGTAAATTTTTTAAAGGAAAACGTGTTAAACGTTTTTATAAACTTATAATTTAGACAAAATTTCAAGCAATAATTTTCTGGGGAATATACTAATAATTTCGATGGAATGCAATATTTTGTCATTGTTTAATTTTCAAGTAGATAACGTATACATATATTGAACGCAAGATGCGCCAATTATTTGCAAAACAAGGGAGCTTAATACATGTAAAAGGTCTTGAAAGATCTAAAAGTTTAAGGTAGATATGTACTCGTATATGTCAAAATTAATTCAAATTACATAAATGTGCTTAATTGCCGGGAGCACGTAAAATCTCGCCAAAAACCAATTTCAGAAACCAAAAGTCTAATTAAAGCGAAGGAGCCACTTAAGTAATTTTCGTCAACGGAGGAGTTACCCAACATTTTTACTTGGAGGTACACGAAATTCTCATTTCAAATTGATATACGAGTATGTACAAAAAATGCTACATTCCGCCCTCGGAGAAAGGATTCCAAGATAAAGCGGCCATTAAAGCGTAACCAACCTCCCTTTGTTTTATGACCTCGCTCTGGGGCATACCCGGGTTTATGTCGAATCGATTGAAAAGTTGAACGAACTCGGAGCCCCCCATCTGTCCCTCAAATTTAACGTACATGTGGTGCTTGGGCCGGGGATTCCCCGCACTCGATGCATGCATTCGATTAAGGGCCGCTAGAGGGAGCAGATAAAAGCAAAAAGTGATTTCTCCGAACTTTCCAGCGACAATGCATCGTATTTACGCCGAACCCGGCCGGTTTCTATTGTCAATTCCCGGGAGGGACAAGGACTGGATATTTCTTGATGGGACAGTTGCCTTTATCTGAAGGGTCAATTTAATTTGATAAAAATTATTTATATGGGGCCGGCGTCCTGGGACCAGTCCGCCGTCGGATGTGTGGTTTATCGATGTAATCAAAGAGAAGGTATAGACAGAGAGTTAATTAAATTGTGTCATAAAGTCACCGCTTCGAAATCGCAGTCGTGGTTAGGACTGTTTCCGGGAGATGAAACGTCGAATGGATCAATACGGGCGAATATATCTTCTACGTGTACATATATCTTCGGTAATAAACGAAAGGAGTTTGGAAGAGTTCAACACTAATTAAGGGAATTATTTATTTTTCCGATTTGGCAGGTGATAGATTTCTTTATGTGATTTATATTAATCCCTGTTTGGCGATGTATCTGTTAGGAGATGTTGAAAGGTGAACCACCAGAAGTATAATAATTAGTGGAAAAGGGTAACTTAGGTAGAACTTATTCGTTTCTCCTAAATACTTGTTTTATTTTAGGTATGAGCATACTTTCGATTCAAAATTCATTTTTCTGTTTTTAAAGCCGAGGGAATAAGCTGTATAAAGAAAAAATTACATCAATATATAAAAAATTGTTCGAGAGTTTCAAAATACGGACTAACAGACAAATCAACTTGCAATTTAATTATATTTTCAAATATTCTACATTTTCTATCAACATTACATTTGAAAATATCAACGAAATCTGAAACCTAATAAATGTTTGTTATTTTTTGAATGTTGTTCAAACAATTTGTTTAAGTTTCCATTTCATTTGTTTAAGCCGTTCACACCTGCGCCGAAATTTATCGGACGATGCCGAACTGAAATGTGATATGAAATTTGATAGCAAGAATAAAGATTTCGGTTTCTACTGTCGTTAGTTTAGTGCAGTTCATTTTAAATGAACAAACCACGAAGGTTGTTAATATCAGCGATTGGTTGATACCGATAAATAATGAAATGAGTCTTTCCTTCGAACATCTAAAAAATCAAATAAATATGTTTAATTATTATCGAACGATCGAAAAATGAAATGTATTTCATAATCGTTATCGAGCGATCGAAAAGTAAAATTTACTTCATAAGCATTATTATCTAACTTTTAACTGTTATTTAGCCGAGAAAAAATAAGTCTTTTATATAAAGTAGATATTATATAGAATCTAAGTACCCAAGACTAGAAATGAAATACTTGATTTTAGTTTTGTAGAATTGATAATGTTTTTTTTAACATTTCAGAAATAATCATTATTTTCGGTCCCTGGATTAAATGCATTTTTCTGTAAAATTTCGCAAAATTAATATATATTAAATGGCAGAATTATGAAGCTGAGTTAAAGGGAATTATTTGAAACGGTTTATTGCGTTACGTAAAACAACACAAATGGATTAAAAGTTCGTGGAAAAAAAGGCTATTGCATTTTGCGTTTTGCAAGCTTACTTCTTGAAACAAAAAAACATATTCTTTACTTTTTGTTTCATACAAACATTTTAACTATTGTATTTTAAGTTACGCTTCATCGGTCGTTACATGGATTATTTTAGTAGTCACGGGCCAGGCAAGATCTTGTCAGGGATAATCGCATCTGCACAACGGCCGATTGCGACATAATTGCAAAGGCCGAGTCCCTGCAGCAGTCGCGAGCATACTCCACCAATATTCGACGTTGGGTTTGCAAAAGATAGTTTTGAACAGAATCCACACCTTCCACTTACAGTGCACCAAAAGGAACGAAGTAGCAGTCAATTGCTCCCAGATCGAATTAAGATAGCCGCCGTGGAAAGGACGGTCCCTCGCTGAGGGGCATTAGGTGGGCTACACGAGTCTGATAAAATCTTAAAATCGTGCAGAGTCCCTTGATGGTGAGCTCAGCCACTCGTGGATTTGAATTTGAGCAGATTTTGTGGTCTAATCTATCTCAAAAAAGTAAACACCCACAGACCTTTCGAGATAAAAACATTGGAGAGTTTCACATCCCCGGGGAAACTCTGTTAATTCCCGGGTAATCAGTATTCAGATAAATTTTATCTAAATCCCTCCCCGTGACGGCGAATTTCGGAGTGCTAAGAATCAGTCGTAGGAAGAATTTAATTTCCGCGCCATTACCGCAAAACCGTGTATCCCTCTCTGCTCAGCTCACCTGTTTGCTCCTGTGAATGAGGTGGAAATGAGGCGCCGGATTGGAGGTCGGCTGTGCCGCAGCACCGTTCCTTCCCAAATTAAGTTAGCGCAGCCCGCCGCCGCCCGCAAGGGCATAAATCAAAGACCCATCCACGGCTTAATTTCTCGTCCCGGAGGCATCCCGCAAAGACGTTTTGATGAACTTCCACGAGATTGAAGCGTTTAATGCGGCGAATTTGGGTGCTGAAGGCGCGGCTGCACCGTCGTCGTCTTGTTTACGGCTAGGTGAAGGTGCTCCGCCTCAGAAACAAGGTGTGAGACACGGGAGAAATCTAGCCGAGTTAGCAGAGAACGCTGCACTCACCTGGGCTTCGTCTCAGCGGCGTGGCCGTGGATGGGACTATCACCGGCGGCTAAACCTCCACTTCGTCTTTCGGCTTTTTATTTGCCTTTTCCTTAAATTGGCCACGGCACTTGCTCGGACTGTGTGACGCTGGCTGCAGAGACTTAAGCACGACCGTCTAATTGACGCGAATTTCTGTCTGATTTCATGCAATTAGGAGGGAAATGGACCCAAAGAAATGTAATTTCCGAAACATCGCGGGAAGTGAAAGAAAGTCGGTGTAACGTTCCTTTTATGGGATTTCACGAAGGGTAGGATCAGTTTCTATTTTATTTTCACATGGTTTGGTTATGAAAAGTAATTTCAACAGTGCATCAAATTGCCATGATATTTATCCATCCAAACTTTAAATCTTGAAGCTGATAAATTTTTGGATTTAACTTTTTACTCGAAAAAAACAAATTTTGATATGGGTAAATATTCATAAATTTTAATTCAATGGAATCCCTACTAAACTAAAATTGTGAAAAAAATACAGCTATTTATTATTAAATCTATTATTGTTAATGCTCCTTATTCTTGTTCCTAATTTTATTTTTATATGATTTTTATTCATATTTTAGACCCCTAATAAGTATATAAAAGAAGATAGAAGAATAAATAATGACAATTGTAGAAGATGGTGCTTTTTATTACGACCATCATATTCATTAGGCAAATTTGAAGACTAGTTTATTAAATTATATTACGTACTCGTATTTTAGATTAAACAACAGCTTTTGATATTTCTGTTAATTTGAATAATGATTCGGATCGTTTTCAAATTTGTTGAAGACAAAAGGTATGAACTTTAATATGGTTTTTAATCATACTCTAATATATCAGCTACATACATGTAAATGTAGTCAACTTTGGTAAAATCTCAAATAAAAATCAATATATAACAGAAAAACAAATCTACATTAACAATGCGGTAATTCTAAATACCGGCTCGATTAAAATTAAATATTATGTTGAAGTTAATTAATATAATCGTTTAAGTAGTCAATAGCATACATTGCGAATACCTACAATTTACATTTATCATCCACGATTCAATTGGTCCATTGGATGGACTTGAGACTTTTCACAATTTTTTGTTTTTAGTGTTATGCGTAATTTATTGCTTTGGTATAGTATGGTTATTTCTTCTCTTCTACTATCTTCAAAATGCACTTATACTATTCTAACACATTAAAACTATTATATTCGTGATTTCTATGTGTTCCTATTTACCCTACTACATATATACTAATTTTGACAGTAAAACATCAAAAAAAGTAGATTGGCATTGGGGAATGACATGTCAAGACAATTTCAGAAATTTTATTTTATGTTATTAACAGTCTGAGTTTATCGTCTTGTGTCTATTGCCAGTCTATGACGATATTTTAGTATCGTGTTCTCTGCACGAAAGACAATATAAAAAGCCACGATGTCCTAAACCCTCTTGACCTTTTCCATATAACGCCCAAAGCTATGATTCACGAATCTCTGTAAAGAACCCTAGCTTATTAGTCCTGTGAGTCAGAAGTGGCAGCCTATTACAATTTTATTGGTAGGGCAAAAATCCTGAGTTTCCTCCTTAAGGACATGTCCCGCAGGTGTCTCTCAATTGTGTTTCAGAATTTAATTCCCAGCTCGGGGGTCGTGTGGTGCACTCTTTCCCAATACACGTTCCGTCGCCTTACACACGTGGAAAGGTGGCGGTGGCAATTTGCACTGGAACGAACGGGCTCGATAAAATCACCTGAGTTAGTGCAAGAAGTGCTCATTACCGTCACTTGGCAGCTGGCTGTCGTCTTGTAAGTTTTGTTCATAACTTTTCCTAAAAATTTTAATTAAAGCGGCGCCGTCGAGGCTTAACCCAAATGCAAGCACGGCGGGAAAGTGAAAGTGACACAGTTTAGCTACCGGAGTTACGAGCATTTAAATTTTCCTCCGTTTTGGGGTAAATGGAGGTAACGAGAGTACTTAATCCGATCCATGTAGCTTTTGTTGCCGTGCATTTTACGTTTCGTTTCCCACCTGGGGGAGGTCAAAGCGAAGACGTCGCGACGCCGCCCGCCGCCCGCCGCCCGCCGTCGCACGAAAGCTATGTACGATTGCGTCAGGCGGCACGGCATGACAGTGTCATCGGTTAAAAAGCGAGCAATATCGAAGCCGGAGGTTTCAAGTGATATTTGCATAAACTCCGATTGCACGCTTTGATGAGCACTCACCGTTTGAGGTAGTTACCCACCTGAGCGGCAAAGGAGCGTAATTCATTGAAAAAAGCATTTTACACAATCATGATTTGTCGGGAACAGCGATTTCACCTTTTTTTTAATAGCCGCGCGATAAAAGCGGACCATTTGTGGCGCTCAATCAGCCACTCGGCTGGAAAAAATAATAAAAACTCCTCAGTTATTTGTGGCGGCCCGGCGTCGAGTGCGCGGCGCTGCGACAGTGGGCCCGACGAGTTTGTTTTAATTTTTTCATTTTAATTTTAATTTTAACCCATAATAAGATCGCTTTGGCATGCCAGGCCCCGAATCAAGTGCCCGAACCATTGAAATATTTATCAGGATTTGAAATAGCACTTGAGAAACGCCCACAGATCCCGGGGGAGTTCGCGCTGCAGGGCTCAAGTGCTCCCGCGAAAAGGGAAATTGGAAAATTCGATATTTGGGACAAGCGCGAGTTCATGCCGGTGTCATTCACGGCTTTAGTCAAAAACGCCACACCACGACTCAATTGATTTATAGGGCAAATGCCCTACGACGGTTCACGCTTTAGGCGGTGAACTCGGTCCCTATCGAGGTGCAGGACGAAGGTTCAATTCAAACACGCGGAGTGGGCCACACCTGCAGAGAGTTACCACCCGCACATTTTCGGAAATATTTTACTCAAATTTTTGGAACAATAATGTTTATACTATTAACCATCTATAAAATTACCATTACACTATCTAATAAATTATAATATTAACTAGGAATCACATTCCTTCTTACAAAAACCATAAGTCTGGATGCAGGCTTTGGTTACATTTGAGCACAACATACCTAATAAAAAATAGTCTAAATTAGTCGTATAGCAAAAGTAGTAATAACAAAATTTGAAGAAAAAAATTGCTCTTCATAGACAAACCGTTTTCACATATCTTATATAATATAAAATTGGTATATGGATGGTTTTGAAAGGGTACCTATTATTTTATGTAAATATGATAGTTTTTAAGAAAATAACTATCATATTTAAGTTAGATAAATAAATAAATAACGCCAGAAGCGGGTAAGAAACTGCAATGGCATCAAATTCTATAAAAATATCCAAAAGGTAGGTTATCTACCATTTCCAGTTTTAAAGTTATAAATTTAAAAGTAGATATGTATGATCTGTTCTAAAAGTTGTTTATTTTATCCAGTACTCTTCATAAATGAATCGCTTGGGATAAAACATAATTTTATTTTTATACTCCAAAAACAACCGACTTTGAAGGTTATAAAAGGCCACTTCTCGCTTTTTTTATTCTATGAGCTTTAGAGAAAAATCCATTGAAAGCCATTAAATATTTACTCTGTATACTTAAATTTCCCTGGCTAATTGAATTAATTTTCAACATTTGTTATTTTTTGTTACTTCCGCATTTTGCTGCGTAGTATTTTACTTAATTTTGGAAATTATCTAATTTATTCATTATTTAATTTGAGGAAATCGCCTAATCATGAATAATTTACAATTTTCGTATAGAAGTAAGTGTAATTTTTGAGAGACTTTTTACAACTATTGTATTTGTTGTATTTATTCTAATAGAGTTCTAATATTATAAAAGTTTAAATATGATTTTTACGAGAAATACCGGTTATAACTTTTAAACGACTTCATAAATTTTGATAGGAATATTTATTTGGTCATTGTTTAAATGCATTTTTAATTTTGAAATTGAGAATGAAGACTTAAATGCATATTGACCAAAATAGTTAAGCTCAAGAAATATTTATCGAAATTGAGAGAAAGTAAACAAGTCATCTCTCTTTGTAGGCTGGTGTTGGAGAAAGGCTAGTATAAGTTTTATTTTTATACACGATATCCTCTAATTTTAAACTTAAGTAGGTGCAGATGCTTCTACACATCTTATAGGTACTATTGATGTCTCCCCGAAAAGGTGGCAACCCTAGTCCGCACCGAAATAGAGGCCGCGAATGGGATTCCCACGGCAAACGGTGGGAACCATCCACCGTAAGGTGGGTGAGTAATTTTAGACTTTAATCAGAAACGGGATCGTAGTGGGAGAAGTGACCCAATTCGCGGCCCCATGCCGCTCTAAAGTGTGAATAGACGCAAGGGGACATGTTTCTCTGTGCACTGCGCGGGAGGAGTTCTTTTGGTACCCAAATGCAGCTGAAAATAATCTAAAAAAAATGACTGAATTATGGCCCCCTGCACTTACACTCCGCCTCTATGGATGGTTTGACGAGTTTCAAACATGTGCGGATCAAAGCTATTCCGGTAGACCTAGATTTCCAATTTTGGGGGCTCAGGCTCCTCGCGATGCCTCATGATCCGCCACAGCCCACTCGCCGCAATTATCAGGCGTAAAGTGCTCTATAAATTGCGGTGAATTAAAATTGTCACCGATTCCTTTAGCATGCAAATTTAATGCAAATTGAGCGAAATTTTTATATATTTACCCACCTTACCAACGATGCAGGGGTAGGTGAGGTCAGGGGTCAATCTTCGGGGAGCTGCACCTTCGAAAAAGGGTTAAGTTGGCTAGCGACGACAACGAGCATTCCTCACAGTGCCAAAAGCACAGGAATTTATTCCTGTCCCCGCAATAATTCCGTCCACTTATTTGTCTGGTGCACAAGGGCGCAAATAGTTTTTGCGACAGATCCAGACTGGAAGTTGCTGGTCGCCCCATCCCGGTCTAGCCGATGCAGTCTGAGTCCCGGGGTAGGGTGGCCCTAATTTAAAGCTAGGGGCTATTGTCGAACAAAGGCGAAATTTAGGAGTGCTTAGGTCAATTAAGCACGCTTTGCGAATTTCAATGAAAGTTGGATAAAATGGTCTTTTCTAAATTCGTCCATCTCTGCACTCCCTCTGCGGTGGTTGGGTCAGCAGAAATTGGTCTTACTTCTGAAATGAGCGAGTGGTTGTTTTCGGTCCATAAGAACAGCATAGTGTTTGGAATTTTTAATAGTTAAAGAGGACCTTTTCATTCTCATTTCACTATTTCTGTTGACCACATTACTTTGATGTCTAAAGCTAATAAGAGTTTGAGTCGGTACCGAGCAAATTTCATGTTTTAAGATTTAAGATCAAAATTTTAAGGGAACTTTCCTTAATAAAAGGTCTTTGAGGTCTCCTCTCGGACTTTGATGTCACTTTGTAGGAACGCTTTTTTGTGGTCAAAAGTGATGAATATGCAAAAACAATTTGTCGGTCGCATGTACTTCCACAGATATTTACGTTTAGTTGGTAAAAATGTTTGCATATATCTATTAAAAAACACATCAAGACCCTTTGAAATAAATTAATTAAAGGTAAATGCTTTTTACAATTTATCGATGGTGATGAGCACGTATTTGTCTTGTGAAATTGCAAATCGAAGTAAATTAAAATTTTCCTTATTTTTAGAACTCGTGGAGAATTATTTACATATTTTATTTAAAAATTTTCCAAAATTTTCATCAAAACATTGTGGTAGCATGGAGAAAATCGCAGTGAAAGACTTTTCAAAATGTGAAAGTTAAATATCTCAGAAAACACAATAGACCCATATATTATTTTTTTTTCATATGCGTCACTTTTGACGCCACATGAAAATGATTACAAAGTTTCATCAAAATCGGTAAGAGAGATCTCAAACTCAATTTAAGCCATTTTTTGCTTAATTTTATAGTTCAGTTCCAACAAAATTTAGCACGGTCGATCATTTCAAGTTTCGAAAAATTAGGATATAATCAGGACCAGATATACCGGATTAAAGCTAATATAAGAAAATATTTTAATATAAGTTTTTGGTAATTGGCTGATCTATTTTATTCAAATTTACAACACGTCTTCTTTATAATATTATCTAATATCTGTAATCTATAAACATAACATAGGAGATTTTACGCCATTGTTGTTTAAGAAATTTCGAAACTTAATTTTTTTAACGGAATATCCAGCCAGTTATTCTATGCTACTCTTTTATTAGGTCACTTAAAAGGTAAACATTTATATTTTTTAAGACGAATCTTGATGTAGTTATAAATTCCACCACCTCTTATTTTTGAAGTAAGTTAAAAAACAAATGCGCATAGCAAAATTTCCGAAATCTAATATATATTATCGTAATGAAAAATTCTAGTAGCTAACGATAAATTAATAGTGTTCAGAAAAGGGGTCATTAGGGGTTAATGATAATGTTTTCTATTATTTTATGGATTTATAGATTTTTTGGTAGGTACTAATGCATACATATACAATGCAGAGCTAAATTATTTAAACTTTTCGTATTTTACTTGAAACTTGTAAAACCCGCTGGGCTGCCTGGGCTTGAGTATTTTTTGCGGGTTTTATTCAAGATTTCAATAGAATAGAGAACATGTTCTCGGCCAACCGGCACCAGTTTTTGTCAAAACAATTTAATGGCTGAACCAGGGCACCGAGCTCGTTTTTATTTGAGGCTCCGAAAGGTGGCCGGGCTGCAAGTTTTGTTGTCTGCGGGGCCCAGGTTCTTCCAAGTCCGACGACACGGGTGCAGCTGCAAAATTTAGCAAGTGAATTTATCTTCGGGCCACACGGGTGGAAAGTGCAATAATTTGTTTAATAGTTAAAAGCGCTCCACGGCACATGGAGGCTCTGAGAGCTTTGCAAATAGATGAACCACCCACTTCAATGCGCGGTTTCGCTCAAAGCCGCCAATTATGCAGCTTTATACCCGTAAACCCCTTTTCTGGTGGTTTTTTCCCACTCGACCAAATTGCGATCGTAAGGTTTGAAGAGCCTTCGCGAAGAGACCTCCGCGAGATTGGGGAGGGGCAAACGAAGGCAAAAAACTGAATTTTATTAGGCAGCACCGCCCGCCTCCCATATGAGAATTTCAACCGGAAGCGGCCTCACTCGAGCGCCGTTTGAATGAATTTCACTTTGACTTTCGACCTCGAAAATTGTGTGCTCCGGGGATTTCGAGTACGCACACACCAATTAATTTCGAAAACGGTCAAGTCGCTCTCGCGGTATTTTGTTTATAGGATCGTGGCTTTTTGAGGCTACTTCGACTAGTTTTTGCCGCCCTCCACCTCGCACCAACCTAGCGTCAGTCACGCTACCCGGGGGGGCTGTGGCGCCGATGTCGTTGCATTCCCCTCTCAGCCCGCCCCCTAAAGCGCAAGTTCGCGGCTCGTGTCGTAATTATCGATTAAAGCCAGCTGCGGCAGCACGGCAAGGTAAAAACGTAATCATCAGAAAAACTTTCCTTTTCGTTTTTGCGGACCCAAGTCAGGCACGAAAGAAGACGCGCGTCCGCGGCGACGACGGCGGCGGAAAGAAAACGCTCCGCGCACGCAGAACGGGGCTCGTGGGGCCTAAGCCTAAGCACCTCTGGGGGTGGTTGCGCAACTTCCGAGTCGTGATTGTTTGCCTAACAAAACACATCACGGCGGATCGGACAGCGTGTCCGACTTGAGTGCGCTTCGCCGGTAATTTTCCTCAATGACAGGGAAAATTGCGAAAAGCGCCAATTAGCGTGGGAGGGAATCGAGGGAATCGGATTACCTGATTGGAAACGCGATTTCCTTTTAGGAGCCGACCATCGATTCGACTGTGTCCCAGTGCCCTAACCAATCGACCGAAAATATTCGAAAGAACGACTTTAATTAGGGCTCGCGAGACGACTTCTGCCGGTCGTGGGAACGAGCGATTATGACGACAACGATGTCGACGCCAATTGACAGACTTTTTTAGAGTTCTTTCGCTCGCTGATTTGCAAACTCGCGCCACCCGCCGATCACGTGCTTACGTAAGCGGCCCATCGGGGGTCGCTGCTTTGGGCTGGCGCTCGGCGCCCCATTAATTCAGCCAGCGGGCCCCGACCGTCTTGGGCCCCCGAACGAGAGTGAAATTATGAACTCTTCGTCGCCTTAAGACACCAATTAACTTTCTTCCGTCCTTTTACTTTTCGCCGACTTCTTTTGCTCGCCAACTTGGACGGAAGTGGACGTCATGAATTTCATATGCTAAATTGTGAGCTTTTAGACAAGACACCATTTCATTTGGAATTAGTTTAAGTTATGAGCACGTTTTTCTCCTAGAAAAAAAATAAAAATAAATCAATTTGGTTATTTGTTTTCGTATTTGGAAAAAATTTTAGGAATGTTTTCAAGGGTATAAATTATAAATATAAAACAAATTTTTTGAAAGTTTTAAATTTGTTCCGTACTAAAAATCATTGAACAAAAACGCAAAAAACAATTCAGTGGAGTAACAATCGTCATCATGTCATTATTCTTTATTAGTAGCTCTAGCTCAAGTAGTAAGACTGCAGCTGTTTTCTGTCTACTTCGCCATAACTTTTAAGCCCTGCAAACGTAGATTATATATAATCTTACTTAAGAAAGGTTTAAGCTAAGAAAAGGTTTGATCTAATGCAGTATTGCAGACATTGGGAACTTTCAAGTTCGCTGAGTTAGAATATCAAGACTGATTTTTCATCTTATAATAGTGATACAGATCCGGAATTTGTTCCTAATATTTGATAAGAATGGTAAGCTTAATATTTGCTTACTTTAAATTTAAAAAAAAAAAGAATTGATTCTACGTACCGCTTTGTTATTTCAAAACTCTGTACTTAATATTGAAACTATTCTTTTTCCAGAATTTATTTGTTTTAACTTATTTTATTTACTCCTTTGAATGAATTTTAAAATTATTTAATTCTACGTCATCATTTTTAAAATAAGCTTTCAACTTTGAAGTTAAGTTATCAAAAAGATGATTTCGGAGGATTGGTCACTTCTGCCCCGTGGAGCTTCAAATATGAAAAAAATATACATTACATATTCAGTTAGTAATGTTCACACCATTTTAGTATCTATAATATAAGTCAACGTACGAACATATCGCATTTGCTACTAATTATTTACATTTTACTTGTGATTTCATTCATACGTTATCAGGATTTTAAATTAATAGTAGAAATTGAAAAAATTCGTATCGTGTAGGGGAGACCAGGGCTATTCCGCCATCGGGGCTATTAGGACACTGATGGTTTTTTTGTAAACGGCGTAAAATGTTTACTTCAATCTGACGCTGTGAATGCATCTTATGTGGATAAGTTACCAACCGAGTTTCGAGAATTTTAAGGTTATGTATGTAGCTTATTATACAAGGCCATGTGTGTTTTACGCGTGAAAAAAGCGATTTTCGGCGTAAACTTTTTTTGCTATTTTCGGCAAATATTTTAAATCTCAACGGATCTAGGTGAGTTTATTATATTATTATAATAAAGGTATATTCATTAATGTTTTGTTTATGAAAAGAATATAACAATAGCCACTGGGACTATTTCGACATTGGGACAGAGGGGCTATTTCGACAACCAGTCTACTAACAATAAATCGAGTTCAGCTTACGACTCAATAACAATTTTCTAATAAAAATTGCAATTTCCTATAGATTTTAACTCGGTGTCGCATTTGCCCCGGCTGTTAAAAATTGTCCCTTATTATTTCTTTTCAGTTTTTATTGTCGGAATGATAAAAACATATTTTTATGATTTTAAAATTAGCTGTCCAAGGTAGTTCACTAAGTTGCCTATATCATGCCTCCGATTTTGTTTCAAAATGCGTAACTTTCTTTAGAATACAAAGCCTGGAAAAAATATGTTGGAATAGCGCTGGTCCCCCTACCTAAGTTCCGAGGTGTTTCTGTTTAACTAACTAGATACTTCTAAAAGTACATAGGTACTAAAATACAATTTCTTGTATTAAGAATCTCATTCCTTTTCGTGAGAATATTTTTCATCGAATGAGTTCTGTTTTTACTACGGCATATTTCCGGTAAGTCAGCATTAATTTTTTTCACATTATTTACGCAGCTGTCCCAAAAATCACCCTCTGCGAAATGTTTGAGATCTATTGTGATTTTCTTCTCCAAAGCAACATCAGCTGTTCATTTTGACAGGCAGATGACCTTCGAACCAAAAATAATCTCTGAATGCCATTCCTCTCGAAGTAGTTGAAGCCACCGTTCTTGTCCCTATTGTTCCCAGCACGTCTTCCGCCTTGTGCAAAAAGCGCGCTCGCTCCGTTGAGAAGCGCGATAAACATCGAGGCATTCCCCTCGCGGCAGTAAACATTAAGAAGACATGGAGACCCACTGATCTTAATATTCGCGCGTCTTCCTTATCAGCGCACCGCTTATCCGCGGGGCTCGGTGCGGCTCGTTAAATGCAACGCGGATATCGTTAATTCATGGAGCTTAGCATCTATGTATGCAAATGAGGGGCGAAAGATTGCTTTCTTTCGCGACGATTACGTAAAGCAGACGAAAGTTTTTTGTACCGGTTGAATGGGATTATCATTTTATGCAAACTAGTTTAATTTATGTGCCTCGCCTCGAGGCGTTGTGAGTGCGAGGGAACTCCCCAGCCGCCTCGCCGCCGAGTTGATGCGATGCGGTGCAGTGCAGCCTCGTCGGGGAGGGCAGGTGGCACGAACGAGTTTCGAAAAGGGCAAATTGAGCCGGAGCCGCCCTCAGGTGGCTGGCAGCAAGGGACCTGCGGTGCAACGTCATTAACTCGACTGCAATTATCCCTTGAAACCTGAGGGAGAGTGTCACCGTGAGACCGCAAACGTCCCGCCTGTGTCCCAGGAAATCACGCGCGTTCCGCTCGTTATTGAAATCGAGTAGGAGACAGGATCCAGGTGATTCACCCGCCAGGTGGGTGGCCCCCGGCCCTCAAACAAACCCATATTTATCTAGGTGGAAGTGGAGTCATTCTCGAATCATTAATTATTGCGGAAGGGAGCGTTTTGATGTGTCTATTGTTTGCAGAGGACTTACATTACCAGGGCCACAGCTGCACCCGGAAGCGAATTCACGTCCATATTTCATGTCCTCGCTGAAAAGATGTTAACAGAATTACGTTTCACCTGGTTGAGTTATGAATTACACCTTCGCACCTGGAATGTGCCGGGCGACACATTGACTTAGTGGCCCACCCCGCCCTCCTCTCCTCCTCCACGTCGTTGTAGTCTCGCGATGTCGAGATGCCATCTCCCCGGGATTCTTTGCGCCATTTAAGTATTTGGGAAGTAGGGCACCATTGTCCTCGAAGGTCCTGACATTGAATGGCACTTCGTCACATCCTGAATACGTGAAATGGTTAAATGTCGCCGCCGCCCGAGCCCCACGCCCGACCAGACGCCATAAATCATCCTATGGATTGATGTAAATGAATCGGACTGTCGCAAATGGGTATGATAATAAATTGTGTCTCGATGTTTGATACTCGCAGATACTGAGTAAACTAGTGAAATATGACTGAGAATTAGCAGTGGTGCGCGCTGGCGACGCGGTGGGGGGCTTGTGGCAAATATGTAAATTGTTGAGTGGGAAATGCACCAGTTTCGCCTCCTGGTTTTCCCACAACAACTCATCTTTGTGGCTTTAAAGGGTTTTCTTCAAGATGTTAATGGAAGATTCGCTCTTGCTGCCCCAGTTTTTCAAGAACTTGAAGAAAACATAAAAGTTTTATTACAAGCCGCATATGCACAGTACAGACGTACAAATATAAATATTTCTAGTCTAAGAACATTGTTTTTTAAAGATACGCAAAAGAAAGGTCAAATAAAATTGGGTGAAATAAGTAGAAGAAATAAGAAATAATAAGTGGAGAAATAATAAAGCAGTATAAATTAAAATGTAGGGATTTCTTTTTTCTTCGGTTCAACCAGAAGTTCAGCTAAATTGGAGTTGGAGAGATAGAGTGCAGGTAATTTGCAATTTTGCTATTATAATAGAATTATCATATGAGTATATCATATCGTCCCCGTTAAACCAGAAAAATGAATGTAAAAATTTGACACTTTTGTGAAATGGATTTTGAACATTAATATCTGTCGTATAATTCGAGGGTTTTTGCTATGCGTAACGCCTTCTCGTGTTACCTATTAGGCTGATCAATTTGCTAAGTTTCAGTGACATCCTTCCTTAAAAATTGACACATTCGCTTTTCTAGCACAACAGTCATAACAAAATTAGTCACTTACTTTATCTATTACAGGGTTGATGGCTTTAACTTCTTTTCATTAGTATTGAATGAGTGAGTAATGAAATTAATTATTACACTATTACAATATTTTGGCCCTGATAAATGAAGAAGAATCCTACATTCATCTTATTGGCGTAATATCAAAATGCTGTTTCCACACATATTTTTCAATACAAACAAAAAACATTACGAAAAAATACTAATGACTAAAAATTGCTTATAATCTAGAATATAAAACAATAAAATACTCAAGTAATAAAGGATCAAAATAAATTAAACAAAAATATTGTGAAAAGTTGTTATATGTAAAATAATGAAAATAATTTCTTGGGTCTTAGCATTTTGTTCTGTTTTCAAGAACTATCTTAAACTATTAGTTGAGTATTACCCCCAAACCAATATTATCTTTATCAAACTTCAAAATATAAGCGTAGCATTATATAAATAAATAGGAAATAAATTAGTTTATTATTTTAACAACGAGATGTATCATAATTAACGCGTATCTAATCAAACTTACAGTCTTCTACGTTCTTTAATATTTGTAAATTTATCTATTTCTTCACATAAATCCAATTTTGAAGCAGCCTGTTTTCGATTGCAGTCAACGATAAAAGCCGACTTTTTAGTTTGCCGCACCTGTAGAAGTTACAGCAATGGTGTGAAATAATAATAAATAATTCGGATATAATCAGATGGTAAACATTGAGTTACCGAAGTGAAAAATTACATTAGAATATTAACTTTGAAACTGATAAAATTTGTTTAACAATACTGAAAGGTTTTGCACTAAACCGCATATGCAATTGATAGATTGTTATGTCTTATTTATATTTATTTATATAGTCTTTCAATTAATTTGTCTGAACTATTATTTCTCAAGGAAGTAGCTTTAGGATCACCCCCGGGGCCCCAGAGCTCGGCTTCGGTGCACTGCTCCACTTTGCATCAGTCTATAGCTACCCCACTGGCAGTATTCCAAATATGCTGCTGGTTTTCCTCTAAGTTTATATTTAAGTAATGCTATTCGTGAATTACACATTTCATGAACGCGGCTCTTCATCATCTTTAATATAGCACCTTAGTCAAATCATATTAAAGGAAAACTATCTTTTATTCAGAAGTTTTCTTCAATTATGATTTTTGCAATTTTAAAATATAATAAATCACAGCGATTTTAAACGAATTTATGTACTAGAAGGCGTGGCAATTTTAAATATAGTTTTAGATATGTAAATGTCTAAATGCAACAGTTAAAATATATATAGCATTTTTATTTCTTCCTTTATTTTTTTTAATTAATGCACTATATTTTATATTTTTGTAACATAAAAGTGGTCCAATATTTTGAAGAAAGGGTGTTAGTAAAACGTACGAATTGTACCCTGTTAAAGTTTTGTAGCAACTTTAGATGTTTTAGAGGCATTATTCGGCATTATTCTTCGGGAACAAGATACTTAGTTTCTTTGTCCGGAATATGAAATCATAACATCTCCTCTAACAAAGTAACTGTTCAATTAAAATATAGAAACATACATATGTATTTGGTCATATAACTTCGAAAGCGATGATTATCAAGGTCGTGTAAGGTCATAAACAGACGCCCCTCTTCTACCATTTTTATAGTGTTTTTGTTTTAAATCAAACCCATGGACTTTTGAAATTGCACCTTGAATAAATTATGATTAAAAAATTATGTTGACTTGGCCAATACTGATAAGTAAGTAAAAAAATTGTTAAAACTAGATGTTCATTGTACAAATATTAAAGGGTCAAACCCAAACAAAAACGGCAAAACCATAACGAAATGACGTTTTTGCGTCAGGAAGGAAATTCTCACATTGGATAGAATTAGCTGGTCAGAATTTCAAACGCTTGGGAACTGTTCACATTCCAGAATTCCTCGTCGGCAGCCAACGCAACCGTTCAATTGAAGGTGCCCTCATTCCACCCAGCTCCCATACAAAACGGGGGAAAATTAAAAATCAAAACAAAATTGAAAACGCGCAACCGCGAATCAATCTGACCGCGAATTTTCTCCCAGCCACTTGGTAAACAAAAGATCGCCAACTAAATTTATTACCAAACAAAAGGCAATTTGCTTCGAGACTTGTGCGCCTCGTTTTTGTCTTTCGCCGAGGAAATTCTCGGCGAAGAAGCAGGCAACCAGCGCAAGACGGTTTCTTTCACCGGACACCGCTTCTTCTTCTTCTTCAGGTAGAGGGGCCGTAAACATTTGCGACAAGAAAACAGTGCAGAGCGTTGCGTTGCGTTACGTTGCGGAGCAGTGCTCGGGACACTTTCCAGTTTTTTTGATTATTTCACTTTTTCCCCAACCCGCGCGGACCCTAGGTGGATTAATAAAAATGAACAGTTAATCCCGCCATTCTCCCGCTTCGCAGTCTATTTGCGGGAAATGGCGCGTCTTTCAAGAAAATATTATAAATAACTAGCCGCGGCTGTAAAAGGTCAAGCGATTCGGTTTTACGAAGGTCTCAGGTGACTCAAGTGCATCTCGCCTTAGCGTTCGATGGGAGCGCTTTTGTAGCAACCCGAGCGGCTCAGCTGCGGCTCCGGCGAGCCACAAAAGAAAGATCGATCGCGGCCCGCTAAGAAGTTGCTGAGATCGGATCAAGCGATCAACTCCAGCGGGCGTGAAGAGAAGAGCACGCATCATCTTCGGACTGGACACCCTGTGCCGCTCCACGGCATCGGACCTCGCGTCCGACCAAACAAAACTTTCAGGTCGCGTCCGCTCGCTGTCCGAGGGGCCAGTTCTTAATTCGGCTCCTTTCTTTCTCGGCGCGAGCGGAGCCTCAAAGTGTGTCACAAGCCGAAGAACTCTGGGTCTCAATCTTGCATGGGCTCGTTTTCCTATTCAGGTTTTGAGCTTCTTTTCCTCGTCTTTTTGCGGCAGGCTGATCTTATTCAACTCCTCTTTTCTTCTTTTTATGCTGCGCCATGTCTTGAGCAGAGGCTCCAGGTAGTTGGGAGTGACTCACCTGGCGGCAGGGGCAGGCTTGAACGGGTTCTCGAAAGTGTAAATAAGAATCTCCGGGTCCAGACGAGAGCCGCAATTGAATTAAAAGAACAAAAACGAAAAATTCTTTTGTCCGGCGGCTGAGAGCAGCGATGATTTTGGGAACCCAACTTCCGATGGAATTCGTTTGAACAAAGAGGTGAATTCGACCTGAGGGAAGACAGGGAAAAAAGAGACAAAATTCGGGAAAAAAATAAAACCGAGCGAAGATAAATGAAGCAGGTCGGTCGCGTCTTTGAGTCTCGGGGGCTTTTGTTTCCACCGGGGACGTTGTGGGTTTATCAGACTTCATCCTTTGGTCAGGAGCGTTGATTAATGCCTCCAAATGTCCCCGCACTCAAGAATCTGCGGGAAAATTAATTAGCCTAATTAATACAGTGCGACCGAGGCTGGCATGCGTCTGTAGGCTTTGTGAACGAGAAAACAAAATCTCACCATTTTTTTTAATGAGAAATTAATTTCGATTAGCTCTTAACTGTAGTTAGTTAGTTAAAAGATACCGCATAAAAAGAATAATGCGCGTAAATAATTAATCGTTTATTTACGTTGTCTTTATTTATGTCGTCCTTTCTCCTCTTATCATAGTCGTTGCTTTTCCTTTTTTTTTATTTATCACCCTCATTATACAGAGTGTCTCTAGCCGCATTCAGTAAATTTTTTTTCGAAAACTGTTCGATAAAGCAGAAGGAGAATATTTGTTGTAATCTTGTATTATATAATCTTGGAAATCAGTAATTTTTGAGATTTTCACAAAAATAAGGTTTTCTACATTAGAAGTTCTTTCTAAAATTCTATTATAGAACGAAATTCACAGTCGTTCCGAAGCCCGTGAACGCTACTGACCTCGACTGAGAAACTTTTTTATGGTCCTGGAGTAATCTGCAACTCCCGATCAAGTCAAGTTAGATCATTTAATTACGCAATTTTTAAGTTTCAAACTTTGAATACGTTTTTCTCAAAACCACCTTTATTTTCGTAAATAATTTCAATCATGTAGAACAAAAAGTTTCGACACAAACAACTTTTACAATATTTTATAATAAGTATATGAGATTTTCAAAGACCTAATGGTTTAAACTATTTAGTCCCTTTAGCACTTTGATATTAACTATGTATGTAACACTATTTTAAAATCAGTTACATTAAATTACAATATCCCAAATTATAAGCAAGCAAGTTTACTTATAGTTATTTATCGTAATTTTTAGTTAAACATGTTACAGACAAATATATTTTAAATACAGCCCCAATTTCGTTGACTATCTGGTTAAAGGTAATTTTGAAGAAGTGCCTACTTTTCTTAATTTGAAGGCTGAGAACTTATGTAGGTTAGTACTAAGTTATTCAAACAATTAAAGCTATGATTGATTAACAACAAATTTTGTCATTTTCAAGTGAAAAGATTGAAAAAATTAAAGCACATAGAGAGTGCGGTCTGGAGAGATCACATTTTGGAGGTGCAAATGTGATAAAACTAGGGCAAAATTAAGGAAAAAAATTAGATCAGGGCGACCACCAACCATAACTGCTCTTTAAAAATGGAATTGAGGCGGGTGGGACAAACTTAAAAATTTGCAACAATCTGAGAACCTTATATGGAAAAAAGTAATGCCCGAACAGAATTTGCAATGTCACATTTGTCGTGGACTGATCAATGGAGGCAAATTATTTTCAGTGACGAGATTTTTTTCACACTAAAAGTGGTCTTGGTGGTTACCTGCGTTACTGGCACGACACGCAGATCTTTTGAATAACGTACTTCTAAATTATTTGAATGAATTTGATGAACCTGATATTATTTTCCAACAAAATAACGCTCAAATTCATCACGATACATAGTTCAGTATCATCCTGAATTAAAGAAAAAGAAAAAATTAGGTAATGAAATGGTGTGTATTAAGTCCTAATTTTAATTAAATTTTACATTTGAAGTATCAAGTCAACTCGAATTTACTCAAATGGGCGGTAGTGTGAAAGCTTACAACAGCTCAAATCTAGACCGAAACTTCAAAACCAGAGCTTGAAAATTTAATTGATTCAATGGCTTAACTTATGGGTAAAGTTGTAAGGAAATCTAGAGATTATCCACACTATTTATTTTCTTCATTATATGACTTTTATATAGAAAATATGTAATCTACTTTTTTCTAAACCCTAAATTCCTACCTCGTCCAATAATGTAAAATATTACAGATTTAATAAGATACTCTTAATTCAAGGAAGTATCTTCATAATTAATTTCACTTTATTTGCGTGGGTTTAGCTCACAGCAAAAATATGCTTTATTTTCGGCTGTTTTCGTTCGCTTATACTTTGCGAAATTCCTAATAAAGTAAGCTGATCCCTTAAATCACCAACAGGAAGTAGCCGCAGCCTTTCTTAAAATAGGCTCGAGCTCTGTGCTACTTTGGTTCGCTCGCCCTGTGAATGATGTTGCGATTTAATTAATCCTCCTCCTAATTAAGCTTAACTCGGGCTCGCATCCCATCCAAATGGGAAAGTTCCACTTCATTAGGATGGCCTGAGTCCGTCCACCGGGGAAAACACGCACGGTCCATTGCAGCACAGTCCTAGCCAAAAATTCTGGACATGTTCAGGACCGCGGTCTACTGAATTCTCGGCTGCCGCCATCAGCGGAATCCCATCAGGCGCTTTTCCGGATTAGCGTTTTGACTTATGACCTGTGAGTTATCGGCCAGAAAAGCCAATGACTATCTCCGACATCCGCAGTCTATGCAGCTGCAGTTTGGGGGCGGATTGCGGAAGGATTGTTCTCCACCAAGGAATTTTGTAATCATAATTCCAGACCGTGTTTGACTTTCGCCCCACTGATTTCGAATGCCAGTTATGTAGCTCCTTTTGGTCTTAAACGTAATAGGGCTGTTTTGTATGAGAATTGTATTCTGTTGGAAATTTTATATGGTTACTAAGAGCTAAAAACAAAAGCTCTCATATATTTTCAATAGCCTTTGTACTTTTATTTGGTAGGCTCTAATTAAGGCACCCCAAACCACAATAAAAAAATCACGTTGGGGCCGTGTCGCATGGCGGAGAAATCACACTCACTTTCTTCGATCTGTTATGGAAAAAATTAGCGTTGCAATCATTTGGCGGAGTAGTGCTCTGCATCGATTGGGAAACCAAAACCATGTCTAGCTGACCAAGACTAACCACAACAACGCCTTTCACATCTGAAAGAAAAAAAAAATTCCAGCGTTGATGACTGAGCTCAAGAAAGAGAGCGTCTTGCATAATGCCAAATAAGTCGTGAGGATTGCTGGATTTTCATCAGCGAACTGTGCAAGATTACCCACTGGCCAGTGTGGAAATTTTCAAATTATTTTTCATTTTCTAATAATTCACAACGCGCGCTTTCGGCGGTTTCTTGGGAAATTGCATTCGGGACCGGGTTGCCGATCTCAATTCATAAATCCAAGTTTTGACCTCCTTCTAATAGGGTTAATGTGGTTCGGGCAATGGCGGCGCCAACAAACCTTTTTAAACAGCCGCCACAGAAATGAAAAAAAAATGCGAAAACATTTTAGTTTTTGCGCCAACAACCTGTTTGCGGGTAACGTTTATAATCGCACCATTTTTACGCAGGCTAAGAAATTTGCAACTACGTCGTATGTCTTTTAGCAAATGATTGCGTGTTTTACATTCAGGGACAAACAAAAGTGTCATGATGACCGCTGGCGATGAATTAGATGGACACTTCTAGCAGTGCGTAAAAATAAGCATGACCTCGTTAAGCAAATGCTCAAATAATTACAGCTTGGCTTTAAAGATGAGAATCAACGCCTCAAGGCACTCTTAACACTTTAAGAAGTAATGACGCCCATTCGCGACCTAAAAAATTAGCTGCTATCTCTGGTAAATCTAATTAACGTGGGGTATCTTTGAAAAAAACTATGAATTTGCAAAAAAGTCTCGTTGCGCACTTAGAATAGCAACTATCTTGATGTTAGCAAAGTTCTACAAGGCTCCGTATTTGAACCGTTGTTATTTTCTCATTTTAACAAAATCTGCAAGCGATTTTTAAATATAAGAACAGACCAAAATCCCAAATAAGAAAATATATTATAATATATGTACATATTATGCCAATTAAGATTCATTCAATTTTGAGAATGCCAGACTATCAATAGAAAATGCATTATCTAGCATAATTGTCTTAAAGTTTTATGTTCCAACATTTTTAACATTTACCTTTCACTTCTATTCAACATAACTATGATGTACGCTCTTTTAATCAATAATCTTTCCGCACTCATAAATTCCTTAAATTATCATTTAGATTTATCAGTTATATAAAATGTAGTTTCCTGCATGAAATAATTTAAATCGATGTTGCACAATATTTTTTAAGAAGTAGTAAAATTCTTTCACTTTTAGTTCAAATCAGCAAAATTTCTTTGATCGTATCTACAAAACTTAAAATTAATCAGTTAATTTAAGATGTATCTTCCTGTTAGTTTTAGTATTCAAGTTGAATATTTTTTTTGAGTTATATTTCTTTTCTCTCCTTGTCTCATCACCAAATAATTTTTATTGACTCCAATTCAAAAGTCTTAACTACATATATTGATTCTTGGAAAATATTTAAGTATTGTTATTATATTTAGGAGGTATTGAAGTACATATGTGAGTATTTGAGTCGTGGTGAATAAGAACCATTGATTAACTGAGCGCCGAAATACTGTGCTACTTATTCAATTACTCGATTATACGGGCACTCTAAACTTCTTTATTTTAACTCGGTTCAAGTCACGATGAGAACTTGAGTACTCGAACATGAAATAGGTACCCAAAAACTCAATTATCAGAGCCAATCTGAAAGAATCTAATCTGAGAGATTGGTTTAGTGCTAAATATTTTTAGACAATTGAATTAGAAACTTCAAATTTAATAAAGCTTTCGATTCAAGAATCTATCAATCATTTTTTCTTTGAGCAAGAAGCTAAATTGAAATTTAAAAAATTAAAATACATATATCCCTGATTATTATAATAATAGGTATTCTCAAATGAATATCAAAACTGCGATTCTATTGAATTAAAGTATATAAGTATGTAGTCTCTAAGTATTTAAAGCCATTTTTCTCAGAAATATCATTTGAATTCAAAGTGATTTATTTCAAAAGTGTATCAATTTATTATAAATGGAATTCGATTTGAAGTTGATTTGATATCCCTTGTTATTTTCTTTGAAGTATTTAAAGATATTCTTAATATTTTTAAATCATCTCAACAGAAACAAAAACATAAAAAACAAATGTTCTTCTGCCTTATTGTAAATAAATAAATAAATAAAGTTTTTAAAAATGAATTCTGCTCGTTGCTTTCAAAATCTATCAAATATAATTTATGGTCAAATACTTGCATAAATAATTTGCCTTGACATTTTTTTGACTATTATTTCGCAAAAATTCAAAAATTAAAATATATTTGGATCTGCCTCGGCAATTAAACACTTCTTCGGCCAAAAGTTCATTCAAATTCAAGAAAGGTCCGCGCCAAATCGATTCTAACACAGTGCGCAAACCTTCAGGCACCGGTTTTCTAGGCTTCGCCGTGCACACGGCCAGGCTACAAATCTCCGTAGGATTGCGTTTTGGCCTGAAAACGATAATAGTAACTGGTTTCCCGTTAACTGAACCTCGGCGAAACAGCTACGGCGATTTTCCTCGAGCGCCGCGGCTACTCCCACAAGCGCGTCGGCAAGCGTTCGATTTGCAGAGCGCGGTGAGAAACCAGACGCTGGAAGAGGCCATGGGCCGCCGAGTGGGTCAAGAGTGCCAGCGGATGGGGCCCCGCGCAGCTTCTTCTTAATCCTAAGCTAATCTAGCGGCTAGCAGGGCCCTTTGGGCTAAAAATTAGAATTAGCACCTACCTGCGAATGACCGGGAGCGGGATCGTGAACCGTCCATCGTTGACCGCCGTTGCTGCGATGGGAACCGTTGAGATGACGGGTGTTATCAGCGACGAGGGGGGCGGGGGCGGGTTGGTTAGGGAAAGGGCTGTGTAGGGGGGCGGGAAGTGGCTGTGGAGGATGTCGGGCAGCATGGGTCTGATTCCCGGGGGAGGCGGGGGAGGTAGGATGTGAGGATGCCTATTCCGGCCCTGTTGCCGCCTCTCGCGCCGCTCCCGCCGCCTCTGCTCCCTGGTGATCAGCGCCTCGGTCTGGCTCTGGACGGGGCCGCTCAAGCCGGAGCCCGACATGCTCGGGCTGACCTCGTTCTGGTCGAGGTGTAAGTCATCCGTTTGCGACTCGGTCGATGTGAAAGTCCTTTCCAAGGTGCGCAGTCGCGTATTATTCCCAGTGGCGCTGGATCTGCTGAAGTTACCGATATCCCCGAAGACGGCGGCGGGGCCCCGGACTGGGGTCGCCGTCGTCGTTGCCGCCGTCGCGGTCGCCGTAACCACATTTGGAACAATACCCACATCACGCTCATTACTCACAGCATTAACATGAGGCACTGCACTGCTAAAGCAATTCACGACACTGATTACTCCCCCCGCGGGGGGGCCGAGGGCCGGATCGGTGCCCTGGTTGACTTGGATCGTCAAACTGGGCTGCTGCGGCAGCGGCGGCGGCACTATGGCACCTTTGAAAGTTCCGTTCGTGATCAGGCTGCGTCTTGACCCATTGTTCGCATCTCCGCCGCTGCCCGCAGAAAGAAAGACGCTCGTCGTCGTTGCGCTGGACGCACTGGTCGCTGTTGTCGTCTCCTTGCCGCCGGACGCCGCCGCGACGGGATCCGGGGCAGCAGGCACACTCAGGCGCATCGCCAGCAATTTCCTTCGGACGTTGACCGCCAAATTGCGGATTCCGCCACTTTCACTGGACACTGAAGACTCGACGACGTCGATGTAGCCAGCAACATCTGAGTACGCTTCCGTAACAATCGTCGACGTCGAACCGCTCTCCTCGAAAATACTCCGTAAACTGAGCTCGATGTTCCGCTCGTGGTCCGCCTGAGCTGCGCGCGCACAACCCGCGCCCCGATTCCCCTTGCCAACTCCTCCGTCACTGAGTGCGACGCCGAGGACCGAGTCACGTGACCCAAGCGAAGAGTAAAACTCACGGCCAGGTTTAGTGACCCTAGCGAGCTCAGGTAGACGCGCGGCGGTCCCGCTGCTTGTTATTGTCTGCACCGCGGCCTGTCGCTGTTCTTTTCCCAGCTCGCGATCACCGTAACCGTCCGCAGCGCCAAGAAGTGGGTCTCGGCTGTTGCCGTCATCCGCTTGGGGCTCCCCGGCGGCGATGATCTGCTCCGCCGCAGCATCCACCGAATCGCCTCCAGGAGCCATCGTCTTCGAGATCTGCAGGTTGGAGGAGTTGAACCTCTTCGACGCGGAACTCTCCTCGTCGTCGTCGTCGACGTCTTCGCCTAGGCCTGCAGCGATCGCGATCGCGGCGACTGGTCCACGGTCTGGGAAGTCGTCGGGAAAGCCAGATTCAGTTATGCTGAGCGCTGGTGGCACCGCCGTCGGATTCTGGAACGAATTACAGAAATGATATCATAAGAAAACGAATTGCACCGGTTGCATAAGAAGCTGCTCTGCGTTTCGCGCTGCAGAGCTGTGGGCTGTGACGAAATCGCTCCGCGATCCGCTTGCTTACACGCCTCGCGAGCGTGAAAAGTTTTCTGATATTAATAGAAAATGCAAAGCACGGTGAAAAGGTCAGCTGAAGAAACAGCTCCGCCGCCGTTGCCGCCGGCCCAGTTCCAGCCGTCGAGACGGAAGGAGGGTCGAGCGAGGATTGGGATTTTGTATTTAATCCAATTCTAATCTCCTCCCATTTGCATAACTGGGGCTGAGAGGATGATTTGCCATTCACGTCTGAATGGCAAAGAATTGCTTCAAAAAAGTGTTGATAGTGGGGTATACGAAGCGCTGGGCCTCCCTTCAGCTGGGAATTAACGTGGAGCTCAAGGATACTACGGAACGAGGTCAAACTTATAAAGAGGCCATCGTGGAAGATTATGAGTCCGACGAGCACTGGCAGGAGTGGCCTAAAACTCCAATAAATTTCAAAGGAAATTTCGAAAACGCCACAGTCGAGGAGTGAACGTTACATGTTTTGAACAATAATTATGGCGGCAGGGTGTCGGCTGAAAGATTGAACTTTAAAATGGATGAGACTCTAAATCAATACGACAAGGATCAAAGTGCAGTTCTCCACATACATTTCTTGAGAGGAAACTTTGCTTGCATTGATTGATATCATCAGAGTTCCGGAAATAATTTCAATTAAGTATATAAACTCGAAAAATTGCATTCTGAGGATCTCATCAGTTGAATTCAGATGACATTTTTACCGCAACATATTTTGAGACTATGATTTAAAGGGCGATGATATATTACAGTTCCAGTCAGAATGAAAATACAAATTGTATGATCAATAACATATACCTATATTTTATTTAAGAAAAATATCAAATTAACATTCAAAGTTTTTTTAAAAGTATATTAAAATCTGATAAATTGTCTTGTAATGACGCACCTTGAGACTTAGTAGTATATTAAAATTTTTTAAATTCAAAACACTGCATTAACGACAAAGCAATAACTCTTTTAATAAAGCTTTTAAGGTCATAAACGACAGAATCATTACAGAATAACTCTAAAATAAAGTGCATAATGCATGTAATTATGATTATTCACTATGATGTTTTAAATGCCTCTGTTGACAATTTGATGGCTTTTCGGAGTTTTATGTGTTTTATTCTAAGCCATTAATGTTTCTTCGACGACAATGCTTGCCAGAAAGATGCATTCAATAAGACTTTCATTGCACTGCACTTTCTATGTTGAAGTATTATTTCCTTCGTTATATTCTTTGATGTCATATTTTAAAACTTTAAAGGATAGTTTTATTATTTCTGTGTCCAAACTAAGCCGTAAAAAGTAACAATTAAATTGTTTTTTATTACATCATTAAACCTTTGCCTCGTGGAACTACTTTTATAATTCTTTCCAGCAACTCGTAAAATTTATCTTATCGCCTTGAGAACTTAAGACAAAAGTAAACTGACTCATTATATTTTACTTAACTTAGAAAGCTTATAGTAATAACGGATATCAGTTTTATCTCATCATAGTTATTATTCCATAATTGAATTGTTTTTAAATAAAAGATGAAGAATTAACTCGTTATTAGGCAAATTTCAAATACTATTTTGAAGGGAAAGGGTCGACAATTTTTATAAAAAAACCTTTCGTGTATTTAATATTTCTGCACACCCTGCACAGAAACAAACGAAGTTTAAAAAAACAAAATCCAAAAAAGGAAAACCTAAAAGTCTTGTTTAAATTTTTGAAAGGTTGCTAATAAAATTGTTTAACGCAGAAAATTAAAAACGAAGGCTTAGTAAAATTTGTCGTCTCAGGCATTTCTTTCAATAAACTACTTTCGACAGAAAAAACAAACAAACCTTGTATAAATTGGGTTTGACGTCTACCCTTGTATGTTGATGAAACTTCGTTAGAAACCTTAATTGAAGGTCAAAAGTGACAGAAATTTTCAGTGGTTTGGTTTGTACTCGTATTTCCTGAGCTATTTAATTCTAACATTTTGAAAAGTGATAGTTTTCCGCCTCGATTTTCTCAATGTTATTGTGAGAAATCTTTAAGTTAAAGATGTTTCCGTAATTTTAAACAAGTGCTTGAAAGAAGAACATTTTTATTTACTTCGATTTGCCATTTCACAAGACGAAAATTTTTTTAGAATAAAAAGGTGGAAACTTTTTTAATTTAAGGCATTTATATAATTTTCAATGAAACTTTGTGGGAATAATGTACCTAAAAAATCGTGACAGAAATATGTCACTTTGCGAAATTTGCAAGTTAAATATACATATTAGGAAGTATACAAGCGACCGATAAATGTTTTCTGCATATTTTTCACTTTTAACTCGAATTCATTGTCCCTGCAAGGAAGGTTTCATCAAAATCAGAGGATGTCTCAAATTTATTCTGTTTCAATTTATTTGTTAGTTTTGCAACTACAATGGATTTTGTACTATATAAAAGTTAACCCTGTATGTTAAGCGGAAAGCATGTTTCAAAGTTTTCTTTTTTGTTTTAGTTATCATGAACTCACACAATAAACCCAAATAGGTAATTTGTTCAGGAATTCGAACTGCTCATTTGTGGACAAAGTTTTGAATGTAATATCCCTTTAATTACTCCATAAATAAAACCTTTTCGAATAATCACTTCGGCAACGAACAAAAGTTGTGGAATTAAGTTTCCTATCCTATTTAGCTACAAATTGCCGGTCATAGTGACTAGATTGTTGATTCCTTTGTTATCTGAAGTATCCCATTAGAAAGCGCACTCTTATTAAAAATGAGTTAGAGTGTCGAGGGTCGACAAATTATCGCCGTAGGGCTGTCGATTCCTTTCAACCCCCTTGCAGAAGTCAGAACACTTCCCCAACAGCGGCGGGCAAACAAAACCCTCGGTCTAATGGGTCACATTCAGTTCTGGTCGTTCAGGGCGACCTCCAGTTTCGCGCTGAGAATTGCGCTTAATGGCCCTAAACACATAAAATTACCGGGCCAGCATAATGCCCGTTGTTCGTGACATTCTTCGCGTTAATTACATTCATCGGGCTTAGCCATTAGGGCAGAGCACCGCACCTACAAAAGAGTCTTCAAGGAGCCCCAGAAACTCAGTTATCCGATAGGGTCAATATTTGGCCTGAACGGAGCAATATTGCTTCAGATAGCGAAGTCGTTCTGCGGGAGGGCTAATTTGGCTTTGTTCTTCGTTTGGGGACATTCCCCGTCGCTTCACGCTACACGTGTAAAACTGTTGCCGACGGGCCCTCGACGAAGGGGTATTGTTCGTCCGGGGCAGTGCCCTCGGATAACTTAATTAGTGCAATAACTCATTTTTTCATATTTGGGGAGCTCTTAATGAGCGCTCTCCAGGCGGATCACAAAGGGTCGCCGCTTGTCCAGAGGAAATGCCCGGCGGGTGGGAAATTGGATCAATGGAGGCAGTGGCCAGAAATTGCCGCCGGGCTTTGAAAAGCGATGAAGCGCATGCGCTAATGACTTTGAACATTACGATAGGCCGAAAGAATTTATATTTATAACATCAAAACTCTGCTTTGCCATAGTCGGATAAAAAAAGAACGATAAAAGATACAATTTGATATTGCCACTGACTGAAATAATTGCACGATTCAAAAATTTGCAATGTATTTCATATTTTTTTCAGAATTTTTATAGGTATTCTTAACCTCTACAGGGACGAATTTTTTAAAGGTGGAAAAAGTGGTTTCATGTTTTATTTGATTACTTATTTACTTATTTTTTACCGACAGCTACCCAGTAAGTAAGAAAAATTTGGAAAATCAATTAGTATAAAAAAGAAAACTGAGTTCAAATATTTCACAGTAGAGTGCTATTAGTAAAAAAATAAAAAACCTAATTTTGCGGATTATTTTTTCAAAATAAAGCACTTATTTAAACTAACCAAATGTTATACATTGGCTAGTTTATTTATCAGAGATTTAGGATGTTTTTCCAATAAACTAAAAAGAAACCACGCGGTATTCAGGGGCAACTTTGAAATATTTTGAAAGCAGTTAATTTCCAGTAGAATAAAATGCTATCCATGCTGCCATACTACAAATTGTTTGGTTTTATTGTTGAAATATAATCTAATGAGTAGTTCTTTAACAGATTTTAATTTGTTTTTCAGTTAAAATGATTTTAATTTCTAAAAAACTAAACGTACACATATGTGCCAATGTCCCTGAAGAGGTTAATAACTCTAGAAAATTAGTGAAGATTTTATTGGAGGTAGAAACTTAATAGGAGGAGACCGGGAGACCAGGAAAATTCGTTGGAATGTTCATTTAGGGTAAAAAGTGATGGATATGTAACAACAATTTTTCGGTCGCTTATGTTTTCTGAGATATTTAGCTTTTAAATTCTAAAAAGTGATACTTTTCCGCCGCAATTTCTCCATGCTCCCTACAATCATTTGGTGAAAATTATGGAAAAGGCTTAAATTGAGAATGTTTAAGTCGAAAAAGATATTTACCTTTAATTCGTTAATTTCAAAGTTTCCTGAAGAATCTTTTAGAATTAAATGGTGGAATTGTGTAAATTTTAAGGTATTCATAAAATTTGCAACGAAATTTTTTTGGAATATATCTACGAAATATCGATGAGGCAAAATACCAATTTTCGAAATTTCAAGTTAAATATCTCGTGAAGAACAAGTGACGGACAAATTTTTTTTGTATACTTTTCACTTTTGACTCGAAATGAACACTCCCACGAAGTTTTATCAAAATCCGTGAGGAGACCTCAAACTCAATCTGTCTAAATGCTTTTAGAGATTACTTTCTTCGGTAGTTGGATTGTGAGTATGTTTTATGATACATATATGTAATATCGATAATTGTATGTATGTATTTCTTACCTGCACGATGAAGTTGTCGGTGAACGAGTGCACAAGGCGTCCGCTGAGACCAATTATGTTGGACAGGGCCGGTGTCATGTTGTGATAGAGTGACTCATACGAGGGCGGCTCCGTGATGCACTTGGGCGCCGCGGGGAAGTGCCCGTAGTACGGGTAGCTAAACCTAAAGTTGTCATATCTTTCAATTTTTCTATAAGAAGGCACAAAGTGGGTAGTAGGAAAAGCGTAGTCGAAGCTGCTCTTGGACTTCTTCAGCTTCGTGTTGAGCCTTTCATCCTCGTCCGAGGAGCTGTCCGAGGGGGTCCGCTCGTACGGGGTCCATAGCATGGAGGACAGGGCCTCCTCGACATCAGGTGGGCGCCGATGGTTGCGTTCCATTGCGGCTTCTTCTCATCTCAATTTGCATCTGATCCGAGCGCCTCCGCCTCGTCTCTATCGCGGAGAAACTTTGCGAACCATTGTGCGGTGCGCTCGCGGCACGACGGACTTTCTACGTGAAATTTATGCGCTCGCTGCCCCCGCGACCGCGACTCTGGTCTGCATCCAGCGGCCTGATACACGAGATCGCCTCAGATCATCGCTGGAAAATCCGATTTAAGTGAAGAATGTGAAAACGTTGACAGGTGATATGCAGGAAGACCGAGGCTACAGTCGTCGGTGTTTCTTCCACTTTCTCCGGAATCCCGGGCTCGAACAATTGAGCTCTGGGTGCTGGGCCCACAGCGATCTGGTTACATGGACCGCGAGACACCTGAAAGCAGAAAAGATGAAAATTAGCCGAATGGGATTTTATTTGTGAGCTGAGTCGCGAGTCGTGCTCTACGCAAATAATGGGGAAGTCGAGGTCGGGGCTCGTTAATAAAAGTGAAACCGTCTTGCCGTGCCGCTGGGTAGCACGTAGGGAATTCATGTCGCATAGCGTCGACTATCGACGCTTTGTTTGTTCCTGGCGACCGATCACTGCGGTTTTTCGGAAATCTTATCGACGCAGGTCTTAGGAAAGTGCCGGACTTTGCGGAGCGCTAACAATGCGCGTGCTTGCGAACTGCGATAATTTCGCCGTTTGTACTTCTTGCTTGGTCAAATATTTAAAAACTTGATTAGTCTGTTTGTGCGATTCTTCCTTCATGATAAAACCGGTTGTCTATTTACGAAACAAGCAATCGCTTTTGAAAGGAAAACGAAACTATTAGTTCTTATCAAAGCCGCTCGAATGAATTACATCTTTAAAATACATGCACTCACAGATCATGAGGACAGGATAAAGATTTCACGAGATTATTTGAGGAAGAACTTAAATATCTTCTGCAAACAGAAAAATGTTCAGTTTTCCTAATTGCAGTGAAATGTTGAAAGGAAATCTTTTAAAAACCGACCTTAATTTTGTTTGAGCTGAAAATCTGCCTCTAAGCATTGAAATAAATTGAGGCCGTGTTAAGCTAAAGAAAGAAAAGTAATAAGAAACATTGTCCCACATAATTCGTAAATGAGAGGATTCAACTAATTCAAAGCTTTACTTGAAAAAAAAATTTTTTTTTTTTTTGCAAAAAGAATGAATGGAACTCGATCTTTCGCTTTTTTTTACGTTAAAAACGAATACCATAATTACAAAAACATAAATTAAAAGATACACCTTAATGGTTTTTTTTTTCATAATTTGAAGTGAATATAAATAAAATAAATATCTTTTACTTCTTCTAAAACTTTAACGGACTTATTGAAAAGTATACGAAAATGTATAATAGCTAATGATGTAAATTATAGTTCGCCAAGTTGTGTGAAAAGGGCTATAGAGATATGTTGTATTTTCTATTCCTAGATTACAAGTTAGGCTTTCATTTAAGCTACGCTACAAAAATTTATGTTTTAATAATTTTTCGAAGATGGCCAAACTACGATTTTCGGTATTTTAACTCCATTTTTCTCGAAAATTGCAACTAATGAAGTATTTTTATTTACGAATTCATAATCTACGGCAAAAATTGTTCGACAACAACAAAAATTTTAATTTGTTGACCAGTATTGGTATGAAAATATAGTGTCTTGTTTTTTAATTTATTTTAAAACAGTAGGAAAGAAATAAGTTGTCTATGTATCTGTCAAGACCATTTTTCGCTAGAACAGCTATAAGTATTGAGCTAAAGTTAATAATCCTGTGATTTAAGTTTCTATCTTAATGCAAATAAAAAGTACACTAAGAAAGGTCTCATAGCACAAATAAAGGAAAAACCCGTAAATAATTAATTTCTAACTCTATATGTGGAATTATTTCGCGCCAAACTTAATTTCGCAGTAGCAAAGTTATGAATAATGTTTTTTCTAACTTTGATGTATAATACAATGTGGTGGTGTTATTTATTCTTTCTTTGGTTTGATTTAAGTGGCAATCCAACAATTTAGTCGGAATTTAATTAGCGCTAAGGAGAGCGACGTTTTGATACCATTATTATTTTTTTAGTCATCACAAACAAATATGGTTCAAATTTAATAGATAACACTCTTTTTCTCTCTCCCTGAAAGGATGATAGGTCTTTACGTAGGACCTTTTTCGTAGATTACGAATCCAGAAATGAAAATATTCCATCACATTTTGTGAAATTTTGAGACACATATGGTGGATATAAGAAAAGTGAACAAAAACGTATTTTTACCATTTTTGAGAATTTTTTAAAAAATGACGGGATGTTGCAGAACCTCAAAACATATGTCAAAATAAAACTTTTTGTAAGATCTATCAAAATTTATTCCGAAAACAAGTTTTTTATGGGAATCCTCTTACTATGTCCCCAGTTTATTTATTTCATAGGTCTTAGGTAAAGGTTAATGACGAACATATTCCATAAACTGATTTTAATAAAATTTGTAAATAACTAATTTTGTATAAATAGCTAAGAATTTAATATTTTATTTGAGTTATGTTTCAAATTCGTTCGTCGTTATTTTTATAAAAGTTTTCAAAAATAGGCAAAATATGATTTTTAATCCATGTTTCCCAAAAACGGGATGTAATGAAAACTTCCGATTCATATAGTCTACAGAAAAAACTTGTATAAAATTAGTCCATTAGATGTTTACTTTATCTTACTTGTTATTAGAGTCCCTCAATATTCTCAAAAGTACTTGCTTATGTTTAAGTCATTTATTGTATAAGAAAAGGTTGTGTGATCTTACGTATACTTTGCCAGAAATAAATCACCTATCACCTCTTAATAACCTAAGTGCGACCTATCCGACATGTATTTATTTCTCATAGCTGTTTTCTCAATGTATGTACATTTACGAAGTATGCTCAAGTATGTACTTGTGGTCTTTAGGATATAAGTTCGTTGTTCACATGAGCGCACTCATATCTGAAAACCACAGGAGAGTAGCGACGTGCCTGCTATTTTCGAATATCAACATAAATTGTATTAAAAGCAGAGACAAGGCATCAGGCATCCACTCGCAAGGAATTTCCTTCAAATTCTATGAAGTGTTCGTAGAATTCGACGACTATCTGGAGAACTACTCGAAGCAGCTTCTTAGGACCTATGAGATGATGTCAAGTGCCTTCGTGCAGAGCCCGTGGGAGGATGCAATCAATACGAAGCACTGCAGCAGCTCCAAGCCGTGACCTTCAAACACGCACGCAAACGGGGGTGGAATTGCCCTATTTTCCCTTCCGGCCCACCTTCTCCCTACGAGGGCACAGCGATGCAGTTGCACCTGTAAATTGTGGGATGAGGGCGCCAACAGCGGTTACTTAATTAACGCAAAAGCTCCCAGGAGCGACAGCCAGATACGCCCGGCTCCGCTCCCTGGGCACCGTCACGCCGCGTCTCGTCCCAAAGGAAGGGCTTCCCGCGAAGGGCCCTCGGCAGCAGCGGAAGTCTCGCGGCCAGAAATCATAATAATTTCGCCAGCGAGCTGAGTGACGAGGCTTTTAGGAGGTGGCTCGTCGAAGTAAAATTGCATTTTAATTATTCAACAGGCGAAAGTAGGTTTTTTCTAAAATGCACGCTCCGGAAGAAGGGGCAAGTCCTTGGGGAGCAGCCTGAAAATTTAATGGAACTATTGCATCGCAAGCCGTCCGCTGTCGGCGCGAGCGGTACTAGCGATTCAATTTTGAATTTTTATTCGAGGACGAGATGTGAGCGCTAGCGCTGCAGAGGGCCCACGGGGGGCCTATACGTTTCCGACGTTCTTTCACATCTTGAATATTTGAAAGGGACGCGGCACATATGCCCCGCCAGCCCCAGACTCTATTTGATCAATCAAGGGCTCGCCAGGCATGGCAAATAACGTGAAGAAGTGTAAACATGCGAGACCCACCCTCTGGGACCTCCTCCGGCTCCGCCGCCCGCCCACCGATGAATATTAGTCCTCGAGCGAATCCATCACCGGGTAAACAAATCATGACACGCTATCACAGTGACACAGAAAAATCAATTTTCCGGTGCCGAGACAATCCACTCCTCGGAGGGGGGATTAATGGAATCCTTGGGTATCCTCTTTAACAAAGTGCTTAATCCACGGAGGCTGGTGGCACGTCCCTCAGCCGTCTCGGCACCCCGCACTCCCACTCACTTGCACAGTTATTAAGCACCGGGTCCTTGGGCCGGGAGGACCTTTGCAGGTATCCTTGGAACTGCACTCTTCACGGGAACTCACGAATTTTGCGCGCACTGTAACCAGTTCTCGACCGGGAGCCTTCCACGTGCTTAACTCGAACGAAACTGAATCCTCCCGGAACGGTGTGGAGCCCTGTGGGTTCGCAAGGCCGCCGTTTCTGGTGGAAGGTCCCCGAGAACTCGCCTCGTCCTGGCAGCAGGGGATGTGCCCGGTGTGGTGAGTCTGCGCCCCGGGAATCATTCCCGAATCCGGCTAGAGCCGCTCTCGCAGCCCTCAGTGGTGGCATGCAGTCGCTCTCCAGTGGCTGGATCCACCAGGATAACGTCCTGCCAGGAGCACCTAACGTTGTCACGGGTATCTGCGACGACTTATCTTCTTTTAATGCGACCTATGATAAGAATTCCGCCAATATTTTGCGCCCCAGTCCCCGGGGAGTCGTAGGCATGCCGAAGTTGTGGCTCGGACAGAGATTACGGATTTCCAGTGGGGGTGGACGGCAACCATATCGCCCTGGATTACGACTAATAGGCCCGCTTGCAATAGAAACGAACTGAAGGCTGAATTATGTGATTGGAAGATTTTCTCAGACTCCAGAGGACTCTGGGTTTTCTCATCCAATTTTCCCGACTGCTTCAGCATGAGTCGAAGAAAAAGGCAACTAGAAATCTTTTAAGTTACGGCTTATATTAGGAAAAGAAATTTATTTTCATGTTCGGGAATACAGATACCTTTTCTATTATTAATAGTCAAAAATATTTCGTACACTACCCAAAATTCAAATTAAACGTATTAATAGTCAAAAATATTTCATACACTACCCAAAATTCAAATTAAACGAAAAAAAATTCCTGTTGAACAAAGTATAATAAATGACCTTGTGCCATTATTGGAGTCAACCATAAATAAATATATTGTCGTTAGGAATTTAAGGGCATGTTCTCATTTTTTGAGCGAAAATACAACAATTTCCAGGAATTTTTTTTTTCAGTAATTTTATCAGCTACATACACAGAGTATTAAGTAAAAATTCAAGATTATAGAAGCGTATAATGTGATTCAAATAAAAGTTTGAACTCTTAGTTATAATATAATAATACTAGAGGCTTTAACAGTTTTACAAATATTCCTATTTAATCCTATTTTGCTCAAAAACGTAATGTGATAAGTTACCATTAAGAATATCAAAAGTAGGTACAAAGTAAAAAAAAAAATTCAAAATGCCTAAATTTGTGTTTTTGCACAAATTATCATATTTTTTAGTATGTATTGTATATCCTACAAAATTATTTTAGTTATAATTTTCGGGACCTTTTCCAATAAATTTAGACTATTACCAATTATAATAGTAAAAGTGAAATTCATTGCAATTTCTAAAAGGAAATTTTTACCTTCGCAAATTTGAGCCAGGTTTACCCGGACTTAGTCTTTTAAATGTATTTTCGAATTTAACCCCGTAGACTTCAGAAAATAATGAATATCTAATTTATTCTGATACTTTACAATACAACCTTTGTGTAGAACCGTCAATTTTTTAAACCCTGGCTGGATTTAGTTAAAATCGACATGGATAGGTACTATTGTAAACACCAGGAAGTGCTACTTTAGTAAAGGAAGTTGTAGAACTCTGTAATATTTGACCATATGAATTATGGGAAAAAAATTCGCATTTATCAATTGTTTCTTATTGAAATGGGCGCTCGACCTTGGTTCCTTCAAATGAGTATGTAAGTCGCACCTCTTCCTTTCAATTTCAGAACCCTTTCATTAGGTAACCGAACCATTTGCATATCTCCCCTTGGCAGTTTCGCTCGCCTAACCTAGCCGACTGCCATTAGCATAACCTGTGTAATGAATGACCATCTGGATCCGGAAAATAGTATGCCACCATAGCGCTTAGTTCCACCAGCGGAGCACTACCGCCGCGCTGGACGTCGCGTCGCAGCCCGTCGCGCAGGCCCAGAACCGCAGTCAGCCACGTGTTAACTGTGAACAGGGGTAAGCTAGGGTCCGGGTGTGTGACCAACTTGCATAAATGAAAGTTAAGCAGGGCCATGACCGCTCAGCCGGCCAGCCATTTGCCAGCGCGTCTTCATCAGCTCCCTTCCTCAAGAACCCGCAAGAACAGTCGCGGGAAATTACTCTTGCGCGACGGGAACGGTGCGGCGCGGTCCATTGTCTACGCGCCGGAGATTTATGGCCACCAGCCGATGAAGCTTGCTTCTACGTGGGGCCATCTTCCACCGCGGGAGCGGCGCCGCACCGCTGAGATTGAAGGGTACGAGTTGCATCAAGGCAGGATCTAATTCCCAGGCGTTACGACGTTAAGCTAACGGCCATGAAGGTTCCGGCCGTCTCAAGCACGACGAACCTGCGGGTTAACAGCCGCTTCCTTCATCTTCTTGCAATGGGCGGTAGTACGACGGTAACGCACCGCTGTTTTCACTTAAGCCCGCTGCAGAGCTCAAAGGTGAGACAATAATTAAAAATGTGAGGTATGCTCGTCCGCAGATTTTTCGAGGTTACTGAGGTATTCGAAAGTGCTTACTCAGCTTTTGACCTACCCTAATGAATCAATAGAAGTCCAGGGCCTCAATCTTCGAATATGCCCAAAAATTACGAATTTAATTATTATCATGTCATGGCAAAAGAGGCAAAGTGCTTTGTAATTACCTATGTACGTAAATGCTTTCCAAAAATTTTTTTGAGGGAGGGATAAGAGTTGATCAAAACTTTATAGTCGACAGGTTTTATTTATATTATACATTTTGTGTTATATAAGTTTCATGAAATTTTACACTTTCCAATTTTCAGAAGGGGCAGTTGCCCGCTTTGTTCGAAGTGATCTTTAACTAAAAAGTTATTTCCTAATTTCTGTTTAGACAATAATAAATTTTCTAATATCTAGGAAAAAAGGTATCTAACATTAGATGTAATTAGATATAATCATTTCATTATTGAAAATCAACACCAAAAGGAGTGAAGATTTTAAAGTCCTTAAATTTTACTTGGAGTTATCGTGAAAAGCAATCTGAATATGACTACAGCTATACAATGAATGTCGATTTAATCAACATTGAACAAACCTTAAATTTAAAAGTCGAACTTTGGACATTCGGTTCTATTCAGCGTTAGGACTTTTATAAGGGCTTCTTACAGAAATTTATTTCAAAAATTATACTTGCCATCTACTTAAAATTAGCTGTTTTGACTACACCTAACCAAGAAATCAGACAAAACAATATTTGTTTTTTCTTTTCTCGGAGGTAAAATATGAATGGCAGAAAACATTTTGTTTTTCTCTTGTTAGTAAAAATGTGGTGTATTATGCAAAGTTATTCGGAAAACAATTTCATGATATTAATATTTAAAAATGTCTTCGGGCATATGGGCACGTGATTCTGCTTAACGAAAAGCACCTTCTGTCAGTTCAATTTAGGGTAACTTTTTGGAGCAATGTTGGCCACGTATCACGATAACACAAACTATGTTGGCTTTCAAGTCATCAATTGTTGCTTGTTTATTTGGAAATAGTCGAGAGGTGTTAGATCTCAAGACCTCGGATGCTAATTTACTAGCTAATTTCTCGAAATTCCATTATCCCCAAATTATAATTTCAATAAAACTATGGTATAAGTTGCGCATACCACATCTCACCAGGAGCAATTTCATACAATATATCGAATAAATATTTGTCAATAAAGGTATCGACCTACACATGACCGTAATGCAAACTTTTAACTCATTTGTAAATAAATTAGAAGCGATAATGCCATGGTATATTATTTTTTGGATGTAATTGTGTCCCTTGCCTGGATTGATGTCACTTCTTATTGGTAGAATACCAAAAATTAGTCTCAAATAAATTAATCATAGAAATCACGTCTGTATGTTTCGATCGATTTTTAAAGTAAATTTTAATAATTTTTGACCATCCGTCAAGCGCACGTCTATAATTCATTATTACATATTTGCCAGACTATATTGAACATAAATATCGGAAAGAGATAAATAAAAAATAAAACCGCCTTCAAAAGATCAAAAGCCCTATAAAAAGTATAAAATATAATATAATTTTGGATTTCATTACATATTTGATGTTGACGCAAAAACCAAAACTGATAGTCGATGATTTTCTGAATGAAGTTTATATCATAATCAGTAAAGTTTTCGTGCCGACGTCAAGCATTCAATAAAATTTATGGATACGTTATTGATATTGTAAGTAGCAACGGAGAAGTCCATCATTATTTTATACTTTTCTTTATGGCATTTGAATTGTTCTCCCTATAATTTTTCAATTGTATATAAGCGAAGTAGAATATTTGTACCTACTTTCGTAGTAACCCCGCAGAATCCCCATTTGCATATCTCTATACAAACATAAAAAAATCAAAGATTGCAGTCGGAGACTAACAAGCATGCACAGGTTGAGTAGTATCTAATCTCTCACTTCGAGAACGTTTTATCGTTTGATAGCATGCAATTTAGTGAGCTCACGATATTTTCTACCATGTTCGTGACTGTTTCATGCAGAGGATAAAGGATTTTCTATCTACATATAAATTTATACGTTTGGATTAGTTTCTGTCTGTTCACTTCGATTTTTAAGGAGCCGGGTTTTACGTTTTTTAAATTAATTATTTTTACATTTTCATCTTTCGTCTTAAGTTCAAGGCTGATGGATTTGCAACGTTGTAAGCACTTTTCTCGCCTTCGTGCTTCAATTTGCACTTGCTGCTTCCCAGCACGAGTAGTGAGTACGATTTAAATATGGGGTTAGGGTCCCACTGCATAAATAGGGGGTGTAGGCATTGTGAAAGTTTCCATCATGTGCACGAGCCACGCGGAACGCCTATTCCGCGAAAAAGGTTCCTTTGATTGCGTGCTTCGCACTGGTGCGCATAGAAATGATTTCAACGTTGTAATTATCCTTTAGACTCCATTTAGCTCCAGTAATTATGAGAATGTGCTGGAACAGAAAATTAACGCGTCTTCCTCGGAGCAGATCTTCGGCTGTATTTAGCCTCCGCTTCGCGCCGAAGTTTATTAATGGCAGGAACTTTTATTGCGTGAGTAATGTGCTTAAGCGATCCTTAGTACTCCATCATCGCCATAATTCGTGCTAACAAGGCCCATCACACACGTGCCGTGAGCACGATACGACTATTCACCCGCTGTGGGAACGGCGGCCTGATGGTAATCTCGCCTTGTCATATTTAATTCATGCCAGGAAAATTGTTCTTCGAGCGGGGGAGTGTTCACACCTGCGGACGTGAGCTCCCTGCTGCAGGTGCTCTGCACCGGCTAGAATCTGGGTCAAATATTGACTGATCAACTTTATACCATAAACCGGCTCGCCGCAACGAGGTACTTCGCTGCTCTTAAAAATGTTGACACGGGCTGGTGCCGCCTTGAATTTTTTAGCGTGTGTGGCTCCGTGCCAGTTTCCTTGTCGGAAGCGGAGCACTTGCATCCTGCGGCGGTGGGGGCGTGTGTGGTTTACTTTAGATCGGCGGTAATTCATCCTCCAGGAGCCCCCAGCTCCATGGAACCGACGTGTGAAGGCTGCTCACTTTGAGACCCGCAGCCACTGCACCAATCGGTTCCATAATAAATGAGCTCCCCCCCGAGAGGTCACCACTTTCTTGGTGGCTGGCGTCCCAGCTGCCCGTTCCCACGCTCACTTCATCGGGTTCGAAAAAAGTCGTTGCCTTTTTAATGGAAAGCCAAAACAAGGTTCCCGGAGAAGCAACTGAAGCAGATTGATCATTTCCATCCATCAGCTCGGGAAAGTTTGAAATATTTGTCTGGTCCGGGGTTTGTTCGTATAGACAAATGACCCGAACAAATTGTCCTGAAACGCCGGGACAGTTCGCATTGAATTCCCGGCGCTGCACCCCGAATGTGGAGCTGTGGCTCCTTTTCGAAGAGATTTAACGATTGCATTTATCACGGGAATATCTGACTTTGTAAAACTTTCTCTGTTCGCTTTACACGTCGTCTTAAAGACGCAAAACGAGGTGGGTGGGTGCCCCGCATAGATACCAATGCTGTATCTGCGAACCTAGCCAAACCTGTACGTATGCAGTGAAAAAGTTGAAAACTTACAAAAAAAAAAAAATCTTTAATTTAGGAGAAAACTATTTCCGATTGCGTTCCAGTTGGCAGTAAATTCGGCAATCGGATTCTCCGTCGCGTTGTCTAGCTGTAAGTAATTTTTGCATGGGTGCGTTGAAGTTTAATAAGGTCTTTAAATATTTTACCAAAAATATTATTATCACTGGGTTTTATTAAATATTTTCTCCCAAATTTCCTAATATTATAAAGAGCATTACTTGTTATATTTCTGCTAGACTACGTAATAATATTATAGATGAATGAATTTATTTTCTAGCTCTAACTATAAGATTTTTATTGTTATATACGAATTCTTGTATCACACTTTGAAATATATATCTATCTAAGTAGGTATCTTAAAAAAAAAATATTATTATTCTTGTTAAATGAGCAACTAAGTATAATATTTTATATTCCTTGTGGACAAGACATGCAAATAAGATCGCCTATTATAAAGCATATATAAAATATATATATGTCTATGCATAACATCAAAGTCAATATATTTATTTGTTTAGTTTTTGAATGAAAAAAGTATTAATCGTATAAACATAAATTGCAGAGTTTATCCACCTGGAAGATCGTAATATTGCACATAAAATTGTTCAGAAAAATGTCCCTAATAAATATGATCATTTGATCATTTTGAAGATTAGCACATTGGGGATGTAACTGAGGTGATTCGATCTAGATTTCATTTCTTTCTAACAAAAATCTAAATTAGAATTTCATTTTTATACCCTGGACAGACTATAAATGAAATTTAGAATTTCGTATATTCTTAATTTCAAAAAAAATTTATCAAATTTATAGTGTGTCAATAATATGTTTTTAATGTTTTGATTAAATATTATTATCTGAGCAGTGCTGAGTTTAGAACTGAAGCAATATTGTCGGTTTTCAATTTTTTTTTTTCTCGAGCACAATGAATTGATTTTATCAACACAAATTTGAATGCTTGAAGGATTCTAATGATTATACATATATTGTAAAATATGAGTTCACTTTGAAGACAGATTTTCTTAAACACTTGTTTATTAAACCTTATTCAAACGTACATACATACATTATATCGATTAAGTTATAAAAGTTCTTGAAGATCGTTTCGCTATTGTTTAATTTGTCATCTGTTATTATGAATTTTGTTTTTGGCAAGATTTAATATAATTTTATTATTTACGCATTAATTATTATATTATTTATGTAAAATGTTAATTTTACGTTATAATGAAATTTCATAACTTAATCTACATTTTTGGAGATAAAAGATTGATGTTGGCTATTTTGGTGTAACGTACCCTACAGCTGGAAAGTGCCTTGGCATATTTAATATCATTTTGAGTATTTATTTTGCTTAATTTGTAACTTTAGTTACTTAGTAAAATCGTTTTAAATGAAATCAGTTTTCTTCTCCGGATTAAAATAGATATGCAATTGATAAGTGGGTAAAGATTTTGTATTAGCAAATTACATTTTTTAACTACTGTGGTGATATGTTTCCCAAGTTAAGTGTTTTGTCTAGAGTAAGTCCTAGGTATTTTATATTATTTGCTTCACAATGGATTTAAAGTATGCTAAGGTAAATCTACGCGTTTTATTCAAACTAAACTTACTTACCTAATCATAAAATTTCAAACAGTAACTTAGCTCTTGAAAATATGTATTAACTTCTTGTATATTTATTTACATATGAGTTTACAACAAAAGCCGCAATATTTCAATATATTTAGTTCAATTTATAGAAATTCAGTAGCCTTGAGCCAACTTAAATCTCAAGGAGAAAAGTAATTTGTTATATGGAATTTTCACTCTTACATAACGCTCACTTTCCCATGGAGCGTCCTTGACGTCACCAAGCTGTTAGAAAATTGCAATTCCATTTGAAAGGGATGGACTCACGAATAGTTGGAGAAACTCGCCTTGACGTAGGTCTGCCGTGGCATGCGGTGATAATGTGAAATCTCGCATTCCCGGCACAACGCGAGGGCTAAGCACGGAGTTTCATAGTTTTTTGTCACGCCACATGTCCAGCTTACGGCGAAAAGATGCCACCGTTCCGTGGAGCTTATTTACGAGGCCGAAAAGTGTATCACGCCCAAACTTATTCCCCAAGGTCGGCTTCCCGGTGCTCAATTTCGGAACTCTGAAAGAGTTTTCTTGTTTTTTATAGATACACCTGCAGGTGATGTATTGCTCCACGCGAGCGCGAATACATCACCTGGGGGTATTGATGGGTTTGAGTTATAAGCGATGGATCTGTCTCCGCCTGAAGGTTAAGGAAAAGACGGTGGGAAAAGTCGTTTCGCTTTCTCCGAGCTGCTCAGCGTTAACTATCTCAAAATACGGCACGGCTGATTTCAATTTTGAAATGCAAAGCAGGTGATAATGCCGCTGATAACAGCCTCCAGCAGCACCGCTTTTGTTGCGGAGGTCTTCCGCTGCTGAGAGGCTGAGCGGTGTTTTGCGCTTTCCGGGCTCCACCAAATGGGCTCTGTGGCCGTGACTAGCTCACAAATTAGCTTTGATTATGCAGATTTTTGGGTAAACGCTTAATTACCCGCCGCGGGTAGTAGCATTGCTGCGCGCAGAGAAAACTGCGCGTAATGTTAGCTCTGGACTAGCGGCGGATTTCGCGTAGTTCAAGAAGACGCAATTTAATTTCATAGGTGCGCTGCGTCCTTGGATGCTCGGCAATGGTTTTAATTCGACAAAAGTCGAGGCCGTGCGTCCGGCGCATCAGTGCGCCTCTTTCGCTTTCTCGCACACCGGGACAATTTCCGGATCCCGGAGGAGCCCTGTAATTCCTCGAAGCTCCAGCTCTATCCGGGAACAAAGCAGAAGGACCTGATTGTTTTGGCTTCCTTCGAATTCTTCTGAGATTATCAAAACGCTAATTTCCGATTGCGTTCAGAGCCCGTCGCCAAGTAGGTCAGGCATGTCTAAGTGCCCGCAAAAGAGCGCCCGATGCGCTGCTCCCCGTCGAGCACGACGAGCACAAAAAGCGGAGTACCCTCGACGGAGATGGCTCGGGCCCCCGAGGGAGTGGTGCCCTCTTTAAATCTGGGATTTGTTCATATCGTTAGTTTCCCAACAATTCCATTTGTGTACTATCAACAAAAGAAAGCTTTTCAGGGATGTAACAAAAGTCTGCGGCGCACAGGGGGATCGGTTGAACGGCAAGGAAGTCGCTCATTGTGTCGAGGCCGCATAATGACGGCAACGACGACGGCGGCGGGCAGCGGGCGACAGAGCTGGGGGCGGGCACATTTCACAATTTCCCAAGGTTGGAACTTTTACCCGATGAAAAAAGTCCTGGCTCTTCAGACTGGGAAATGGGTTTGCAGGATCAGAGCGAGCCTCAACAGATGTAGTCCTTGCCCTACATATTCCCAGATGAATTTAAAATTGTCCCATTCTGGGCCCAGCGCGGCGCGGTGTGCTCGAAGGGCTTATCTCGTCACTTTTAATCCATTTTGGACGGATGCCTCGGGCTCCTCCCGCCGCCGCCGGTCCTGAGGGCTCCGTGGAGCAGGAAAATCAAGGATGCATTGTTAATGCTAGAGTGCGATTTTAATGTGCTAACCCTTAGACACTTCTTGAGATAACACAGGAGGTTTTGTACTTGGGTTTGGTCGCTGCATATACATACATACATATATATGTGCATATGGTATATGGGTGGTGCTTTGTTTAGACAACATGTTTGCTTGTTTTGTAAAGTTTCAAATGAAATGGATGGTTTCATGTTTCATGGAATATACTAAAATTTCATAGCTTTATTTAAAACTAGAAAATTGTAAGGCAAAGAGATTTTGTCGTGACTCTTCAAATTTTCATTTGCTATCAGGATTTTATTACTTAAACCTTTTCAAACAGATTTTGTACCTATGTATATGTTATCAGCCATACCCAATTTTAGGATAAAATATGTTGTCGTAGTCTAAATGTGTGCTTCTCAGCAAATCACTACATTGTTTTGTTTGTTTATTGTCGCAGCTCTTGTTAGAATAATTTCAAGGCTATAAGTCTTTAGAGGACAGTGGGTTAAGATTATTTATGATTTATTTTTTCAGAATTCAAGTATGTTTAAAATATTTCCCTTTCTTTCCTTACAAGATCGGTCATTTTATTAAATTAACATAGTTGTGAAAAAATATAAATTAATAACACTACCGCACCTATGGGACTGGTTTTTAATCATTACTTAATTCTTCCTAAATCATAAATAAGCTAAGATATAAAATATTATTTACTAAGAGGAAGTACCTTGCCATTCTAAGTAAGAGAGTTTTAGTAACCTATGAACCAAAATGACTCCACCCCTGTTTGGGATACCCAGAAGCATATCTCTTCATTTCTGGCGTCTATCCCGCTGGGTAAAATTTATCATCCCATATGAACCGTCATTATAATTAAATTAATTAAATCCATTTGTGTATAGCACACCGAACGTCTGTTGCATAAGCCATATTTCATATCTGCAGAGAGTGTTTTATATTTGAATGTTAAGTGAAAACCCAAATTAGTACGCTGGAATTAAGCAATATTTGGAAAAGGGCAGTATATGTTCCATTTTATATAAATTAAGTTTTTTAATAAAATAATCAATAATTCAAATGAAAATATTTCAGCGCTAACCTGTTTCGAAGAGTTCAATGATTTTTTTTACTGATACCAAATACTACCAGTTTATTATTAGAAAATTTACCTTTAGAAATTATAATATATTTAGTAAATAACTTAACTGTCTCTATTAAAAATTTTCCTAACATAGAAATTTTTCTGAAAAGAACATATTTTAAACATTCAGACCAAAAATTGGAGTGAAATCATTAAATATTATTGTTATATCTTAATAGAGTCGAAGTATGAATACGAATTTTTTCTTGGGTCTAAAGTGACTTTAGTATCATTGCAGTTTTCTCAAAATAAGGGCTAGCTATCTCGGACCAGTGTTGCCCATGCTGCAAATTATTTGATTTACAATAGTTTCCATTCATGTTATAATATATAAGGTGATAAGGATAACTATACTTTTAATTTCTTTCTATGTAAATTCTAGAAGACCATAATCTAATATTCGTGAAATTTATTATAATAAGCATACATATAAAAAATAAAACGTTTTAAATAGCCACTATACATATAATTTTAGTATGTAGTTTTAAAGAATTGTTAGGAAAATTTAAGTAAAAAAATAGTTGTCAAGTTGTACTCTTTCTCTAAGAATTTTAACCGCATTTTCTGAGGAGCATTCCAAATGTTCAACTACGCCCGTCAGAGACGAAAATTCGTCCATTTTTCATTGTCAGTAATGGTCAAGGAGAAGGATCAGGCGAACTGCAGCGGTGAAGAATTTCTGAGTGATTAATTGCTCGCTCGGAGGACGAAGCAGTGATTTCGTGTGTTGTACATGATTTGATAAATCCCCAAGTACGAACAAAAGGCGAAGGAAGAAGGCTCCTTGCGCAACAAAAAGCAGTCCGGAAAAAAGTCGAATCACTCAACATGTCCCGTGGTGGCTACACCACCCACAGCCCCATTCCTTTGCATGCCTCGAATGTTATACAAATGGTCTTAAGGGCACTTTTTGCGGGGATAACGCTTTGCTTAATGTCTCAATTCGGGGGAGTTTTATGTAGGGCGAAGTTAACTGATGGCCGTAAAAACCGAACGGCCACACATCCATTCCGAGCCGAGCAATCGGCGCTCTTATCAGATAAGAGGGAAAAATCTTCGAAATAAGCGACCATTTTCGACATAAGCAAGCATAGCTCATATGCTGCTCCCGGCCGGGGGCGGGCATTAGTCAAACGCATTCGAGCCAAAATTCCGCCAAGAAGCGCTCACGTGGCTCGAAATCCCAAGGCGCCATAAAATACACGAAGTACGGAGATAAAAGTTCCTCCGCAAGACAGGACGCGACGGCGCGCGGGTGGAAACGCGCTCCTTTTATTGCGGTCTGTAAAAATTTATTAAGCCTCTCAGCTGAACGCTTTGTCGCCTTCTGCTCCGGCCCTGGCAGACGAGAGAGATTGATGAATTATTGATAGTCTTCGGCTACGTCATAATCGAAGACGTTTTCGGCAAATAGCATCGAAGCCGTGGGGCGAGCGGTGGAAAAATGCTCAAAGGTGGCCCGAAAATTTGTTGAAAGCGGGCAGGTCATCGATTTTTGACCCGAAACGGCTTATTAGAGCGGTAAGCGCCCAGGGCGATGCATTAATTTTGCCTTTGCAGAAACTTTGCCAGAAAACCGTCGGCGGAATCCCGTGCTGGTCAGTTGGAGATAATAAAAAAGTTGCCCTTTGTAAAAAGCGTCCTGAAGTTAAACTGTCCTTAAATATCCGCAAAGTTGCCCCAACTTTTCTCAACTTTAGATAAAGTTTCCATATAAATAAACTCCTCCGGAGTCCTTTTAAGTTCTCGAAAGAGGATTTACAGTTCGGGGATTTGGGAATATCTCGAAATTTTTTAAGTGGATATCCGATGATAAAGGTGGACTGTCACGGCGCCTCCACCTCTTTTACAGCAAAAGTTCTTAATATCGCAACATATGTGTGCAGTAAGCACTTTTGCAACTATGAATCCACAATTTTTTAAATCTCTCAAAATTATACTTTAAGATGTTGAATAAAATCGATAGTATAGAAAAGACCTTTAAAAAGTAAAATGAGATATAACTGCAATTTGCAAATTTCATTTAATTTTACATACTAAACCAGTAGTCAAAGTCATATAGAAGAACATCATTATCATCACTATGCAACAAATTGCTAATTCTATTATAATATACATACGTTCGAACTTAATTCGATATTTCATGTCTAAAAAGAAATTTCTGACTGGTATTTAAAAATTATAAAAATCAAAAACAAAAATTGGAAGAAATTCTTTGAGACATAGTGGAAATAATTCTGACCACTTTTAAATTAGGTTTTTGCTTAAATTTTGCATTCAATGACCATTTTTACATTGTGATCGTTGCCTCTCTTCCGAGGTGACCAATCAAAACGCTTCGAGGTATTAGTCCAGGCAAATTAGCATTTTTGAACCGAATAATTAGAACCAGCAATTTTATGGTTGATTCTGGGGTTTTTGGAGAAGAAGTGTTAGTAATTATACTGTCACATTTCTTGTTTTTTTTCGAAAATTCGATACTTTGACGTTGGATATCTCGTCAAGGTCAACCCCGATCAATCAAATTTTGTTAAATTCGCAATGTCCGACTCCGAAAACGCTTAATCACCATCATTTGGCTTGTTTTCTCAATTTTGAAAATTTTACCATTTAATCTTGAATATGACCCTTAAGACAAACTGCGATTTTTCTGATTTTGCGAAATTCGTGATTTCCGACCCCAAAACCTATGAATCAACCATAAAATTGCTGTTTCTAATTATTCGGTTCAAACCGCTTGTTTCAGCTAATTTTCCTGGACTATATTAGGGCCCCCTTCTCAAAACAGAATACAAACAATAACGAAAATATTTTTAAATGCAGCTCTTGACAATTAGTTGATAGAACGAATTCTTTGATTTGTTGATTGAAATCATACACCATTTTGTGTTGATAGAAACATAAATATATATATCAACCAACAAATTGGTTGGTTTTTGTAATTTATAGCATTTTAGTGTGTTATGTTTTATACAAAAAATTTCTAAATTTTGACAGTAAATCATATGGTATTAGGTCGAAATATTACAGATTGAAATAAAAAAATGGTATCAATTTGCCGCAGCAAAATATAAATTGACTGCATAAGTATCAAATAAAACAAGTTTTAATGAAAAGTATGTAGAATTAATTTCTCTAAATCTTATTGCATCATATAATTTAGAATCAACGCAATTTCCCAAGGATATGATGAAACGGTTTAATAGAAAGGACGCTCCCAAGCTCATCCATTCTTCCTCTGACTAAACAAAAGCATTCATCCATCATGCGACCTTCATTTCGAATTTAATTTATTCCGTGCATTTTCCCCCAGAGTACAGAAAATGTCAATCTCAGATCCAGCCATACAACTTTTTCTATTAAACTTTTAAGGCTCCTCTAGACAAAGTCTGCGGAGCGCTGTACATCATCATACACTGTGAAGATGCAGGGATTTTTTAGCACTCGGAACGTCGCGACGCCCGCCGCCACGCTGCTCCGACCCCACATAGCCGGGAACCTGGCGAACGACGCAAAGAAAAAAAATAAATTATTCAGAATTTTTGGGATAATTTAGGCACAAGTCAATTACAGCACTTGAAGCCCTTCAAACTCCTCTTTATTCTCCTCCACCCGCTCCGACGGCTTGTTGTTGTGGAAAGTTCGGCGCCAAACCCTAACTCCCGCAGGCCCCTCGCCCTAGACTGAATTATGAAAGGAAACCTTTTGGGGTTGAATTCTCAAGCAAAAACCAATTCAGCGAAGTTGTATTCAGCGATCAATACACAATTTAAAATTAATTAAAAAAATTAGGATGGAACTTCTAAGGCTGTGAGGATCAATCTCGAAGGGCAAGAGAAAAGGCGGCGAGTAGGCGACCTAAAAGTCTGTTTTTTAATTACAAAACGCTGGCTTATGAGATTTTCCGGGCGCTGACACGAAAATGCTTATCAGGTCTTATGCCTTTCAATAAATGAATTTTATTTAAAAGTGTCGGACGTGGCTTTTGATTTTCATGTGTTTTAATCTAAGTTAAGTCAAAAGCGTCAACTTAGTTCTTTGATTTAAAACGCATACGAATTTTATGTAATGCCGATAACTTAAGCATTAAGGCTCATGTAAATAATGTATAAAGAGCAGAAAATTCTTTTAGTAGACTTGTGGCAACTAAGTTAATAAATTATATCACGTCTGGTTTATGCAATTTTGTAATCTTAAAACTCGTTAAAAGTATAATAGCAAATTCATATCAAAATTTAAACGAAATATGCTTTAAAGATTGTTGATTTTAAAAACATATAAAAAATTAATCGATGAATTTTGAAAATGTCGAAATATAAGTCCTATCTAAATTCTAAAAGTCTTAAAATTTAGATTTTAGAGGATTTAAGTAGTATTTTTAAATAGAAAAATAACTCATACATTATTAAGTGCTAATAACGCTATTGCTTCTACAATTTTCTTATATTCTTATTAAGCTCTAGAAATTATAATTTAACTATAGGGAAATAAATTTATTTATTTATTCTCTTTTTTGCGATTACATTTTCAATTATTTTAGCACCTTTTATTGATAGCATTATTGAAAGCATTTTCCTCGACGCATGTATCAGAAATTTCATTTATTCACCCTACAAATTAAACTTATAGTGTTTTTAACTTTTTTAAATATATTTTATATACCTAATTTTATATTTAAGAAGGAAGTAAAAAATGTTTAATAAATTTCATAGTTTGGATTTAAATACTTTAAGATCTGTACCTTTAATTTTTAAGAAATTAAAATTTAATTTTCAACGTAACTGTGATGCCGAATTTCCAGATGCAATATAAGTAAATTTACAATTTGTAGAAGATGTGTATTAGAATTATAAGTTCTAAATTAGGAGTTAAAGATTGCTTTATTTGTAGGATGTTTACGATTAAATGAAAATTTTTTGAGTTTGTATATAGTATAAGGAAGGATAAATAGTTTTTACAGATTCCAAAAAGATGTTAATCAGTCACTCTCGTAGAATTTTAAGAAATTAATAAGCGAATAAAGTAGAGTGCATACAGCAAACTATTGGAATTTAGATAGGTCTTATATTTCGACTCGAGCTCTATCCCCGGTTAATTGTGCATTATATAAAGCAAATGTTTTTAATTGTTTGTATATAAAGTGTTTGCCTTTAATCTTCGGTGATAATTTCAGTACCGCACACTCTTCATATTCATTGGTTGGCGTTGGCATATTTGTTACTTTTATTAAAACACCATTGATCAGTTTTGATTGATTATATAATAATTGCATAACAAATACAGAAATATAATCGAAATAGAAAAATATAAAGATTGCGCAGTGGTTGAAAGTAAAGTTGTAATACATATAATAAAAGAAAGTTGCAGCTGGCAAATTTGATAAACCCCAGTTTTTACAAATCGCAGTTTTCCCTTTTTACTAGCAATTTTACTGAAAAGTGTAAGAACTTGGAAGGCATAGAGTAAAACTGCCAAACACTTTCTGAACAAAAAAAAAAAAAAAACTGAAAGTAATTTCGTGCTTCTGTGATAGAGTTCATAGAACTTTTCGTAATCTTGAAGATGCTAAAGAAAATTGCAAAAGAAGTACGCCTCGACACACCCTCACCTTTCGAACTCGGGACAATTCCGGGGGTTCGCTGAATGCGGCTTACCCTACCAGGGGTTCATCGGGGGCACAACGCAAGTACAGAGGGGCCGATGCACCAATCGTCCCGGCTGAACCTCGTTGAAAACTTTTTAATAATAAAAATCGCTGCAAGTTCCCTGAATTTTGTTTAATGTCGTAGAATGCAGCCATAATGGGGCGAGGTGAAACTTTTCCATGCCGGAGCAATAGGAATCTTCTCCTTCCGCACCCCCGTCGGCGGGTCGGGGGGTGGAAATCGGTTTTGCAGCAATCGAATGCAGAACATCCACGAGATTCAATTTGGCATGCAGCTCAGATGCAAAAGTTATTACCATGGAGCAAAGTTATAATAGGCGTGGAGGTGCGCGGGCGGGGCTCAACCCTTTCACGAGCCGTGAAGGGGTTCATAGAAAGAAAGTTTCGGTGCTCCAGCTCCAATGATACAGGACAAAGAGGAAATTAGACGGTTGCGGGGAGTCCTGACCCCCGGTTAGTCCCTGTCCCGCAGTCTCATAATGAACATGAAATAATCATTTATGCGCTCGTGGGTCCTGTTCAAAGGTGGGACAATTGAGCGTGTAACGAAGCTTATCAGTTCATCGGTTCGTTTGGAGCGAACAAAAGGACCCAGTCATCCGAATGAATAGACTCGCCCGCTCGATTGGGTCATCATTTCTAGTTTATTCCATTTCACAATTAAAATATTTTTTTAGCTCTACATTTCCTGACTAGACAAGCACGTTCTGCGTGTTTTCGGTCTATTGCCATGGGTTAATTAATATTGTGCAAATTTTTCCATTAAAACAAGGTTTAGGCTTCGATACCAGTCGAAAAAAAGACCTTTTTGCGAACATATCTGAGATATTGCCACGAAAAATATGTTAGCCAATTTTAATCAAAAACGATTAAGAAATATACGATCTACATGCAAATAAATTAAAATATATTTATCGAGGTGAAAGTCCCCTCAGCCTTCCCCAAACCATCAATTTTTTAACCTAACCTATTATAGATATAGAGCCAATAAATGCATGCAAAAATTGGATCAAAATCAATTTAGAAATGCGGCAACTATCGCGGTAACAAAATAACATTTAGAAACTGATGTAGTCTTCACCCTTTGACCGATTACCCACTATTTTGTAACACAACTACATGTTGCCAATGTGCATGTTAAGTTTGGTCAATAATGGTTAAGAAATAAGAAAGATTTGGGGTCCAAACCATTTTTATATAACTTATGTAATCCCTATATACCCTCTTGACTGATTCCTTCCATTTACGAATTTAGCCGAGATATTGGCGGGATAAACGTATAGACGAAATTTGATCAAAATCGATTAAAGAAATATGTACAAACAAATTTTATTTTTGAAGTCTACGGATCTCTAAAACGCGTTTTGGCATCATTCAATTTCCGAAATCTTTTCATCAGTGACGCGTTAATGCTAGCACTATATCTGTGGCTATAAGTATGACGTGTTGCGCTTGGCCAGCAGTGAATATATAGATATACATATATAAACCCACTGGTGCGCGCGCAGCCAGTTCACGTATACACACACAGACAAGTATGCACACGACTGCAAGTTATATAACCCAATATATATTTTATTAACAGGCGTCAATTAAATTGTGTTCTTGATTAATTATTTTAAATGCTCAAGTGTATGAGTACTGTGAAAAATAAAAATAATAATAAAAATAAAATTAATAATTAAAATTAATAATTTAAGTTAATAATTAAAATTAATAATCAAAAGTAATAATTAAATTTAATAATTAGAATAATAATTAAAATTAATAATTATAATTAGTAATTAAAATTAGTAATTAAAATTAGTAATTAAAATTAGTAATTAAAATTAATAATTACAATTAATAATTAAAATTAAAAATTTAAATTACTAATTAAAATAAATAATTAAAATTAATAATTAAAATTAATAACTAAAATTAATAATAAAAATTAATAATTAAAATTAATAATTAAAATTAATAATTAAAATTAATACTTAAAATTAATGATTAAAATTAATAATTAAAATAAATTATTAAAATTGATAATTAAAATTAATAATTTATTTATTTCATTCATAAAATCATCATTCAATAACTCGAAAATGCATTTCAATAATTTTTATTGGTATTTTATTTGCAATTTTACTTTAACGACAGGAACTCCCTCCGTAGCTTATTAACAGCTGCTTAGTTAACAAACTTCCACTTAGAAAAGCAATTACATTGAAATTTTAACTTTTCCAGCCTTATTCCATCGAGCAGCACCTTTAAGTGGAATACAATGCGGCAGGTCTTGTTTAATTTTTGAGAAATATTGCCACACTGACTGCTCCAGAATACAGCGGAGCCAAACAAGGGAAATCAGGAGGAAGCATCTTCTTCCGGCTCGCAGTGATCTATTGTTTCTAGTTATCTTCAAACAGCTGATATTTATCTCCGTCCCGGCGCAAGGACTGGTTGCTGCCGCGCTCCAGATTGAGGCAGTCCTGCTGAGCACCAATAACACAAGACGGAACGAGGACCATTTTTCATGAATAGGGAGAAAATCCGCGTTATTGCCACAGCGTAGGGTTGATTCGCGGAGGTACCGTAACAAATTGAAATAGGACCACCCCCGTGGGCGGTTGTCAGCGCCTGAGCATTTGTTCTTCGTTTGTTTCCTTCAAATGTTCCTCTTAAAATTCCTGTATTCTGGTTAAAGTCTACCTGAAACCGACGAAAGAGTTATGATTTTATGATTATAGTTATGTATTATATACATATTTTATGGATGTTCTCTCGCTGTGCCTCAACTACTGAACCGTTTTAGGAGATAAAGTGTCAATTATTCGAAACATACATCAATAGCAGGAGTGTAAATAATAAAATTTATACCAGAAATTTAAAATCTACGAACCAAAACAATTGTTTAAAGCATATCATGTTGAATATTAAATCAAAGAAGATAAAAACGAGAGTAAAAATATTTGTATTACATATATTTTATTATGATTTACATATATGTAAGCATAACATACCAAGGATTAGATAGGTACCTATTAAAATCTTTAGATAATTTAATTGCAGTTGCTTCTTAGTGCCTAAACTACAAAGCAGATTTCAATAAGTTATCCAGTAATCAATTAATTGGAGTTATGTAAGTACCACGTGTAGTCAAAATTAAACACATATAAATTTAAAATATGTTCATCCCGATTTTCTTAGATTCAGGTTATTTATTTATTTATTCTGTTCGCTTAATACAAGCTAGACTTATGTAGAATTATTAAAAAGTGTTGTAGAAGATTCAAAATTGAAAACCTAATCTAAAAAAAATTTAAAAAGCATTGTACATATATATGTACACTAATGTGTATAAATTACACAAAATATTTACAAATCAAAATATAAAATAATAGTTTATTTTTTCGTTATTATCCGTAGTTGGAAAGTTACATACCGAAATCGTTTAGTTCGGCTTCGGATATAATTACGAAATTAAATTGCTTTAAAGAACTACTTTTATATGGATCACCTCAAAACAGGCGTCTCAATCGAAATTATCGAATAAGTGTTGTATGCATCAATCGCACTTAAGAGTAAAATTTATTGTAAAGGCGTATGTGACAATTCAAAAATTAGGAATGAAATAAATTTAAAACCCTGAAAAACTGACAAAAACAAATTCACATAATCTATCGTATCGATTTGGGTGTCGTTGGATTTAAAATTCAATGAGGACTGACTGAAAAAATATGATTTCTGGAACGATCAACTAGTAGGGCGAATAAAATGCTGTGAAGGTTACTATACTACTTTTGTAGCACCTGTACATCTTAACCAGCTTTTTTCGTTTCATTTTGTAAATTTGTGGTTTCAAACTTTTAAAACGATAAAGAAAAAAACGTTGTATTGAAATAAATTTCTGCAATTCATTTAAAATATGAATGTGCACGTCGAATTTATTATCTTAAGAGAGAATCCGGGGTTAAATTTTCGATTTGAATTTCGAAAGCCTCTATTAAAAGGCACCTAACGATATTGAATTTTAGCTAGACGTAGTTAATAAGTTTATTTGATGTTTTTTATTAGCGTAGTCATTAGAAATTCAAATGGACGTTTAAGGGATGTTGAGCCAACGAATCTTCAAACCCTCCCATTCATCCCTCAATTCTGAGCATTCAAATGAAAACGTTCATTTCTGGCTTGAATCCGAAATAGAAAAACGTGTGTACAGAGTCCCTTTGATGTGCGATTGCAGAGCCATTTGTTCGGCCCATCCACCTGGATCCACGTGTATTTGTATGTTCAGCTAAGTGAAGTGTCCCTTTGATTTCTTATTAATCAAACTGCCGAGCCGGGGACTTCCGCTGCAGGCGGTGGAAGGGATGCCAAACACAAAAGCGGCGAAAACAAATTCTTAAAACCTGTCGCCTTCACCTGCACCCCACCGAATGAATCTTTAAAGTCAACAGCGAGCTATTTGCACTTAGACTAGACAGTGTTTGACATAAACACCAAAGGAGCGTCTACCGCACTCCAACGAATTTACATTTGTAATTGCAAATTGGATTCGAACTGTTGATTGATGTTTGGTTTTGAGTCTGTCGCTCGCGGTTAATTTATGCCACCCGGACGTTTTAATAACTGCTAGAGCTTCGGCTCGGAGCCCAATCGAGCCACTGTTTGCATAGAAAGTGCATCGACGCTTCCTCAAGGCCGGGGCTATCCTTGCAGGCGTCCTCAGAATCGATAACATTAATTTCCTGCTCTCAATGCGATTCGTCCTAGGGAAGGACGAAAGTTGGCATTAAATTAACATGATAGCAGCATCAGCTCGCCTCGACACCTCCTTTAAACTTGACTTTAGCCCGCCTCCCCTGAGTCGAACTGGATGAAAAAAACTCCAGGCAGTAAGACTTATTTGGGGGGATTTGGAACGAAACCAATAGAAGTGGCTTATAAATGGGGATTAGAAGTCCAATTGGAGGCTCAATGGGAATCCGAGGACCGTCTGCAAGGTGGTCCGATATTGGGTAGGGTCCACTCAATAAATTCGCCTGTGCGACGTATCCAAGCACATCTCAGATGGAAAAAGTGCTCCCGGAACGCACTGAACGGCGAGGGGGCGTTCATTTCTAGATGTCTAGTAATTTCCCGAAATTGGTACTGACACTGTCCCAGAGGGCTCTGTCTGGAATTACATGTTTCAGGAATTGGCTCTTTCGGGCAAAAACCCTCAGGAATAAATTTGTCGGAAATTTATACGTGAAATGTCTCAGTCCCTTTTTTCCCTTCTTCTGTCCTCTCCTGCCTGTCGGCATTGTAGAAATGCGGAAAATGTTGTGCTTTTAGATTGGATTCCTGGCAAAGCAGCCAAATTGAATACGGATCCCGCTCTTATTCTTGGCCCTGATACCCGTTCTCAGTAATAAAATGGCAATATTGCCCAGCGGATGTATGTAAACCAAATCCTTTCAGATTCTTCAGCGCTCATCGACCTTCACTCATACTCGTTTCTGTATGGATTTTAATTTCGCTAAAAATATGTTACTGATATGAGACCAAAATTGGTTCCACGATTTTGTTCAAGGTACATATTTTGAACAACATACTGACTGACGCCTTCTACCATTTATGTTAAAATTTAGTCGACACAACTTAATAAAAAGGCGTTTAATAATTTCTTAATTTGAAACTTACAGTATATAAAATTCCTCAGAGTAAAGTAGGAAGTGCTAAATTTTGCTTCAACATTTAATTCACATTATTTAAAATAAATCGATCTTTTTCGCGAATCAAATTTTTACCCTAAATTCTATGTATGTACATATATACATAGTTAGATGACTCATACATACATATATGAAAATGCAAATGAAATTTAATTTTAACTTTTTGCAAAAACAATATTTGTTTTCTAAGACAAAAATGATATACATTAGATATACCTACATACCATCCAACCACCAAAAGTTTAAAAACACTTGTTTTCTTACTGTTTTATAAAATACTAGCTTTTTAGCTTGACCTCACTAACTCATCAATCCCACTACAAGTTAGACCTATGTTTGGATAGTACATAGTTTCATTTTTTGACGAAGACTCGCACTAAAAAAGGATCTTTCGAAATTCAATCAAAATATACCCACTATCTTGACTTTCAGTAGCTCAATAACCCTTTATAATGGTACATAAGGTATATTTATTTATCAACAGGTACATACATAATACCATCTACTATTTAGTAAAAAGACCTAAAACCTAAAAAATTTAATTAAGTGTTAAAGCTTTTTTTTTATTACATCTTTACTATGATGAAAGTCAATTGAAGAAAACTTAGCATTGTAAATTTTGGACATGGCCGATACTGGTTCAATATACATATCTAACTAAGTATAAGTATATGATGAAAACTTACTCTTACATTTTAATGTTAAAGTGAGTTCAAGTTTTCAAGATGACATGTAATGCAATATGCGACTAACAAAATATATTTTTTATATAATATATTTCTAAAATACTTTTAAAATATTAAGAAACCGAATTTTTAAAGCCAATATAAGTTACTACTTTTTGACTTCCTTTCTTTGATATAATTAAATGAAAATGTAAATGCAGAGGAACTTAATAGCGCATAATTATTCCCCTATGCCTAAGAGTTATTCGCCTCCTCCCGTTCTCCATCCTTGGATCTGGTACTAAAATTAGCTAAGTACTCTATTTGTTCGGTGAATGTTTAATTTTCTGCATCAACCTCTTCCTTCAAAGCGGCAGAGGTTTTCCGTACAAAAAGTGAAGATGCAGGTTTCTTGAGCTCGGCAGACAATTATCAGCTGGGAGTTTCTTAAACGCCCGAGCCTTGTTTACTCTGCCCGCACCAAGGTATTCGACTTGCCACTGAGATTTAGCGAAGGGCCCCCTTCGAGGGCTGGCGTGGGTGGGCGGATGGCAGCGCGAAAATCTCACAGGCTGCATACAAAGCACCCGGTGAAAACCAAATTGGAGGAAAAACAAATTAAACGGGGCTTATGGCCTTGTTTCCGGGCACATTATATGCCGTCTCGTTCCAGACCGAATTGAGGCACCTCCGAGGGTCCTGGCACCGGAGCTTCGGAGAGTTCACTAATTTAATTTAATTTGCGAAACCCGCTGCCGACCTCCTTCCATCTGCCGAGGTTCGCCGGGCTCGAGCATACTAACGCAGAAAATCTCAATTAGATAAGAAAACAAATTTTCACCGAGTCTGGGCGGGTTATTTGAAGAAAAGAGTTGCTTCCTTCTCTTGGTGTGCGGGGGTCTTCGCCGGAAACAGTCTTATTCGTGATTTCAACAATTGCGAACTAAGTTACTAAGATATTTAGGCGTTCCCGGCGGAGATAAACGGCAGAATGAGTTTCAGCCCAGGCAGGATATCTTTTGGTGCGATATTAGGCGGTGAAGGTGTTTGCTACCAATTTTCCTTTCTGCTTTGTCCTTTCGGCTGTAATTATCTTGGACTGGTCTCTTTCCACAACTCTAGCAGATTTGCTGTAAGTCCAGACAGTTTAAGATTTCATTTCGTAATTTAATGTTATTAAAGCTGATCTCAGTGCTGTTTCAGTAATCGTAGCAACCACCTATCTAAATAAGAAAAGTAAGGCACGAAACATATGACATGCATTATTGCATTATTTGTATAAATAATGCCTGATGGTACAGATGTTATTAATTCTGTCAACGAAAACAACTTTCGCTACATTGTTTTTATACAATATCGATTTTCGTAGACTGGCTCTGTTTTCCTTCTCTGATGCCGACAACAAATAATAAAAATTGAATGATATTTTCGGTTAAATCGTACTTGAGCAGCATACTTCGTCAATATACCGACCGTTGGAGCATACTTCTCATCTTTCCGATAGTATAAAATATACTTGAACAGTCAATATATACTTGAATCATGTCATGAACATTATATAACACGATAGGATAGAGCAGTTCCAATGTAAAACGTAATTGTTTTCAATCACATTAAAACTTGAAATTTCCAAAGTAGGTATCTTCATTAGGGTGGAGTGAAATTATTTTTTTTATATATTTACTATGGCATACCCGCAAAAAGCTACGTGATAGGCACAATAAGCAAAAGCGAAAGTATTTTTTGTCTAGGTTTATATTTGGTGCCCCCGTTGGGACAAAGTTTTCAACAAAATGAGAAACTTGTCAATGTTCGACAGTGCAAAACCAACTATGCTATTACAAAATAACAAAAAAAATAATTCTCCATACATTTTCACTCCACCCTAATGTTCATGTTTGTTTTAAGCACATAATTCTGAAAAACGCAATATTATAAACTTTTCAGTTTCTTTTTGTGATCATTTTTATCCTCATAGTCTTATGAATCGTGTTGTAAATCTTTAGCATACATATTTACTAATACAATTTATATACATAAAAATATATAAATTGCTTATATGTATAACTTAAAAGCCATATTACCTTTGTTTTATGCTGGTCTCAATCTGAATCAGTGTTAAATGAAAAACAAATAAGAAAAGTTGGCATAAAAAAACATAAAAGCATAAAATTATTAGATATTATAGTATTTATATAAAATAGTACTATTTTTTGAATAGTTTCGAAGTATCAATGCCTCAAAATCTTAAAACAATAATTAAATCAAAAATATTAATAGGTACATATTTTAGGTTTAACTATGTAATTTTAATACAATTTTATAGATTTACTTTTTCCACAGTTTGTTTATTTTTGTTGATATTTAAACCGCTTTATCCTCTACTCCGTTTGATATCGAAAAAGGATAAATAAAATTATCCTTAATTTTTTATAAATATTTCAATGGTTTCTATGAGATAATATGGGAAATATTAAAAAATTCTTGTGAAACATTTTTAAGCCAGCTCTATTCACTTTAAAATGTTTTTTTTCTTTAAACAACATATTTTACGAGTTTTTTCACCGAATTATGAGTAGTCAACGAAAGAAACGAGATTACAATTTTTGAGCCTCTATATCTACGTAAATAGTGATCGCATCATAATGCGAGAAGCACCATTAGAAGGCTAAAAGAGTTCTTTTTAAGAAGCTTCTTAGTTTTTTAATCTTGTCGAAAACTCGCTTTTCACCTTTCTTTATATATTAACTAGTTGCAATTTTGAAAATAATAGTTGCAGAATTGTTTTCACCTCAAGATACCTTGAAAAGATGTGCCATAGGCCGAGTTGGTAGATATTTTTCTTCTATTTTGGTTTCCTTAGTCCAGCCTGAAGTTCCTACGATAATCAAAATAATCTGAGGTACGTCGCGCCGTCTCAAGAAACTCATATACAGGGTGGTTTTAGTAGATATGCAAAAATGAGTGGGATGAAAGATCTGACCTAGACAAACAAAAAATTGTATGGAAATTCGATAAAAATAATAAATAAGTGCATTAATGACATGAATTTCGGAGAAAATTCGAGGAAAAGGTAAATTTTAGGAAAACGCAAATCTTTTTTCCAGTTTCTAAAGTGACTGTACCTGCAGTGGTAGATCAACATTGTTGACATTTTTGGAAAGAACATTAGGATTGTAAAGTTTTGGCGTGATTTGGATATCGCTGCGTTAAGTAGATCAAAAGATAAAAATAAAATAATGATGTGCATACATACATTGAATCATTGGAATTTATGAATCACCCTGTACTTTCCAAACGGTTGAAATACCTCCTCCCCCCTTCCATACAACGTTTTGTTTGTTTAGGTCAGAATTTTCATCCCACTCATTTTTGTATACCCACAAAAAAACACCCTGTATACTAACCTAAATCCTCTCTAAAGGGGTCTCCCTTTCCTTGTTAATTAAATCGAGTTCCTGGCCCACCGGCTTGCGGCTGCCTTCCAAACTGCAGACTAACCAAAAATTAGTTCCTTAAGACCTGCAAATCCACCTCTTTCCACCAGCCTTCCAGGGAAGGCTATCGCAAAGATACAAAAGTTCCGTGTCGACGCTCGGAGACAGAGAAAACTTGGCGAAGTTAGCGCATTACGTGTACCCAATAACGTGAAATTTGGATGTCTTCCCGGGGGCGAGTGACTGTTAACATTACAAACCTCTTTGCTCGCTGCGATATTGGGTGACAATTCAAACAACAAACTCAGTAAATTTCAATTTTATTGGGCCCCTGAGGAACCGGGTTGCTGGAGGGCCCGACCTAGTGGTCAGGGGAGGGGCATGTGGGGTATGTGGGGTATGTAGGGTTTGTAGGTGATCCCAGTCAGGCCGGGGGCAGCTTTTTAGAAATCACAACTTTCCGATGTTTGGCAATATCCGGCGGGCACGGTAACTTTTATCGACTCAAGAAGCCCGCCCTCACGTTCCTCCTCAAGAAAGTTCCAAGCGGGGGAGACCGTCTAGGCGGGCAATCCCGCCCCAGTAAAGTTTTATTGGTGAGACATTAATGTCATTGACGAATACTGCAAAATTTATGAGACTCAACCGGGGGCTACTAATAAATCTCCGCAAAGCCCGCAAGTTTTCCTAGATATTCTCCAGTTCTAACCGCTAGGGGTTTTTAGGGGTTAGGTTCCGAAAAGTGTACGACACGTCCAGGATATCGTGAACGTTTTGAGCCCTGTAATATGAGCCGCTTTAATATGCAGGCCGGATGGAATATATAAATTAACCAAGTGGTCCCACATATGGAGAACTTTACTGGGCAAATATTGATTTAGTGCTGTGTCCCAGGCAAATTCCAAAAACGGGTTACTCTATGTAGGGGCGCCTGGGAACAGGCAGTAACTTATTTAGTAAATCCATCCACGCCGGGAACTAGGCGAACTCAGTCATTGTGGAAAGTGGAAAGCCACAGCCGCAGCTTGAATTCCATCCGGTTGTGTGCGTACAAAATTTCCTCGAATTTCTTGCTCAACTCGCCTACATGGCGAATAAAATGTTCTGTTTAAATTGACGGAAAATTAATTTTTTAAGGAAGTTTTATTTTACTCTTGAAACTAAGATAAGTAGTATAATTTTCCACAATCGCGTTGCCTCTATAAGCCAATTAATGCTAAAAATAGATAAAAAACCATGTTTTAAGAAATAATATTACCCTTTAATATACCTAAAATATCATTTTTCAAAGGACTAAATAGAAGATGGTACCTGCTTATACAAAAACTAGTGCAATACTCAATAAGTTTTTGGCTTAAAAGTCAGTTAAATACTTATTTGAAAGCTCGTGAGAAAATGAGCCAAAATGTCCCACGCTTCAAAATGGAATAACCCAAAATCTGAACTTACTGCTTCTTAAATACCATTTGGTTGTTCATATTTTATTTCAAGGTGTATTCAATTTCACAATTAATATATTTTTTTGAAATAAAATTTATGTCGAAAATATGTTTAATGGAATATTCGCCTGAATTATTTTAAGAAATTCAAAGCTGATATTATCTTTCTGAAATTGAGAATAAACGAAATTCGGAACTTCGTTGATAGTCTGGGAAATATGACTAAAAATATTATCATCATCAAAGGAGACTGGACAAGTTGGTATGACGACTAGAATCGAAAAAAACTTTTAAACTTTATTAGAAAATGAGGTAATATTTGGAAAATGAATTCGATTAATCCATTCATTCTTACAATACATTTATTATTATTTTTATCTACGTACATAGGTAAATAAAAGTACATACTTGCTTTCACTGACTTAGTATTTGTGTTTTATGACGTTAGCATCCAATAAGAAAGAATGTTTAGAAATTCAACTCCTAAAGAAGCTAATACGGATGTAGAAGATTTTATGTGAAGGACATGTTTAACTCCATTTGTATAACAAACTGAAGAGAGCTTTCACTGTCTTCTAATAAATTCAGCTTTTAGCTTTTATTATTCTTCTTACATAAATAAACAGCTTCTTCAAATAATTAAGCTATTTTTATTTTTTATATTTAATTAGGCAGCACAATATATTTTATTTTTTAAGTTTTTAAACAACCTTTTAGATCAGGAAATATTTTCTAACTGAAAACAATATCAGTCAATAGCTACTTCTATTTTTTATTTTTTCAAAACGCCTTCTCGCTTTTTATAATTTTCAAGTAAAAATCTCAAACCTACTCTACTCTTTCCAATACACTCAGAAATAAGCAATTTAAATAAACCAAATAAATTCCGCGACGGAAACAAAGTCTAACATGGAAACAACATCTATAACATCGACCACCACAATACCCCCCCTCCAGTGATTCACCCGAAGCACGATATAAAATTCTGATTCAAAAAATTTTAAATAAAAAACTTTATAGGAATCTAACTTTTTTTTGTGATGGATTTTGTGGAATGGGGATGTTAGTGGTTCTGAATGTTTTATTCGCTATAGACACTGGTCTATGACGAAAAATTTGTTGAGTACGAACAGACGCTGGCTGTTCCGTTGAACGTGAGCTAGCTTGAGTAAAATTGATGGTATTTTTCTCAATTGGATTAGAGTCCTGAAAAATTGGAATAAAATATGGTTTTAAACGAGCTAAAGAGACGTTAATGTCTTTATTTTTAATTTTGACCGTGAAAAAATCTGGGTGACGTTTGATTACTGGAAACGGTCCATTGTAACAACATCTAAAAGGTTCCTTGGTTGCATCATTCCTAACAAGAACATGAGAACAAGTCCCTAAATCCTTAAATTGGAAAAATTTACCTTTTGAATGATTGGAAGCCGAAACAGGACGAATATAATTAAAAAATTTCTTTAAACGATTTACAAAATCACTTTGAATATAATTTTGTTGGTTTGAAAGAATGAAATCTCCTGGAAGTCTTAGAGATTGGCCATAAAGTAATTCGGCTGGTGTAGCGACAAATTCCTCTCGAAAAGCAGTTCGCAAACCAAGCAGAACTGATGGCAGGGAATCTGACCATGACGACGCATCGAAAGTTTTAATAGCCGTTTTAAGCGTTCTATGCCATCGTTCTATGAAACCATTCGATTGAGGATGGTACGGTGTAGTCCGATTATGTCTGAAACCTAAGAATTTAGAGAGCTCACTGAAAAGATTAGATTCAAATTGCCTTCCTTGATCGGTAACAATAATTTTTGGGATACCGAATCTGGAGATCCAATCACGAAAAAGAGCTTTTGCACAGGATTCTGCTGATATATCCGTTAAAGGAATCGCTTCAGGCCAACGAGAGAAACGATCAATGATGGTAAGGCAATACCTGAAACCGTTCGAAGGAGGAAGAGGGCCAATAATATCTAAATGAACTATCTCAAATCGAGATGAAGTGAGTGGAAATGAGCCAAAAGATTTTTTAACATGACGTGAAATTTTGTTCTTTTGACATGTAACACAACTTTGAGTCCAATTATTTACATCCTTATTCATGGATGGCCAAAAATATTTCGATGTTATCATCTTATTTATAGCACGAATACTGGGATGTGAAAGATTATGAATTGCTTTGAAAATCTGAAAACGGAATGGTTCCGGAATATAAGGACGATGACGTGATTTTTTAATTTCGCAATAAATTTGTTTACTACTCCCTAAAACGGGTAATTTAGCAAATTTAAAAGAAGAATTGTTCAAAAAATTTTTAAGCTGGCTATCTTTTTCCTGAGAAATAGCTATAGCTTCAAAATCTATAGATGAAGGTAGATGAATTTCTTCTAAACGCGAAAGGGAATCTGCAACAACGTTATCCGTCCCAGAAATATGTTTGATATCCGTAGTGAATTGTCCAATGAAGTCTAAATGTCTTGCTTGACGTGGGGAGGCTTTGTCAGGGTTCTGTTTAAAAGCGAAAATTAAAGGTTTGTGATCTGTAAAAAGTGTAAAATTCCGGCCTTCCAAATGATAACGAAAATATTTGATACTCTGATAAGCTGCTAATAATTCTCTGTCATAGGCACTATATTTAATTTGCGCTGAATTCAATTTTGTGGAAAAGAAACCAAGGGGTTGCCACAAATTGTCAACCCATTGATTTAAGGCTGCACCAATTGCTTTATCCGAGGCATCCACAAATAAAGCCAAACGGGCCTTACTGTTAGGGATAGCAAGAAGGGTAATTTTCGCTAGTTGAGATTTAATGTTCTCAAAAGCTTTAATTGAATCCGAATTCCAATCTATTGGTTTAGAGCCTTCCTTCTTATTTCCTGTTAAATATTGGTTTAACAGCGAATGATGCTCCGCTGCATGAGGAAGAAATCGGCGGTAAAAATTAACCATGCCGAGAAATCTTCTAAGTTCTTTAACAGTAGTAGGTTGCTTGAAATCTAAAATTGTTTTAACCTTTTCAGGCGACGGTTTAATACCATTTGAATTAATAAAATGACCGAGAAATTTTACTTCTGGAAGCATGAAGTTACACTTCTCGATGTTAATAATCAACCCATGATTTTGTAATCGCTGAAAAATTTGTTTTAAGTGATCCAGATGTTGTTGCTCAGAATTAGAGGCTACCAAAATATCGTCAAGATAAACGAAACAAAATTGGCAGTCTTGGAGAACTGAATTTATAAATCTCTGGAAAGATTGAGCCGCATTGCAAAGACCAAGAGTCATTCGAGTAAATTCAAAGAGACCAAAAGGAGTACAAATTGCGGTCTTGGGAATATCCTCTGGTTCAACTGGAATTTGATGATAAGCTTTGGTTAAATCCAAAGTAGAAAAAACTTTACAATCTTGAAGTTGGCAAACAAAATCATGAATTAGAGGAATCGGGTAGCGATCTGGAATTGTAACAGAGTTAAGCCGTCTATAATCGCCACATGGTCTCCAATCCCCATTAGGTTTAGGGACCATGTGTAAAGGAGACGACCAAGGACTGTTGGATGGTCTACAAATTCCTTGACTAAGCAAGAATTCAAACTCTTTCCTTGCTATTGTGAGCTTCTCAGGAGAAAGACGCCGAACTTTAGAAAAAATTGGCTGACCAACAGTTTTAATTTGATGTGTGATATTATGTTTTACTGGCTTGGAAAACGTCGATTCGATAGTAATACTCTGAAATTCACGAATTAATTTTTTAACATCGTCATTAATTGATGATTTAATTAGGACGGATAAAGTTGTAGAAGGACCTGTAAAAATACGGCCATTTGAAGTCAAATTAGTAAGCGGATCAATAAGAATCCGTTTAGAAAGATCTACAACTAATTTAAAATGGTACAGAAAATCAGCGCCTAAAATAGCTTTCTCAACATCAGCCATTACAAATTGCCATTGAAAATTTCTTCTTAAACCAAGATCCAAATTCAGAATTTTATTTCCGTATGTACTAATTGGCGAAGAATTGGCGGCCGATAATTGTAAACTTGAAGGTAACAATTTAGATGAGGGTGGCACTGGAATGACAGAAAGATCTGCCCCTGTATCAATTAAAAAAGATTGACCCGAAGATTTATCATAAACATGAAGACGACAGTTACGCTTACATGTATCACCCGTCGTCATAGATGACACACACTTTAATTTTTTGGTGTCTCAGAAATGTTAAATGAACAAGGAGGTATACACTTGGAAGCGTTATGTTGGAATTTAAAATGGTACCAACACAAATTAGAATTACCAGAATTTCTCTTAGGACTCGATTTAACCTGATGCGGAGAAGGAAAACGATTTCCCGAAAAACGCGAACTATGCTGCGAAGAACGACTTGAAGAACGATCCCTGTATTTTAATGACCTTATTTCATGAGTCAAATCTTCCATTTGCTGCTTAATTTTTGAAATTTCAGATGTTAAATTAGCCAAAATATTATTGCTACCAAAATTTTGACTAGAAGTATAAGCAAAAACTGAAGGTTTACTACTTACTTCAAAAATTTTGTCCGCACAATTAGCTAATTCAGAAAGGGATCCTGAATTACATGACAAAATAGCTTTCATGTAATCAGGGAGACGCTGCAACCAAAGAGTCTTCAAAACATCATCACTGAAACTTCCACCTGACAAATTTCTCATCTCTCTTAGAAACTGAGATGGAGATCTGTCACCTAAAACAACATCTCCGAGAAGCTTATTTAACCTTGATGTTTCACTATCCGAGAGACGAGATATTAACGCCTCTTTGAGTTCGGTATATGGATGACGTGGATCCGGATTTTCCAAAAAGTCGCTAAGTACGAAAACAAGACTCTCATCCAATGCCGAGAGTAAATGATTGTATTTAGCTTGTTCGGAAGAAATTCTGGCTAGCTCAAATTGTGCCTCAAGCTTTTTGAACCAGAATTTCGGTGCATTCCTCCAAAAAGATGGTGCGGAAAAAGAAATAGTTGAAATGGATGAAGGTGGTATTGTGTTAACCGCGCTACGTGGTTGCGGAAGTGGACCTGATGAGAAAAAATTATTCTCATCAACAGTACCACTTAAGTTTCCGCGACTTTGGTTCCCGGGAACCACTGAGATTTCTGAAAAATCACTCTCCGAAAAACTCATGACTTCCGAACGAAAGAGAACGCGGAGTGTATTAGAAATTTACAAAAAATCAACTAAACTATTTGAAAGAAAAACTTATCTTAATGTTGATTGATATACTGCGGGTGTTGATTGATGAGCTGCGGGTGTTGATTGATGAACTGCGGGTGCTGATTGATGTTGTTGAAAAGCACTGTGATGTCTTCAGGGTGGACTTTATTTTAAATATCTGCTTTGTTGGAATTAGCACAGCAGGAGGAGGAAAAATTAACCTACACTCGTAAAAAAATTAGCCTGTTCACTAGGCTGTCGGGGTCACCAATTTGAAGAGAGCTTTCACTGTCTTCTAATAAATTCAGCTTTTAGCTTTTATTATTCTTCTTACATAAATAAACAGCTTCTTCAAATAATTAAGCTATTTTTATTTTTTATATTTAATTAGGCAGCACAATATATTTTATTTTTTAAGTTTTTAAACAACCTTTTAGATCAGGAAATATTTTCTAACTGAAAACAATATCAGTCAATAGCTACTTCTATTTTTTATTTTTTCAAAACGCCTTCTCGCTTTTTATAATTTTCAAGTAAAAATCTCAAACCTACTCTACTCTTTCCAATACACTCAGAAATAAGCAATTTAAATAAACCAAATAAATTCCGCGACGGAAACAAAGTCTAACATGGAAACAACATCTATAACATCGACCACCACAAAACTTTGAAATATTTAATATTATATTGATACTATTTTCGAACATTCCTAATGGAAAAAGATTCACGTTTATCCTCTATCTAAAAGTTATTATTATTTCTTCTTCTGAGAATAAATTCTAAATAATTCAACTCAACACAAGAAAGAGATTAATCCATTCTTGGAGCAATTTTAGAAGTGATACTAGAATTAGAATTAGAGCTCGATTTTTCGAATCAAATGTTGTGAATTCGATCTTGAAAATCAAAATTAATTTATTAGAAATATTTAGGAGTAATTGAGGTGTTAAAGTGAGATATTCTGGACTCTGGAGGAAGGCACCCTCCTAGATTTTTAAAGAAGAATCCAACATGCATACAGGTAATACAAGTATACGTAGGTATGCATGTATACTCCAGTCAAATAAGGATTCAACCTCGGAATGAAGGTAAGAAAGCTGTATATTTGCATGAACCTTTGTTTTGACGTTTTCAAGACTTGCTGAAAAGTTTCATATAATCTCGTGTCTGCGTCATAATATAGTAAAAGTCAAAGGTCACGAAAATCGGGTTTTCGCAATTGTCCCGTTTTCTACGTATCTTATGTCAATTAACGTTACTATAAAACTTGTAGATCATAAAATTATCTACAATTTTAATTTATTTGATGCATTTTGCCGTATGATCAACCGTTCTCGAGAAATAATTCTGGAGAAAACGAATAGGAGTTTTGTTGTACAGTGAAACCTTCATAATCGGGACAACGAGTTGACCGGCCTTTTCTTATTCCGATTTCGAGGTGTCCTTGTTAGAGAGGTTTTTATAAGGTATGGAATTTTTTATATGTATACATACATATTACTATTATTTTCTTTTTGAAAAGTGAACGGATTTTACTCTAAGAAACTTATTTTAAAGCTGATACTTTCTATATATACAAATGCATATTTATGCACAATTGAAAATATCTACCTTTTCAAGACATACGTTTTTGGTTTATTTAAAATTAAGGAATTTTCCCACTTTTCTTTAATATTTCACGGAGTATTGAAGAGAGATAAACAATGTTTGATACAAGACTGATTAGCTAGAAATTATCATCTTCAAAATGTGTTGGTAGGGCAAAATACATTCATTTTTCGCAAAGATGCAATTGTTTCAAAAAAAAAAATGAAATAATCAAAAGTATTTCACGTTTAAAGTTTGTTTGCTCGGTGGGATGGGTTAATATTGTTTGATCGCTTTCAAGTTTTGTACACATTTCTTTTTTGTACCTTGGGAGTTGAGATTAGAGAAATTCGTAAGTCACCTAATTAAAGGTCATCCTATTATGTATGTTATATGTAATAATATGTATGTACTGTACATACATACATTTCAGTTATTTTTTAAAAAATCTGTCATTTGGCTTTGCGTTTTGTTTTGTTCTAGAATTTTCTTTTGCAAAGCGGAGTAAGAATTTCAACTAAAATTAGATGATGTAATGTCAATATGTTTTGGATGCATTTCAGAAGAAGTTTTGGTAAAATTGTTGAAATCGTTTCGAATACTTAAGTAGTACATATATAACTTTTGAAACTTTTAGAATGGAATGTCTCATAATTAGAAATGTTAAGTTAAATTGTTAATAAATTCCTTGAAATTTTTTAATAACCACTTTCGAAGGCATGGTAAATTTTGGTATAGTTTAGAGTTTAGTTTTGTGATGGAATTTCTTGCTCGATGACGCCTACCCGGCGAATGGAATCTTCTGCTTAAATTTAAATTGAATAGCTGTGGCGCGCCGTGGTAGGGCAAAATGGTTCTGCCGGCTCGAGCCCTATCAAAGCCCTCGTCGACTTGACTCGGGGGCTGCGATGTCAGTTTTGCTGAAAAGATGTGATCCTGAGGACTCAATATTGCGCCTGGATATGGGGCATAATGGCTGAGCGCGCTACCTGCCCTAGGACTAGGAGGCCCCGCCCGGCTGACTAAGGCTCTTAAAATCTCATTTTCTTCGCGAAAACCCATTAAATCCCGTCAGAGTCAAAATGTTCCTATTTAAGTTGCTTCTCGTGTAATTGATTTTCCGATTTCATGGGTTTATGTGACACAACACCGCGGGAGACGGGATCTTGATTTTGGAAGTTTGCCAGAGTTAAGACGTTCTTCTTCTCCCCTCCCCACGCGCCGTGCTGCCGATATGCAAATTTTATTGGCCTTATAACGATATCCCTTTCTTCGCCCTGATCTCCCAGATTTTGTGCCCCAAAAACACCCGCACGAAATATTATTATTGTAAAAGAGGCATTTACCTGTCACAACTGCACGAAATAAATTTATTATGCAAATTCCGATTTGCGTGCTCTCAAAGGTCGACCGTGGTCACGGGGTGATAGCACGGAAATTTACGGAAAATCGTGGTCTTTCCTTTCCTGGACCGGGGTCTATTTGCCGGGATTGCTAAATTCTGATCACATCATTTCCGCTCCCATCTTTCCTCTAGTTTGGTAAATCCCAAAATTCTCGAAAAAGCTAGGAATCTCAACCGTAGGCATCCGAAAAGGCACTTTATGTAGATGCGATGCAAGCGAAACCAAATTTTAACCCTTCTCATCCCACGCAATCTACTGAGTTGAAGTTTATAAAAAATTTATAAGTTGAGGTCGCTGCCCGTCCCGCCTCCGGAACAGAGTGAATTTGTCCTCTGATCCTTTGGCTTCAATTTCATAACAGCGAAAGGAGGGAGTAACGTGTTCGAAGTGTTAAATCAAGTCGAAGATGCCGCCGCATTATACCCTTCTCGTGTCAGATTAACGTCTTTTCTGGAAGATTTCTTTCTTAAGGGTGTTCATAAAGACATCCTTCCGCCGCCGTGCCGGCGTAGCACCAAAATTTTTTTTTAGGGATTCCCCAAGAAGGGCGGGGAGCTCTTGTACATTCCAAAAGAAAAAGAAATGGGCAGAGAACGCTTCTGAATGTCTAAATTTGCTTTATACAAATTTCCGGGAGCGTTTTTGTGTCTTTAGGGATCAAAGGTGGGTGCAAAATGGAGTCGTTTATTGCAAGATACATATCGAAGAAAACATTTCCCTTTAAATCGTTTCGAAATTTTCTTTAAAATTTAATCTCCTTTGTGGTCTCCATTTAGGATCATCAGCATCTTTAAGGAAGAAAAATTCCTTTATTCTTGTAAATTGTGCCCAGTATATTGTTGGAAATTTCAATAACGTGATATTGAACAATGGACAAAGATAACACTAATTTTAAGATTCATGGACTTACGATTCTTTGGAATTATAAAAACGATGCGTAATTTTCTTTATGTCAATCCGATATTACATTATTCATCTCCTATTCAAAGAAGATACCTACTTATAATGTTCTTTAATGGAGCTTCAATGACAAGATATTTTTCTTCTATAACGCCTAAATTACTAAAAGCTTATTTAGAAAAAAACTGTAATCGATTCGTTTAAATCATGCTCGAATAAATTCTGTTTTATTTGATTCTCGAAATAATAAATTATAAATAATCTGCGATTACGAATTCATTTTTCTTCGTGTTAAGTTGAAAATGAAATTGAAGGCAAATTCAAGAATCTGATTACGATATCAAATGTTCTCATGATAATATGCAAAATCGTTTAAAAAAAAAAAAAAACCTGACGAACACATACTGATATAAAGATATTATCTATTAATATATCCAGACCTAAATATTTTTAGTTTGTACACATACCTTGAATTGAATACTACCAAGAGATTGTAGTTCATTCTACAAATATCTTAGAATACAAAATTGAACTCAGCATGCGTTAGAATAAAAATTTTGCAACAGTTACAAAAACTGATTAAAATATTGTGTCTCATCAGTAAAATCTCTTCGTCATTTAATTTCGAATTTCGAGGAAAATATTTTAAAACAACAAACATTTGATTTAACCTTCTCATACTGACATCAAAAGTTATTTGTCTAAATGGACAATATGTTGTAATTTTTATTTTTCAGATTTTGGGATTTTGGGTATAATATCCATAGTTTCTGGAGATTAATAGGATCTTAAATTGTATTATGTACCTACTTATACATTTTTAATGGCACACAATGTAAATTTTGGGAATTTCAAGACAAAAAATAAGATATATATATAAGATAATTGTTTTATCTTATGCAATGGATCGTGAAATCAAAGCTGTGGTTGATGCTAGTGCTAACTGCAATTATATTTACATTATTTACAATACATACATTGTGCACAGGTTTACCTGAATCAACAATAAGTACAGCTTGATGGTATTATTTTAATAATTCGCTTATAACAATTACTTCAGTCAATTATAATACTCAGCGACACTTGTGTCACGGATTGCTGTGCTACGCAGTTTCGACTGACGAGGGTAACGGGTTGTGCGATGCCAGCTTGGCTGAGTGTCGCGCTTTAGTTTTATCTAGCTTAAACTTACATCCCCCCTTCCCCCCCCCGGACAAGTCTGTTTGACAGGAGTCAGGAGAATTGTAGTAAGGGATCATTTTGCTTGCATGATAAATGTTTGATTCTGGTGTTTTAAAACCCGCATCTATGTTATACAATAAATCAGAGATTTTATGCTTTATCCTAAAAGGACCTACCCTGACTGGATCCAGTTTTTTCCTATTTAAACGATTTCCGTTTTGAATATAAACACGATCTCCGACATTGTATGTTATTTTACGTTTACTTTTATCGTAATAAACTTTGTTTTGATTGTGAATTTTTTCTGCATTTAGGAAAGCTATCTTTCTGTTCTTTTCTAGATTCTCCAAATTATTTTCTTTAAGCTCCGTTGGGAAAAAGGATTTATCTATCCCATTTAAAAGATAATTTGGTGTAAATTTTGTAGTACTGTGTACTGTATTATTGTAGTTTTCGACGCATTCTTCTGCTACCACTGACCACGGTCTATTTTTATTTTCAAATATTTTGCACCTGATCGCGTTAACTAACGTTTGGTTCGTGCGTTCATTTTGCCCGTTTGAGAAGGGGCAATCTACCGCGGTAAAAATAGGTTTAATATTCTCTGTTTTTAGAAAATTTTTAAATTCTTTTGAATTTATTCCAGCATATTGATCAGTTAGGAGTACTTTTATTTTGCCTTTTTTCTGAACTTTTTTTACTAGATTTATGAAATCTTTTCCTGTTTGAGTTTTTGACGACAATACAAAAGCGTATTTTGTGAAATGGTCTACTACTAAATGTAAATATTTCTTTGGTGATTTGTTTCCTATGAACCCTCCTATTGTGTCTAGGGATACTATTTCAAACGGCTCTGCCGCTGGACCTAATTGTGACAGAGGTTGAACGAAATTTCCGAACCTCGATTTATTTTTTATACAGGTATCACATGCTCTACAAACGAGCTTTATATGCTTATGCATATTCTTAAAGTAGTATTTTGGACTTAAAGTTAAAGTCAATTGTTTTATTCCAATATGATTTTCTTTATGAATTTTTTTTATCAATTTGATACCTAGTTCCTCGGAAATCCATATTTTTTCTCTCTTATTTAAGATTCTATAACAAATATTATTTTTAACTACTACTTTGTCCTTCTTTTTTATATTTAATTGTTCTTGATCATTTTTCAATTCCTCCATTGTTAAAAAATTTACTATCTTTATAGCTGTTTCGCTGTTTTTGCTATCATCTAATACCGGATTACGAGATAAACTATCTGCTTCTGCATTGTTTATGCCTGGATTATACTTTATTTCAAATTCAAAATTTGAAATATAATTCAATAAAGCCAATAATTCCGGATCTTTACTGTTTTTTACATTAAAATTTTCAAGAGGTTTATGATCTGTGAAAATCGTAAATTTGTTTCCTATAAGTTTGTATTGCCAATATAAGATACATTCTTTAATCGCTAAGACTTCCAAGAAAATAGCACGTTTGTTTTCTTGGGATTTTGTTAATTTTTTTGAAAAATAAAATACTGGTTTTATTGAATTATCTTTTTGCGGCTGTTTTAAAATTGCTGCCACACCTTTCTTTGATGCATCTGTAAAGATGTATATAGGTAATTTTGGATCGAAGATTGCTAATATAGGTTCAGAGCTGAGATAGTTTTTTATTCTTGTAAAACTACTCTCACATTCTTTAGACCACTCAAATTTTACATTCTTTCTAAGTAGATTATGTAATGGTTCTAACTCTATGGAAGCCTGTGGTATATATTTTAAATAAAAATTTATTTTTCCCAACAGCTGCCTAATATTTTTTTGGTTTTGCGGTGTTGGAAATTCCTTAATAGCAATCAAGTTATCATTTAATGGCTTTACTTCATTTTCTTTAATTTCATGACCCAAATAAATTACTGATTTTTTTGCAAACATGCATTTTTTTCTGTTTAGTTTAAACCCCGCTTTTTCTATGGCCTTGAGAACTTTCTCGATGTGACGTATATGTTCTGCATAACTCTCTGAGAAAATGAGAATGTCATCTATATAATTTATTGCGAAGTCTTCGAGATCGTTCTTAACCAGCACATCACTCAGAATTCTCTGGAAAATTGCCGGAGATGACTTTAGTCCAAAAGGCAAACATTTCCATTGCCAGTGCCCATTTTGAGTAATAAACGCAGTTTTATATCTATCTTTTTCTCTGATCGAAATTGACCAGAAAGCCGAATTTATATCTAATTTTGTAAATATTTTACAATCCCTTACTCGAATTAATAGATCATCGATGATTGGAAAAGGATGGCTTTCTGGTATGATTATTTTATTTAATTCACTAAAATCAACACATAACCTTGACTTTTTCCCTTCCTCCTTCTTTAAAACAAGAGTTACTGGAGACGCAAAAGGACTAGTGGAACGTTCAATTAAACCTACTTTTAATAAAGATTTCATTTGTGAGTTTATCTCTTCATTATCCGCTATAGAACACTTGTACGGCTTTCGCGCGATATAGTTGTTTTCAGTGAGCTTAATTGACGCCTCATAACCTATCACTTTACCTACTTCAAATTTATTATCTGTAAACAATACTTTATGTTTGCTTACAACATTATCTAAAACATTCTCACTGTACAAGACTACCTTTGCTGGCTTGGCTACTGTTTCTATTTTACTATTTAAATGATTTAACTTAGTGTCATTCTGGAAAATTTTTAAGTTCTCATCTTGACATAGCTTAAATTCTTTAATTGAATCCAAACCTAACAATACATCATCATGGAATGAATTACTTTTTACCAGGGGTCGAAACCGAAACGTTTAAAGGTTGCGATTACTGTTACGGTTACAAAATTTTTAATCGTTCGGGTTATGATTAGGGTTACGATTATTTATTTTTTAATGGTTACGATTACTGTTTTCTAACCGGTTACGTAACCTGTTACACTAGGGTTATCATGAGGAATATTAATAAGATAATATTTTACATGTTTTTATTCTCATTATAAAACTAGAGAGCAAATTTTTTGTACATTAATAAATCTTTTAACATTTTTCGACATTTAAAAATATAAATTTCAATTCAAACTAACTACTCGAACACCAGGGCAGTCAAACTTATTTTATTTTAAACCGAACAAATGATTCGCTCGAATTAAGGTAATCGCGTCAACCAAAGCACCATCTGTGCGATGTCAAAATCGCACCCGCGCAAGTAAAAATCGCACCCAGGCATGTAAAAATCGCACATGTACACGGACTCAGAACCCAAGAGCCCTCTACGCTTAAATCTCTGAACCACCGGATTCTCTCGCACGCCTCATCCATTGTGACGGGATAGGACTTGGCACGGTATAGGTAGAGAATACAAGGTATGCTCACCCGAAACGAGGGTCCGCCATCTTGCGCGTAATTTTGGACATTCATTCATTCATTCATATTTGACAGCGCCGGAGGTGATTTTTGAGTGACAATATTTTTGTGTTTTTTGATATTTGTGAATAAAAGTTAATAGTTTTACGTTTTAAAGTGGTTAATTGTTCCGTTGTTAATTGTAAAAACTATACCGGGAGAAAAGTAAGTTTACAGGTAAAGATGTTGAATTGACACTTCACATGTATGACTATCTGTTCAAAAAGGATTTTTCTTTTCTTAATCGAGATTAGGGATTTCAAAACTTTCAAATTTGTTTCGTCTATTATTTTATTTTTGTTTCCTTTTATCTTTTTCTAGGAACTCATGTAACCCATTCGTAAAACCGATTAATAAGGGTTACAAAGTTATCGGTTACGGTTATTGATTCCGGTTCGAAAAATTCCAACGTTTGGGTTAGAGTTACGGTTACGGTTACCAAAAATAATCCTGTTATTAATTGATTACGGTTACGGTTATGGTTACGGTTTCGACCCCTGCTTTTTACAATATAAAAACATATCGTTTTAGAGATATTAAAAATTCTAGTTTTCAAATTAATTGAGCCTAATGTATTCGTAGTGCCTGCAAATGTTTTTAATTTATTTACCCCACTTATTCTTTTATTTAATTTTAACCTTGTTATTGTATCATAGTTAATAATAGATACATTTGCTCCTGAGTCATATATTGCTATGACTGGAGTATCTTCTACGACCATTCTTAATCTGATAAGTGGGGTCGCACTCCGTTTTTTGAATCTTCAGAAAACGCTACGCTCTCTTCAATGTTCGCATTATTTACTAATTTTATTTTATCATTCTTTGTTTTCTCTTTATCTGAGAGTTTAAACCTGCACACGTCTTCTGAATGATATCTGTTTAAAAATCCTTTTTTAACACAGTAAGGACAAGGCTTTTTTTCTAATTTATTTTCTTCTACTCCTTTTGTTTTTACCTTTTTCTCCTTCTCAATAAGGCCTTCTAACTGATTTATAGTTGTCATTAAATTATCAACCGTATTTATATCTTTTCTGTTTATATGTAATTGAATTTTTGCTGGTAAACCCAAAACAATTAAATTTATTTGTGTATTATCTAACATTTTACAATCTGTATCTAAAAGCAGATTTCTCTTTTTTAGCGCATAATCTAACATGGAGCCATTTAAGTACTTAAATTCATATGCGTATTTTATTTCCGACCACCCGATCACGGCAAAAGTATTTAGGAAAGATTTTCTCCAATTCTCCCACGGTTCTGTTATTTTATGTATTTTAAGAAAGCTTTGAAACCAGTCTAGGGCCGATCCCTCTAAGAAAAATCTCAAAGTCTCTGCATAATTTTCCTCTTTACCTTTTAATCTAACGCACTCACTCTCAAAATTATCCATAAAAATATTCGCATTTTGATTTTTACTCGAAAATTTATCTAATATCATATTTTTAATTCTTGCCGTAATTTTATCATGCGAAGCAATTTCATTGTTTTGATTTAGGACAGAATTGGGATCAACGTACTCACGACACTCATCCAAATAAACACCGTCGTAACACACGTTCCCCTCTTCATCCAAATATAGACTTTCTAGTTCGTCATCCAAAGAAATCCAAACCTTCCGGAACTTTCCACGAGTCTTTAAACTCTTGACAACATTTTTCACTACCTTCGTCTCAAAAAGTTTTTGATGTTTCTCTTTTGTAGAAAGATGCTCCGGGAATTCATAAGTTGTATTATCTCCTTCCAACTGAATAGTACGCACCTTCAAGATGGTAGTTTTTACATCGATGGCCCCAGCAACACAGCAGAATCTCGCTCGTTTGGCAGCCATACTATTATTGTTGATTTATAAGATAATTGTTTTATCTTATGCAATGGATCGTGAAATCAAAGCTGTGGTTGATGCTAGTGCTAACTGCAATTATATTTACATTATTTACAATACATACATTGTGCACAGGTTTACCTGAATCAACAATAAGTACAGCTTGATGGTATTATTTTAATAATTCGCTTATAACAATTACTTCAGTCAATTATAATACTCAGCGACACTTGTGTCACGGATTGCTGTGCTACGCAGTTTCGACTGACGAGGGTAACGGGTTGTGCGATGCCAGCTTGGCTGAGTGTCGCGCTTTAGTTTTATCTAGCTTAAACTTACATATATAACATACTTACTTGGTTTGGTGCTAAACATTGTTTTCGAAATGCTAATTGGAAATGTACACTGAAAGAAATTTTTGACTACTTATATTTTGCGAGAATCATAAATATAGTTCGATGAACTATATTTATAAAACTATATTCTTTCATCTATCTTAGGGATGTAAGACTATAACTATAGAGTCATTTACTACATTGCAAAAATTATTGATATCATGACCATTTTATTCCTACCAAATCCAAAAAAAAATTTCTCAGTGTATGCAGATAAATAAAAATGTGCTTGAACATTATATTTATAATTATGTAATAGATATTGTTCGATTATCTATTTAGTTTACGATGTACTAACTCCAATTTCGGCCAAAGTGCTTTTGTTTTAGAGCAATCTCACAAAGTAATTGAATAATCACAGCAACAAACAACTGTGTCCGTGATCAGAATGGGGATTACTTGCGTCGTTTGCAACTACTTTGCGAACGCAATTACAAGTAATTGAAGGCGAGCGAGAACAAAACGAAAATTAGGATAGCGAGCACCTCCATCGTTCGGATGTTCCTGTAATTGGAGCAATAGCATCAAACTTTCCTAACTAAATGGCAGTAGCAGCCGAATGCGGCCGGGGTGCGCTCGTTCTGGCTAAATGACGACTACGCCACGTATTCTTTCCCTTGTTTTGTAATTAAAATCGAAAAACTTTTCCAATTAAGCTCTCGAAGTTCGGATGCATGAATTGCTGGCATCCTGGCGGGTGCTGTCCTGGCGCTGTCTGTGCACCGGGACTGGTCCCGAACGCTCCCGAAAAATGTCGCCGGCATTGATGCTTTCGAACCGTAGTTCTGCGGCGCAGAGGCGCATTTGCTGAGTTCGGCCCTCCACCCCCTACGCCTCTGGACGGCTGGCAAATTTCTGGCTGTACCATAAAAGTTTCAATAATTTAGTAGGGCCGGGGACAGTGCGACGCCCGGGCTGCAGCTGATGATAATTTAAGGTACCGACTTCCACACGGGTTAATTCATGTCGACATGAATTCATTAATTTCCGAACACTTCACCCCCGCCCACCTCGTCCTGCTCTTGGGGAATAGTTTTGGCTGAAAACCAGAACTTCGGCCGCACCGATTATACGAATTTGGGAAAGAATTGGCCAATTTGATTTTGTTTTAGCCATTTTAGCCACTGAGGCAGTTGCATATACTCTCCGGGATGAAATGTTTTCGATTATCGAACCATTCGCCGAGCCTGCAAACTTATTTTGACCGGCGTACGGAAGGTCAGACATCGAAATTACTTGCATTTGCGACTGATCGGTGCGATCTAAAGAACCTTGCGAAATTTCGGTTCCGCAGTATCAGTTTAATTAGAGGCCAATTTGAGCGTTGCGTTGATGGCCATGTGTGTCAAATTACGTAACTACGCAAGTCGTTATATCATCAGCACCTCACCGCGGGCAATTCCGCACTCGCGTAAGATCGTTTGGAAGAATTCGATGCTGATAAAAAGTACGAGCACTACCCGTTCAAGGCTGAGAGCTGCAATGAACCCAAACGATCACGTCTCATTCGAGTAAGCTTTTAGCAGTTAGATCCCAAAAAATCAATCAACTTTTAGCACCTTTCGACTGGAGGCGGACAGGTAGTGCGAAATAAAATGATTTTCTTTTGTTTTTACATTAATGAACAGGTATTCTTGAATTTATAATAAGGAATATTACCTCTTTGGTGTGATTGTTTGTTTGTCAACCTCCCAAACTCAAAGTCCAATAGTTAGATGTTGAACAGCAAAAAAATTAAGTTATCTGGTTCACAGATTGGTCTGAGAACCGGTCAGATAAATGAATCACATAATGTTTAGCTAAAGAAATAATGACTAAGATAGATGATGTTTTCAAAACAATTACATTATAAATTAAAGTTTACCTAAACAAATAATGACTAAGATAGATGATGTTTTCAAAACAATTACATTATAAATTAAAGTAATTTTTAATAAACGTCAACTGTAGAAAAACCACACTCTATGAATCACTTTTTATAATAAAGTCGTTTTCTCTAATTTGTAAATATTCCTTACTTTAAAATGAAATTACCAATTTTATTCAGAGGACCATGCAAAAAAAAACTGCTAATTCAGAAATTTTATGAGCTGATTCTAGATAATAAATATGTAGCACGAAAAATCTGTGGTGGTTGTAAAATTTGGGCACATCTATATTTTCGCTTTTGCAATATTTGGTGTGGTAACATATGTATATTAAATTCATTCTTTGTTTCAACATCTTAATAAAGTACATATGCATAGGTACATACATCCGGCTTCGGTGCGAAATTAAATATAGAGTAATTTGATATAAAAGATAAAAGTAATAATAAATGCTATACAAAAGGCAATCAAAAAATGGTTTCCCTATGAAGAAAAGTGAATTTCGAAACACTGCATTGTATTTAAATTAGGGACCAAATATAATCTTTATTTCTGAAATTTAAAAGAAAAATTAATCACTTTATTTACCTACAATTCATTATTTCATTTGTAGTCTTACTTAGATTCAATTGCATGAAATTAATTTTTTGCGGCTAATTTTTACTTTTCGATCGCTCGATAAATATTACGAAGTCATTTTTATTTTTCGATCGCTCGATAACAATTATCAAGCAATTTTTATTTTTCGATCGCTCGATAACGATTACGAAGTAACTTTTATTTTTCGATCGCTCGATAACGATTATGAAGTGATTTTATATTTCGATCAAGTAATAATTAATTATTATATTGGAGATAATAATAAGAATCGATTTTTAACCAAATTAAAAATATTAAACGTTATTATTCCGAATCGTATATCTATCTTCTTTTTTTTTACTTTTCCTCCCTTTAAAGGACGGAAAATAATGAAATGAGTTTTATTTTGAACAATCAAATTCTTGATCATTATCGAGCGATCGAAAAATAAAAATTACTTGGTAATCATTATTTTGTAATTTTTTTTTTTATTTTTATTATAATCACTACAGTCCCTGGTTTAAATATAATGTTTGCAATTATCAAATTCAATTTTTGTGAAACGGAGGATATGTGTCGGATATTTTACCTGAGAAGGACGCAAACATCGTCTCTTTTTAGCACTTTGAGGAGGGATCTATAAGATCGAATTTATATTTCTTCGTTTTGGCCTCAAGCGCCAGGAAACATTGCAGGGCTTTAGAAAAAATATACATATTATGTAAATAAAATAAAAGTCCTGAAAACTGACTTTCGACCAACCCCCTCATTTTCCTCAGGCTACAGAATATGAATAAACGGTTTAGGAAAAAAAAATTATAGTAAATTGGAGGAAAGACTTCATTTTATAGGAGTAAATGACCCATTTAAATTTTAACTCTCTTACAGTTGATTGCAACAACTGTTCGCTTTAGGCATGCAATTTATCCAAAGTAAGTAAAAACTAAAAATTTAAGAAGGACCGTTTCTTTTGCAGCGCATAAAGTGCTGCGTTTAATCAAAGGTCGTAATTTGCTTGAGCATCAAAGACGCCCATCATAATTCAAAAAAACTTTCAGAAAAATTACACTTCCCCAGGGCGGTGTGTTTGTGTGCAGAATAAAGAGTCCACAGGGTGCACTATACATTACAGGCACCACTTTAAATTTATTCCTCCGCTCAGATAGGACGTTGAGAAATTGCCGCCCATGCATCACCCATCATTCAAGAGCCATTTGTCGCATATGTTGTTCGTTGTCAGCCACTCGATGCTATTTGTATACGCCAAAAGATGAAAGAAGGTCCTAAGTGGATCTGGGTCATCTGCCCGGAAGAATAAGTGCCAATTAATTACTTTTCGCAGACGAGACCTATGCAAATCACGGTCGGGACACGGACGGAGGTGTGTAGTTAATCATCGCACATAGTCCCGGCACCAAGGAGCCGTCCCTGCGGCTTCCGCTGTACCGTGTGCTCGGCAGCCCCAATAATTCGGGCCCCGGGGAAACTTCCATCGAACCTTTTCTTTCGATTCCAGGCGAACTGATATCGATAGGTCCTTAGTGCTCCCAAGGTATCTATTAGGAAGGAACACGATTGCAATTCTGCTGATTCTTCAGTTCTGCTGCGGACAGGCCAAGGGAGCAGGAGGTGGTCTTGAACGGATTAATTAGAGCTGGGCTTTTATTTCATTAAGGGGCAAAGGCTGCTGTATCGATTCGATTCATAGGCAGCCCGCTCAGACGAGTAGACTTTGGCCCTTATTTTTTCCTGTAATTGACTGGCTAAGGGAGGTGGAGGGGCCGATGCTCATGGCGATTGAAAGAGCTGGAAGCGCCGGCAAATCTTCAAACTAATTGCACATTACCTTGAGAGTGGTATTTGGGGGCCGCCTGGGCGTAATTACCTCCTTCAGGGATTATGTTTTTGGCAGATATCGTCTTTTTCCATCCTTAATAAATCTTAATCCAAAGTGGAAAGTTAAAAGAGGGATTTTCAACTCAGCGTTTCTTTTAAAATTTGATTAAAATAGCCAATCTAAAATTAGCCCTAGCGGCTTTATTGCATTTATTAGTTCCTTCGGGAAAGCTATAAAATACTCAAAGTTCCGACTGATGATAATAAAGGAGGCATTGCTATATTCTGATGTTGACTTATTTTTGAGGAAATTTACTTATATCGTAATTAAAAATTTTGTAAATACTAATACTCAGGTTTCGCAAATTCGTATTGAAATTTGCAAATTCTACTAATATAATAAGTAGAATTCAAGTAAATTATAAAAAATTACACCATTTTTATAATTTGTTCTTTAAAATTTCTTTCGTAAGAACTAAAACTTTATTTTTTGCTTTAGTTTTAGTATTTGTATATTCAGTAACTCACATCTAGACCAAAACACATATATACTATTAACTCACAGTGCCTGACTTATCGTATAAGCCACGGCTATAACCATATACTACATTTTTTTTATCTAACTATTCGTCCATATTAATAATACTCCCAATCTTCATTAATGAAATGTATATTCAACCTGGTTAAACCTATTTTATTTTAAGTATTTAGATATTTCTCGAAGTCTAGATATAACAACAAACCTATTCTTGAATCCGAAACGAAGGAATCTTAAAAGAACTCTCTGATAGTTCCTGCTTTTAAATATTCTACATTTCTAATGAACATGAATTCCATTGATTTGAAAAATAGGGCCTTTTTAGGATAAATGTTGCTTACTTTTCAAATGTTTCCCATCAATATAAGTAATTTTAGAAACATTCATTGAATTCGTTTACAAAGCCAATATGTATTTTTACGAATTCATGCGTAATTCATTGACAATATTGATTATTAAAATTACAATCAATTTCTAATTTTTATTAACTGATCATCGGTCACCAGTGAGATAGATGGATAACTGGTATCTTTTTGCATTATCAGTAATCCATCAACCGCCCCTGACAAAATTTCATGAATAAAGTATTTTTTCTTATTCAAATGATTAAATCAGAAAATATATGAATGCAGAACAGTCACGAAGATGTAGAATTTATTTGTGTGAATTAGTTACACAAATACTCAAATTTCAGTACCACTGACCTAAGTTCTACTCTAAATCTTTCGAAATGAATTAAGAAAAGTACACTTAAGCTCAGAAGAAACCTTTTGTATAGAAGGTTGCCCTGATAAATGGATTGCTGTTGCTCCTGACCATTCGTTCGTAATTAAATTAAATTTTTATATCCCCCGCAAATGGGCGGAGGAGGTGGGCGAACGTTTTATACAAATCACATACACACGCCTCGGGTAAGTCCTTTATCCGCTTAGTCAAAAGCGGGCTCATCACGACTGATTAGGGTACCTAATTAATTAATTGCGGCAGCATCCTTTGCACGGGTACCTGGCGGTTTTAAATCTCGCAAAAACGAGTTCCACAGTTCAGACGGGATTATCCCTTTACATCGCCGAGTCATCCTCACGCCGGCGGCAGGCAATTTTGCCCCTTATGGCGGTCTGATGAGAGGGACGTCGTCGTATGAAACCAGGAAATGACCAAATGTTGAACACCCCTTTTGAACGGAATATGGCTGGTTTTTTCGGCTGCTATAAATGCCGGGGAGCAGCTCCCGGTTTAGAGATTGAAGGTGTTTTTTTTCGGGGATATGAATGGATAATTCATGGTCAGAATGAAACGTTAATTGAATACACGGCGAAATGAAGTGAATGCCTGCCTAGGACCTTTCTTTTAAGTGCTCTTTACAGAATGCGCCATTTTTTTGTATAAATCTGAGTATCAACTTCCCTTCAGAGACGGGCTATTGCTCGACTCCAGATATAAATTTATTTTGTTCGCAATCCCCTAAGCCTTTTTTTACAAATTCCAAGCACGAGCCTGCTTTACTGCCCTGGGGCCAACATACTCCGCCAGCTCCAACGACATTTTTCACTCATTTTTATTTCAATGTTTTCTGAGGGTCGGATAAGAGCAGATTGTCATTGTCGTATCCCCAAATGAAACTGCACTCATGGTGTTTTAATGAATATGAAACTCCTTTAACTTTAAAAATGTTTGAGTCGTTTGTAAAATTGAAAGTTTTCCAAAATTAATTTAACTAATTTCACATGAACTCGGTTTTTTTAAATCATTTACATTCAATTTCTGTAAAATATGCTGATGAGTATTTCATTCTTTTAAACATATAACAATACAGGAGAAATTTATATTTTCTATTATACATAAACAAGATTTTTTTCCATGTACAAACTGTAGAAACTTTTTAAGCTGAAGAAAAAGGGAAAGAAATATGGAGTCGAGAAATTCTAAAATAGTCTAATAAATGTTCATTCTATGTACTAACTAGCTCAGTAGAATGAACTTTTATTAGATTATTTTAAAGTTGATTAAAAAGTTAGGAATTGTGTCGCTACTTTTCAATATCTCACGGAGCCATGGGTGTGATAAAATAAATAAAATCTTTAGAAACTAGAACGAGTCAGCTTTAAACTGGTTTTTCCTGCATCAAAATCGGTTTATTTTTCCCGAAAATACAGCAGTTTATAGAAAGAGAAAAATCAAATGGGCTTTTTGATGGATTTACGTGTTAAGTTTATATCGCTCGATGACACGTGATATTCATGGAGCGCCTTCAAATTTTGCATACATAATTTTTCTTCCTATGTCGAAAATGTGTATTATTATGTTTAAATTAAAGAAATTCCAAAGTAAGCAAATTAACGACCACCCTCCCAATGAGGAAAACGGAATATTTTTTTAGCTTTTAATTTTACAGGGAATTTGAAGCCAAGAACGTTTATCAAGTAATTTCATAGAATCGACTCCTTTATGCAAAAACATCGCAATAGCGATGAACATGAAATTATGTTTTTATTGTAGGCATTATAAAATTAAAATAATAATGAGAAATACCAAAGGAAATTGAATCGCATCCCAAAATTTGACGTTTGCCATAAAGTATACTGTATACACAATCTTGAAAAAGATTATATGAAGTTGCAGAAAATTGTCTATGATGTACATATCTAGCAGAAAACTTGGCAAGATTTTCAGTCATACAGTCAAATTTATTATTTTAGTGACATAGAATTCTACGATATTCTGACATCGCTCATTTTGAAAAAAGGGCAATGTTTTCATTATTTTTCCTAATTTAATTCAATAATCTTAAAAAGTAAATTTAGTCTGAATCGAACCCACTGCCTCTATTCGCGTTAAAAAGTATTTAAAGTATTCTCTCAAAAGTTTCTGCTTTTATTGTGCCGACCCTTTCCTACTTGCAAAATCTGTTAAATCTAGGAGAAATGAAAAAAAATGCTTTTCATTATAAGTATTACTTATAAAATATTACTAGATTTTTTTCGATTGGACTTATTGTTACCGAAATATATCAGTCCAAATTACACGGGCAAATTGCCATGGGCAAAGACTCTGAATGTTTTGTCTGGGAAATCACAATCGATTTGAGTGAAATTTTAATTCCGATATCTTCTTAAACTATCCATTCGGAGTTATATGTTCCTCATTTTACCTCAGTTATCTTGTAACCTAAACAATCTGTCAAATAATGCTATAAGATAGACAACGGCTGTAGAGCTTATAGAGGACATTTCAAGGTAAATTTGATTATTCTTATAGGTACATACATGTACATACATAGGTGAAAACATCATTTCTGACTCCTGAATTGAAACGCTGATTTCATATGACTTTATATGTTATTTTCCAGTCATTATAAAACAATAACATATATCTACATATATGCATATATATGTATATAAGTATGTATCAGCATATCAGACAAGATAAAATACTGAAATTTCAAACGCGAGAAAACTACTTGCGCGTGTTTGAAATAGAATCAAATCAAAGTAAAGTCTTCTCTCAACAGGAGCACGCGAGCCAGGCACATCGGCGCCATAAATTAGCGCAAATGCAATAAAAGTATCATCCGCAGCATCAATTCGCATCAATTTCAACTTAAGTGACATCCGGCTGGAGGGCTTGTGGGTTCGGGAGAGGAATCGCACTGGGACGTGGTGCGCCTGTAGTCCGTGTGTAGCTGGCAAATTTGCATTTCATTGATATTCCCTTTCTGGGCACACGTCGTGACTCCGCAATCCTTTCGCCAGGCAAAAAAAAAAAAATTCAATTCATTTCTCGTCAATTCCGTGCGAAAAACTGGGAAAATCTGTAAAGCACGGCCGAGGAAAAGTGTTGCTTTCTCGCATCCGGCCAGAATCTTTACGAGCGATTTTTGGATTTGCATTTTGGTCGGATGCTGCGGCTGCGGCACACTCGAGCCTCTTCAAATCCCGCTCAGGATTCTAAGGCCGGCTGCGAATGGGCGGACGTGACCCTGGGTTGTGTTTTCCCCAGGGCCATTAATAAAACAAAAGGAGCCTGGCGCTGAGGTCAATAGGCCAAAAGTTGGGCTCTGTCTAGGAGTGAACTGGATCTTGGGAACCCCGTCGTAAGTGAATTTCCCTACATTTTTCGGAGGCTTCTCATGTTTGTACGGAGCGCGTATTCAACTCACGTCCCAAGCCACTGATCTCGTTAATTACGCTTGATAACTCAGATATGGCTGTCACTTAAAAGGCACTTCCTCAATCTTAAAGATAGCCCTCCTCCCGCTCCAGTGGCGGCCACCGGGATGCCCAGTGGCGCTCACCCACGATTCGCGCATAAAGCAGCCTTTTGAGGGGGAGCAAAAGAAATTTGTCTACCACACCTCAAAGCAGATCCTCCGTCCGGAGAAAAGAATTTGCCTGAACGATGAAAGGGCAAAGCTTTCACATGTCAGCGACTGTTTACAGCTGTTTCGTGGCGGGAATTTTAATGAGCTTGGCCCATCCCAGGGTATGCGGCCCAAATCCCGGGAGTAGGGTTTTAGCGGGCTCCCTGCCCGGCTCCGACTGTAATTGAAAATAGCTCTCCTCGCAGTCGAATTAAATCTTTTCCCTGGAGCCGGGTCGGGTGCTCTATTCGTCTTTTGGATTTTTCGTATTTTTCTCGTTTGGTCGTCCCGGGAGCGCCCCATCTGATGCACTCCTGAATGTTTAACCGGATCCTGGAAGCGCCTTTTGCGGGCCGAATTCAAATTAGGTGGCATGACACGGAACTGCAATTTGGAGCTTGGCAGCTTTAAACGCTGCTGGGATCAAAGTGGGAATTCCACGGTACGTGTGCAGCTCGTTTGCATCCTTTTTTCGAAGAGATGCGGTGGAGCACGTGGATTTGGATACAATTGGTAATTGGACTGAATTTTTTCGATTCAATTCGGTGACGGTATGGAAAAGATGCTAATGCATTAAACGAATTGATTTCAGAGTTAAGGTTAGAGTGGCCACATGTTGACAAGGAAACAGACATTGTCAGCAAAAACGAAAACGTTTTCAGAAAAAATTATAAACTTAAATTTTTACTAACAACAAAATAGAAGTTTTGGTTTTTTTTTTCTTTATTATAATTATGGAAGGTAATATAGATCCCATATATGAGTTTAATTTATTGAATTAAAGAATTTAATTAAATAATAATTTTATATTTTTTAAAACGAATCTAAACGCAATCTCTGGCTCAGTTGAATTAACCCTTAACGGTCCAATGGCGCCATATAGGCGACATGACACTTTTACTTACTGGGTCCAATGGCGCATATATGGCGCCAAAAACCATTTTATTATTTTTATTACTATTACAGTTGCTATATTTACTAGTGACGTGTTAAGTATTGTGCCATGTCCTTTCTGTGAGCTTTTTTCTGCTTGTTATCTATGTTCCGTTATCTTTTACCGTTTTTTTTTTTGTACATGCACTTTTGTGTTATTCGAATACAAATTCAGTCTCTTCGTCTGAAAAATAGCTGGACCTGGTGGGAAGTAAACTTGAAATACTTCCGGACCGTTAAGGGTTAATATTATCGAAACTAAACAAAATATCTCTTTTTATTAAATTCATCAAAAAAGGCTGTAGGCAGTAGGAGTAGTCACCAAAAAATAAAATGTAGCAAGTGAAAGTCAGCAATTATAACGCCGCTGCAGCCACATTATTATAGAACATATATTTTAATAAAGAAACACCGCTTATAAAATAAGAACTTCTTAAGATAAATTATTTGACCCAACTTTTGAAATTATTCTTTTTATATTGGCATTTGGGCCAAGCAGAGTCAAAAAGAATTGACAAAATTTGACAGCCATTTGTCAGTAGTTACTTTAAATTATTGGTTTCAATGACTCGCTTCTTAAAGGTGGAAAAAATTCCTTAAAGTTTTGTTTAATTATTTTTTATCGACAGGACAGCTAGTATATTATGGTAGTAGGTAAATAAGAAAAATTGGAAAAACAATTAATATAGAAAAATAAATCAAGTTCATACATTTTCAATCATTAAAACTGATCAAATTTTACACATTTGGTAATTTATTTATCAAAGGCTTAAAATATTTTGCCAATAAACTAAATCTTGCGACAATCAGAGACATCTTTAAAATATTTTCATTATATATATGTATATATTTCATTAACAACATACTGATATAAGATGACGTTAAATAAAATATGGTAGAAAAAACTTAATTATGAAAATGGTAGCATTAACATAAAAACAAAATGAGAGGACATGAACTCTTTTTAAAAGACTATCTGCAAATGAAATTGTAAATTAAATATCCCATTAATTTATTTACATATATACGTACTATCGGAGTTTCAGCAGTTATTAAAGCTCAAAATGAAATGTATTATTTTTATTTGACAGCAAATGGGACAAAGGGAGAAGTGATTTAAAGATAAAAGTACATGTAATAGGTATGTAAAATAATTAAAATAATCCAAACACGCGGCTGTACCCATTAATTTTGTAGGTATAATGCAGTAATTCAAATTAGTATTGATTGCTGAAGTCAGAAGCCAACAATTTTATACATACAAACTTAAATCAATTATTCGGCTTTCGCATACAGGTATCAACTATTTTTTGATTATTTTGTAAATTATGTTTGTTTCGTTAATATTAACATTACTATATTTGTACGACATAATATATAACACGTATTTATAATCAAACTCTCAATCTTTATATGGAATAGTCAAGGTTTAAACAAATGTTTTTTTTTACCATTCTGAATTATAAGTGTCTTAGATCTTAAATCTTTTGAGATGTAGCATATACCCAAAATAAGTTCCTATACTTTAAAGACTCAAGTCACAAGATATTTGTTGGAATATTTTTTTTTTTCTGAAGTGCATAATTTTCATGAAGATGTGAGTTAATTGTTTGAAAATTAAATTCTTAAGAAGCTAAATTCTTCTAGAAAATTGGAAAAACTTCCACGTTTTTAAAAACCCATATACCTAGTTTTCATCAAAACACGCTTCATTTTTCGGTTATAAGAAATGCTTACAGAAAAACATTACAATTTGCAAAGCTTTGATTAAAAAGATGTAATTTGTTTAAAAGGTGTAAGTTTTCCAACTATCTGGGTGTATGTGACCTCTTAATTAGTATAATTTATTATGCAATACACGCAAACGAGGTTTTTCATATAAGTTTAGTGGCCGCCATTAAATACTGCAAATCAACAAGTTTTCCGTATTAAATAATGACGCTTGCATTGCAATACCACGGTTAAGCTATCCCGGCGTACAATTTGTCGACAAATTTAAATGGCCTCCGATGCAGGGAATAAAATTTAATGGATCCACCCTCGAAAGAACCCACAGATTTTTTTCGCAAACCCGAACTCATTCAATATTCATGAAATTTTTACAATTTCCAACTGACTCAATTACCGCGCCGGTCGTACTCAATAGCAAGCTCATACTTTTGAAAATTTGGGAATTGTATTTTAATGCATATCCCGGAGGATGTGGGGAGCCGAAATACACGTGCACCCGCACCAGAAGGAGCCCCTTTCCACTCCTTCCGAGGGCCGAAATATGCAGAAATCAGTGGCACGCTCGAATCAACTTTTCACATTTGAATAAATTCGAGAGGCGGCGTCGCTGAAAGGAACGCGAAAGTTCCGCTCCTAAACGTCGTCAGCTTGCGAGCTCAAGGAGCAGGAAAGTTTAATAATGCGTGAACGAGTTCATGAGAACGTATCAGAAAGTAATTGAAATGTTACTAATTCGATTTTCGGGAGCACCCGGCAATAAGTCACCATGTATCGCCGGCGACTGGGATCAGCCCTGGTTCTCGGGTCGGGTTGTCCCGGCTGGGCTTAAAGCCAATCACCGTGCTCGATTTAACCCGGCTCCAGCAATATAATATCCCCGAGGAAAACGCCGGTTTAAGAAGTAATTAAAACTTTTAATATCCGATATCTTATCAATATCCCTGCTGCTGACGGGGTTATTATGTGTAAGGTCAACAAAAATGTCTTATCTGGCAGATTTTTTCCCAGGGAACAGCGGCGCTCTAAGGAATTCCCAGAGAAAATGCAAATTAAAAAGGATGCCGGGCACGGTTACACTCGTTCAGATATTTGCCAAAGGGATAAATCCGTTTCAAAGTCGAACAAAATCCAGCCGGAGCCCTCTCAGAATCAGATATCTCCCGGGTGCTAATTAAGTGAAATGAAATTCCGGGCCCCGCTCCACCCTGCTCCCAAAAGACGTAATTGAAACAAAAGAACCAACCGACAAATTGAATAAGGACAAGCTTTGATTGCGAGATTTTTTCGCATTATTTTTTTCTTTCTTCCCGGTTTCTATTCGAAAGCAAGGAGGAAGCCGAGTATCCGAGCGAGTCTAAGTTCCTCCGTCGTCCTCGTTTTAGATAAGAAACGTCGGCCGTGGAAATGAGCACGTTTCGCCGATGGAGCGCTTATGTCGGATAAAAGACTTTTAAGGAGGACGAGGATGGCGACGCTAGCAGCTATAGTTTAACTAGGAAGCAAATATATACGGCGAGTGGAACTGTGTGCATATTTGAAGATTCACTTAGGACTTGAGCCAATTCGGACCTCGGCTACATTTAGTGGGATGGAAAATCTTGCAGGGTACTTTTAGCATTAGTGTTATGTCTATCTAGATATAAAGTAAATAGAAAGAGGAATAGTAACAAAGTAATGCTCTCAAAAGTTACTATGATTTCCCAGCAGCGAGTTGTTTGAATGTTAAAATAAATATTGGAAGACTTTGAAGACATTGAGAGCCCCTTTAACACTCTTAACTAAATATTTCAGAGACACATAAGAAAAACCGGCCAAAATCGTGTTAGGCACACACATGATATAGAGTTCTATGAATATAGTATAAACTATTCAGTAGATTACCTGTTAAAATCTAAATTACAGCCACAATTTGATAAATTCAAAATTGTTAAAAAATTTAATAGCTCCAGAAGCAGGATTCCACATATTGCCTTAAAGGACTAGTACCTAAAAATAAGTTATACATATAAAAAAACAAACTTTATTCTCGGTAATTTCTTGAACTTGATTATTATGTTTAATTATTTGTTTCATAAAAATTACGTTATTAAGCGTTTTCAACTTCGCTGATTCTAAACATAATGTCAAAGGTTTGAAAACCAAGTTGGCTAATTCAAATACAGTGAAATTCGCTTATAATGGCCTAAAGGAAAATAGCAGGCATCACAATAGTAAAGCTGCCGTCACATAAAGCAGCATAAAATATTTATATGAGAAAAAACATAAATATACTAAATTGTGAGTAGGATTTTTAATTTTTCTTTTATTATGGTATATTACAATATTTTTTGTAAGTTTTATAAATATCGGCCCAAAATTGAGTGATTATGTCGGTTTAAATAAGCGACCTTCCGTAATTTATCATATCAAACCTAAAACGTTAAACGCGTTTTTGACGGACTCGCTTTTTCTAAAAAATAGCTTGGCAGTGACCACGATATCTCAAGAATTAATGAACCAATTTTCATGAAATTTAGTACTTATTTTCACCATATACATTAATAGCTAGTTTGTGAACTAGCATTAGAAAGCAATCAGTGCGTTATTGAGGGCGGCGAAAGAACTCGAATGAAATTTATTTTTATTATAATTTATTTAGAAATAAGACAATATAAGCTAACCAAAGTCATTATAAACGAATTAAAGGTCATAAAAGTTCAAACAAAATAGTAAATGAAGTACGAACATTTTATCAAATTTTACATGAATGTTTTATGACTATACCCCAAAAGAAGAAGAATTTAGGAAGTTTTAAATGATGTAACTAATTTTATTGCTATGCCCTGCACTGTGGTAATTCGTGCCCTTCATAATATTACCCACGCAGCGTAGAACAATTAATTAAAATTTCTGGGTTTCGCACAGTCAATAAAGGCTAAAAGCGTACACAGCCACAAAACCACGAACACAAACAACTAAAATCGACGGAGATGTGGCGATGTGCGTTGTATGTTTAAGCAATTAGCAACAAACAGAGTCTCAATAATGAGCTCCATGTCCTTCGCCTGAATAAGGGTTCGCTCCCATTGACGTCAAAGCGGATGAGGAGATGTATGGCGCCCACTTTTTTAATCTAATGCACGTCGCTCCCTATGCCCTTGTTCAAAGTCATGTGAATTTTGCCCTTTGCCCATAGAAGGGTGCCCACTTTCCCCTCACGCTGCACGCTTTTGTAGGGCGCCTTCTCTAGAGGAAATTATCAGAAGTGAAAGAGTTTTCCTTGGCATCAATGCGACACCCCCAAGATGGGGCGCTGCAAAACTGCTTCCCCGTGCAGTGCGGAACTTTTGATAATTTTGCAACTTTTAGAGAGCGGCAAATTTTGTAGCAAATGAGCAACTTTTAAGCGTTTCTGGTAATTAGCCCTTCTCTGGAACTTTCAATTTTCTTTCAAGGAGCCTAATGAGGGCGAGAATATAATTTGCAAAAGTTTCGCCCGGCACCTTCCGTCCGCATAGTGCAGACACGACACCGAAATGTCGTGATAGAGCCCCTGTAATTGGTGGATTTTTCGTGCTGTCTCAAAAGAACTTAAATTTATCTGTTAATTATTTTCGGCACTCGAAAGTTTTGGGCCCTCTTCTTCCAGGAAGCCCAGTGCCTGATACCTTGGAGCGCGACTCGTTATACGGGGAGAAAAAAGTTACCTTACGCAATCTGCATGATTAGGCGCTCCTGGGGCTCGTAAATTTCCCGGAAAAGTGCCTGGTCGCAAGCACGTCTTTACCTCGGCGGCCACTTCGGCTCAGCCCGGAATTAAATTTTGAATTCAACGCTCGAATTTCGGTAGTGAATTATGGCGGCAATAAACCCATTTGAGGGTGAATAAATCATTACCAGCGCGGCAATTACACCGTACCGCTTTCTGCTCCAACTCGGCGCTCCCGGCTGGAGCAGGCCCTGCACATAGGTCCCGCCTCGGTCTCGGCTAAAGGGCAAACAAATGTCATCTCGAGCCGTCATTTCAACGGCCGAATTAATTGTCGACCATTTCTTGATTTACATTAAGATTTGCCGCAGCGGTAGGCCAGTCCAGGGCAGTGGCCTCCTCGAATTTTGGGCCTGTTTGGAGCGCTCTTGGGCCTCGGCCTAGCGATCGCCCCAAACTGGGCCCGGGTCAGCCTGTGCGGCTGAATAATTAGGAAGATATATCACGGCGTCGTTATCACCGGGCACGTGAAGACATCGTGTCGTGATGTATTGCTCACATAATCCCTGCGGGGAGTTCCATCTTATGGTCGCACGACCCCGGCCGCCTTTTGTCCGCTTCCGAGTGGGAGGATAAATGAATAATTAACATTGTTTACAACAGGTAAAGCCCTGTTTATGCCACTCGTAAATGAAAACCCCGGAACGGGTGTGCGTTGCACAGGAGCCTTCCTGAATGGCCTTCGATGTGTGCCCTTCTTCGGGATATAATTTCCCAGCCCAGCAGATGGGAACGGGCCCGAACAGTGTTGGCTATGATGAAGTGAAAGGAACACTGAACAGAGTGTGTTTAGCACTTACGGGGGTTATATTATCTTAAAGTAGACCTGCTGGTGGATTTCTTAGGAATTATATGTATTACTTTGCTCTTTAAGGTCTTTGAAATTCATTACTTTAAAGCACTTGACACGAATAATCACGGCAACCTTTAAATACGTTGCTTTGTGGCTACACAGCATAAAACAAAAGTGCTATAATAACTAAATAATATTACATGCCATTATATCTGTTTTAGTTCCTTCCAGGCGATTAATAATGAAATCTATAAGATTATTAAGCTATTATCTCTAAAATAGACTCATTACAAGTAGCATTACATCTCTCTTGGAAGGTGATTAACCCAAAAAACAAGCATCAATGTGCTTTTATTATATAATAAGTGTAATCACTCTAAAGATTCTAATTCTAAGCCTTTGACATAAGAATTATAGTTGCATACTTTAAAATGCTTACGTACAACGACATACAGAGTTTTAAATATAAAAAGGTAAATAAATAAGCATTACTTTTAATGAAATCAATAATTTTAAAACCGATATGTAAATCTAAATTACTCTTATCACTAATTTTGTTACCGAACAAAGAGTACATCCTTCCTAAAGGAGTTTTTCCGTAGATTACGACTTTATAAATGAAAGTACTCATTCAACTCAGCTCCCATTTTCGAGAAAAATAGGATTGAAAAGTACAAAATACCATACTTTAACCATTTATGAAAAATCACTACAAACTAATGGATTGATCCACGAGCTTATAATATTGCTCAAATAATAGCTGAAATCTTAAGCTATTATATGTATATATAATAAAAAAAGACGGACAAGTGCGAGTAGAACTCACGCCTTGAGGGTTCCGTATCGTTATACTTTATAATTATCTATTAAATTTGAATTATAGAAAACAAGAACAAACTTAAAATTGTAAGTAGTTGAAAATCATATTCCCCCATAGATTTCAACAGCAAATGTAAGTTTGTTCACACAATATTGAGAAATTTACCATGTTATTTTAAGACTTCTTATAGGTTTTCCTGTAATCTATAAGTAAAGAACTATTTTCTGTATTTTTTTCAAAATTTTAGGCTCAGTCGTTTCGTAGATTGGGGGGGGGAATGGTAAATTTTCATCTATTTTCTGAAATAACTTTAAACCTATTTATTTTAAAATTATACCAAAAATATATTTGAGATCCTCACAACAAGCCCTTTGATTTCATATGTCACACGATGCAGTTTGCAAAAAAAAATTTTTAATTTTCCATCTTGCCCCCCAAAAGTGACCCCCATATTCAGATTTCGTCTATTCACGTCACACCTCTGCGTTTGGGTCATAGAAATTGATATGTGTACCAAATTTCAACTTAATCGGTCTGGTAGATTCGGAGAAAATTGACTGTGACGGACGGACAGACGGACACACGAGTGATCCTATAAGGGTTCCTTTTTTCCTTTTGAGGTACGGAACCCTAAAAATACGAAAAGCTTTCAAACATTTCAAAATAATCTGAAAATTCTACTTGACTATACAATACATGGCGGAAAAAGAACATAAGGCTATAGCAATAAGTTGTATTTTCTGGACCTAGGTTAGGGCTCAGGCCTTCATTTAAACCACACTGCGAACTTCTGTAACGAACCTTTATTTTTAATGATTTTTTCCCATATCTAATAAAATACATATCGTAAATTTGATACTTCGTTAGTACTTCATATTCTTTCAGAGGAGATTTAATATATCAAATAATATAAGTACTTTAGTTATATCGAAAAATTCTTATCTTCCCTTTTCTGAAAATCTTTAAACTAAATAGTCTAATGCGGGTCAGTTAAAGGTGGAAAATACAAACATCTACATATTCAATATACACTGAATACTGCATTTTAAGAATATAATAACTACAAATTATAATATTATTGCATATTTGGTTTTACATGATGCGGTGTCGTCTACTATAGAATGACTCATGTTTTTTGTATAAACCAAATTTTAGACGTGATATTAATACTTAAAATTAAGAACGTACTTAATATTGGATTCAAAAATATAAAAAACAAAAACTACTCTAATTAATGATATCGATTTAATATGGATTCTTATCAATAAAGACAATTTCTTAATAATCGTATAATTTCAATTAGTTTTCTTAAAGAACGATATGTTTTGAATATATTTTTTGTATTAAAATTTTACAGCAACAATTTCAAGAATTTTCTCTCAGTGGAAAATTTTTTATTTGACTTTGTATAAATTTTCGAATAACGCAAATGCATTTAAAAGGCGCACTTATATAATCGAAAATTTGATAATTGGGCATTGCTGATAATGGAAAATCATAAAGTTTAACTTCGCCTTCGCCCATTTAACTACCCATTTTAAACTTTCGTCAAACATCGGAACGGGTAGGCAAACAGCAATTGGTGGAGTTTTTGCACGACCTTTCGATGCCTAGGTTAATGGCAACCAAGAGTTGTGTGCTTTGGAAACTTTTAGCTCCTCATAAAGTTTAATGGTGAGTTGAGTTGGTACCAAGAAATGTATGTTTTTACCAAAAATGTCTGCCGTGACGAAATTGTTTCGAAATTGAATTCCTTGACGGCCCTCAAAGTAAGCTAATATTGGTGTTTGCTACCTTAACTTTTAGGAGTCGTAACGAAATTGGAAATTTGTCAAATATTTACATGCCAAACAAATCGGAAAATTTTTTTTCCCAAGTACCTGCCGGCCTGCGGGGTTGAAGCCTGCAAGGGTCGGAGTTGGACTGCGACAAGAAGAGTGCTCCATTGGACCGTCATTGGCATCGCCGGTCCAGCAAGGGAAGAACCCGCTCAAGTCGTTATAAATTTCAATGACCAGGAGTGACTTGTCTCGATTGTGCGGGCGGAAAATCGATGAGCACATCTGCAGTAATTCCATCCAATAAACACGCTCTTGACGCCATCTGTTACGCTGCGCATCCATCAGCATAAAGATAGAGCCCCAAGAACGTCGCCGACCGCACAGTGGGTGGTGCTCGCCGTCCCGGGGGATTTAATAACGCTCCTATAGACGCCTCTTAATTCCGATTCACTTGACTACACTCGAAGTTATATTAAGTGCCATCCAGATAAGTACGTAAATGCCCTTTCCTCGAATTCCCAGGGCCGGAACAGCGCCCAGCCACTCATGAGGGATTTGCTCCCTCGGAGCCCCCGCCGTCGGGGAGTCGGGCTGCAATTGATGGGCCTACTAATTGCCCCGTCGTCTCACTGAAGATAAGGAGACGCTTCTGCTATTAAGAAAATTAAAACGGAAATGAGCTGAGAATTTCGGCCGAACGGCTGATAGCATGCGACCTAATTGGCTCAATGGTCCATCTATCAAACCGGACGCGTCCTCCGGCTGAGTGGTTCGGATGCTGCGGCCACTTTTCCGCGGGTGGGTGCGAGCTTTCGCAGTCTGGTTTTTATTGGCCTCATCAACTTTCGAGATAAATCACCTTTTTTTATGGCGGTTTAATGTCCAGCCCCGACTCCAGTTTATGAACAGGCATATTTTAGAACTCCTCAGCGTCGCGGCGGCGGCGGGCGGCTCATGTCGATGTGATGAGATTATCTTGACTTCGCGTAATGGAGTCGCCGCCGCGCTCATTTGGGGGAGCATTTGAATGCTGAAAACATTCATTTCCTACAATTTCCCCCACAGTTATTCCAAGTATGTTTTTACGGAATTTTCATGACGCTTTCCACTACATAAAAATTTGTAAGAAATGAAGAAAGATTCAAAACAGATGCTGGATCCATTTCAGATTTATGGGTGGTATGGGTATGAGTTGTACATTTCAAACTTATAAAACCAAGATGCGTAAAATTAGAAACAAAGTATGATAGAATAATAGGTATAATTGTTGTTCTTGAAATCCCTCTCCCCTTAATTTTAAATGGAATCATTCCTTATTTATAAATTACTAACTGTTACCCGCGACTTCGTTCGCGTGGAATTAGTACTTTACATTAGCTATAATTAATGAGTGATGCTGGTGTGGGAACAAACTTATCAGTGTCAACTTTGATTACCATACGCAACTGCTCTAATAGGAGATTTACGTTTGCGAGGCATATCAGCGGTTCAGCAATTTAGGCGTGAAAGCCGGACAGACAGACAGACAAACTTTCGCATTTAAGTATGTATATATTAGTATAGATATGTTATGTGAAATAAATAAGAAATGCAGAATAAGAAACTATTTACTTTATTATTAATTAAAACCGGCCAGTGCAACATTACGGCATAGGGTGTTACGTACTCTGTCCAGGATGAAAGAAAATTGTAAAACTATAAAGATTTAATTTCTTAAAAATATTTCAAAAGTCCCCTTTCAAAATAGGTATCCAAGATTATTTGATAACTAAATCTAACAAACTCAAATTAAAAACCCTCATCATCTTTATGTAACCATTTTAACTGAAATGAAAGTTTAAATATAGTAAAGAACCGCCAAATCTCAACATTCATTTGAAATTGTTAACTTTAGACGAATTCATTAAATCTAGCATCTAGACATCAATTTAGTTACCTTTGTAACAGAAAATGGTGCAACAAGTGAAGCATTAAAACTAATAAATTCTTTTTGAATTTATGAACTTCCTTTCGAAATTTTTAGATCTGTCGCTAATTTTATTCCTTTCGAAAATTGTCTGGCTCCATAATCAAACTCTAGAAATACCTTACGACCAGAATACGAACAAGACAACCCAAACGAGCCCAATTACATTATTTCCCAGAATATTAATTAAGATTTAAATATGACAGCTTATCAAAGAACAACTTCCAGGTGAAGTTAAATAAAAGCTTGTAATACAAATAATGTGTCTTTTGTTTGCAACTATAAAAGATATTGAATTATTATGAATTTTGAATGTCTGTGTATGTGCCTAATCATAGTTGTCGAAACTCTCAAGCAACTAACTTTTAATGGTAATGTAGAGACTTAGCGCTTTCTGGAAACTTTTTAAATCAGTCGTAATGGTAGGGCATTTAGAATTTAGCTTTAACGTTGAGGGTTTTTTATCAATCGATTTTTTGAAGACTTCCTCTGCATCTAAGAAAACCCAATGGAAAATGTATTGGCGCTTCTTAGTTTCAGCTTTGTTTTCTTAACAGCAATTTTTATTTGCCCCCATCTTGCCCACTCTTAATTTAAGTTTTCTCTGATGTTTTCCAAGGAAAAGGATGCTTGAAGAAGCAATTTTTCGCTCTTTCTTAAAGCCTGCCCGGAAATGTTCATCCTAGCGTAAAGGAAGTGCACCAGACATAAAAACATTTTCTTCTTCTGAACAGGAAGAAAAGTGCCCAAAAGTCATGCAGTAGCATTGGCGAGGGGATTGTGAATTGGCACGGCTAGATGAAGTGAGGTGAGGTGAGGTGTGCTCTGCACACAGTGGCCAGGTTTCCAGTAACTGACTATGTAAACCCTTCCGCCTTAAACTTGCAACTAAACAAATCGAAGCCCGTAAGTCTTTCGGCCACGGAAGTGTGGCACATCTCTCAAAGGTGAATAAGGGTTCAAGATACCGTCCGGGGTTGGGGCAAAAGGAAAAATTATTTGTTTGAGCACAGAAGGGTTCTTGTTTGGTTTATCAGGCTCCGCACTACCTAACCTGAACCTACCAATTCCCCGTATGTTCGCCCGCCCAGACTAGACCACATGTGAGTGGAATGAAAATAAACTGCAGATACGAACGGGCGAAAAGCTTTTTAGCTAATTAGTTTCTTTCTCGGGCGGGAGCCCGGATAGGGTTTCATTGAAATTTCGGGCCCGGAGCTAGTAACCCAGGCTGGCATGAGTTGTAACCATACAGGGAATCGGTTCTTTATTTGCCTCCGTTTTTCACACGTATGCACATTTCTCCCAATTACGCTGCGCAGTAGCTCCACAGGGACAGCGGGACTAGGACAAAGCCGGAAGCCGTTGTCCTGAAAATTTTCGGTGGACATCGGTGACAACGCGGCGGCAGCTTTATTAGCAAACGCAATTCTGCAAGTAAATATTCATGGCTCGACGCGGATAACCCACTTCCCGGGGGTTTCTATAGTACAGATCATGCTGCCTTAAAGCTGCGAGCACACTCCCGCGAAATCAAACCCCCGCGCGGAAGGTAGTCACAGTTTAGTAGGACATTAACAAGTTGTCTGTCTGTCTGTCTGGCGCGCATTGTTTCCGCAGCGCCACCACTGCGGAAATCGAGATTAATTCTTCATTAAAATTTACATTTTGTCTTATAAATATTAAAATCGTCATACCGTGCAGGCAGCCAGCCAGTTCCCATGAAGAAGCGAATTTGCATATCCTTTCAGCTCGGATGGCATAGACCAGAGGCGTATCCGACATACCATGCACTGGCAACTTTGTAAGGAGGACGTGCGGCTCGGAAGATAAACTCCAACCATAAAAATGTATCCCTGTTTCTAGCGGAACTCCTTACTCGGCGGAAGTACACGTTTTAATAGCCAACAAGATAAGTGAATTCTAGCGAGGGGACATTAAACGTGGAAGGTCTTCGATGGCAAATCGCTGTGTCTAATGATCCCCTGTATTGAGGGAGTATCGTAAAATTTGAATAATGCGACCATCTACTGCCCTTGTGCTTATGCTAAGATGTTTGAATTGGAAAAAAAGCCACAGATGTGCGGGAGCGGCATGCCATTATCAGCGTAAACAGAGCATGAATCTATTTCTCCCCCGATTGTCGAAAACAGTTCGGAAATTCCTCCAGAAAGATGCTTCCATCCACCTTAACGCAAATCCGTTGGGCGAAGCCCTTAGAAACATTTTTGTATAGAAAAATGCACTTTGCATGTCATTGGAGATTATTCAAAGAAACAGCTTCCAATGTGGAGGTGCTTCAATAGATGTGGGTACCGAACTCGGGCGAAGCCGGAATGGTATCCAGAAAAGCTATAATATGTATAAGAAAACAACTGATAACCAAATGTAAGATAATACAACCATAGGTTTAAAACCATTAGTAAAGTGGGACTGGTTTATACGATATAATAAAAAATTATTTGCTATGAATAGCGCAATGTAGAAGAGAAATTAGTTCCATAGAAAAGATTCCTTTATATACAGAGTTATGTGTTATACAGAATATCATCTACTATGTATTCCAAAAACGCTCCTTGTGAAAAATAAACAATACTTTCTTTATTTTTCCTAATTTTATTCTAAATATAATCCTAACCCAGTGGGAATCGAATTCATCCATATCTGTGGAACGTAACACTTATATTAGAGTTCTTATTAATTAACACAAAATTGCCCCTTCATAAACAGGAAATCAACCTTAAACGTAGGAAATAAGCTCGTATTGTGTAAAGTTTTATTCTAAGAAATTATTCTCTATGTTGCCCTCCTCTGGAGCCAAATTGTAAATCGCTCAAAACAAAATATTCTAAATGATCGTAGAATTAATTGCCTTGACATTTCTCCACTCTAGAGCTACACCTGAGGACCAGCATTGATAAAAGAAGTCATAGATTAAATGCTATACCTAGAACATTTTTTGAACACTGCTCTCTATCAGAAAACTGCCTAATCCGACAAGTTTTCGACAGTAGTATGTAAAAAATATTAGTAGTTAGTAAGTTAAATAATAGGTAGGATTTTAAAGTAAAATTCACTTTGGTCTTAGAAATATTTTTCCTCGACTAAAAGTCAAAATAATATTCTAAATGAATGAAGAGTGCTATTTAAGCTAAAACACCTTATATAAATTTTTAATGTATGTATGTATATTTAAAAACATTTATTTCAAATTTCAAGTATTTTGTACTTTTTCCACTTCTCTGTTTTCATACATATAAATGCAATAGTGGTATATGGGGGTTCCAAGAAATGTAACTTTTATATATTATATTTCAACAACCCATTTTCACACAATCTTTGAGGCAAAGTTCTAATAGCACGTTTAATTAAATTTAGAAATAATATCTGGACAAAATTACTTTTTTGTTTAAACACAACAAATTTTGGATGGATATACATATTTACAGGATCTTCCAAAAACCAAGTTCCAAAAGAAAAGGACTGACGGGCCAATTCATGACTGTTCGAACTTTTATATTTTTTATTCTGTTCTTTTTCAAACAATTACTGAAGGAGCCTCCTATTAAATATAAGTAAATATATTTCTAATATAGCCGTCGTTTTCTCACAACACTGAAATCTTTTTCAATTTTATGCGTATCAACATTTTTTCTTCAAGTTTGACCATTCATTTCATAAAAAAAATACACTGAACTTTACTGGCCAATGGTCTAAAAGTTAGCGCATTAGTCTAGATTTTAAAAAGGTTTGACACCTACCATTTTTTTTTACTTAGGAAAAGAGATATTTGCTATTTAAGTAAAGAAGGAACCATCATGTTGAAACCACTTCAAGCCTCTTGTAGCTAATGACGCCTAACAATATACGTAGGAGTTTTTGGGATCGCTGATCTTAAATCCACTATCACACTTATAAATTGCACAAAGGGGGTAATCAAAATCTAACTCTGATTATAGTTCTTCAACACCAAAAATGAAAATTTTAAGTCAAATCTTGGTAGAGTGCTTAACGAAATCATCACAAATGTTTGAGCACTATCGAGCAAATTTTGCATCTAGCTATATGAGTTTTATTTAAATTTAGTGTAACAATATGTGTCACAAAAAATTATTTAACAATTGAATATGATTTCATATTGGAGTATATTTTTGTTTTATATCGGAAAATCGAAAAATGCATCCAGCTCCTGTCTTGGCACAGAGGTGACGGTTAAAAGGTGATACCACCAATGAGGAAGGTGCTCAAGTGAATGAGGCTCCCAGGTGTGGGTTATGAGGGGCACAGAGCTCACTCACATTGTTCCCAAGGAGGACGTTCTAATTTTTCAATTTGTGCCCTTCAGGCAAGCTGTTAAAAGGAGCTCCGAAAGTCATTAGCTGGCGCCCCGGTGCGGAGCGAAGCGACGACGTGGCAACCCGAGCACTGCGCGGGTGGTTTTAATTTCAATTTTAAGTTTGTGCTGACCCTGTTTCGGCAGTTTCCATCCTCAAGAGTCCTTTTGTCGTAACGACTAAAATAATTAGTTTATATCGAGTCGCGCTGTATGCCGAGCACATGGATCCTGGGCTGGGCATGCGGTGGTGGGCGGACGCTCCTTGGTGCATGCTGCGGAGCTCGGAGGCCCCACAACGTGAAGGGTTTTAAATTTTATGGGTTTCACAGAGTTCACTTCTGCTGGAGAAGGAAACCTTCTCTGGAACCAGGGAGCGGAACCAGAAAGGAGCCGCGCACCGGTGAACCGCCAACTCGGAGATTTTTCAGAAGGACTCAAATCGATGCCGGGATCTGGAACCAGCAAAGGCCCTAATAAAGCTAGTGCAAAGGTGCGAACGTCTAACTCGCCAGTAAGTTAGCTCCACCATTTCCAAATGATCCATGAAAGCCAGTGAAGCGGGGAAAATTTTCAGTTGACTTAACCGGGCCATCATCGTCGACATGGCGCAAAGAGGTTCGCCGGAAGGGATGAAAGAAACAAGACTTTGCGGCACGTTTTTCACTTCCACTCGGTTGGGTCTGGAGAATCCCGGCCCTTTGAGTTTTTCCTCCTTTCGGCAAAGGTGCTGTCAGACATAAATAACTGACGTCACAGGTCTGCAGCCAATTTCGTCTCAAGCGAACTGAGTGTCAGCAGCCGGCCAAAAATAGACCCAAGACACGGCTGCTCCGGGAAACTGATGCTGCGCTCGGGTAAGGAAGTGCAGGCAATTTACTTCCTAGACGAAAACTGATTCGGTCGAGGGACCACAGACACTTCCCGCAATCTGCAAGAGCTCGGGGATTAAGCTGCTTTCAAAAATAGAACTATACTGCAGGATTTCCAATCGCGTCGATCTTCGGAGACACAAGGCCAGCCAGCTCCACTTTCGGTTCTGACACGGCGCAGAGTTCTTGTCGTCGTAAAGATTGAATTTCGCTTCTGATCTAAGATCAGGCGAGCAACATTAAAAAGTAGATACCGCGATGTTTGCTGCGGATCACTTCACGGTCATCATCACGCTTATCGCCATTGGTGGAGCCCTCTGCTTTCTTGGTGGAATTTCGCTCCTTTGTGTGGTTTCAAAGAGCCTCGCAGACGATAAATCTGAAGCCATTTTTCTCATGGGTAAGTAAGCTAACACCGTCCACTTTTAACAAAATTGCAGTATATTTTTGATCTCTTTCAGGAATCGGCTTCTTCGTGGTCGCCATTTGCTACATCACTTGGAAGCTAACTCACAGAGATCGGCCCAACTCTGAGGATGAGGCCAACGATTTGTTCCTGATTGTCAATTCCTCGTCAAATTAGTCTACATAATTTTTTATTTATATATACTTTTGACATTATTCAAATAAAAAAATTTTTGTAAACAACTTTTCTAGATTTTTATTTGTGTTGTATGTTTCATCCCATAAATAAAATCACATTTCCCTTAGTCTAGTATTTAGACAAATTAATTTTTACAATTAGGTTTGGAACTAAACGAAAGCTTTTATAATTGGATTTTTCAAGTTTCATCTCGACACTTAACGTCTCCAATATACCTGCAAGCAAGTACCAAGTAATACCTACGAATAAGCTTCTAAATTCTCCGTACTTAGGTACATACATTAATTTCAAAACACGAAACTATATAGTCTACATAGTCTTGAACTTTTATACTATGTACCTATGTGATTAGATATGATGCCGAAAAGGTTTCAAACAAAACCTTAAATATGTAATTGAACTTTTGTCGAAGACAATCATAGATACATACTTATATGTAAGTGTCCAAAAAACTACGCTTTTTTCAATTTAGTAATCATATATAAATACCTCCAATATTATTTTAAAAAATTTATTTGTGTACACATAATATACATACATACATATACGAGAAATTAGTTTTTATAGAAAACGATTTCTTGGAGACTAAATTTTGTATACCTAATTTTATTGATAAAAAACAAAAAATGAGAGAAAATTCTTGAAATGTATATCTTCAAGTCAGAAAACAACTATCAAACTACTCCAAGAGTTTCCGAAAAATAAAAGCTTTTTAAATTGTTCCTTAAACTTTTCTTTCAGGTCCAAAAAAAAATAATTACTTTTTAAGAAATTTCTGTGGAAAATGTACAAATTGAACATTGAATCGGTTTTCTTCAGTTTATTAATTAAGATAATATGATATAAAAATTTCTTATCATTTAGAAGTATGATTTCAGAATTACTGAAAGATATCAGTGACTGCAGCACAGCATCAGAGTGTTACTTCCCAGGTCGCTGGTTTAATCCTACCTGTATCTACCTTGTGTTTCGAGAATTCCTATCAAAATATACCATAACAAATCTTTCCAGAAAATCCTGATAAAATTCCAAATAAATCTGGTATGTGACATCAGCATTTTTGTGCAAACTACACAGTTGCTATATGTTATTGGAATTTATTATTTTATTTGTCATTCAAAATTTCACATGTGCCCGTACCTATTGTATTATGCATATGAAGTACATACATATGTATATATCTTTTGAAAAAAAAACAAGTTTTTGCAGCACAATATAATTGCATTGTTGCATATACAGGCATTTTAGTAAAGCAAATTCATGACAAAAATGGAGAAAACATAGTAGCAGAAGAGGACGTGTAAAAAGCATTTTCCTTGCGGGTATCAATTAAGCGCCTGCATTTTACCCTGTCAACGCCGAAATACACGGCCAATTTGCTGGTGGGCCGTAGTCGAAATTGCGGCCAGACATGCACAATCAATCTGCTTCATTCAAAATAATTTTCTTAATTTTTTTTTTCGTCCGCTGGCGCTATCGTCAGTCCCCGCCCGTGAAACTACATCCCGACCGAGTTTTGATTTAAACCTTTTGCGAAAAACACATTAATTTGAGTCAGCCGTCAGTCAATTTGCAGGCGCACTCTTAATTACGAGCGCAAAATTTAATGCGACCAAGGTCTGGTGGTGCACTCAGTTCCGCGCTGATGGATTGATGGATTTCACTTTTTACGGAGGAGAAACGACGGCATCGGTAGCAGCGTCACAACGGCGGCATAAAATTATTAAGTGGCACCCTGTCCCGTGGAGAAATGTGCCGATGAAATATTAAGTGGATGCTGCCCCGTGGACGTTTTTGAACCCGACGACATAAATCACAGGAGGAGTCTTATGACTCCTGGAAGCCTCAGCTTTTGCAGCTGATGGACATTTTTAGCCTTTCGAAGGCATAGGGTAATCTTTTAAGATGTGGTTATAAAACGACGAATTTGTTTTGTTTAATCATGCTTTTTGGCACTTCAGACATAATTTGCTTTCTCAAATATTTTATTGTTGCATACCATATTTCCTAAACTTATAAAAAATTGTAAATATTCTAAAGACGAAAACATTACATTAAAATTTAAAAAAAGTGTAAAAACAATAATTATGCAAATAAATATCGCAGTTAATACAAAATAAAATCTTTAAATATGTATGTCTAGAAATTCCATTAAAGGTTTTCGTGATCCGCTAATTTGACAATTCGTTCATTGGATTTAATTGCAATATTTGTTATTTATTTATTTTAAGAAAATGTAAAAGTTGTTGTGGAAATTATTTAAACACCTATGTTTATTTAAACACCTATGTAAATTAAAAAGGAAGCTTTATAATTTCCATCAAGTCATAATAAAACTTTTGACTAAATTGTTTCTGAAATAAGTTTAAATTCTAAGCTATTGGCACTAATTCGTTATATAGATTTAAAATTGCCTTTTAGTTAGCACAAATAATGAAATACTTTGAAATCTTTTATATGCGTATAGTACATACATACAGTCTGTTTTAAAAGAAAAAATGTAATGTAAACGAAAAAATGTTTCTGAATATAATATATTATATATGTATATAGCTTAAATTTTTTTAAAAGGGCAGTCATCTTTATTGGTTTAATACGTTGTGAGTTATAGGAAATCGTGTTATACGAGAACTTTCCTTGGGATGAATTTTGTCAATTCAATTTTAATTTCTATATTTTTACTATTAAGACAGCGATATGTGGAATGTCTCTATTAAAAGCACAGCAAATTGAAACAGGATGATAGCTTTATTGAATTATGTTATATGCAAAATGTGTTGTTGCTTGCGGTAGATATGTGCTATGTATTTACATATTTAGAAAAAATAAATATTACTGATGTACATACATATGTAAAGTCGTATAAATAAACGGGGAAGTTTCGCATTTTACGAAAAGCTATATGAAAAAGTTGCTCCAAGATTTTTAGGAAGTTGTAGGAATAAGCGCTATATGAGAGTCTACTGTAAATATTTTTCTTTATCCTCCTTGCTAAAAGCAGTCTTCTTAAAGATAATTTTACAAATTTAAAAGCGAGATTATAAGTAAGTACAATCGTTCTCGAAAATATTCCACTTTCAATAAATTATGGCACATAGTGTGCGAATCTAGCTCTCGTTAAACCTTTTTGGGGATCTCACACCACCTGTCTTCAGACCGAAATCGCTGGCACGTCTATCAAAAATTGATTTTTTCCCTTTGAATAATTCGAGGGTGTGCGGGGGCGGGCTTATCAAACAGAAGCGATGATGCAATAAAAAAGGGCTACAAGAGGGCGTTCTGCGATATGTTCTCAGAACTGTTCGATTCGCCGTCAGCCACGTGCACACGGCAATTGAAACCACAAAGGTAAGCTGGTAGCAATTTACAACGTGAGCGCAAACACCCCCAGGAAAAGCAGACGAACTGGGCCGATGATGGGAAATTGATTTAGAAGCCTGTTTTCTTGGCGCCTGCAATCCTTACGCCCCCCGGCGGCTTCGAGCTTTCGCCCCGGTATTATTTTTTTTATTTTAGAACGTTCCTCCCGTGCAAATAAACTCAGTAACCCGGTGCTGAGTGGCGCACGGCGGAGTTTTATTGCGGAGAAACCGCACCGAGACGTACGCCCTGAGGGCACCATTTGTCACGTACGAAGCTTTTAAGCTTATTGGTTTCTCGTCCTTGCCTTCCGCCACCGACGTCTTCGGAGCGCGCCCCACATCCGGCGGATGTGTAAGCAGTTTTTATGCTAAGTCCGTTCGACATCGAAGGTAAATAATTTGTCTTTTTCAGGCTTTCCGATCCTGTTGTCTCAGTACGGGCGAAGGGACACAATTTTTGTGGTTGTAAGCACCTTCCTTTTTTTGGGAAACGCAGAAGGATTTCCTCTATTAATTGAAAATCGACCTACTCTAGCCTCGAGAGGACTGGTTATTCTGGTTACTTATATGGCTCTGGTGGATTTATGAAAAATCCCAACAATGGAATTTTAGTCTCATCCTTCAGATCTTAAGCCAAGTTCCTTAGTATGTATAAAACCGTATTATGAAAGCGAAAAATAATATAATTAATTTTATTGGTTCATGTTGAATTTTCGAATATTTCAAGCTGGCATTTTAGTTTAAAAAATCATGTTGATTATTTCGAGTAGTATAAAAGAACATATTGCTTAACCTTTAATTGAATCGGTTATTTGAAAAGCCACATAAAGTCATGAAATCAAAATTTTTCAGGAATCAATAAAAACTGTGCAACAAACAAATACGCGAATTTTTAAGGGCTTTTTTGGTTTTATTATAATATTTAAACTTCAAAGCATACAATTGTTTGTAATATTTTTATTGTATTAACATTTAGTTAAAAACTATATTAAACAACTGTTTTTATGTTGTTTTATTGGAACAGAGTTCAGTTCGCTTAGACTTCAACATAACAGCCATATTCATTACACATTTATTAAAAATTAAGGATTATAAATCTAAAATATAGATATTTTCATATATTTTTTTAACATTAAGGGTCTGGGATACTATCCTAAATTTGTTTTAAATAGTCGATTTTCTTACTGTTAATTGAAACTAATGGTATAGTGACACAGTAGTAAGTCTCTTATTTAACATAAATGAGTCTCTAATGAATCCATCAATATACTCCTCGGTTATGATGGTTCCCTATTTTTCTATATATCATAATGAAAACTCGTTTATGTTAAAGTGGCAAATATTGTCTCTTGATCATTGTTGACAACATATTTTCAGGTATGAAGTCGGGCAGCGTTTTTAATTTTCAAAACGTCTTCAGTTTTAAGCTATTGGATTGTAAATGTGCAGCTGGACTTTGTGACCAAATCAAAATATTGTTTTGGGACATATACACGATTCTCATATTTCTTTTAAAAACTCTAAAATTACGGTCATTAGCTACGAGAAAAAACTGATAATTTTTTTTTAAAACGATCTCGTTCCAGATGCCCACATTTCTTTTGCTACTTCTGTTATTTTTCGCGTAATATTTTAAAATCTACTCAAGCCTTACAGTAAAATTTAGTACATTTAAGTTTTTCAGGTTGATGTTTTGAACGAGTGTGTTAAATTCTTATAATTTTCTTAATTAAAAAATAGTTTGGTTTAACTAGGTGTAATTTTTACTTCAATCGTTTAATTTCGATTTGCCTCTTCATATTCTGTAATATCATGCTCCCTTAACGCGATTACATGACTATAATTAAATTGGGAATTGAATTTATAATAACATTTTGCTCGTACGCCTCAACTACTCAGAACATTCGCAAAAGGGTTTTAAAGAAAAATGTATGGGTTATTTTTATTGAATGTAAAATTAAAAATCTCCAATGTTTTGTACTTTTAAATGAAAACTTGAATTGGGCTTCTAACATAAAACAAGATAGAGTCTATTTCCACATTATGCTATTGGAAACACATTCAATAATATAGTTTTTTTAAAGATTCAGTAGGAACGCCTATAATTTTCATCTTCGTAGCGATATATTTTAACGAAATATCATTTTTAGGTGGGTTTAGAATTAAATAAATAAAATATCTTAACTATATCTGCTTAAGATCTAAAGTAGGAAAGTAAAACTCATCTACATACATAAGCCTAAATAAGTGCGATTCACATAAAGAATAGTCTGTCGATTCGATAGACCAATAAAACCAATTAAGGACTTTTTCCCCGTACAACCAGTTCTCTGGTCCTATACCAGTTCCAAGTGTAAATCAGAAAATTTATCGAGTCCGAAACTCGTTCCTGCAGACTGCAATTTTAAGAAGGAAATTGAGGCACGCCCACTTTATGGGAATCGAATTTCCGGAAAATATGAGGATGCGCACCGGGCCGAGCATCTGATAGCCCAAATGTTCAACTTGTTTGCTTCGAGTGCTTTTTCCATGATCTTCTGCCAAGCAGGAGATATTTTTGTTTGTGTAAAAATGTTTAAGGACAGCATGCCTTTCAGGGATGACCTGAAAATAATGAGCGGAAAAGTACCTCAAGCCAATTTAATATTTTACCGAACAGCGAAAAAGTGTCGGCGAAAGTAGTTTCTATCCAACATCCAAATTGCTTTAATCAAGAATTTATCTTTTTTGTAAAGTTGTCGAATCCTTTAGCCCACAGGATTCATCCATCTTACCGTGAAGCCTTGGGGGGCTTTTAAATTTAACTTCATTACCCCGTCCACTTTGCAACACAGCGCTACTTGCGACACGGCTGAGTAACATTTTAATCGTGAAAAACTTAGGCGCGAAATTAACTTCGTCCGCGTGCCTGTCGAATGCTGAGGACGACAACTCCGCCAGATAGCGGCGTCCTTCCTGAGTTTTATTCGTCCTTCCAAAACTGGTCCTCATCTCTTCGAGGCAGCATCATCACCATCTCTTAGTGAAGGGATTCCGCCTACCCCGCCCCAGCAGCAGGAGGATCCCTCATTTAGGGCCACCTAAGGTTCATTTAGCCGCGCTGTTTAGTGGCGCGTCCCCAAAAACTGGGTCAAACCCTCCTCTCCCCGCACTCTTCTTGGGCTCGAATCAAAACATTACATCGACTCCGAAGTTTCATTGTGTGGAAATTTTCAACGAGTGAACTTTATTAAAAAATTTAATTGTTCGCCGGCGTCGGCGGTTGGCGCTTATTTTTTTAACATTTTCACATAAAATTGGTCGCCGGGCGCCTTGACTCTTTTGTGGGGTTGTAGCAACCCTTCGCGCCGCCTCTGCCGGGGCCTCTAATTGATTCCGAATAATGAAGCAATACTGCGGTCAAAGTTGCGCCCTCGCATTGGAAAAATAAGTTTTAATGAAGGCGGATGCAGAGGCGGATAATTTGGGAAATATCTTCCCGGAAATGTAGCAGCTTTTATTATATTCTGATTTGGCAACGAAATGGTTCGACCTCATCGTTCGCGAACATTTTTTATTCATCATTATTTTCTATTGAATTGAATTCGTTCTCTAAAGGGTCAATAAACTTTTCATAATTATTGGGCCCAAACACGTACGATTAACGAGCCCTAATTAAACTAGGCGAGCTTAATAAAATCATTCATTCGTTTCAGAAGTTGCAAGCAGATCATAAATTCAATTAATACGTGTATTATAAGGAAATTATTGATATAATAGAGGAGCTTTTCAATTCGTCTACCTTTAATATGTCATAAACCCGTATATACTCAATCCCAATGAAATTAAATTAAATTGATTTGGAATGTAGTTCAAAATAGGCTGGAACTTTCAAAACATTCGAGTTCAATAAACACATGAATTTTTCAGCTAAGAGGTATTTCCACTTTTAAATTGTTTTAACAATTTCATTGTTTTTGGATAGTATTTTTTCTTAATAATGATATAAAAAGCAATAAATATTATAAAAGTACCTAGCACAAATACAAAGCTTAAAATTGCGGTGTTGTTCAAATGGAGGCTCAATTACAAAAGGCAGGTAAGAAAAATTTAAACGTATACAATACATATTTTAGCGTTTTTAACCACATAATATACTTACTAATAATTTGGAAATAGAGGAAAGATGCGAAATTAAAACTGATGATATTTCTAGTGGAAATAATTAGTGGGTTATCCTACTTTACCAATAGTAAGAATAAAGAACATTTTTAAATTATTTTTCTACAATATTATTCGACATACATATGTATCTGCTAAGTTTCCATTAAATCTATCGAAATGGAATCTATGGAAAACAAGCGCATCTAAAGTTTTGATTAATCGGTGCTCAACCACCGTATACTTAGACGCTCCAGTTTCTATAAAATTTTTACACATTTTTACTAAATGTTTTTAAATTTCTTACATTAATTTATCACGTAAAAAAATGTGAAGATAGGATAAATTTACATTTACTATCATTACAAATTTAAAAAAACTGTGAAGTGAGCTAGAATATATTTACAATTTAAACTAATCCTAAAATATCAGAAGGTTTTTAAATAGGACGGAAATTTAGCCGGTTCGGCATTTGAGTGTAATGCAAAGGAGAGTAATTTTAAATCATTATATTTTGAAACTATAATAGACATCAAAAAGCTAATAGAATCTATGTATAGAGTATACAGATGAATTTTTACTTTCAGTAAGGCAAATTTGATAGATAATAATTCCTTACCCAGTCCTACGGTTGTGATCGAGTGCTCATTGGAAAGGTTCGATGAGCTCATTCCAATTTATGACCATTTATTGTGAGTTGGAAGAAATTTGAGAAATTTGAGCAGCATTTTGAAAATTTTTTTCCAAAATGTTTCATAGCATTTTACAATGTTGTCGGTATAAGAGGAGCAAATATAATACAAAACAGCGAAAATCTACATATGTATATGGGAAGAAAGGGCCAAGCCCAAAAAGTTATCTCTAGAGCGAATACGAAAGCTTCGAACCCGGGTCTAAAATCGACAGGTTGAAGCAAATCGTCAAAAATATTCAGAACCCTCTTTAATCACGTAAAAGAATGACACGGTTCCCGCCCATTATTTTCTTACAAACAGTTTTGAAGTTATAGCCGACAGCTAGGCAAACAACCAAGCGAGTAATACTATAAAGTGGAGTTTTTAATAGAAAAACCTTAAAAAATATATTTCATGAAAACAGTTTTACAGAAAAGTAAACCTTAGAAGACCAAGCCTAAAAGGGGTAAATTGATTCAAAAATTCTTTCTTTCAGAATATGTTTTTTTCTTTTTATGAAAAGTAAATTTGTTGAACGTATAGCAAAGTAAACTGGTGGCGGTTTTATCCGGAGGTAATACCATCCAGCAAACAGTGCATTTGCATGAGAAACCTAATTTCTTTATGAGAATGTTAACAAAAGTAGCATTGTCTGCCACTTCAACTGTATGCGGTACGCTTCCAAGTCCAGCTTAATTGCTTTAAGGACGAAGTGAAAAAGAATAATTTTTCTGGAGAAATTTTTTAAATTCTTTGAAATCTTCTCCATTTTCCAGCCCATACGGAAATCCCAACTCTTTTCGAGGAAATTTGAATCCAATTACACTTAGTGCTTTCCAATTAGGACCCACTTACTTCCCGACGTCTATCCAGAAACTGACGGTGAAGTTAAGAGGATTATGTTCGAATTTAATTTCATAATCCTCCACAGAAAAGGAAACATCTCTCGTAATAAAAAGGCGGTGCCCGGCCCGGAAAAAAAACTCGTGGAAAAAGAAATACGTACTCCGTCGGTCGGGAAGAGGCTCTCGTGGAATATTAGGAATCCAATTTATGGCCCTCTTTACATATCAAAAAGCGTCCACCAGGAAAAGCGGGAGCCCTCCTACTCCCCGTCGGACGGCTTCCAGAAATCTTGCAAGAGGATAAAATGTCATGGCGGGGGGCGCATAAAGCGTCCTTTGGCGGAGTTAATAAAAGTTGTTTGATGTAGCTCCACGCTGTGTTTTTTTCTAGGGATGGAGGCTCCCTTAGCCCGCAGATGCTCTTGCGATTGGTCCACTAAATGTTCGCATTCGCAGCCATCGCGAGGGCAAAAGCAATTATTTTCATTAGGGCCGCGGTCTTTCTTTGAGTCAAAAGTCGGCTTGGCGGGTAAACGGGCAAAATCTGTCCCCGGGCGACTAATTGCCGGGAACTCATTTAGCCGAATCAACCCTGTCCAGCTGGCGGGCTGTCCCCGGACGCAAATTTGTTTTCCTACCCCCGCCTTCTCATACCCGTCGAGTTTCCTTTTATTAATTTTCCCAGCGATCGGGGCCCCAAGCACTCGCTCCGGCTGCCCGGGACTGTCTGGGACTTTATCAAACAAATTCAAAACTAGAATTGCCCTGGAGGGTTCGCATGTAATTCACTTTAGCAGCTTGGAATTATTACGTCATAGGAAAAAATTTAGTTCTGTGGGTCAGCAATTTCCTGGAACCCCCCGTCCGTCTGGCTATACGGCCAGCCGGCGAGAGGTTGCAAAATGGAGTGGCTGAGGAATTGCAAACACCAGAATTTATTGTTATTGATCTCAGGGGTCCCGAAATGGACAGCGGCGTAAAAAACTTTTCGACAGTTTCGTGTATTTATGGACCCGATGCAAAAACAGGACGTATCTGGACGAAATGTGTCCCCCCGGCGGGACGGGATCGTGTTTATTATGTTCGCATAATTGGTGTCGGAGGGACCGTGGCTTAGGGCCCATTTTCGGCACCGCCGGCCTTTTTGTAAAGCGTACTTTCATTGAGTGATTTTTGGAGCTGCGACGGGTCCATGCCCGGACTCCATTCCGGCCCGATAGATTTGTCTGTTTGTCCAAACTTTGAGGACTGCTAAACGTCCTCTGTCTGCCCGATAGGAGTCGAATGGCTGTAATTTATTACTCTTCAAAATGACTCACTTAGGCACAGCCCTCGAAAACGCAAATAAATCATTTGTGCGAACGAGGAGAATGTCGTTATCAATTTCTGACATTCGGCGATTTGACTTCAGATCACGCATTTGCGTACGTGCTTTTTTGTGAAATATGACCTACGGATTCCACTCAAATGATATTCAGGTCGGAGTGATTTACATTGATTGCATTTCTTTTGAATTCATTTCAATTCGTAGTACTATACTACGTGATTCAGAAAGTTCAATTTTAAGGAAACATTCTGTTGTTAAACCCTCAAAAATATTTATTTAATATTTGTTTTATTTTTCTTTGTGAAAAGATTCAATATACATAAATTAAAAATGATAGTCATAAGTTTTAAAAATAATCAGTGTTTCGCTTATAAATAGGTGGGGCTGCCAACACTGCCTGCACGTCTCTGGATTCGTGGGATAAAAGATTACCCTAGACCTATTCATCTAAGTAAAAAAATCAAACCTAACTTTTATATAAACGAATGGGAACAATTTGTAATTAATTCCACACCTTAATATCTTCTGATTATATGGGTAAAATTTTAAATTCATCCGTTAATTAGGTCTCTTAGGGCTTTGTTCGCTGTGTCCAAAAATCATGTTGTTAGAAAAAAGCTTTTAAAGTTTGCAATAGGTATGAAGCGTTTTGAACAAAACTCGCTATAAAATCTAAACTAATTCGAATCTCGATAAAACATTTTTACAGAATATTTTTAAAATAAAGGTCTATCGAAATATAGGAAAAAAAACATGTTTTTCATCGTTTGATTGTAGAACGTCCGCTTAATTCAAACTCAAAAACAAGTATCCTTATTTCATTTTAGAATTTCACACCCACTGCGAAAACGTATCTTATTCATTCAGCTTATATTTAAGAGGAATAAAAATTATTTTTATATTATTTAACTAAAAAATAAATCATACTAACTAATTTGTTAAATGTTATTGTTATGAAAATGTTCTTAAATCAGATTTTAATAATTTAAGATTATTTAAAAGTAAGAAAATATCATAAATATTTATAACACAATTAATTTCAGTATATAAGATAAAATAAAAACAAATTTTATTAAGGCACCTAAGAATATAATGACCCAAAATTGAATGTGTAACTAGTAACTACCATGGACAAAATTAGCAGATCTTATCGTTTGTATTTGCTCACACCAAACAAGAAACACCCCCGTGAGACGTTACCATTAACATGTTTAAAATATGTATTCGAAAGCACTCAAATTTTATACCTTTTCAATTTAGTCAGTTTAATATTAAAAGATTAGAGTTGAAATGTCATACAAGTTGCTCAAAAGTGCATTATATTTCCAAAACTAAGTAGCACAAGGAAAAAATTGTTATAATAACTAAGCTAAGTCATATTCTAATATATGATATTATATCCATTAAAGTACAAACCTTATTTTTAAGCTATATATTATAATGTACAGATAGATATAATTAGAGTAAGATCTGGAAATGATACTAGCCGCTGAAATTAATTATCATTTACATTTAGATTATAACAAAATATTTTCTGAATAATCCGTTGGAAGCAGCATCGACAAACGAGCTTAGCCATGTTATGCTAGATTTGTCTACTGATGCCTCAAATTACCATTTCACATATAGCAGAATTAATAGAAATACATATTGAACAAAGCAATTATTATTATATTATAGTTTCAAAAACAATTGTTTATGTCAAGCATAATGAAACGTCAATTTGAATTAATTCGTCCTATTCCACCCAATCCATTTGATTGTTAATTGCACGCAATATTTCTTAACTCAATTCACGTAAATAAGAACATTTAATATTAGCTGAATGCATAAGAAACAATTTAACAATTAACATTTGAAATTTTTATTACTTATCGCAAATTGTTTCATAATATATTTGATGATTTTCTTAGGTGGGCTTCTCATCAATTTTTTATATTCACAATTATAATCATTATTTGCTGGTAAAAAATGCGTGAGTCTTAAAAAATATGCAATATATGTTTGTATGAAATTTTTTTAGAAGTATTTTAACTTTAGTGACTAGCGAAAAATTGGCCACCTTACAAGGTTCTAGACTAGTTTAGATGGTCTGAAGCAAATTTCAGCCTATAAATTTAATTTTATATAAAAAAAGCAGACAATAACTTCATATTTACCTTTTCTGCAAGTGTTTTTTTGTAAGCAAAAGTTTTTGGCTGGTCTGTAGCTCTTGGAATTGTTTTCTAAAGCACATTTTCGAACTGCATACATGGCAGTATGATGGTCTGGACTTATTTTTCGACGAACGGTGTGGATCCTTTTTTTGAAATAAAGAAAATAATGGACCGTTTTATTCACAAAAATATTTTGGAGACACAAATGTTGCGGGAAATGCCACTTCGATGAGTGTTTCAGCATGATAATGACCCGAAACACACATCGAAGCTGATAAATGAGAATGGGATTCAAGTTATTGATTGGCCGGGTCAATCACCAGATTTGAATCCCATTGCAAATTTCTTCAGGATCCTTAAACGGCGAGTCCCAACTCAGCATTTTCCAAAGAATTAAAAAAATATTTACAATTACAGGGAGTATTTCCGCCCTAGCAAAGGGCACCCTTCGATCAAAATGAAATTGGTTTCATTTGCGTTCCAGTTGAAACCTTTGCGATGTGCTATAAATCAATCAATGGTCTGAATGCTGGCTGCATCATAAAGGGAGCGAGGCGTCTCAGCCCCGCGATGTCCCCTGAAAAACGTAATAAGCGTCCATTGAACTTTCCGTTCCTAAATAAATCTTGAAAACTACTCTTTGTATTGGGACTCAATTTAATCCTGATGCAATTAGACGATTGAACTTGTGCAGAGCCGAGCGGAGCACCCTTGTTACTCCTTAATGCTATTTCAACACGGCAAATGAGGTGGAAAACTTGAGCGTCTTCAATTTGGGGCGGAGGAGCTGATGATGGATGGATGGCAAGGGGTTTGAATTTTCACGGGATTAGTTCCTCTGAATCGGAGCAAAGAAACTCGTTACGGTGTTTGCAGAAAGAAGTCCATAAATGGAGAAAATTTGAATTCAGATAGTCGGATGCAGCAGAACCGAATGCCAGTGGAAATCAAATTAAAAACGAGATAATTCTGCATTGTTTGCCCGGGGTAAATACAGACATAAGCTGTTTGTTTGGACAGGCGTAGCGTTGGCCAAACACCGCGAAATTATCTTGTTAGCCGGCTTGAACTTGCAGCGCAATTTTATCGGCTTCGATACCCTTGAATGGATAATACCCTCGGCACGCTTCAGTTCACAAGACAATTGCGTTGTTTGTCTATTTCGATAAGTATCCATTCGATACGCCCACCCACTGTCCGATGAAACGTGTACGGCGATTTCTCGACTGATCGCTCAAAAACATAACAAATAAATAAATAAATTCCGATTTTGTTTCCATCTGCAGATAAATCTCAGCTATGCGCCTTATTGTTCGAACTATCGCAATCAAGGGCGCATCAAGTTGCTTCTCGCAAACGTGTCTTAAATTGAAGACGTATAGCAACAGGGCGCCAATTACAGCCAAATTAAAGTTATTTCACTTAGAAGCGCTTCTCTTAAAAATTAGGGGAGGATTGTCACCTCTAGAAATCCATTAAGCCGCTGAAGTGGAACTCACTTCCCTGCTCCCTTACAAGAACGACTTATTTTCCCTCCTCGACCCGAGCAAAATTAGAATAAATAAAATTATTTCCGCTCCAGAGCGTGTTAAGAAAGTTCCCCGAGGACTAAGTGTCCATCAACTTCATCCAGAGCTTCCTTCCTGCCCGGCGGATGCAATTCAGAAGCGAACAACTTTTTGAATGCAACTTTGCCAACAGTTCACCAGTAATAAGCTTCGTTTCGCTATAATAACAACTTTTATGTCCTGAACCCCCCCAACCGGGAAGAAAGGAAAGGGTTCCGTACTCAAAAGTGGGCCGGCAGTTAAGACTTCCCCGGCGCTCGCTATGATTTCGCTTTAATTAACAAAATGTCTTAGAAAACTCGCAACTTTAGATAATTCCGCTAATGCATCTTGTGAAGAAAAACAATCAAAGACAGGCGACAAGACATTCAGACGTTCACGCGGAATCTGCCTAGAGAATGGAGGAACTTTGTTCGCGTAAAGTTTTATAGCTGTTCGAGCAACTTCCCGCGACAAGAACAAGGCAAAAGTTGGAAATTTTGTTTTTCAGCGAAGTGCCACTGAAAATGGTGTGTTATGTGAAATTATTATTCCTCAATTAGGGCATTTTCGAGGCAGTTCAGAAAACTTGCGATAATCTGTTTTTGAAACTCAATTTTATGCTGACATGTCGGAGCAACGGAACCCCTTCATGAAATGATGACAACAATGACGTATCCAATTAATAAACTTCACAATGAGTCATCAAATATTTTTGATTTTATTAGATTCCCTATTTGTTTTATAGAAGTATATTTAAAAGCCTTATTTAATTTATTCCCATTATATCTATACTATATATTAACCATAGTCAATTCATAAGTATAAACAAGTTAAAATTTAAATAAAATAATTGTCAGCAACATTAGGGGAAAAATATGCCTATACAATTTACGAACAATAACAAATTTATGCATAGAATCGCTGTTTGTGCCTTAAGAGTTCCGAAACTTTTAAATTTTTATTTCGCGTTTTATTTCATTCTTATTGTTTCCGCAGTTCATTGATTGTTCGTGTGAACGAGAACATTTAAAAGATGTTTGATTTTTGCTGATATGTGAAAAAGAATAGGTCCCCGATTTCGCAATTCCAAGTCACATCAGAAAAATTCACCATTTTAAATTGGATTTCTGATAAAATGTTGCATTGCAGTAATAAAATACGCCTCTAGTTCTAATCTTAACATCTAAAAACGCGGCTTCTCTTACACGATTCATTTATTTTTACGCAACTTTTTTAAGCGCTTTACGAACTTTTACGTGGTACTTTGAAAAATATTTATAAAACATTTTGACCGAATCTTTTGTTATGATACACGGCCTTTTGGAACGTTTTTTCATACACATTCTCTTTTTACTCTCTATTGCAGAGACAGACTTTTTAATTTCGCAAAATATCACGCTACAATTATAAAGTTATAAAAGTATTAATTAGGTATCGATTCTGATTTTAGGACAAAATCTAGGCTGAGCTCCTAGATGTACCAGATCAGACAATTATTAAGTGCAAGGTGGCACCACTTCTAATGTTTAAGAAATTTGTAAGAAGACAATTATGTTGGCGATCGCTTTGAACAATACTTCGGTAGAAAGGAATTATCAAATATATGTACTTCTCTTCGTCTAAACAACACGTACCTACGAGAAAAAAAAACTTAGAAACTTACACCGTCGTTTTATATGTATAAATATTATTTCGTCAGCGTCCGATAAAATTAAGACAAGTTTTGGTTGTTCGACCAATTATGCGAATGCGAAAATATAAATAAATGGAGATATACTAAATAATTCTAAAAGACATAACTGCTACATGTTTTCCTTATTGTGCACGGCCATTTTTTGCATTGTACGCATCATGGTAACATAAAGTGCAAGATTTGAGATCTTTGCGAGAATCATTCCATCAAAATGATGGATTTCAGTTCCTAATGTCATTCGTAAACTTCAAAATTTAAGGGTATAGGTAGGGACTGGAAGCCTTATGAAATACATTTCAAAAGTTAGGCTTTTCCTTTGAATTATTGAACTTTGGAAATTTTCTGAGCAAGTGGATAGGTAGCTAATATGCTTATTTTAAGTTTCATATATCTTTGTCGGTTTAACATTTAGAACTGAGTTTAATTTTTGTATTCAAAAATTATAACTCAACAATGGACTTTTTCGTTATTCTCAACATTATAAAATAAAATTACAAAATTTTTGTTTAGGTCAGTTAATATTGAAATATAAAAAAAAAAAACTGATTTAGAATAACAAATTATTATGTTACTATATATTATTATTTTTATAGAAGCGTTTAGGATATGTATCATTTTCTAAAATATTTAAATATATTTGACTTGAAAATAAAATAACCTACAATGTGAATTATGCAACACATTCCTTTTAATTTCCACTCACCGTTTTTGCAATAACGAAAACACGCCTCATTAAAAAAGTAATTTCCTCTTTACTCTCACTTCCTTTAACAAATTTCTTCTACATTTGGTACAAGCTAAGTGCGACTGATATCTAATATTAAAGCTTTTCTGAACACGCTCCAATTTCCGCAGCATCCAGTGCTATTCCACCTCAATGTAGGTCGGCTCCTTATCGCTAGTCATGGAGCTGTCTATCATTTCCTCCTGAAGGTGCGAATCCATTGAATGCCGAACAAGCCCAGGTGCACTAGAAATGCATTTTACATATAGATGAAATAGGAATATATTTTTTCACCAGCAATTTCAATACCTCAACGAGCTTATGCTGTAGGATCGATAGGACGGCGGAGGTGTGGCTATTTGCGCTGAGCACCGCGGCAGATTGGCGGCGTCACGGAGGAGCAACCTGAGGCAACAGCGAGAGAAGGGCAATGAATTGATTGTAAACAATTAGCGGGTAAATCGCAGCCTGAACTTACCCCACGGTGAATTCATTCAAGCTGGTCACATAAGACGGTGGCGGGGTCCGGTGCTGGAACTCGGGATAGATGAAGCTGCCGGCGAGAAATCGATTATTGCAGAAAACGCTGTTGCAGTTTCTGCAGGTCTCCAGGTGCCTGCAGCAGGGGCAGGCGGCGGGCTCATCAGCCACGGTTAATTTCCATACAGCACCAGAAATGACCAGCAAAGACACTCCGATGCCTGAAAACAAAAGGGTCTTAATTAACCTGGCCGGCAGCAGCAGACGCTCTTGAATTACCTATCATTAAAAGCGCTGCACTCAGGTACTGTGTGGATTGCTCGATGAGACCTGTCGAGCCCAGGACTATTCCCCCGAGGGTGCATGCAACGCCGCCCAGGGCCAGAATCCCAATCACAAAGGGCACCGACGGAACCTTGAACAAGCCTGCAGTCAGCCTTCTTCTAGGCAACTCAAGACCTCCTCTGTAATAATACGAAAATTCAGATAATTTTATTTTAAATCGATTTTAAAAATCAAATCAGATTCAAATAAGTATTAGGGGTACCTATAAGTAATCAATTATTTCGCATTTCTAAACAAATATTTTTGGTTCTTAATTAAAAGCTTATGTCTCGAGAATTTCATAAATTTTATGCGTTCCTTCGAATAAACTATCGAAAATTCCCGGTAATTTCAGGTATAGACGTAATAGATAATATACGGTAATTTCAGATATAACTGTTTAAAACTCCAATTTTATTTAAAAAATAGTTTATAATACCTATATTCTTTACTTATAGTTATTTAACGACAAAATTCATCAGGTTTAAGGTATTACCCGTAGTTTGATTTTATTTATCTAGAAGATGTTGATGTTTTGTCATAGTAAGATAACAAAAGAAAAAAATTTAAAGTCCTTACTATTCATATCCTAACATGGGGTTTACGAAAGCCAGTGGCGTAAGCTGAGGGAAAAACTCTCATAGGTACTATTGTAGCATCGCTTAAAAGGCAAAATCAAAACATTGATTAAACATAAATTCGAAAAACAAAGACGAATAAAATGAAAATAGTTACAAACATAAGATAAATTTTTAAGTTAAAAAATTCAAAACTCTAATCACTCTCTTTTTAGGTTCCGTAGCCCAAAAAATAAAAACTCGAACCTATTGATGCCATTCCTCTTACTTCTTTAAACGTATAAAGCTGAAGTTTTGCATAAGGAGAGAGAAATATGACACACGCTTACAGCACCGAAAAAAAAACATTGTCCTCTACATTACGAAACAATGTAATTATGTTATACATCATTTTTAACCTTTCATTATGAAGATTTAAAATATATTTTTCAAATTTAGAATAGAGATTATGGTGTAAAAAATACATGACATTAAGTTCTGAAAGTGAAACCAAAGTGTAAATGCTTGATTCGCACCTTGCTACTTTCTTGTTAAATTTCATTACAAATTGTGATTTAAAAGATATATCAAAATATGTATCTCAGAAATTCAGGAGCTCGGGAGAGGGAAGTTTTTTATTTCAAATTCCTGGGAATGAAAAAATCCTAGAAATCAGCAAAATCTATGAGAACAATTTTACAAAAGGTGCTAAGATTTTAATGTGTCATCAAAATAAAAAGGTAAAAAAAGATCTTGGTCGCAACCTGAAGCAAATTGAAAACTTGTGTGCCTTTCCGGCTAAAAGTTGTCCTATTCAGAGGACGGTTGGCTGCACACCCGTACGTCTCACACACACAGCCCTTCTACGCGAATAATTGGTCCATATGGCGTTCGTTCATCACGCGAGCACAAAGGCGAAGATAAAAATGATTTTATGCGAATGGAGGTTGCATTCCTTTGTCATATCCTGAAATTCTAGCTCGAAACCAAGCCACGCACATTTGGCAGCAGCCGCAGTTTCCAAAGAAAGAAAGATTTATCTCCCGGTCGGGCACAAAGGGACTATCAGGGAGACCCAAATTGCTACAGAAACCCATTCCGAAAGTGCGCTGAAAGGAGCAGAAATGGTCTCTTGGCTGGCTTAAAAAGCGGACAAGAGGACAAGAAGCTGAAATCATGGCCCCGGAGTGCGCGGGATTTTTTGAGGCATTTGCACCTGCGGGTTAGGTAGACAGGGACTTGGGATCGATTCAACGCGCACCATATGCCAGAGGTGCATTTTTTTATTAGACGTTTTCACCTTTATCAGAAAGGTTTTTGGGCAAGACAACATTTGGTCTATCGGAGGAGGAAAGGGCGGTTGTATGTAATCCAGAAATATGCCGCCGATGCTGCTTTGTAATTTGAGAACGATAACCGTTCGCATCCGTAAAGTTGAGCAAACAATAACAACAAAAAATTCGGAGCCGATAAAGTAAAGGTCTAATGGTTCTTTTCACTTAAACCCACACACCAAGAACCAATCCACGAATATAATAAAGAAAATTAAATAAGGTTCTATATTCATTGCATTCTAGTTGAGCGAGGTGCAACTATTTTTTCTGTTGTTTTCGTAACCAAAAAATTTATATAATTCGAAGTAGCACCTTATATCATCTTATTTTAGACACCAGTTTAATTAATAAAGCTGACTTTTCTTAATAATCTTATTCCCTGTGTATAGGGTGTCCCGTAATAACTTGTACCAAGATATACATATACCAATCGATTCCTTGAAATATTCCGATCAACAATATTGTAAAGAGATCTCCTCCGGCGGTATCATGAAGATAGTCCCTTCACTTATGTTCTTATGAGCCATGACAACGACATTGATAATGATCACGTGTTTACTTAAAATCTGGCACGAGATAATTATGCCGAAGTGAATATTTTGGGCTGAGAAATGAAATCAATATTTGTTTACTAATTAATTATGCCAAAAATAAAAAAATTCAAGTATGTACATTGTGCATACACATGCATAAATGATTACAAATAATATATTTTATTATAACATTTCAATCAGCATAGAATACCTGAATGAAAGTAATCAGCGGCTATACACCGGGTCGTACAAGGCCGAAATTCGAGTATGAAAACGACCGTACACAATAATTACAGATAAATTAAACATTTATATTTAATAATATTGTTTAATTTTATGTTATAAAATAATATATATAATAACTTTTATTCGTTAGCCGCAAAACGGCCTCGGTATGCCCGCGTATAGCACGTGGTAAAATTTTGTAAGGTCCAATTGTCCTGCAAGGGAACCACGTACAGTCTTTGTATTTTATATCCCATAGCAAAACGTGGCCCTTATACGCCCTTTATACGCCCTTACGTACTTTAAAACTTAGATATTTGTACTCGGAGAAACAGTATTTAGTTTTCCAAACGATAATACAAGTGGTTCTTAATAATTTCAATAATTTCATTCAGTGGGATTACTACGAAATTCGGCTGGTTGAAATAGATGAAAATTTATCCATAAACAAACTATAAAGAGAATCAGTTTACTATGTATAAATCTTTAGGACTTCATCAAAAGGTTTATTAGGATCGTAAACTATCTGAACCTGCTAGCAAATTACTCCCCACGAACTCAGATAAAGCAAAAAGCTAAATTCCGCTTTCTGCGAAGCCAAAGGCATGGCGTTTTCGTACGCGGCAAGATGGAAGGAAGTGCCATAAAGTCGCCCTGAGATATTTTATTGCTTCTTTATGACATTTACAGGTAGTGTCTGGTAGGATTGATTTCCCGAGGAAAAGGTAAAACCGATAGAAACTAGTCAATTTCCTGGAGGAACCTCATTCTGGGGTAAACAGGCGCCAATAAAAAGTAATAGCGCCAGCAAATTATGCATACGAAGGACGAGATAAGGGCAAGGTCCCGATAAAATAAAGGCACGATTTTGAGAAAGTACACGACTGCTCTATTAAGTTAAATTTTTTGCAATTCCCCAAATAAGCATCGTTTCGTTCCCCGAAAACGCAGCCATTTATTGCCCCGTAAGTGCCGGGAGAACAGGCCAAGTGCTTTTTCGGGTAAATTAAGACTGAAACGCTCTCGAGCTGCTCTGCCAGTCGGAGTGAATAATTAAGTAGCCGCTTGTGAGGAGTAATGGGCCCGGCTGGATCCGGGATACACGGGAGATCGCTCCTGCCGCCCCCGCCGCCGGCATTTTTCGACCTGGCCGCCACAATCCGAAGCCCTGCGCGCAAATCCCATTTGCTCGCACATGTTGATGCCATTAGGCCTGAAATGTGACCCCGCACCATGAGATATGTTCGGGCTGAGGACTAAATTAAGTCGAACATTTAAATGGCCCGACTTTCCCTTAATGGGCCCACAGGAAAAAAAACGGCCCTAAGGACCACACGGCCGGGCAGGTCTCGCTTAAGTGGAACCGCACATATGGCGAGAAAGTTCAACGCGCCCTTAGCCGCCGGAGGATTTAGGAAACACCCACAAGGTGAAGAATTAATTACCAATTACCCACCTCTGTAAAGACGGAAAGGTCGCACGTGATTTTGGTGGTTAGCGGGGCTATTTCCTGATGATTGCACTTTTTTATGTACGTACAAATAGCCCTAATTATATACATATGTATTATATGTATTATTACAATTATGCTTCCCAACGACTTATTGAAAATTAGATATGTGAAATACGTTTTAATATCGTCTTTTCTCGTAAGTCGTATTTATAGACATTATACATAAGTTACTTTAGAAATAAATAAAATTCACGATGTTCTGGACATAACTAATGCAACAGATTTTTTGATTAGGTACCTACATATTTTTTTTTAAAATGGAACTTCACCAAAAACTTTGATGAACAGCAGCAATGGTAACATTTTAGGGATTATGATAATGGCTTATCTACCGCAAATAAATGTCATACGTAAAAGATACCTTTTTTGGAAATAATTGGACATAACGTAGTGAGAGGTTACTTTTGTGAAACCCTTGCTCCTCAGTTATTTCGAAAAAGGACAAAATTTAAAATTTTACGTAAACCTTCCATTACTATAATATAAAACTTCAATTAAAACAACAATGGTGCCAAAACTATCGTATGAAAAATGATGTTCGAATTAGAAAATAGTTGTGCTTTACGATTAGAATATAAAATCAAATAAATTTATAATTTTTAAAATGGGTTTTTCTTAAAATAAAACATTTCTATTAGAAATAACCTGGAAAAATTCTACCGATTTTCTTTAAATTTCATAAGATTCTATGTGCTACTATACAATAATATTCTAAAGGCACACAATGATAAATAATCTATAGTCTATAATTATATAACATTCATCATTTTTAATATACAGCCATTTCTGTTTCTCACTCAAAATTTGGCGAGGGTATGCCTATTCGTGCAGCCATTAAGGTTTTCCACGAGAAATTTAGACTCAGTAAGGCCGTTGTATGCCTCTGTAATGCCTAATTGCAATTGGGCGTTCTACGTTGTTGAGGAAACAACATTAGTTTTTCTAATTTATTTCTTTCAGAGTAACATACATTTTTTGACACAAAAAGCATAAATCTAATTATTCCAAAAAAAATTTCGGAAAAGAATTAGTCGAGTCTTCTCTTTGACCTTCTGGCCTCTTGGTCCGTAAAATGGTAAAAATGAAGAAAACTCATTTAATTTTACAGCTGAAAACTATTTTAAGAAATTAAACCAAAGTAGTTTTTTGTGTGTTTTGTTTAATTCTAGCTGACAAATATTAATTTGTTGGTATTTAACTTTCCCTTTTTCATGACATTTTCCATTTTAATTTGAATCATGTTTAAGTTGGGTCCTAACGGATTTGGTTACATGGTTGAATTTCTTTCAAGTATTTATGCATGAAGACATAAAAATAATCATAATATTAATAAAAGAGAAGTTATGTTTCGGTACAAAAAATAAAAAAAAAAAAATTGTACTATACTTAAAATCAAAAACCAATGCAATCTCAATGGTTATGGAATCTAGGAAACACGTAAAAAGCGAAGAATCTTTTTTCAATTACCTCTGGGGGATGGGAAGTTGTAGGTGGGTGCTGTCACGGACGATGCCCGGCTGATTAACTGCGGTCGTTAGCCCACTGCCCGGAGGTCCACCGTCCAGAAAAATCGCTGTGTACTGCGGCGGCAGGTGATCCGCTTTCTGCTGGAGCCTCCTGATCTTCCTCCGCAGCCTCCTGCTCTGCCTTGACTCCCGGGAGCACGTGCTGGAATCGAGGGTGTCCGAGGGCGCTGATTCATGGGCTCCACTCTCCACAATTTGTTCACAAGAATTTATTACACTCGCCACCCGCAAGGGCTCAGCCCCCGCCGTGCCCAGGAGGCTCTCGCTGGCGCAACACGAGTTTTCGCAGGTCTCGCAACCCTCCACCGGGGAAGGTTCGTCCTGGTTCACCGCCGAATAGCTGCCCTTCGTATCGCAATCCACCGTAACCGCACCGAGAACAGTCCCATTCTCGAAGACCATCACTTCGCTGTCCTTCGCGGACGTCTTAAGGGTTTTCTTTGGCGTCAACATATTGCACTACTTCGCGCTAAAAATCCACACGTTTAAGATAAAATGGATCTGTTCGAAATTCTTCCCGACGAATTTGACCGGTACGTCGTACTGCGGCCGTGTCACCTCTGCGTGCCGCCAAAAACTGATTCTTGAGATGTTCGTGCCGAGCATATGAGGCCCTTCCTCGCTGGTCCTTTCCCACCGCCAGCCCATCCCGTCCCGTCCCGCCCGACGACCGAGCGGCGGCGGTAGCCACCGGCTTGCCGTTTGAAAAGGGTCCGGTGGATGATGCCTCGGGCAGGGGAAGTGATAAAATTACCTTCGAGGATGGGCCCTTGAGCACTCCACGTGCAGCCACAGCAAAGGGCGCTGGCGGCTGCACGGCGACCAGCTTCAGCTCCGGTTTCATCTTGCTCTCGGGCTCCTGAGACATGGGCGAACTTCGGCTGGATTAGGCCTGCCCTAATATCAACAGACGGACCCCGGCCGCCTGATGTTTATTCAATGAGCCCCGGACACGGTCAAGTCATGGTGCCGAGTAGCTTCGACGGTGGACGCTTCCTGCCTGCCGGCGTGTCATATGCTCCGCTCCAGTTTTTTCTATTATATTGGATCTGGATCTGGAGCACTGCTGGTCCAGGGAACAGGAAAAAACTGCACCGGGAAATGTTTTTATGGGACTGCCGTTCTGGGTTAATAACTTTGTCACTATCTCAACATGTGGCAGGCGAATGAGGAATCGAATCGACAAAGGTTTGATGTTTCATCACCAACTTATTTACAAAGGAGAGTTCTGAATCGACAAAAACTTAGAAATTTAAACGGTCCTTAGAACACCACCCACCAACATAAACCTGAAATTCATTCATATTCCAATCTTGAATCTTCAGCTTACACATCTCAAATTAAAATAAGTGATAAAATATACACTGAGCGAGATTTTTCATGTTTCTATAGATTGCGAATCCGAAAATTGAAAATCGAGAACGTCAGGTTTTTAAGAAAAAACGAGAAAAGCAATAAAACTATTTTTCAGTTACTTTTTAATCTATTTTGGAAATTTTAAAATCTTTAATGCATCAGAATGCATTTCTGATTCCGAATTGTTGTGCACTATGGAAAATTTGCTTCAAAAAAATTACGAATTACATTCGCCTTTCCTAAGTTCTCATAATTTAAAAACACAGACACCGAAAACTCCCACGTAGATATTTTGCATATCAATCGCAGAACTTTTATCATTCTATCATACTTTAGCCTCTCTTCTGTTGCACCAGATTAAAAAAATAAATTTGGTTGGCAAATTCGGATTTTATTGAATTAGTGTACGGTATGTATACGATTTATTATAAAATAGTTGCATGAAATCTTAAATAATTTGGATCGCAATTGAAATAAAATGTTCCATTATTGGTAGGCTAAAAATACAGTAGAAGGTTACTAAAACGATTGGTTTTCAAAATATTAATAGAAAAACTACAAGAGCCATATTTCCACTAGCCCTCAATTTATGATATTTTCGTTTCCTTGTAAAACCTAAATTGTTAAGCAAATAGATATGCAAAACCAATATCAATACTTTGCATATATCTACATATGTATATACGAAAGCAAGGTATAAATATTGGTTTTGTCATTTAAAACATGAGTTTACAAATTTATTTTAATTTTTTTTTTAATACTTTTAACTTTTGATGAGATATACCTAAAATACGTTTCGGAATTAAAATAGTTAAAATTTGTCTGTTCTTATCTTAAAAGATTTATGATTTGCTTTGCAATAGTGGTTATAAATGTCCTGTATTATTATTTTTTTTCTTCACTGAATTATGATTTGAGGGTGGTATAAAAGATTTCTTATATTTTTCTTAAGTAGATATAAATCTTTTTCAACATTTCTTATACATACGAATAGTAACAAAAATGTATTTTGCACGCGAATTATAGCCAGAGATAAAATTGATTACGATGATAAAACGCTAAGGCCTGCTATACCCAATAAGCCCGCTGTGAAGTAATTGAAAATTCAAATTCGAATATTTGATAATTAATAATTCACAAAAAACAAACGGCTTAATTTTTGTAGGCTAGCCCCTTGGAGGGCACCAAAATTTCAAATCCACTGACAGAAGACAGAAGGTTTAAAAAATTTTTTTTATTTAACATTCGGAATTTCCAAATACATTTTTGAATGCAAGGATTTATCAGCGGTGTTAAATATTCCGCGGAAAGGTATTGAAAATGAATCAAACAAACCAAAGGAAAGGAATTTAAAATAAAATATGTATGTGAATACGAATTTGATGAATGGAAACGCTACCGCTACCGAATCCCTGAATATTTCCGAAGTAAAACCGCTTTGAAGTGCTCCAGAATTTGTTCCTATGGTAAATGAATGTTGTTTTATAAGAAATTCATCCCCCACTATAAAATAATTCGGGAAAAAATTAAAAAGGGAAAATAATTCCTTTTGGCAGAGGCTCCCGGGCTTCACTAGGCAACCGTGAAGTCGATCCCTGCACAAGCCGCAATGACACGAAATAAACCACCGCACCTAGTCGAAATCCGCCGGCCGGCGATGGAGTACCTTCCCAGCCGATGATAATGTAATCCTCTTAATGTCAGTTCATCATTCTCAGACATCTGGTCCATATCTCAGGCTCAGCCCTTGCTCATCGCAGGCGGAGCATAATCCGTGGAAAATGTGTAATAATAGGTGCAGACCACCCTCCTTCCAGGTCCTCGGCCTCGTCCTCGCAGATAAATTGATTACCACCCGGAGCCCGTCTGCGCCGGGCTTTATCGATGCTGCAAGTAATTTATCATTTCGTCTTTTTTTATCTGCCTTTTAATTGATTTATTTCTGCCCGCAATTTCTTTCCGGGTGCTCGCCCGGCCGCCGGGGATGCTATGCTTGCCCAGCACTTTTTTAGCGAACGCCATGCAGCGCAGACGAATTCGAAGGGCACTTTCCCGATTCTCAGAAAATTAACGCTGAGGAGTTTTTCATTTGATTAATTGAATAGCTTCACCCTTCATTCGCGCGTAATTGCGGGGGCTGCATAACATATACATCGTAAATTAGTGGTAGTCCATGAAAACACGAACCTTACAACCACAATATGCATAATTTTGTTTAGCATGGAACTCTGTCTTTTTACTCGAAAGAAGTAGCTAATCAGAACCCCTTCTAGAGCTAAGCAAGCGGCAAATATTTTGGGTGGAGGAAGGAGTGGAGGTTAGCTGGAGGTCTTTATCCAAGTTCGCCGGCTGAGAGCGCAGCTCCAAACAATGGGTAAAACCCTCGTAAACTTTCATCATCCCTAATCTTTGCCTTCAAGTAAGAAACGGCTTTCGAAGGGTTTTTATGAACTCTCGCAATTACCCAAATGGTAGATTTCGTCTGCCATCAGTTGTGCAGAACTCCATCAGTTGGATGAAACTCTTTCCAGGAGGCAAAGCAGTAGAACGCAATTATTCCTGAATCTTGTTGTTTCCGAACTTAACATAGCATGCACGTAATCAACAATTTTTTGAACTCTCTCTTTCCGTTGAATTATTTGCTAATTTTTACTTTCCAACTGGTTGCATTATTATTCCAAGTCGTCATCAGATCATATTTGTTGTATTGAATATTCTAATTTGAGTTGTTTAAGGTATCCCAACATTTTGTAAAATTTAATACTTTTTTTTTGCATGTAAAGTTAGATATTTACCATGCTCTTGAATTTAATAAGCACTTATGTTGCATTTAGTTATGACCTCCGAAAATAAGTAGATAATACAAAAGATATAAACTCGCTCGTGCCTACTTTACCCCATCGCATGTTGCGCTGCTTACTAAAAGTTCATAGTAATATTGGCCCAATTCGCACTACTGTATATAGTAGCAATTTATTCCAGTTTTATAATTTTGCTTTAATCTCCTAAAACTATTCGAGACCGTTGATTGAATAAAATCTGCCAAATCTATAACTTAAATTTTGCTTCCATTGGTTAGGTATACTGTTGATACTCGGAAAATTTAATAGTGAAAATAAATATTATAATTTTATATTAAATCCTCTTTTATTGATACGAAAGGTCAATCGCAAATTCTAAAAGTATCTTCGTTTGAGTATTTTATTAATTTCCATTAGACGTTCTTTATAATAATATAATAAAATCTCCATTAGATCCTCTTGGTGTTTTATAGTTTCCTTAAAGCCTTTTAAAATGTTAATGTTCCTAGGATTATTTTGTATTATATGTTTTTCTAAACGCTAATGATATCTAAAAATTGAATTTTCCGTACTATAAATAAGTGCACTAAACACTTTGATTAATTTTTGTCCATTTAAAGTCTCTTAACTTATCCCTCATCGCATCATCTCTTTTGACTTATTGCGGTCAGTCTGCACAAATCGCCAATAGGAAGCTAATTTAACGTCTGGTAATTCCGATACGCGGTTTTGCTAGATTTTCAAAATAAATGGCAGGCACTTTGCATAAACAAATGGCTAAAGGTTCATTAGGACGCGTCCGATTCGAGCCGGGATCCCGAAAGCCAGCGACCAATGGTGTCCTGTAATTATCAACTGATGGAAATTTATTGTCGGTCCGATGGGAACTAGCTTTTGGAGCGCCGGGATTTTGGATAGCCCCTGGACCCAACGTACCCCGCAATCTGGGCTCCATTGTTTTGTTTTAACTTTCCTCCTCATTATTTTAATTGAGGCAAATAAAAGGTGCGGGTGGATTACACCGCATACCCACTCTGGATATACAGTTCTAATTTACCGTTTTGATATTACGTATTATATATTCCGTTTATTTCGGAAATAAAATTAGATATTTCTAACTATTGTCGAAAATTCGATGACCAAAACAAATGGAAATTGCAGGTAAACTATATATTTAATTCATTTATAATTTAAAAAGAGAGTAATTATAGAAGTAAAAAATAACACGAGGGATATATGGTGCAAAACGCATAAAGAACAGTAAATACAGTCCAAACCGAAAAGTGAAACTAAATAACGAACTAAAAATAAAAACAACCATAACTCTATTATTTAGAAAAGAAACTAACAAATAGAAAATATTTATATAATATTATGCATACTTAATTCTCATAAAATATACCTACTATGGAAATGAAAATAAAAACCTTGAGTAAAGATATTAAAATAAAATTAAGGGAAACTATAATTTAATAATAGAATAATTCAAAGAAAGAAAATATTCAAAAGAAACGTTAATGACTTTTTATCCTACACTAACTGTAGAGTTCTGCATTTTGTTACTGTTAGTAATATTAGAAACAAAACCTTTAAGCGAATTTTACCTCTTAAATCACAATAGATGTATAAATTCCATAGAAGTGCTGTACAATTATTTTAATAACTTTTAACTTTGCAATATCAATTCGAAGTGTTATTTACATGTTATTACTAAATTAATTATATTATATTACTATCCTATTTATAATTGACTTAGAGGAAGTTTTTTCTTCTGTATATCTCTTTTAGTGTCGAACGACGATATATCGTCGTTGAGTACATTTGCGAAAAGTACCAACGATACGATGATATATTGCTGTTGTAAATCGGGTTTTAGATATATGTAATTTTTTTTATCGAAATAAATGAAATTATTATTTCTTTGTTTCTTTAATGTTTAGTATATTTATTTTTGAATTTTGTTATTATCTTGTAAAACTAAATTTAGGGCACTGGAGCCTTATTCCTGAATCAGTTCGAATTGAATCAAAGGAGTTTCCAAGAGCTCTTTTTGAATAAAAATTATTTTATAATGTTTCTAAAATTCCTAGATCCAGTTACTTTTGATTTTAATCAATTTTTCCTCACATAATGTCAATGTTGAATTATTCTATCGAATTACTTTAAAGGTGCGTCGAGCCCCACCCCCCTTTTCATGAATCCGAATGCAAACTATGCGAGAATTATGTGCTAAATATGTGCTAATTATGTACCGAAAAAAAATTTTTTGTGCTCCAAAATTAAGTGCTATTTTTATACACTCAAAATGGGGGGTGTAGCTCGACGACGAGTTACACCCCGCCTCAAATTGTGAGCAAAAACATTTTTTTTCTTCAAACGAGAATTATGTGCTTTTTATGTGCTTCAAGAATGTGCAACAAAGAAGTTTGTAAAGTTAACTGCAAAAAAAATACTCGACATTTTCAAAAAGTGCGAATCCGATAAATTACTCGGCATGCACTAAATTCAATTAAAACGCGTAACCAAATTCTTTTCTCAGCAGCACATCCTTCCTTCGTCGCCTTCAGACGAATAATTAATTACCAATTCATAAAAAATGCGATTTCGAGCTGCACCCGCCACGAAAAATATAAAAAATATTTCAAGTCCAAAAAAAATGCAGCACGACAATCGTTCCTTGGCTTAATCAAGAGCACATAATCAGCACGTAATTACTGTGCATTGATTTTACAAGTATAAAATTGTTTATTTATTGAAAACGCGATGTCGAGCTAGACCCCCCTCAAAAATTATTTACAAAGCTCCAAGTCGGATAGGATTGCAGCACGAAAATCGTTTTTTGGCTCAATCAAGAGAACATAATTCCTGTGCTTTTTATTTCCGAGCACATAATTATTTGTTAATAAAAAAAGTGATTTTGAGCTACCTCCCCCCCCCTTCCAGAAACTTTGAAAATGCTCCAAACTGGCTGAAATTGGAGCACAAAATTCGTTTTCAGGCTTAATCGAAAGCACATAAAGAGCATATAATTTCTGTGCCTTTCATTCTTGAGCACAAAAATAATTGTTTAATACAATAGAGATATCGTGCTGCCCCCCCTGTTCAAATTTTGAAAATCATAATTAATCAAATGTATAAACAGCGCGCCGAATCAGGCGTTGCTTATAATTTTTATGTTGCGATTGCATTTTTTTCCATTCGAATATGGAATGGTTTTTTATTTTAGAAAAGAAAAAGGGAGACATTTCTTTATAAGATTGACTTTATTTCTTATGCATAAACCAGTAAATTGGGTATATTTTTCATATTTTTCGTGGGGGGTGCAGCTCGAAATCGCGTTTTTTATGAATTGGCAATTAATTATTCGACTGAAGGTGACGAAGGAATGATGTACTGCTGAGAAAAGAATTTGGTTACGCGTATTGATTGAATTTAGTGCATGCCGAGTAATTTATCGGATTCGCACTTTTTGAAAATGTCGAGTATTTTTTTTGCAGTTAACTTTACAAACTTCTTTGTTGCACATTCTTGAAGCACATAAAAAGCACATAATTCTCGTTTGAAGAAAAAAAATTTTTTTGCTCACAATTTGAGGCGGGGTGTACCTCGTCGTCGAGCTACACCCCCTTTTTGAGTGTTCAAAAAAAGCACTTAATTTTGGAGCACAAAAATTTTTTTTTCGGTACATAATTAGCACATATTTAGCACATAATTCTCGCACAGTTTGCATTCGGATCCGTGAAAAGGGGGTGGGGCTCGACGCACCTTTATTTTAACCACTTTGAACCAAAAAATTAATGGAAATCAAACGTACATAATTCATTTGTTAAAAAATTAGGAACTTTATTAAGAATTTCAATTCAAAAGGTGCTTTTATAAGTTCTTTTCGATTCGGTTCGTACGGATTCAAAAATATTTTGCTTGGGACTTTATGCAGAACTCCAATTTATTACCCGGCATTAAAAGGGATATACAATATATAATTTTTGTTCGTTATTTTTAATATGCCTTTTTATATAGTTATATATTCTTTTCTATTGACCCTTAGTGAAATTTCATATGTATTTAGGTAAGGATTATTATTTAAAAGAATTAATCTTTTCATCAACTTTATATGTAGTTTAACAACTTCTATATACGATAGAAAAATTTTAAAACAGGATTCAACTTTTAGTTCCAGTCTCTCGTACCTAAGGTGTGGGGGTTTAGAAAGGTGCCTTTTTAATATAAAGATGAGTCCGAACTGTAACCTCAGTACGTGCCAGTCCTTTGGAATTCGCCTCTGAGTTGGATAGTGGTTGAAACAAGATGGAAAGTTGCTGATACCGCCGTTTGACGGTTCCCAATCTCTTCGACAGTTTCATTAAGTTAATTGGAAGCCCATCCGTCTGAGCAGCTTTGAGGTAATCTGCTCCAGAAGAGTTCCGAAACTTCACCCGACAACTTTCATGACGTCGGAAGCTGGTTCTAGTAAAATGGTGGAATCTTCCTAAAAATTTTCGACTCTATCCAACTGGGCCGAAATAAGTGTTCGACGTGCAAGTTCCGTGTGAGGACGGGAAGAGGCCGCACCGCACGCCTTCTGCATCAGGAAAAATCCGGGCACCGGGCTGCTTCCCGGCTATGGCTAAAGTTTTCTCATTATTCTGAGTGCACATACGACGGCGAGCGGTGGCGGCAAGACGCCTTATAATGGCTCCTGATTTATTAAGTAGCATCAAAGGTAATAACGCAGACAGGAGCCTAATTGAGGAGACGGCCCCCGCTGCTGCAGGGCGGTGCAGCGGCAAAGGTAACAATGAACATCATAAGAGCCCTTGTTTTGTTTGACAGCTGTGCACGCTAGCGGAGCCCTAGAACGCCACTATCTGCAACACGTCGAAAGTTTCACGGTAAATGCGAATTTGTCTGCATAATCACAGTTCTAAACCAACTGCTTTAGAACGGTTGATGCATTTCCTTGCCCTAGAAAATATTTTGTGAAATCCACTGCATCTCAACTATTTCCTCAACTCATAGTTTTAGCGTTTACTGCATTCAACTTATTGAAATTAATATGCTGAAGCTCCAAACCTCTTCCTAAGCATTATTGCAATTATCTAGAGCTGGGTATCAAGGTATGAAATTGTTTTTTTTTTGCTAGGAATAAAGAACCACATAAATTCAAACTACCAGGGAGAACGACTTGCCAAATTATGATTAATTGACTCCATAAATTGTTACAATAGAACCTTACCTGTCTAATAAACAATTTATAACCTAAGACTACCTTCTAGACATTACTAGCGGCAACTATTGAATCAGTTTATTGCAAGCCCTGCTATATAGAGATAATTGAAAATGTATTCATGTTTTGCAGTAGGTACAGCAGAAATCTCTCAATAGTGTCGTTAGCTTCATTGTCGTCACATAAAAGCAGACAGCATGTTGTTGTTTAAGAGCATTAAATTACAAAATGCCTCGGATATATCGAGAACATTTAATAATAGGAAACTATGAAAAATGTGGAAAAAGGCAGTTTATAATAAGCACCATTCTAATTATAAATACATGGGTAACTTAATTTAATAGAAAATTTCTGATAATTATAGCAAAGATAATTAAAACTACAAATATGATTAAAAATTGTAGATGGGCGAACTACATATTACTGGTTTAGGTAGTAGTTATAAAAGAAATATTTTAGTTAGTATTTTGTAGGTTTCTATTCGTTTTTCTATTTCCAACTGGAAAGCTAAACCATGTCGTGTATAATGTCAATTAAACAAAAACAATGATTTAAGAGTTTATTAATTTATTGCGGGTGAAAATTTGACTGAAATAAATTCCATGGTGTAAAAAATCATCGACTACTACGTATATGTATGTATAGGTATAGTAAAATTTTAGGATATGATATCTAAACATTATTTTGTACTTTAAGAATCAATAATACAAGTTATTTTAAAAATAGGTGATTTAAGAAAAAAAATTTAGTTATTTTAACCATTCACTAAAACGAAATTTTCGGTGAAGACGGTAGTTTAGAAACATCTGAAAAAACACTGTTGCAACCTATTTTTTAGCAGTATATTCGAAATATTGGGCATATGTATTATAAATAAGTACCTATGTCTAAACACGAAAACACTGGAAAACGGATATCGCGAAATATTAAAGCTGAATTTTAGTATCGAACATTTTTGATCCGCAAAGTTAAAATCATGCTTATACAACGTAAAATAAATAAAATAAAAATGCGTACAATTTCCGAAAATTATGGAAAGCAGTATAAAGTGGTATAAATAGCTTTACGAGGCTTTTGGCAAAATCTTTCTTCGGTTCGGGTCTAAGATATGCTAAAGCTCTTATAAACAAAGTTTTAAACCTACTGTATAAAAGTTTCCAGTTTAAATTAGGCACGAACTGCATATAATATCGAACGTTTGGATATTTTCGGTATTATTCCACATTGCGACACGAAAATTGACATCGTAAAGAACGAATATTTCTTAAGATAGATGGCTTGCTACATTGCGGTTCAAAACTTCATCTTAGAATGCAAGCCGTGGACATTCTGAGATACAAGGGCATTAAAATTATGAACAACAAACGCACAGAAAAGATGCATTTTTAAAAATACTATTACTGTTGTCATGGTCTATTTTTTTATATTTTTATTAATTCGAACACATTCAACATTTAAAAACAATAAATAATTAAATCATAATTAGTACCTACACCTTTCCGGTATACTCTATGTATACGATACATGTAAAAATTGTACGTTTAAATTTTGAATTTTAACTGCGAGGTGGTCAATGTTAAACAAAATCGATTATAAAACGGGGATTGATTCACACAATAATCGTGCAAAGTTTGAAAATAATTTATTATTTTACCATGAGGTTAACTATTGTTACTAAATATGCAGGACCACTAGCGATTAATTTTTTCTACTTTAGGTTTAAGTTCATTGTTAATGAAACTTAAAAAAGAGAAAAATAAATTCAGTTACCCTAAAACTAATCTTCTTTCCATCAAAAGTAAAATGTCCTTTGAGTTATCTTGAAAGTAAAATAACAAACAACAAGAGTAAGTAGCATCAGTTTAATAGTTTTATATAATGTTTAACAAGAATTATTAAATTATTTCGTTGTATAAATATCGAAAAAAAAAATTAAATAGTAAATGTGTCGTCAATAATTTAAAGGCCTTGCAAATAGCGTCGCAGCTCCTCTTCAGTGTCGAATATCATCACCGGGAAAGGAGATCCAGGTACAAAGTCTCCAGCCCATTTCACCTCCACACGATAGTCCCCTGGCTCAGTTGGATCATACTAAAACCGAAAAGACGAATTATTTATATCCATTCAAATAGTGAAATAAAATCTTTACCTTGCATAGAATAGTCCGGTCCTTCTGACTCTCTCTTTGCATCTCAACCCGAAAAGCGCCTTTGGGGCCGCGTACTCGTACCGTCAGCTGTCCAGCACCAGCCCCACGAGTATCACAAATGAATCGCGATTGGAATGTCGCCAAAACTCCGTGCTCGATACCTGGACCATACACTCGCACCTGCCGAATAAATTACCCTATCAATTCGATTCTGGAATAAATAAAATATATTTCGTACCTTGCTTGCATCAGGAGCACCGGCCACTTTGAGTGCAAATGGGGAGCCTGGCACGTGCTGTCCTCCATATTTTATGGTTAGCAAGTGCCTTCCGGGCTCTTGGGGCTTTATATTTAGAGTAAAGGTTGCATCTCCATGGTCGTACAGCTCGCAGTATGCTACTTTTCGAGGACCAGCACAATGAGCAGTCAGCTCTCCTGGACCTGCACGTCGAGTATCGATCCAGGATTTTATTTCCTTCCCGACAATTCCATGACGAAGGCCTTCCCCAGAGCAAATTACTTTTGATGCGTCGACAGACGATCCGACGGCGACTGTAAGTGGACAGCCTTTCACTAGACGACCGTTCCACTTAACAGACAAATTTAGAGGTCCTGAAGACGACTTCTGGGGGGTATAAGAAGCCAACCAGATTGCTTCAGTGGGGCGTGGTTGTGCCAAGCTCACGGGAACAGCCGTGTTGTCCTGGTGGGTCAAAATGACCTCAGGACGCCCAGCTGGGGCTTCAGTGGCGTCGATTGTAAAATGAGCTGCTTCTCCAGCCTGAGCAGCAGCTAGACCTCGTCCGGTCAGAACAACTTTGTCTGCAGCTTGCTGTGCAGTGACGTAGGCGCTTCTGGGGCATTGAATGATGCTAACTCCGCTCCAGGTGAGGTCAAAGTCGTGCTCACCTGGAGTAAAGTTGTCCGCTGATAGATAAAGTCGTACCTTGCCCTCAACATGCTGATCGACTGGGACCTCCCGTCCGTCGATAGTGCAGACCAGCTCTCCTGGTCCTGCTTGAGACACATCAAAGACGATTCGAGCTGGTAGAATAAGACGCCCGTCGTGGTCTAGCAAAGTGCCCCAACCACCCACTGGAACCACTTTGTTTGAGTCAACGCAGGAAATTGTCCACGGTGACCCAGGCAATGGACCGCGGCTGGGGCAGCTGGCTCTGATTTCGTACCTCCCCACGGAGAGGATGGTGTAAGACACCTTCCACTCGTTGTTTCCCAGCGTCTACAAGAAATTAGGTTTTTTTTTTATTTTAAGAATTTCTAAAGCGAGGTCTGGAAGATATTTCTAACTACCTTAATTTTAGGTTCGATCCTCTCACCGAACTCATCGATGCGCTCAATTTGGACATTTGGCGCTGTGGGACAATACACCACAAATGAGGTCTCTTTTCCCCGGTGGGAAAGTTCTAGGCCGTTGCCAGAAGCCCGGGAGTCCGCCTTGCTTCCAGTTGATGAAACTGTGAAAGCCAGTGGAGACCCTTGAATTGGATCCCCACCGTAGAGGATAGTGGCCTTGTAGTGTCCTGGCATCGTGGGGACAAATTCAACAGAGTAGACGCCCTCCGACAGCTCGGATACTCGGGCTGGTATGCTTTGCCCAATGGGAGATATAATCGATGGTTCGATTTCAGCAACTCCGGCTTGTTCGGTCTTCACTGGAAAGTTCGTAATATTAGTATATTTAACTCATTACTTTCAATCTTGGTGATACTTACACACAAAAGAAATGGGACTGTGGAGCGCTAGTTGACCCTTTGGCACTCCTTGTAAAATAACTTTATTCGGCTCAAAAGATTCACAAGTGAATGGGCTTCCTGGAAGGGGCTTGGATTGGTGAAGCACCTCTGTGATAAATAAAAGGAAGAATTAAGAAAGATCTTAAAATGGAAATTATCTTTTATTATTTTTTTTAATAACATTAGAATGAACGCCGTCTAACGGCCATCAATATCAAAAATATACTTAAAAAAATGATATTATGGTCATAAAAAGTTTTCATAAGAAAACAGAGAAGAACCAAGATAACTTATAAATATTGGTTTAGTTATTGCAATAAAAATATAATATATCGTTATTTTTTAAGCTGTTTTTCATATATCACTTTGATTTTTGGCAAGGAGAAACAGAAAACCTAACCTTTACTATACATTTTAAATTTCGCTATATGTGTAGGGAAACTACATACATATTTATATATATTTATATGTATATCTTTTCCAAATTAGTCTTAACATAAGACATATCGAAATAATTTTAATTTAATGAATGTTCGTTGTAGAACACAAAGAAACCAAAAACTTTTATTATTTTATTAATTTCAAAAATTGGGCCTCAGCAAATTGCAAACACATTTTAATTTTTTTAAATTATATGGATTTTGGGTTTTACTCAATTGAAAAAATTGAAGTTGAATCGCTTTGAGTTTACTCGGTGAAATAATGTTTAATAATTTAATTTACTTATTTTTTAATTTTGTGCAGGCTTTGTATTAAGTAGGTTAAGACGATTCTATTTTAATTAGACTTATTTAACAGCTCTTACTAAATTCAGAAAATGTTTTCTAAAAACAATAAGCGCGGTTTTCAACTATCTACTGTTTGAATTTGTTTATAGCTATATAAACTTTTTATTAAAGTCATCTTAGAAGGTAATATAAAAATTGTTTACTTACCTATCAAACACTGCCCAATTTTGTTGATAGTAAATTCTGCCTGTAGGTGGCCTCCCTTAGTTTGGTAGCAGCGGACAGGTAGGGCTTCGCCTCCAGGTCCTGATACGACCACATCGAACTCTCTGGCAGGCCTTCCGGTGGTGTCAATAGCGAACGAAGTGGTCTTTCCTACCCGAGCTTGGTACAAACCGAGACCATTCACGCTGATTTCCTTCCCGGCGCCAGGCGCTTGGATGTTTATTTCCAAAGATTTCGTGGAAATCGGGACTCCGTTGTACATTATAGCGATTTTATGGGGCGCCACGCGAGTTGGATGGTATACGATTTCCCAGATCCCATTCTTGGATGGGCCCCTAATCGAATGAGGGACTTCTGTCGAACCGCACCGGACCAGAGCTGAAAGACTCCCGTGACCAGCGTCGTCTATTGCAACTGAAATTGTGGCTGGCCTGTGGCAGAGTGCTTCACTAACTTCGGTGATCTTCACCAAGGTGGGGTCGAAGACGCTAATTGTTCTTGTGGTAATGTGATGACGGGTCTCCCTGTCAATAAAGCGAATGATGTAACTACCGATCATGTGTGTCCTGAACTCAGCGAAATTCCTGGTCAAGGTGTATGCGATTGGCTTGTGGTCTGGTCCTATAACTTCAACCAGTTGGTCCTCGGAAACAAGGTCAATGGACGCAAGACTGCCGATTTGCAGTTGCTGGGTGGTTTGTTGAACGTCCACTCGGAAAGGACTGCCTTCTACAGGAACGTCGTTGAATGTGATGTTGACAAAGTGAGTTTCGCACGTTTGGGGTACAAACGTGACGTCATAGAGTCCTCTGGCACAGGCAACTACCTCAGCCTTAACAGTGCTCGTCTCTGTTGAGACGACGAGCTCGAGGGTGCCCTCCCCAGCTCCAGCTGCATCGACACTAAAAGTAACCGGGACCCCAAGGGAAGTTGGTCCTTCACTCTGGTCAAGTCCACTAATAGAAACTTTTGAAACGTCGAAGACGTTACAAGAAAACGGCGATCCGTTAATGTGTTGATCGTTGGCTGTGACGCTTATCAAATGCCTTCCAACCACAAGTGGTCTAAAAGACGCTATGTAGGAATCGCCTCGCTGAGACATCAAACATGGCACATTATCTCCAGAAGGAGAGGTCACAAAAATCTGCGGCTCGACTCCTTCAAATCCGTCCAGCTCGAAGGTGTTCTCCATTTTTACGGCAGCTTGTTTTAGACCTTCGCCCGATGCCACAGCCTTTGGCAGGGCGATTGGAGCAGGAGAAATGTGGCAAGTGAAGGGTGATCCTGGTACAGGATGTCCATTAAAGCGAACTGATAGCGAATGTGGAGCAGCTTCAGTTGGCTTGAAATTTACTTTGAAGCGTGCATTACCCTCAGATTGGACGAAGTTAGGCACATTCTTTCCATTTACAGCCACAATTATCTCCAAATTTCCAGCTCCAGCTTGGCTTGCATTGATCCCAAAACTAACGCTTTTGCCGACAACTCCGGGACGAATGTCGGTGACTATGACCTTTTCAGCAGAATAAGCTTTTAGGAGGAAAGGGCTTCCCTCAACGTGCCCTCCCTGCGGCAGTCTCACCTCAACGGAATGATCTCCAACATCGAGCGGTTCGAATTTGACCTTGTAGCCGTGCTCGATGGGATCTATCTTTGTGGGGACGTTTCGTCTTGCGGGGCCAAGGACTTCCACGAGCGGCGTGTCTTCTGACTCCACCACAAATTCGAAGACGCGGCCCACGCTCACCTTGTCCATGGTTTCTGGTGATAGAATGCGAGCCGCCGCGGACACACGGCAAGTAAATGGGCTCCCAGGGACGTCTTGTCCATTGAAACGCAACTCCACCGTGTGATTTTGCGCGTCTCTGGGAGTGAAGCTAATGGCATAGGTGTGCTGACCCTGGGCTTGGGCGGATGTAGGAACCCGCCCTCCATTCACAGTGACCTCAAGGTTCCCTGGTCCAGCCTGTGAAGTTTCTACCAGAAATGTCACCGATTTCCCAACAGTTCCATTGCTAACATTTTTTACTTTGATTGCATTTACATCGTACACCTACGAAATATATTATTATTAGTAGCGAGGGAGCTTATAAATCAGTCAGGACAGGATCTTAATCAGGTTCAAAAATATATTATTCGATTTATAATCGATAGAGAAACCAGACGGATATTGTAAATATTTTCATCAAAAGAAACTTTTACAAAATTTATATAAAAATGATTAGATATTATTTGCTCCTCTATTGCTTGAAAAAAATTACCGTTTAAAAATTAGGGAGATTAGAGAACCTTTTTAAATCCTTAAAAAATATAAATTTTTGGAATTTATAAAGGTGATCAGTTATCTTTCCAAACATTTCAGGATAATTTAATAAATGTTGAAAGACAATAAATAGACAATAGTGCATTTAAACATGTCGTTTTGAAAAATTTCTTTCTCAGCAGCAGTAGGATTGGTTTGAGTGTTCCCAATAATTTTTCTTTAAAAATATTACTTTTTAAAGGTTTATATTATATATATTTTAATTAAAGTCTTCCATGAGACTTAATATACTAATTTTTGGAGAATTTTTTTTTGGGGAATTTAATCTGCAATATATAAAACGGAATGGCGAACCACACATGACTTACATGTTCTATACTCTAAGCCGCTTATCGACTTTGAAAACTCCCATATACTTATTTTTTTCAAAAATTTAAATTATTCGGAATTTGGCAGCATCTTGAGAACTGCTCATCCGATTAGCACAGCAAGAGTTTAAAAAAACAAGAATATTAAAATCAGTATTGTGAACAAATAAATAAACAGATATTCCATGGGAACGATGTAGGGTAGAATTACAATACAATTTATCCCCAATTTCGTTTGCAACTAATGTCTGTTAGGATCCGTGAATTAATAAAATTTCTTATTTTAAACTAAATGCAAATTGATCCCCATCCTGACTGGCTTTTGTCCGAAGCATACCTTCGCGGCGTAGGGACTCCCAGCTGTAGGCTGGCCTTTAACTGACACATTCACGCGGTGCTCACCAACGGATCTTGGAACAAACTCCGCCTTGAAGACGCCGTCAGCAGTCTGATGAACCTGCGCAGGCACAGATTGTCCTGACGGTCCTGCAGGGTCCGTTTGGTGCGTTTTAGGTTTTTTCAGGATTTTATTTTTATTGCATTGAGATAAGAGCAGGGTTGGTCGGCGACAAGCACGTACGAAGCGTTGTTGTTGGTGTTGTTGAAGAGAGAAATTTTTTCTTTGAGTCAAAAACAATTTTTTTTTTCTTGTCGTACGAACAGTTGAAGTCGAATGCAAGCAGAGGATATTGGAAAGGTTGTGAGAATAGAAACAAGACAGTTAGAAGAAGGTTAAACCTACGGTCTACTAGAAGAGAACGGTACCTTCACCAGTTAATGATTATTTACACCGGTTATGACATGCCTTTCTCTCTTCGGATCTTATTTGAGCCTTATCTGGCACATTTTATTGTGTTTATTTATTTTTTTTTTAACTTTTTTTTCTTTTTCGTTTTATTTTTGGGTTAGTAAGAAGTTTTCTTTTCTATTATACAACTCTCAGCGTACTGGTTCAGTTCATGTCTGGTTTTAGCTAAACCGCTTTAAGTACCACTTCAGGTAAATTGGGAAAAGACTTAATTGGGTTAGTAAAAGCTATGAGCTATATTTTTGTCCACAAAGTCTAGTACAATAGTCTTCGTCGCCCTGAAATATACAGATACAGGTGAGAAATCAAAAACTTTATTACAAACCGCTAAAAAAGAAAATTAGATTCTTTCTTTAAGTCTTATAACTAATGGCTGGCACACACTCAGACTGTTTTGGTATTTTAGCTTTAAATATTTTTATATTTTACCCTGTTCATTTTCCAGTTCGAGTACACTTCAGATTTTACGAGCTAAACTTTAAGAGAGATGGCATACAATTGCTTTGAAGTCTATATTTATTACGTTTTTCTTCCTTTAATTTTTGAATCCATTTATTGTATTTTTTTCATATTTATGCAAAACAAAAAAGCTTCTTCAAGAGTAGTTGATTATTTTACTTGGAATTTTTAGGCATACATCTTATGTTTAAAAAAGTAAATATTCAAATAAGAAAATTATTTAGACATTTGAATTTAAAAGAAGAAATTTTTAAATGCACATAACTTATTCTGTTCATGCTTTTTCAGTATTCAAAGCTTCTATTCCGTTAGAATGTTGGCAATTATTAAATATATGCAACTACAATAACTTGCAATTTTGAGGCTTAACAAACTAAAGAAATATTATTAAAGATTTGTCTGAGTCCCGTCTTGAAAATGCTATTTAAATAATTTAGCTACATATATTATATAAAAAGTCAATATAGAGAAATTAAAAAATATCAAAATTTGTAAGCAAATGGATATACATAAATAGAGATAAAAATAAAGATATTGCATTGATATTTTTAAAATCCATAGCTTTAAATATATTGAAAATTTGCCGGTTGTTTCAATATCATGCCAGCTCCTGGTAAACTTAATAAGTACTTACTTGTAATGACGCTGTTCCTGTTTGCATTTATATATTATTATCCGATTCATAAAATTTATTGTATACATAAAATAAACTGAAAAAATTCTATGGTCTAATTAATTTTATTTAAAAGACTATCAACCCTAGGTGCATACCTCCATATAAGTCTCATCGTATCTTTAAAAATACACTTTTTTCCATAGAAAAACTATTCAAACTCAATTGTTCATACATTATTAATATGTATAATATTATGAAAAGATATCGTATAGTTTTACCAAGGATATTATTAACAATGAACTTTGTACGGTAGTTTGTGTGTTACTTTCAATGCTCTATTAATTCGGAGAAATGAGGTTGCTACGGTGATGTCCTTTTCTATCGGCTGCTAAAAATACAATAAGCAGAATTCGAAAGGAAAGAGCGTCATAGGAACTCGTTTAGGGTAAAATAAGACGACCTTAATACTGGAGAATTCTATTTACATCGCTTTAAATTATTCACAATAGACCACAATTTTAGGATCAAAATGAACTAGTATGCACCCAGAAATTAAATCTAACTAAAATTGATTATTTGTTCTTTCAATTTTAATCATTTCATTTTTCCATAAAAACAATTTCTAGTTAATAATATGTTTGTTTAGTTAGTAGTCAAGGCTTTCTATGCAGAATATGTAAATATTTTCTAATTTTTTTTTTATATGTATATTTGGTTGCAATTTCGTGCAAATTACAAAACCTAGATACTAAACTTGCTAAAATACTCAAGTTGCTGAAAATATAAGGTTTAGTACATATTTACAAAATTTAGTTTTTCATATAGTTTCATAAAATTCAAAAGCAAATCTACACGCGAAAACTATTATAATGCTAGAAATATAAGCATAATAATACTTTTTCGCAAAAGAGTCTGAGTGTATGATGCAATGACCAAATAAAGTCGTTATTAAGATAAATGTAAATTTAAAATTGCATTCCGGAAAAAATGAATGCAGCAATTCTAAGCCAAAAATAAAACGAAACGATTAAACAGTGACAGAGCTTCAAGGAAATTTTAAATTTTATTTAAAGTCACGTGCACGAGTGAATAGGCCAAATCTGAATGTAAAAGAGGTAGAGAGAGAAAGTGAGCTTGGAGGTCTGTACAGAAACGAGAGAGTGCCTGCCAATGGTTTCGTCTTGTTTCTTGTTCAGGACGCGGACGTACCTTCAACGTTCACTTCGATATCTTCGAGGCGACCACCGGTGTGATTAATGACGAAGGAGTTCGGCTGGTGTACGGGTCCTGGGCCGCCGAGGGACACTTGGGGTCCGGCCATGCCCCCGCTTATGTTGACCGTGATGGGGCACCCCGGCACGGGCATTTTATTGAAGGACACGTTAATTATGTGCTCGCACGCCTCCGCCGGAACGAAAGACACCGAGAATCTGGAGGAAGACACGATGCTTTTTAAGGACTTCCTGCAGACGAGTGTAGGTCACATTTACCTGGCGTTTCCTTGCGGGTGGACCTGCGTAGGGATGTTATGGCCTTTTGCGGAGATCGTTATTTCCAGGTTACCCTCTCCAGCATCACCGGCGTCTACGGTGAATTGGACCGGGCGTCCCACGGTGCCCTTGGAGACACTACCCACAACGACTTTGCTGGCATCGTAGGCCTTGGCGAGGAAAGGGGTACCCTGCACTGGGAAGCCGTTGTACTCGACGTTGATGGAGTGACCCCCGACTGCGACGGGTGTGAATTCGGCGGTAAATCCAGCGTGGATGTCGCCGGTTACCCTCACTGGGAGTTCGCCATGGGGTCCTCTAACACTAACCGCCAGCTCTGCAGCTCCTCCCCCGCTGACTGTGATGTGAAACGACGCTGGACGGTTCAAAGGGATGAGCTCAAGGTTCGAAAGGTTCAGAGTGACCCTGCTGGTGTCGGCCACGGAGCACACGAAGGGACATCCGCGAACTGTTTCGCCGTTGAATTTAATGTCGATGAGATGCGGTTTGGGCTGCTCTGGGGTAAACGACACCAGGCACCGACCGCCCCCGACGACTTGAACATGATTAGGGACTTCCCCCTCGTTTATCGAGATTTCGAGCTGCCCCTCGCCCGCAGCGCTGGCGTCGACTGTCCGAAGGAATCAATTAACTTGCAAATCGAATGTAACCGCGGCTAAGACTAGTCAGGATCTGAATATCAAGTAGCATTTCTCTCATTCTAATATAAAGAAACTTTAATTGATTGAAATCGATTGAGAAAGACGTAATAATAAACAGTTATCCTAAGGAAAGTAAGAGGAAATTGTTATATCTAAAATTATATAAGAATTGTTAAAATTTTGACCATTGGTATCTTTTTTTTAGCACAAACCAGTTGTAATATAAAAATGCTTTTTCTACTAGTTTCTTTGAATCAACATAGAACAGTATTTTGTACTATGGTTTAAAACAATGAACTCCTAAAATCTGAAAAAAAATTGTGAATAAAGCTTGATTTATGTATATGTATTAAACACACAAATCTAATGATTTTTAAAAACATCTGTTAAGGGCTAGACAACTCAAACACAAATGTGTGAAAGTTTTAGGTTATATTAATACCAAATGTAAATTTTAAGAAAAATGCATAACTGTTCTTCACATTATTCTTCGGCAGTATGTAATTTAAATAGTCAATTTTTAATTTGGTATTAAAACAACGACGACAAAACTTATATGAGTATAAATTTGAAGACTTCTACAGGAAAAAAATCTCTGCTAAACCATTTTTAGCTTGATTTAAATATCCAGAAAAGATTAATTTATAAAAACTGGTGGAAACATATATTTTATTTATATGAATAAAATAAATATATATGTACTTTATTTTTGGCTGTTTTGCACTACCTTTGTGTCGTAGTTGGGAGTTGAAACTTGATACTTGAAAAATTCGTATTTGTTTAAAGTAGAATTTTAAATTGAATTAACGAAAATTTTAACAAATCTTTAACTAATTGAAGATAATTAATTCATTATTACCCTTTAAAATTAAAATTAACTTAACTGACCATTGTTTCGCGGAAAAAGGTGATATAACTTTTAAATAATTATTCTGAACAATTTAATTATACTCGACTCATTTCTGAAACCAATCCATTAAAATTAGTTATGAAATTAGTAGTAGAAACGGAAAACAATAATTACTATTAATTAATTATTTAATTGATAATAAGACATTTTTTTCCAATTTAAAGACTTTGTTTTGCTCTCTGAAAAATAGTTCTGAACGAAATATGTAACTTTCGTATTTAAAACAATAGACCAAAAAAAAGAAATTAGATGGATGTTTGTATTCCTAATTATACTAATATCAATAATTACCTTATTAGTGGGTGAATAACTTTGAGAGAGAGCAAATTAACCTGTTTTTCAGGCTTGCATAACAACCATTTCTTGTCAAACAAATTTCAATATGAGTAGGTATACTAATTTAATTACAAGATTTATGGTAAATCCTATAAAATTAAGTCTTTATGGTTTCCTTCACATTTAAAAACTTTCTGCTATATACTTATAGTAAGAAAACAGAAATTTTTGACTTTCTCTTCTCAATGCTATCTACAAACTATGTATTTAGTTTAGATTATATATAATACCTTTATGTACCAAAGTTTAACAATTCTTATAAATTATATTTTTTAGTGGTTTCCTTAAGGCAAATGTTCATTACGACCCGCTCAATGTCGTGTCAATCATTAGTTTTCTTTTTGCGAAAGACCAAATGCGAGATGACTCAGGTCCCGAGTGGTCCAGGTTAACATCTTACCTCGGAATTGACATGGCTGTCCGACGACTCCGCCATTAACGTCCGTCACCTGGATGAGGCTCGCGTCATAGACCTTCGCGATAAGCGGGCCTCCGGCGAGCTTCGTCCCGCTGATGGACGCCTCGATGACATGCGTGCCGACCTCGTTGGGCACGAATTCGATGCGCATCGCACCGTTTGCCGCCTCGTGGGTGACTCTAGCGTTGACTTTAGTCTTGCTCGGGGACAAGACCGTCGCTAGGCAATCGCCTCGGCTGAGGCTCGATCCAGGAGGCGGCAGTATCTCAAAAACCGCCGACGTGTTGGCGGGGACGAGACGGGTGGACTCACCCAAGGCGGTCAGGCCCGGTGACGACATGATGTCAACGTGCCAAGGAGACCCTGCAAAGAAAACAAAACGACAATTAACGATCGATTAAGAAATTCCATTTTTAAGATGATATTCTACTTTAAAATTTTCAAGAAAATCATTTTTGGTTTATGTTATATACTGAAAGTATACTTTTAAGAATCTTCCTTAAAAATTAACATAAAAAATTCGATATATTATAGATTCTGCAGAGCTACAGAGATTTGAAAAAGCCAGAATTACACTGCCCTCTACTCTGCTTTATATTTTAAACGCGTTTTTCTCGAAACAGTATTTATCGAGCTTGCGCAGGTAATTAAAAAAAAAACGACTGTACCGATCAGTGTCAAATTATTCTATAAACCTATGGCTATCGTTCGTGACAGAATTACATATAATATATTGTTATTTTGAAAATTTCATATGCATTTTTAAAAGTATAAAACTATACCTTTGATTTCAGAGCCATGCTATTTATTTAATTTTCAATAAAAACACTAATTCTGGTAGGGGCTACAAAGTTATTTGGCATTAATAATACATAAGCTGAATTGTTTTTAAATGCACTTGTTTTATCAATGGCATTGTAGAGTTACAAAATAAAGCTCCTTTGAAAGTGCACCCTGTAAGGCTTCTAATGGAATATGCTCCATTAAAGAGAGCAACGTTTTTTTTGTAAGAAACGTAAATCCTTTCATATCAAAAGAGGAGGAATATGTACTTTCTAACAACATTTTCACAAATTTTATATGATATTATAGTTTGGACCAAACGTTGATAAGGAGGCTTCATGTACGTTGAAACATGTCTTTCTGAATCACCCTGTATATATATTTGGTTTATACTTTATCAAAAATGCAATCATATTACGCCATTTGTCCCCATTAAATGCGGGGTAATTAAATGAATATTGTTTCGCAATTTTAACCTTTTGCTCTTTTGTTCATTTAGAAAATGTCCGAATTTTTGTTTTTGTCAAAATTAATTGGTAAGTATAATGTGAACGATACTATGACCAAAACAGTAATTTTTGGAATTGTTTTTCCATTTTTCTGGACATACTTTGACGAAACACAGTATCATAAACAAAGAAATCAACGATAGAAATGAGCAATCTATTTTTTATAAGAGTTGAACAATAGAAAATTGCTAACTAACAAACTTTTCTCGAAATTTATCAAAATATTAAGTACTATTATACTATTACGTTGTCATGGTGGAAAATTGCAGTGAGCGTTAGAATTATTTAATTGACCACAAGAAGCTACGCGTTGTTAGCGTGAGATATTTTACGAAAAAAAATCTATTCAAAGAGCTCACTATTTTCCTAAAAAAAAAAATTGTTTACGTCAACCAAAGCACATTAAATACTGTGAAACCTAAAACTATTTTTTCAGTTGCACTTTTTTCACAAAAATCTTAATGAAGGTCGAAATTTCATTTCCCATACGAATTTGCATTTGAAATGATGAATTGATACACTTCCTTAATAGACTTTTGTACATTATTATACAACACATATACGGTTCATAACAATGGCGCTATAGCTACCTATGTATATAATTTTAAATTTTTAAAAATAATTAAAATTGTGATTTCGCATGGAAACTATAGAGCCTCGGTGGACTGTATAATTTTAGTACACCACTGTAAAACTAAGTGCGACATTCTCCACCGGTCAAGGCACTTTCGATTTCGAAACATCTTATAAGACGGAACAGTTGATCTTAGAAGTTGCACTGCCTTTTACTAGTCAAGTTAGCGCTCTCAATGACTCCGAATGGGTCTCGTCGAAGACAAGGACCTAATTGGGTAAAATTTTACGCTTTTCTCGGCTGCGTGGAAAATTGGCGCGTACCTGAGAGGCACAGTTTTGGCGTGCTGCTTTCAATGAAAGTGGTTTTGTCCCAAAAGATCGAGTCACGGTCTAGGTTTTGTAGCATGCTTATAGAGTTTTTAATACTTGGAAACAGCGGAACACGGAAACGAACACCTTTCAGGTGGAAAATTTATCTTAACGGTTTTTAGGAAATAGAAAAGTACCAAATGTACGAAAATGAGAGTATTAAATTGCGCTACTTACTGCGGTTTTTAGGCATTAATTCAGGCGCTGTTCCGCATACTAAAAATAGTCATTTTGTGTAGAGCAAGTCTCGTGAACTTTAAATTATTTGGAGTCGAATAACTTGCAAATTTTAGACAAGTAACAGGCTGAAAAATCTTAAGGGCAATTAATTCTTAATTGTCTTATAATTTACAAGAAACTATGTATTAAGTGCCAATTTTTATATGCCTCCAATACTATATATTTATTTCCATAAAAAGTCCTTAAAATTAAAAGTGTTGCCATATCGGATTGACGTATACTTAAATTGCTTCCTTTTCATTGGAAAATTTAAAATTAACTCTCATAAAACTTCTTCATACCAATTTTCATCCCTTATTTCACTGGGACTTCATAGGAATTCGATCTTACTTACTATGTATATATACATACATATGTATACAAAAAAATTAAATACATACATACATACACAGAAAATGGAAATCATGTAAGAAATTAATAAATTAAAAAGTATATCATATCTTAGGCATCTTGTTCATTATCATTTGCTTCAATATTTTAAAGAATAATATAGGTATATAATAAATCATTTGCTAAACGTTTTAAAATTCGTATTATATGAATAGTTTAGTTCCTTTTGAAAAGACATTCCACAAAAATTTGTATTACATAGTATGTAAGTACCTATATATAATATCATAAAAAAAAAACAAGTTAAATAAAAATATTGTATTCAGATGTTACATTGCATAGAAATTACATGCATTATGGATTATAATAAATTCATTCCCTAGATTAGTCTGTCAGAGTGAATACTGAAATATATTTTAAACACGCTAAAGCCCTGCAATTACGAGAAGTAAAAATATCCAGGATAATTATTCTCTCCTCACTTTAAAATGCATCAAAGTGAATGTATAGAAGCAATTTTCATTTGCATTTTAAAAAACTTCTCGCGGAGATTCGCGAATAGTTCGGCAATTCCATGACCTCGTAATAATCGTTAAAAGCCTTTTTTCTTCGCTAAGTTGAATTGCCGCAGCGGTGCATTAATGTTACGACTTTTTGGTCGGTTGATTCCATCGCATTTAAGACATTCTCCCTTTCGCTGCACAATGGCACTGTGTTTTGCATGCTTGATTTGGCTGGCACGTTAACCCATCTGAGGTGCAATTAGCGCATCTTGAATTGATGTCTGCCTTAACGAACTCATTTGACTTAAAATACATATCTCTTGGGAAATTGCAACTTTAAGAGTGTACAAGCCTAAGATTTTAGGTGACTGGCTTTGTTTTGACGGTCGTTGCTCGTTTGGGAACTTTCACCTCACCGCCCATTACGATTTGTATGCAAATAAGAGGTGCAGATGAGTTTAAGGTCATTAAAAATTTGCTATAGCGTGGTTAATGGACGTGTCAAAAGCTAATTGAATTTCCATGAAAATGCTATTATATTAAAATATTTCTGTATGCAGCTATTGACCTTTGCATTAACAAAGCACAATTTCCTTTAGTATTTAGTATAATCTTTGTCATAATTTCGAAACTGACTTCATGATTGCTCGAATTTTTTCCAGAGTCTCTCTATTAATTTTATCTAATTTGCAAAAATATAGTTTACAAATTCAATGTTCTTAGCCACGAGTTAATATAAAATTTCACATTTTAGAGAAAATGTGCCCTTTAAAAATGGTTTGTCATGATAGTGCCTTGAGTTTAAACACATTTTTTTCGGCTGGTTTATTAGCATTTTTTTCAATCGGAAATCATTGGAAAATTAAGTATTGAGCAGATAATTACATAATTAATATTTCCAACATATATCAATCGATAAAAGAATTGTTTCAAGGATATCACAGAGTATCGTTTTTTCCTCAACAAAACTATTATATATTAGGAGCTATTAACACAAAGGATATATCATTATGTAATTCTTTAAATAACAATACATATAAATACATACATACATACATACATATGTCAAGGTTGTCAGTTTGACTACAAATATTTTCTCATTTCTCTAAATAGGCTAATTATTTTGAAAGTAGATTGTGATTTTTCATAGAAAGAAACCAATAAAGGCTTAAAATAAATAGAAAATATAGAAGACCACTTACTTTCCTAACCTAACAAGGGCTAAGCCTCGCAATTTAAGAAATTCCAGTCTTCTTGAGACCAAGCATAGCAGAACAAATTATGGTGTATTTGAGCCTACTAATCGCATGTGCCTTAGTGTTAATAAGCATGCCGAACTGTTTAATGTTAATATAGGCAAAAGTTAACTAAAAAAATTGCTACTTGACTGCCGTACTTCTTAATCTCGGGTCTTCCCTTTGATTAATCTTTTTCTAATAACTTTTGCCTGATTTCTTTGCATCTCTTATGTTTAGCATCTTGTTGCATGATGTGTGTGGCTCGGTTTACTAACAAGAACCAAATGATGAAACAGTCACATGCACATGCAGCAACTCTTGGAGGTACTAAGCTGATGGTAAATAAGTACACATCAGATATAAAAAAAACAACAGTATTGTGGGAATTATCATAAAAAATTTATGAATAAACAATGAGCGAAAACTGTATTACTCTATTGCACTACTTCTTTCGAAAAGGAAGAGATGAGTTGCAATATTGCACCTGCAGGAGCAAATCGATTAAAAATAACTTTCCAAACCGTCGCATCTGAGAAATTACACTAATAATGCAAAATGATTTTGTAATTGGCTGCGACCGCATGACGCTGGAAATACGCACGCGGGTGTCGGCTAATGGATCTATTCGCGCACCGTGGAGATCGGAGAATCAGTTTCAGTGGCATGAGATATTAAATCGAGACAGTCCTCAGTGGACCGTAAATAAACCACCAATACCTGAAATTCGAGCAGTGCACGTCTGACGACTTTTCATTTGAAAATGGAATGCGACGATCAGGTTATCAGTTAATAGGTCCACCTGAGCAACGTCTGTAAAAATCGTCCGGCTACTGCCGTCGGTGGCAGAACCACAACAGGTTCACTCATTGTGACAAATCTTGGGCGACTTTCACCTTGCTAAGTGTAATCTTCGAATGACAGTGCCCGAAATATGCGATATCTTCACCGACAGCATGTTTACTTTTTCAGAGATTGCCTCACGCTAGCAAATTCTTGGTAATGTCTCGAGAAGGTACCGCCCGCCGTACCGCGAATTCAGGTGCTGCTGTGCAGCGCCGGAACTTGAACATACCTTCGAAAATATCCAACTCGCGCAGGTAATTATTGTGGCAATTTGCATGCCTACCGCTGATTCGATCGCAGAAAATTCATCAAAAGATTTTCACTCAGTTTTTTGAGTGCCTACACGAATCCGCGAATAAGTGCATAAATAATATTTTTAGAGTGCGAGTTTAAAAGGAATATATAAACAAACCGATATACATAACTAGTGGAAAAATGCAATTTCTCCCATCAGAGGTTTAATAAACCATTAAAGTTTATATTTTATTTTTTCAGAATGAATTTTATTGACTTCTGCATAGTATAAAACTTTTTGAGTTCAAACATATTTTTTTCTTATTTTGCATGGCATCCAATTCAAAATTCCGCGGCAATTAGTTAGGAAAAAATGTTTACTCAGGAGAAGTAGCGAATTTATCACTTTGCAGAGATCTTTGCTGCTACGGCCGCAAATAAACGAGCGTGTAAAGTGTTTTCTTTTTTCTGCACGGATATGCAAATTTTTATTTCTGATGAAGTTGTTGAAGTCTGCTGAATACGCCGTTATATGTATATAGCCGCTAATGAGAGTTTATTTCTTTCAATATTTGATGAACTAACGCAATTAGAAATTTACGTAACATTAACCATTTTCATGAGATATTACATTTGACCTGGGCTGGCCCTTCGTTGCTTGGACAAAAATCCTTCAAAACGTAGTTGGAGACAACAGTGAAAAGAAAAATATTGTTTTTAAATAAAAAAAAATGCTTAAGGTTTTTCTATTCGTGAAATTGTTTAGTAAAAGAATTTTTACAAACTATAGTTCCTAAGATAAGACTTAATATTACCGATTAAAAACTTCTGAAAAAAAATTAGCACATTATCCATTTAATTTATAGCTGCTGCCGGTTGTTTTAGATATTTTATCGACTTTACGTGCTACTTAAATTGTAATGATGTAACTTTCCGCTCTTAAGCAGCGGCCAGCAATTTTGTTTTTAAATTAAATCCTAAAAACAACTGCTTATGTGAGACCACAATCTGTGCTCGTTTTTGTGATCTGCCCATACATAGCAAATGGTTGTATTATTTTTTGCTTAGTATGCTTTAAAACTTCTTTTCGATTAATATGCTTACCACCTGCTAGACGTGTTTTTATTAAATTTTCGGTGAACGTATGCTCTGGAGTTCACTTTCTTATATGAACTTAGCTGCAGAAAGTACGATCGATAAAATACAACAGTATCTTGTTACTTATGTAATTTATTTATTTCCATTTCGCTGTTTTTGTTGTCTCCAAAGGTTGTTCATAACATTTCTTCAGCTTTTAATATAAGTCTGGTCAACAATGCATATTTGAAGTTCATTTTTCATCTTAAATTTCAAAATTTCAGTTCAAATGAACAACTAAACAGACTTAGTATTATTTCTTGATACATATTTATAAGAAATTTAAATTATGAGGGATGCTTTTTAATTTTCACTATAAGAATTTTATAGTAGACGTGTGATATCATTAATGGTTCCAATTACCAGAAGAAAATACAAATAAATATCAGATGAAGCAGGAAGATAGACAGATTAAAAGAATTCGGGTAAAATTTAACCAAATTAAAGGAATTAGCATTGTTTGAAATATCGGTGTAGCTAGTTGTTGCCCCCAACTTCATCCTTGTAGTTGCAATTGTTATTTTCTTAGAAATAATTTCAATAATTTAATATTTACTCAATTCGTCTACAATACTACAAACCATTTATTTGAGCTATTTGAGCTCTTAAGCTCAACGATTAATGATGCAAATGTTTACAGAGTCTTTTAACTGCAAAGTTGTAACATCATTTAATCTAAATCCGTATTATGGGTATCACTAGGTGATACGTTGAAATATTACATACATAGAAATAATTATCGACTTTATCTTTCTTTCAAGTTAATAATTTTAAAAAGAGAATGCAGATTGCCATATGCATTTAAGATTTATGTTTGGAAAACGTTTAGGTATTTGCATAATCCTAAAAATAACTTCGTTTTAAAAGCTTTATACAAAAAATTCTTGGTTTGGTATTAAATCGACCTTGCATTCTAAAGTTCAACAGGTAGGCGTGCAATCGGACTGTTAAACGTTTTTTTCGTTTCATAAATATTTTGCTAATTCCAAATCTTCACATTTCTATGCAATGCATCGGTTAAATTGTACGTTTAGGTATGTGAAGAAATTTATATTTCTATAGATCTAACAAAGAAAAGCTTATACAACATTATTTCGTACTGAGTTAGAATTTTAGGAAAAGACATGACTATTAATAGAATCTCATTTTGGTATTCACTTTTTAAAACTAAAACTATGGTGGATCTGTTTAACTAAGCCTTAAGCTTAATGACGCAATTCTATCATTTTCCAAATTGCAAAGCTCATTTAAATTTCACTTCAATTCAAACTATTCAGAGAAATTCTTGGATGGTTGTAAAGAAAATCTAAAAACAGTTATGCACGGTGTCTTTCTCATTAATTTTCAAGCGGGTGAAGGCATTGAATACCTTTCAATAAAAGGCAAAGCCATTCAACCGTTGCCGCCGCATTTCTTTGCCGGGAAATGAAAATTTCGAGAAGCCGAACAAGCAAACCAAGTGTTATCTTAATCGACCGTTTACCAGCAGCGGAGTGCAAAAGTGCAAAGAAGTGCATTTTCTAATACTTCCGCACTTGTAAATTCCGCCCACACTTCCTCAGTGCAATGAGCCGCGACGCAGCCCCAAACAATGAGCCGCCATCCAGGCGGACAGACACTTCATTTCCTGGTGCATTTCATTTACCTGAACTTATCCAAGAAACTCTTCCGCGGTGCACAGCAAAGGCAGCTGGTGAAAAACCGCGAGTTCACTGAAAACTAAAAACCACGACGACGAAGCCACTGGCACTAGCACAGCAAACTCACTAAAAACCACCACTCGTCGTAACGTGGGTGTGTACAGCTGGTACAGAAAAAAAAGGTCGCTTTCGGAATTTTCGCACCGTTTTACACCTTTTAAGAAACAATTTAATTCACTCGGGAAAAACAGAGGACTTGTCACGTCATCGTTAGTGCGTCCACGCACCGAACTGACCAAACCGTCGAGAAAGTCTTCGGAAAATCTCAAGATGAGCAGAAGATGGCCGCGCGCCTATTATGGAAAAATTCCTTCGTATACAACGGACTTTGTTGGCGGGCAAGGTGAAAATGCAAATTGCTAAAATATTTTCCGTCTAAATACTGCTCAGTAATTGCGAGAAATGTTTTTAGCATGAAAAAACCTTCGTTCGCGCCACGAGATATTTCTCGGCGAACCCACTTGAACACGACTTGAGATCGAGACTGAGACACAAATCAAATGGCAGGCTACAAAATCTCCAAGATGCGGTCACTCAGGTGAATGTGCATGCGCTCACCACTTAACACGCACACACCCGCAGCAGCACCTACCTCTCAAGAAAATACCTGGGCACAAACCTGAGCTGTTTGTCAGGTTCGTCACGAACACTGCGCTGGAGCAGGCACTGACTTACAAAACTGCTTAAGAGGGTTTGGCAACAAAATATAGGGATTCGGTGGAGCTAGCTAAGAATTAACTTAGTTCAAATAGTTAGAAATTCCACGAGGTACCCAAAAATCTGAAATGTTAAGCCTCATCCTGGTAGTATGGGTTAAAACTACCCAAATCGCTTTTCGGAATCTAGTTCCTTATTTCAAAATGAGAAACTTTTTCTAATTTATTTTAATCATCACGTTATAGATTCACATCACTTGTAAAGACATGAGACGGCTTCTAGTTTCCACCCCACCGATTTTCAGCCCCATCAAAATCTTTTCGAAAGATTAAAAAGTTTTCTGTCAAGGGTCACTTGTCAAATAATTGCACCCATTAATTTCCAATATCATATTTTTACCTTTTAAGCATTCAAAAGTAATGCAATTAACAAAGAAACCATTAGTTAGGCGATTATCACACTATGGCTTTAAAAAAAACTTACTTTGTCTATGATAACATATGTATAAGTCTTTAAAATTGATTTTTAACTTTCCGATATGAATATTTAAAATAATTTTATAAATTTGAGACGTGAGCGTAGAGGTGGATTCAATCAGTGAATTCGCGTGTGACATCTGACTTTTTTAATAGGTATGTAAATGATCATAATGCAAAGTTTGAAGAAAAAATTCTCTGCAAAATGAGTCGTAAGAAAATTGAATAAATTATCCAATCAATAATTAAATTATGCATTTCATACTAATCAGATGAGTTATGAATTTCGAAGCGATACGTTATAAATATTTTCTTTAACGCGTACTACTCTAATTTTAAGTATATAAATAATGAAATTATTATACATAGATAAATAATTCCTTAAAATCAATTTCTGACCATCTGGAAAGTGCAGACTTTCAAATTTTTTATAAATTTTTGGAATTTGAAAGTTTGTTATGGACCTCGGAGATCCATTATATTTTTGGGCATCTAGATAAGTTAAAACATGTACTTAAAATTCAAGCTAATAGATGACTTTGAATGATCTCTACAAACAAGTGTTTGATCAGTTAGTGAAGACATAGAATTTCTACTGCTACTATGCTTGAATGTTTTATTTCGTAGGTGTCTGTAAAACTTTTGAACCACTTTATCCAACCGAGTCTGAGACTAATTTATTCGCGATCAAGTGATACTTTTGCCTGTTACGCTTGATCGCGTTTATTCGCATCTTTTGATATTGTTCAAGGAATGGCGCACGGGAAGTGACCACTTTTGCAAAGAAACTTGTCCACACCGCCGAGTAGCCGTCACGGGCTTGCCAGCAGTCTCATAGTATTTTTTAACCGTGCCCAGCAGCCCAGCACACCTTCGTAACATTTACCTGCAACCACGGCTGCACTCCCTGCTTTGGTAGTCGATGAAATTGAAATTCCTAGCGGTTCTAGAACCCATTCGCTACCAAAAAAAATCTAAAATGAGGTGGGCGTTGGTCCAGTCACCTGTTCAGCCCGCGAAGGTAAAAATTTGAGAATTCTACTGGCCGATTTCTTACCAGTCTCAACATGTTATGACTTATGGAGCAAAGTCTTCGCAGTTTGTAATTATTACACCCGGAGGCAATAAATGAAGCCGGTTTACATACAACTGAAAGTTGCCATTTAGGAAGAAATCGAATGAACGAATTCCCGAGAAATTTGTGTCTAAAAATACACCTGAACAATACTTTGCCATTTATTAATGGTAAAGGCTATAGTGAAGCCAGTTTGCCTATCTGAGAAGTGCACTTCTCTTCTTAATTCTTAACTCAGCCCTTTTGATATCTAGTTTGCTTGTTGTTTCGCATACTTTGTATGAACCGGTTTGATCTTCGGCATTTAAGTCTTTTATAAATTCACAACATTCACAAATTGCCGTAATAAATTGGAATGATGGATGCAATAAAAGATTCAAATCAAAAATAGAAATTTGATGCCTGTCTTCAAGGTTGGGATTTATTCTTCTATTAGGTATTAATATGCTGCGTGAAATATGCGAAATCACCGTAAAAAGAGAACTGTTGAAATATACTTCGACGGTTGACGAAGAGTTCACAGATAAAACGTTTTGTAAGGAAAGTAGGAAAGTAGTAATTTTGCAATTCTGTTTTAGATTTGCAAATATTAAAGCAGTAATGTAGGTCACGTAAAAAATTTTTAGTCTCAAGAAGAAGCAATAATGCCCCAAAAATTTTAAGAATCTAAAGTATAATTAGGCAACTATTTCTTTTCCATTTAATTGCTTTAATTAAAGCTTGTGTTGAAAATTTAATTTAATAGCTTTAATAGACATTCTATGATCAGAAGGATAAAGTGCGATAAAAAATTAGTGAAAGTATAATGGTCTTTGTTAAAAGTACGTAGTTTAAGTATATATAAGTATATATTTGTTAAAGAATAGCATATCTATATGATTATTTAATTTGATATCGTATCGACTAGATGGTGTAGAGGGATCCTCAATAATTAAAGAAGTATTTCATCGTTAGATACTTGTCTTTCTTATATATTGAATAGTATTGGTATCGAACTGGCTAACTCCACCACTCATGTATGAATTTTTCAAACGTTACGATTCTTTAATAAAAATATCTTACTAACCAATCAAAACTATGTATATAAGTTCTCATGCTTAAATAAAAAAATAATTTCAAACTCACCTGGCACAGTGTTTCCGTTGAATGTTATTTGTACAGTGTGTGTTCCAGATTCGTGTGGTGTGAAACTTGCGACAAATCTTTGTCCACCCAAGGACCTTACAGAGGAAGTGACTCTTCCACCATTGACAAGAATTTCAAGATTCCCAGATCCTGCTCGCGATCCATCGATTTCAAATTCGACTGGACGACCAAGGACGCCATTTGGGATATCTTGCACCTTTATCGCCTTCGCTCCCGTCGCATTGACGTCAATGGGGCGAAACCTCGAGGAGTACCCTACTTCACCTGTTTTTTCACTGAAGTGCCTTTCGCTGGTGTCTTTCACGACAGTCGAGTAGTTTCCCCTGGTGCTATAGGAACTTTCCGATTGTCGGACTGTTACTCCTCCAGTCCTTTAATTTAGTAAAGAAAAAATATGGAATAGGTCCTAACCTCAGCTTGAATCCGTGCTCACCTGTAACCGTCATTTTCATCGGAGCTTTTCCTCTCCTGCTGATGCTTACTTTCGGCCAAGGAGAACTTGTTGTAGTGGGTGTTTCTTTCGGTTTCATTGTCGATCTCATGTCGATTGTAAGACAAATCCGTGTTTAGCTGGGTCTCCGTTAAATTAGCCAAAGACTCTAGCGAATTGGGGGACAAAAGGTGCTTAGTCTTGTTGATAACATCCCAACTATCGCGCCTTGCTGAGGCCGGTTTGATTGATGAAACCCTCACATTGGAGGAGTGGTCAATTATAGGCTCAGGACTCACAGTTCGCCTGGTGGGTCCTGCTAGCGGACTAGCACGCAAGTTAGAGTCACTCACGTAATTGCTTTTATAAACGGCTGACTTCTCAACATGTCGAACGCTCTCAACTCCTCCCTATTTTTTTTAATTTTTTTAATAAAGCTATAAATCGAGGAAAATTGCAAAAACCACATAGCACCCGCTTGAATTTTTACCTATATTTATGCTTCATCGGAAAATCGGGTAAAAACTAAAATGTTAAAAATACCCTACGATCTGCTAAGAATTTTACAGAGTGTGGAAGGTCATAAAAACATTTCTTTTAATTATTTTTTAACCCATTCGCTGCTAATCACGAGTATATTTGTGGTTGGTAATAGCTGAATATTCGAGAAATCAATCTAGGTTAGGTTTAATTTCGGGGAAAATTCAAAATTCAAATGGTAGTCTCTCAAATTGTATACTTCAATGGATTTTCATAATAATTTATTGCGGTTAATTGTTTTTGTCTATCTAATTTAATTTATCATGATAGAATAACCTAAAAAGCACAAATTATTATTTATACGCACTTGTAAGTCAAAAATTCGTCTGCGCAATGTTCAAATTAAGATTTGAAGGTTTTCATGAATAAAATTGGTAATTTAATGAAATTTACCAAAAATTTTACTAACTAATAATATTGACTTATAATCTCAAATAGATGCAGGGTGGTTGAATTAGAATCTATATTATTATAGCATCAAAGTGCTAAATTCTGCTTTAAATTATATATTGAGTACTTAAGAGAAATTCTTAATATTCTTGAAAATAAATGGCCAAATTCTCAAAAATCAAAACAATTCATATGATTTTTAAGCCGTTGAACTTTTTATAAACATGGGTTCAGGATCAAAACGTTATTAATGACGTCCTTTTGTCATGGGATTCAGTTGTACCACTGTACCCTATATTTATAGTTTTTATTATTATATAACTTGTTTTTATGTCCTTTAACACTTAGTCGAATTTTTACAAGACATTAGATCGGGTTAACATTTCGTTTCTAAAAATAAAATGAAGATACATAATATGAAAAAATTCACTTGGGCGTTCCACAGAGACTGGACTTATATGAGTCCATTTGATGGCTAGAAATCTGCCTTACCTTCGATACCGTCACAGGGCTGCCAATCCTGTGGGTTGCCGTTGTGACGTAATTACTGGGCGAGGACGTGTAGTGCCTCGGTGAAGGTGACGCCGTCAAATTGCGCGGGCTCGAGGTCACATTCCTCGTGGATGACTCGTAGTGGCTTGAGGTCTTAATGGTGAGAGGACTGTTCCTAGCCACTGGACTAGACCTTACCTGCAAAAACCAGTCATAAAATTCATATTTAGGGAATAGGGCTCAGAAGGCTGATTACATGGACAGGACTAGAGGCTGGACTTATCGAACTATTTCTTTGCTTAGTGGCGAAGTTATCTGTGTAGCTTTTGGCCGTGAAAGCGGTGGTGCTGTTGTACCTGTCCTCCCTGGGAGGACTAAGGGTTAGTTCGTCTTTCTTGCGCGAGTACAGCTCGTTTTCTTTATCGTAGTAGTAGTCTGTTTTGCTTTCTAGGTGCTTTCGTGATTCTTTCTTCACCGCCGTCGAGTAGAGTGAGTCTGATGTTATTTTTGGTGAGTGGGCCTCGCGTATTGGTGATGCCAATTTTGGTGAGTAAACCTGTGTTAGTGCAAAATTTTGAAAAATTCTTTTGTTATTTGGTGCTCTGATTAGATTTATTTTACAGATTTTTGCTTTAAGGTCAATGTATAATATAATAGTTGGCATTAATTGAAGAATAGTGTGTGGACAAATTGAAATGTACTTTCAAAAAGCAGACATTTCCAAGCTTTACAAGACATTTTACGAGAAAAAGATATTACAGCACTTAAGTTCCCCACCATCATCTTTATTAGATATTTAAAATAGTAAATAGAGATTTTTAGATTAAAATTATGTATATGCACGATATTTCGATTTTTAATAAATTCTTGCATCTGTTTTTTACTTTGTTGCGTATCAGTTATTTATTTATTTAATAGGTTATAATTGTCATTTATTTAGTTTAGTATTATCGTTATTTGTTAGTTTTTATTTAGCCGCTTATCGTTTCAATTTGCTGCCTCGTGTATTCCTCGAAGATTAATTTCTTCGTTTGTTAAGGCATTGAAGTTCTTTCGAATTCGGGAATAATGCTGCATTAAGAAATAAAATAAAAAGCTTTTGAAAGTTTCTGTTTTTGATTGCAGATTTCATTAAAGTAAAAATAAATTCAATTATGGTTTAGTAAATTTTTTAAAATTTTAGAGTTTTAAATTTGTTTTTTTTTATCCTGTAGGTATTTATTTATTTGTTAACTGAGTTTTATTAGTTAAAGTATAATTTTGACTATCCAAATATTAAATTATTGTTGGATTTAATAGCAATTGTTATAATGAAAGGCATACGTTATAGATATATTTAGATATGGAGATAAGTTATGATAAGCTTAATTTTATTTATTTAGCATTTTCTGCCATTTGCTAAGTGTCAATGAGTTGAAGAATTCCGTCAATGAAATGATTGCTTTCAAACGCATCATTTCGTAACTACCTTGTTTTCGAAAACAACACAATTGAAATGATATCATTTCATTAAAATTGGCACACGGCCTTAATTTGTAAATATGTATGTCATTTTTATTAATTGCTAGGGTAGATTCATTTTGAGTCATACGTTTTATAGTATCTAAAAATCTCTATTCGTCTTATTTAATATCTTAAAAAGACTTAGATTAGATATTTCAGACAAAATTTGTTTATTTTTAAACTAAAATTAATAGCAAGCAATTAATTTAACTTCTACAACTTTTGTTTGAAATATTTCGAAAGTACTCAGACAGTGGGTAACAGCTTGCTAAATTATTGTTTTAACCAAAAAAATATAAAAATAAAAGGAAAAAGTTTAGCTCCTCTAAAATTGCTGTCATAGGCATCGAAATACTACATAGGTCCTGATAGAGCGAGTATCGCAAATTTTTTCGCACAAACTTATTTTAGTACATATTTTTAAACTTAAAAGGAAATTCTGCTTGGCGGAGTGTTGAACCAACTAAAAGCCAATTATCGTAAAAGTGCCTACCTTTACCTTAAGAAGCTTAATGATTAAATTTGAAAAGAAAAACAAAACGAAACGATTAATTTTGTAAGGAGAAGTATGAATACACAACCAGTGCACTAAAGTTAGAGTTATATGCTTTTTGGAAGTACAATAGAAATTCTTAAAACTACCCCAAAAACTGTCCTACCTCGCTCTCCCTTTTGTTGGAGTAGTAACTTGAAGATCGGTACGCATCATCATTTTTTGGGGAATACTGCGGACTGTATGACCTCTTCTCTTGGCTGACCAACTCCTTCTTAGCCGTCCTGAAGTCGTTGTGCCTCGCAGATGTTGTTGAGCTGTAGTACATCGAAGGGCTTTCTGACCTGTGCTTGTCAGCGTGGTGTGATCCACTCCTGGTCTTGCCAGATCTGCCTTTCGTGCCCACCCGCATAATAAAGGGCGACCCTTTTACGTCGTATCCATTAAAGTAGACGTACACCCTATACTTTCCGTTTTGTCTAGGCATGAAGGTCACCCTGTACTTATTCTCAACAATCCTCTCGACGGAGCATACTAACGAACGCTTGTCATGGACGATGTCCACGTGCAGCTCCCCGGAGACTCCAACGCCTCTAGCGTCCACCTCGAAGGAGTGGGCTCTAAGGGGCATAGCTCCGTCCAGCCCGTGGACAGAGACTCCCGTAGGGTCAAACACCGAGCAGGTGAAGGGCCCGCCCTGAATGTGTCGTCCTTGGTAGGTAATGGCGATTTCCCAAATGCCCGCTTCATCCGGCTTAAATATGGCACTGTGCCCCTCGTCTATCTTTTTCAGCGGGCACTTGTGTGTACGTCCTGAGGGACTTACTGCTGTTACGAGAATATCCTCAGTCTTTGGGGCTCCTGTGGCATTGACAAGAACTTCAACCAAACTCCCTAGAGCACATGGAGACATCCCGGGCGGAGCAACTTGCACTAGCCGTGGCAGAACACGGAAGAAATGGCCTCCAAGGCTGAAAAGTAAAAATGATAAAATTCAAATTCAAATATTACTAATCTATCTAAACCTTTTGGGCTACTTTTCAAATTTAAGAAAAACATCCGATTCCATAAATTTTTCTTTATATATTACGAGTATATAGGAAAATAATCTCTAGACCTCTAATTTGAAAAATAACTTATGAATAATCTAAACAACACTTATTTAATTCCAGGAAAAAAAGTAGCATGCAGTAAGTACAAATTAATTGATATAAAAATTAAAAATATAACCAAGCTTCAATTATTATGGTTCAAATTGGCAGATTTGTGTATTTAAACTTTAATTTTATTTGAAGACCAGTTCTTTTTTCTACTTATAAGGATATCCTGAAAACTAGTTAGTTAAGGTTAAGTAAACTATCAAAATATAATAATACTTTTCGTTTCTTCTTATCTTTTTGAATTGGATAATTTTAGTCTATTGTACAGACATTTAAAAGTAGCCAAGTATTCTAACAATTAGTTCTTATTTTGAAGAGTTTATTTATAATACAACACTTACTTATCTTCCCCGATTTCAACCACAATTTCATGCATTCCATATTTCTCAGGGGTGAAGACACCCTCACCGTGCTTGTTGAGGCGTGTCGGATGGGTCATGCCTGATGGTGATAACACGTAGGTTCGAACTGAGCTGATGTCCACTTCTCGCGAATGGACGTCAACGCGAAAGTGCATCTTAAAATAATAAATAATAAAATATTGCAGCTTTTATAAAATAAAACGAATTACCGGCTCTCCGACTCTGCCCGATGTGCTTTCGAGGTGGACGGTGATGAGGTCCGACAGCGGAGGTCTCGGCGGTACCCACTGCAAATGAGTGGCGTAGGTCATGATGGCTAAGTGCTCCACCTCTGGGTTGGCCATGTCTTTCGGGGATAAAACTGGCTTCACGCCCAGTTTCTCCCCGGCTTCGACTGCTTTACGAATATTATTTTCAAAATGAAAAGGATCTGTGCTTAGCTTTTCTGGAGCAGGGGCAGTGCCCCCAAGATTTCTGATGATCTCGCAAAATACGCGACCATCGTTCCAGTCGGTCTGAATTAATAAAATTATTAGCAAAGTTTACTAGAGGTCAACTAGCGCAAGTTGAAGGCGTAATGAAAATAATTCGTCGATTGGGGTTTTATAGATCTTGGAAAGTGTATAATATATGTATATACATATGTACATATATATTTCTCATCAACTTGCGTTCCGTGACCCAAATGAATTAAGTATTATGAATTATTCGATATGTAATCATCAAAAATATATAAAATTGGAAGGTCTGCCCTTTTCGATTTTAATTAATCCTCGCTTTTTTTTTGAGTTTAAAACTACTAAAGTATCAAACAAGTGTAATAACATATTTATAAATTATACCTAACCTACCGGTCTATTAGAGATTTAAATTTTAATAATCGCATTTGTAAGCTAAAAGAAAGTAATAAAATTGTACATTTTAATTTCCAAAATTATATATGTATATCTATGTGTTATTAGAAAACAAACTAAAATTTCAAGAAACTTAGGTTTTGAAGATAGTTGTAAAAGTGGCAAATAAAATTGGTTGTTTTACTAACTTGTTCTTACCCAATAATTATTTTTTAATTTTCTAGTTCATTTAAAATATCATTTTTACCTTACTTAAATTGGCAGATACTAAATAACGAAATGAACCTAACAGTTTTGTACAAATATAAATCAATATAAATCACTTTCCTGAAAAATATTAATTTCTAAGTTCGAAATATTCGATTGTTTTTTTTCTTTTTCATTAAAAGATAGCTAGATGAATAGATTCAATAGAAAATGTTCTGAAAATTATGTTTGAAAAATAAAAAAAAAATAAACTTAGCTTTTAAGCACTGGCAAACTAAACAACTACGATATTTCTAATATAACGAATTTGGCCAGTTTTTCTTTAAACTAAATCGAAAATTCTCATCGAGTTTCATCTAAATCAAAAATGGGGTAGGTAGGCTACGCGCATTTGATGATTTTTATATGGAATTACCCTTGCATTATAAATACCGTGAAATTTTTAACAGAGTCCTTGACTTGGGTGTTGACCCACCGCATGGTTGCATTGTATCCAGGACCGCCTGGTTTCATGAAGTAGGACAGGTAGGTCATTCCCGACAGCTCGTCCAGCCAGGGAGACGCCAAGTATTCTGGTTCCAGGACCTTTGGTATTCTGAACTCTCTTTGAGCGATGTCCATGGCGTTGGTGCAGTTCCGCACGCTTTGACTAGGATCAAGGTTCCTCCAGTGGGAGAAGAGCCCCGGCTGGCAGTAGTCCAGCAGGGCCGACAGGTAGACGCCGCTGTTCCAGTCCGTGGTAAGGTTTGAGATTTTGCATTCGGGAAGGGCGGCCTGCAGCCACGCCAGCATCAGCTTCCGCGGCGGGAATTTGCTCCTTCCGATTTGGTACCGGACGATCAGGGACCAGATCAGCCCCAGGATGAGCTTCACGTTCCCGTTGACGATGTCCACGTTACCGATGTTCACCAATTTTATGTGATCCGCCTCGACTGCATTCAGGGCGGTGGTCACATTTTCCAGGTAGTGGTGCTGGTTTGCTGGTCGCCGGTTCCACGAGGGTTTCAGAGGTCGCGTCTGGAGGTTCTCGACCAGGGCGCAGAGGTGGGTCCCATCGCAGAAATCCGTCGACCAATCGTGCACCTGCGTGAAATGATCAGAAGTCAATTAGTCTGGTCGCGCATGAAATTAGCATTTGATCAATGTTGCGTGGGGCCACCAGGGCCCTCTCGGAATGCCAAGTTAAGCCACATTTCATATTAGGCTTAGGTCGGAGCAGCGGCTTTATGCCTTGGCGGCGGGGACTGGTTATGTTGGAGTGATGAATCACTTTAATTAGATATTCATGGAGCGAATTGCGTGCTTAATTACTTTGCGCATCAGCGAGTCGGAGTTGTGGGAATAGCTTGCAATTAGAATAGGCAATGGATCTGGTATAAGTTAGTTAGCATGGTGCTGTTTTATGTAAGTCGACTAATGCTACCTTGTATTTTAAGTAATTGCAATAAAGTACTTTTTTGTTTATTATTTTCCCTCACTTATTGTTTTACTATTTTCTCGACCTATAACTATAAGTTATACAAAATAACCAAGATTACTTTTTAGTAAGAAGCTATTAGTTAATATATCTAGGCCAAAACTGTCTCTTAACCATTAGAATGAAAAGGATTGCTGACAAGGTGTAGCAATGTGTTTATGGTCCTGAAATAGCCTAAGTCGGGTGATAGTTAAAAGTTGTTTTTCTCAAAACTACATGTTCATAACTTGTTCGCAAATTGCATAATGTTTCTGGAATTTTAGGAGATTACAGATGATATTAATAGCTATCTGGTGGAACACATCCCATGAAGTAATGATAAAACCAAAATTAGAATAAAAAATGAGGAGCCGGCGAACGAAACGATCTTATGACACAAAAATAAATTTTACAGGAGGAGCAAAAAACTGAATGACGTACTAAAATCGACCTTTAACGTGTTTTTTTTCTCCCTCATTAGTAGTGTTTGTGACTCTATTTGACATATGTTAACTACAGATTCCTATCTGTATCTAATAAAGCGGAAGATATTTAAATTAAAAAATGCAATTATGGCATTTTGTTTGTGACTGGGTGCAATTGTTACGTTTTGATTGCCACTTGATTGCATTTAAGAGGTCACTTCTACCTAAACGCGCCGAAACTGAACGTTTTTTTAGGAAATTGAAATTGTCATAAAAAGAAGAGAAAATCGACTGTATTATTGTATCAATAAATATAGTATTACCATAAAAGTACAAAAATTAGGAAATAAAACGACATCTTATAGATTTGTATGAAAATTATTCCATTTTCAAAGAAAACGTCCTCGTTTATTCGAAACTTTTAAAACTTTACTGCAACTGTATCATTTTGATTGAAATCCGAATTTCTAACTCGATGTTGACACACTTTTAAGGCGTTTTAATTGAAAACGAATACAAAATTTGATTCGCGGGCCCATGAACAGCCGAATTTAAAAAAAAAAAAATTTATTTGACCAAAAGTGCAATTAAATCGTTTTGTTAGCCTGCTCCTCAAATGTTTAATTTAAAACGAATAAAAGATAACACCAACTTGATAATTTAACATAATAAAAAATTAAATCGCTGAAGTTCCTCAAGGACTCTTTTGCAGCATTCGATGAACGTACGGCAACTTTTTCATGCTGATGTGCGGTCAGCCATAATAATTCTGGCTATTAATTTTATTAGAAATGGAACATATTTTAAACTTTCTAGTGGCACCTATGCCAGCTCATTCCATAAGGAATCCACGGCCCGAATTTCGTGACATTCTGTCTTCCCTTTTTTCCTTTTATCGTGCCAGTTCATTTGTGATCCTTCCGGATCACCCAGATTAAATTTTTTCTCATCCGACTGTTGACTACCTTTCATTCCAAAATTATGAAGTATTTAGCCTGTTTCTGTTTTCGCTTTAAACTTTGTTTGTGAATTCGTTTCACATACTGAGGGTTTCTGTTATCGTTTAAAATCTGTTGTAGCCTATATTCACACGAGCATCAATTTCTCTTGTAGTCAATCCATTTTCTCAACATGCTATTGTAGTATTTTTCCCATCTCTATTTCTGTTAGTTGCTTACCACTATATTTGAATCTGTTCCTATTTAAGTGAATATAACTTTCTTGCTCTTTATTGTTTTAGCGTTTTTAATATTCAAACAAACAAAAATTATTGCTAAAAATTATAAGCATAATGCTAGTTGTTTTATTAGTACTTCGCAATACAATGAATTACAGCTGGCTCCAAAATCAAGAAAAACAACATTGTTTATAAGTCCGGCTAGGTTTGTTTGTTGTATAACTGTGGGTACAAACTGCTCATATAGACTCCAAAAATGTGCATTTTTATTTCTGGTCATATCATTACTTCGAGGAGTGTATCATTTCTGGGAAAATTTTATTTTTTATGTTACAGTGATATCATTAGCGTAGTTTATGTAGATGTGATAACCGTAAATGCTAATGTTAAAAAATGTAAGACTTGTTTAGAAATAGAAAAAATAAACATTAAATTTGTTGAACAATAACATCGGCTAATACAATATCTTGAAAAAATCACTATTTTCGAAATTTCTACACCCAGAGAAATTACGTTGTATATTTCACAACCAACTTTTGTCAATTTAACAACTTTGTAAATTTAACGTTATTCGCTGTCGATTTTACATTTCTATGTAAATTTTACAGCAAATGCTGCTATTTGATAGCATTTGCAGTCAATTACACAGCAAAATGGTAAAATTGTGGTTGTAATTTTTACTACAGGTTGTAAAAAATTGCTGTCAAAACTACAACAAAATTCTCCTTTACAAAAGTTTAACTTGGTAACCCTATTAAACGGAAGAAGAATGTAATGTCAAAGGGTCGAGGTGAGGATTACCTGCTATTAAGCGGAGGGTTCCATGTTATTTCGAGCAGAGTTTAAACAGTGCAATTTTACCCGAATTTGTAGTTGCCTCTTTTACAGGCCCAACAACAACTTTAAGTAAAATTGCACATCCTGTCTTGGCTCGGCGTAGCATTTATCCGACCTAAAATTTAAAATCGGCGTGGCACTTAAACCTGCACCCTCCCTCCCTTTTCTCATATATTTTCAATTATGAGCAAAAAAATTTAAATTGGCAACCCTAATAATATTATTAATTTTCCACTTAATGATAAATTACATGCAAGTTACCGTTGTACTTTTCTCATAATTAAGTGTAAAGTTAATAATTTCTGTGATTAATAGTACATTTAAAAATGTTCAAATTATTTGTAAAAGTGAGTGCTACGTTGTGGAAATTACAGTTTATATTTGTTAGGATGAAGACAAAAACTATTAAATTGAAAGAATTTGGTTATAAATATCACAACGTTAAATTGTGAAATTGACAATTTTGTCGTTCAAAAGTACATTTAAAAGCTTTCAATTTGATGTAGACCGAATGTGAAACTGAGCACTACGTTGTGGAAATTACAGTTCGTATGTTGTTAGGATGACGACGAAAACTGTTAAATTGAAAGAATTTGGTTGTAAATATTACAACGATAACCTGTAAAATTGACGACAGAAGTAATTAATTCGAAGTTATACATTTCACAGCATAATACGTAAAGTTTACAACTGAAAATGTAAAAATATCCTTGCTGTAAATTTGACAGCGACCAAACTGTCAAATTGACGTTGGTGGCTGTAGGGTCGATTTTCACTACGAAAATCGGTTGAATTGACAGTAAAATTGACAAATCTACGTGCTTTTTTCTCTGGGTGTATGATTTTATCATATCTAAATAAACTATGCTATAGAAATGTCCCAGTCCTTGTTTTTAGATGGCTGTATACGTTTTAAAATATTCTATGCTAATTGCAAAAAATGATACGGTATTTGAAACTCAGCTCCATCCTTTTTCAGGGATAACAATATGCGACTATGAACATAAAATGATTCGTTCTCGTTTTTACGTTTCAGAAGATAAAAATATGATTAAAATAACATTTACCAAAACTACAGCTCTATATTTATACAGTTGATAATCTCTCTATAACAAACGTCCCACATAACAAACTTTTCTATCTAATCAATAATTGTTACGGCACGATCACTTTCAAAATAATACCTATAAAAAAAGTTAAATTTTTCAAATTACGAATTTTAATGACAATGCATAATTTTAGCACAAAATATGTTCTGTGACGAAGAAATTAACTTTGATTGTTACGAAACTTCTATAAAATTAAGTTACAAGCAATTCGTTTATTCGATTCAATTTAATAACTCATACTATGCAAACAATTTGACAGTTGTTGTTTCGATTTTTTGTCTGCTTATTGTCGCAGATTTTTTTGTTTTTAAAAATCTTTAAATGTGGCTGTTGGTTTTGCAAAATGAAAATACATACTTCTTTCAAAGCATTCCAAAAACCTTTAAGGTAACTTTTTAATATTATGCTGCAAATTTCAAATGCTTAAAATCAATTTCTTGTTTCTTGCTTATGAGGAAATAGGAAACAAATACAATTCATGGGTTCCGTAAAGCCTAGATTTGTCTAAAAACAGAAGTTTGGAGGTGACAAAAGATTAAAGAACTGATACATTTATAAATTAAATAGTGGTAAAATTGTGATTAATTATTTTTAATTAACTTTAAATTCGAGAAGTAAAAATTCTTTAACTTCAATATCAATTAATTATTTAATAAAACAAATTTTTTTTTATTAAAAAAATTTGCGAAATTATGCAATCTTGAAAAATTAAAACATCATTAACTCATATCCGTATTTACTAACTAGTTCGTCTAAATAGATGTATATTTCTTTGAAATAAACATTATTTTCGTAGCACTTCGATTACAAAGTCATGGAAAATTTTTTAGTAGTGCTACCACTGAGCAGAATCATTAAATAATACAGCCTCTACTCTTTTTATATTTACTAATTGTTTCCTGTTTTTCAATTGAATTATTTAAGTAGTAAAATATGACCGTGTATAACTCAATTTTTCTAATGAAGTTTGTTGTACTTTATATTTATTTGAATTAAACTAAAAAGAGTAGTGGCACGATAAATTTAATCGTAGTTTCATATGGTGGATCTGCCCACGGATTAAGCTCTCAAAATATCTGTTCTGAAACAATATTAACTTCGAAACGCAAAAAAGTTTTTTTCGCGACATACGTAGCATTTTCTAAAAAGCAAACATTTGAAGAGTGTAACCTTAATAAAACGAGCACACCTGGTTAGTGGGACTAAAGTCACCGGCCACGCAATTTGTGTGGAATGCTCACCCAGGTCGCGAGTCAGCTTCATGAGCAATTTTACTGAAGGTAACGTCCGACGATGCCAAAACAATGCCGACTGAGATCAGGTGAATTTTCGAGAAGACCATGAGACCAGCTAAACTTGAAACCTCAAAACTTCTAAATATCTTTGCCAGTCTTTTTGCCATCATGCAAATTCTCGAATTTGTGGTTTGATAATTTGATGAGACATCATTTGGGTCTATCTTTAGTTCAAATGCAAGTAACCTGCAAAGGTGGCGCTCATGAAGACTGACTGAGGTACTTTCAGTATTGGGTATAAATTTGATTTTAATATAATGCGAAGCGATGCGATCAGTCGTGGGCGCGACAATAAACAATATGACGTAATTTTGTGATTTTTAACCGGTTTGAGGCAGAGCTATTCGCGCAATCGGCGTTCAATTTCAATCAATGGCAGTCCTCTTGGAAGGCACCCAGACGCGGTGCAAAGCGATTCTCAAGGCTCCGCGGCGCGCTGTAGGTGTTTGGAGCGCTCCAGATGGCCCATTAACTTGGTATTAACTCACCTGCATGCCCGTCCCGCGAAGATGCTCGTTAACCCAGTTCCGGAAGGTGTTGGCTTGGATCTCCACCCACAGGTCCTCGTTCCCGCGGATGTTCATCCCCTTGGCGGCCGTCCCCTCCGGGCTGCGAGCGACCAGCCCTGCATGAGTGATCTTTTGCGTCTCAGTCGATCCATCGACGTTGTGTTGCAAGAGACCCGCATGTGTTATCTTGGCACCTTTTATATCTTTTATATCCATCATTCACTTCACCAAATTTACATCAATTAAACTCAATTGCTTCTCGGCGAGTTTTTTCAGTTTTTGTCATTTTCACTAAAATGTAGTCGTCGCGCGATCGTGAACAGCATGATCGTGCGCTGCACCGCAAACTGTTTGCTCTGGTCCACCCAGTTGAACGCGAAGGTAGCTTGGATCTGGTAGCTGGCAGAATTAAAGATTCGAATAAAAAACATGTCTCACAAAAGTCCATTACTGGCGCACACACATGATCATAGCTTGATCATAGTTATGAGACGACTGCGCCACACGAACGCGCGAAAAACCAGCAGTGACGTCAGATACGATAGTCGCGCTTACTGGTGGTTCTATTCGCGTCGCCGATCTAAGTATCTTAATATCTTTAGGTTAGCAAAGAAACCTGTTTCTTTGCCGTGGGACTGACTCGCAAGGTACACTGAGCACACATACGATCACAGTCAATAAAATTTCGCACATAATAGGTGTAACTTTTAACATACACGACCGCACATACCGCCTTCGTTTGGTGGTAGCCAGGTATGTGTCACTGTGTTACTGGAACCGCTTGATAGTTTGTTTACAGAAAGCTCATGTCATCAATTATAATCACGAAGAAGACGAGTACTTCCACTAGGTCTTGTGACCACCGGTGGAACATCCCGTCGTCTCCAATGATAGATTAATTCGCGGTCCCAGACTGCCCGATTAATTTGTAGATATAGACAAATAGACATGAAGTCAAAGATGACTTCACCTAAAATGAATGACAATGCCGAAAATCGTGCAGAAGCCGAACCAGATTTTATGCATCCCATAACTATGGGAATGTTGCATACAGTCGATATATCTGGCCCAGGTGTCATGCTAGCAGATCGTGACATGGTGAAAAGCGGAATAATTGCACGTTGTCTTCGCACAATTGAACAAAACAATAGTTAGAGAAACTCGTGGAATTGCCGCGAAATTATGGAAAAAAAAGCAGACAATTACTCTCCGCTGTTATTAAGAGATTTGCGCTCCACTTAGGCTTCCCCTTTTTTGCCTTTCTGCCGGAAAACATATGTTTTGCTTCTATTAAAGGCTATTTTTTCTTTGAGAAAGTTACTACCTACCTTAGAAGATGCTATTGGCAAACGACAGTGTCAAATATTACTCGTAAAATAAAGACAACGAGGCGGAATCATTATCGACAATCATTCCAAAAGCGTTTAATGTTCCATAGAAAAAAATATGCTGTTGACCTTGCCTTTGTGATAATATAATAGCGTTGACAATATGATATTCGTTCTAGGAAACATTCGAAGAATTAAATAAAAAATACCTTCAATCACCTGATTTAGTCCGGTTCGCGAAAAGCTTTTTTATCTACTACATATTCTGGGAGAACCATAGATATAGTTCGATGAACTATATTCTCACACTATCTTACGGATGCCAGAACTATAAAACTATATTCTCTCATCTATTTTAGGGATGCCAGAACTATAATTATAGAGTAATTTACTATATTGCAAAAATTATTGATATCATGACCATTTTATTGCCAACAAATCCATAAAAAAATTTCTCAGTATGGATTTTATGTATAATAGCCAGCTAAATAACAAAATTACTTTAATGAATTATTCTTTTAATTATTGTTTTATATAATGGCTAAAGGCCAAAGCCTCAAACAATAGATTGAATTTGAGTATCCTCACGGATTTTGTTGAAATGTTCTAAAGATTTTCATTTTAGGTTAAATGACAAAGATATTTATTTTTCAAGTTTCTAAAATTGTGTCGAAATCATAAGTTACAGACACTTTCGTCCTTTCCTTAAAAAACGCCCAAAAAATCCTTAAGATAAACGAATTAAAGGCAAATAACTAATTCAACTTATTGACGATGACAAGCACGCATTTCATCGTGTGAAATAATAAATCAAAAACATCGATAGCAAATGGAGTTGACGATTTACTATCCATTCCCTCTATATTTATGTATGAAATGTTGCATTATTTTATAATCGATTGGTGGAAATCTAAAGACAGGATAACTTTGTAAGTATTTAAATTTATAAATTTAATTAGCACATAACAATTGAACTAATTGACGCAAAACCAATCTTCTTCTGTTGAATCTAAATCGCGAAAGAACTGTTTCTAGGCTGGAGCTTATGGAATCCGAACGTACCAGACAATCTTATCTTACTTCCGCAATAAAGCGAAGAAAGTAACCTTCCCATGGAAAAGAATTAGTGTAGCAATTTTGCTCATAATGGCCGAGATAAGGCTAGATCCACATTACCATAAAATTGCTCTTTTTAGAACTGGTCAGGTGGTATGAAAAATTGCTGCCAGGCCGCGAGTAGAATGAAATTGAATTTTCCCCGGTTTGTGAGCAGGGCGGCTTCAACCTCCGTTCTAATCATTTCAATTCGTGATAGTCTGCGATTCCATTTAGGCCGCAGCCGCGAAGGTTATGCGCGCATCGCTGCGTAAAAAAATTGTTTTCACTGCACCGCGGCGGTCACTGGAGCACCGCGTTAATTGCGCGCGCGCCTTTTTTCCCCATTTTATTGTATTTCGAGCCGCTTTCGATCCACCAAGTGCATTCTCAACTGCATCGGTAATGTGGAGGTAGTCACTAGCAATACTATTTTTTTTGTTTTTTTTTTTCATTTAAGGTTGCGCAACCGAGTTATAAAGTGGAGGAGTTTCTTTAACAATAATTCAATATTTCATTGCGAATTCATTAGGAGCTAATTTGCAGATAGGTTGCCCCATCGCTTTTCCATTCCGTGGGCAGCGCTGTTGAATTAGCATTTTTATAGAAAGGGGCAGTTTCAAGAATTTTGGAAAGTCGACTGAAGTCGGACAACGAGGCAACGGGCTTCTTTTGGCAGGGAACGAGCGCAAAAATGACTCAGCTGCCTAAAAACGGGTTAAATAGAGGAAGATTTGGGCTAAGATGCAGCGAATTTGCATTTAGCACTTTACGGATCGATTCAAATTGTGTCACCGCCAACGTCTTTATGCCAACTTTTGCGTCTTTTTAATTTTAAATTGGACTTAAATTTGGTTGACCACTTTTTAATCTTTAAATCAACAGCACGATCTATTGAATAAGTTCATAGAAAATATGGTTTTCGTCACTAGTATTTTCATAAAAAGTCTATTGAAAGAAAATATATAATAATAATACGAATATGAATATGAAATTTATAAAATACATTTTCTTATCATTTATAGAGTATGGATTTAAAATTATCTCTTTTGATATACTGAATCTGTTCAAAATTACTATAATAAGTATGAACCGCCAAACGTATTTTGTAGCTTGAATCTGGATCAAAATTGATTTATTTGCAAATTGCGTGTGGGTTTCGCCGAAATCGGGATAATCGCAGTCAGTCTGGGCAAAACGTGATCCCCAGCCACAGTCAGGTTTCTCGCCAACGAGAGCGACGCCCAAGTCTTTCGCGTATACGCCTAAGTAATTTTCGATTACATAAGATCGGCTCCGACTTAAATCAATTCATTATTTTCGTTCCAAAACAGATCAATAGCAGCGCAGCAAAAACTAGTGAAGGTTTAGTGGCTATTTCACGTCTAATAGGGACAAGACATTTTTTTTATTACCACTGATATTGCACTTAATAAAGTCGTCGAAATTATTCACACTTTAAACATAGAAAAATGCTCGCTTTAGTTGAAGGTAAATAAAAAGGTTCGCTCGATATTCACTCAACCACTGCAAGCCGCCAGAGTTTGCTTGCTTGAAACTTGACTCTTCACCTGAGCGTCGCCGTCTTTCAACCGTCTTAGCGTTCCGGCTGTTTAAAGATAACTACTGAGAAGAGTTACCTACCTGGTTCCAAGCCAGACAAATCCGCCGTGAGGCACTCCTGTTGAATATTGATGGAAAATCGTGACGCAATCTAGCTTCTATGCGCTGGCGATGTGACGTTGAAATTAAGATCGCTTCGGAAGTGTCTGAAGCTTTTTATGGTAAAAGCTTGTAAGTAGTAGCGCAACGTCACCGGCAAATCTGTAAGATGGTGATCTGGAATTCTCTAGAAAACGTTTCCGCTCCCTTTTGGGTTAAATTCAGAAAATAAAGATCATATTTACGAAGATATTCTCGCTTAGGATTTTGGGCAGCATACTTTCGCCTTTGCATTTCTCCTCGTTTATGGGAGTTATAACCCAAAAGCGATTCGAAACAGTGGGCGTAGCTTTTCATATGGTAGACTATCGATCAGGGCCAAAAACTTATGAAGATCGACTTTAAATATTTATTTTAAGAACAGATGTATCCAAGATTGGAATTCACTTATGTAATACATTTCTATATATTTGGTAATTTAGTGATTTTTTAATAATATGTAAGTTATGCCAATTCATGATTCTTTATATCATACATATGTTTATCAGTAAATTATGAAATTATGAGTAAATGGGGTTAGTCAATCTACTTTATTAAAATTTTGTTTTCAACTTTAGTTTTGTATGAATCGTTTCGATCAAATAGGAAAGTTTAAAAGCTGTTTGAAAACGTATAGAAGTTAACTTTAGACTTTTTAAGATCACTATATCATAGAAACCAATAAGCTGAATTTTAATGGTCTTACATATTTCTGTAAAAGTTGGACTAGTGACTCTTGTCCTGCATGGCTGCTAATATTCGAGATAATTAAAAGAAGATTTACCACTTGGTCTCGTTTACAAGACTCTTGCAGTCTTTTATTTTCATACCCAAATATTTTGTATAATTTATTTACTCGTATTTGGCAAGTATCTTGTAAGTAAAACCATTAAATGATTTAACTTATGGGGAAAGTGATCACAAGACCTTTTATAGTATCACAACATGAACCCCAGGTAGTATTTTCTCAAAACGACTTGAAATTTAAATGTTTTCTAATGAAACTTGGTGTTGTTAGTTTATCGTTTACAAATTTCTCGCGTTGCTTTAAACATTTAGATAAAAACATACAATCAAAAAATCTTAACAAATAAATAAATTAAAACCAAATACATATTACTAAGACTATAGTTAAATTAAACGATCTCAATTTTTTTTTTATTCTTAACAAATTTAAAACCCGATCAGTGTTTGATAAAGTGAAAATTGTAAACACGTTATTTGCCCACCTCTAAAAGGAAAGATTTAAATTTAAAGGACTCTTGCCGTGTTTGTCGTCTCAATTCCGTGCTCTCAACTTCTTTTCGAAATGACTGAAAACATGAAAGGAATGTAAATGAAAGACAATGTTCAAATTTCAGTAGCCATTTTTTAATATTTCATAGAAATTACAGTGAATTTGATGTTTAGAAACTTCTTTTGTGTATTTGCAAATAAAAACGTTTCCCATCCCATCGAACTAAAAACTAGAACCGTGTTCCAAAATGATATTATACTGTGGCTCTGTTTGAATTATGTTTTCTTTTTAATCAGAGAGTGAAAAAATGGAAATGCTTCTTCCGCGAAATAACAATACATTTAACCTCGAGAACATGCAAATGCTTAAAAATCACTGGAATAATAATAATAATAGTTATATCTCAACGTTAAATAAATATTCATTGAAAAATCCTCACCAACCGCAAATTGGGCCGTAAATAAATTAGAGGAATCAACAGTATCAATGCAATAACGCTTCCTACTTACAATGAAACACGCCAACGCGACAATACGAAAATATAAAACAATTCAGCTCAGCGACCGGTCTTCCCACTGAAATTTAGGTTTTTTTCTCAAATTTTTTGGTATTTTCACGAAATTTTTATATTACAAGATGAGTACAGGACTAGTGTCACCTCTCTTCATATAAATCTCAAATATTTATATAAGGACTATTCAAAATGTTCGCACTCGCTGTGAGTGAGTTATCAAATTTCACATTATAATTTATATATTTTGGCAGTTTGATTTGACTTTTCCGCGCAGCCCTCGCGCCGGGCTGAGCGGGGAGTTGGCAACTCTTCTTAAATACGATTAAGCCTCCCCGCGCCACTCCCGAGCCAGTTGGCCGCGCGGTTTTCCGGTATGTTTAATTATTTCTTACACATATTTGGTTTAATAATTTTCTTTAGTTACCTAAATGTAGTCTCTGTAAGGTCTACGCTTTCCGTATATAAAATGTTTTTGTTCTACTAGCCGTCTAGGGGTGCTCCACGTCCCACCACGCCCGGGTTCGTCCTTTAATTATTAAATTTTAGTTCCTATCTTCGAACTGCGAATATTAAAATGATTTCTATGTAATTGTTCATTTGTTCTATTTAAATACACACCGAGTTCCTTCTCTTCCCTCAATAAAATTTCGGAGTTTAATTGTCGATTCAATTTTCAGTTTGCCTCCACGTCTATCGGGCTTTTGTTATGAAGTTCTTACAAATTTCAAGACTTTTTTTGTAGTTAGCTTTTTGTACACATCGAGAATACAATTAGTACTTCAATTGTTTAGTTTCAAAACTTAACTTTTCTATTTACACTCGATTTGCTTCGATTTTATAATGCTCAGCTGCATTCGCATCTATTTTTTTTTGTTGTTTTTGGTTGCTACCTAGAAAAAACATAAAAGTACATAAAAGAAGATCACTCTTACTTTTCTTATTTTCTTAGTTTATCTTTAATATTTTTTTTTGCAGTCGCCCTTGCTTACCTCTAAATATCCATAGCTTTAAAAAGAGTCGAATGTTTGGGCAAGATTCATGAATTATCGAAAAAGTTTGGCAATAAAATTGGCATATTGTGTCTAAAATTAAAGTTTCAAACTAGTATTATTTGGCACAATTTATTGGCTTCAGAGGCAGCCTTGGGATTTCAACTTAGTAAATATATAAAACGTATATAATACAAAATTATTTTATATAATCTGTATATAATAAACTTTTGCTGTTTATTCTAGTGGAATACGAAGTACATATGTATTTCCAGAGAATTAAGCGACAAAATACGATAAATAGAAATTTTCTTTCTTGTCTTGTTTTTTGTGTATTTTTGAACTTTAAATTAATTTGATATTCCAACGGCTCAATTTTCAGATTGTTTTTTTTACGAAGATACCACGAATACTAGATTATTTCTTTATTCTGTTGATGTATTGTCCTTCTTCCTAGGAAAATGTTCACTAGTGTGAGCAGTTTTTCACAAAATAGCTTTATACAAAAGGTTTCTGCAATATTTACTCTGCAGCAACCTAAGTAAATTACGATTCGAAAAACGAGTTTGTTAATAACTTTTTTGCTAATAAAGGGTGACTCATTAAGAGAAATTATTTAAAATTTTCGATGATGCATATAACTCGATAAAATACGCAGTTCTGTATGATTACCTAATTAATATATGATGGTTGGAAATTCAAGCATTTCTTTGAATAGAAATAGAGGAATTAAAATTGAAAGAAAATTAATACTTCTCCATCTAACCGGACTGCTGATGGCTCAGTCAAAATTATCACTCAGCATTAGATACTATGTATTTTTCGTGATTATTTCATTACCTGTCTATATTTATAATCCAGTACTTCTTTTTGATGTATATTTAGATCAGTAGGAATTTTCTCGAAAGTACACCAATTGCAATAACTAATACCGATTGAAATTTTGATATTTAATCAGAATATAGACCAATATATTGTTAGTGTAATACTGATGAAATATAAATACATAATTTTAATATTAATTGGTTTAAATTTTAAATAAAGTACATTAATGAGATTCCAAAGCACAACTTAAAACGAATAAAATTTTTTTTTCTAGAAGGTGAGTGAAATTTCATATCGATTACACAAATCTTGTTTTAAGGTGCAATAATTTTGAGTAATTTTGAATAATTTTGCAAGAACATATGCATATAAAAAAATAATAGACAAAGCCGAAATACATATCTACAATAAAATACATATCACGTCTTATACAAAAAAAAATCTTATTGAATTACCCTTTATGCATTTCCTTGGAAGTTTCCTTTAAGCTTCTAAACCTTATCATTTAGAGTGGAAGTTAGGGTCCAAGTCAGCATAATACTGAACCAAATTATTAGCTAAAATCTAGTGAACTTCTTTTATAAATAAATAAAGTTAATATGTAAACTCCAGATAAAATTGTTTAATATTGCACGGATATGTTTTTAATAATTTAATAAGTTGACGAGCAAGGCATAACCGACCTGAACGCTATGGATATAACATATATCTTTTATGTTGTATCAAGTTTCGACTCCACACTATATTTTTTCTGTTACTGGCAACAATAGATTTATGCAGCGAAAATGTAAATTTAACAACCACATGTCAGATTTGAATGCCTTCAATTGATTTTAATGCGACAATAGAAAAAAAAATGAAGAAATGCGCATAGTTGGAGTTGGTACAAAAGTTTTCGGGAATAATGATAGGCTTACAAATAAATTTGTCGTCTAAGTAATTTAAGCTTATATTGGTCCCATTTAAATAAAGTATAAAACACCATCAAAATTCAAAAGTATATCAAACTACGCTGATTATTGTTTTTTTCTTCATCTTTGTGCAACACGTTGCTTACGATAAAGCGACATCATACTAAAAAAAAAGGACCTCAATGCACAATTTGCAAACAATGGTAATTAAATTATTACGTAACATTACAAATACGCCTTTCTTCAAATTTGATTTCCGTTCCTATTTGTGATAAAATAATGTCATTTATCGACAAAACGTCGTAATTTTTTTTTCTGAAATGCGAAAACGAAATGAATATGTTTTAGCTAGCGATTAGACAGCCTTCTAAATGCAAAATTCAATGTGCTTCCGGTAGAAAGTCGCTTCGTATTCGTTTTCCAGAATAAAACCTCTTATTCTCACAAATGAGTTTTTGACTCTTTCGAATTTTAAGTTTTCGTCAATTTCAGTATTCGTATGATCGCCTTATATCCATTTTAAAGATACAGGTGGTCTAAAGTTTACAAAAATAATCAAATATTGTATTTACAAACTTCAATTGGTTAGCTATGTTGATTTTCAAACGTGACTAAAATTCAAAATTCTAACTAAGTTCTTTTCCTCTTTCGATACTTTCGTTTCTCTTAATCCGAGATGGTTGCCTTTTCTTGTTTATCAAATGTATTATATACAGGTCAATTTTTATTCCTAATTCCTTAATGTTTATATCGAGTTCAGTTGTTCAGACAAGGTCTAAAAAAATTACTAAAATTTATTTTTTTAGTTTTGCACAAAATTTTCGTTGCAAGGTGAAGATTGTTAAGATTAAATAATACAAGTATACTGTATTAATAGGAAAAAAAAAAAATAATAATATACATGTAATAGCCAATTTTTTTTGCAAGCACCATTTTTCATACTAAATTATACATTTTTCACTCTGATTTGTGATTTTATTAAAATTTGATAACGTTTACTTTTTACTTATCTTCATTCATATTTAATTAAATTTCTTAACTACTTCTAATTAATTATTTATCTGTCGATATGACCGGTAGGTACGATTTTACGTTCAATAATAAATAATGGTGGAAATAACTTAATATATGCATACTTGTGCCTCTGACAAACCCTACAAGGTACAGAAAGGCCTCATTTCTGTATTTGTAGTATTCAAAATAATTGTTGAAGTACGAATAAGACTTCAAAAGAACTCGTTCGGAATTTTTTTTAGGAAAAGTTAAAATTGTGTGTTTAAGTAAAATATGGAGCACTGACACCTAAAGCGTGAATGATTATTATTAAGTATGAAATTTTAAGAGAAAAAAACGTAGATATAAAATATTAGTTTAAAATTAAAGTTCTTCAATTAAGCCATAGTTTTTTTATATATAAGATGAGGAAAAATTGTATATTGGTCATTAAAACGGATTTTTGGGAAATTCTATTAAAATTCTATTAAAGTTTCAATTGATAGATTTAAGACGGTCTATTGTTATTGTTGTTATTCAAAAATATTCAGAGGATATTGGCAAGTTATACTTTACGGAAATGTCAAAACATAAAAAGGATTTTTTCTAAATTGATGACACCTCTAGCTTCTTTATGCGATATGTATCTTGATTTCAAATAATATGGTCATCTTTTGAATTATAAGAACATTTGGTCACAATATTTAAAAATAATATTATTCTTAATATAAATTCAAAAATGTGGTTAAATATTATTATAGGTCATATTAAAAGAATGTTGAGTCATACAGGAAAAGTTCTTGAACTGAATGACACTACCATTTAATCTTTTTAAAAGGAGAACTGAAGGAGCTATAGCTTAGGGTTCAAACTTCCATTTGAGCCACAATATAACAATTACCTGTCGCAGAATTGCTGTTGACCAGTGTTTTTCAATACGCATTGTTCGGTGATCGAAATAAATGTAAACTTTGCGATCTTAATAAAAATGAAAATGAAAAAATAATTGTTAGTTTGGTTTCTTAACAATCTTCGTCCCATACAGCTCTATTTTACAAAACGTTTAACCAACCTCTCTCCCTGCCGACACTTTGGCCCTTTTCCTCATAATGGAATGAATTTGAATAATAATTTCGAATATTTACAATTTTCGATGACTAAAATATCCAAAAAGAATTTGAAAGTTTGAAGTTTTGCAAAAATTTAAGAAATCGAAGGGTAGGAGTTGTACAGCTGCCCGTTGAGTTCGCCAGGAATTGCGGCGCGCAGATGGGGCCGGCAATCCGACATCCGACGGTTGTGTGTCACGAAACGCACGACACGTAGATCACACCGACCGGCTGGGGCAGCTCGCTCCCGTGTTATATGATACTTTCCCGATTCCTTTCCAGCTCCTCCGTTTCGTGCTCCGGATCGATGCTAGACGCCGACGAGGCTCCGCAGATCTGCATCTCGATTTCAGCAAGACGATTCTCGAGCTCCCACTGCTGCTGGGAAAGCTTAGTGTTGAGCGCCTGGTTCTCAGCCTCCACCGTGTGTAGGCGCTCCCGAAGTCTTTTAATTTCATCTTCTAAGGCTTCATGTGATCCAAGGAGGGGCGTGGCACCTCCCCCACATGACTCTAAGTGTGATATTGAACCGCATATTGGGCCTGGAAGAAAAAAGGAATATTTTTAAGCTAGAAAAGCGGCCCGTCCCGATCCACGGATTACCAGCCCGACTTGGTTGGGAATGCGGCCGCGAGTGATGCGATGTGGCGCGACTCCTTGGTCGATCATCTGAACTATGTACACTTGGACTCATAGAGCCTGGAGAATCAGAAGTCCGGGGACGTTCTGCTATCGTTTGTTGCGATCTAGGACTAGGTGCGCGACTATCGGTCGAAAACACAAAACAGCAATAAGCGAGTGGTCAGCCAGGTGCGCAATTGACGACCTACCTGTACGTCGACTGTTGATTATATGTTACAGGTGGTGCTGGCGGTAGCCACATGTCCTCCAGAGTTGTTCGACCTTCACTTTCTACTAGGCCCGGTGTCGACTGACATCGTCCCATGGCAGCTGTATTAAAGTGTTTTACTAATTTCGAATTGAAAAATGTGTGAGTGGGGTATGACCTTCAAACTGGGATTTGGTGCGTTTAAGTTGCATGCAAAAATGGTTCTACACAGGGACCGTAACTGTTTTAATAATTAAATAGAATTAGTTTCATTTTCATTACTACAATCAATAAGTTTATGGTATGCTACAAAAGTTTAATAAAAGTAGTCATTAATACGTAGTAATTTTAACCCCTTCAAAAATACTGACACATATATGTATATATGTACGTTAGCTTTCTCTAAATTAAATTTATTTTAACTAGAAAAAATCAAATTCAGATATGTTAAATATAATTTTTTTCAAAAATAAAGACAAAAATTTCGTAGTATGGCAACACGTACGTATGTATATATAATAAGTAGTCCAATCAAAAGGTACTTAAATTTTGCAATTATCTCTTAAAAACCATTTCTTTTTAAAATATTGGAAAGTGTTTCCTCAATATTTTACAAATTTGGTGAAAAGCTGGGATTTGTGCATAATCTACCGTCTTTCCAAAAGTTTTAACTTTAATATTTCGTGAACCATTAGTATACGAAAAATATGATATGGATCTTTTTTGTGACATGGAATTTTCTACAAAATCAGTTTTTTCATTCCGAAATACAGAAACCTAAAAAATACCCATTCAATTATATCCCTCGAATGAGATTATATGTATGTATGTATATTTAAAAAAAATAGATATCTTATATAAATATTTATTTAATACTATAAAAAGATGTAAAAAAATGAAGAGTGTTAAAGCTTTCAACCAATTAACTTGTCAAATTCAAAACGATTAAATTTGAGATTTTGGCTTTACATATTTTATTAAGTGCTTTCAATAACTTTTTAGACTTTTAACTTTCAATAAAAACATTTTACTATACTTTCTATTTACATATCTATTTATAAGAAGTGTGGTTATTTAAAATCCCAAACGTTTAATTTTATTGGTTAATTTCACCAACTACACCAAAGTTAAAAATATTTTTTTATCAAATTGCTGTTCTTTAAAAAATATGTAACAATTATTTTTACGTTTAAGAATAAAGACGACAAAAATAACGCCACAATAGATTTTTTTTCTGTGTCAATACAAGGAAAATGCATATTTAGTCTTCTTGGTGAATAACCAGAAATGCAATGATTTCATATTTATTTATTTATTAGAAACCTGAATTCCTTTAATATGAAAAATGCATTTTTCATTATTCAGCCTGAATATTATTTAACAGTTCCACTCGTTCGTATATCTCTCCCGGAAATATATAAAATTCAGACGTATTTTTATTAAGAAATGAATTGTGAAGATGATTTCATCCCTTAGAAGCATTTATTTGTCAAAAAGGCAGAAAAATTCGTGTTTCTTTTTAGATTTGGATACAGAAAAAAAATATAAGGAAAACTAAATTACTCCTCAAATTGACATTCTTCTTAACGAGGAAAATTCAATTTTGCAAAAATGGCGAAATTAGAATAGAAAATGGAATTGCTGTTTTTAAAGATAGCAAATATTTCGTATAACAATTTAATCAATCGGGCTATAATTGATTGAATTATCCCTTAAACCGTCAGAAAAAATCAATTCGAAAAAAACGCAATTGAGAGTAAAAGTTTTGCATGCGTGACCATGATGAAAAGCTCCGATTTACAATTTGTTCCCATTTAAACTGAATTGGTGATAATCACCTCTTTTTATAAAAGAAAAAAAAAGCCAATAGTGAGACATACATATGTATTATAACTACCTACTTATACATGCATATTCTTTTGTATTCAGTGTATATGTAGCCAAATACAAAACACTATATTCATTTAATAATGGTTTATAATACAAAAGATTACTTTCCATTTATATATTATAATACAAGAAATTGTGTGGACTGTCATTATTTTTAACATACATAAGTATATTGGATAGTGTGCAGGACCACCTGCTGAATTTTACAGAATTCAATTTTATTTTCCTTGCAAAACGAAACAATTCTCCTAGTACAATAAACGAAAAACCATAAACTCACTGCTGCGTAATTTGTTTTTAACTTGCCGATTTATGTTTTCCGTATACCATGGAAATAAAGCCGAAATATCAGAAATTTACAAATTTGGCATTATTTCCCTTGTGCAAAAGTAGGGTGGGCGTTATTTCTGTCGGCCTTATTTCCTCGAACCGTTAAATTCGATCCCTGATTCTAGAGCCTTAGAATCTGTGGAGTTCGCAACAAACGCAAAACTAGAAAACACAAAGTTGTCTTACCTTTCTCCAGGGGTGCCTTCTTGTACTTTTCGAGGCGTTTCACAGCAATCGACTCCAGCCTTACTCTGGCAGCGGGGTACTCCTTGAGGACGTCCCACATATCCTTTTTGCTTAGCACGAACAAGTCGCTGTATCCCACCGATCTGACGCTAGCCGTTCTTCGGTTTCCTGCGGTAGCACACAACAAGGTCAATCTTTTAGCATTTGAACCCAACCAGACCCTCAGCACAACTAATAAAGTGAGTTTAAAGAAAACGAAAGAGAGCGGGGTAAGGGGGAAAGGAGGAAAATCCCAAAAGAAGTTAACACAGAGGGCCATTCCTTGGCGCAGGCAAGAAAACAAGCTTACGAAATATCACTCGGGGGCTCACAAATTTCTTAAAAGTTTGTCCTGCTTAAGTACACCATCTTAAACAGGTCCCTAAAATCGGTTCCAAAGTCGCCCCATCACCGCCCCCCGGGACATTGCCTGCAGGAGTACGGGTGTAATTTTTAAAGTTTCGCAATTTTGCGTTTGTAATTTACTTTACTATTTTGCCTTTTCGATGACCCTACAAGGGAAAAAAATTATGAAATATAACGAAAAATCCATTTCGGGGCTGATTTTTATCCTTCTCGTTTTTCCTCATTTTTTCCCAGTCTGTAGGGCGAAATAAGGCATGACAATTTGCCCATGAAACATTTCGTCCTCTCCGACGACTCCGCTGGGATTGGAGGAAATGTTTATAGCTAGAAACAAATGCAAATATGCCGTATAGTGCACATCAATGCAGTTTTACTCGTAAGGTTCACGGGACGACAGACAGACAGAATGTGGATTTAATAAAATTTATTTTTTGAAATGAATCAGCAGAGATTTATGGCCGTAACCCCGCCGAGAAGAGTGATGGAAACGACTTATGTCTAAAGTGAATCTATAAAATATCCGAGGGTATTGGATTTTTGGGTAAGCAGGGTATCCTCCGATGAAATCATGTTTTTGAAAATGTTCAAATGGAGTAATGGAGCTTAGCGCTCCTGCAAAAAAGGTAATCAGTTGCAGACCCAGGGATGTACCGGCTGCGAGCAGATGTAATTAAAAACAATTTTTATCAATTAAGGATGTAATTACAGACTAATTCCTCCTGCAGCATTCGCCGCACCGCAGGCCCTCCATTTGTCTATTAACCTACTTCTTGGGAAGCAAAATAAACAGAACACATCGAAACAAAACAAATAAAAAAGCGCTTGAATCGGAGCGTACAGGAGCATGCAAAAACGCTTTAATGACTTTCCCATTTTCATCCTCATTAAGGCGTTAAGGACGCTAAATATAATTAAAAATGAAACGTTGTTGTGTGCCAGGCAAAGCAATATCAAAAGTAATGTAGAACTTAAGGACATTTCTGTGTCATTCTCTTTTAGTTACACTGCGACAGTATAGAAAGAAGAAAATTGTTCCATTTTTATGCATAAAACAAAATTAAGAACTTTTGTGTTATGTGTGTAATTTTCGCGATGCTATCTGAACGCTTCTGTTGATACTGGCCCTCGCCATTTTCAATACTTTTTTTAACCCCCTGAGTGCGTTTTTTATTGTAAAGTTACTAATACCTAAACTAATCATATGCATATTTTCGTAGCTAACTCACACAACTCAATGTCAAATTGAAATTTTAACTTTCAACATCGTCTTAATATTGGAGAATTTAAAGCAAAAGTTACTATTGAGTTTATGTTAAAAGAGATTCTTCAGATTTTAATAAACGTTTGAGAGATTTCAATATTAAAGTAAGGATGACTTTCACAAGTTTCAAACACTGCGCAATAATTTAGATGCGAACATCTTCCCAATGAAAAATGGACAAAAAACAATAAAAACAAGGGTAAATCTTAATTTTTAGATAAACTGCTATATCATGAACTACTGAGAAAAAGTTTACGGCAACAATAGTTTAAAAAATTACCATTTTTTGGTGTTTCTTAGAATAAAAAGGTAGTAAAATATTAATGAAGCTGCACGTCCGTGGATCTATAAATATGTACGATATTATGCAAAAATTTAAGACTGATTGATAAAATTCACTTTGCGAAACACGCGGCTTAAAGTTGAACGAAATGCTTATAGATTTGAAAAGTGCATAGGCATTCACGTAAATATAAGGAGGACTTAGTTTAATTTTAAGAATTTGAGCACATATCCTTTTCTAATGAAACTATAAAAAAAAATCTACCTTTTAGTAATTCGGAAAAGTATAATGCTTCCTTAACACTAAAAAACCTGCAAACAGAGTTGTTTACGTAATTTCCATAAAGATTGGTAGTTAAGGCATTCTAAACCATTCCCAAATTTTTGATAGTAAATTATCCTCTTCTTACCATTGGCACAAATTTTTGATAGTAAATTTTTCAATAGTTTAAATAGTATAATATTTAAAATATGAGAATTATTCAATAAAATAAATTGATACGTATCATTTCACACAAAAAATACTCTCTTTATTACGTTGAATTAATTCATTAATTAGTTCGCTTTTACTTTTTAACTTCACGTGTCGTGAAATTTACATAATTTTTAAGAAGACTTTGTGAGAATATGCAGAGAATTATGAATTTATTAATTTGGTAAATTTTCAAATTGGGAGAGTAACTAATAAGAAGACGATAAAAAATTTTTAAACATGATTTTTCTTATCAAATGAATGTTTCATCAAAAGATCCGTAAAGAAACCTCAAACTCAAATTGTTTCAATCGGTGTTTTATGATTAATTGGACTTTATACCACTGTCCATTGTCTCAGAAATGTCCTTTTCTTTGGCGCTTAACCAGCAGAGTTAATTAATTATACAAAAAGTTGCGACATGTTTTACGGCGCTATGAATTTCAATGTCATTTACCCCGACCTGCGCCCCCAATTAAACCTTGAAATTAGATTTACTAACTTCGTCCTGTTCGACCAGACCCTCTGATGTTCGGGAATAACTCGCTACGCCGAACAACTTTAAGGCATTCGCAAATTGCCTGTTGATGTAATTTGACGACTCGAAGAGGTAATTCGGTTGAATTTGATTCAGCAGGAGCGGAACCTACTCGCTCCCGAATTAGTCGCCGTCATGTTCTTGAAGGTGCCACTGTGCCCGACGTCCCAAAAGCCAAACGGCTTTTCTGTTCGCTGGCTAAATTGGAGCAAGCTAACCTGATTTCCCCAGAATGTGAGTAACAGGAGTAAAACATTTAAATAGCTCCAAACCCAATTATTTACATTTGGGGCGCAAAATTTGCATTTACGCTGACGCCTTTTCTTGCTTATCGTGAATGATTGCTGCGCCATGTTCTGCCCATCAGGCCCCGAGCCCCGCACCAGGAGTCCCGGGAAAACCCCTTGGTTCACCTTAGCGTTTTCATGCAAATTAAGTCGACGAATATTGCTACCATTGCTGAGTGATTGGACCTGGCCGCGGGGGGAACATGAGCAAATTGCGAGCACACTTTGGCGGATCGTTGCGTGGAGCCTCCCGAAAAGTGCTCTCGTGACGCGGCAGGCGTTTGGTTTTAATTAAGCGCACAAGTCGACGACATCGCTTAGATATGAAAAGGAGCACGTGCATCTCACAGGTCATTATTTATGCAAAATGGTCCTAAGTAAGATCAATTTTACCGACTAAATGCATCGACAGTTAAAAATTCGTCTTCTATTAAACCTACTTCGAATAGCGTTTAAATGCGACCCTGCAACCCGAATTCGAAATTGTTTCACTCGTTCGCTATCAAGAATTTATTCGATGACAATTATCCGAACGGATTAGTCGCTTTTCGAGTTGATTTGATATTGTTATTATCCACTTGGCGCATATTTTCGAGAACAGAAAGGGGAAAGAATGTTTTAAGGTAGGCTCACAAAGAGCCGAAGAGTCCCCAAAGGTTTCAAATGGTTAGCCTACTATTCAGCTCTAAGTCTTCCAACAAATATTTAAAAATATGTTTCGATACACGGAAAACATTTTATAAAATTTATAAAAAAAAATACATATCAAAAATCTAAATATAATTATTTTTCATTTACATCCTTTCGGTAAGTTCAATCGGATTTGCTTCATCACAAATTTTCTTTCTCACTATCATATTTAATTCTAACTCTCTTTCATCGACACTATCGGAAGAAAAATATAAATCCATAGAAATTATTTTTTACAAATTTCAAAAAACACCGAATTATGAATAAAAGATGTCGAATCATTCCATTTTTTTCTAGATTTTGTCGATTTTCATGGGGGGTAACACTTTTTGTCCGATGCGTTTTTATTGCCATCGTATTGCCTGATCAGTTAACAATTTCGCATCGAAAATGAAATTCGTATCGACTTAAAAATCGTATCGACTTAAAATTCGTATCGCATTCTATGATAGGGGCCTAGAATTCTTTATTGAAAAAGCTTATACATAGTTGGTATGAAATGTTGATTTAAAATCCTTTATTAAAATATCAAAATCAGAAAAGAAACCATCAATGTAAATTTTAACAAAAAATTTACATTACCTACTTATAGTATGCAAGGTTTTCAAGCGATACTGATATTAATTAAATCTATAGTCTTAAAATATATTTGATTCTATAGTAAATTTGTTACTTGAAGGATAATTGTATTCAATCGGATCATATTTGGTATCCTATCAAAGCTTTGCAATAAATTGCTGTTCTTAAAATAACAGCCTTATTTTAACTATGGGCTTATTAACTTATCTTATTTCAACTAGGAGCTTATTAAACTTTATAAAACGAAAAATATTACAAATATCAAAATGGTTTATATCATTGATGATCAAAATGAACAGAGCTCTTGTTGTTTTAAAACAACGTTCGATAAGTTTTGTAAAAATAACAAGAGATCATATTATACAATATCACTTTTATTATTTTTCCAAGACACATTTATCCAATAAAAAGCAACTAAAATTACTAAATGCACTGTCAAAAGGTTAGAAATCTTTAGATAACCTTAAGCTTATTGTTAAATTATAATATATTGGATATTGATAAACTTCAAGAAATCTTGTTTCTAACAGTTGAAAATCTTGTAGCCCTTTTTCAAATAGATTAAAGAATTATGCTATTTGGCGAACATGTATGGACTATTTAATTCTGCACTATTCTCAGTTTTGTTACCGTACTAAATTATGTTTAGTTGTTTCGGTTGTAGAATTTAATTTAATTAATTGTAAAAATAGATTTTAGAAGCAATACTTAATTATTGCGAGGTTCAAAAATATGTATAATCGATTCATTGTTTGAAAATGTATTATAAATATTTAATAAATTCATAACGCACATTTGACAGCGCGAATTCTAAATTAATTTCTAGTATTCGTCAACGTTATGTATACTCTAAGATAGTGTATTTTAATTTTAGAATGTCTTATAGAGATCAATACGTAACTATGTAATAAAACCATACAAATATATTTATATGTATCCTGTATGCATCTGCATAGACGTTTTTATAGTATAAAATCTGTAGAGTTTGTATTAATATTTAGTAATTTCAGTTTTTTCTTGAACATTCTAAAATTTGGTCTTAACTGATGGAAATTGTAAGAGATTTGGAATCTTTAAATAAAAAATGTTTTGTAGTTAAAGAATTATAGCACATTAATCGTGTATTGTAGGTACATATTATATTTTACATAAAAATATGTATTTTGTTTAAGAAAATAATGTAAGATGTTTTGAAAGGGTATTTTTAATTATTTGGAGCATTTCAAGCGACGCGGTATCAACGACGCGGTATCAAAGACGCGTTGTGTGTCATTGAAATATAATTAAAATGACACTAGACGCTTCATTTTCTTAAAATTATATGACCTCCAATTTACTTAATAGAGTTTTACTCCAGTTATATAATTTATTTTGTTATATATATTTTTATTACATGCTGGGTAAAGGGCTAGGAATTATCATCTGTAAACTTACCACTAAAATACATCAAACTTAATTATAGTAGACTTTATAAAATCTATCGTGAGTTAGTCATGCTTAGATGCAAAAGAGAACAGATTTGGTCTAAAGTTAGAAAAAAGAATAATATATTCTGACATGCCGTTAAAAATTATTAGGGCTGAGACGAAAAACAAAACTATAGAGGATATTTCGAGGGGCGTGCTTAAGAGACGTTGTAAATTTCTAGTCAAAGTCACAGGAAGCGTGTCTAAGAGGTGCATTAAAAAAGGTAAGTTTTCTGCTCCCCACTGAGGGAGCGCTTGCAAGACATACGAATTACAAACTACGAAAGGTGAAAGGTCTCGGCTTACACAGCGAAGAGCCTCTAATATTTTGGTAAAATTTTAGTGTCTTCTTAAGCAGAGGGGGCTCTACTTTAGTAGCAACATAAAACAGAAGCAAAACAGATTGCACACGAAACACATGGAACAAAATTCTGCGGTAAGATAAATTTTATGGCTCGGGGCCGATACACAAACCCATAAAGAGATTCCAACTCATAACACAAACGTTCACATAGGGAAGGTCGCGGGGGATGCCAACAACAACAAGCGCGACACCGCCCCCGCCACGATACCATTATAAATTCGGATAAAAAGATATTGCAAAACGCATAAAGTCTCATATTGTTCCGCCTGGCTCCCAGATATTTACCAAGTTCTTTACCTGCTGTTCCCATGTTGAGTATACTAATTTCGCCGAAATAGGAGCCCGCCTTCAAGGAGGCCATTACTGTTTTACCATTATCGGCGACGACTTGCAGTCGACCCCGGTTCACAATGTACATCTCCTTGCCGACCTCACCTTTGCAATTGGATTAGCCCGTAAAAATAGATACGTTTTCTGCTGAAAAATTATACGTGATTTTACCTTTTCGGCAGATGTAATCGCCCGGCGAGAACAGCACCGGCCTCAGCCGCAGGACCAGCTCGCAGAGGAAGCCCGCCTCGGTGTTTTGGAATATTTCAACCCGCTTAAGTGTATCTAAATGGACGTTAATAGCTATTTCAGCCTGCAATATTCCTCAATGGTTGTGTAAGTCTACGAGAGTTAGGGCCAATTTTCTGGGGTCTCACCTTTAGTTTATCAGGAAGACAGGATACGGCTCGTTCCTCGTCGGAGCACTTCTGTGTCAACCACAAGTAATCAAACCATTTAATCACCTTCACCTGTAGATGGTTCGGCACTCGGCGCATTCTCATGTATGTCTTCACACCGTCAAGCTTTGCTGTAATGAAAAACAAATTTTATTTCATTAATGTGGTTCTACTATCACTGGTTTATTAAATAATATACATCTATTCATTATAACCAATCTTAAATCTGGAATAGCTGGCATAGAAAGAGAAAAATAGGATCAGAGATTGAAAACTCTGCTGTTATATGTAGTTTACCATGTATAAGGGTATATGTACATAGGCTAAAACTAAATAATATAGACTTTTGAAAAGTATTAACGTATGTTAAACTTATTTTCAAATAACTCTTACATATGACAAATGAACGTTATATTAGTCTTGGAAACTAAATTTTTAGTTCCTTACTTTATTATGTGTATTACAAATGGGAGTCAATAAGTCAGATAGGACGGCGGACCTAAATTTTCATGTAATATGTCTCTTTTTATTATAATCTCTACAAATACATATATTCGAACAAAATTAAATGTATGTGTACCTACATATATGCACTATCTGAAACGACATTTAGTCACGATATTTTGGGAAACTTTTGTTTTGTTTTTATTAAAAAAAAAGTGTTAACAGCATTTCAATGGAACTCATAATCCTTAATCTTCATTAAAAATGGAGCACTATAGCAATTACTGAATGTGAATTTAAGATCAAATTATTCGGGAACTTTTAATCCCTAAATAATATATAAAACTATTATATTATTTTCGTTTACAAATTCACTAAAGTCAAAATAACCTTCATCGGTCATAACTTTAGGATTGTCTATATGTACTTAACTTTAATATCTTTTCACATCATGGCAAGTGTAATTTTCCCGGAAGATATTAAGACAATAGCATTTTGTTAGCATTAAAATGCAATTCTGCTTTTATTATTTCCATAAAGAGCCGACTCTTACACGAACTCGTCGTAAACAAAGTTTTATAAATGTTTTTGGTATATAATTTTACATTATTTTTCATCATTACAGTGGAATATTGCATCATAATAAAGAGCCTCTTCAAAAGTATGATAACGTAAATATAAAAATTACAAAATATTTTAAATGTTAAAAATGTGAATGAAAAATCGGAAACTTTTAAATTATTAAGTCTTTTTAATTTACTACACTACTACTGCACAAATCGCATACGGTTTTGATGAATCGAAAATATATAGAGAAATTGCATTATAGGGTGATATGATACAGATACTAAAAAGGACAGCAAATCCAAAATTTACAGAGTTATCGTTGGATCCTAAAACTTTAAAATAAACATAATTACAAAGTCTATGACAGAAAAACTGCGATTCAGTTTAATTTGTTTAATAATATTTTAAAGTTCAGTAGAGGAGTGCTCATAGCAAAACCAGAAAACACAAGCAAACGAGAAAAATTAAAAAACATGTAGAAAAGTAGCACCTTGAATACCGCAGCATTATTCATTTTCAGGTGATTTCACTTGGTTTTTTTAATTAATTAATTTATTTATTTATTTATAAAAACCCGTCAAAAAAATGCTTTAACATTTTTCTAACCAAAAGGATAAATTAAAAAATAAGTTTTTTTACGAATTTGAAATTGTTTAGCGTACATACTTGCAAATACATATATGTATCTCGAATATTTACGACTTTTCAATTTTCATATTAATATATTCTATGCATATAAACAGTCACGTATTTTCCTAAGAGCGTAGGGTGCGATCACCCCGGTGGTCGGTTCCAGAAGGGCGGCTGCCCCTCTATCGTAAATGTAAAAAAATATTATCGTGTAATAGAATCTCGTAAGTATATTTATTATCTGTTCAAAATTTTTATAATAACTCACAGTACACACGAGTTAAATATTATAATTGTGTGTAAGTAGGTACTGGCTGCGTTAGGACCGTATTTATCATTCGAAATTTGTGTAAGTATTTCAAAACAACTCTAGCGATTCGTTCAAACAAAATACCAGAGGCTAGTAGAGTTGAAAGCACGATATACATTGACTTTGAGGTCTCCTTACGGATTTCGATGAAATGTTGTACGAATTTTCATTTCAGATCAAAAGTGACGAATATGCAAAAACAAATTGTTGGTCGCTTGCTCCGAGATATTTAATTTTAAAACTTCGAAAAGTAAATGCCATTTTCATCGCAATTTTCTGCGTATTCCCATAAAATTTTAGAGAGAATTGAGGAAAATCTTTAGGCTAAAGCTAAAGGTACTTCCATCGCTTGCAAGCAAACGCATTGAAATATTCCTGAAAATAAACAAATAAAAGAAAACTTTTAATGTTTTAGAATTTTTATTTCACACAACAAATGCGTTCTTACCGATAAGTCGAAAAAATAATTATCTTTATTTCCTTTATTTTAAGGATTTTATTAAAGAAAACGTGAACATGTGTTTAACTTATATAGTTTTAACACAATTATCAATAAATTTGTTGAAAATATGTTAAAAATTACGGCGGAAAAAAATCAGACGTTCTTAAAACATTTAAAAATTAAATCATTGTATCCTCACTAACTGAATTATATTCCAATATTTTTCTTATTTTTGATGGATTTAATAAGTTATGTATGTTTCCAATATCAGAAGAAATGCGTAGCATAATAGAAATAATTGAAACAGAAAGGGGGCGGTCAAATCGTCTTTGCCCGAGGCGACAATTTTTTAAATATACGTCTCTGTATATAAAAAGTAAAACTATCTACTAAAAAACCTTTGATAATATTTTCGTTGTTGTCATTACAGAATTACATTTGATAGACCCTGCGATCTCAGTATGCTTTATAAACCCTAATTTGAACACTAAATTTTGCATGCAAGCTAGATATGGGTACATAAAAAGTATATTATGTAAGATCGCAAAGTTTGTCGACGCGCCAACAGTGTAGACTAGGTTTTCACCTTAGGTTTATAATGACTTAATAAGAGTCGAAAATAAATTTGGATCGCAATGGGGACAATTACTTCTGACAGCAGAGAATTAAAAAAATGTAAAAACTTGCTGTGTCGCAATCAATTTTTCTAGCCGTTCTAGTGGTACCTATATAATCTTTATTCAGGTTAACGTTGATTGAGTATTCCTTCTTGGAGTTAACGACCTGTGACTATTTCATTAATTTTATATAAGTCGCTGGGTAACCGGGAGCGCAGTGGGTTCTAAGCGCATGTTGATGGATATTTGCTTCCTGAGAAGCGTCTTATCATAACGTCATCAACACGGCGATAGGAGAGCCCATTTCACTTCGAGTGGTGCATCACCCGAGATCGATGGGTCCCTGGGGAGCTTCGATTGCACATCATTGGACTTTGCGTACATTTAAGCGGCGAGATATCGAGCATCTTGCGAACATCGTCAATGCAAGTGCTGCACGTCTCTGATACGGGAACGTATCTAATTTTAGCTAGCTAGATAGTGTCTGCACTTCCTTCAGGAAGCCTCCCCTGGGTAATTCGACTTTCAGCACTCGCCAGTGAAATTTTATTAACTTGACTGCAGTTCCCGGCACTCCGACGTGAGTTGGGAATAAATAAATGACAATTTGTAACAGGTCCTAAATCCGGGCGCAGCCCGAGCCCCATAATATCCTCTTCCGGATTTTGCTCGTTAAAATCTACGAAATGAGATGGGGAGCGCCCGTGCACTTCGAAACTCCGACGAAGCGCTGCAATTTTAATTTCGGGCTCATCCAGCTCTAATCCACGTAAAGAGCATAAAAATAAATAGCCCTTCCCCCACAGCCGCATTGAGGGGCTAGCGGAGCAATTCCGGGGCTCCTCGAACAGGGGCGCACGGATTTATCGCGCACCGACGTCCAACACGTACGACGGAGTTGTCTAGCGCTCCGGAGGCACCTCCTGAATTTTGCGCTTCCTTAAAAATAGCTGCATTTTGGCCACGCTCGTCCGTGCCGCCGCTGCCCGCCGCAACCTAATTTCCCTCGCACCGCGGAGGTGCTCCTTGTTTGTAGGATCGCCTCTTAATTTGTTTGCTAGCGCTGCGGCGGACATGTCACGAAGTGCTTAAAATTCACCGGGTGTAGGCGTGCGCTGGAAGGAGCTTAGCGGCGCGGGCGGAATATTGATTCGATCTGACCGCGGATGCAATTGAGAGGTCGGTCGCTTTTCACCTGGCGGTCACCTGAGTGAACGACTTTTCTAATCCTGTGTCATGCTTCTGAGGTCACATGCCACTGCGGCTGTTTTACCGGCGGAGCAGGTGACTCAGACCCGCCGAGCAGCCCATTGATTGGCATTCAATTTTAACGTCCATCAAAAATTACCGAGTTCCGGGCTCACCCGTCACCATCAGCGGCGGATTCACGCGTTCTCGCGCAAAAAGCAATTTTCGCACATGACAAATTTACAGACAATTAAGGGCCCATCCGCCCACGGGGGAAAATTGCCAGGGCAAAGGGCACGACAAGCCGAACTCACGCGTTCGTATTACTTGTGGCCGGTACGGCTGCATAACTTACGTGCTTTACTTTCACCGAGTAATTAAAATTTTATTTTAACTGACGGAGCTAAAAGGTCCTGGACACTCTCGAACGCCGCATAGTGGGCCAAAACGACTTGGCGTCGATCAAAAATCTGTAACTTTTGTTGTGTTAAAGATATCATAGTGAAATTTTGGGAACTCATTATTGACATAATAACCCCTTAACTGGCAAAAAAAGAGATCAATCGGTTTACAGGGTGACACAAAATTTATTAACAAAATTTAAATTAGTCGAAAAATGAATTATTAATTTTATTTTGCAACTTATAACAACAGTTTTAATTTAATTACTAATTATTTTATTATCTATATAACAATATTTAAATAAAAAAAATATGAACTTACAAAAAAAAAACAAAAATTAAAAAAAATTTAAAAAAAAATCTTAAATACTAATCAGTTGCCTGGAATAATTTCAAACATATTATCTATATTTTCATCGCCCATGTCTAATAACGAAGCCATTTCCTCTGGATATTCCCTGCTTATAAAGTGTTTGTCCCGTACTCTCCGAAATGATGAGATGTATGGATCTGATGATATTAGCAGCATACTCATTAGATCCACGTTTTGCTCTTTCCTTCATATTTTCCTGGTGTTGTGGTACCTGTAGTGCTTGTAATCTTTATTTTTGGCTTCCTGGGCTTCTTCAGATAGCTCCCCAATTGGCAAAATACAGTGAAGTATTATATTTTTTCCATGCCTTAAAACTTTGTGGACTGTTGCTGTCAATGGTCTCCATGCATATTTCTCATTTAGTAGTTCTTCTGTTTGTGCTGCATATATTCCAAATTTCTCAGCGTTGATAGGAAGACCACAAGAAAGAACATTTAATATGGTCTTAAATCTCCTTATAACTTCCATTGCTGTATTTAACCACGACTCATTTCGTTTTTCAAACTTTTGCGCGTTTCTAGTACTAAGTTGCCACATTTTCTTGAAACTCCGAAAGAATCGTCGAAATTTTTCTTCGTCCAATATTTTTATATTGTATATATTTTCTATAAGACGAACAAACTCCAGGTATTCCGTAACATTGTTATGGCGAATCATTTTATACAGCTCCGAATTCAAAATCTGCATGTTGTTTTCTTCGTAGCACTTTTATACAAAATAAATTTTTATAATAACTCGCAAAACGAAATAAATGCACTTTAAAGTTGTTGTAATTTTCTTATTATATTATCAACTTAGAATTTTCCAGTAAAAGTGTTTCCTCTTTTCTATCAAGATAGAGAATGATCAATTCGCAAAGAATCTTCCCTTTAAATATCTAAAATTTTCGTTACTTTCACCTACCTGCAACTTATGCCTTTAAACACACAAACAATTACAATAGTCCCTTACCTCAAGTATTTATCATAATATTTATTAGGTGTCATAAACATCAAAGTCAATAATTATCATTTGTAAATACCTGGATGTCATATACTAGGTACTAAACTCATTACTCAAAAGGGCGCATATACTGAGTAAGTCAAAGTCAATTAAAATTGTCATAAAACGTAATAATGTAATTTCTTTGAATATTAATGATGTCATTAATCCTAAATGTTTACTAGGAAAACTGTAATTTATTTCCAAAACAAACATTGTACAGCCTTAAAAGTCATAAACTTCCTGCATAAATGGGAATATTATGAGGAAATACGCAGCCGACAACAAGGTAGACTTTACTTCAAATGCAATTATCTCCGAAGGTCGCAGGTGGTCGCAGCCAATTTTTTTTGTAAAAGATGCAGGAGGATTTCTACTTTAATTTGATACCTATTAGAGCGTGGCCATCTTTGGCCATTTTTTTAAAAGTCAACAATTAGTTAAAATTTTAGCGAAATATTACACCTTTTAATTAAAATGCTATTATTAAAAAACTGTTCGACTTTTATCATAACTTATAGGCCCAATAATACCTTCTCCTATGTAGGGACTGATTTCATTAATAAGAATTGAACCTCCCCATACAAAAATTTTCACAATAGCACTTTGAAATTCCAAAAAATTCACAAATTTAAGAAAAAAATGAGCCGCTCACATTTTTCCCTGACTTTAGCCATTCCGAACACAAGGAGGGGGGGGAAATATTGAAAAAAAATTGCTGCCATAAGGTAGTACATTTAGTTTACTATCGAATAGCCTTAAAATTTTTAAAATCGGTGACATGACGAAAATCGATTTTTGTGTACTCAAAATTGATTTTGGCCCACTGTGCGCCGTCGGACGAATTTTTCAGGTACTTTATTAAATATTTAATCGTCTCGTTCTGCCGCTTAATTTTGGAGCATCGCAAGTACACAAAGCTCCTGTGATCTCAGACTTTATCTCCAGATTAAAGATACCTACAGTGGTGGAGAAAATAATAGGTACATGAGTTAATAAATCCCAATTTGATCTGGCAATCCCATTAATGGACGAGTTAAAATAAATAAATCTTTGTACATTTAGTGTAGTATACTAACGAAAATTAAAATGTAATATTATTTATATTTTATTGTGAACTTTTAAATTTTTTAGTTTATTTTTCACTTGTACCTATTTTTCCCTCCATCACTGTATGCACATATCTTATGACATATTATATTATACCTAAGAAAGATGTAAATACAATTAAGCAAAGTAATAGATGATGGTTTTTGAATTGCTGAACTTCTTAAAAGAATTTGTTTTCATTAAATACAAAACCTCTTAATGAAGTTCAAAAATCAATGTAATAAATATAAACGAGTATATCGTTAAAACTACTAGATTTACGAATTAAATTTTTAAGACCTTTTTGGTAGTAAATTCAATTCTCAACAAAAGTCAGCTATAAGAAAATTTTTAAATTTTTGTAAAACGATTTATTCACGTTTATGCAAAAGTATAATTTTTCCCATGTGAATTGTAAGTATGGCAAACTTAAATCTGCTTGCGCCATTCACAGGTTTGACTTAGGAGTCTGAAATTTCGGAAGACAACAACAATGGGCATGACTTTTTTTGTCATGGAAATTTTTAAGCGTATTATATTGAACGCATTTTTACATTTTACACACATGTACGTCGTTCTTATTCATTAAATCCTAGCGTGGTGATATGCTAATATGTTGTTGTCAAAATAAATATGATCAATAAGTGAAATATGATTTACTTTTATTACTTTAAGTGTGATTAAACAAAATCCCCACTGTGGAACGAGTTGAAGAAAAGTTAATTCTCCGGTTAACAGGTTAACACGTTCCCTGACAAAATTTTCAAGAAAGCTTTCGTGAGAGACTCATATGTAAAAATTCATTTTATGAGGGAGAGCTTTCATTTGTGGACCGTTTTCGGTACACGTGGCAGGGAACGTGTTTATAATCACAAGTGACTGATAAACGACACCAGGAAAACGTAATTTTAATTAAAAATTATCTTTTAGTTAAATAATATATTTAGTATTTCCTTGTTTGAGTCTATAGGTTAAATAAATCAATTTAAGGTCATGAAACTTGCGAATCCAAGCCATTACTTACCACAAGCCAATATTTTTTTTAAATTTTTAAACCAAAAACTGATGGCTATCTAATATTGATGAGTGATCATCAATCGATAACGCAAACACCAAGAGTGAGCCACGTGCTATATAATTAAAGAGGACGCATGACACATTAATAGTTAACATTTTGTTGCCCGGCGACAATTATATCTAATTCTGTTCGGCTAGGCAATAAAAAGAATTTTCTAGGATCCTTTAAATAAAAAAGGAAATGAAAGTCACTGAGGACGGCGGATGCCGGTGGTCAGAAAAAAGAGACGCGTCTAATGCTGCTTGGGACGCAATTAATTAGAATAAGTGGCGTTGTCGTGCTGATTAATGAAAATGTGATGCTCTCAACTGAACAACTGGGCCGTGGGCGGGGGTCTGCTATTTGTCCAGGGAGTTTCAAACCAACTGCTCCCTTTTTACTTGTTTCTCCTTTTTTACTCTTTTTTCTATCCCTGGTAAATGCAGGTTTTATAGCTGCTATAACTGCCGTAAATAATACGCTTTAATGTCCAATGGTAACATTTTATAGTAAAATTTAATCCCAACGTTATAATTATTGTGTAACATAATTTCACCCCTTTCCTTTTACATTATGCCAGTTTTTCACACTATGGGATATGCAAATATTTATGGCACTGTTGTCGTACTCAAAATACGTCATCAGTTACCTTGCTCATTTCAGGGAGATGACTTATTGATTTTGCGTTGCTTTTTCCTCTCCTGGAAACTTTTTTACTTCTTTTATTTATTCGATATTTTCAATGTTCGGTACTGCAATTTTAGTTCTCTTGGTTGAAATTGAAACTACACAAAAAACTGAAAACCATGTTGCAGTAATTGTGAAAGCGGAAAAAGTTTTTAAAAAAATTTTGTTTTAATTCACCCATATCTATCGAGTATCGAATTAATTTAATGTTGACGATATTTGCAGGTTAGTTTACCATTAATTTTGTGTAAAATACTTATGTTTTAACCTATGAATTTCCATGCCTTATGTCCACATATGTATGCTGATTTATGTGTTTCCGTACAGAATTAACTCAGAATTAAATCGAGTTTGAGTCCATGGAAACATTAAACTTAACGAAATAAATCGGATTTAGCCGAATTAAGCAAATGTAGTGGTAGATTATTTACCTTTTTGAGTTATAAATTTAATAATGACGAATTACATAAATACAAGGCTTACGCAACTCAATTATAAGCTTGGTTCGTCCTCACTAAATCCTAAGTTCATTCAGTCCAAGAAACTCATAATGGACACTATAGAAAATATTTGTATGCCGGAATTATTACCATCTTTATGAAAATATTTTGTTTTCTTTTTCAAAGCATACAATTTAACTCTCTGAAAAGCATTCTGAAAATGTTTGTTTGTTAATTACTTTACAGGATGTATCTCATTGCATTAACAATTACCTTAATAGGCACAAACAAACATTTTATGGAAACAAAACTACAAAAGTTCAGCGTTTGTATAACCTAACTCCTGAATTTACCAAATATCAAAAGAAGAAAGTTTTTCAAAAACAGAACCGCCTGAACGTTTGGCGTCAAATTTTAAACAACAAGTGCCTAAAACTAAGCAAACTTTCAAGGCTCCAATAACAACAAAACTTTGCAGATGTTTTTAAAGTTCGTGACCTAGCATCGTGCCAAAGGACAAATATGCCAATTGTTAGCTAACTTTGTCTCAAATTATTTAAAATTTGAAATTCGACTTCAAAAGCAGAGTTGAGGTTACAAAAATGATTTATAGACTTAATGGCCAATTAGAGAGGCAGCTTCCAAAATATTTGCGGTATACTTGACATAATCAGTCCAGCATATCAGAAACGATAAATTCGATTTGGGTTGAACCACATAAGCACGCCTTCATATGAAATTTAAATTTATAGAACAAATTCAACACACCGCACCAACAGAATTTGGCTTTATACTGACAGCATTCCAAATATTTTTGGGGAAAAATATGATTACAAAAACAATACTGAATTATTCAGGAGCGCTTTATAGCAGGGCGGAAGGTTTAAAGCGAATCCCCTGCACCTGTCAGACTTGTCAGCCAAGCACATTAGCAAGAAAAATTTCGCAATGATTGATTAGAGAAAGTTTGGGACGGCATCACATTGAAAAAGGATCAATTGTGGTTATCAGTTTTGGAATGATGAAGGAGGCTAAATCTGCGGTTGCGGCTTTGAATTGAAATTAAAGTCCTTAACGAGCATCGGACATCTGTGAAATTCTATTTTCCAGTTAATCCCTCAACAAGGAAATTGCATCTGCATAACATCATTAAATATCCGTGATGTTCAGAACATTGTTAATTTGCCTGAAATTTTAACTAAACTTCTCATCAAAATTTAGGAATAACCTTTAATTATTAAATTTAATTTAATTAAAAATTAGGACCTGAAGTTTGAAAGCCAATTTTTTGGATGGAATTAAAAAAGCGGAAATTCTTTTTCGAATGTTGTAGATAGAGCAACGGAAATAAACTGTCCGAGAACATTAAATTATGATTTAAACATCTACGTATGTATACTAGAAAAAAGATGGAATAGTATTGTTTCCAGCTCAAGAATGTTTTGTCTCAAACTGAATATGCAACAATTTTACCTTAGTATTCAGGGTGAATCAAAAAGATTTGTCCCAACATATACCAATGAAATTTGTCTTTCTGATGCACCCTGTATTCAACACACTCCGTTTGTTAACTATTGATATAGATTAATAAAACATTGTGATGTACATGTTTAACGAAATGAACGCAAAACCGAGTAAAATACAAATGAGGAACGCTCAAATTGGTCTGGCGAGCTGAACGCACTGAAAAAGCCTTTTATACTTTTTTGAGATACTTCAGCTACATACATACTAAACTACTTGTGTCAGAATACCATAACTATTTTACGTGCCAAAAAAAGTTTTGATAATACCTATACGTACAACTCATACCTTGGTTAAAACCCAGGGACCGCGGAAGTACTTTTTGACGGGGGGAGGGGCTCGTTCTACGACAAACGTAACCATCCTCTCTTGCATCGCATAATTATTAATTTTTATTTAATTTAAGATTTTTTCTATATGTAAATTAAGTCAAACGACTGTTTAGTTGTAGGGGAAGCGATCGCATTAAACATTCAAAAACCGACCCCCAGATGATGGAAAGGAAAGGCCGATACCCCGAGAGGGGTTATATTGTCTCATTTTTTTATTAAAATAATAATATATCTAATAATTTTATTAATATAATAATGTTTTAAAAAGTCCATAATTTCCTTTGGTTGTTAATACATATGACATTAATTAAAGCGTTACAAATTGTAGATAGCACGAAAAAAAAAACTGAATCCTATCCTAATGTGAGACAATTCCAAAGACAGTCCTAATGTAAGACAATTCCTCTCGGGCGTTTTTAAAACGAATTCATTCAGAATTTCATCTAAATTTAAGGGGGGGCTAAGCCCTCGCCCGTTCGTTTTGGTGGGTGCATTTGGCCCTACCTGCCCACCACTTCCGCGGCGGCCGCTGTAAAACCTTCCAGGCTCTTTACACGCACTAGGATTTGAATTTCCACATGCGGTTTGCAGCGTTTATCCCAGAAGGACCAATTTAATTTTTTAGCTATTAAATTTGAATCATAGAAAAAAATTAGGTCATTTTGACTTAGGTAAAATGAGAATTCCACAGAGAATTAGAAATTAATGATTTTCGATTTCTCTTCTTTACTTGTGATATCCTTCCTTCGTGCCAAATTTCACGATTCTATGTCAATGGCAAATACGCTACAGGTTTTGATGTGTCAATCAGTGAGTTAGTCTATCAGTATGAATATACATCTTAAAGTGTTGTATTTTTTATTACATTGAATTAAAAACTTGAATTTTTTATAGGACTATCAAGCTGTAAAGTAGGTACAAGGGATCCCGGAACCCTAAAAATCGATATTTTGAAGATTTTAACTCAGGTATGCTCTCTTAAACAGAATAATCAAATTATTTTACTTTTAAGGATTCTGCGGACAAGGCAGATATTATAATTTTCTGTTTTTCTTTTCTTCTGCTGTAAAGCTATATATATATATATAAGAGTCATGTGGTTGAACCTATACTTTCGCAACAAGACCTTCACTCCGCCATGAATCCTCCCGGCAAAATGAGGGATAGACACGCCAAAGAGGCACTTTAAAATTGGCTCGTGTTTCTGTGGGGAATACATAAATAAGACATAATTCCCTTTAATCCGCGTACAATTTCCTTTTAATTGAATTTCAAGGCAGTTGGGAATATAAACTGCACCATCAGCCGCGCTCTGGAGCTTTTTCGTTCAAGTCAAAGTTTCCGCATCTAATTTACTTAAGCCAAAGAAACTCATGAAGAAATCTCACTCAATTAAAGTTCCCTAACAGGAACCACCCTGTCGGAAAAAATATATTAATCGGGATGCTATGCGCAATTTTCATTGGGAAGCCAGGAATCAGGATGGGGAGGTGGTGGAAATAAAAGCGCACCGAATTTGCATCCCTATAATAATAAGTCGAGGCGAATTGAAACAGCACACTTTTCGCTCTTTTTCACATTTTCCAGCTTCGGAGGGGGAATGCTGCAAAAATTAAACCCTTCGAGCGGTATACGCGTCTTCACGTATAAAAGGCTCGTTCCATGGCTCCCGGCCGGGCAGAGTGTGCGCGTCTGCATTCACAAAGGACGATTATTTATAAGGACGTGCCCTGCCCATATTTAGTTCACAATGTGGTGGGTATGTAGCGCAACCTCCAGGAAACTGAACGTAACCCACTTTCGGAGCGGCTAAAAATAGATTCGCAATGTCGCAGAATCGGATCGATATTTCGTCGACGAGCTATTTTTAGCATCGCCAGTGTCTGTGCTGTGGAGCCAGAACGAATCGAGGACGGGGCGTCACATCCCCGCAGGGATGCTTCAATAGCTCTGTCAGGCTCAACTAACATCCCAAGTAAAAGTTCCAGAGGGATCCAGGACCGCGGCCCGGTCGACGGAACCAGGAGTAGAGCTCTTATCTTTGACCTGCTTTATCTGGGCATCCATCAAAGGTTATCCTTGACAGATATTTCGTATTCGGCCGAGGTGGGCAGTCTATCGAAGGGCGAAGGGCCGGACTTACGAAGCCTTCAAAAATACGGCTGAATGCCTAGTCCTGAAATCGTCAGACAGATGCGCGTTTTGAACCAACAAAAGTAGGAAAAATGGAAAAATCAAAGTGGGGCACTATTCGCCTTTTAAGCCTATCTTCTACCTACCTATCTTTTACTATTGTTAATTGACAGGCAACGCAAGTAGATACATCGTCCTGCTCCCGGACCCGGTTGCCAAGGCCGGGAATTGGGTTAATTATGAGCGGCAATCCGATCTCGTCGTCTTCCGCGAATATGAAAAGGTACACCCGCCGGATAAGTAAACAAGGTCCTAATTTGATAGCTTTTTATCCACTCATTTATCTCTTCTGTTTGCTCGTTGGCACCGACCCCCGCCCAACCCTTGGGCTTGTCCTTCGGCAGGTAATTGCCTCAATGTTTTGCCCGACGGCGGGACGACGCTCTCGGTTTTTTGCGATTTCAGCTAAGCGAGCGCCGGATAATTCGGCGCAAGGTGAAGTAGGTGGTAACCCTGCGGAAATTACTCTAGCAAAAATTGCTCAAAACACTTTAATGGTAGAATTTTTGGCGAATCGCCACAGTCGTAGAGGGCATTTTTTTCCTCAAATTGCCTTTTGGCAGCATTTGGAGTCGTTAAAGACTAACTCGGTTTCACTTTTGAAAAACGATGAGTTATAGAGTGGGCGTTACATTGCTTAAAAAGAGTACTTTTAATTAAATCACAATGATGGGAAAGCCACGTGTATTAGCAGAAATTATGGCATAAATTAAGTTTTAGGTCTCTTCAGGGATTTTGATGAAATTTTGTAATAATGCTCATTTAGGGCCAAAAGTAACGGATATGCAAACAAAAATTTGTCGGTAGCTTATATTTCTTTAGATATTTAACGCTAAAACTCTGAAAAGTGATAGTTTTTTGCCACAATTTTTCCATGCTCTTATGGAAAAACCTTAAATTAAAAATGTTTCCACCGAATTTCTGTAAAAACATCTACACGAGTGCTAAAAATAAGGACAATTTTACCTTACATTTATTATTTCATCAAGCACAAATGCGTGCTAGTCACTCGCAATAAATCGAGAAAGATTTACTTTTAATTCGTTAATTTCGAAAATTTTACAAGAATTTTTTATAATGAATAGGTGGAAAGACGTTAATTTATGGTATTTATATAACTTGCAACGAAATTTTATGGGTATATACAAAAAATCGTGGCAACAAAATGTCAATTTTTTAAATTTTAAAATTAAATATCTCGGGAAGTACAAGTGACCGACAAATTTTTTTGCATATTCGTCACTTTTTACTCCAAATGAAAACTCCTACAAAATTTTATAAAAATCCGTACAGAGACTTCAAAGTCAATCTTTTCCGAAATTCGGGTAAAAATTATACATAGTAAAACATTATTTTTCGATGATTCGTAGAAATACCTCAAAAAATTGTAAATAAATAATAATTGTACTTTCTTTCCCTTGTAAAACAAAACAAATTGCAGTTGCTATGGTTGTATGTAGCCTTTTCTTTTTTAATTAGTTCAGGCTTATGTACATTGACGCAATTTATGGTTCTCATTTTTTAACATTCTCAAAATAGCAATCCCGCAGTTGTTCCACTATTTTCGTACAGACGTTCAATTTCATTAAATAACTTTATTAATTTTCAATATTTTAATATATGTACATAGATGAGGAAAAAATATAATATATACTTCGAATAACCGAATAAATAAATACATACGAGTATGTGCATATGTATATTTCTTTTTCACTTCCCATGTTGTTATATTTTTAAAAAGAGCTAGAGTGAATGAACTGAACGGAAAGAATGGACTCAATCACTTTTTGTTTAAAAAAATACGAGAACGGATCCTTGCATAGTGCATTCATGTATTCCCTGATTAATCTCTGACTATTTTGTCGACCCATCCTTTCTCAAATTTCCCTAGCAAAGAAATCGTTACTTTCGCTGTCCGGCTATCTAATCCTTAATTACTTTATCACACTACTCATGTCACGTCTTTCTGGCTCCATAGCTACCCTACCTCGATTAGTTGCCCTGCCTGCACTAATACCTAATTTACCTATCACGTCTTTGATATTTTATTATCCTTTGTTTCAGTTCTTATTTTTATATATGTACGTGATCGCGGTCCCATAACTGAAAAGCTGTTCAACTTTAGACTATTAATAGGGTAAAATACTTAGTTTATATTTTCTGATCTAAGAATTTAATAAAACTAAGTACATACATATATATGTATATAAATCTAATCAAAATCAAACACCATCTTTCAACCTTCCTTAAGCAAACACAAACAGTCAAAATTTAGTTAGACTATAGTTACTCGAATCTTCAAATGAGTAATAATTTTTTGTAAGATGCTAGCACTCATTGACCGTTGAAAATATCGCCTAAGAATAATTTAACTTTTAGTCTAACCTGGAAATTGCATGTCTTTATTTTTTCAGCTTTGAGAATTAAAAGATGCTAGTTCGAAATGGTGGTGCTAATAGTATATTTCTCATAATATTATAGAAGTTGAAGAGCTTTTATGTCGGAAGTTATATCTTCATATATACATAGAATGGAAAGTGGAGAGTGTGTTCTGTATTTGGAATGTTACACTCAATAACTGCATTGAAAATGATACTTCATTAACATTTGTTAGTTGTCAATATTCAGTACTTAAACAATAGTTAAGCTCCGATATCATCGCTTGTAGTGGATATGATTTACGAGAGCTATGTTAACCAAAAATGTCAGTAGTAGTTATAGAAGCAGTTCCTTTGAGTTATTCTCTTCATATTACTGAAGGGAAACTGCAATCTTACGAGGATGCTTCAGAGTCCAATGCACTGAAGAACATCTTCTACATGTTTGGTCCGAGCAAAAACATGAAGGCCACCCACACTCCACATGTAGTCAGCTCCAAAATCCACGCACGTGCGAACGGAGCCGGTAAAGGCGGAAGTGCTCAATTTACCGAGTCCTTGGCAGCCGAATGTGGAGCGTAGAAACTGGCGCTCATACATTATAGAGGCTTGTTCGCCTTGTAAGTGAAAATTGAATCTTATCCGGGCAGAAGAGGCTCAAGATGTTTATTATGCCGGGCTGGTGGCGGTGACGGATAGCCCTGGTAATAAGTCTTGTTTACCCACTTCAGTAGTCCGGCTTTATTCTGTATTTGGTTAATAAGACAGGCCGCATCATTAATATTCGCTACAAGCTCTAGACGGAGCCCTAGAAATTGTCCTTTAATGGTTTGTCTAAGGCTCCCCAGATGGTGTAAGGGTCAGTTTGGATGGGCCTCTGTGCCGTCTCCCTGGATGTGTAGATTGCCAAGTAGAGCAACTGCGTTATGAATAAATTATTCCCGTACAAGATATATTTGTTTCTTGTGCCATTTCTGTTATTTGTTACGGGTACTCCGAACTCGGGCCCTAGTGGTATGCATGAGCTTATTTAAAATATTAACGAACTCTTTGGCACACAGCATCGTCTGAAAGGTACATATAAACCCCAGACATTATTCTATGGATTTTGTACCAGTTCGAATCGAACTGGATTGGATTGGGTTCGGGAGAGACATAATTCAATACTCAGACCGTACTTCAAAGAGATTAGGCTGAATTTATAAAAAAAAAACGTTCTGATTTATTCCCACCGATTTACCATTGTGGTAGTCACTGGAAAATAATAAACTTTTTCTTAATCTACCAAGGCCGTAGCCAGAAAAATATTTCCGGGCGGAATGAGGACGACTTGTGGCAGGCATGGATCTTTAATCTATCTCTGCCTTAGGACCCCTCAAAGGGGTCACTTCAAATTTCAAATAACATTAGCTCGAATTTTTTTTTTTTTTTTTTTTGTTACACGATGTATAACTATCATATTAGTTTGTTTTTATTTCAAAATGAATTAATCCAATTATTTCAAATAATTGTAGTTATTTCAAAATGAATTAATCCAATTATTTCAAATAACTGCTAATTTCAAAATGAAGTAATAATAAAAAAGTATAACCTTTACTCATAAAATCTCGTGTCCTTTGAATGAAAAGTGTTTTCAATAGGAAGTATATTACTCATTAGCAGATAAAAATGATATCGATTTATAAATCGTATTTATTTAAATGCTGAACAACAGGCCGATGATTTCGATGAACATAATATTACATCAGTAGAACTCGAAACATTGAAATCTGTACATTCCGAAATACTCATTTGAGCTATTTATGTCAGTTATCCAACAAGGAAAATAGGGAAAAATAGAGAATGGGCTATGAAGACAGGAGTTGCAGACGTCCAGAAAATAGGGCCTGAAGAAAGAAAAAAACCACGAACAACCTAAAAAGAGAATTAAGATCCCTTCAAAATCATGTAAAAACTGTAGCCAAGACTCGCAAGCATTTGGAAGATGGAATTGTAATATTGAATAAAATTTCTCGAAGATTTCATGTAAAATTTTACGTTGTCTATCTGTAGTTACTTGTATATTTTTATTTATTAAAAATACCTAATTCCTCAGCAGATGATCACTGCCCAATGCACAATAATCTGCTATTATCTATAGAAAGTCAGCTATGAAGAAAGGAGCTGCTGCCATTATGTTTATTTGCCATAATTCTGCGAAACAGCCAAATCTTATAAGTTTCTTTGACCGTGATGTAATGTAAACTTAGAGATCTCATTACTTTTTAAGAATAAAAATGAAATGAAATGAAATGTTTTTGATGGAATTCCGATTTCAAATATACTTCTTTCTAAAGTCTATTAGATGTAGTTCTACTCACTAAAAGTTACTTTAATTGGACTCTACCAACTCTATTTTGTGGGGCTGGTGGTTAATTTGCCTATCAAAAGTAGGAGTTTCCCTTTTTTTCTATTATTCACTGCCTCTTTATTAGCCATCTTGGGCAAGTATTTGAGGGTGGCTTACTGCCGTAATTGTGTCGCTCTCAATAGGACTTATTGTGAGGTATTTCATAAAAAGATCTAGCGAAAAAATAAAGTGGAAGTTTGTATAGGCAACCGCTTTAAGCGCCACCCTTATCCCTTTCGTCAAGCACTTTTTTACGGGAAAGGTCCAGCCGAAGCCTTTCGGTCATAATGACTTCACTTTTCTTAGTTTTCTGGAAAAGAATGCCCAATGGCTCAATAGCTCTCCGTCAACCCACATTCTACTTTTGAGCTCCCTCGTCGGACAAGCCAATGAAGGGATTTTGCCCTGTCAGCCCTCCCCAAGGCGGTCACATGTAGCAGCCTGTTGTCGGGCGTGGAAGGTCGGTCCCCGCGAAGGGTGCAAGCACCACTCCTCTGTCCCCAAGCGACCTTCGAAGCGGCTCACGATGCAAATTAATTGCGTATACACCTGTTTAGAAATGTACGAGTGCGAGTCGGGGAGATTTTCTTGCGGTTTTGCAGATCACACCACGAAGGGCTGCTCCGTTTGTAATTTCCAACTTGCTCGGTGTCGACACGGGGAGTCAGCAAGCTTAAGCAGAATCCAACCAGGAACCCTTCGCCATCATGCATAAACATAGTCTGCCCCGGGGAGGACGGAACCCCAGCGCCAATATGCTACCTCCCATAAACGTGCACCGGTAGCCCTAAGCCCAGGTGATCTTCCCCGAATAAATTTGAATGAAATTGGATCAAAGGATAATGGAATCCTGGACCGATTTGGACTTTATCAGGCCCACAAATGTCTGCAACAGTGCGGCTTTAAGAGACGTCTCAGGGCACCGGGGCTCTTGCCTCGGGCGGAGGCACAATTATCTTCAGCTGTCACATATACGTCCTACGAAAATCATAGAATTCATAACATTTGCTGAAAAAGGAGCAAATCACATCAATCAGCCGGGATGTGGGGGTGGTGGCCAGGGGCTGGCATTCTGTTTCTATGCGTGTCCTCGTTTAATTGGACACGTCAAGCTTCGTGCAAAAATAGAGCCTACTTCGGGGAAGACTTCTGATAGCTCTCGAGGCACCTTTGCTTTCTTTTTGGGAACGGAAGAGGTCCACAACAACGAAACGTTAGTTTCCGCTTATCCAGAAGCAAAGAAGTACTCGAAAAAAGAAAAGGAAAAAATAGAATAAAAACCGGCCAGTTTGGTTGATAGAGCGGGAACCATTCCCCAAGTTGAGCAAAAATAAGGAGGAGGACGTTGACAAATCGATTAAGTGCTTCCGGGTCCTTCGTGTTCGTTACCTCCTCCGCCCGGATCCTATCTTGAGACAATTCCTGTGCCCAAACATGTGCGCCCGCTATTCTTCCTGGTTGCGACAGGGCTAAGCTCAGCCGGTTTTGGGGAGGCCACCGCTAGCTCGTTAGTCCTGTCGTTCCTAAACTATCGAATATGATCGAGTAATTGTCTCTTGATTGCCCCCATTTACAGTTTTCAACTTTTCTTATATATGTACAATGCATGTGTTATATATGTACATATATGTATAGGTATCATATATACATATACCCACAGGGAATGGAGTAAGCTCCCTCTGCAAGTTACAAGGGACCAATTCTTGCCTTGTCATAGAAAAGAGAGAGGGAAGGAAAAATCCTTTAATGTTATTAATCAAAAAGTACAAAACTTTTGACATATTTTATCTGAACAACTTTTTGAAAGTCTATAAAGACTTAACGATCTGAACCAAAGTAACATCTGAACCAAAAAAAAAAAAAAAACAATTTGTTTACAGGACTTAATAGATATTAGGGTGAGGATTATGGGAAAAATAATACGCTCGTTAAATAATTTGGACAACACATTCAAAAGTAAGGTTAAATTTCGAATATCATCTTTTTTCCTACTATTTTGCATCTCTTGCCTACAATACATGGTGATTCATCGTTTAATGGATCACAAAGAATAGTCTTTAACATAATTTGTTTCACACCATCACTCCCTCCCCCACCAGGAGAGTCAAAGAGGTGAAAAATTGCTTATTTTCATATTTTATTATTTTCCCGAATCAATAAATTTGTAAAGCTAGATATGTATGTATGCATATTGCTAGAATCAAAACAAACTCACTCCTATAATTGTAGCATATATTACAGCCTTATTTACATTTACATATATTTAGAAGAGCAGATTGAGGTTTCATCACGGATTTTGATAAAATTAAAAAAGTTTCATGTTTAGAAACTGTGCGCAGTTATAATATGTAGATGTTATTATTCTCATTCAAATTGATTGTAAATTTTACTAATCAATACTGTAAATGAATGACGCATGTATTCGTTAAATTACATACTGGCTTTGTAAATGAATTCAATCAATATTTATAAAATTACTCATATTGATGAGAACATTTTAAAAGTGGGCAAAACTTATACGAAATTTACCTTATATTTTAAACCGACCATTCGAAATAAAGGATATTTATAAGCAACCTGGAATTATCAGAATGTTGAAGCGGGAAAGTGAGTTCTTTAAACCTTTAAGGTTGAGTACGGCGCAAGTGCACACTGTGGCAAGACGTAAACGTAGCTAAAATTATGACATTAGATAACACATAAAAATTTGAAAGCAATATTTGTCACTTCATTTAAGAAACTTGTGAATGAAAATACCGAACTTGATCTTTCTCGTCTGTTATGTTTCATTTTACTAAATAAAGCTTTATTTTTCAATAAATGATTCCTACATGATTTTGTCTATTTGACAACTCTTAAACGTCTCTTGTTACATACGTTTGCTAATCAATTTATGTGGGCAAACTATTCTACGCGTAGTCATAGACGTAGAAAACATACGTACGTTTAGTTTTATGCTTTACGTATCTTTCTACGTAAGCTTGATAGCTCAATACGTTTACGTTCATCAATACGTCGCTGCGCAATCTCCCTATTATAGTCCGCAGATTCTAAAGTAATTGTCAACAGAAAATAACCCAACAAAACTTATCTGGTCGGTTTAGAACATTAAGAAGAGCGTGCCAAATCAAGGCCGACTTCTAAACCTCGAAAAGTTCGGTAAATTGCAGATGGTGATATATCAAAAACTCCACGGAGCCCCGAAGCTTTGACTTCGTGGCATAATCTGGCAGAAAATTTCGTCATCAACATTATTTAGAGCGGCAGATAAGCCTCAAAGTGGAATCAGATTGGGCCGGTCTTAACAGCATTTAATTACGGGGGAAATTCCCGCGGGGTACGAGGCAAAAGTGAAAACTTCAGCACTTTTGATGAAAGTGTCCCACGTCGTCGTCTCGCCGCCGCTGTTGCCATTTTGCCCCGTGCGGTGCGGAGGTCACCGCAACCGGCGAACCCTCGCCCCGAACGCCTCCTATTGGAGCCACGGATCCTTAAGCCGTTCTAAATTTATTCATTCCTCAAACAAATTCCGAAGTGTCGTCACATAAATTGCGCTGGGATAAGATCGCGGCGGAAGGGAGCGCCCAGGAGCAGCTACGTGAGTCCCGAATTGCTGGAGCCCCCTTTGTCTTCTGGAGCCCGAATTCCGGCTCCAGGTGTTCGCCGCCTTCCGCATGTAGACTACTTTCGAGCGCATCTTCAAACGACCTTCCGCTTAAGTTGCCACTTGAGGAAGGCACGAATTCGTTTTTGCGGGGCGGAATCGTCGGGACGAAGGAGCGGAGTCTCAACGACATCCAACACCTGCGCTAGAACCTCTTCCTCCAACTCTCAACCCTCATTAGACCAAGAGGTCAGACTAAGGGCTGCTGGTCGGGGCGGAACAGCAACTGTTTTCCAATTAAGCACATATTCCTGTAATAATAACTTCAATCAGGAAAGCTCTGGAGGAGCGACTCAAGAGCCGGAGCAGGCTCCTTGCGCCGCTCCCGGCTCCTTGAGGGCTCTTATCGGGATCACACTCGAAGGGAGTGATTATGAGGGGTGACAGCCCGAAAGCCCCGGCGCTTAATCAGACGCTAAATATTTACAATCAATGAGATGTTAAGTAGCAGGCGAAAACAGCTCGAATTAGAGCTATGCCAACACCGAACGGATGTTTACTTCCTCGTGTAGGTGGGGCGCAGGTGACTTGCCGGCCCGTGGGCTTCTCTGAGGGAACATTTTATTAATTCCAGTCCAACCCGGCTTTTATCCGGGCAACCATCAGGCAACTCCGAAACAAACTGCTGAGACAAGATGGGACCGCGAATTGGCGCTAAGGCGGACTCCGCGACGGTTTATTTGCGTTTTTCTGAAATATTTTCACCGCTGACGACATCACCAGAATCTTTTCTCAAGGAGCCACAAAGACAATTTCATTTTTCACCTGCCAGCGGATATTGAGCGAAAATTCCAGCGGACTGTTTACCCGTCAATGTGAATGCCCGGCGTGTTCCCGGCAAGATAATGCCAAGGACGGAAGGGCTACGCGGCTCCAGGTGACCCCACTCCCCCGCCCCACCCCGTCCAGGTAATTGAAAGGCGGTGAGTCGGCGGCTACTGTTTACTTGCGAAATTATATTTAGTCAAAGCTCACAAACAGAGACCGCTTTAACTGTCGAGTTCATTAGTGGATTTTGCTCCGTGACCTGCAGCGAGGAAACTGCACAACTTCCAGGAGGACGGGCGGTTACTAGTTCCTGGGGGCGGCGAGGGCAGCAGGAAGACTGCCTACTTATTTACAGGGTGACTACGAGGACAGAACTCCGGAAAATTGAGTTTTTTAAACATTTTTTTATCAGAATTGCAAAATGTTGACTTGATTTTATCGGGGAGCTTTGCGCTCAGAAACGGTTTCAAATAAAATATATGTACATCCAGATTATAGAACTAAGTTTACTCTTGTTTGAGAAAAAACTGAATGAATTTTACGCAATTTATTGGTCATATATTAACATAAGTATGATTTATGGATTTATAGTATACATATTATACATATATGATTAAAATTGTATCGTCCAAAGTTATTAAAATATGAAAGATTATAACATTAATTAATTTTAATAAGAGAAAGTGTTCATTTTTATAAAAATGTCAGTTAATATTTTATTCAAGTGTTACCCTTTTACACTTTCTAGGATTCTCCAGGAACAAAGGGCAATAATTTCATGTAAACATATGCACCATGAAATGAAAACCATTAAAAAGGATATTTTAGGGTAAAGCATCATAAATGAATAAATCTTGAAAACGGAGCTCGCCTGCAGAAAGAGTAATTAAAAATGAATCCATGCATTACCTATGCACACCTTTTAAAAGCAATAAAAGTTCATCTGATACCCTTCCAAGCAACGCAAGGTTAACATTCGCGCCATCCCGCACAAAGAGTAAATAGCTACGCGAGGATCACTAAGGCTTAGAAAATTAAGGCTTAAGGGTGAATTCACACATTCTAATATCTAGTCTAAAATTTATTTGCCGGCAACAAAATCTTTATCTAATCCATTAGGACTTTCACGCATGGTAAGCACTTGTCCTGTTGATACGACAAACTCACAGCCAAAAAATCTTTTCAAGCCAAGGGTTGTTTTCTGTTTCGCTCGCTACAGTCGTATATTGATAACTTGAAATCAGAAATTAAGAAAATTTGGAAATATGGCTTTTGTTTTTCTCCCATACAGTAAGTAGAAAGCAAAGACAAAAATAGAGATTTAATTGATACCATTCAGTTGGATCGTGTTGAATATAAATGCAATAAAATGTATCAATGATTACTATAACTAAAACTGATACAAAGATACTTTCTGGGAAAAATTTTGAAAATTGAAAATTTTGAAATTTTTCACGCGACGGACAAGTTGTTAACTTACATGTATTATTTTCAGTATTAAATTATTGGTTCAATTGGAAAACAATTAGAATGTCAATCAATAGAAACTTGTCGCATTTTTATCTACACGGTTAATGTTACGCTATATTTTGTTAATTTGCATTTGCTAGTGTAGAACTTGCAAATATGTATTACAATAATGGCCTACCATATTTTTTACAATTCATTACCGGATTTTTAAATTTGAAATTCATCACAAAATATCCGATATGATCCCTTAAATAAATATCCTTTTACTAGGAAAATACAACCGATTTCCTCGATTATTCGAAAAAAACTGAAATAAAACGTTGATTGGTTTATAGTTACAGACACGAACTTTCTCAAAAAACAATGGAGACTAAGCGTTTTATTAATACATTTGTTTCTTTTTGTAGTACCTACATTGTAACTCTATAAATCTGTAACTTATTCTAAATGAGTGAAAATAGGTGAAAATAACTTTCCTTGATAAGATTATAGTAAAAAAAAAAAGGTGTTATTCCAATTAGGAATAAAACATGAGACGTCATCTACTGCTGCTACTCTACTTGATTTTATAAAATACAATACAATGTTCCAACCGTTCATTTGTATAAATTGAGCTTCGCCCAGTTGATATTGAATTAAAAGTGCTCTACTAAATACTATCAACTTTCATGTTCTATTGTTTGTTTGTCAAATTTCCAGGCAATTTTTTATTAATATTTTATTTAACAAACCGACAATACGGTCTATGATGATGAACATACATATGTAAGTACCTACGTCTGTGTATAGTTTTGAGAACATTGACTAATGCGCTTGCTACTAAGAATGCTAAATCATTTCTCTATGTCTATTTATTGTAAAGTAATGACCTTTTAAATCTGAAATTAAAAATTCAACAGAACCCTTTAGTAAAATCACGCTTGACTAATTGCTTTTTGGAAAGTACATAACTTTACTAGGTTACAGGAATGACTTACGTTCTTACACCTACGATAGATCTTGTACAAACCCGAAACTCCTGGTAGCTCTTCTAAACTCTAAATACATCACCTCCGTAAACAATCGTAAATCATTCCCTACGCCGCGGGCGGGGGCGGGGGCGCCCTGCGGAGAGGAATTCCAATCCGTGTAGGCACACGGAGCATGGCACCACTCGATTGAAGATAGCAGAAAATTCCGTAGGACAAAAAGTTTCTCTATGGGTGCAGAGCAGGTGCATAGCACCGCCACTGCTCAACAACAAGTGTGCGGGGGCGAAAACGTCTGGGGGCACCTCCTCCCCTGGGCATTATCTACGGCGTATCTCGGTGGTTTCACATATGAACTACGAAGCGGATTCATCCAACCTTTTGCGGCTGTCAGGGCGGATGGATACTCTCAGACGTTTCCCAAGTGGCATTTTAAAGGAAACCTACTCAACCGATTTCTGTATGGCATAACGATTCCCGGGATTGCACTTGAGGAATTTTCCGAGATGAAAGTCTATCGGAGCGCTCTTGGGCGGCAGCCTTTCCTTCTAAATTGGAAGTGATAAACTTCACGTGCTCTTCGGAATACTCAATGAAATAGCGCCATGGAAAATCTGTGGAGCGGGCAACCACTATCAGAAATTATTATATAATTTTCCTGGATGGTCCCCGCCACGCTTGTCGAACAAGTCAATTGGAACTCTGTTGGACGACACGATTCCATTATTTTTGAGCTACTTCGTCTTGGAGTTTATGGAGTTTTTTTTTAAGTTCAATAATAGTTTTCGACAACTGAAATGCCTTTGGCTGACATTCTGGAAAGCAAACCCTTGAAAAGGAGTCAGTGTGCTTTTTCTTCTTGCAGCTACCGTCCTGTCTTGTACAAATTGTTTTGTACATACTTAATATTTTCTGCGGGTATTTCGACAAAATATTTGTTGGCTGCTGTTTGCTTTGCTAAAATTGTATTCGGCATGTGAAAAGTTAGAAAATCGTTTCGTTTTCAAATGCCACGAACGTACGCAGTACTTTTGAATATATATATGTATATATAAAAACTCAATTAGAATTTAATTTCCAATTTATTTAAAGTGCTTCAACTTGATTTCGTATAGAAATTCTAAGAAATATTTTAAAATAATTAATAATGCATTGAAATAAATGAATGTTAAGGCTGTTTCTGTTTTCATAAAAATTTATAAATAAAGGATGTTTCAGAATATTTTTAGTTTTTGAACCATTACGCGCCAAACACTGAAAGCGATGGAACACATGTCCAAATGGCATGAAGAACTCCTCTGGTCCCTAGAACCCCATCTTTGATCTAATTAAGGCTGTAGTCCAAATATCATATACACCTATAAACAGTAGTGTTAGCAGGTACACAATGTTTAATTAAGTGACTTCCTAGATTTGCAATTCAAATTCAAATAGCATTCAGCATTCGACAACGTCCATCGACGCGTTAAACGTGTATCTCACACCTATGTATATTATTCTGATCGATTTATCGTTTTTTGCAAATCGTTTCTGGCGCTTTGAGTAAACGATTCTACTTATGAGGAAATAAAGTTACATATGTATTATATATCGCAAACTATAATTTTGCAAACTCTGTATGAAATACGGGTACAGAATAATATTTGTTTATTCGTAGACAAACAATGCGCTGTGCGACATGAGACCGTACCTATGTGCTATGTATGTATTGATTTGAATTCATTAATTTCAAAATTGTCTATTTTTTTAATCTAGAAAAAAAATTTAAGTTATAATTTCAGACATAATATCATCTTGCTTCATACTTTTCAGCTAGTATTATAGTTTCCATAGTCGGATTCATAAGTTTTTTATTTAACTTTAATTTATTATTGGAAAAACTTATGCTCAGTGACAAAACACAAGCGTTATTATTTGAGATCAAGTGGCTCATTATTTGAGGTATTTTTCAGGAGGATAAATTCATATCTGTTATAATGTTTTAGGTAGGAATGAAGGGAAAAAGGTAAGGGAGTGAGCTGACCATTTCTTGTATTAGGAAAAAGATATATATATAAAAGATATTCTAGAGGCTGAGGGTGTAAACATAATGGAAAAGATGGTTAATGGAAATTTACTAAACTCGAATACGACATTCATTTCTACAAATGTTTCTGATAAAATGTCTATTTCCTATGAAATCATCCTTTATTTGGTGAAGCCCTTTTCTTTATTTCAAAAAATTATGAACTGTGTAAAATAACAATCATATGATGTATGCCATTGTTTTATTATAATAAAGTTATTAAAACAAAACTAGGCAAAAATAACGTTATGGCCCTATAATAACGTTATTAGAGATCCGTGGTAGGTTTTGATACCAAGTATAGATGTTTTATGTTTACTGTTTAACTAATTACTGTTAAATATATTTTTAATATGTTGTTTTTAGAAGTGTACTCACCTTGAAACTCCTTCCGAGCAGCACTCACGGAGGTGACGATGTTGGCCACGTGGCCCAGCACGGTGGCGAACAGCATCAGTCCGAAGAGGAGCTGCAATATCACAAACACGTACTCGCCTTTCGAGCGCGGCTTGGGCAGGTCACCGATGGTGGTTAAGGCTAGCGTGCACCAATAGTAGCTTTGTAAATACTGCTTAACTACGTCCGCTGACTCTGAGTCGTGGAAGACCCAGTTCCGCGACCCGAAACCGTTGTTTTTATGAATTATATGATACAAACACCCGTTCCAATGGAATATCACAAGTAGGTAGTGAATGAGCGACGTCGACCGGAACAGGTTCGGGTAGTTCGTGTGGCGCTCAGTCCGGTCCATGAACGCCCAGAACCTGTAGATCTTAACTAACCGAAACGACCGCAAAATGGAGTTAAAACCGATCGACAAGTATAAAAAATCTAACGGTAAAAGACACAGGCAATCTATATAAAAAGTCGTTGAATTCATGTAGTGCTGGCGCAGCTTGGTCGAGTCCGTCTGGAGGACCCCGTCCTCGAGGTACCCCGTCCGGAAGTGGAACAGGATGTCGACGAGGTACAAAAAGTCCGAGAAGTAATCGAGGCAGAACCAGACGACAATCGTCTGCCCGTTGATCTCCTGGAACGCGAAGCGGTAGATGATGACCCAGAAGTTGTAGAGGAAGGCGAGGCTGACGACCATCGACCAGTAGTAGCACAGCCGGCCGGCCGGGTCGAAAACGAACGTGAAATGGGCGCTGCCCGGACTGCTGCTGTTGCGCCCTCGGGCTCCCGACGAGCATCCAGACCGACGAGCAATCCTGGAATACGAACACCCTTTAAACCGAGAACAATTCGCCAGGAGTCGGAAGGATCTGGGACCATCACTTTTGGGCAATTATTTACTCAGGGCGATATCCGCCTAATTGCTTAGTTAAGTAAATCGCTAGCTTAGCACCGATAATGCAACACTTAGCCATATATTGAAACCGGTTCATTTAAGGGAAGGAAAGGGTTAAATTTGAAGCAAATATTTGAGCTGCAAGGGTCGCATCGTATTACGTCCAAAAGGAAAATTTAAAAGTCTCCATTGTGTGGGCATATCTACTATAAAATCGTCCGTTCCGTGCTTGAGAAGTAACTTAATTGCTGGTATTAAGGTAAAACAAAATTTGATAATTTAATCACGTTAAAATTCCTATTTTAAATATATAGAACATATTAAAATAAGAAATTTAAGTTTTATGCGCCCGTAATTAGTGAGTTTCCACAAAAACCAATTTCTATCGTTTAATTTATATATTACATAATTTTTGTTATTTCTGGTATATATATGTACTTCTCCTGTTTTTTTTTTTTTCAATAAAAATTATTACTTTTACTTTTCTCATTTCGAATTTGTAAAGAATCGATATTTTTTCCCTTTTATTGTTATATGAACCTTTTTGAATAAATTCCCGGAAGAAACTTACAAACATCTTGAAAATTGGAAAAGTTTTGCGGATTTATAGAAAAGCTTTCGTCGGCCAACTGCCGTATTTAAAGTTTAACCGTGTTTCCTGTAAAATCACTTTTTTAAAATTATTCGACCCGATAACTCAAATTCTAATTAACCGAATTAAATGAATCAGCGGTTATTCTCTTCGTTATACCTCTTTTTATGGCCGGAACTAGGATTATTTAAAAATATTCATTCACAAGGCGAATAAGGAAGTATTAGAATAACTTAAGCAAAAGTAACTTTCTCGAATTGCTCTATATAACAAAATAATAAAACACAATGTAAAATTAAGACTATATCTTTAAAGACAATTTATAGAACTAACTTCATTTTAAACGCATATAAGAGACTCTAAATTCAAACTACTTTTTTCTGAACGTTTAAGAATCTAAGTTTTGCAACACGTTCAGCCTATAAGAGAAAATATCAAAACCCACCTATCCGTTCCGTTGCAACTATTTCCGCTGTTCAAATGATTCGTAGAGGCTGCCGTGCCGATCGTATTGTCGTGTGAACTTCTAGCACCTGAACGATTCCAAGATCCGAGTAAGGGCTGTTCACCTGGTTTTAACCGTCCACGCTCTTTCCGGCGCGCCTTCCGCGATAGGTCCATTTCCGAGGCAGTGGCTGAGACATGTGGATGAGATGCTCTTGTGACGCATTGTGTTGTCAGACTATCGTGAGATGAGAAGAAACCTTGTTGCGAGACACTTTGGCCGAAGTGTGGTCGCGACATACCAAACTTAGACCCTATGTCTGAAATGTAACAAAATAAAAAACCATTAGTGACTTCATGAACACCCTGTGTGTTTTGCAATTGTACAAAAATCCGCGAAAAATCATCGTTTCTTTGGAAATAATTGAAACTCATCAAGCAAGATAGGTCCGGGTTAGCCCGAAACTGGCAGTAGCCCTGATTTTAAATTCATAGGGTGAGCGAAAAGTTTATGCAAATGAAAAGAGGAGTGGAACAAGTGTGGCCTTACCGGTTAAACTTTGACGGTCAACCGAGTACCGGCGAAGACTTCTCAACTCGAAATGATCATCGGTCACCGGCGGGGCCAGGGATAGTTCAGTGCAGGCATCGTTGCCAGGAGTGGTCGGCTGCGTCGCACGGACGTCCCTGCCGCGCAAATGCTGGGGCACCAGGTGCTTAAATTTCGATGTGGCACCATTCAGCGACAGGCGCGGCTGGAGCAAGCGGGAGCAACTGTTGGCTGATGATTTTTTGTTATCGTTATTTGATGATGTTTGGCCAGAGAACGCAGCGATTGGTGGAGCTGCCGCTGAAGTTGGCGTTGTCATATCAACATTGTAACATGACGATGAAATTCTTTTGTAATTAGGCAGTGATGCAGGAAGAGGTAAGAAGTCACTTTCAACAGCCTCATTTGTTCTGGAGTGTCCGCTGTCTGTCCAGAAACAAGCATGCAAAGAACACAATTTATTCACTGATTTATTCGATTGGAGCGGGTTGAGGGTGAACACAACAACAACTGAGGGCGGAGTGAGGTGCATGATGTCGGATGAGTGTGAGTCAAACGTGATATGCGATCACAGGAGGTGGCAATAATGGCTAATAAGAGCAATGGCCGAGGAGGAAGTCCCACTGGGCCCCGCTAGCGCCTTTTATGACCTGTGCGCGAAATTTATTGAATTAGCCGGCACTCGGCCGTGCGGAAGTGCCCTTAGCCGTGTCGTAAGCGGCGGATGCCCGAGCAGGCGAGGTGTCGTAAAACGCCTGGAACGCCAGTCTCCTTGGAAGCTGCCAGCAACGGACCGGCCGAAGGTGCTAAAGCTGCTTTCTTGACGAAAGGAAATTATTGCGGGCTGGGCAGGGGATTAAGAAAAGTCCGATTCAGAATATGGCACTAATTTACGTCACGTTCTCGACTTTATGTCACAATTTCTCATTTGATGACCTAATATCCAGGCCGGGTCCGTCATAACCCCAAGAGGACAAGTATAATTTTCAGTGTCTTCTACGCCACCTGAGGCAGATTTTGGAGATAGCAGCAATTTTTGGCGGTAGGTTTTTAATGTATATTTAGCTACATAATAATTTTATTTCATTCAAAACAAATTGAATTCAATATAGGGTTTTGAACCCTCTTCACAACCCCATGAAAACTCAAAACAAACTATTGGAAATCTATATTTAAACTGTGTAGATATTTTAGTTTTAGGGACAATCGACTTTTTTTCTCTCGTTCAAAATGTTAAGATTAATATATATATAATATATTGAGTTTACCTCAACAAAATTGGTATTATTTACAATGAAATTTTATAATGGAGGATTCTATTGGACTCGACCGTTTTTAATTTGGATGAAATTTGTTGGTAATTTTTATTATATCATTACTAAACAATAAAGTTTTATCGATTTTCAAACTTATTTTTTAAATATCTCGTAAACGATTTAAAATAAAAATCTGAATCTGAATTAATTTTAAAGAAAATATTTAAAACTATCATAATCACTTATGATTTTGTATGCAAAAAGTGCAAAAAATTATACTCTTGTAAATGTTTTTGCATGAATTTACATTCAATCAATCAGAAAATATCCTGAAAATTTCAAGAGGATGTTATTTTCAACCGCCACTGTTACTCGTAAAATAGTTCTAACTACTTAAAGGTAATCGATAACTGACGATAGAATTCATCTACATCTGGAGTTTTTACAATAAAATTTAATATTAAGCATTGCACTATATAATATAGAAATACCATTTTATTTAACACAATGAAACCTCGTTATAATGAACAAATGTATCAATCCCTTTAGGTTTTTATGTTATATGATAGTGACGCTCGTTTATAACGAACAAATTCCGTAATAATGTAATGTAACACATAACAGGAAGCTTAAGGTTCCTGCCAGTAACAAGGTGAAACCTAACGATTGTAACCGAATACACAACATAATTCATAAACATATTTTTCTCTGAAAATTGATACTTCTTGATACTCCTTAGTTATAAAGCCATTTTTTCGGCACCTTAGAATTTATTATATATTTACGTATTTTCCTTGCAATAGAGTTTTCATAATAGCATAATAAAAAATATTCACCACAATCAGCTGATTTAATCTAGGCATGTCCGGTAACGGCTGTAAATGGCAGCCAATGTATACAATATACCTACATACAGTATACAATATACATTACAGTTTCCTTTTCAATTCTCATAATTTTGAAATGGAATAATTAATAAGACAATATTATGAATGTAAGAGGAAAGGAAAGGAACGTTACGGGAACTTCTCAGCAAATTTGAGAGTCTTGGTTGCGAAATTGTTAAACATACATATAAAAGAGGAGGAGGTTTTATGAACTTTTAAATAATACTTAGAGGGTTCTCTATCACTCATAAATCTTAAAGTGGGACTTTTCTGTTCAGCAAATTTTTAATAAACTTAAAATATTCATAGAAAAATAAATCGTACCTTTATATTACTAAAATTACATGTAAACACATCTTGAACTTTATTTGTTTAAATATTTGTTATTAGCAATTATTATTATTACTATAATGAAATTGAAAAAATCAAAGAGAAAATTAAAGCTAAAAGATGCATAAGTGTAGATAATCCAAAGACATTCTCAGAGTGATATGAAGTAGCCCATGTTTTAGAATAGTCATGCCTATTTTTGATCGACATTAAAAGGCAATCCTGCAATTTATTGTAGAATTATATTTTTAAAACCTCTCTGGTCTGGGGATTGATGTTGATATTGCGATCGCTCTATACATGCCCTACTCTAACGCCAGCATTGTTTTTGTGTCTTATCAATCAAAATATTTTGAAAACCGATTGGAAAATTCTATAATATATTTTATCGATACTAGACATTTTGGAAAATAACATATTCAGTTGGTTAAAAAAATTTAGTTTAGTAAACGCGAGCCCTACAAAGGGTCAGAAAGGGCTGAAAATGGTAAATGGCAGCTTACTGGCCGAAGAAATATTGCTCCGATCCCACCTGGCGGAGCCCCAGGAGCTGTTTGCATCCGTGTAAGCCAGCCGCAGCCTAACTTAACGGTATCCAAATAGGGCCCCTGCTCATCAGTCATCGCAGCCCCACCTGGGGCTCCCCGGGACGACGATATCTGCCGCCTCGTCATGCACATCTCCGATGGGTGGGCGTCCCACGTACCAAAGCCATGGGAACTCCTGATTGCCCGATTCATCCCGTCAGCGCCTGGTGGTCCCGCAAATCCCGGCATCGGAATAGAAGCAAACGACAGGAGCAGGGAGCAGGACACCCGTCACGCCGCCTCTATCTTCCCGCCTGGACCGAAAATTATGTCGTCAGGCACTTTCCAATTTCCCACCGAATTCCTTGACAAATGATTTTGGTAAACACTTGTCAGGCCGACGTCTGCAAAAGCCACGAGTGGAAAAAGGCTTCTGCACATTTCCTGCCGGAGCACGTGTGCGTCCACCTGGGCAGACCCGCACCCGGACCCGTTGCCGGAGCCCCATCCCCTCGAAGTAGCTCAATTCGAATTTGCTGAGCCCAGACTTAAGCTCGATCCTGGGGCACCGCAAAGCTAAATCCAATTTATCATGATTTCGGTAAGACGGCAAACAGGGGAGCAGCGGGGGCTATTTGGGGCATGCATCGCGTATTTTTAAAAAGTGGAATTTCAACAATTTTTCATCCGAGCGGCAGAGGATCCCGGCTAAGGGCGGGATTCGGGGGATGTTAACAATCCAACGACGTGGAGCTCGAATGCCTTAAGAACTTAATGCCGGAAATGTGCCCCATTTCGCTCCGGTGCGGAGTGTATTTCGCCCGGGAACACATGCACCAGACTCCCCCCCAAGACTCTCCTGCGCCTTGCTTATGAAACTTGCAAAACAGGGTTTAATTAAAGTTCTTCGATTATTTTCCCAGAGTTTTTCTTGCGCTGTCTTAGCATAAGGAAAGAAGCTGGTTTGCGGAGCCCCCTTCACGTACGTGTGGTCGGGGCGCACAGTAAAACCGCCAATTTATGGAAATAAAGAAAGCAAAGTTTTCGCCTTTTCCCATTTTGAATGCCACTAAGCACAATTAAGTCTTTGTTGCGTCGTCACATTCCTTTTTCATACACGGCCGACATGCCTTTCTTCCACTTGGCACGGTGAAGAGTCCCTCGCATAATTCAGATTTGTTGAAAATTTACCTTTCCAAATTATTAAAGTTTTGATGAAGAACTCAAAAGGGTTACAAAAGCTGAAAGTGGTAAAGCATGAAAAATAAACGTACAATTCTCAAGCAAATTTTTCTGCTCAAACTAATTTTGAGGGTATTGTGGCGTCCATTTTATTCTTAAAAATTATATTCAGAGACTAAAATATAAGAAACCGAACACAATAAAACTGAAACTTTATAATTAAACCAAAAATTTTGTAACTAAGACATAACTTCTCCTCCATTCCAAGAACATCTTATAATCTACGAAAGATCATATTATTTGAATGTTATGTGCCTAAAATTCCAAAATTTTTAAAACAAAAAATGTATGTTAACCGATTTAACTTGAATGTTAATATAATTTGATAAAGAACTATGACCATAACCTAACCTAATATTTATTAATAAGCCATTTAAATATTACATTACAAAACATACATTTCTAATGATGTAATGATGCATATATTCGGGAAGTATACACTAATTTTTTTCAACTTCATAACCTAATAGTGGTGATAAATATTATGTTTTTACTGGAATCACCTGCATATGTATTTTCTGGAAAACGTTTTTCTAGTATATTGCTGTTGATCACTAAAGTAAGTAAGGTTTAAGTTTAATCGTATCGATTACAAACTTCTTTCATTTAATACTCACCCCTATTCCGACAGTCACGTCACTTGCGGAAAGTGAAAAAAATTACAATTTGGTATTCTTACAATCGAATATAGCGACATTTGTCGACAAAAAGTGAGGATTCGCGTTACTTGGTTTTTGAATATGACAACAGATAAAGCGAAAATGCGATATGAGAAAACGTAAATAAAATATAATATTATAGTAAATTGGCATCTTGATAATTTTTTTATAGAGTAAAAATTGCCATGAACTACCAAATTAAAGAAAAATTTCAATAAAATAAAATATTGTAGAACATTGTAAATATATGTATCTATTCAGGATGTTCGGATTCTATAATACGTAGAAAACGCTATACGAATTGATTCCTTGGGGTGTCCTAGGCAAACTTTTGTTCTTGAGCCCTTCGCCTAAATCACTCCTTCCCCCCACAAAATCGACGTAAAAGTTTTTTAGGAGTTGCGTTCACTTTAGCCCTTGTAGAACCTAATTCAAAAGAGGATAAAAGTACCTTTCCAACGATGCCTCACTTGTTAGGATACGTTTCCAAATGTAGAAGTTATGAGTGATCAAATTCATAATTTATGAAAATTTTCATTAAAAAATTCCTAGTCCAACAAAATTCTCATATTTATGAATTAATACACTTCTTTTCATAAATAAAATCATAATTGGCAGCGCTTATATTTTTCTACAAATTGCAGAGTTACCTTCGACTTGTAAATTTCACGTCATGTGATAGTGGGAATACCAAAGAAAATGTGAGGTGACTATAAAAGTGAAGTGAATCGAAAAGTGAGTTAGCAATTAGCAATCCACTAAAATTTGGTAAATGGTAGAAATACCTAACAATTTTTTAATGTGTGTATGTAAGATAAATAAATTTGACTCACTTGGGCTTATCATTTCATTTTGGATTAACTATTCTATTATCCAAATTACTTTTCATATGGAACCAAAATTTGGCTTTGTGTTATTTAGGTTTACTGAAACAACTCTGATTCGGAGGCAAGCTATTTATTAAGTCTGAATGGCTAGGCGGATCACAGTAAACTGGCTAACTGACTATTATCCGTGTGATCTCGACCATTCCAAGTACCATGTACGTATATATAATAACTGTCTAATTAGTACTAGCACAAGAGCATTTGCAGTACTATTACTTTATATACTACACCTCCCCCTTCCTTTTTAGTGTTTAGTTTACATGACTTAACTAAATTATGTGTTCAAATATTACAATGTTTGATTTTACAATGAAATAACTAAGCTATCTGTTTTGAGTTAGAATTCAAATGTTACAGTCTTCTCTTTTTTTTTTTTTTTTCTACTACGAAGTAATTACTTATCTATTTTGGATTAGACATAGTCTAAAACATGCTTATTTTATATTTATTTATTAATTATAGGAAAGTGAACATGTTTCTTGAAGGCGTTTCCTTAAAAACTTTGCATTTCTTCGTAATACCTGGCCATTTAATAATTTAATCCAATATGATCGAGGACTACCTGCCAAGTCAATTATTTGTGCTTTTATCCATTCCTTCCCTTCTTGGTACCAAATTTCATTACCCTTAGAGAAGGTTTGGGTTGCCCTCGCATTTCTATCATAGTAATATTTTCTTTTCAAATTTCTTAACTCAATGTTTTTATGTATTTTGGGTACAATATTGGGCGAGAACAATTCTGTTCTTGCAGGAATTAGTGTTCTTGTTTTTCAACTCATCAATAGTTCCACAGGAGATGCATTTATTTCTTTTGATGGTGTGTTTCTGTACTCAAGAAGAGCTAACCAGAGTTCAGTATTACTCGCTTTGGACTTTTTCAATAAATTTTTACATATATTAACAGATTTTTCTGCGAATCCATTACCTTGAGAATACAATGGACTTGTTGTTGTTAGTTTAATGTCATGCGTATCACAGAAATTTTTGAAGTTGAACGAATTGAATGGTACGTTGTCTGATACTATTTCATTTGGTATTCCGTGATTCGCGAAAATATCTTTTAACCCTTTTATTATTTCATTTGCTGTTTTATTTCTCAATAGTAAAATATCGATATAGCGTGAGTATTAATCAGAAACTTCTAAATAATCTTTATTATTAAAATGAAATATGTCTATGCCAATTTTTTGAAACGGAAGACTTGGAATTGTATGAGAAAGCATTGGTTCTTTTATGTTTGAATTACGAAATTTCTGACACGTTTCACATTTGATTATGAGATTCTCAATATCTTCATTCATGTTAGGCCAGTACACTAAAGTTCTAGCTCTAGCTTTAGTTTTTTCTACTCCAAGATGTGTTTGATGTAACAAACGAAGAATATTTTTTCTGAGAGTCTCTGGTACTATAATTCTTTCATTGAGGAAGACTAAACCGTCTTCCAAAAATAATTCATTTCTAAAGAGTGACTCCAAAAATAGCCCGAAAATAGCCCGTTTTTGGGACCTCGAGAATCGTTCCAAATTGTTTATCACATCATTGTTTATCATTTGAACATGCATCTGGTAAATTTTTAGGAGGGGATCAGCTTTGGTTTTTGAGATATGGGAGATAACAGACATAAAAATGTTACCTTTAACCGTATAACTCGGGTTTACCTTAAGTCTTACTTTTTCTGCGTATTTTACCAAACCACTATATTATTATGTTTTTTAGGTTGCTGATTCCGAATCCGAGGTCAGATGACCTTCTCAAAGGACCGTTCAAGGTCATTTGAAGGTCAAATCTCATTGAATCATAGAAAATATCTGAAAACACCTTCATATAGGTTTTTAAGGTCGCTGATCACGAATCTGAAGTCAGATTTGCAAAATTATAGATGGCGGATTCAAAATGGCCGACATGCTTTATAAAATTCCGCATGCATACTGAAATAATTCATCCAAATTCTTATATCTTGAACCCTAATATCTTGAAACCCTAAATCCTAATTCCAATACTTTTGAATCCTATAACCTATATCCTATAACCTAAAATCCTATAACTTAATATCATGGAACTTTAAGTTATAGGATATAGGTTATAGGATTCAAAAGTATTGGAATTAGGATTTAGGGTTTCAAGATATTAGGGTTCAAGATATAAGAATTTCGATGAATTATTTCAGTATGCATGCGGAATTTTATAAAGCATGTCGGCCATTTTGAATCCGCCATCTATAATTTTGCAAATCTGACTTCAGATTCGTGATCAGCGACCTTAAAAACCTATATGAAGGTGTTTTCAGATATTTTCTATGATTCAATGAGATTTGACCTTCAAATGACCTTGAACGGTCCTTTGAGAAGGTCATCTGACCTCGGATTCGGAATCAGCAACCTAAAAAACATAATAATATAGTGGTTTGGTAAAATACGCAGAAAAAGTAAGACTTAAGGTAAACCCGAGTTATACGGTTAAAGGTAACATTTTTATGTCTGTTATCTCCCATATCTCAAAAACCAAAGCTGATCCCCTCCTAAAAATTTACCAGATGCATGTTCAAATGATAAACAATGATGTGATAAACAATTTGGAACGATTCTCGAGGTCCCAAAAACGGGCTAATTTTGGAGTCACTCTTTGTAATAAATTTTAATATTTTCAGCAATTTGGGATTTATTGTTAGGCCATCCATTAATTAAAACTTCTTTTAGTTCTTTTAGACTGGGATCACGCGCAACTTCTAGCTTAAATTCTTCTTTTTTAGAATCACTCATATTTAAGGAGTGTATGAACTCATTCAAGTCTTCAATTTAAACTGTCTTATCTTCTTTATTGAAATATCTTGATAAGAGATCAGCAATATATAAATATTTACCGGGACAATACTCCAAATTAATAATATATTTACTTAATCGCAACTTCATTCTTTGAAGTCGAGCTGACGGAATGTCATTTACGTATTTTTTCATGATACTCACAAGCGGTTTATGATCACTTTTAATTGTAATTTCTTTTCCATAGATATAATAGTGGAATTTCTGGCACAAGAAAACTACCGCAAGCAACTCTTTCTCGATTTGCGCGTATCCAATTTCAGTATCAGTCAACCTTCGTGATGCAAATGAAACAGGTCTACCTTCCTGCATTAGGCAACAACCTATTCCGAATTTGGAGGCATCTGTTTCAATAGTAATTTCTTTTTGTGGGTCAAATGTCTTAAGTGTCGGAGCATTGCTAATAATATCTTTAATTTTCTTCAAACACAAGTCATGCGCCGGAAGCCACTGAAACAAAACTTTGTTTTTTAATAACTCACGCAATGGACTGGATATTTCAGCTAAATTAGGCACGTAGTTCCTAACATAATTGATCATGCCTAACAATTTTTGGAGGTCCTTCTTGTCTTTCGGTGGATCAATTTTTTGGATCGCTATTATCCTATCAGGATCACATGATATCCCTTCTTCCGAGATTACGTGACCAAGATATTTTACTTTGTTAACACAATATTGACTTTGTCTACATTGAATTTGATATTTAACGCAATTGCTCTCCCAATGACCTGATCTAAAATTTTATTATGTTCTTCTAAGGTTTCTGCAGCAATTAAGACGTCATCAAAATACACCACTACACCTGGTATATTTTCGAAATTTTTTTCATTGTACTTTTGGAACAGTTCTGGGGCTACACTTAAGCCAAAAGGAAGACGCAGAAACTTATAACAACCGAACGGTGTATTGAAGGAACATAATTTACTGGCTTCTTGACTTAATTTCATTTGCCAGTAGCCTTCTTTGAGGTCTAAGACTGTGAAAAAGCGTTTTCCATTTAACTTTGCAGCTAATTGTTCAAATGTAGGTATTGGGTAATTTTCAAATTTAATAGCCTTATTAAGATCTTGGGGATCAATACATAGTCTCAATTTTCCGTTTTTTTTTCTCAACTATTACTAGGTTAGATACAAAATCAACTGGCTTCGTAACCTTCTCAATGATTTTTCTTTGAACCATATCAGTTAATTCATTGCGCACTCTGGTTATCAATGAAAGCGATATTCGCCGCGCCGGCTTTATGCTGGTCTCAGCATTACTTTTAAGTTTAATTTCAATATTCTCAGCAAAGCAACCCAATCCCTCAAATAAAACTTTATTATTTTTAATAAAATCACTCTTGGCATGCTCTGTAACACTATTAATTCGTTGTATTAAATTGAAATTAATGCATCCCGGTAGCCCTAAAATTGTTGGTGAGTCCGTGTCAACAACGGCAAACTTTTGCATCGCAATTATGTTTTTAGATATACATTTAAGCTCTATTGTACCCAAAACATTTAGATTAATTCCACCATAAGCCTGTAGTCGGCTTTCACTTTTTGCAATTGTTACCTTTTGATAGTCATGAAGATATCGCAATGGCAGCACATTGACCTCAGCACCAGTGTCTAATTTGAAATTAATAAATTTGCCCTCGACTTTTATTTCTTCAAACCACTTATTGTTTTGGACTCGTGAATTTTCTTGACTTTTGCTTATAATCCCGTCAATATAAAGCTCATCTCGATCAGACGCTGATATTTCTAACGCTCTAACTTTTTTGACCGTGCACGCTACCGCAAAATGGTTCACCTTCCCACAATTATTACATGTCTTCCCATATGCAGGGCATTTTCGATATTCGTGCTTTTGCTTACAAAATTTACAGTTATTACTTACAGAGTTTTAGTTTTTACAGTCATTAGAACTATAGTTATTATTTTTGGGTTTAGCATATTTCTCATTTCGGTTATTAACAAAATTTTCCACCTGATTGTTTTTAGGCCTATTCTGATTTTTTTTCTTATAATTATCAAAATTATTGTACTTAGCTTTAGAATTGTTGGAAGTTACGGCATCTAATGCTCTGCTTGACATTGGCTTCTGCATATCCGTTATCTGCTTTCTTGTTGCCTCCGCTGCTCTCGCCATCTCTATTGCCTTTGCGAGGTCGAGATTATCCGCTTCCAGCATCCGTTTTTGCAGCTAATTGTCCTTTACACCCATCACTATCCTATCACGAATCATACGATCTTGATCATTGAATCCACACGTGCGCACCAATTTTTTTAGGTCCATCAGGAAATTATCAAATGGCTCGTTCGTTTGTTGCTGCCTACTATAGAAGATGAATGCTTCATACACCTCACGTTTCTTAGGCTGGCAAAAATCATCAAATGATTTTACTACAGTGTCATATTTAGCAGCGTCTTCTTCAGATAATCCAAAGGAGTGAAACACTTCGATGGCCTCAGGTCCAACGGCATTTAAAACTGTATTCACCCGTACTTTTTCCTTTTTGGTCTCAAGCTCTATAGCTCCAGCAAAAATTTCAAAATTGGTCTTGAATCTTTTCCAATTTTCAGCGACATTCCCTTCCAAGTCCAGCTTGTCTACTCTTCGTATGTAGTCCATGTTTGTATTAACTTTAATTATAGCCTGCTTTGGTGGCCTTCCTCGCGGCCGCACTTTTACCTCAAATTTTTTCTTGTCCGCCTCAAGTTTGGGCTTTGTCCGGCCCATCAACAATATGTTCTAATTTCACACAAAACTATACCGGCTGCGCCATGTGTTATTTAGGTTTACTGAAACAACTCTGATTCGGAGGCAAGCTATGTATTAAGTCTGAATGGCTAGGCGGATCACAGTAAACTGGCTAACTGACTATTATCCGTGTGATCTCGAACATTCCAAGTACCATGTACGTATATATAATAACTGTCTAATTAGTACTAGCTCAAGAGCATTTGCAGTACTATTACTTTATATACTACAGGCTTTTATATTAGTACAAGAGAGCAAGTTCCTTAAAAATAAATCTAAAATACAGCTTACTATCATCACGCTCATAAACTTGAAAAAATTAATATTTTGAAAAGAACTGTTAAAACATTTTTAGAAAAATATAACCTAAGAAGTTTGATTTGATGATAAGTTTTAAATAGTATAATTACGCAATTTTTATAATAGTTTTGTCTATATATTTACAATGTCTCCAAATACATAACTTCATTCGTAATACTAAATTTGGTGTTTTAAATTTTTCCAAAATTATTAAATTAATAGCCCAAAACCAAAAAACTTAAATAAGAAACCTGGAAGTGTCAGTAATAAAATAATTGAACAAGATTTACGAGAACTTATAGACGGCCAGGCCGACGTCGTTATGAAACTATATTGCTACAGCTGGAAAGATTGGAAATCAATTAGTGATCAAATTGCATTTGACATCAGGTTCCCAATCGGGAACGTTTGGCAATATCCCGATTTCATCAAATTTCATTTGTCGACAGGTTTCTGTTACCTCTCCTCACGACTTGGTGTCTGAATTTAATTAAGCCCTCCGAGTTGCTGTCGTACTTCCCGCGCTGAAAGTCGACTAGAGTGTCTATCGATCACTTCTCTGACACACATCAATCATTCATCATCGCTAGGAGCCCGCGTTACAAAAGATTCCTCCCCCAATTCCCTGAACGTGTGCGGTAGGTTCCAAGAAAATCGGGAAAATCCCAACGCATCCAATTAAGCCGGGAAACAGGAACTGACGAGGACACCGGAGAGGTGAATTAATTAATTCCGCTCCACACGCTGATTGCAATTGACTTTTAATTGATTCGCAATTATTTTGATCTACATAATCTACGTATAAGAGTTCATTACGATTGCTGTAATTAGCATTTTGTCTATGTGAAACCACATCCTCTAGCTTTCCATAACTTAGTTCTAAATTTAGCATGATTTCGAAACGTTAAAAACATTCTTAAATAGTCGTGATTTCTTGAAAGTATGAAAATGAATAAAATTTACTATGTATTTTGCTTAAATTATTTTATTTTATAAGAAAAAGTGGATAAACGCCTTTTGGTAGGCAATTTTATGACCTACAGTTTTGTGTCAAACTACGAGTATTTTTAGGCTACGCCTAAATTTTTTAATATAATATTTTAAAGAAAATCTGAAGAAATAGCTTTAAACTTTCATATTTATTTCTTGAACGAATAATATCAGTACTTTTTCATAAAACAAATAAAACCATGGCTGATATCTTTCCTAAGTTAAAGAAAAAAATTGTTTATCTTCCATCATTTAACAGACCGTATATTTTAGATTGCAATAATTAAAATAGCTACAAAGTTTCATTATACAAATTTGTTTGCGATGACTACTAACAAAGTAGGTATTCCACAACTCGAGTTTTGTCTTAAGCAGAAATATTTCTAAGATGTATACCGATTACAAACCTTTGCTGGAACTTGTATGAAAGTGGGGTTTAATTTAAATTAATTGAACTTATGAAAACTAAAGTTGGAATTCATCAAAAGATGGTCCAATAGATTTGTCTTCACACAGCTTTTTTTTTATTTTGTTAGACAAATTCTTGAATACGTGAGTCAAGTTTGTTCGTCCTATTATCAAGTTCATATTGACTGTGTTGAATCTGTGCAAAGGAAATTTGTCAGGTTCGCCCTCAAGGATTTGCCATGGAGCGATCTAATTCTATAGATAAACTTAACGACTCTTAAAAACCAATTCACTTTCAAAGCGAATGGGCGCAATCTTAGGATGGTGCCGCTTCTGCGAACTGGTTTATGTAAAAATAACTATAGCTTTTTCAACCCATTAATAGAATGAGGTTAAGTGTGGACAAGATTGCTGATTTGTTTGATGTTCGTGTCAGTAAGCATACACTTAAAACGAGTCAAGTTATGGTCACATGTTTACTAACATAGAACCAAATGATGAATAATCAGTCATACGCTTCAGACTAACTTTGTTATTTCTTGAGGCTTTGACTAAGCTAATGGTTCTATTTAAATAGTATTAAATTAATTGAATTGATGAAAAACATACTATGTATGTATATTTAAGACATACAGTAGCTGCGTTTCATTGGGCTGTGTAAAGTACTTCTGAGTAGTTTCCCAATGGAACGCAACTTTGTTTGTCAGGAGTAAGACCTAATCCTAAATTTTGAAATTTGATCGTGTTATTATTGTTGCGCTGTTGTGTCTTATTTATTAAGATGGTAGATGTAGATGTAGCTACGTAAACTACTCAAATTTAATTATTTTAAGGCTTGTGTCCAAAACAGCAAAAGCTTGCATCAACTACTAACTTGATGCGATAAGATGTGTTAGTGAATAATTTTGTTTTTTAAGTTTTATGTACATCCAGGATTTAGAGATATCAAAATCTTGCGTCACTCAATTAGCACCCCAAAAACGCAGTTTAAATTGAAGAATGTTATGAGGGACAATCAGGCAGATAGACACCCGGGATGAGACCAGTTGACAAGTTAACACTGTGTAGGATGATTTAGTTAAATATTATCCAAGCAAAGGAATCAGCTTATTTTAATTTCATATATTTGAAACATTAAAGAAAACAATATCTAGAATATATACTGTTTTACCTAATAAAGGGAATAGTGAATAGAACCAGAATAGCTATTTAATCTAAAAATACACTACCATCGTGCATACAGTGGTCAGTCAGCTATCGAAATAATATTCTTTAATTAAAGTGGTGCTATGAGAACGCTTTGAAATGATCTTTCCCACATCGATTGGCGGCCCCCGCTTTTAATTAAAGTCGTTATAAAACCACAAGCGTAGTGTCCTGCAAAAATCCATAGCACTTAGACAAAATCGCCATTGAGTAAAATCCTCGCCGGCTCTTAATGGGGTTCCCTAAAAATCCCTGGCAGATGCAGTTGCATCCAATCCTCTTAATATGCCCAGAACACAGATAGCACTCGCTCCCAGCAGCCGGGCTGGAACCCGGCGATTTCATTTGAGTTGAAAGTTACTTTTCACACCGCAAAGCTCTCTTTATTCAATTTAACTTGATCGGAGTGTTGGGGTTGATTTCGTTGATGTAGTCCGAATGGAACATTGTCCGACACCAGATAATCCCCTGCCCGTTCGACCATTGTTTGTCTCAGTTGACTCTCGGCTCAATCCCGGGGATGCAATTGTTTTTCGAGTTTCCCAGAAAATAGGTGTATTTACCTCACTTGGGCTGTAATCAAGGACCATCCAGCCGTTTCCAGTCAGGACAGTAGGAGCGATGGTATTCAAACGATTCGGCAGCAGCAAATCCTTGTTGGCTTGTAGTTTTCTATTCGTATAATGAACCCGCTGGGCACCTGGATCCCTTCGCCATCGTCTCAAGAGCCCCAAGGAGCAAAAGGATTAACTTTGTGTCGTATGCGAGTGAGCCAGGTGTTATTGTAAGACAAAAATTGTATTTAAACCATTTCAGCATTTTGCCCTGCTCAACATTCTCTGCAAAATCTTCAGATTTTAACCTTGAGGTATTTTCGTTAGCTACATATGTCCACTTCTTGGGTAGGCGGCGCAAAAGAAGCTCCTCAAGGAGCACCCGAGCCTCTTTGCTAGGGCAACGGGGTGGCGAATAGGCGAATAGGGGAGCAATAATTTCACGGGTAGGTTAGCAAGGGTTGAGTCGGTTAGTGTCTATTTTATTGACTGGGAAAAATAGCTAGCCATTGTGATAAAGAACAACCTCTACGAAAAGGACACTGAGCGGATTAGAATAAAAGTTCGACAAACATCAGTCAATAAGGGGTGTTATAGGCCTGAAAATAAGTTATTCTCCAAAAATTAATATATAAACAAAAAACTGATAAATATAAACGAATTGGTGAAGAAAACAACTCATATTTCTTGAGCTAACAGAAAAATTAAAAATATTGTTTGAGAGGCTCAAAGTTTATACAGAATTTTTCTATTGCCGAGGATAATAATAAATCTTGAAAGAGTAAATATTAGCGTAAAGTACCCTTTTTTAATTGGCTAAGAATGTGTAATTTCATTATTCTAGTATAAATTATTTAGATGATATTTCTTAACACCGGAACCAGTAGTTGCCTAGTCCTAAGGAATTGCAACAGTTCAGAAAACTTATTTAAAATGTGTAAAAGTCTACGTCTCGATTATTTAGAATGGTAGACGTTAATTGAATTCAAAATAATTGCAGCCTAAATTCTAAAAACATTTTAATAGTTTCGACCACTATTAGAGGGATCGAATGAATATATAAATTTTGTTTCATAAATTGCTTTTATAATATAAATTAAATACTATTCCTGGTACTGCGAAATCAACGTTTTAGACAAAATTAAATCACTTTCTTTGAAATCAACGACCAAATATGATGTCAATATCAATTTTTGGTTCAAGTTCTATACAAATTTTCCCATTTTTCTTTGTTAGCGCGACGGGAAATGAAACAAATACCCGATAATTACCAATTTGTGTATTTAACATATGAGGTGCACGCACCCTACAAGCAGGAAACACGCAATGAGGTTTTGCCCTTGCGTTTCAGTCCATAAACCTACCTCATACCATTGGGACTGATTTAAAATACCTTTCGCCTTGCTCAATCCTCCCTCAATTTCGCCATTTTTGTCATTCCACAAAGGAGCCACAGAGCCATTATCCAAAAGGCTATGAATTTCGCACCCCGCTGCTGAAAAGCCGTGGAACGACGGCTGGGAAAACTGGTGCCTAATTAAACGGCCGTTTAATCAGTCAATCGGAAAAGAAAACAAAGAGAACCGCAACTAGTCGACGGCATACGTAATAACTGAAAAATGCACTCATTATACCCACTGCGATTTACAGGATCAACCAGGTGTAACCGGCTAATTACAGGAGCGATCACCGAACTAATTATAACTTGTGCTTGAATTGAATCCTGAATTTAAGCTAGACGGCAAAGGCAAACAGTTCGAATGTTTTTATAGGAGAAATAATAGAACCAAATCATATACAACCAAAATAAAACTGCATAATAATATTCCCAATTAAAATAATTCAGGGGAATAAATTGAGTTTGAGGTTTCCTTCCTCACAGATTTTGATTAAATGTGGTAGAAACCACCATGGGGAACATCATATAATATTTGTACTATATTTATACGTAATAATTAGGTATATAATGATCCGCTTTAAAGAAATAACAGATGTATGTTTCAGTATTTTTATATTAATAGCGTAGAAATGTGCGATGTAAATTCTGTCAGTAACTTTCATTTATTAGAATAAGCAATTCAAATGATATCAGACATACCTTGCGTTACAGTTCGTATTTTAACGTCGCATTGCAGAAAGAAAGCTAAAAAATAAAAAACCCGTATTTTGATCAAAGAGAATTGTTTAAGATATTCAAAAATTTTATGGAAATCATGTATCGTAGAAGTCGAAATCTTTGGATAACAAAAACGAAAAAGATAGGAATTGAATATAATTGCTAATTTTTGAATTTTTGAATAAAAAACGGGTTAAGGAAAATCTAGCCGGTGTAAAATAAAAGGTATACCTTCAAGGTTTCATTTTTACTGTAAGGTGTAAATTAATAGGTATTTTGGCAGGTCTGTAAGACTAGTGTAATGTTTAGTTTTTAAAGTATTTATCAGATTGAACGCAGATTTGAAATAAACCTTATATTGAATAACTTAAAAACTAAGCCAAATTTAGAAAAATAAGACACTATACTTGAACTATTATAAATAAAGACCCAGAAATACTTAAATACCACTATTTGAAGGGGATTTGCATTTTTCTGATTTTAACCAGTTTCCGGTTTAAGTTTTAGTGTATCTTAAAAACAATGGACCATATATGTAAAATTCTTTTTTAAATAAATACTGAAGCGGCCCAAATTTGCTGTATTCAACTTCTTAATGTCTTCTTTTGTCACTCCACCCAGTGCTAAAAGAACAAATTCAGTTTCTTCTAATGGTTCATCACAAAAAAAGGGAAACCAAAGTTCCTCACCCGGGGCTCATTTCATATATGAAGACTTCAAAAAGGCGTTGACCATTTATACCAATTTTTATTATTGCCATCGTCATCGTTACGGAGGAAGACTACGGCGGCGGGTGCTCCTTAAGACATTTCAGCTGCATTCGTCGGGCTCTGTCACTGGAGCCCCCGCTTGCCCCAAGGAAATGGCGATTTCTGCTGACACGGTTTCTTCCTGTTTCCCGGATCGTAACATAACCGATGAATAAGCAATATCAACTGGAGCGACATGGACGATGACGCCCAGGGACGGGAACATCTGTGTTAAATGGAAACTTACCCATTTAATGGACTTTAGAGGGTACCAGGGGATGGCAACTTACGAGATAAAAAAAACATTTCGCTCATGACCCGGGGATAAGGAGACGCCAGCTCCCAGGACTCGAAGAAAGTCACTTTTCAGAGTCGGGACGATGACGGAACTTTTACTGTCTCGTTAACACTGTCTCTGCGCCGTGCCCTGCATAGGCGAAAAACGTATGTAAATAGCTCCCAATGGAGCACCCCTGATTTCTGAGTTGTCGCGGCACAGTAATCTCGCAAAACATGTGCGTGGGCACTTGAACCCGGTGCCCCGCAGAATAATTCATCCTGCGAACTCGAAAAGGCGCAGAATGTGCAACGACTCCCTGATGGCCCTTCGGGTTGTTTAGGGTTTCTTTCTGCACGGCTACGTTTTCCATGCGATGACACTTTGCGACAAAATAATGAACAGGCCCGCAGCGGGGCTCCCACCTCTCACCGGCATTTAAATTGAAAGGCGAGCACATACCTGTGGTCGGTAAATAAATAAGTGGATGTCGTGATAAGTAGTCGAGATAAGCCCAATGGGGGCGAAAACTTTTTCACGGTGATAAATTCACTAATTTACGACTGAGACTGCTCTCGCCTTGGATCTGTAAATGGTCACAAACACAAGAATTTATGAGGTCACCAGCACTGTGCGAATCCTGGCAATCGTCATAAGGATTTGCCTCCGCAAGGGCGCAAATAAATTTTTATTAAGGACAATAGACGATCTAAGCGAAGACAGTTGGACAGATATCTTAATGGTGCTTTATTGGCAATCAGTAGCCAAGTGCCCTAAAAAAAGGGTTTCGGAGTGTTAGGAGTTTAGTGAGCAGCATTTCTTACAATTCACTTACATGATAAGTAAAATAAATCCTTCACTAATCTAAAACAATCGTCCTTCCTGTTTTAAACCTGTAATTCGTTTGTCTTTCCAGGAAATATACAAGAAATTTATTTAATATCTGTGCAAGATGACCTAGCAAAAGATAACGAATTAATGTCAAATTAATATAGAACAAAGAAAAGCATATGTATAAACAAAATTATCATATAAAGTTATCGATAGTGTTGAGCTTTTCAAGTCCAATATAAAATACTAATAACTGGCTAAACTTGTTTTTTGATATACTTTGATCAGAACGACTCAAAAAGAGATCGTCTGGAAACTGGAACATCAATTGGCTTGAACAATTTTTGCAAATATAGGGCGTATTTTTTCTGTTTTATTCCCTGATTTTTAAACTGCTTTGCAAAAAAGTGTTTAACCTGAATTGTTTAAGTTGAGAAAACTAGAAACGATATGTTTGCAATTTCGCCGATGATACTCTCGTAAGTTTAGAAAACACAAAACATTGAATCTTGAAAATTCAAAATGCGAGCAGATTTAGATTTTTAGAGTTTATTTAAATTTTATATTTCTATAATCCTTCACCTTCAAAAAACATACTATGATTTTTTTTTGGGATTATTTCAAACTTATGCACCGAAAGCATTATGATTATTGATTAACCATATTTTTAACTAATATGCGGGGCTCTTAAAATTGGTTTAGAATGTCTAACACCCAACGTATATAATATAATGTAAATGTTAAACTTTTTATAAGATTGTTTTCTTAAAAATTACTTTAACTCTTCATATTTTTGGGTACTAAGAATTTTAAAAGAAATTGTGAAGGTAAATTGCTATAAACTGTGATTTCCTAGAAACTTTGAAAAATAAACTGCGGGGCAGCTTGAAAATGTAAACAATGAGACATGCCTTCCCGTGGTTTCGCCTTCGTATTTTATGAAAACAGTTTTAAAAAAACTTTGTAACAAAAAAATTAAACCGCCGAAAAAACTGAAAAGCAAAAAATAATAAACCTTTTTTATTTAACCTTAATAACTAAGTTCTTAAACTTGATAACCTCCTCCGTTTTTTTCGTCGGTTAAAAATGATATATTTTGCTGTCGAGATAGAGTTTGTTTATGTTTTCTTATTTACGACCTAGTCCCTCCTTGAATGTACATATTTATTCCTAATTAAATTATTAAATTATTTTTGAACAATTAAGAAACAATTAATTTGAAGCAGGTTTTAAAGAAATTTAATATTTTCATTTGAATCTACCGACTCAATATACGTGCTGTTGGCAAACTATAAGACATTTGGTCACATTGCTATATTTGCAAATAAGTATAGATTCCAAAATTGTTCAACTCTTTGCAATAATTTCTCAACTAAATTAAAAGTATTTTAAAATTGCAGCTAAGCTGATTATGGGAACGATTTTACTAAACGAATAAACATATTTGACTGTTGAAAAATTGATTCTTAAAATTATATGCTGAATAGCAAACTTGCGCTACAAATTGGAACATAAGCTCATAAAAATATCGATACTTGTTAAACTCCAATTGAAGGCTATTATCGCTAATAGTTCGCTTCATAAATAAATAATGATCATTTCATTTTTGTCGCAGTTAACTAAATGCCCTGATCGATTTTATAAATGTGCATTAAATATTAAAAACACCTGTTTGGTAAATGTGATAGCAAAACCTTTGCTTATTTATTAACGCTAATTACTGTACCCAAAAATGAGTGGAATCTATTTGAGTTTAATTTTTATTTCGACAAAGTTCTCTACATAATTTTTTAATTTTGATGAGAATTTTTTCTCTATGAAAATAAACTTTTACAGTGTATAGTGCAAATTAAATTTTAAATATGCAATACCTGACGCAAAAAATATTCACATATATTATCGAACTATTTCAAAATTAAATAATATATATGTAGGTACTTATATGTATATTAATTATGATTTTTTGTTGTTGTTGCAAAATCCACACATTCCCTTAAAAATTATTTTTTTTTTTTCAGACAAAGTTCTCAAGAAGTTCTAAAAGTAGTTATAATTAGTAAAGAAAGCCCTTGGAGCAAGGTTTCATCTCCGTGACATCAAATTGCCCTCAAAACAACGCTTCTGCTTAAAAGCAATTCCTGGATACCAGTGCTAAAGTAAAATGCCAGGTCGTCTCAAGAAAAACACAACACGCGAATCTGTTTTCCCAGAGCCTCTATTTTCTGGAACATGGGAAACATCTTGGCATTAATAACTGTAGGAAAATCCAAGGACCCTCAGAGAGGGCGCTAAAGACAACACAACGAACGCCCGGTAAGTGGAGCCCCCCACCTACTGCAAAAAATTGGGATGACACGGATGGTCCCCAGGTCGACTATCGACAGGGCTGCCAATATCGAGAAATGCAAAAGCGGTGAAACTTCGTCCTGAGCAAACAACAAAAAGGCGGCAAACTGAGTTGGTTTAGTCCTGGAAGGAGTTGGGCTCAAGTTCCGCGAAAAACAATTGAGCGCGCTCTGAACAAGGACAAAACTCTTGTCGACAGGAAAATAAAATTTTCCCCTACATACACCCAGGACTAAGCTCGTTGGCGGGGGCAGAGGCTCCTTAAGGCTTCCGTTCGAGCGAAATGTGAAAATGTAACGCTCGAGTGGAAGTCATACGGCAGGGATGCTCCCCGGCGGTTAATGACCCCCGAATAAGGTCTTCCAAGGATCCGGAGCACACGAGCAGAAGGGATTGCAGAAGAAACAAATTATCTTTAAACGATCTCGGAGATTTTCCGTTGTGTCATATGCAAATCCTTCTTAAAAGCATCTCTGTTTGACAGTGCTTCCAGGAGCCCATATGTGCCTCTGGGAAACCGATTAGGGTTGTGCTTTCAGTACCATTTTAGGCTCAGCGGTGGCACAGGGTGCTTGAGGCGGGATGGACGTCTTAATCGCGGGATTAAATTTCTGTGTTACTTCTTAGGCCATACCCCAATTGTCGGAGCGCCGCCTACTTAGCAGGGCCGAAACGGGTCCCGGCAGTTTTGGTAGTTGTTTAGGGGCAAATCCAAGCAGCTCAGTGGATTATCCCTAACCACCCTGTCATGCTTCATAGGCATTCAAAGATTTCTGTACAGGTATGTCCGAATTGCTACGAATGGAGCTCCCCTGGGGAATTATTTTTGCCTTTTATTCCGTCGCTTACCGTCTCAGGGAAATGAGCGAAAGTGCTTTTTCCCTGGTTTGCACGTTGCAAATATCCAGCGTATCTGGCTTTAACCCTAGCAGGTTACAATGACCTGAGCGGTTCCCGGGCCGGTCTCTCTGTCCGTTAAACGTTACATTCAACTAGATGAAATGTTCTGAGAGGGTTCGACTAGCAGGCGCGGATCTAGAATTTTTTTCCCGAGGGGTTCACAGGATAGAAAAAAATCAAAAATAACAAAAATAACATGAATAACCAAATAAACAAAGCAAACCAAATCTCTTCAATGATTAAAAAACAAAGTCAGGATAACCTTATGTAAAAACTCGTCCAATTTGTTTTACGAAAAAATTCATTACATTCATATATAAATTTATTGTTTATATAAAATTATAAACTTTTTATATAAAAAATGTACTTTCAAAACTAAGAAATGTCTTAACAGATTTGCGAAACAAAATAGAAGATTGGATTTTGTGCTTTAAATGATGCTTTTAGTTGGAACTTGTAAACAGATTGTAAACAAATGCTAGTATATGAAGTATACCTACAATCCAAATATAGAAAAAATAATAAAAAAAAGTCGATATTGTGTAAGAAAATTAGTCAATTTTGTTGATTCAGTGATTTTTTGATTCCAATTTTTTCAAAGTGCAAAAAAATAAGTTAATTTTGGTCGTTTGGTTAGTTTCCGATTTTTAAGTTTGCAAAAACTAGGTTTGGTCGTTTGGTTTTTTTTGTTTTTCGGTTTTCAAAATATTGGTTCAGCTCAATTTTTTGAAATGCGGGCTGTTTTGGGGGGGGTCATGACCCCCGTGACCCCCCCCTTGAATCCGCGCCTGTCGACTAAGACGGCTTGTTGGTTTCAATGGAACCTTGCGCAAAAGACGGCTGTATTATGAAAATAATTATTGCGTAGCCGGCAAGTACGCAAACTGTCTAAAATAAAATTGGTTTATCTTTTAAATTATTTCTCCTTTAAAAGAAACCACCTGACTAACATAAGTCCAATGTATTGTCAATATTTTAAAATATATTTTTAAAATTGTTTGTAAAACCTTTTATATAGAGACATAGTAAACCAATATAAAAAGAATTTACTTTCCAGAATATTTCCTCGCATGCTAATTTATCAAATTCTTACTCCCAATTCTAACTATTATAACCAAATTAAGGGGATATTCTCATGTGGAATTTTTGAGTAAAAATCAATTTTGTTTCATTTTATCATTATATGAACCTTTCTGAATAAATTCCTGAAAAAAATTCGCAAAAATCCTGAAAATTGGAAAAGTTATGCGGTTTCATAGACAAGCTTTCGCTGGCCAAACTGTGACGTACTGAAACTTTATACGTAATTTCCTCGATACCACATTTTTCGAACTTATGTAAGCTATAAATTTTGAACGAAATTAGATATCGACATAGTTTTGGTTTTATATGAAAATAGACATTATAATTACATTTTTGGGTTTGCGTATCAGATTTAAATGTAAAATGCATGTTGGAAAGGATTTTAGACGAATATATAGCTTAATTAGTGTTGTAATCAAATAGTCATCTATCCTGTATGAAAAGTATAGCTGCCCTTAGGGGAAAAAGTTATAAGGCATCTCTCTTTAGTTTGCCCTATGTATGGTGTAACATTTGTTACATCATTTCCTTGTTAGATTAAATAATTTTCTATTTTGCGAATAACCCATACTTTTTCCATATCAATTTTTAATTATATCGCCTAAAGAGCAAACGATTGATTGATAACAATTATTCAGTAATTTTTATTTGCTGCGAAATGATTTAAAAACCGCCTCGATTTATGGAAAATTACTTGATTTCACAATGATATTTCGTTATTACGTATACTCATATGTATATGCATTATATGTATATACTCATATGTATGTATATTGTATATGCATTATACATTATCAGAAACGAATAAAAAATAATAAAAATAATAGTTTAAAAAACTAAAAAACACGCTTTTAGCACGCACTAAAATCGCAGGTAGGTAATCATCTTTATTAAATATTTACTATGATTTATTATGAAAGAAAGCGTGGAGCGTTTTGTCCAAAAAGAGTAAAGATTACATAAACGCTCCACGCTTTCTTTCATAATAAATCATAGTAAATATTAAATAAAGATGATTACCTACTTATAACCATTTCGCATAGGTAATTATTTATCATTCATCACGAACTGAAATTGTTTATGTTTACCTGCGATATAATGAAGATTTGGCAAAGGGAAAACTCTTGAGTCATCAAACTAAATGTCCGAATTTATTTTGTAATTTTTAGTGCGTGCTAAAAGCGTGTTTTTTAGTTTTTTAAACTATTATTTTTATTTTATACTTTTTAGTCTTCTTATTATTCAAACTTAATTTACTACTTACTAATTTAAAACATTAATAGGTATTTAAAGATATTTATTATTAACAAACTTAACAAAATTCACAGTTGTACGCATCCAAATTTAATACGGCGTTAGCACGCATTCTTTCCATTTCCGCCAATGCGTCAGTGTTGCAAGGAGTTTTCCCCGTGAGCTTTGAACAGTACAGTTCCTCTATTTGAAGGCCATCTAAGGACTTGACGCGACTTAGAGCAACGTAAGCTTGCTCTCGTAAATTGTATAATCGACTTATCCGTTTTTCAGAAGTTTCGTTTTCCCTGTATTGCCGCATATATAAATTTGATTGTATTTTTTTATTTTCTTTGTCTGTTTCACTCAATTTAGCTTTTTTCTCTTCTCGCTTTCTTTTTTCTTTATCCAATCGTCGTTTTCTCTGCGTTGCTGTTTCTAATGGTCCAACGCTATTAAGACCTCCATGCACATACATGAGGTGCTTCCCAGAATTTATAGATGGTGGGCCTTCCTTCAGCATTATGATTTTGAAGTCGAATATCGTCAGGGAAATAAGACAGCTTTCTCCATGCTTACTTCACTGAAAAATGTAGTTTCTCATCTCATATCTTGGGGAGGCCGCCATATTGGATTTGTAATGATGTTTCTTAGCTAGTCATGTATTGTCATCAGAACTCAGAGCGTGTGCAAAATTTCATCCTAATCGAAGACCGGGAAGTGGGTCAAATTAACATTCCAAGATTTTCTTACATACATAGTTAGTTACAAGTGAAGCTAATATAAAGCGTAAAAATGAATCGTTAATCCGTACGCAAAATTAGTCATAACGAAAGAACGTTTCGAATATATCGTTTTTATGACTGTGGTGAACATTATTTTTTATTTTTGAATGAAATATATATATGCTTATTGATTGGGAAATATTATCACCTGGGTAAATTCGTGAACAAGCAAAAATGCGAAAAGTGATACTTCAATGAAATATAGACTTTTATTAAATTAATGTGCAAATCGCTATTAAAGTCAAAACCAGTTGATATTAAAGCATTACAATTTTTTCTAGAACCAAATGTTAGTATTGTTAATTGCAACAAGATTCTCTGGTTTCAATAAGACGTTGCCACCATTCACACAACAAAAGAAAATTACGTACAAAATTTCGAGAGATTGTTCCAACTTGCAACTCACGTGGTATTGTTCTTATTTTCTAAACAAAATAAAAAAATTATATTGACTCTGCATGTTATATAAAATAACATGAAACAAAATGCAATGCGTTGTTAAAAAACATGATATTAATATCTACATTCTAAACAAAAATAATTGCTTCTTAGTACATAAAAGCAAATTTCCTGCTTATATTGGTTCCCGTCCTTTTAGTACCTACTTTATCTTTTAGGATTTAATTTAGCTTCAATATCTTGCTCTCTTCCTCTTCGTCCTAAAGTTAATTTCCTGCGATGAATTCTTTACATATGTTCGCTCACTTCGTTACATACCTTCATTTGAAAGGTTCAAAACTTTCTTCAAATAATTTACCATGCAATTTGCGGTCGCAAATTAATTTTATTAAGAACGCACAGCTTCTACATATCTACGGGAGTAACTTCATATCAGCCGTAGGTTGGCTAACTTCGTCCTGTCCGCGTTTCGTATAACATTTTCATGTGGAGCAAATTCCACTTAATTTCAATTTCTTCCCACTCTTTACTTTGTTAGTTGTTTTCGAGCATTCTGCTCCAGCGGGATAAGTGCGGGATTTCGAAACAAGAAGACTTCCGAAGTTAATCTCACTACCGTCTGTATGTAATTTATCTTGAGGTCGTATTATATTCAAAATTGTTGGGCAGCCGCACTCCGTGGCTCTTCGTTTTCGAACGATTTTCTGAAAATCTATCAGATGCCATCAGCTGCAACCAAATGCTAGTGGACTAAATAAAAAATACTGCTGGATTTGTTCTCAGTTGAGCGTGTCACTAAATTCTAATTCTGCCGAGTAGTGGGTGAGTTGCGGCACCGCTCACCGAATGTCCGAAGGGTTTAATTCTTACTCATTTGTTTTCCGGACAACTCAGTTGGTATTCTTCCGTGAAGGAGGACTATTGATTTTCCTCCCGGTGGTCCACCAGCGCCCTAGAGGGCATGTAAGGTATGAAGAGCATTTCTTTTGAAGTGAAGCGAAGCAAGGAAAACCTTTTATCACTTGCCCTAATAGCTGCGATTAGGACGGTGAGCTAGGAATAATTAATTCGCACTGGTCTTGTAATAGCTCTTGTCGACACCGGAGGATCCCAGCAATTAGTAATTCTCACTTAGCTTGGGGGTGACGCATATTTTAGTGGCTGTGACGACTTTTAGGACCAAGAATTAGAAGGTCATGCCCGCATGCCGGCGCAGAACTCTCAAACCCCCACAAACTCTTTGTTTAGGACACTCGGCTACTGATTGTCAATAAAGCACCATTAATCTGTCCGAATGTCTTCATTCGAACCGTCTTTTGTCGTTAATAAAAATTTATCTGCGTTGCGGAGACAAATCCTTTTAACTATTGCCAGGATTCACACTGTATACTGACCCCATTAATTTTCGTCGAACTTAAACGCCTAAGAGAACTGTTACAGAAAATAAGTGAAAAGTAATAAATAAGCTTTAAATTAAAAATTAACTAAAACCCAGCCTGATATCACATTTGCATTATTTTTGGATTAAAGCACTGATCAAAACGAATCTACACACAACACGTATGTTGTAAGCTATTGAGTAGTCAAGATCACCAAATTTTTGCATTGTTATCAATTTTAAATATGAGCACTAAAGCTCAATAGAATAATAGGAAATTAGTTAAAATTTGAATAAAAATTTTGAACCGAAAAGACATATGTACATACGAACGTTGCACGTTAAATAAAATCTTGTAGTAAAAACTATGTTAAGAATATTGTTAAACAATTACCTCTAAAATCAGTCGATCTGTTGCGAATCAAATCAAAAACGAATGCTATTTGAATAAAACTACTGAACTTATCTTTGCACTAAACTAAGAGATTTCATTATATGAACAATGGCGTTACTATTTGAAAGAAGCAGAAAATTAGCCTCATCTTGCATCCCTAAGGTACTAACTGGCATCTGACTTCAGGAATATTGACAAAAACTGAAAAGCAAACCTACAACATGACTAACAAAGTTTCCATAGTGTTTCTTGGAAAATCCGTCTGCATTTCGCCCATTTCCACGTTAAACTTTGCTGCTCCTTAAAACGTAAACGAGAGAATTTCAAGTTTTGTTCATCAAAACAACACGAATCTGTCTTGCGAACTTGCAAACAAGTTTCAAAATGTGTACAACAGGAGTAAAAGCAGCATTTCCTCCCCCGGGTAGCAAACTATGCACCAGAGCGGGCCAATTTTATTCACGAAATCAAACGAAATCGGTCGGCAATAAATTTCCTGAAGCTATGAAAAATGCATCAAGTCCGTCAACTTCTCGAGCAAGATTTCCAGATGAAGAACATTTTACATTGTGAACGATGGCTCACTTTTTCATTATATGTAGAAACTATATGCACTATTGCGAATTGGGACTAGAGAACACTACTCGTACTACACACGAAAGGCCAGGAGTGGAAAAAAACTAAAAATGTTTTATTCTTACTTAGAGAAGAATTCATTAAAGGAGCTGCATACATATATGTATGGATGTATATTTGTATGTATGTATGTATGTATGTATGTATGTATGTATGTATGTATGTACATTATATAGCTACTTCAAAGGCAATTACAACGAATAGGAAACGGAAAGAAAATAAATAAACAAACCTTTGTAATATTAAATCTTTAAAATAATTTCAGAAAAGATGCTCCAAATTACAAAAAACATTCGAATGAGTAATAGTAGTAGAAATAGTAACTATAGGAATATATAGAAAGAAGGTTCTGAAAGCTCAAGAAAAATCCCCTATTATTAATGGGCCTTTGAACATCACTTAAGGGAGAATATACACCTAGCAGCATTTTAAAATTGTTGAAAGTTTCACATGTCATGAATATCTGTTAAAAATTTAAGTATAAATTGCAAAAACTTTCTACCGACCACACGAGTAAATATCGGAGCCCATTGATGTGCTCAACAAATATGTATGTATAAGTAGGATAATAAACATATGTGTGTGCAGTATATTTTTCAGAGATTATAATCGTCAAGTTGCAGCGCAAAAATCAAAGTATGTTTAGAACTTGAGCTTGTTTTACGTAGGAAACCCGTATTTTAATCACTTTAACTTACAAATCTAATAAAGATTTTCTCTTGACTACTTCTTTTCAAACGAATTACGGATAAATATTAGAATAAAACTACAAATAACTCCATCCAGGAATTTTTAGTTTCGTGCAAACAACTAAGAGAAATTGAATAAAAAATAATTCCAAGAATTGTTTTTTAACTTGGAACAGATTGAGTTTGAGCTCTCCTCACGAAATTTGATGAAACGTAGTAAAAACGTCAGAAGCGAAAAATATGTACCTAAACAAAATTTTTCGGTCGCTCGTATTTCCCGAGATATCTAATTTTGAATTTTTTAAAAAATCAACATATTCCCAAAAAATAGATGGCGGCAATCACGCATTTGCAGTGTGAAAATACAAATCCAAGAAGTCAACAGTTTCCTTTAAATTTCTTTATTTTCATGAATATTTCAGTTGTTTTTGCTTAAAAAGGAATACCTTGAGTATTTTAAAAGTAAATATCTCGGCAAATTTTATTGTTAAATATCTCGAGAATAACAATGCTTTAATATATTTTTTGAAGAGATAAACTCCCTATCATATTTTAACTGCGTACATATGTATTGTACTAAATAAACCACAAATAAAAATCATCTTAATTCTTAAATATTTGGAAACAATTGCAGAAAATCTGTAGTTTTCCTCGGGTTACTAAAAAGAATCAAATGAACGGCAAATATGCACAACCAGTTCGCATGATTTGCTTATGTTGCTAATTCAGTAAACTGATAATCAAAGTATACACGGCACATGACCCCGGGGGCGTAACAAAGTGGTCCGCATCATAAATCTTCACGATGGCCACGTATAGGTTTTCACGTTCATCTCGGCTCTGAACGAAATATTAATTTCCCCGAGGAAATTTACTATCCGCAGCAATCGAATTTATTTGCCTTCCACATCATCTTGCTCTTCGGGCGTAGGAGTCAACCCGGCCGGGCTGAGTCTTAGTGGGAAAGTTGGGCTGTGCCACCTGGAGATAGCACCCACCTTTCCCGATTTCACCCCGAATAATCCTTTTCAGCGACGCTGCAATTATCCGGAGTCACTTAAGCATAAAGAAATATTACTTTTCCCATTGGGAAAACTTTTCAACATTTTCAGGGGCTAAAAGTGGAAGAAGAGGGCACATTTGGATCGTTTTACAGATTGCTTTAAAATCGGTGCAGATGCCAAACCATATTACGGCCGATTGAGTCAATTCGACGAAAATAGCACTAAATCTCGACAAATCCAAGTCCAGGATCTGCGCCAAAAATATCAAGAGCCGCCCGTGTACAGGTGTGGAATTTGTTTTTCCTTTCTGGCAACTGACCATGGATGGCATTTAAAGTAAAAATGTATCTAACGAAAAACCTTCTTCCATAATCTAGTAAACATTTTTTTTTCTTTATATAGTGAGAAATTGGAAGGAATGTCTGCAAGTGCATCACTCTATTTTATCGAATTACTATAAAATTTAGTGCTTGGAGGTTTATGCATACTGAATTCAATTATGATGTAAAATCTTAGGATTCAAAATGAGAAGCTGCACATTAATCAAGACTCTATAAATGTTTGGTAACCAAAAGCCACTAAATCGATTAACTTCAAATTTTAATTATTTTAATTAAAACAGGTATTCGCTCTAATTTGTTTTTCTGTAAGTAGGGCCGAGAAAATATCTTTGGCATATAAAGCCCCACAGAAAAAAATTACATAAATTCGGTGCAAGAATTGTTTAAAGATTTATTTGTACCAAATGTAAATATTATGCAATGCCATATAGAAGCCTTTTCATCAAAAATTCACATTACCTTATCAAAAACATGTAAATCTCCAAAATACCAATTTTTAAACATTCCAAGTGTATGTATTATATGTATATTCTATGATATGTCTTTACCTCAAAACTACAAGTGGGCCTATTCACTCTCTGTAATTTATATTTTAAATTCCCTCAAAAAAAAGGTATTTGTTGCTTTACATATTTATGTCTAATTTTAATCTATTTCAATCTTAATACACTATCACATGTAGAATGTCTGTATTTATCGGTTTTTTTTATTATGTTTTCTTTCCCTAAATCAGACATTTCTGACAACAATGATACGCATTTTGTTAAAAATAAATGGTAGCCCTAGCCGAAAAAACGTTCTATATTTAGAAGGGAATTGATAAAAGATCTCTGCTAGAGAAAAGGTGTCAGCCATTCAAGTTTGTACTTTCAGGTCATTTTCGAGAAGAATAGCAAACGGATTGACGCCGCAGTCCTGCTCTGTTTTCATTTGCCCATTGTCCTCCTGAGCAACTGACATCAACGGGAAATCAAAAATGCTGACATTCGACCGGGCCTTCGTCTTTCAATAAATTGACCCTATTTTGAATTGTATCGTTGCGAAGTATGTAAATCACTCCTGTCCGGTCCCGGGGCCCCTCCTAGGGCTCCTGCCCAGACCGGCTGAGAAATGGACAGTAGACGATTTCGAATTTGGAGCGGTGACTCAATGGCTCTGGAATTCCCAAATATTTTGAGAAGGGACGGACACTTTTACTTGATCAAACATTTTGGCTGGGAGCACTGTTGAAACATTTATTCGTGTACGTGAGACGTGGTGCGCCCCTAGGAAATTTATTATTAACAGTCCTGCAGTCACGACCACTGCCGCCAATCACATCACGTCCAGCGTGTCCCACCTTTTCATTCAATTTCCTTTTTATTGCCGGGCTCCATGAAATTCATAATTTCCTTGGACCACATAAATATTTATGCGACTTCTCTTTCCCGCCCTGCCAAGGCGACTCCTTGTGATGTACGGCCCCAATAAGACGTATAAAACGTTTTACCTTTCTCCGAGGAATGTCTCAAGTCATGGCCGCGAGTGCAATTCCTTCCAAAATCCCATCATACGACTCGTTAAATTTTATAGAGCAGTAACAATTATCTCGCGAATAAATCACTTTACGGTCGTTTGGACTACACTAACTTTAATTACAGAGGCACCCCGGAACCATTCCTATTTTCGGTTATGCCTTCCTGCATTTTGTTGCGACTTGGGTATGCTGATCTACAATTCCTTGGATCCACAGGGAACGGGAGTAGAAATAACAAATTGAGACATTGTTTCTTCGCCGTTTTGAGTCCCTTTTCCTGTCCGAGATTTTAAATTTCAACACATTGTATCTAATTGAGTTGAGAATTTTTATGGGAAAACCGCCTGGTAACTGAAGAGTTTATGTCAGTTTTAGACGTCACACATTTCTGGTACCCAATTGCAGATACAGTCACCAGTTTCTGATAGCCTAAAACAAATCAGTGTCTAACTTTATAGAGATAATACTGAAACTAGAGAACTACACAAAAAAGTCGATTATAACTTTTGTCCCATACCCAGCGATTCATTTCAAGGGTTTTTCTTGCTAGGCTCCATCAAACAAAAGGTAAAAAAAATTGAATTCATTTAAAGTTTGTCACACTCTTTTAAAATAAAATACCTCTTTTTTGTATTCGTGTTCGACACATATGTTCAAGTTTAGATTTTTTATTTCTCTCGAGAAAATGTTAAAAGGCTAAAATTAGAACAGTTTCAATTTTGAAGACATTATTTCGTTTGTTTTTTTTTTTTTCCCAACTACAAAGGTAATGTCTCCGTTAAAGTTTATCTTTTTATTTATTTATTTGAATTCAAGCTTAAAAAAGAAAGAAATCTATTTTTTTCCGTTTTTAACCTACTAGTGTACCTAATTTGTCTTGGAAGATATATTTATGTAATTTGGACTTGAAAGATATGTTTTCAGACATTTTTAAATTAAGTAGCTCTATTCTAAAAATTTCAACTTTAAGTATAGCTGTATTGAAAAATCGTTCTCTGCACTGGTAGACGCAATACCTACGGCGGATCTAAAATGTTAAATTATATCGGGCTTAAACAAAAATTAGTACACTGGAGTTTTTGGGGTCGATTAACGAAAATGTTCGCCCTTTCTCGACAAAGCGTCTGACCTAGCAGTGGGATTGATCAAAGAAAATGAAGAAATTTAAAATTTGAAAACTAGTATTATATGTACCATATTAAAACAAATAATTATTTCCGAAATAATTCCTAACTATATTTAATTGAAGCCTACGCTTGATTTGTTATCGCCTTTAAGTTGATTAAGTGCGTGGAAGTCGCGACGCGCCAATTATACAAAACAATATGTAGATAATTTGTCCACTTACGAGGGGAGTATCAAACTTGGGAATAATGGATCCCTTGATTTTTATGTATGTTGTAGGATAGCATCCGCTCAATAATAGGGTAAAATGATAAGACGCACTTCGCCTTCGTTTTCAGAAAAAATCGATTTAAAGTTTTAAAAGTGGTCGAATAACTGGAGTTAGTGTGAATATTACTTCTATCTAAAGTAGTTTTAAAACTTTAAATCGATTTTTCTCGAAAATGAAGTCAAATTAGGTCTTATCATTTTATCCTGTTATTGAGGGGTGGCTACCCTAGAACATATATAAAAATTAAAGGATTCGGTTGTTCCCAAGTTTGATACTCCCCTTGTTAGTCCAATTTGAGGTTTCAAATCATTAATTGCTGTCGCTTTACCTTTTAATTTTAGTGCCGAGCCCAGCGACGGTCACAAGACAATTTGTCACACTTCCACCTGGAATACCACGCCGCCGCGACAATCGGTTCTAAAGGAGCAAATTGTCTGCTTTATGGCAAACGTCGCATATTCGTTTCACCCTATGCTTTGCATCCCGGTAGAGAATTCATTCCTCCGCCCCCGCCCGACCTCCTCGACTCGACTGCACTCATGCTGTTCGTGCTGGCGAAAAATCGCAAAATAGTCCCTGTCCGTCTTGCGATTGGTTACTGCCCTTAACGGCGTGCAAATTCTCCGGGTCCTGGAACTAGAGCTGGAGCGGAATGTTTCCTATCGCACGGATTGCATTTTTAGAGTGGAATATCTCACCGCAGGGTGATCAGGCGAAAAATGTCAAAACTTTTCTCTTCGTTCCCCGCTGTGTGGAGGACTACAAAATTCGGGATTTATGGGAAGCCCATGGCGGTAAAACTGCGCTTTCGCATCTCCACTTAGTCGGGGAATCCCCCCAGGGTGCATTGGTGCACGAGCCCATTAATAATATTTTGCAAGAGCACCGCCACCCTCACTGCAATTCTAGCGCTATAGCAAAGACGATTCGTATTGACTTCAGGCCACGTATTTATTTTATAAGTAGTCGCACCTGGGACGCCTCACTATTCTCTGCGAAAACTCCAAATTTATAGCATAATGATATAATGGATCCCATAGTCAATATCAAAAGACGTGCATGGAATTTAATCGCATTTTTATATATGAAGATAATAAAAATGAACTACTTGGTGTATCTTCTAAAAGGGTATATTTGTATTGTATTGTTTGTAATAAATTAATAATTTTTCCCTCCGCTAAAACAAATAAAAGCGGAATGCAATAACCTGGTTCATCGGACTGTTGAAATAGTGAGATAGTAAGACTAAAATGTTTCAGATATTACTAGTTAGTACTTTTTGAGAAGTCAAACTTATTGACTACCGTAAAGCATCCATATTGTGAATTTTAACTTCTTAGTTAAAGGAATTAAATGAATTTTATTATTCATTCAAACGTGAAATAACAAAATCTATAATTAATATAGAACAAACTTTCTTTAATTAAAACATGATATCAACTAATTTATATTATCGAACAAAAATATTCGTTATTCCATCATACAAAAATTTGAACTTTATCAAAAAATTTCCATATGAAAAAGATTACAAATATAAACGTTTTCTGGATTGAGTCTAAGAACACGATTTCAAAATTCCAAATTACAAAAGTCCATCGATAAATTTTCAATTTTAAGATAGATTTGGAAATGCGAAATTTTGAAATTCAAAATGATCGATCGAGATAAGCGAAGGCCGAAGCTTCCTATCAGAGAATTTAAATGAATATTGATTGAAGAATAATAATTTTTTTCGGGGTTAGCTAAATTACTGTTAGTCAGGATGACAACTTAAATATCACAAAATAAGCCTTATGTTAATTATTTTTAAAAAACTTACGAATATTTGTAAAGCCTGTTTAAAACAATGCAAATGCTTTTTAATCTTCTAATTTAATGCACTTTTTCACGAACCTGAAACCTTGTGTACTATATTAATTAAAAGCCACACTTGATTATAATATTCTGAATTTGCTAAAACGTACACACACGGTAACAGCATTTTTCGGATGATAGTAAAGTTTACTTAAATTTATTAATAATAGTAAAGTTTACTTAAACTTAGTAACAATAACACCCAGATTACTTAATAGATTTCATACATCGAATCTTGTATTAAATGAGAGATTATGATGATATAAATAGTTATGCTATATTAAAATTCAGTTATAATCTAGAAATAGTAAACATATTTCAAAAGATAAACATTTTTCCAAAAATTGTTACAACTAAATAGCCTCCAGATCCACTAAGCTGTAATTATGTAAAATTTTCTTGTACTTCCTTATACATATATGTATGTACTTAAATTTTGAAAATATTATAAACGATTCCTGCAAAGGAATTCTGTGCTTTATGTTCGCTATTAATGCTTAAATCAGATTAGAAAATTTGAGATATGTATTTACAAAATATATTTATAAGTGGACTATCTATCTGGGCGTTAAAAAGCCCTCTAGAAAAGGTAGCTTATCATTCCTGGCAGTCTGGCACGAGTTCCAGATAGGCTAACTAATGAGGCTATTTAAAAGAACCTTGCGCTGCAGGATTAGACAATTTTTCATAGCAAAGTTGAAGCATTTTACCAATTTGCGGCTGTCGTATAACGTGATGCGTAAAACAACGCTCAATTGCGCAATCTGTGCGATTTGCCTAGGCATGTCACTGCAACGAGCCGAATCGACCATTTGCACCCTATCCACGGCGAGGCGATAAGGAAAATTAATTTAATTCAAAGAAAAATCAATTTATTACCTGAACTCACCTGTTAGTGGAGTTCGTATTTCATTCAGTGCTCATCAATCAACTGGAATAAATGAGCAAACGCTCCGAGGGATGAATTCTTTGGCACGGAGTGCAATTTTTGTAACCATCGCAAGTACTCCCGGCAGCATCTTAAATTTGCCGGGCTGCAGCCTGGCCGTTCCCGGGGTGGTGGTAGGAAATTGAAAACTCATTCAATTTGAAGTGGCAGACGGGTTGCGGGTGCAGAAACTCGCTTTGTCCGCGTCCCTGGGCAGCCCCAAGCACTCAACAGCACCTGGCCAGCCTCAGACACGAAATGCACCTCTGAAAGGGAACAGATTCACGGGTGCATGGACGCATTTATTATGTGTCTGGGTTGCATTCCCGGCCAACAGAGGAAAGCGAAACTCCGGCAGCTGTCCATAGATCGTGTCCAGAGCCATTAAACGGGGAAACAAGGCCGATTCCGACTATTTGTTGCTGCAAATTTATCTGGACCTCCACTGGATGCTTTCCAAATTTTGGGGCTGGACATTTAAACGGCTGTTTTCCCACCCTACAAAACGCAAAAAGTTTTTGTGGCAGCTGGGAAACGCTCCCGAAAGGAACAAATTTCTCTGTTCGGTGCCCAACTACCCGTTTATTCCGAATTGTATTCAAACAGAAAGAAGGCTTTACAAATTTTGGTCATGCGAACGTTTAGCACATAGAACTGCGCCAAATTGCGTGAGTTTGAATGGTCATCTGGAGGGCTTCATTTACAAAAGATTTTACTATGCATTTCCATTGAAAGAATTAAACATTTGCCTCTCGTCAAAACCGCAATACAAAGAATATACAAAAATATTTATGTTAATCTGAAACTGCAACACTTATATAAAATATAAATACAAGGATGGTTTAAAAAGTTGATAAAGAGATGAAAAATTAAACCGATTTCAATGGAAACACATATACTTTTTAAAATATTTAACATTGCAATAAATGCATTTTTTCCACCCTTATCAAGCTATGGCATTATATAGCATGTAAAAAGAGTTATGGGATGATCGAATATCTAGCGAAATATAATATATGATATATCGTTTCGAAAAAAGGAAAAAACACGTATAAAAAATTTTTTGAAAATCTATCCAATGACATCAAAGTCAACCACCCACCCTGTAGAATCCGAATCCGCAGTTAAAAATGGGAGTTCCCAATTAAAATGTTAAAGTTACCCCCACCCCACCCCCAAAAGATGGGGATAGCGGTCGAGTTTGGTGTAATTGGATAGGTTTCCAAAAAATATTTGACACGTGTTTTTTCGTATTTTGATCCGATGTGTACTTCGCGAGTTATTCGATCGTCTCGGAACTTTTAGTACACGCTGTATAATTGAATAATATTTCGTATCTCATAAAATATATTTTGATGACAATTTTAATTCCCCTAGTAATAAAGGTTTGAAAATATAGGGTGTTCCAGCTAAGGCAGATTTGTTTGAAGCCATAAAATTCATGAATTAATATGCTTCAAAAAGCCTAACTCGCATTTTTAGATCTGACGCACCATTTTTGGATATGTTTTTATAAATAACCCGGTCTCTTTCTTTTTATGCAAGTTATAGTTGAGATCTTATTTAATAGTAGCAAATTTCTTCTAATATTCGTTGGGCTCTCAAACCTCCCTATTTGATAAATTATATGTATGCCTTATATTTTGGAAAATTGGAAGCCAAAATGGGTAGTCACTTCTTTTAAAGTACATTATAACGAAAATGGTAAGACACAGAGTTAAAATCCTTGGGCCTAAATAAGAATTTTGTTTATCGTGTTTAAATATTTGTACCTTCTCATTACATGCATGCAGTCATGTTCCATTATTTATTCAAAACTAGAAAAAGTATCAACAAGATATTAACGCTTTGACTGTCAAAAGTGTTTGTTTTTAAGTTTTATTAATTCGAATGAAAATTTGATACGGTTATGTGTCTTCAATAATGTCTTACCTATAAAATTTCATTAAAAAAAAAAGAAAAATACTTGTTAGGCTTATGGATTTTTTCATGTTCTGTAATCAATAATAAATTTCAGCAAGAGAGCCTTCTGTTCTATAAAATTCATCAAAATCGTTAGAGTCGTTCTCGAGAACGCCACAATGAATTCGTTTGATAGAATAAAATACATATTTACTTCACTCGCTCTTGATTATTGTTTAATCTTAAAACTTGTCTCCTTGTTGACCGATTTTGTCCTAACAACACTAATGCCGACAAGTCACTTTCCAATTTAAAATAAGAAAACAATTTAAGAATAGGTAGATTTCGTTAAAACCTTGATCCGCCTTAGCGGATCGATATTCATCTACAGGGTGTCCCATGTAGATGAATATCAATCTTCTGTAAGTTATTTATTAATATAGGTAATACATAAAGTGCACATTGGGTATGCGATATCTAAAGATTCTTTATAACTTTTGGCTTTGGTCTGGTAGTATTTCAATCCAAGAATGGGTATAGAAATAAGTAAACATGTTGAACGAGTTTATGTGCTTTTCGTTGCATCCATAAAATATTAGCAACCATTACAGTATCGCATTTCGTAAGTATCAATAATTCCAGTCGGAGGAAATAAAAAATTTCAAATAAAACCGCTGACGGCAATGCACGTCATAAAACCCGACCCGCCGGCTTTCCAATATCCCGATATTCCAGAAACCCTCAACAACAAGCAGCTCTACCTCCCAGATCTGAGGGTTGCCAAAGAAACGTCACAATTTATGCAGAGCCCGAGCGCTCCGCAAATGGAGCAGTACAGAAATAAATACAAGCGTACCCGAGTTTATGACGGCAACATAATAATACCTAAGGAAATTGAAAAAGGTGAAATTTTTTAATACTTTGCACCTTATTCCGTGGAACGGAGCCGGCAAAGTTTATTTATAGGTGTACACCTGGATACGCGGATTACAACTTGAAAATCTTCAAGACATTCAGGTTCTACTCCCTGGTAGTGTACCACTGCCATCAATTTTTTATTTCGCCCATATTCGCGGGTCTCAGAGGAGCCACTTCTACGCCATGATTCATTTCCATCTCCATCCAATTTATACTCAATTGAACTTAAATTTTCAGTAAATAGCTCCTTAATAAATAGTAGGAGTTAGCGAATGGGAATCACACTGCGTATAAAAGGGAAGACAAGTGGCTGTCACGTCTCACAATATGCATATTTAAAAAAATATGTTTTATATTGAAAGGAAGCTGAAAGGTTTGGTAAGTAACTTATGGGGATATAAAATAACCTAACCTAAAATATTGTCAACCTTACAAAATCTACTTTACATTAATATTTTGGCCAATATTAAGAATAACTATGTCTAAATTCAATTCTCGTGTTACATGATCTCTGAAAAAATAGGTTGTGACAGACGGATAGAAATTCTACAAATAAATTCTATCTTTCCATTATTGTTGCGAAACATTAACTCTAGATAACTAAATATTTCTCTAACAAACTACCGCACCAAGTTTTGCGAATTTGAAATGTTCCCGTAAACTTTTAACGTCTGCCAAGATTGTAAAAGCTAAGTTTTACCACTTTACTAGTTTTTAACTAAATTATTATAACACTTCTAACCTAATTTATTTGACATAAATAAAGGAAATATAAAAATATACCTGTTTTTAATTTGTAGTCTTTGAATCGGATGATTAATTACAAAGTGCAGAAAAATTTAGCTCATTGGAACCAAACAAAATAGCCTTTAATAATTTATGAAATTCTTATCACTAAATTGTTCAGTTTAACTGCTAAACTGTTGTAGTAAAAAGACAAATTTAGTAAAAAGGATTAATAAATATAAAAGAAAAATAATGAGACAAACTACATAATGCGATTATTAAACCCCTCACGAGTAGTTCTATTATTGCTACAAATTACTAGATTAAATTTCCAACATATGCAAATTCAGTTAGTTTTATACATATTTTAATTCATAAGATACGTAAGATGAGGAACCCATAAAAACGTGCGTATTTTTTTATGTAAATGTACCTAGTCCGGCTATTATTTAAAGTTGTAGAGCATTCGTCACACAAAACCTAAGAAAATCTTGACCCTTTTGAAAGTCGTTCTAATTCCTAATTAGGGCTTGAATTTTTTTTCTAAATTTCTTAATGAAAGGGCTCTGCAAAGAATATACATATTTTGCTTCAGTTTTCGGAGGAAAAAAGATTTCGTCGCACAAGGTGAGATATATTTGGAGTGTAGAAGTAATTCCACAAAGTATCCGTATTTTCAGCTAGAATAAGGTACAAAAATATATACATATACCACTACAAGTGCAGATTGCAAAATTATTTCAAAAGAAAGGGTTCAAAGAGAATTTTGATCAAAACAGGACGAAGTGCCTAAGCAGAAAGGACTTTTAGTAATGCAGTCTTGTATCTAGCTAACTCTGGAATTGACCGAAAACGCCACTTCAAGTGAACATTTGTCTTTTTCTTTTTCGGTAGGGCTGCACCTCAATGTTGATTGAGGAGCGTCAGTTCGTTGGAAGATTTTGTCGAAAAGAACAACTTTTAAGAGAAGATAGTCGGCCGTAATGAATGGTGCTTCTGCAGAGTAGGTATTATAACCGACCTAGGCAACTTGCTTTGACCTCTGTCGGAGCTTAAGCCGTCTAAGAGCATCCATTTGAACAAAAATTAGGCTAGCCAAGGGGGCTGCAATAAAACCTTTTAAATATGCCTCTTGAGCACGGCAAATTTTCAAATAATTTTTGGGGCAAAATTTGAAACGAACCTCCCAGGTGCCTTTAATATTTAAAACGACCGATAAAACAAGAACTCTTGTCCCATCCTGTCCCAACTTTCTGAAAACAGGAAACGGAAAACTTTCACAATAAATGGATATAAAACAAAAGTCCCTGGAACAGCCCGTCATTTGGCTCTAGAGGCCAATTGTCTTAAATATAATTTTAATTTAAAACAAAAGATAAGCCGAAATAGAGTCAGTTCGGGTCGCCCCATTGAAATTGCCCTGCAGCGTACCGACAATCTGACTGGTGTTTGTGGAGGCACTTCGGAGCAACGTTGAGGCTATTAGCCAGGACGTGTCCTTAAGATAGAACTGCTCCGAAGATTTCCCAGTAATTGTATTTCTCGACAGGTCAATGAGTATGTCATAACTTGCAGCCCTTATACCCTCTGCCCCCCCGGACGCACAGCCGTATACCAGCCGCCACCAGCGCCCGCTGCCGCCAGCAGAGGCTCCTCTGGCGGAGACAATTCCGTGTACCGTCCAATTTCTTATCGCAATTCGTGTTCGTCCATACAACTCGTCCTCATTATTCGGGTATTCCCATCAGCACAAAAACATCATATAATTCGTTCTATAATCCCCCGTCGCCTTCCCCGAGCCCTGGGAGCTGCTCCTTAGCTGGAAGCTGTGTAGAGCGTTTCCCGTCCACTTGTGGCCCATACCAGCTTCAGCCTCCAATCTGCTGCTAAGTTTCATGGAACGTCCCAAACCCGGCGGCGACCAGCAAGGAAGCCCCCATTCCGTGCGCTTAACCCACTTAACTGCCCACCCTCACTTAACTGCCTTTGTACTCCGGTAGACCGTCTTTTTGAGTCCTTGATACAACATTCGCGTGCTGCAGCGGTGATGCCATCTTACGCCCTCATTTAAATTTAGCGCGAAAATGAGAAGCTTCCTATTCCCCGCCTCACACCCGCTGGCGAAATATAGATTAAGCCGCGCCATGTAATTTGACATGTAATTAAAGCACACCTACTCCCTAGGGACGTGAGTGCGCACGGAACCCACCTCCGAACCCGGCCTATATATCAACCAGCTCTGAAGGAACAAAACCTGAATCAGGCTTACTACAATTACAATATTGGTCGATTTATCACTAATTTAAACCAAAATTTTAAATACCCCATTGTACCATTCTGCTTTAAAGTATCTGACTTTATAATGAACTTTCGAAATTCTACTTACTACAAGGATTCAGCCGTTCCTTTATACATGCCTAAATTAAATTTCAAAAAAAAACTCCAATACCAAAAATCAGAAAAAGTTTCTAGCACCGTCTGTTCTCATAATTCATATGGTTTGAAATTAGTAATTTCGGGTTACTAAGCTTTGGTACGGTGGCAAAAACCCACATGGTACACATGGCCCATACTGAATGGCGTCAACAATCAAAAAAGGAGTCTAAAAATATGATCACTATCTATTATATCTTCTCAAGTTTATCTTGATCAGACATTTCGAGATCATCAGATCAAATGTATAGGAAAATCATTTTTTGAAGTTCTACAACTTTCTTTGAAAAAATCGCATATTTGAAGTCGAACGAAGAAATGTTTCAGACAAATACTGCTCGCTTTTTTAACCATATCTCACAACACATTTCTCATTTTTAGGGTTATATAGCCAGATAATAAAAATCTTACATTGAACAACGTTTGAGGTACCTATCATTATCAACCTCTTCAAAATTCAATTAAAAATTCCATTTGCAATAGTAGACATAGAGTTATTAATAAGAAAAAAATTAAATAGAGAGAAAGGGAGTAAATTTAAAAATGTAATAAAAATTAACCAACATATTTTTTTTTTCCAAATCCCCGATTTCTCATTTTTCTTTTAAAATAAATAAACATCCTCTCTTCACAATCAATTGGTCGGAATGGCCTCGCTTATTAGAATATTGGACATAGAATAGAATAGCTAAGAAGGCTCAACTATAGTACAAGCTACCATGCAAAGTACAACTTAGTGAATTTACTCACTTTATCAAATTATTGTCTTCTAAAGAAATTACATCAACCGCACAACTCGAAACGAGCTGCTTTTTGGAAAAATCAGGAAATTTATCTGCTTTATTTTTTACCACATGTACCTACAGAAAGAATCATGTGAATCATGAAAGATAATATTTTTTTAATTGCTTATTGTTTGGAACTTTATTATTATTATAATAGTTTTTTATTTTACTAATACATTACACCACATGCATCACCAAAATGACTACAAATTGGTTAGTAAGTTTTGACTAATCTTGGTTTTAGAATTGAAAAATATAGTAAATTTGTGACGGAAAATAAAACTTTTGTCACATTTCTTTAATGTATACTATAATTTGTTTTGTTTCAAACAACGCGCTTAGTTGAAAATTTAAATTAATTAATTAAATTTGTATACTTAATGTGCTAAAATAAGTGGATATATTTAAAATGTTTTCTAGGGATATCTAAATAAACAATAATTCTAATATGTAGACTTAGACATTTTTTATATCGGTATCCTTTGATTTTTTGAGGATTAACAAGTAGGGCCTTATTTGGGTATGTTACCTTATGAATTTGTATCGTCCAATCTAAAACTATATTTTTAGTCAGTGATGGCAACAGTGCCCGCCCCCGGAACTCTAGGGCCAGTCATAAATTGCGTCTGACGCTGTTCTTCAGAGGGCACTATTGCGGCCCCATCCCCTCCCCTTCCCCAAAAACGCAAGAACGCTTCTTAAGCTACATTGTGACGTGACGGGCCCTATTGCTGTCGTGATGCCTTCCTTTTTTTCCATTATTTATGTGAAATTTCATCTTAGTTTTTCCCTTTTTGTCGCTGCCCGCCATGACAGAAAAAGGGCAGCACGAGAATAAGCGTATTTGTCGGTGACATTTCTCCTTCCTCCGGAAGCGCTCGTTGGAGATTTAGCTCCAACTTCGGAGCATAATTGTTGCCCTTGCCCTCCCCCTACTTGTTGAGACGCCCGAAAGGCGACCAAATACATCCCTCTGGATGACAATAATTTTTGCAAAAAAGCAAAGAAGAAAAAAATCTTTTTCGCAAAAAGGGCGCACTATACAAAAAAGGCAGAAACAATTCCCCCGGGGAGTTGAGAAAGTGTTCACAGCAAGGATGAAATTTTGAAATTGTGCTTGGACCCGGATGAAATTCTGTGAAGCTGGGGGCACGGAGGTGTGTCTACTTTTCCTATTATTCTCTAGCTGGAAACACGGATCAAAGATGGCGAATAATGATGCACTCCGGACGTTACACAGCTTTACGTGAAAAAAAGCATAATTAAAATTGCCAGTAGAGTTATTCACTTCTCTTTTTAAGGGCTATGAGGGATGCTGGAGATTACAGATCAAAGATTAGAAGTTGAAAGACGCAAGCATAGAACCATTTCAAAAGTTAGGAACTTATGTTGCATGGAAAACTCCACTTAATTTTTAAACCCTTCAAAAATTTAAAACGAAAAATCTTCGGAAGGGGAGGTCGAATATGTTTTTTAATAGTTATGCTTATTAAAATTTGTGTATTTTATATTATTTTCACAAATTAATTCGGCTAATAAGAAACAAACACCTTTTTACCTTAAAATTCATAAGTCCATTTCACAGCCCGTACTAGATAAAGAGTTAAATTAACAATTAATTTTGGATAAACCACTAAAAACTACGGATGGTCACCGTAAAGCACTATTTGTAAAAGAGCGTTTAACAATCTAGCAGAAAACTGAAAATGGGATATTAAAAATCTATAAATGTTAAACAAATGTGTTAATCTTTATATATAAAAATCTCGTGTCACGATGTGCGTTTACGCTAATCTCCGAAACCACTGAACCGATTTCGATGAAATTTTGTAAATGTGTATTGTTTGGTTCAACTTAAAAGATAGGATAGTTTTTATCTTGATAAGTGACTGTCAATATTTTTTATTGCAAAATTAAAGATTTTTTGTAGAAAAAGGGTTGTAATTCATTTTTAAGTTCCATAAATATCACAGCTAACATTGTCAGGCATTGAAATTTAGTTTTTTGTGTCATTATTTTAATTTTATTTTCATTGTGCTGTGATACAAAGAAAAATGCGCAATATTATATGCTTAATTTTCACTTAATTTTGTTTTTTGTGTCATAATTTTGATTTTATTTTCATTGTGCTGTGATACAAACAATAATACGGAAAATTGTGTGCTTAATTTTAAGATCTCATGAATTTTAGTTCTCTTGATGGTAGTCAGAACTAAAATTCACCTTTTTTCAAGAAGCTGCGAAGAATGGTAATAGCAAATATTACATCGAAAAGGTAATATAAAAAATGATTATGAAAAAGACAGCTATTATAATTTGGACGGGGTATTGGTAGGTGCCCCATAATTCCTCTTGCCCGACGCGATGTTCGTATTTGTTTGATATTGACATTTCACCGCGGACAAATAATGTATAGATAAAAACATACATATAAGAATTTTTCGTCGATATGGGCATCCAAAATTGAAAGTTTATGCGATTTCCACCAAACTTGGTGCTTAGTGGTTTTCGGGGTCGCTGAATTCAAACCAACTGTCAGAATTTACGAATTCGGACTGGCAAATTTTAAAGCTTCTGCGATTTCAACCAAACTTGGTAGGTAGGGGTTTTGCCTATTCACCAATCGCGCCAACGACCTCTTCTGTCTAGACTTTCTTATAGAAGGACTTTAACCAAATCAAACTCATCGCGCCACCCTCCGAAAAAGGCAGAACAAGATCTGCCGGGCCAGCTAGTAATAGTATAATTCCTACTTTCGTACATTCAGCTTTTATCACCTCTATAGCAACTGCTTTCGCACTATCATTGGAGGTGTTCAAATTACAAAATTAAATCACACTTCAGCAGGATGCTTGGCTAAATCAACCGGAAAGGCCAATGAAAGGCGCTCATTTAGTCGTCTTCGGCAATTTAAATTGCCGCAGCAAACCCCACAAAGAAATACATCGACCGCGAACCCCAAGGTTGCCCTTTCTGTGCCACAAAACGCGTTGACGCGGCTACGACAAAGGCTCTAGCCCTCGCCCGATAGGCCCTAACTCGGCTGTATCTCGTGATGTAAGCCGCCCGTAATTGGTTCCTTCTGTTTATCGTAAAGTTAATTTCGATAAAAGAGTCTGCGGCAAATCAATTTAATCATATTAGCTGACATTTTGTATCCCCGAAGTTGCCGCAACCACAAAGGAGCAAAGATCCTCCGGGGGGACTGTGGTAAGAGGGCGGTTGATGGGTGGCGGAAACTTGGGACGCCCGTGAGGCACGGTTAAATCGAATTATTAGTTCATTGACACAGGGCCCAGGGTAGGTGCGTCGTTAGCCAGCGTAGCGGAGGAAAAGGCCGCATTCAGCTTAAAATATAATATTAAGCCTCCCCGTGAGGAATGCGATGGGCTGGATACGGACGTTTTGATGCCCGCTGTTTCAGTGCTCCGTGACTCGCAAAGGGCCCCCCGTTGAATGGCTTTCCATCTCCGGGGCGAGACTGGATTACGTGGGAGACAAAGAAGTCGATGCGGAGGGCTGCACAGTATCGGCTGACTAGGAAGAAAACAGCGCAATTTTTCACTGGAAAAGAAAAGCAGGAGGTCATCTCTCGGCGGAAGGTAAACACCTCAACAGCAGGATCCCCAAAATTATTCAAGACGCTCAAGTTTTTTCCCTCCTTTTTCAACTGGGACGTGAGCTGTTTCGCTCTTCGGAGGAAATTCCCCGGCTAAGGGCATGGGATGGATCGATATAGTTGCGGCCTGTGCCTTACCTCCTAATCCCTCAATTTGCTCAGGGACTGGCGTGTTAATAGGAGCTCCGCTAAGCCGACGGAATTGAGGACGGGGAAGCATTAGAACTATTTGCTCCTTGGAGATTAGAGGGATCTGGCCCACACTTTTTGCCCAACCACTTGATTGACAGCCTTTTGGGCAACTCCGCTCTTTGTTCCTGGGCTAGCCCCTCGGCTGTATGTGGGCTCCTTTATGTACTAAATTCCTTCAGTTTCCTTCTGAGAACAAAATTTCCTAGAGCAAAGAGACCCCCTTAGAATCATGAAAGAAGGGCTCAAAATGGGGTATTTCGACTATCGAGCAATGAAATTAGAAGTCATGTTGCCATGGCAATGAAATATATTTTTAAGTTATAACAAAGAAATGTTTCGTTATTACTCGAATATATAGATAATAACAGTATCAGTAACTATAGTACCTTTTAAAACATTTCACTTTAAGAAAAACTGCATAAAAATAGTTTATAATTAAATTTTTTTTAAAATTAGATCAAAAATGAAGAAAAAAATTCGTTTTTGGAAAATTTTTGAAATTCATTTAAAAATTAATGAATCGTCATAAAATGTTATAACATATTCTAAATAGAAGTCATTCATAAAATGATTCGAAATTTTCTTAGAGCAGGTTTTTCAACAGAGATTTTGTGAGCTTATGTCACAATCGGAAATCCATTAAAGTTTAAGAATTTTTATATTTTACGGAAACCATTTCGTATGTTATAACGACATTCTGAAAAATTGTAGTGTTCGAATTCGTTACTTACAGAAAACTTTTTATTGAAATTATCTGTGCATTTACATGAAAGAACCGAACCTTTTTTTATAAAATTTAAGCATGAAGGCAGAATTATTTTTTAACAATATTTAACTTCTAATACTTCTTAATTTTTGAAATATGTACATATGTACATACATATATAGTTACTGACGATTAAAGAAAGATAAAGCAAACTACTTAGTTTTTGTCTTAAGCTACCGTGACTTCTAATATAATTGGAAAATTAGGTATACAATTTCTCATTATGCTTTGTTTTCTTTTGGAAATTTGTTGAAATTAGCCTTATAGCATCTTGCAAAAATCTTCCTGCGCAACAATGCGCCAAGAATAGCACCGACACCTTCAAGTGCAACTTTTGTCTCTTTGAGGAATGAATGGGGCTTCGTGCCTAATCCCCAGCCCGCAAAGTGCAGGCGGCACTCTGGCCAAACTCAAATAGCAAAGTTTCGCGAACTTCGCTCAAGCATGCTATTTTGGGGCTCCATTCTCATCCAGCTAACCCCGCAGAGGCACCCCTGATCCAGCTGCGGCCGACGTGGGAAGCAGTGATGTCTTCTGCGCTTAAGCTAATCAAAAACTTTCGTGTCATGAGGCGCGTGCGAAATCCAATTGGTGACTAAAGAAAATTATTCCGCTTCCATGCCAATCATTTTCACAAGTTAATTTCTGATAGGATTTGCCCTGGAAACTTTCGAAATTTTATTATTATCAAGGTAGCGCCGAGGCTGTTATTCTTGTGCAAGAGCCGCAGCCATGGGCGCTCCCGGCGTGGCCACCCCGGAGTTTTCGGAAATATCTCACCTTTAACCGGGGATGGATTTCAAAGGCAGAGGGAATTTTGGGCGATATGCTCGGGATAATGCTTGAGGCAGCAGGAAGCTTCCTGGGAAATTAAATTGGATGAAGACCACAATCGAATTACACTCGTATCATCCTAATGAAGAACCTGCCCAGTGCTCCCTGCAATAATTGGGCGGTGCGGTGCTGCGTGAAAGAATCCCCAATTTGGGGCTGAAGGAAGCCTGTTAAAGAAAAATGCGAATTAAATGAACACGCAAATCGCATCAATCACAACGGGCTTAAAACTTTTGATATACCCGCAAGAGGGGTGCAAACGTAATTGGCCGTGAAATACTCCTTGGGCTTAAAATATGTCAGAAGGTAAGGAAGATGATGGGAATTCTATTAAGTAATTTCTTAGACGCAGCATGAAAATAATAATAATGATAAGATTTTATATTGATATTTGTGGTATGGTCGTATTTCAGAAATTTAGAAAACCAAAACTTATGGTCTATGAATCCTGAAATGGAATTTATGTAGGTATATCACTTGCACACTTTTTAAGGCTTCTAAATTTTTATCTTATTGTTTTTAATTATGAAATATGCATAAATCAATTTTGTATTTTGGATCCGTCAATTTTAGTTCTCGAAATTGGGCACCAAATTCAAAATAACAATAATAAAAATCCTTCGCTTATTAGGTACTAATTTTTATTAGAATTTAATAAAAAACGTAACATTAAATGTAAAATTGTGAAAATTGTGGTCCAAATTCGAAATCAATTACCTCAAAAACATTCATATCCGAATCTAAACTAGAAGAATCATCAAAATTATACTTTAAGAGCAAGACTTCTAGAGAATAAATAAATTTTGGTGTAAAAACAGATTAGAATTGATTTAATTTCTAGTTTGATAAGGTGAAACTTATCATAAGTTTTTTGATGCATGAAATTATGCCAAAATGTTTTGTATAATACATTAATAACTTGGATGTAAAATTGGCCTGCTAAACTTCGTCACTTCGTTTTTGAGCAATTTCGCCTCAATGCACTTGAAACTACAAATTTAATATCAGTATATTTAGAACTTATCTGATAGTTTTAGGAGGCACTTTCTTATAAACTAGAAAGAAAAGATGTAAATGCTGGCAACATCTTCTTAACTTAAAAGCAAATGCCCAAAAGTAGATAAGGGAACTTCAAAAAATAAACTTAACTGGTATTCTTAACTCACCGAAAAGTGTGTTAGACGCTTATGCGATTCCTCCTGGAGTCGAATCAAATATTCTAACTTCAAACATTGTTGATAGAAAACAAGAAGAGGTATGCAGAAATTAATAGTCAAAGAAAAAATTCCTATGACAATCGAAATTAAACTCTTTGCTTTTAGTAATTGCTCTATTCGATTTTAAAATTGAATTTTTCTGTGTATACTATTTACTTATGTACCTGCATATTCAAAAATGCATATTATATTTTTTTGGGTTCTTCAAACCTGAATTCAATTTTACGTAACATGCCTAAGACACCTTTGGATATAATAATATATGCACATAATAAAAATTAGGTTTTCCAGAGATAATTTAAACATTAATACTAAATATTCGAAAAGGTGAACATATCCACATACTTCACTAAAATTTAACATTTATGATTGGTGCAAATTTCAGCACGAAATCTTAAACTCGTCAAATTGATGGGTTCCGCAAATTTATCGTTAATATTATATTAACATTGTATTGAAAATAGCGCTCTTAAAGCAATTCAACACATGTTGAATTCCTCTAACCTAATGGTTTCCGTTACTAGTATCAATTGGATTAAGTAATTAAATGCCACTTTAAAGGAATCAATCTAAGGAAGCAATCAATCAAACCGTCGCACCTACCACTGTGGCCACAAAGGTCCTCATTAATGTAAAATCAATTACCAATCAACCACAAGTTTGCACTAAGGGAATTCCTCTCCTCCTTAGGAAGCTTAAGTAGGCCGTCTCGCGTCTATTTACGATCTGCATGTTATGCAACTCATGGCCTTTTGTCCCACAAGTTTCGCTGTCTAGAGTCTGGACCACGGACAACATCACGAAAGGAAACTTTGTGGGGAAAAAAGTGGACTAACTCGCTACACCAGCGGCCAGTTATGACACGTGGGATAGGACCTGCCCCACAACTTTAGGGAACTCGTCTTATTGCGTAATTAATTTAATGAGATTAGAGCCGCAGAGCGCCATAATTGTACGTGGTTTGTCTGGCAAAACATACTTTGGAAGGTGGATGGCCAACCGCAACCTAGCGCAGGACTTAAATTATTCGGGAAGTGATTTATGGGGCCTGGTACAGCGAGCAAGAAGACCCTCGGGTGTGCTCGAGCTTCCTTTTCAAAAATTAATTGTTTTTGGAAAACAGCCCTTACAGCTTACAGAGAGGCAATTGACAAATATGGACAAAAAAATTGGACACTGTCAGGTTTTCGGTATTGGCGGAAACAGATCAATATGTGCAAGAATCGAAGGGAGCGTAATTCACTAATAATCGTGCCGCTATCTTTTTAGACGATAGACTTAAAAGGGTCGCTGCCCTTTTGGGTGACAACAATTGAATTCGTCAATTTGTCGATGTTTCGCCAGCTGGTCGGCAGTGTAATGCAAATTTAATTGAATTTCCGGGGGCACTCATAATCCAATGGGCCACTCCTTTCATCCTTTCATCCCGGAAACGCATAGACCCGGCCTGCACTTGTGTCGCCTAAGAGGTTAGCCGGGTGAACTGAATGAAGACGGTTGTCACAGGGGATGCTGGGGATACAGCCTCAGATAGCCATGCTCATCATGGTGAAAGCCGCCTATGTCTGTCAGATGAACACGGGGCCTAAAAGGGCTTGTGCCGGCTTGTCCGATCTGCACAATTTCATGCTTCGAACAGAGCGGCCAGTCAAACTGGCGGCAAGGCATGCAATTTCGCCCCATTTCGCCCTAAATAGATTACACATTTACGACTTGCTGAGGACACTAAAGAGAACCCGAAAGCAAATAAAGTGTATAATTTGCAGGATCCCTGTAGATCCCTTCCCTGCGGAGACAAGAAGGCTTGTCAATTCGGGCTCATAAAGGAACAGGATTTACCTAGTACTTGTCCTTGGTAAAGCACATTTGCTTAATTACATCATTACGCATGGACACAAGTATCTAAGTTTCTCCCCTGCTTCTTAGACGATGCCTTGCTGCACTAAAGTAATGCACGAAACGAAGCCTTCTTCACCTTGTCATGAAACGACTACCTTTGCTATTTTGCCCTAATTTACACACTGAACCTCGGCTCATGTTTCCAGCTCAAATAAATCCCAGTTTCCCCTAATCATCAGCACTGGCAGAACTTATAATTTATAATTGAAGATGACATTTGATTGGGGCTGCTTTTGGGAGGACGGATTTTGCCAGTTTGGTGGCTGGGGCACGTCCAAATGATTCACCTTGTCTTGGATTTCCTAGATTGATTATTTAGGAGCTTACGAGCTGTCGAACTACATGCATTTGGTGTTGGGAGAATGATGATGAAAGGAACAGACTAATGCGATTTGATTCCCTGAATTTATGGAACGAGAAAATCGGGTTTGATTATTTATTGCTAGCTTAACTTACTTTGTCCGGTGTACGTAAAATCTGACCTAATTTGCAGAGTCTAGAGTATGTTTCGTTTAGTGCAAGTTCGCTAGAACTGAACTAGAACCTCACATTGAATAGAAAATAAAGATATATAAAAAAAATCTACAGCGGATTTTCCATATTTGTCACCTTGAAATTTAATGCTTTCCAGTCTGCCTTTGAAATTCGCTATTTCGAATTATAAAACCTATGTAGCAAGTATGTACTTAATAAAACTTTTAATTAATTTCAAATAGAATAATTATTTCCAAAATATTTGACTGCTCTTAAAACTTATTAATAATGTAATTTTAAATAGCAGAACTTATATTTTTAGAAATTAAAACGAATTTAACAGAATTCGGTTTCTTAAAAGATTTTAAGCGCTGCAGCCTCTTTTTTGCAACTCAATACAACGATGCTTTCGAAATTCGCCTTAATTTTCGGACAAAAATATAGCAAAGAGACGAGCTATTACAAAATTCTTGTATCACTTGATTGTAACGCCAAAGTTCCATTTCTAACAACTTTCACATCTAAAGTGTTTTAGCCCAATTGTCGCAAACAATGTCGAGCGAAAAAAGTTGTTCAGAATCGCCACTTTGGGCAACGAAACATTGAAAAACAACTTTGTTAGCAAGTGCACCCCAATCCAGTTATCAGTTTCTGCAATATTTAACAGCGATTCCTCCCAAAGACGAAGACAAGGCCAGCGAACGTCTTGCAGGAATACATCTTCATTTCGTCCAGATTAAGACAAATTTTTACGCCCGGCTGCTATGCGGCAATCAAAGCGAAGCAGCCCTTCTTTCGGTACGACCCCAAGTAGGGCACTCAAATTCTACGGCAGAAGTTTTTCCCATGTGAGTCGCTAGATGTGCTGCTACTACGCCATAGTCCACTGGGTTTATTGCGCTTCGCCATTCTTCGGCGTGTAGTTCAAAGGGCGAACGACGTGTTTATAAGGCGTTATGAAAGCGATAATTTTGATTCTCCCACACCCCACACATGTCACCATGCACAAGGGGAGGCAGAGGATCCTGCCCTGTCTCAACCAAGAACAGGTAGTGCAGCCCCACACATCCTGTCGCAACCTCGAAAAATTCTCGAAACATCGCATCAAATGGAATTTTTTTCTGCGTCCTTGTACTGAAAAGATTTCCACTTTCGAATTTTATGGAGATTCTATACCCATTCCCTTTCCTCCCCACTCCCCCTTATCACTGCGAATTTGCAAGGACTCCTCTCATGCGGAAATAAGAATACTCGGTAAAGTACAGGGAAAATAATTTCCGCCATCGTCCGCCCCAATCGCCGCAGTTCCTGGAAACTAAACTGCACGATCCAGGGCATTAAGGGGAAGGAGGGAATTTTATTATCCTTAAAGGGCGATAAGCTGGAAGTCTTTCGGTGGCACTATGCCGCCGGGCCAAAATTCCGACGAGCCCCAGATAAGCCGCAGGATTGACTTACATTTTGCAGCTGAAGTACAACTTTACAAAATGTTTTGCTGTAATTATGCGCAGCTGAGTGCGTTCGGGGCAGACCAGCTGATTCCGAGCCAAATTAGTTATGCCGGGGAATCCCGACTGCATTCTGTGAAAGTTCGCCCCAACTCCCTCGGCTAAATATGGCACAGCAATGGCGAAAGCCCTTCGAGGTTCCTGGAGGTCTCGCCAAGTTGCCCAAAACATTTACCAGTTGCTGGTTGCTCTTGATTTATTTTATTTACTACCCTGTAATTGCCCAAGTCGCTGCTGTCGAACTTCGGAGGGAGGCACTGCAGCATGCAAAGGAAGTCCATTGGCAGTCACTCCATCCTGCCACACCACCGCCATTGGCTGGCGTTCTAAGAATGCAGAACCCCAGGTCGATAGGATTTCATTAAGGGATGGCAACATTTCAGATGCAATTTATCTTTATTTGTATATAAAATTAACTTTATTTTAAAAAAAAATTTCTATTTGAATCAATTACTTTGCAAAAAGGGTGCAAATCTTATATTTTGTAAGCCCATATAAATCTGTGGGTGTAGCAAGCGCCTATCTAAGCTTAAAATAATTGAAACATAATTTCTTTAAGACCACGCTATTTATTTTACACAATACGAATATGCAGCTGATAACTTTTGTTCAATATAGACCTTATAGCATATCTCTTAGAACTTTTTTGAATTTTATATTGCAAATGCTCAAATTGCAAAAAACTCCATTTTCTTTTATAATAATTATTGTCAACTATTTTTCTTAACAGAAGTCTTAATACAAAAGTTTAATTTTATGTTACAATGTTGCCCAAAATGTCGTACCAAATCATATTGCAAGTACCAAAATCAATAAGAAAAAAATAATTGTCTAAAAATAACATTGTATGAAATCACAGAGTTTATTGTAGGAAAATGGAAAAAGCTATTATTTTTTAACGTTTTATACTTTTTTATACTAGGTACAAAATTACAATTAACTTTATTTCGTTTCAAAATTTAATTTCTATATAGAATACATTAGGTATACTCTGCTGTGATTTTCGACAGGGCAAATGGCTTAGACTCTCAAAACTTTTCTTCTAGAACAATTTTTAATTATTTTTATGTATTTGAAGAGCTGGCAAACAAAACGATCTAATTACATGTAATATTTTTTTAAATTCTAATTCTGTACTCGTTTTCAATTAAAACGTGCTTAAAGTCTGTCAACATGGAGTCAAAAGTTCGTGATTTTGATAAAAATTATATAAGTTTTAACAGCTTGGAAAAATTTTGATACAAATCTAGATGTCGATTCATTTTTGAATTTGCTCGTCCTTTAAAATTCAATTTTGTGTAATTAGATCGTTTTGTTCGCCGACTCCACATTTGTCATCGACGAACTAACAATATTTAAAAAGAAAACTTATATTAGTTAATGTTTTCGCCATTTCATGAAAAAATTATAATTTTTTTTTTCAATATTTCACCTGTTTTGCTTGCTTGCACTCAACTATTTTTTAATTTTTTTAGTTCACCGACGATAAAATAGTCTAATCGATCGAATGAATTCTGATCCAAGTCAATTCGACTAATAGAATACGAGTTATCGTTTAGCCAATTTCAAAAATGTAGTTTTGAGAAAAACGAGTTTAAAGTTTGTGAGCAGTTATGTATCTATGTATTTTACTCTCAGGACTATATCTCAAGTTCTATACAGAATTACTCTCTGAAAAATTGGGAATATATTCTTAAAAGATATGTATTAGAACCGATTGAGCAAAAAAAACCCAGATGACCCCCATATATTGAATTTAGCGACCATTCTAATTGAAAATTAAATTTAAAACTTTAAAGATTTCACTCGAACAATTGATTGTGCATATGTACATATTCTTAAAGACGTTGTTCTATTTCCAAAAATTGAAAATTGTAAGCGATTTGTTCGTTTCTTTCAAAAAGCATTACATAATGGGCTTGTTTCTGAAGTTTCCTTAATTTTCCAGTCGGTCAAACTCTTCCTGACCGCCTCAACAACGAGAGTGAGGCCGTGGACAGTTCCATCCATGACGCCTGCGGCCAATTGCTCTTTGTCAGTGCATAGTTTAGTTAGGCGTTCGTATGGAGCCCGAGTGCCCCCATTTGGGGCACCGCCATCGGCGAGTGGGCATTGTGATGGACAGATCACATCAATCACGATTTCACTCGGGGAGCTCTATCTGCTGAATGAACTGACGTCACAGGAAATGAAAACGCCGGAAAGGACCCGAAGGGACCATACTGCGGCGATATTGAGGAACGATACAGGGATAAGCCGCCTCGGGTATTAAAACCCCCTTTTGTGGCTGATTTGAATAATACTCCTCAGCTGATTATATTCAATGGCCTGATGCGGTCGGATGTTGATGATTGTTCTCGCATCGATTCGCATCCAGCCCCATCCATCTTGGCCTTCCGCTCGCATAATAGCTAGGAAGTCGGTTCGCAAAAAAAGGAAGGGCCTATTCCACTCATTTTCTCCGAATTTATGTAACATGGAAGGAATTCGCAAAAAGGAGTTTCCCGATACAATCTAGAGTTTTTTTTAGGTTTTGATTGAATGGCCCAACGTAATGAGGGAAAATTGCTGGAAAACTTTGAAACTTGCGGGTGGATGTCACTTTAAATTGAACCATGCTCCAGGATCAGTGAGAAGGTTGTCCCTTCTCAATGGCTGATGGGGCGGAAAAAGGGAAATGTGACAAAAATGAGGATTCTTTTACAGGTACTACGAAAACGACATTACCGTAGCTGGGTGTCGAAAAGTTTAAATTTAGGTCTGAATAATAACATGTCCTTCAGCAGAGTTACTGACGTTGACAGCTTTTGGTGAAAGGGTTCCTCGGAATTCACTTCATTACCGTGTGTAAGAAGAGAACGGTCTAACTTAAGCGGGTGTTCCTAGACCTGTCTTCTATAAACCTCCTTCACTCTAAAGGACGCCTAATCGACAACAAATTATGATGAAAAATTTATCACAACATAGGCTTGCTACTATACAGAGAATAAAATAAATTAAATTTTAACGAAAATAAATTTCTTATCAAAAATACAAAATATATAAGATTATGAATACAAACTTTCGCCATGTCAAGTGCACTTCAAAAAGAATTTTATATAATTCTTAGTTTAGTCGCTAATTATTCTTTACATTCAAACCATTTTTAAATCTAATGCTAAAAGCAAAATATATTCGTCTTTTCTGGCCAAAAATTGTTTTTAAAACATTACAGATTATCAACAGCCCTAAAAGAATAGTTTAATTAATTTATTTTAACAATTGCATTTCAAATATTGTAGAAAATTTTAAAAGCTTGTATAAATCACTCAAATTCTTATAAAATCTCGATCTATTTTGTCTATGATACTTAAAAATATTAATTATCCACTAACCAAAATTTGAAATAAGAATAAAGGATAATAAATTAAACAAAAGTTACAAGTTATCTTTAAACTCAATCAAAGCCAAGATATAGGGTCCCGAAGGCACGCCTTGTAAAAACAATAACTGATTTTTAACTTAAATATATCTGAATCTGTTTAATCTGAAAGTGTATGAGATTATTACTTATTGCTCAATCACGCCTTAACGCTTGTTTAATATTTTTCATTTTGTTCCCTGCAATTGTGCATTCAATTACTGGAAATATACATAGACTACTTTTTATTGAGATAAAATATAATAATAAGGTTTCAAAATGTTAAAACCAATAACTGTTTAAATATCAAAGGATTCAAATGAAAATCTCTTAAATTAAAACGATCGATTTTAATGAAAATTGATACAAAGGGTATTTGTGGGCCATTGCGTTCGAGTTATCAAAATTTTCAATTTTAATATTTAATTTCATGGTTTTTTTTTTGGTCGCGAAAATGAAACAAAAATTCCGCGTTTACAGCGTCATCTACAATGATTCAAGCATAATACTCCATGTAAAAGTAATTTAAATATGGTGTTTTCAAAAAATTTAGATTGCGTTTAATGGGAGATGAAAGCAATCCAGTTTCTATGTACATATGAATTAAGCTTTCTAAGTAAAGTTAACTTAACAAAAATTTCTTAACGAAGACGCTTATTTTACATTTCTGCATAGTACATACCTATCTATATGTCATAATACATTTTTTTTAATGCAAACATCTCAAAATATTAATGTTACTCTTAGTTTTAGTCCTAGCACATTACGTAAAATCAAATTTCCTTCCAACTGAATTTCATAAAAATTAAAGCATATTCTCGCCACGACAGTCCTGCCAGATACCACCTTTTCAAAAAACTGTTCGTCCTTATTATTTGTAATCTCTTACTTTTGCTTGACTGGCCAAGATTCATATATAAAATTTACCATTCTGTCCGGTTTTTTGAGGGTTCAATGTGACACCATAGCGAACAGCAGTCTTAGCGTCTTACCCTCTTCAGCCCTGTCACAGGGAAAAAAAACAAGGAAAAACGTCCTGTGTCGGCAGGATTTACGAGTGCTTTGCGATTCCCACATTATTCGAGACTCTCCCCAAAATATACGAAAATTGAAGAATTTATTCGTCGCCACAACTTGTGATAAGCAGCCAGACCCCCACCTAGGGCTTGGCGTCGTTCGCTTAGAGCAGTTTTCGCGGTCAGTTGTGGAGCTCTGTCGTCACACATTGACGAGTAGACGTGAGCTAAATTCAGATAGGGCGTCAACCAACGAACAATATGCAGAACAGCCCCATGAAAGGATTCATTATGACCCGTACAGACTAAGTTAAGATCCATACCTTAAAAGATAAATTTTCCTATATGGGTAACTCGGCTTTTTGCAAGAACAAAAATATTACAATTCGTTGCGATATGGCCCCAATTCGGAATAAAACAGCAAAATTAGAATACCCTCAACAAATGCTGCATTATTTGCATGCAAATAGTTTCCTGCGTCATCCGAGAGAAAAAAATATTTATTTGTTTCTTTCTTTTGTCTAATTTTATACAAAAATTTCGCTAACCAACAAGAACTTTCTGCCGACTTAGTTCCAGAATACATACTCGTATGTACGTACATACGATAGATTGGATCCAGATGATATACAACAATTAAAAAATATGAAATTCAGGAACGCTCTGAATTCATTTCTGGAATAGTTTTTTATGTATGCTTCAAATATAGGAAGTAAGAGGAGAGTGAAATAGTTACAAACAATTAAGGAAAATATCAAATAACATAAAATGTAAATAAGAAATTACTACATATATTGTATTGTATAGACAATACAATCAAATAGTTATTAACCTTCATTGTTGATTTTGAAAAAATTATAGCACAACATTAACATTTTAGAAAATATAAAAATCAAGGTGTTCGTGATCCTTCGACTGGAATGAGTAATCACGAACAGTGTGATAATTAAAATTAAGCTCAAAAGTCACAAAGAAAGTCTTTCGATGTAGTACATACATATATACATATATTTTAATATTTAACATGTTTTCTTTACATTTCGAAGAATTAATTCAGACCAATAAAAAATAAACTTTATTTAATCCCTAGTTGATTTTCATTTTTCGAATTAAGAAAATATGGACTAAATGGAAAAAATACACTAAATTATGCTTTAATATAGAATTAAGTTATATTTGTTGCACAATTCAAAAATGTGACTCATCAATTGCAATGCAATATGAATATACCTTTTGGTTCCGATCGCCTCTTAAGATATTTCATGGAAAAATTCTACTTTAATCAGTTCCTAATTTCAACTACACTTGCGATAAAAGCGCCATGTTTGTTAGACTGTGGACAAAACTTCTTTCGGTCCACTTTGGCACTTTGGCAAGTACCGGAGACGCAAGTATCGGACAAAACCGAAAGGGAACAAAAACAAAACGCCCAAATATGTCATTAACTCGCCCTTGTCGATGTTGACAAACTATCGTATTATCCGCACATGTTTGCTCTGCATTATCGACTTCCCTTCGGACAAACGTGTAACCTTTCCTCTGGGCGGGACGGCGGAGCGGATTGACGTCGCTTGGGGGCTCCGCCGGAATTCCATTTGGTCAGTTGACGGCATTTGTGGACATAGCGGCGTCATGCGGTGTGTGAGCTGCCGCTCCTTATTTTTGTCGCCATTGCGATTCGGTGCCATTTTTGCAATAATTGATTTCATCGAGAAGAGTCGCTTCGTTGAAGTTGCAGAACACAGTAATTTTTAAAGGGACAAACAAGGAGAAGCGCCAATTTTTTCAGGACTACTTCCACAGATCTGAAAAGCTTCCACCATAACGAATTGGTTCTTTTTGGAAATCATCTAATCATCAAAAATTCACAATTCCTTAAATAATAACAATATAAACTTAATTATAATAAGTAAACGAACTTTTACATTAAACTCTGAAATGTTTTGTTTGTTCATCCTTCTTTTAAACTAACCAAAGCTATTTGAACCATAATTCTATGATTTATCAAAGCAACCACTTTAGAAAATTCATTCAGGACAAAATCATTAAAAAGTTAGTCGAACGAGATTAATACAGAAATTAGACCCCTCCTCTTCCCCGAAAATTTCGAAGTTCATTTTAGATTTTACACTTTATTTTTATGCTTTTTTTTGAGCACATACATATATGAGACTTTTCAGCTCTCAGATTCAAATAGTTTCTGACCGTAAAATGCTTTGAAGGACAAACAGACACCAAGAGTTCATTTCATAAATTTTGTATTATGTTTCTTTCAAAGTGATAAAAATATAGGGAATATCATTGATGTTAATTTTTGTTTTTTGAATCGAAATTAAATTGTAAAAATTTAAGAAGCCGTAGTATTTAAAAGATCAATAAACTTTTCTTCTGTTTATTAATTTCAAGAAGAATTTCAAGTTCTACGAACCTAATTCACAATAACTGAGTAAGAAAACTATGCTACTAACTAAACATTGCGCCAAAAAACTACCAAGCCGCTGGCATTCATTAGTGCCGCTGTTTGGCGACAAAAACCTTCGCGATTTCCTTTTTTCGCGCTTTAAAGTGCCTGATTTTGATTAGCAGCTAAAAAAGCCCACCGGGGAGCGTTTCTTGCACTCCGGCCGGGATGCGGGCGGACAACATCCATTTTCCATCCTTTTGTTATAATTAAATGTGATGGGTCGTAAATCTTTAGCAGTTAACTAATTACTTGAGCAAAACGCGAGAGAACGCGGACCTGAGTTAAGGCGATTCGCCAGTGTAAGGCTCCGAAGGCGTCTTATATTTTAGGGCAAAAAAGCGGATCCGAACGAACCTTTTTGCGCCGTCAATCAGGGGAGAGTAGTCTGATATTTTCGCCTTAAAAGGATTAAGAGTTGTCTATTTTTAAGCGCCTTACGAGGAGCGTGGTTGACAGAAAATCAATGACCCTTCTCGTGTGCGTATTTTCATGAATTTATAATATCCTTGATTAGCCTGACTGCCGATTCTGAAGAAAGTAGCTATACTCGTACTTGGAGCTCTGAGACGTCCTGTCGAGCTATTGTTTTTCCGCAAGTAAAAGGAAAATACAACACTCAACGAAACATTATATTTCTGTTGTAAATTTAATATTCCGATAAAAGATTCTAAAATAGGAATGTATTTATGTATTTGCGCTTGATCTAATCACGAATACTGAAACTATACTTCTATGATACGTGTACAACATAGTAATGCAATTTCGAACTCAAGTATAATTGTGAAATGCATTTTAGTGATCGTTATTTGTTTTAATATTATTTATTACTTTCAAAATTATCAGATAACAACATTAGAACGCGACCTGTACCCTAAAATTAACTATTCCTCCAAAAGCACTGAGCTTACCTCATGAAATGTGAACAGATTAAATTTATTTGCGTTTAGAACCAAAGGTATCAGTGGACAATTTTCAAATAATTTTTTAATTACTGAAGTACCCAATGCAGATAGATCCGCAAGTTGATAAATTTTAAAATTCTTCTTTTCTAAATGTCCATACTAATATTTCTAATTATTAATTATATAAGCTAATTGTAAATAAGTATAGCATGCGAAATATTTTTTTTAAATATTTAAAACGTATGTAAAACTAAAAATAATTAAAAACAAAATGGTACATTAAGATCGGTTTTGAAATTGCAAACTATAGATACTACATTATAATTTTTCCAAAGAAAACTATGATTGTATGCTTATTTTATTAATTATTATTATAATAACACTTTCCGGTATGGCTACAAATATCATTAAAAATCATTAATCTTAATATTACAAATAAAGTTAAAGATATGAAATTTTCAAATTTGTACCATCGGAATTTATAACTTTACAAACAAAATGTTTTATACAAGTTATTTGAAAAAATATGAATAAATCGGGATGTTAAGGTTTAAACTTCTATTCTTAATTTTTTCTTATAATTATCCTATAGGCAAACGGGAAGAGTTAATAAATCGAGCCTCCCTTTCCCTGGAGAGCAACCGTCTGACAGTAGAAGGGACATAACGCTTACATTAAACGCTGCCGTAGAAAGACCCCGACAACACATGTTGAGAGATACGACGCTCATAAATTCAGGTGGCTTTACGTCTGCAAATCAAGGCTAGAAAACTCCTGGTGGAGCCTCAATAAAATGTGCAGATTTGAGCACACAGCAGAGTCATTGCTACATACGCCCCTCCGAGGCTGGGGCATAAATTTTGGCGCATCCAGCCCTTTATGCTCGGTGCGGGAAGCATGTAATGCTTCTAACTGGCGCCTGTATAGCGTCTAAAAAATGTTACCTACGCATTTAGGCAATATTGCGAAAGCGATCCCCCTGAGGAGCCTGCGACGATTCTTGCGGAACTTCTTAAGCATGGTCCCCGAGGACGCCTCTTGTCGCCAGGGCTGCGTAGTTGGGCACATGGAGCACGGTCTTCCTTCCTGCGCGGCGGCGGCTGTTTCGCAACTCTTCCGGAAAGGTGAAGCCATTAGCCCATTGTTTATGAGGGGCATGTCGCTTTCATTTTACGGGAAGAGTTTAAGAGTTTTATGCCCTAAAGTGGCTCCAGTGACATGTTTTTCCCATTTTTTTTTTTTTTAACTGAATATAGCTACACTCACACAAAGATTTGCAAACGCGGACATTATCATAATTGTAAAAGTTCGCGGATATGTGCCATCTTAGCCGCTCGCTAGCGTGTCGATTATCCAGCCAGGAAAAATTTACATACCGCGTAATGCTTGTAAGCCACTCGAGGCAAAATTGAAAAACTTCTTCAGCAGCACTAAATATCTGGCGGAGGTGTAAGTATGTATATGCCTCAAGTATTCTCGTCTCGCGCTAATGTGTATTCTGGCTTGGATGAGGTTCAATTAAATTAAAAGTTGCCAAAAAATTTCATCATGTACATCGATTAAATTATATACATAAATTACAAATTTAATATTTTTAACCTTTACCGGCAGTTGTCCCAACAATTAGAATATTTTAAATAAAAACCCTAGATTCCAAATAAGATGAACAATTTAAAAAGTTAAAAATGAGAGCTCCTACCTTAAAAAGTAACAAATAATTTTTTAATTAAAACTATATGCTATCTACATACATACATTATGTGTCTACATACATACTCATTCAATTTTTGAAAATAGATTTTCAAAATTATAATTTTCTGATTTTAGAATCGTACCATCTAACTTCCGTCATATTAGATATGTAGTAATGCCATATAACTTATGACGTCAAAACGAATCAAATAATACATAATCTGATATAATCGATCCAGTAGTTTAAAAGATATAAATCTAAGTATATAAAATTCAGATTCAATATTGCTCTTCAAAATCAGGATCGAATTTTTAAAATCCAATCCTAAATCTAAAATAGTACCTCTTTGACATTAAAATTGACTAAATTCTCACAAAAATGTGTACTAAATTATGTTTGTGGTCACACTATCCTGAGAAAATTTGCATGTTACCAACTGCATCGGTCCTAAAAATTACGAAACTAAAACGAAATGAGGTTAAAGTGTAAATAATACCCTATTTTAGCCAACTTTAAAACTTGTTCAAAAATAGAATAAAATAGAAGGATGAGGATTTGTGGTTGTATTTTTAACTGATTTTGTATAATATACTTGAAAAACGCGCTAGCTTTTTTCATTGAATAAATCTTCTTTTGAAGAAGGGTAACAGTTCAAATTCGGGTAGGGTATCTCTTGAGTTTGGATAATACAAGGGATGATTTTAAGTAAAATAGGCACACTCGAAATTATTTCCAAAATCCTCTAGTATAAATAAGTAATACTAACAATCTCTCATCTCATTAATCTCTTAAGCGGTTAACGATATCAGATCAGAGAAATCCTTAAGAAACTCACTGAATGGTACCTCAACCTTTCTATCAACCTTTCTCCAATAAAGACAACTTAAAGTCGAGCACGGTACACAGCCTGGCAACTAAACAATTAGAAAAATGTTCCGCTTGAATCCGTCCCCCAAAAACATATGCGTGCTCCTCAAGAAATCTTTCTGCCCTTCATACGGGCAAAGGTAGCGAAGTGATCTGAAACAAGCCATGCGTCCATCAGATAACTCAGAACTAATGCAGGACGCAGGAAGCAAAACAAAACAATTTACCTTCTGCCACAATGGGAGTCGGCAGAGGGCTCCCATATTCCCTTGGACCCGGACCCGGGACCAAACCCGGCTTTTCCTTATTAAGTTCCGTTCCGAGATGAAAGAAGTCACTCTTTCGTTTTCAGAAAAAGGCAAAAGGTATTTCTGTTTACGGTCGAAGGTTCCCATCCAGGCGGGAACCAACAACAATGGAAGGTGCTCCAATTGTGCGGCAGGAATATGTTCGAATGGTCCGCCTACAGCGGTTAAGACGGAGATTGCAGGCAACTTACTTTCGAGCATAAAAAGGGCTGCAATGTACGGTCATGCTTATGAAGTCAAATAAAAAGTCGATAAGGGAGAAAGTACATTCGAGTTTGTTCATATCTTCGTATCTTCAGGGGCCAGAAGCCTCTCACCGGGCGAGCAGCCCTTGATGTGATTCAATAAGACATGATAAACAACGAAAATTGATGCAATAAATTTCCATTTTAGATGTGATGATGTGAGCTTGTGAGTGGCATTCGGGGGACAACAGCGATATAATAATGAGAATTTTCTGGATCGACTGGGGTGACTTACCAGAAACGAAACGCGGTCCATTTGCATTTCCGAAATTGCCTCCATGAAAGGTTGAGTCACCACTGCCAGATACAACTGCTATTTCATCCAACTCATGGCCTGGCGATGAACTATTCCCAGACACGAGTCGCGTCGACGAAGTCCCAGCCGTGCTCTGAGACTCCTTGCGACCTCTTAGGGATAGGACCAGCCGTTTGGCTGTTGACATTACACTGCTAACTGAAAGTAAGTCAAAAAATAGATATTATAAGCCTTTGGTATTCAGTTGTAGAAAAGCAACATAAATAATAAACTATATTTTATATCCAACGACAAAACAATATCGGACTAATTTAGAAATATCATAAAATTTTAAATACATTTCAAATTCCATTAACTGTAATCAGTGTTCATTAGTAAGTTTTCCTTAATGGTAACCTTACAATCTTTAATACTCTGCAGAAATTATGGAGTCCAACTTCATTTTTTGTTTTGTATTAAACTAAGCAAGCTAGGAAAATCCAAGACAATGGCTCATATGCTTAAAAACTGAGCAAAAGCTCAGTCTCAATTTTTATATAGAAAAGCCGAGGTTTATTGTTATAGTACAACAACCTGCTGTTCTAGTACAAGAACCCTCCACCCGTAGTATAAAGTCTATAATCTAATTTCCCCATCCAAATTTGACCTAAATTTATTAAATGTCACAATCGCGAATATCGAAATTATTTACTTGTCATATTTACCCGGCACGTTTTATTAATGCAACCACCCAATATTGCCCAATTATGCCTAAACATCATAATTCGCGCATATTAATCGGCCAGACGCGCATTCAGCTTTTTTCTACCCAATTGCAACATGACGCTCATTTTTAAAAATCAATCGATTAATTCTTTTAGGCAGTCTGATGAGAGCTTTTTTAGAACGCGTACGCCACTCGCGCACCTTCCCGGATTGCTAAAGGTATTTTTTCAAAAGGCAATAATAAATCTATTGTGAACTGTAATAATATTGTGAATCGTTAAATTAAATAAATCGAAAGGTGAAAGTGTCCGATTTGATTTGTTTTTTTCTGTCCTGAATTCGTTTTTGCCTCCTTTCTCGCACAGGGAGTGCGGACATCCTAATTGTTTATCTCACTCAAATTGAGATTGACCCTTTGCTCAGTTTTTAAGCATAAGAGCCAATATTTCTCTTATCATCAGTAGTTGAAGACAATTTGAGAGCTTATAAAAAAAATAGGAGTAAATGAAATATTTTATAAAGTTGCCAATAATATTCAACATCAAGCATATTTTTCAGAATTTTTCCGAATCATACCTTCAAAAATAGATGACTAGTAATATTTTATTTATTGTTTTTTTTTTCGAAAAATTAAAGGCGATATCTAATTCTAATCAGATTGCACTTCGAAGTGCAAATATTCTTAATTCTAGGAATGAGCATTCAAACTTCGAGAAAGTATGTAATTCGATACCAATAGTATTTCAATAAACTTGTCCAAACTATGGTTTTTGGTTTATCTAAAGGGTTGTATTTCAACGAACTTTAAATAAACTACTTCATTTTAGATACTACAACCTATAAAAAGATAGTAAGCAGTTTAAATCGATAAATTTTAACTTATTACACTTTATCTTTGAAATGCATATATCAGTTGTTAAAACGGAAAAACTTTTTAGGCAAGACATTTTATAAAGGGAAAATATTGAGTCAATAGGTAATTTGTTTAAATTACCCATTTTAAAGTGCAGTATTGAAACATAATCATTTTAAAGTGTATAGTTGAACATTTTTTTTTTAAGTATAATTGTAGTATCATTGCCAATATTATTTGCTCATCATTGCCAATATTAGAGACCTGATACAATGGCAAGCTTATGTAAAACAAATTGAAACGTTATTTGCGCTAAAACATTGCATATTACCCATATACTTTATTTCACCATCTGGAAAATGTCTGAAGGTAATAGATTTAGAACTATACCTAGCAATATAATATACATACATATACACAAAGCTATATTTCTGAATTTATATAACATCCAAGAATTATTTATGTATGTAAGTAAAATATATACGGATAAAATTCCCATATTCAATCCTAACTAAAAATGAAGTTTCATAAAGTAAAATTGTTTACTATAAAAATGTCAAGAATGAAAGGAGCATTTTCCTTCCATTTTCAAAAGTCTGAGCACAGCTGCGGGTGTGTCATATTCAAAGGAAAACATAAATAAAATAACCTTAAACGACGGCCTTAAAGGGATCCTAGAGGAAGAATTAAACCGTCGTTAGATAAACTATATGACCACGACATGGGGTAAAAAGCCTCAAAAGAAAAACACTACAGCTTGGTATTGGTATCCATTTGTTGCTTCTCAGGGATCCGGGATTCCTGCAGACCTGCCAAAAGGAATACTTACGAGCTTGTAAAAAGCCCTCGGGAATGAGATCCGGCCGCATGAAATTATACGCCAATATAAAAGGGCCCACAGCCGAGACGCCCTAGTCCTCATTAGGAAGGGAAACATTTAGCCCCAGCACCACTAGTGCTTTATTATATTCCGTTCTTCCCGGTAAACACTTTGAATTTTTCCCGCACTCCTAAAAAGGTCGTTAGTACGAGTAATTCCACCTTTACTGCTTCCCTCGGTCCAGCTTCCTCTGGACTGGAGCGCACACATGGCCCGGGAGTGGTTTAAATTTCCTGACCAATAATGGTAATGGAATGAACCGATGCCAGCCCGCTCCCTGGCACACGGAAAGAAGGATCCGGACCACATCGATCCGAGCGCCAGGCTTTTTCTGGCCTCGTATTCCGCTTAAGTATGACAGAGGAAAAGATTGATTGCAGGATAATGTTGGAAAATTTTTGCCATCCCCAGCGGCGATGGGGGTGTAATTGATGAAAAACCAGAAAAGGGATGTGAGCATATGCAGACCGGATGCTCGTGTGCCCCAAAGTCCTGCAATCTGGAAAGAAAATGTAGGCAATGCTGCGGTTCTCGAACACTAGGGATTCCCGTTCGAGACCACCGTACAAAAATTGCCTTGTGCTCGTTAAATCTGGCACTGTGCCGTCTGCTCGCTTTTCAGATAAAATGAAATTCAATCCTTTAAACGAGTAGGGGAGACCGAGGAGAGTTGTAACACTTTTTACATTTGCTAGCATATCTCACTCAAACAAAGTCCTATCTCTATGAACTTTATAACTCAATATAGCCAGTTCTATGCACTATGTAAACCATACATAAAAATAAGTAAAGATAATCAATGTCTATGAGAAAATCGGAAAAAATTGAAACAACTCCCTGCGTTACAACTCTCCTAGTACCGAGGTAAGTTGAAACAGGTGTCGAGGTCAGTTGTAACAGGTGTGTATTTGGGGATAATAAAGAAGTAAATTTAATTTAAACGCTATGTTTGGTGAACAAAAGAAGCTTTATTAATATAAATAAGTTAGGTTAGCCTCAAAAGCCTATTTCTTTGTAATAAATCGAAACAGTGAAATATGGTTCAGATTATATGAAGATGCGGCATTTCGAAGACACTGTCCTCTTAAAGTCACCTCCTCATAGGCTAGTTAATAGATTTCTATCCTAGCCATGCCCCTACACCCAAAAAAATTTCCAGGATTTCTATTTGACAACAATGCTGTCAAAACAACCGCAAGCCATTTTTATATGAACTTAACCGCATTTCGGTTGAAATGACTTCATACTGGAAGGAATTTGTGCTGTTAGCACAACAGCGTTGTTGAGGTTACATCTACTATACATAAAATGTGCGAGATTAACCTTAGTTGCAGTTTACATAAACGTATCTTTGCGGTCGAATTGAGAAAATAACCTCAAATGCGGTTATCTCGTCCTATGAGAATGACAACAGTGGCGATTAATCTTTGCAGCGAGCCCGTGTCATGCGTACCTCGCTCATTTCACTTTTGTGTGTGCTGTTGAAGTGATCGAGTTTTAAAAAGATGAGCGAGAAAACTAATGAAAAGGTCTGTTTTACTGACAGTGCGTATTCAATAATTGAGGAGTTTACATTTATATCAGAAAATAGTGAACTGAATAATGAAATTAGTGCTCAGGAGGAATGTTGTGATAACGCAATAGACGAAAGTGTTTGTGAAAGTGAGGAATTGACAACGTTATTAACGTCCTGGAGTGTATCATCTCACAAAATACAACAATTCGTAAATTTAGGCTTTACAATTCAGGACTTAAAAATCATTGAAATCGAGGAAATAAATGTACTTTTCCCAGATTCAGAGCTGGTAGAAAGGATTCGATTTAAGGACAAGCTTAAACGCTGGAAGCAGAATGTAAGTATTTGAGTAATATTGGCAACTAAACCGTAATTTTTTTGTGTTTATTACGTAAAGTTGTAAGCAATATTACATTTATTTTGATTTTTACTTTTTTTGGTTTTAGTATCATAGTTTACGACTTTGTGTAATTACCCACCCGTTGAATGTTTTGATGTTACAAATGTTTTTTTTTTTTGCTTTGCTTTCTTGTTCCGAAAGTGTAGTTATTACAAACCTAAACTTTATTACAATTATTTCAGTGCGAAGATAATAGCGAAAACCATTCGTCCAAAACATTATCCATGATCGATGATGTTGCCCGTTGGATAACAGAAAATCCAGGCTCTTCAGACCCGTCTTCATCGAGCGAAACTTCAAGAGATTATCTTGACAAAAATGTAATTAAGCTATTGTAGACTCGTAAGTGATGTTTTCCATTAGATCCGAACATTTCCTTTGATGAAAATTTAAAGAATTGAAATTATTGAATTTTTAAATCGAAACTGACTTGTTATCTTGTTTAAGTATACGAGTCCTTAACATAATCGCTTTTCGTATTACGATACTTTTTTAATGATTACAAAAAAATATAATAAATATGTGTTACTTTCGGTTTTTGGTATACTTATATGTATATGGATATGTATATGATTAATTTACCTTAAATTAGAAAAATATTGGTGGGTGTTTAATGGAAAGCATATAATAAAAAAATAGCACTTAAAAGTAAAAATTAATAATTTTGAATCAGAATCTACCATGTATTTTAAAAAACAGCGCGAATGGAGAACTTGTCATTCAGCGTTACAAAAATAATAAAGTCTTAAATAACGAAGACCGGAAACTGCTTGTGGATTCCATATTAGATTATAAATTAAAGTTTAAAAGGGAAATAAAAGTAGAGGAGTTTGAACGTTTAGCACAAGACATAGAAATGCTATTTCAAAGAGAAACTAAAGATACCTATTTTATAAAAGGAGAGTCTGGTAAACACCACAGGGGGAAATTGTATGATAGGTACAATAATTTATTAAAAAAATTTAGAAAAGCCGGGATATGGCCTTACACTAGGAATAAAAAAAGTGTAACAAATTCTAAAAATCCCACAGAAAATGGAGACCTTGATGCAACCAACAAAAATTATTTAGAGATAAAAACGTGGTTAAGGTACAATCACGAACCTTGGGAAGAAGTTTTAAGGAAATGGACTGAATCAGCAGAATTACGACTTACAGAAGTAAATAATTTTAAATTTAAGTCAACAAGTGTTATTTTTACATCTTGGCCGCTGTATAAACATTCAAAGGCTAAAGAACTGGTATGGTGACTGGTCATCATGTAGCATAATCAGAATTTTTATTATAAACTTTTTGTAGATTGAAATCGACTTCTGTGAAAGGTATTCAGGAAAGGAAAACAACTTAGTATTAAGGTGGGAGACTTTTGCGGAAAAATTCAAGGGAACCTATAAGGACTATGTAAAAGATAATTGGTGCTTGACTTTGGCAAAATTATTATTCGAATCCAACATTAATGAAAGTAAGATTTTTTCCACAATATTCTTCTAAACAAATAATGCTTCTCATTTTGTTTTTACAGATTATCGAAATATTATTATATTTTTTCTAATACATGCTGCACTAAAGCCGTCATCAAGAATTGTTTACACAAACAAGGATACAAAATTGAAGGTTCAATGGAAGCCTAGTATTTCCGACAGCCAGGAAAGCACCGTTCTACGAATCACAACTATTAGTGACTTGGAAAATAAAATTGAGCAGAAGAGACAAAAGTACTTGGCTTTTGGCCTCACCCTTCAACCTTTAATTGTATGCGTTGGAAAGGACTGGAATTGCCTCGAAGAATTTTTTATCTACGTAGATGGTGTAATGTATAAATGTTCCACGTTTTTGTCATCTGTTGATCTATGTTTTAAAATTTTTCAAATTTTTAATCTGAATTATCCGAAAGAAAGTTCTTTGCCGTGGAGTTTCCTTCAAAAATATTTTTACAAAATAAGCACTTTATATGACATAAAGAATCCAAATATCGCAAATTTCATAACTAATATAAATAACAAGTGAATTTAATATACTTCCTATTGCTGTTCTCTACAATGAATCCGGAATTAACTTACAATTATTTTAAGAATAGTATTTTGATTTCAACATGATAATCATCAAAAAATATTTAACTATTTATCACAAACTTGATAACTAATATAAATAGCAAGTGGACTTTAAAATACTTTTTATTGCTCTCTATAACAACTCCAGAATTATAATATCTTATTATATAATTATTTTAAGAATGATTTTTGATTTTTCTTCAACATAACGAATTTCTAGGATATAAATATCAATATGTATAATTGCTTCCTTTGTTGTCAGAGGTATGTACAAATCAAAGATTTATTATTTCACTTGAAGTATAGTCATCAAAAAAAATCTTCAGATTTATATATTTGCAAACAAGGTAATTGTCCTCAAACATTTCATTCAGTTTATTCTTTTAAAAGACATTTAAAAAATCATAATATTTCGAGTTTTGAGGAAGAAACATTAAATTGCATTTTTAATTTTTGTCCAGACAATAATGAAAGCAATGACGCTGAAAATAATGATAACGATTTAGATGAAATCTGTATACTAAATGCAAATAACGAAATGTTTGATTTAGAACATTTGAAAGAAGATATTTTAAGAGCGGTTGTTAAATTCACATTAAATTTACATGCTAACAACAATTTTACAAGAAAGAACGTTACAGAAATTCAGAAACAAATATCAGAACATATTTTACCGCCGATCGTTAATGGATTTAAATCTATAGCAAATTCTAATGATAATTTTGTTCTGAAGGAAAATGTTTTTGCTGTTCTATCAGAAATTGAGAATCCCTTTAAAGTAATAAGCACAGAATATAGATTTATGAAATTCTTAAAAGAAAAAGATTTATTTGAAAGCCCAAAAGTATTTTCGATAAATAATCAAATAAGTGAAATTATTGTTAACAATCAGTCCACATTATCAGAAGAAATCATTAAAGGAATACTAATGCCAATAAAATTTCAAATTAGAAAATATTTCGAATCTCGTAATGTATTAAATGAAACTCTTCAAAACTTAGTAAATATTGAATCAAATACATTACTAACTAATTTTGCGTCCGGTCAGATATGGAAAGAAAAACGAGAAAAATTTGGTGAAAGGACACTTGTTCCTATTTTCATTCATGTAGATGACTATGAGATTGATAATTGCTTAGGATCACATGCTAAAGAACATTCAATTTGTTCTATTTATTACAGTTTTCCAATTATTCCTTCTTTTTATATTTCTAAACTTGATCACATTTTTCTGGGTGCCATACTAAAAACTAAAGATATAGATACTTTCGGGAATTCTTCCTGCTTGCATCATTTTATTGAAATCTTAAAAGACCTAGAATCAGAAGGAATTCTTCTAAAAGTCGATGGAGTGGAGCATAGAGTGTATTTTACCCTTGGATTAGTTTTAGGCGACAATCTCGGTCTAAATGCAATTCTTGGCTTCACAAAATCGTTTAACTCCAATTACTTTTGCAGAATTTGTAAATGTTCAAAATTTGAAACGAAAGTAATGAGTAAAGAAAATCAAAGTCTTGTTTTAAGAAATCGAGATAATTATGCAGATGATGTTGATTTAAATAACGTACAGATGACCGGTATTAAAGAAAATTCAATTTTTAACTCTCTTCCAAATTTTCACGTTACGGAAAATTATGCATTTGACATAATGCACGACATATTTGAGGGTGTAGCAAACTATGATTTATGTGAAATTCTGTTATACTTTATAAAACTTAAAAAAACATTTTCCTTAGAAGTCTTTAATTATAGAAAGCAACATTTCAGTTACGGCGAAACAGAAATTGGAAATCTTTCTCCGCCAATACAACTTGAAAATTTGAAAACGAAGAATTTGAAGATGGCTGCACGAGAAATGCTAACCTTTGTACATTTTCTTCCTTTAATAATAGGTGATCTCGTTCCAGAAAATGATCCAGTTTGGAAGTTTTCTCTAGTTTTAGTAAAAATGTGTGATATGCTGCTTTCATCATTATTCAATACAGACGACATATTAATATTAGAAAGTTTAATTGAAGAACATAATAACTTATTCCAAAAATTGTTTAAGAAAAATCTTAAACCAAAGTACCACTTTCTTACTCATTACACTTCAGCAATTAAAAAGTCTGGACCATTAAAATTCTTATGGGGTTTTAGATATGAGAGTAAACACAGAGAATCTAAAATTTATAGTAAAGCGACCACGTCACGCAAAAATATTCCTTTAACTTTAGCTATCAAGGCGCAATTAAAATTTGCTAATTTTATTTTTGAAGAAAATGTATTTTTCAAAAAATTCTGTCTTCAAAGGGTTACAAGAGAGAAACTTGAATCAAAATCTTATTTCAATCTATTATTACATAGTGATTTAAATCCAGTTAACGATAAATATCTTACGTTTTCTAATAGTGTACAATACAAAGGAACTATGTATAAAAAGTCTTATCTTGTTGCACAAAAATATGGAGATAATATTAGTTTATTTGAGATTGAAGACTGTTTCTGTACCGAAAATGATGTTTATTTAGTTCTTCAAGATAGAAGAGTTATTTATTATAACAACCATATTATATCTTATATAATAAGTGCTGAAAAATTAAATTACTCAATCATTAATTTAGATCAAATTACTACACCGCCACTTCATCAACATTTGTTGCCAAATGGAGAGTTAGCAGTAAGACTAAAAACATTTTTTTAGTTTATTTTATTATAAATAAAAGGTAAATGTTATTCCATGATTTATTAAAACGCTTGTTAAAAATACATACATACATTTATAAATAAATAAAGTACATGATGTACATATTTTCATTGTTTTATTTTGTTCAAACATATGGTTTCTCTCATTGAGATTATTGTGTGTCAGTGTGGCTTAGAAGCACATTTAAAATATGGGAGAATATATTGGTTCAAAATATTGAAGCAGTTTTCGATTTAAAAAATCTAAAACTTCTTCAAATCTGTATTTGACCAAGATATTTTCTCCTATATTTGTAATGTGCTTTTAACCGCACTGAATTTTCTAGATCGCATTTGATAGGTATTCTTGACCGCATTGTCTCAGTATTTTTGACAACATTAGTGCGGTTGGTTTAACCGCATTTAGGCCTTTTTTAACCGCATAATGACTATATAATGACCGCATTTCTATGGTTACCCGAACGTCACGTCAGCTAAAAAGAACTGCAGTATGAAGTTATCTCAACCGATTTCGTGTTAAATGGTTTAACGGCAAGACTGCGGTTGGCGCAACTTCGTAATGTAATTAGCTAATTTTTATTGCGGATTATGGTTGAAACAACCGCAATACACATTGTCAGTAACCGCACTTTTTTTTCAGTGTATACGTTTTGCGCACGTATTGATTTGGCATTCTGAAACAATTAATAACAACTTAACATGCGAAGACACAGCATCAAACATTATTGTTGAACAAAAAAAAACAAAAGAGGAGAGTTGGAACAAGCTGTTTCAACTCTCCTAGGCGTAAAAAATTGTGTTTTGGTTTGAAAAATGGCTCGTAATCTCAAAACACGACGCGAATGCAAAAAACAATATCATGATATGAAATTTGATATGGCAATGCATATTAGAAATAATCTCACAATAGCACTAACTTAATACGTATCGAATAATAGGCTATCTAAATATTAGTCAAAAAGTTACTTTTTCAATTTTTTCTGCACAGACGTCGCATTAACACATAACCATTCTCCGCAGGCTGCCGTCGCGAATTGCATCAAATGGTGCGTCGAAAAATCAGTAAATGCATGACATCGCTAGTTGGCTAACGGTCATACTTTTCGATAAATTGACTTTGTTACAACTCTCCTCTGTTACAACTCTCCTCGGTCTCCCCTAGGGCTTTATATGCACTGCGTGTGAGGTCATATGATCCTACTTAATTTTTAAGCCAAAATTTTATTCAAAAAAATAATAATAAATTTTCTTTCAGCTCCGGAGATTGAATTTATATGTCAGGTCGACCACCGCAATTAAAATGTTTAAGTGAATTTGACAGCAGAATTAACACGTAAAGTATCTACATATCCCAAAAAATTAAATTGCTTACTTACAAAAATCGATTTTGTGTGCTTTAACTCAAACTCTTTAATTCTTAAAACTTAAGAATGTTTCTTTAAAGTTCACATTCATTCAATTGCTGAATTGTATCTTTTAAGCCTATTTGCATTTGAAGCATAAAATATGCATGTTTTTCGAAAAGTATTTAGAAACTGATTTTCGTGATTAAAAAGATTTAAATTCACGTATGAAATATTCGCAACTTTAACTTAATTCCTTGTTTTTATTAATTAATTAATTAATTATTTTAGTTTTTGTTATACATATTTTCGTAGTTTGTAAATAAATAATATATAAGTAAATAAAATAAATTAATAAATTTCGGTTCAATGTTACAGACTTAATGTTATAAAAGATGTAGGGGTAGGACTTTAGTTATACCCATAACCCCCAAATATTAAGGAAAAAATTTTCCTGCTTTTCTTGAATATTTGGGCCAATATTATTACTATGTTAAAATTCAGCTTAGTACGTTACATGGCCAAACTCTTTCTACCGAAAGGTGCATAAACAAAGATCGAACCAAATCAATTAAGAATTGAGAAATTTACTAAGTTATTATTATATATTATTATTATTATTATTACATATTATTATTGTTCGAATCATTTTATTTTTAGAGAAATTTAATCAATCCTTTACAAACAAAAAATAAAAATTGTTTCTTATGTCTGCCAATCAACCAATACGAGTTTAGATGAATTTAATAAAACTCGACTTAATCCTTGTTTCCATGGGCTTAAACCCTACTCAACTCTAAATTAACTTTGCATAAAACCACAGTATATATTTAATTACCTATAACGTCTCTAAATATGTGAAACGTGATAGCATTGGTATTATTTGTTTTAATTTGTGTTCAGCATTTTCTTAAATGTAAAATGTCCATTAATACATCCTTTCATCTGTTAGAACTAGAATGATTCTTCAAGTGGCTTTACAGCAAAAGAAATATATTTTTCATATTCTGAAAGAACCCAAAATATTTCAAAGGTTGTTCGTTGAGTTACAAAAGTAGATCTTTTCATTAACATATATTTCATTAAGTTAGGTAGATGAATTTTTCCAAATGGTCCAGACGTCCATACAAAGGGAAAGCCTAGTTGCCTTAGCCGCTGGCCGGAAGGACGGAATAAATATGACGAGAATAATTAGGGCTGCGCAGGGATACGCACTGCGCCGGGACGTGTGCTACTTTGCATAGAAGTCGAGCTTAAATCACGGCCCCTCCAAGGACGTCCTTGCGGAGCCATTCACTGCCTGCTGTAGGGCAGAAAAGAGAGGCTGAGGAAGAATGAAATTCATTTCGCTGCTCCATTTAATTATATTGCGGACGGTCGGTGCTCGAGTCCTCCCCGGGACGCTTGGCAAGGAGCTGTATCGGCTTTCTCGTAGAATTATTTTCTTCGCCCTCCGAAGAGTTCCACTTCAAGTAAAGAATTCGTTTCGTCATATTTCCTTCTTTTTTCGTTTATTTTCCGTGCCCTGAAATATGACTGGAAAGGAATTTGAAGGGAATTTATTCTGCCGCTGGTTGAGAGGCCTCCCGTTAAGCCCTGAGATTTGTATCGACAGACTTACAAACAGACCAGGAAAAGACCTCCTGAGCGGATATACACAGATAACAAATAGGATCTCATTAGAAAGTCTATGACTCATCCAACCGCTCCTCAGGGAGTGCTCTTCTGTGCAGGGCCCATCCAGCGCAACTCTGCCATTCGCGGCGCCTCTCATTTCCCTGTTACATTGACCTCCAGGACTGGCCACCCACACTACAGACCTGCCCGATGTCTCGCATTGCCTGTTCCAGAAGAACTCTGGGCATTTCTGAACGTACCCTGTGCCCCGAGCAGTAGAATTTGCCCGCCAGGCTCTGTATGATGACCACTCCCACGCGAAATTCATAATTCCTGTGACAAAAAACGCCCGACCCTAATTTGGGTCTCTTCCAGACATTACACCAAGTGAGTCTAATATCAGCCTGAGATTTAAGCTGAGTTTAAGCTGATTTATGTGTTAAACTCGTTGATACAGTCTTTTGACAAAATTACTAATTACTAACAAAGCAGAATTCTTAATTTTAAAAGATTTACATACAATAAAATATTTAGCGGTTTCTATGAAGAATCTCTGATTTCAAATTTGCTACCAAATATGACGAATTTAGAATGGTAGACTCAAGCAAACAAATGTTTTTAAAACTTGAAAAAATTTTAACGTAATAAATTTCATAAATATAAGTTTAAATATAATTTTCAAATTATTGTTCGATGTTTCCCTTTTTCAATATATGTACATATGTGATTATGTGAAAAATTATCAGTTTAACTTCACGCGAAAATTAGACTTTCATCACAGATAAATAATACAGATGCCCAGTCGAATAGGCAAGAAATTTTCAAAGTTGCCGAATTGCCTTTTTCTTAGGCACATGCATATAGCTACATTTTATCTCTCAGGAAACAACTAACTTGCACCAGATATTGAGAAGAATAAGGAGAGAAATGACTAACGAAACATTTTGCAACCTCAGCCATCATTTGGTCGAGAGCCGCAACATCAGAGCAGCGGGAAGTTTTTAGAAAAAGTGTGTTAAGGGGGAAGCCGTGGAAGCGAGGCCAATGAGGAGGCAAGCAAACGACATGTTGCACAACACTCATTCACACATGCATAGCTGCTTTATCCCACTTATTAATGTTTACTCGTTCATTATACCCCTTATTTTTTTGTTTTTGCTTTTTACTCGACCTTTTTTGTTCGAACGATAATTGTCCATTATCCAAAAACAATGCAGAGACTGACTCTCCTGAAGCATTAATCCACTTTTCCAATTTTTCGGGATCATTCTTTAGAAAGTTAAAAAAACGCCTTTCAGGATAATTTTTTGCAGTTGCCTGACAACTGACAATAGAACATTTAATATTCCAAAGTTTGGACATATTAATGAAACATGAAACAAAGGAAAAAGTTTAATCCAAAATCGATTTACCAGGAACCAGCTGAAGTCGTCAACAAAATATTCTTATTTTTATATTAACTTTTTAAGTTAATAACAAAAATCCCAAAGCCACAACCAAATCAGAAGACTAATCAAAAACCTAATCAATAGCCAATAATAAAAACCATATAAAAATGCAAGCACAATAATCGCTAAATCCTTCCAAATTACCAAACCTCCTAGCGCAAACCCAATTTGAAGAATGGTTATTTGTTCGGCTCGATTTTTCTTGCCTGGACCGCCGAGATACGAGTTTTTATTTGTGTGCGTACACAATTTCGGTAAACCACGCAAGCCCAAGAAGCCACAAAAAGTATCGTGAGCGCACCTTTGTAAACATTGACTCACAACATTCATTTGCTGCGCAACATTACTTGGCTAGAGCACAGAAAACTTGGCTAGCGGAAATGTTGCATTGGTTTGACTTCTTAACGTAGTGGCTGGGCATCTGTATTATTTATCTGTGCTTTCATCTAGCTCGAATGAATTGGTTCAAAATTTAGAAGTTGATGTTTTCGTGATCGCAGTTCATAAAGTTTATGTTAAACTTAGATTCAAAAGGATAACGTCAATATGTTGGATGAATTTTGTTTTATTGTTCAATTCGTTGACCATCCGGGTAATTTTTGGTCAGCATTTTGACAGACTCAAAAAGGGGAGAAATAGAAAATGAAAATCGCACTTTTATTCAAAATGCATTACAAAGAATCAAATACTTTTTTTCTTAGCCTTCCCTATTCGTTATTCGATATTCATATCTTATGATATAGATGTGTATTTACAAATAAACATACTTAAGTAATAGAATTATTCTAAATAATTAGTTGATTGAAAGTGGCCTTATCATTTATGTATATTATGATGCGATAGTAACAACGTTAACGATAACAAAGCCAAGCTGCGGCCTTCCCATTTGTCTAATTTGCATTCGGCCCAGCTTCAGGGGTAATTAACAGAACGTCAAAACCCGAATTGCCCATTGTTTTCACGCAAATCGGGCACACAAAGGCATCCCACTTCCGGGACTTTGTAACATTGACCCATAATTATGTTCACTGGACAAATACACCCGTGCTTTGTTGCGCTTCCAAAATATATATTTATTAAATTCCACACACTTTTGTCGCTGTGTGTTAACACGCTCCTATTCATGTGACCAGGGCTTCGAACCCTTTCTGAATTATTTTACTTCCGATGGGTAAATAAATATCGATAGTTTTCCATTTGAACAATTTTCGAAGCAAATCATTTCCATTTTATATGAATTGTCGAGTCTATTTTAAGTGGTCCATCCGGTATCCAATTCAGTTCGATATTGAAACCAATACAACTCTTTATAAGAGAATGTAAAAATAATTTGAGTATCCCTTTGCACTATTATCAGTAAAATGTTTCTATTTTTAAAAATGTTCAACTCTCAAATAAATGAAATTACTTGGTAATTGTCCTCCATGTCTTTATTATCCAGAAATATTTACCAACATTTGTGGGTATGTGCGAGAGTCCTGCAAAGTAAGCGGAGTTGTTGACAGTAAAATATAAGGTAGGTCACATAAAATATATATTTTTTGTACTTAAAGTAGAAGTTCAAGAATAAATATTACCTAATTAAAATTTTTTATAGAATTTTGGGGCATTCAAATAATGAAATTAAATGTTGATTCGTTCTTGTTTCTTTCCAATTCATTTCGAATTTGAATCCCTAAATGCAAATAAGGATATTATAAAATGTAATTCAAGGCCTTTCATAAGAAAATTACATTGGCATAATATTACAGATTAGATACAGATGTCGCGGAGCATGCAAATAAAACGGTTCTATATATACTCATTTCTCATAGCGACCTTATCATCTCATGCGCCATCCCTAGGATATACAACAATCACATAAAGGTTGTTGCTTGGATTAAATAAAGTACAGCTTTTTCACGTATGATTGAAAGAATAAACCTTTTACTCATCAGAGCAATTTTCATGTATGGAAAAATATGCAAATAAACGATCTAGGAAAAGGAATTGTACCCAGATTCCCGCTTCGATCCAAGGTAAAATTGTATAACGATTATTTATTTTTTGGGAGCATGATAAAAGAAATTTAATGTTATTCATACCATACCTCATGAATTTCCAGGTAATCAGGAGTCAATTTCTAAAGCACATGTTTATGCCTACAAATTCATTCTCTCGAGCAAGTAAATATTTTATTTAAGGGGAAGACACTTAATACGCACCTATTTTCAATAATTTGCGTGTACTGGTTCCGAATTAACAAATTACGCTTGAAAATTAATTGATAAGTTCAAATTGTTTCTGATTTTTTGTTTCCGAGACTTTAATATGTACGAGTACATATATTAAAACTATAGTTTTGACCGCTGCTTATTAGTTTATATTTCTATAGCAAAAGTTAAGGTTTAGAATTAATACTTAAATTAGCATTATTCTTTAAGAATTCCAAATTAAATCTTCCATCATAACGATACACCAAAACGCAAATATCAATGTTTAATAGAAAGTATGCAATCCAGATATGAAGCGGTTATAAAAAAATAAAGGATGTCCTACAAAATATTGAACTCTAAACAAAAATAAAACAACATTTATTTATTTCAAAATGAAATCAATGCGATGGAGATATATTTTAACGAGGCAAAATGTTTATGATATTAGCTCCAATAGTAAGAATTGAAGGGAATCATTTCTGAAAACTTAATCGCATGTGCTATTTTTGTAACCATAGCTGTATTTTGCTTTAATCAAAAAATCATTTGTTAACTTCTATATGAATGTGTTTTTTGCTCTGTGACATGCACCCGAAAAGTTGATAAAGCTAAAAGTTCAACCATCAAATTGGAGCTGCATCCCAACCTTCCAATTTCCTCACTTTTCCGAAATGCATTAACTTTCAGAGTAAGGTCCAGTGAACTTGCTTTGCCTCCAGTTATTTAGAAATTAATCCCATCGGAGGGCGCAAAAATTGCGACTATATTTTTCATGGAAAGAGCACAGCGCTGGGACCGGACATAAATTTATTTCGGAAGGGTTCCTTCCCCGGCACCTAACTCACCTTCCATTCAATTCTGTTTGCACCTCTTCCTGGAAGGGAGTAACCGACTGTGACGGTAGTCGGGTTGCTCCGTGGAATGCGGATTAAAGTAATTTAACCTTCCAGCAATTACATGAAATTTCGGATCCTTAGGCCCTTTAGGGTCTTTCTTCAGCGGAAGAATATTTATAGGCGCCCTGAGAGTTGGTCGACTTCTGTTCTCCCCACTCAGGGTACAGTTTTCACCCACACCACCGATAAGTGGGGTACCAGACGCAGATCTTGGTCTAAGCTCGGATTAAAATTGTTTATAGCCACCAAGTTTTTTCCCGCAACCTCAGTCCGCAGACTTGCGAAAAATTCCGATGAAGTTGCGTTTTTCAGCGAAAATTTTAGCCGCACTGAAAAAGTTTTCTTATCGCGCAATTAATTCGACCGTAGGCTCCTTGCAGACAGAGTTCCTTCTCGTCCTGCGGAGCTGAAAGTCTCTCGAAAGTTTATCTGCGCTGGGATTGGTGAAAACTTAAAATTCCGCAAGTGCTACGAACGGGTACGGTGGGTACGATGGGTACGATGGGTTTTGTAAGGTGAACGTTGTGTTCGGCAAATTGTGTGATGACCTGGTGACCATTTAAATCTCGTAAAACTTGAAGTGATTCATTAAATTTGCATCAAATACAAAGTTCCTGCCCGGCTCTCGGCAGGTATTAGGAGGAGCCGGGCTGCTGTCGAGGGAGCATAAATTTAACGATCGTCTTGGGGATGATTTTTGCAAACAAGACCCAAAAGGATTCATAGTGTATACGCAAACTATGCATACTGAAGGATGTTTTGCAGAACACAACTTTTAGGCCCCTTAATAGACAAAGAGATTGCCTCTTTACGTGATTTGCAAAGCGTAATTAATTTTCACTAAAACTGAGCAGGCCGCAAAGATTAATTTGAATGTTACTGATATATCCAAGCTCTAATTTTATTCAAGTATCAACATTTAAAAATAATCTAAGAAGTAGTGACGATGATTGATTCAATCAGAGGAATTTCAAAGCCGTTTCAATTTGTATTATACAAATCAAATTTTCCATAATTTCCAAAAGAAAAATTAATAAAAATTCCAGTCTACCATAAAACAAGAGTTTGTAAAAACGCTTTTAACGCGGGCTTTATTCAATTAATTATTCAAATTATTATTAATACGTAATTAATTCATACTATTCTCTACGATAATAAAAATTTAAATCACCTGAAGTTTAAACTAAAAAAGTTATTTCATGTCAAAATATTAAATAAAAAACAAAACTTATGTTTTTATGTCAACGAAAATTATGAATCCGTTCGACGGCACCATTTTCGATGAAGAACCGTTATATGTATGTATAGGTAAAGTACAAAGTTGTATCAAATATTTTTAATCGAATTTCAAACTATGTATGAGCCTTATTTGCTCAAATACTTTATGAAAAAATCAAATAAAACTAATTTCTCCCTAATTAATTAAATCGGAATAACATTATGTGGTAGTTTATGACATGTTTGTTTTGTTCATGGTATCATTATATTACAAATACACCGATATGCCTGATTTTATTTTGACAAGCAACTCTTTTAAAACCGTCAAGTCCGTCCATGCGTCTCAGTCTGCCACAGCGACATTATTTTTACATTTATGAACCAAACTGTACAAAATGTTGTACGAGGATGCTGTTGACGTAGATGTCCATTTAAAAACATAATATTAGTACATTTTTAGGATCACCACCCCACACATCTAAAGGGAGCATGAATTTTTTTTTTTGTTAGGGCACACTTTCGTACGGGGTATTTTTTAAGAGGTATTTTGAAATAAGGCAGTGTTTCCACATAAGATATTTTTATCAGCCGTACCATTTGCCACATATGTATGTACATTGTACATATATCCCGCCAAAGTCGTTAACAATGTGTCCCCACCCTTATAATTTCTAAACTGTTTGACCTAGAAACTTGTAATCACCCACGTGAGTGTGCCATTGTGAAAACTCTCAAAGAAATTTATTTCGAGTATCCTGTGACGAACACTTTTCGAGTTATGGAGGGAAAACTTTAAAATAAAATTGTTAGATATTTCACAACTAGTATAAAGTTATTTCATTATGCATAAAAAATAGAATTTATATATACTTAATAAAATCATTAATAATAAACTAATCGTTAGTGAATTTAACCCACCGCCATTTCTTTGTGCATATATGGGACTAGATCATATCTATACATAGATTTTATATCATCGCCCAATATGCGCAGCGATTGCATCAATATATAAATGACTAAAGAACTCTACACTATGGGTGATCCGAAACACACTTGACTGGTTTTTTAATAGAAATTTACATCAAAACCTAAGGATACATCCTAGTTTAAAACTGTTTATTGCAGTTTTGTTTTTTAATGTAGAAATTATTTTCGAACATATAAAATCATTCAAAAACAACATTTTTCTCTATGGTTTATTGGGAAGAGTGGGTTAAGATGGGGCGGTGGGGTAAGACTGGGTACTCATAAAATTTCCTAAAATACAATAATTACGAAATTGATATTTTTATTACAAATGGCCAACCCGCCCCTATCAACGTTATGAATAACATCGAAGTGGGAAATCTCGTAAATACATGCATCTTAAATCTTCAGGTTATTCCACGTGAATATTTAGTTTTGATTATTTGTTCACAAAATTAACAAAGGTGAGGAGTATCGAGTTGAATTCGCCTTTTATATAAATAAATAATGCATTTAAAAGATCGATTGATTACAATTTATTGAAAGAGATTCGCTTTATTATAACAAAAACAAAATATTTCAGTCCCTATTTAAAGGTATCGATAGACTGACTCGATTAAAATTAAAAAGTATTTTGTTTTACTTTAACGCCAACTAATCTTATTAAAAATAAATAATGTGGGAACCAACCAGTAAAGGCATAGTCTAGTCAGCCCCCACAACTGGAATTTCAGTTTCTTCTAACTTTATGGGTTTTTTAAATCAATTGTCATTTTTTTTGTATTTGTTGTAGGTACCTATATGTGAAATATAAATGTTATAGGTATTAATTTCCTGTATAATAAATAAAGAGGTTTTATTAAGTAGACCAACTTCTCCCGCTCTACACTATTAATCTAAGTCAAAAGAAATGGCTTTGGCATGCGTAAAAGACGAAGAGATATGACGACAATATAAATATTATAGATAATGAAACTAAAATATCCCTAGGTTTTTAATCCAATACACAGTTCAAGCTATGAATTATTCAAACAAATTTGTTTTCGATTTTTTGAATCTAACATAATAAAGTAAGTATACTATATGAGTGAGAACAAAATCAAAAACTGTTATTGATCGCAATAGCAAATAATCCCACTTGCAGCTTTACTTAAATAAAAATGACAGGATCGAATTACAAATGCGTGCTTGTCTGCAAAACTGTATATTTACCAACAGGCATGCATTTGTTCATTTAAAGTATTTATAGGTTATTTTCTCCATGCTTTCCTTGTTATAAGTAGACTGCGGATTATATGCAAAAGCATATTATGCATTTGTTAAGATATACAAATAATTTCACCGCAAAAATTATTTATATTATTAGTAATTTCAATTTGTACATGAACAATAATATAAATAATTTCTGCGGTAAAATTATTTGTTTATCTTAACGAATGCATACTATGCATTTGCATATAATCTGCAGTCTAGTTATAAGATAAGGCATAATTTTAATAAATATATTAATTTAAAACACAAACGAGTAGGGCATATTTTGTGATCGTTTAGATAAAAAATTAATGAAGAGTAACATCTGAGCTGAGCTACATAAAGTAAAAGTTGAAGGGTGAAAGAGCGTAAAAAGTGCAAAGCTCTACTGCCCGGCACCAGGTCAATAAACATGAGAAATGTAAGCGCCACCAGTGGGAAAATGTAAATTCGCCAGCAACCCCATTTTGCCCGAAACTTTGAAGAGCCCGAGAAGCTCCAGAAACCCTTTTTTCTAGACCCAGAAAAAAGGCAGGCAACCGCAGTGCTTGGTGCATTTAATGCTCTCCGTCTATCATCTATCTATCTCCCTAATGGCGGACATTACTTAGGATAGGGTGCGAAAAAACTGGCGTAATTTCACTCTTAGGTGGGTTCTACCCATTCACGCGCCGGGCGCCCCGGAGCCCCCGGCAGGCAGGACGAGTAACTGACTTATCATGGCCCCATGCAGCCTTCTCCTAGGGGATCGCAGGATGATGTGCCACATATGAGACATAAATAAGCCCGCATCTGCAGGGTGCTGCTGCCCTGTAAATTATGAATTTAATTTTTGCAGAATGGGCTTATTCACACGCAGCGCCCGCGATAGCGAATAAAGCAAATTTTGCGAGATTCTATTAAGATAGAGTAAGAGTAACTGTCTACTGGTGCGGGAAGCTGGCAGCGGTGTCATCTTTTCGGGCATCCTTATTTTAGCGGACGAAGATTAATATTTTCACCAAGCTGCAGGAAGATCCGAAACTATTCGGGAACAAGGTCTTTCTAAAAACGAGTCAAGACTATTTCGTTTCCCTAGAACGCTGTATGGATGAAAATACAAAAAATTGTTAACGACAAAAATTTCAATCCTCCCTCGCCCTTCTCGGAACCGAACCGACTGTAAGGGCCGTCAAGCTGCAGCAAAATGAATCATGGGGGCAATAATTAGAAAGGGTGATCAATCAGCTGATGGCGTACTATAAAATTTGCAAATCAGAGACGCAACTGGGCGATGAAAAAGATCTGTGGTCCCTTGATGGATGATCCGAAAGCGGAGCACAGCTACACCTCAAAGGACTACAGTTGCAAAGTGCGGGGGAACGACGACACTCTGAGGGACCTTTATCCGGAAATTGATTGCGCAACATTTCCCAGAGGAACTTAATTTTCCAGAAACCATGTTTTCCTTTTTTTCTTTTAAATTAAGCACTCTCTGAAAATTAAAAATGTTTCGTCCAATCCGTAGAGGCGTAGAGCCCTTTGAAGGATCACTCACCCAACCGTCTCTCTGCGACAACCATTTTTATATCTCTGCTTCATGAAAGTAGTAAATAAAACACAGTTTTGAGAAAAATAGGATAAAAGCTAAAATGAATGGTATAAAGGTTGAAACTTTTATTTAAACTTCATTATATGATCCTACGATAATTCGATATTTGTAACGAATTTTTAAAAATGTTCAAAATATATTCTTCGATCTTATTTTTCTCAAAACCATGACGTGATAGGACATTTCCGTTTATGAATTCGTAATCTACGGAAAAAATCATATAGAAATGATATGTATATAGGAGCATGTTGTATAGGAGCAGTGTAATTAGAATTTAAGAAATCAAATTAAAACTCAATAATCGTTTCTGAATAGCTACGTTTGTTTTCAAATCGGTTCTGGTTCTAAGTTTTGCAAGAAATTTTGCAATAAATTGAAATTTATGAATAACTACGCGTAACAAAAACTATTTACATATATTTATTTTGCAAAAAAAAAAAAATTCCTGGATTTATATCCACATTTACTGGTTCAAGGTTTGAAGTTTGGATGTATAAATATGATGGCAATTTGATGTACTTTTCTCAAATTCTAAAATTTTGATATACATATGTATGTACGTGACGGTTTTCAAAATTCAATTCAATGCAAAATTTGCTATATAACCTGAACCTGATAGGAAAATTAAAAAAACATAGCTAATATCATACCCAAGGCACAGTAGGTGTTATATTATATTCACTGACATGTTCTTACTGAAATTCGCCTGAAATCAGATGGAAAACAAACTAAAAATGTCAATCCACATTTTTTCAATTAGTTTTCCGTCTCTTGCTCACTACTTCAGTCTACTTTCAGTTCGTCTCCCAACTGCTTTTTAACCAAAGACCGAAAATAGCTGGTATTTTTAAATTTTTAAACTATTATACAAAAGCAGAACGAAATTGTCACAGTAGAATAAAATATGTATAGTACTTTCAATTCAATTCAAGCTTTAAAACTTCTTATATTTGGTTCATAAAAATAAAGGCTTTTTTATTTTTGCCACATAAAGAATCAAGCCGTTAGCTCCAAATTATTATAGATTAGGAGTAATAGTTATTATATTTAACATAAAAAAATTAGTACATTCTTCAGTCTGTTTTCAGTTTTATTTGTTCGGCCGGGAAACTAAGCAAGAAATATTGATTCTTGCACGAAATATTCTACTTCAAACAGGAATCTTACGAAGCCAAGTCTTTTTAAGTTTAAATCTTGCTGTTTTCTGTATTGTTAATTTTTAATTTCGAAGCAAAAACATTTAGGTCATGCAAATCTGTGAGTCACCAAAGAATCTAATTAGTTAACTTAAAAAAACATATTTTTTCGTGAGTAGATCCAAGATTTAACTAAATATTTTCGTCTACTTATCACGTCCTTTGGACCAATCCTAATACTCCGCAAAATGAAGGACGTCGCAGTAGAATTCATGTAATTACCTAAAATATGCGAGAAAACGCAAAATTTCTGGAGGTCGCTCCCCTTCTAAGTCAACATTCCGCTAACTTTTCCCAAAATGAAGTTGTTCTCCCAGAAAACTCCCCCAAAGTCAAAGAAAAGAAGAAGTTGGCGCTCATTACAGTCGCGCTGCATCCACCTAAAGGAGGGGACAACTCAAAAGACTTTGTAGATTTTCCGAATAATTAGAGGCCTTGTCCCCTGTTTGGCATTCAGGTTTGTTTCGGCGTTACAATTCGAAGATCAATAGAAATTTGTCGGTACCACGGCAATTTTATCGTACTGCTCTCAGCGGTATCAAAACAAAATTGTGTGGACTTATTAAATTCCGGGCGCAATTTCAGCACACATAGTACCGCAAAATCATATAGACATGCCTCGAATATCACGATGATTTCTTGATAAAAGTATGTCTTTTGGTAGAGTGTGCCACCGGCAGACGACATTTTAAAATTAAAAGATCTTTGAACTCGGAAAGGAAAATCGTAGCATAGCCCCACACCTGGATTGGAGCCAAGGAGGCATATTGAGCCGCCCGCCACTCCTAGCACACAAAAATTCCATGAAAAAATTTATTGGGGAATATTTAACGTTCCTTTGTAAACTCGGGGGAGGGCATTCTCGCGCTTGAAATTCCAGAGGAGCTCCACCAGATAGAACCCATGTGGAGGGAAATAAACTGCGAAACCGAAAACAGTGAAAGATGATTTATGAAGAAAGTGTAGAGTTGCCCTACTCCCCCGGGAGGCAGACTATGTGACAACGCGGCAGTGCGATGAAGCAGAGGCCACGCCAGCCAACGTACTTTTCTCGGCGGCTTTGATTTCGCCCCAGCCCCTCCGAGCCGCCCTTGCTTTCTCTAAGGCCCATGCTGCTTACAGTCGCCGAAGAAGCGCCCCAAGTGGTGCACCCTTTCAAAGAAAGTGAATAAGCAAATCTCAACCGGAGAATGCTAGCGAAGCAAACAAATCGATTTCGCAGCAATTTGTTTTAATAAAGCCAAGAGGCGATAGTGTCACTTTTCAATTTGGAAATTCGTGAATCAGAGACGGGGGTAAAATACCTCAACCGCAGGTATAAACCCTCATTCCTGTTCTCTTCGATGGTAGGCACTAATAAAATATGAAGCAGATTTTCAATAAATTAATAAAATATTAAAAATTTTCCAATACATGCTACACTGTGTCTATCAGGTCAACTTTTCAAAAATCGAAAAAAAAATTTTTAAAAAATGTACAAACAAGGTTTTTCGCTAAATTTTAAAAATTTGAGTGGCTGAATGCAAATCTTAGTCTATTAATGACTAAATTCATTAAAGTTTCACAAATACCTTTGGGTATATGAAGACTAGACTCAGAGACTAATTTTAAAAATAAGTATCAATTTGGTACTCAATGTTGGAGAATTGTCATGAAGGAGTATGATATGTTTAACTAAAGGAAGCGGCAGGGGGAACTTGAAGGAATTATGGTCGTTATTAAAGTCAATAATCATTTACTTGTCTCATTGCCAGGAAAAATTCTTCTTTCAAACCGATCCAACTAAAATTAGCAAACCGTATGTTATTAAATGAAATAAGGGAGTAGATCCCGACCCAGCAACTACACGTCTAAAAACATGTCCAACACATCCTTTGTTCAAATATCAGACACCATTAATTAACGCAGTTCTGATTTATGTACATAAGACTTATGTTCAGATCTGTTGTTATTTCAAATATTATTTTAAACACTAGACTTTTTAGAAAGTAAAAGTAAGGAAGCACACATGTGTGCATATGTAAGTGAACAATTTTAAATTAATAGACATATTGTTATACACAGCGTTTGATTATAGTCCTCAGTCAGATATATAAAAAAAATATATTATTATATCAAGATTTTTAATATACACAAATTTTTATGATCAGCATCATTTTTTCGCGCATATATTATAATTATGGTTATAAAAATAACGTCTACGCATGTTAACTGGTCCAAGGCCTTAATACTACAAGAAAAGTAGACATGAGTTTAGTTAAAAGACCATTCGGTTTGTTTAAATATTAGCCACATTCATAATCATAGTTAGTAAAATTACATTATAGTGCGCCCATATGTTGGAAACTGCTAGAAGTTCGCCCACATCTCATACATTTATTTTTTTACTTTTAGGGAAATTCTTTATCAAGTAATGAAGTAATTAAATATGTATAAGCAAACACTTTATACATATGTAATCGTATGTATTTAAATTTTAATATGTCCTCTATACATCTCACGACAAAAAATTACATACATTTATATTAAAGAAGTGTGTATGTTAGATAAAAAAAAACCTTTATGTATTTATTTTACCTTTTAAATTTTTGAGAAATACTATACACGATGAAAAAAAATTAAAAGTATCTTTATTTTTATATTTTATTAATCAAGTGTATTCAGGATAAGAAAACATTAGTTTTTTTACATTCACCCATAAAGACCCCCCAAATTTTTACTTCTGTATCAAGGGAATGACTCTCATATCCTTCCAAGAAAAATATAACTCCACTCTGGTGAAGGCCACCTGCTCTAAAATAAACTCTTGTATCTATGTAATTTGTTACCTCATACCGATTGATTTTGAAGGCGCTATATTCATTCTGAAATAATTTCAAACAAACTGAATTTGTTCTAATTGGAAAAAAATATTAAACTTACAATCCACGGATAACCCATTTGATCCTTTTTGTTAAATGCCCAATTGGAGGCCCTTTCTAGTCGCCTGCTGTATAAAAGAACTTCCTTCTTGACTACAGAGCCACACTCGTATTTGGTTTCAAAGGAATCATTATTTGCTGGACTAACATATCTACAGCCAGGTGTATCGCCTGTAAGTTTAGCGAAACCGTAGTCGTTTACTGCTGAGCAAGCCGAACACGAAATTAATATCAAAAGTAAGTAGATCCGCATCTAAAGATAAAACGTATTAAGAAAACCATTCAACTTACTTTTAAAATTTTTGAGTTATAGTGATAACTAATGAGACACTACTTAATTTTTCATTTTTACTATCAATATTTAAAACATGCTGAATATCGAAACAATGATTTCTCGATCTTAATAACTCAAAAATAGTGTTGATGTCATATGTAGTACATATACGTATGAATGCTCAAATCAATACAGTTGTCGGTCGAGTTAACGAATGAAAATTGAAACCACATTTATCTATAAATAAAATTTCGTTGCCAAAATTGTCAGAAATCATACTACCTATGTATATTATGTATATTTTGACCAATCTTGATAATCACTTATGTACTCGTATTTTTTTTTATGCTCTAGTATATCTAGTTGTAGATGGATAGTGTGCTTTAGTTTTTAAACCATATATAGTAATAATTTCTTCAAATGTCACAAAAACATAACGTAAGATTATATAGATCAACATCATAGGAACTAATGGAATTTCACTTCCTTTTAAACTGTTCACTCATTTTCCACACTTAACATAATTCAAAGAAACTTTTATAACATTTTTATTTTACTTATTCAATAAAATAATAATAACTTACTATTTCTGATGTGCTGTTAAGCTCAGATAATATTTGAATCAAGTCAGCGCAATAAAGTTACTCTAACAATTATTCAAGAGAGTTTCATGTTTTATAACACTTGTTGATTACGACAGTGGATAATGGAAAGAATCGTCAATAACACAACAATTTATTCAATTGTATTCTTTCGCGACTGAATTTTCTGATTAATCAGCTGAAATATGTTACGATGTATTTGGTGTCTTTAGAAAATGAACATACCTAAATGCCTTCAGCGGGTTATGAAGCTTAAATTAATTAATCTTAAAATTAAAAAAATTTTACTAATTGTAAATAGGACTATAAAAATAATACGAAATCATATTTTATTTGCAGAATTTGACCTAATAAAAAACAAAGTAAAAAGATAGAAGGGTAAAATTTTAATTTTTAAAGAAGTCAACCATAAGCATATGCGATTTATCAAGTTTAATTTTACCATCATCCCTAATTAAATTGAGCATAAAAAACTAAGTTAAAATTGTCATGAAACTCAGTCTCCTTCAAAATTACACTTAGCTACAAAAGTTTACATTCAATTGAAAAAAAGTAAGTGAACTTAGTAAAATCAATAAATAAAAATTATATTACGACTAAAAATTCACGAATTAAATAACAATCAAGAACTGGCCTTTTTTAAAAAATAAGTAAAAAATAAGGGTTTATCTTAGAAGCTTGTAACGTGTTTTATTTGAAAGTCTGAATACTAATCTGAATACTAATCCGGAAATATAAAATACCATTAATCTTTACAGCCCTTTCCAAATTCTTTCATGAGAGTCAACCTGTTATAATCTTCATTCACCATCTATTGTATGAAATAATTAATTTATCAAAATAAGCCAATTTCACAGAATATTTCGAAATGTTTTGAAGTGGTTTGTATTTTTACCCGACTGCCGAAGGAGGGTTATGTTTTTCGAGCGTATGTATGTATGTAATGTATGTGGGTATGTATGTCTATTTCTTTGTGTCGCTCTGCAGCCTAAACGGCTTGACGGATTTTAACATATAAGGTGTCATTCGATTCGTCTTAATTGTCGGAGTGCTATAGGGTATATAATATTTCAATATGGTTTCCGCGAAAAAAAAATGGAGGGGAATAATAATGCAGGCGGGGACAAGCAATGAACGACAAAACATATTTCTTGAAAAAAAGTAACATTTAGACTAATTGGCTTGTCCCCGCCTGGAATACCTTTTCCAATATTTAAGTTATATTTAAATAATAGTATAAATTGTATTATTTGTTAACGAGGTATCGAACAAAAAATAATTGCATGGTGCATTGCTTATAAGGACATTGCTCTTACAATTTTTTATAGATTATAGAGCTTGTTTTTCGCTTTTCAGTTGATATTTTTACTGCAGTCGGGTTTTTTTGTTTTTTAAATAATTTAGTTTTTATAAAATAGTTAAGGGATCAAACTTTTATTTGAACTACTTCACCAGCATTTTTATTTACAAATTCATAATCTACAGTAAAAATATAATAGAAAAACCTACCATTTGTTCGGCAACAAATTCACTATTGGCCTGTGTTATTAATTGAGATCCTCATCTAAAATATCTACTTGCAAAATGTTATGCTAATAGGTGGGACTATTACATACAAACGGAGGACGGAAGGACATAACGAAACTACTAATATAAGGGTTAACCTTCGTGTTTCGCTATAAAATTCTAAACTACTACAACTTTTCTAGGGTAAAACTATTCTAGACGCAAAGAATACTACTACAGAATTCTTGAAAGGATATTTTGACATAAGTATTTATTTTTATTAATTTGTTTTGGAAACAAACCAAGGAAAAAAACATCAATGCTAATGCTTTCGTTACGACGCAGGCTTTTCATTATTAAATTTACGCCTAGAGTCACGAAGGGGTCAAAAATGGAGACGCGGTTTGTTTGGAAACATCACTTCTTCATTACTACAGGTCTGATCGGGTACTCCCCTAAGTGGGTCCTAAGTGAAAAAACAGCTAAACTAATCCCCATTATCTGTAGAAGGACTTTAATAACTGCTCTCCCCGTAAGCAGCTCCGTCAGTGTCTGAAAATTTCACGGTAACGCAACCTGCGTAAAATTATCAAAAGTCCGTAGAGTTTCGCACAGGTTTTACGGGCTCCAATTACTTTTAGCGACCGCAAAACAGGGCACTCTCCGCCCATCCCCAACTGAATCTCGGTAACGAAATTACTTTTCCCCAGGTCGCCTACTCGCGATTATACACTTTGTCACGGTTTTGAAGTGTCCTCGTAAACTCTTGGAGGCTTTCTACGTGATAAGGACCCTCTCATTATCCGAAAGACCCGTCCGTTCGGAGATCTTTCCCGAATAGATGTTGTCATTAAATTTTAAACGCTGAATGTTTGCGTTCCTCTTTTAATCCGGCCGTTGCGTTAAGAGCACCATTAGAATTAATCATTTGGCCGCGGATGACGCGACGAGAAGATAGAAGCATCCCTCCACTCTTAAAATTTGTCGCTGCCAAATGTGCGACACACAACTTATTTCGTTTTGCGGAAACGGCAGATCTTTTTCACTCTGACTTTTAACGATTTGGCTTTTTGGACTTTAGAGCGTGCATTTCAAATCAAACAAAAAGAAAAAATAAAATTAATACAACACTCAATTTGACGTTTTTATTCAGCGTTCATAAAGTTTGGTTAGTTGCGTTACATTGTTGAAAAGCAAACAAAATCCAGTTGAGTAAATTTACAAAAGTCATCATCGGACGGAAACGATGCCATTTTAATTGAATTTTTTAAATCAACTAGCTGACTGTTACTCGCCGCTGCACGGGGAAAAATGTATTCCGAAAGTTAAAAAAAATCTATATAAAACGAAATCTCTATGCAAATTAGCCCTTCGGTGATTTTCATAAAAACAGATTAACTTGGCTATAAAAACCAAATGACACATTATTTTCCAAAGTTAATATGAACCAATTTTAATAGTTCGCTCTTTTGTTTACTAACATTGTAAAGTACTTTATGATTAATTTTTAATAGCCAAATTATTTAAATTCTGGATATCATATAGTGCTCCAAAAATAATAAGGGCAATGATAACTAGTGGGGGTTCGGAAAGTGGGATTCAAAATATCAAATAAAATAAACTCAGATTTGCCGCCGAGAGACGGAAATTTCCTCCAGAGTAATTTTGTATCATATTTATGGAGTTCTAGTTGGAGCACAACAAACATTACCCACACATATTTAATTTCAATATATGTATAATTTTAAGATTTTTGCTCATCTTACGAAACATAAAAAATGGAAACCGGATAAATCTGATATTGTGTACTTCAAGAAAATTAATAAGTTTTAGCATATCAATGAGAATAGCAGTCAGACGTAAAACAATTGAACATGCTCAAATTCAGTGTTCCAAGCAAAATATTCAAAAAAAAACTACTTCTTAAAAAGTATAAATTGGGAAAGTTATATGTATGTAAATATGAATTAACATTTCTTTATCTTGACTTAATAATTGTTGACAACGTATTTGGCTCTGAAAGGTCCATTTTTAAATGAAGTTTCACAATTTTTCAGTATCAATTATAATAAAAGTAATGAAAATAAAGCTTCATCCGATTTTAACGTATATTAATCTCAAACAGGTAAACCCTACAATTTTGTAATACATACACTTATTAGTACGATGTTTTCGATATTCAGCTAATCAACTTTCGATCGATATAAGGATTTTTACAAAATCTACTAGAAGTTACAAAGTTAAATTCCATCGTTTAGTTATATAGATAAATTAGCTTTTACTCTCCAAAAGTAATCATGCTAATCATGTTCTAAGGTTACCAATGATCAATATGTAATAACGTTCGACAATTTTTTACTTTCTACATGATTTGCGTGGTTTTAACCTTCCAAAATGTGTTCATGTTTGCACTAAGGTGTTTTAGGCTTAGTCCTTAAAAAGTTAGTATAGATTAAGAATCTAATTGTCTTAAAATAATAACTCAATAGCTCAACTTTGAAAATTATCTTAAGAGAATATTCGGTATGCATCTGTACATTTCAAGAAACTCCAAAAGAAAGAAATCATTAATTCTTATATATAACACTTTATAAATCGTCTAGCGCATTAATTTAAAATTTTAGTAAGAATGTTACTAATACTTTTGCGTTTTCAATTAGATGTTTTTTAACTTTCCCATAGGAAATTCTTGTGTTATTCTTAAGTTCTAAATGGTTAACTAATGTTTTCAATTGTAATTAGTGCAAATTTAAATCTTATGTTCAATATAAGCGAATTCAATTTATACCGAATGCACTAACCGGGTTAAGAATATGGCCACATATCTATTTAACTCACACACATTTTAGCTCATCATTTCATATTTTATTGTACCATCAAAATCTCATAAAACATTTTGTTAAATATAACATAAGCTATGTACATTTGCGAGAAAATTGTAGTAGCGATATTTATATTCAAATAACAAAATGTCGGTTAAAATATGAAACAAGACGTATTCTACCTAACTAATATTTTCTTTTCGAAATCCTGGATATTACTTTCCATTAAGGGCATAGTTAAAAGTCTCTGTTATGTGCATGTATGTATCGTACTTTAACGATTTTAGTTGGTTTTAATTGTTAATATCAACATCTAAAATTTTATATGTTTTGCATAAGTTCCACGCATTCAGTTCTATAGTTGAAGCAACTGCTAAATTGTGACCTGTCGTCAGTCTTCAACGAAATTAATTTCCGCCTAGCCGTTCAATTACTCTAGGAAATGACATTTACCTGCCTCATATGGGTACTGCTGCCGTCAGGTGGATTGCATTAATAAATGCGAAACACAAACCTTCAAAACTGAATAAAAACTTTATTAATTCAGGACGTGCAGTCCAGCGGACCAAATTTGCTCCGCATCCTTCACAGGACTGACAGAATCCCTGTGCTTATGACCACTACAGGAGTGGTGAGTAAGTGCTAAAATGTTATTATTTTTGTCAGAAAGAAGTGCACTTCAGGGAACCCAAGAGCGCAGCTCCAGATTTAGATCCAGGTCTTAATTAAGAACTGCAGAACCACCTTCCAGGATGAAATTAAGCTGTTGAAATGCTCACCAGTGCAAGCCCCTTTGCTTCCCTGTCCGGAAAATTTACATTTACGGGTAATAAAGGCAGCTGCACTGCAATTCCGGGTGAAAATTTAATAATCAAAGCATGTGGATACGTGCAGAGGAGGGTTCCTGCAAAGGGGTTCATTATGCGGAGTATCGGTGGTGCCCAACTCTGCCACTTGTCCTGACCGTGCCCCCAGGCAACGACCATCCTTCGGGACACATAATAAACGCATTCCGTATTAATTACTGAATAATACCATGTCGGGAGAGGATATTAAATTCAATGCTGGTAATTAAGTAATCGATGGCAGCCATCATGTAAATTTACAAGCCCATGAATTATGTAACGCCCGGTATAACCCGTTTTTGAAATTTTGCACTGATAATTTCGGCGTTCAGGATGAGCAAACGTGTTTGGGGGCCCCAAAACTGCAAAACCGCCAGATTGCAGGAATATGTCATCCGAGATGTCTACCCGAACCGTGTGCAATTCCCCAGATGTATCAACTGTTTAGACAAATTATTTGGTACTCTTGCATATCAATATGGCCATAAATGGCAATTTAATTGATACCTTACATTTCAAATATATGTAAACGCATGTTTTGTTGTAAACTATTAAACTGTCTAGGTCAAAAAGATGTTTTCTATTACATGGTTTAAAGCTTTAAAGAAATCATTATTCATTTAAAAATACCAACTATTAGTCAATTCCTTACAATCCCGAATTCAACAGAAAACATCATCGTATCATCGATCTCGATGTAATCACACATGTAGTACACGCTTTTTAAAAAAAAAAAAGGAAGTTGCGTAGTTATACGCGACAGCTTCTAAAACCTCCGCCTTTTTAGAAGTCGGTTAAAAGTCGCTTCAAATTCCGTCTATAGTAAAAATAGCGTACACCAATTTGCTAAAGTATTGATTCAAAAAAGTTAGGGAAAGCTAAGCTGAAAGAAAATAACTTGATTTTTACTAAAAACCACCAGACCAAACTCAGCGCGTAGATGACTAGCGACAATATTTTTTTATTTAATATTTTTCTGTAATTGTTGACATTATTATTTTCAAATTTGAAAACTGCACAAAAATATTATTATTTTGTAAGTGAAGCATGTTTAAAATATTATTTTATGTTACAAGTAACTAAATCCCTTGATGTAGTAATGTAAATCTCACTTGGCAACTATTTTGTATTGCTTTGCTGTTAATATCGAAAGATATAGTATAATACGAGTATAATTTGCCCTTATAATAATTGTAGTCGTAAATTCATAGAATTTCTTGCCTACCTGTTTTCAGCACAACACAAAACTAATTATAAGCAAAAGGGCTTAGTACCACGGGAATTCGCCTCCAATTCCTACTACTTCCTTCGTCCTGGGAATACTATCGGTACTTATTTGTATTCCCGATCTGTCCTTGCGAACATATTTGGATCCAGCTGCAGGACCTATCCCGGACTTCCCATACGGAGCCAAGTACTCTAGCAAACTTTTCACCGGAATAAATTCCCATTCAGCTTTTGGCGAAAGTTCAAAACGCGCTTCGGAAATCTGCTCCAAACCACACGACTAATTTTAGATAGGACCGGAGGGCTGGATTTGGGAGCAACCAGCCCACGCCTACCTAGGACAGTGGAATTTCTACGACAATGGGCGATATGGAAATGTCTGTACTTTCTACCGGTTGATTATTTATTTTGGCAACGTTCCACGCGGACATTAAAATCGAATCCTTCCACCAGAGCCACTGCACGTTCTAGCCGCTGTTAAGGCTCATTTGAATATTTCGGATTCTAGCCAAACCACCACAGTGGAATACCCTGCGCTGCTTAAATGGTACTTAATGATGACCGCCACCGCCTCAACGCAAAAACGCACTAATGCTTTTATGGAATTGAAACCGCGGCCATAGTCCATGGATGTGCAGGCTATTTCAGCTAATGACTTCACATGCCCAGGCAATAACAAGACGAGCTAAAATTCCGTCGTGCAGCCGCTGCCGGCCATCAATCTTAATCGCCCTCTCACCAGTTCACCTCATTTTATAGAAAGGACCTAAAGACTATAATACAGGACCTACTATTGTAGTACTACCATAGCTGTAGATTTCATCTATTGATTCGCCTGTCGTGTGAACAAGAAGGTTGCCTTGATGAAATACACTTTGAAATCTTATATCGCCTACAATAATAGCCGTAAAATAATGAATCAAACGCTGATAGAAAGCTCATGGTAGTATGATTTATTATAAAGTTTCAACCTTTTATCTTTCAACCCTTAAATACAGGAGCACACATAAAACCAAAAAAATATTCCCTTTTTACATAAGGGAATGTATTGCTGAAATCCCCACCCCGGGGCCCGATTCACCCCATTTGCGAACATAGCTGAGATAAATATCCTTTACAAATAAAAACTAATAAAAATATAAATTAATCACAAAAATAATGCATAAACGAACAGCAAACTATATTTTCTGTATAGTGAGCAATTTTTTTGTTAATGCTCATTTTTGCTGAGCGGGAATGTAACAAATCAGCGATGGTTAAAAACGACACCTACGAAAATATTAATTTTACAGAAACAGAAGGGTTCTTAAAAAATATCGTTAACACAATCATTAATATCATTAAGTTGCCTAAAATTTTAACTGGCTCTTTCCATCAATTTTATCAGAGTATGGTCCTTTATATACAGAAGGAACCATAGGGGATATAAAATAATGAGAATTCCCCAAGAGTAAAATGCTGGAACCTCCGGAATCCGCCATATCTGTCCAATTCTTGCTTAAAATCTATAGGAGTAGTAGCCCATGTTTTTTCCCAATCTACGAGTAGAAATAGGGCTGGGCTCTGTTTCGCATTTTGATGGTGCGAGCAATTTATAAAAAATAAAAGTCGCGGCAGGGGCAATTGCTTATTTTGGCCATGGACATAAAGAGACTACTGAAACGCACCCGTTTTGCACAATCCAAATGTAAAGCCGTAACTATGGTAAGTCGAACGGGGCCATATTTTAAAGACAAATTTTTCTGTCTTAAGCATTGGGCCTGGTTTCTAGTGCTCCCTTCTACAGCTAAATCGCCACTGAAGCCGCCCCTTCCGTTTTATGTAAAGCCTCAATGCGATCGTTAATCAACGGACTTGGGCCAACTTCGGATTGTATTTTGCATATTTTTGCATATACTTGAAAAATTAAGGATATTTAGGGAGATTACGACAGGCCGACTTTTAAGACCTAACGCTAGAGTAATCTCACCCATTGCAAGTCTCGCAGACTATAAAAATTCTAGAATATTTCCCGGGCAGTTTTTGCTCACCTAATTGACCCGACGGACTCAATTGAGAGTTGTGAAAGGTTCTCCTAAAAGTGCTAAGACTGCCGACGGGCACAGAGGACTAAAGGAGCTATTTTACAAAGTACTGCACACAAAACTGTCACAAATTGGCGGGTAGCTCGCCAAATGTAAGAATTTATTGATCTGACGTTGGCTAGCCTCTATCGTATCATTTCAGGGATTCAAAAATTGAATAAAAGGATAAAATGGATAAAACGTGCTTAACCAATGCAAGATATGAGCCGGTATGGCTTGCTAGTTCTTTCGCTGGAACAATTTGAAACGATTCAAGCCATTGGATAAAATTGCCATCGCTAACGAACTCTGTACCCAATATCTGGATATAACCCCCCCCCCCCCCCCCCATATCTACCCGGAGCAGAAGTATCGTATTATCAGGAGGCTTTAACTAGCTGCTCTATTTGACGTCCCGATGATTTAGTAGTCAATTTATTATTGAGGGCATCCCGTTCTCCGTTTATTTTTGAGTAATGCCTTTGCCCTTTCCAGTTTTGCTCCACCGCTGTGTACCCAAATAACTCGAGACCCCAAAAAAAAGTTATGGAGCGTACTGCAGTCTTTTATCGATCAGTGTCGGGCTAGGCTAAAGATTGGTCTTTTTGAGAAGCAGAAAGCCATTTCGCTGACAATGGCCCTTAAATAATTCACGAGCTTCCTGCAGATATTGCGGTGATGCGATAACTTTTTCTTTTTCGTGTAGGGTAAAAAGCAGCCGGCTATAAATATATTTTTGGGAGATAAATAAATAAAGGCATCTTTTTGCTATAACACGGAAATGAAAGGGGTGTAGACTTTGAGTTTCTAAAATTGATAATGTTAAAAATATTTTTTTGTACGAGAAATAGTCAAAAAATTCTGTTGTGTTGGAATAAGTTTGATTGTTTAATCAATTAGAATTATTTAAACTAGAATTTTTATGACTTAATCCTCAGAAATTACAGTTTTAGCTATTCTTTTAAAATATGAAACTCCCGAGATATGTACGACTGCTCTTGCCTCATTTTGCAATTGTACAATTATCTCTATAGTTCATGGCAGTCAGCTATGCAGCAATGTTTGGTGCAAAATAAATCACAAAAGATATGCTAACTGATATTTGGATGTATGTAAATACAAATATTTTCTAGTTAAAAGCAAATGCATATCTTCATCAGAGTACTAAGGATATTTTGATAAGTTGAAAATTGTTTGAGTTACAGCTGAGTTTGCACAAACGTTTTTGAAAGAAATGTGATTTTACCCCGCTTTAAACAAAGACGATACAGTGAATCAACGCAACTCACAAAAATATACTTTTCTTTCAAAATGTTTCAAATAACACCGTAAGTACTAATGTTAAATAATAAACCCTGAAAGTTGCAAAAATGTCGATATGCCTTATTTTCGAGCAAAACCAATTTCCCAAAAATCACCGTTTTTGTCAACTAAGTTTGTCCCATACAAATTCTAACTAGACTATGTACATATGTCCGCTTCCCTATTAATCAATCGATTTATAATCAACTATCGATAGACAATTTGTCGACTATAATAAGTGGTCCTGAAGAGTCCACTTCCAGTTTTTGCTTTTGAGTTTGGTTTGGTAACCCTATATTGTCTATCTAAACCAAGCCAAAAATGATATGTTTCGGACCGAAATGCGGTAATTTTTCAGTTTGCCGTAGCCAAGTCTCTCTTCAGCCATACAAAAGGGTCCAGTAGTTCAATAATTTCACCAAAAATAACTTTACTAACTACTACACAAAAAATTCCACTCCAACCGCAGGGGCTTTTAAACTACATATACTTTTGATGAATAACTTTCCTATGCTATTTACTAAAAATCAATATAATGAAGAGAATAAAATATTAAGATTTATGCGTTTAAATGTAACTCTTACCAATACTAGAACAAATTACCACTGTATTTGGAAAGAAATACAAAAACCTCTAATATTTGGTGCTTTTTCCTGTAATAATTTTTGGATCATAAGAACGGTATTCAGCATTAGTTGTAATACTTAAAATGTGATAATTTAGCACCCTTAAAGAAAGGAGTGGAATTCGTTCAATCGTTCAGTTGATTGAAGAATAAGCTCGGCATGAGGGTCAAACATATTGTGAAATACATAAACTAAATATTTTGCTTTTCTTGACAACGTAATGGTAATGTGAGTATGTTTTTATATGCTGCCATCATTGTTCACATGGATATCTACAGGGTATATAATAAAGTGAGTAATTCTTACTATATATTAATTGCGACATATTCTCAGTCAGGTGCGCAAATGTATGACATATTAATGGAAGAACATAAAAAAATAGCCTAATGTCGAGTGAAATGACTTTCCTACTTCTCCTAATAAGTAAGACCTATTATAAGTTTTGCTCCACAAAAATGGCTCAAGTATTTGCACGTGCAGTAGCCATAAAATTTTACTCTGCTGACATTTGTCGTAAAATTTGCGAAGAAAGGCCCGGCCCCATCCTTCTGCTCAACCAGGCTAAAAATACTTGAGAGAGTCCCAAAGTATCCGCATGAATGCCTGCGCCAGCGGGTCAGCGGGGGAGTGAAAAATTAATATAAGCGCGTGGAAAAACACCAACGTCAAGCAGTTTTCACTTCCCGCCCACGAAGGGGTGCACTTCTGTCCAACACTAGAGCGAAGCGTTGTGAAAAACGACTCCAATGCCACCCGCGTCGTTTAATTTAATTTATTGAGCACCAGAATTACTCGGATGACGCAAAAGCCCGCTTCATCCTTGACGCTCGTTCGAATGATTCGCCAGAGATAGGCCAGTTTCCCCCTCCCCCGTGGGCATACATTCACCCTCTGGGTGGTAAACGGGGATTTCTCGGGCGCCCTTCCGGGCTTCGGTTGGGGCGGCACCCCCTTACAACATGCAAACATACAACAAAGTGCAAACAAAAAGGCGGCGGAGCAGGAGCCCTGTTTGCACTCATCCGATAAGCTTTTATCATAAATTTGGGTCAAATTATCAGACGCTATTGGTCCCCTGGAGGTCGTTCCATGCGCCCCAAACGCCCCAAACGCCCCAATCGCCCCACGCGTGCCCGCAATCTGCACTCCCTGGCTGGACTAGGGGAGTCTCAAATAAGCCGCAGGAGTTTCATCACCTGGCGCACCCGGCAATGAGATCGAACTTTTAATTATGCACCCTGCCCTGACGTTGACGTATCCGACAGGCTGTGCCAGGAAAAGGACTCAGCCATCCGGAGCCCTCGCTTAAAACGAACTGCACCACTGTGGCCCACGCTGAGTCGGGAGGTGTGCCGTGTGCTGATATGCAAAATTGAATAATTGATGGTCTGCAGCTGCGGGTTCACGCCAGGTACCATGCCATGCACCACCTATTTTTACATTTGAGCAATTTTTTCGCGAAACGAAATCGCGGACTTGCTCACACTCAAAATGACGAATCTGGCCGAAAGAAATGAAACCTTTTACGAGGGGGTGCTTTAATTCTTACGAGACATGGGTTTTCCATTACTAGACCAGGTGGCAAATACCTCAGTCTTTGAAAAGTCATTAAATATAATACATAGTATATTCCGTAATATTAAAGCAAAGATCTGCGCAGTAAACTATTTCGTCAATACGCTACCATTTTGATGAGAGAAAAATACCCTGCTACTAAATTAAGTTGAGTACAAAAGAGGCTATTTCCACACTACGCAAAGTTGACAAAAACTTCAAAAAAAAATAACTTACTTATATGTAATAATGTATAATACGGTAGTATGATAAGGCGGGGTACCCATAAAATTTCCTAAAACAAAAGAATTGCGAGATCGGTAATATAATTATTACAAATTGCCAAACCGTCCTTTACATGATTAATTTTTGGATCTGTTATAATTTATTTGAATTTGACTTTACTTTCCACACTTTAAAATTGTAATATTCTACACACATAGAAAATCGTAAAAGAAATCTAGTTAGGTTGATGTAATTTTTTTAGAGAACGAAAAATGTTGTTATTTATAATAATTAAAACATTTAAATTGTATCAAAAGGAGACTTTATAAATAATATATTATATTTGTACAATATAATTCCATAGATCTAATTTTTCCTTTGAATGCATAGCGCGATAGAGTTTATGTGACAAACTGCGGGTGCGTTGTGTTCATAGCCACAAGTGTCATAATATATTAAAATAAAAATTGATTTTTATAATATTGCAACAGTTTTTTCGGTATACATATGAATATTCGTGTAAAATCAACAGGAGGGGCTAAGAAGGGATAGATAGGTAAAGACACGAGACTCTACTTATATCCGATTTTGCCCATTCGGATGACTCCACATGAAAATTTAATTCTAATACATTTTATATTTCTTTGGTTTTCGAATGGTAACAAATTATGTTCGGAAAATTATAATACTAAATCTCATTTTACCCCATAGGGGTACTTCATCCTACCCAGTGAGTGGGGCAAAATGGGGTGAAGTGCAATTGTCAATATTTTAGATATTTGTTCTCAAACTACTTAAAATATGTTTCTATTATAGTACTTAATAACATATCTGGTAATCAAAGATTTAATCCATAACGCATTATTTTCCTACATACTAAAAAACGAAAGAAGTTCTACCAATCATGAAACCTTAAGTAATCCATATATCTCCACTAATTATTTTTATAGCAAATATATTTTCAGAACAATAAAACTAATTGTAATATTTCTAAGAAACTAGGCAGATTTCAAAATTGTACAATTCAATGTCATTTGCACTGAATTGTATAAAAATGCACTTAAAAATCAGTATCACTAAATTGGTTAGTAGCAAAAATGTATGTATGTATGATATAGAATATAGTCAAATTTTGCTAAATTAACGAGAGGTTTTCTGTATCAGTAAAAATACTTGTTAAAATTCAAGAATATTTTCACATACATATTGCATACATAGTGCATTCGCAGCACAGTAAATTTATTGGAATTTAGTGGAACTCTACTTTTACGTGTTTTGATAGATTTTGATACATTAATCGGAGCTTTAGACCTCATTTACACTATCATGGGTATGAGCCAATTTATACTTTCACCACAAATCAAGACCTTTACTTTGAATGTGTAAATTTTAAGATTTTATTACATATCCTCTTTCAAAATTTACCATTAAAAAGAATTATATGTATGTATATTCGAAGAGCAATAAATAAGCGTTCTCCTTTGGGCACTGTCTTTCGTAATATATTCTTAAGATTATACTATTTTGTATCTTTAATGCAATAGATGCAATAATAGGTTTAGAAATGGCACTCTGGGATACCTTGACTTCAACAATGAATGAATTTATCCCTGACAGTCCGGAATATACGCAGGTCGTAGAGCCCAACCCCAGTAAGCGCCACCAGGCTTAATAAATGAGAGTTTCAAAACGCAAATTTATCAAATTGAACATATTGCAAAATAGCACAATTTTTTGGTCCAGCCCACCCCTAACCGATGAATGACATCAGTTATGCTACGCAGCATGCAATTTGCTCTCTTATAATTTTTCCTCGCTTGACTTGGACGTTCCTGATACACTTGGTTGCGCCAAATTGTTGCCTTGACCGGCTAAAGGGCACGTCGACTTGACATTTAGCAGAAGGGTTTTAAAGGCTTCTCGGTTCATTAATTACCGTTTTAATTGCATTTAACAATTTAATTACTTTTAATTAGCTCCTATCCTCTGGGTGGCGCCAAATTGTGCACAGCGAGAAAATTAAATGTGTTATTCGAGCAATTACCTCTGGCACGCGTGATTTGCATCGCCCTATTAAATTTGCAACAAATGTTTACGGCTGCCGAGCCCGCCAATTATTTTCACGGCAGTAAAAATGCCTTTCACACCCGGCCTAAGTGCTCCGGCAAACACTCGACGCAATTGTGCTCCACGTTCTGTTTGCATGGCGCTGGGGCACGTTCAGCAAGTGCCGTGCTTCCGCGATTGACGAGCCCTTCATCCTCTATCGTGCCAGTTCCAAGATAGTTTACCCGGCGGGAGGTGATCGCTACTCAATTTTCCGGGATTCCTTGAGGCAGGCGTGGGCGGGCCGCCCTCCACCTGTCGGGAGCACATGTGAGATTGGGTGCCGCGACAGGGTGGCTGGCAAGCGCCGGAAAAGCACATCCGCCCATTTTGCGTTATTTTTCCTCATTTCACCTTTATCTTTTCTCAATGGCTCAAGGATTTCTGCCAGGAGAAATGGTGCGAATAAGATTTTATGGCAGCTCTTTATAAATTGTCTTGAAGGGCACGGACGCAATCGCTTGCCTAACCGGGGCGCATCGCACCGGCTCGAAGGTGGGCTTTGGGACTGTTTCGGCCAGCAGGTACGACAAAAGTCCCTGTCGAGCACTAGAACTCCGTCTATGGCATGTTTGCGAACTAATGCTATGCTTAAAACCATCTCCTCCAGGAATTCCAGAAGGATCTCTTTCAGCTGGAAATGTTATTTGCCATTGATTCAGTTTCAATTGAGTAAAACATTTCTCAAGATATCTTATCGTTGCGAGAATAAATTTTCCCATGCGATACGCTATGAAAATGCGAATATATGCGAAAAAAAGAAAAACATTTATTTACATTTCATCGCCTCCGACACACACCGCTCTGCGGGGAAATAAAACAGATGCGAACTCAGATTTTATTTACTTGGCTTGTTTGCATACCTGAAATCTTAAGATAGTATATCGCACTCGCTGCGTAAATATTGAAAAATTCCACCGATTTACTTTCTGTCGAAGTTTTCCGGCTGTATCGAGCTGCTTCATTGCGGAAAAGTTGCATTGCTTAAATAAATTCAGAGCTCCTCCAAAGGCAGAGAATCTTATTTATTTTATGAATAACTAAGTTTTGAAGATCTGAACAGTCTTATAGTAGATAAAATGCTTATTCCAGGAAATGTCTGCAGTTGCGCACAACTTAGGTACATTACAGAAAGACCAATTCAAGGATTTGTCTCATCTTGAGACGAGAGCGGAAAGTTTAAAATATTTCTTAGAATTTCTTTTTTCGCTAATTCTATCCAAAAATAGGAATTAAATTTTTCTCATATACCTACATACATATGTATACATAAAGAGTAATGAGCAAAATTAGAAACTCTGAACACCACTTGTATATTTGAATAGAAATCGCAGTAGCAACTTATGAATTTAAGTTAAATTTACTAAAACTGAAAATGTTTATGTTGCCATATGTCCGATCCAGGAGGTTGAGCTCCGTGAAATTTGTTTCAAATTCTATTTTCATAATATAAAAAATAAAACTAAGAAAAATGTCAAACAATTTAACTTCAACGAGATTATTACTGAATACGATCATAAACTCCTCCCAGCAGTCTTAGAAATTTGACTACATTTAAAACATAGAAAAAGAATTTTTCTTGGTTAATAAAATTTAGAAAAGAATAGCATTCACAGAAAAAGGATTGCCATTTATACTTCCCCTGCATTAATATAAAAGAACATACAACCCCGAAATTTGCTCCTATCAACGCACGCCTGCCATATTTGATCCGACATTTTCAATTTTGGTAATTCGAAAGCAACATTGATATCATTTAATTTAAAAATTGTTATATTCTCATTTCTATAAAAATTAATTATAATTTTTTTTTTATTACAAAGCAAATGCATTAAAAAACTTCCAAAATCAAAATTTTAAAAAAATTTTATTTAAAAGTCTAAAATCCGAGCTCGACACTTTTGATATATGAAATTTTAATTTGAATGATCTTGTAAAAAAGATGAATGTTTAATAATAAAGAAATAATGGGTACATACTTCTAATAAAACTCTAACATTGACTGACTGACAGACAACGCACAGCCTAAACCGGTGGGTCTAGAAACATGAAATTTTGCACAGGAATTCCTTATATAACGTAGGTGAGCACTAAGAAAGGATTTTTGAAAATTCATCCCCTAAGGGGGTTATTGAATAGGGGATGAAAGTTTGTATGGAAGTTTGTCATTTTTAAGTTAGAAATGGTTCTTGAGATGTTGGAGATGAGATATTTCATCGGACACACATTACTTATTTTTCCTCAGAAAAAATCGATACTAAAGCATGTCGTAGTCAATTTTTTACACTGTAATGAAAACACGAAAACTGGAAAATAAGAGAAATTGAAGTCTCCTTTAATACCATTTTGAAAATTTCAATTGGCTTAAACTAGGATTAAAAAAAAGATGGGGCCGCCTGGTCCACACAATGCCAACTAAGGTTAAAAAATTTAAAGCAAAATTTTCTAAGTGGGAGTTTTTGGGAAAATTTTATGACCTTATGAAATTTGAAAAATTAATGCCATTTTTGCCAAGTTTTCAATATTGACGATTGAAACACCACCCCTCATTGGAAATGGCAAAGAATTCTATATTAAAAAGTATTTTTGTGTAGGTAAGTCATATAATATGTACATACGTAATGTATGTATGTATACTTAAAAAAATGTCAGGGTCTGAAATGAAAAAATACCCTTTTCGAATTAAATTAATTATATTCCGAAAAACCAATAATCATGGTACTCCATAAAGTCGATTGATAGGTAAAAATGTGTATGGTGAAATTTATTAATTGGGAAACTTATTCGAATGCACTCCGCATGCATCTTTAAAGCTGTGAAGCGTAAGAAGATGAGGCAATCGCTCCATGTTCACGCAGCCTATAAAGTCTATAAAACCATATTACAATTGTGCCATTCAAAGATTTTTTGAAGCGAAATAATAATTACGCTGTCAGCTAAAGCAATTAGCATTTACTGTGTCCGGAGGACGAGATCCAATGAGAGCTTTATTTCATATTCAGTTGAAAAACAGGACACCAGGAAGCAGCTCCACGCGATACGCAAACAGCGCAGTACATTAATTTGAGCGGATATCTCCATGAATTAAACAAATCATTGACAGGCAATATTCTGTTTCTTGTTAACGCAAATTAATTCCGATCGCAGTGGGAATTTCATTTCAACAGAAAAATATTTAAATTATGTGGGCGTGTACTCACCTCTCCTGAAATAATTCCATTGGCATTTCTCACACTACACCGAATCGGAGAAATCACTTCAATTAATCAAATCAACGTCACCAGCAGGTACGAATGCCACGGTTCCGTAAACCACCCCGCAGTCGGGCCACTTCAGCAACTTCAATTCCTCTTGATAATCCCGAAAGTCAGAGACACATTTACGCTATATTGTTTCGAATCTATTTCGGTGTTCAATTTCAATTTGGAACTGTTCCGAAATTGATACTATTTACTGTTCGTCACGTCACACTCGAGCCTGAATACACTTTGATAGTCACACTTCACCCGCTACAGTCAGCTGAGTCAGGCGCAGGTAGCTTAATCGACACTATCAAAGTTCAAATCACAGCATCAGCGGAGAAAATTGGCAACCTTGAAGGAAAATATAAAAATGTTAATCTATGCAAAACATTGTGCGTATGCAGCGGATCAAAGATTTATTGGTGCCCTATTACTCGGCATATTTCACGCATTTCATACATTTATACATGCATGAACGTAGCCAGGCATAATCAAACTCTTATCGCCCCGCATTAGCATATAATTAAATTACACCGATCCTCCTAGGGATAATGAATATTTAAGGATTCTCGACGCTCGATGAAGCGGGGAAAGATGCCGAGACGACTCGCAGAAACATTTCAGTTTCACCCGCCCGAACCGTGTGCTCATACTCATCAAATTACTGGGCAGAGGAGCACCACCAGCCCCAGCAGCCCCAATAATCGCAGAAATAGCGAATCGATAAATTCATGTGAAAGCCGCAAGACGGGGCTTCGTTATCAGCTGGAGATACCGACGGACGGCGCGGTGCATGCGTACCCTAAACCCTAAACCGATTTTCACTGTGGAAACCCGAAGAGGATTGCGGGAGCGGAAGGCTTCGACGGGAGCCACTTAATTAGGAGCATAGCTAATAAGCTGTGATGCAGGCTATTCAGGTTATTAGCGAAATTCATGGATTGGTTCAATTAACACTTTGCAATGCAAAGTGGCTTTATTCGTTTCGGCAAGCTTCAATCATACTGCCGGTAGCTGCAAACAAGTACCGAAGTGAACTGGAGAGTACTAGAGAATTTGAAAAATCCATGAAATAAAAGAATATGGAAAGCAGCTATTAAAGTTAGTTAAAATTGTTTCGTACCGTTTCATAATCAAAGTACTAATTGAATTTAAAGTTACAAGATATTATATTTGAAAACTAATCTTGCCGATAGGATCAAAAGCCACTAGCCACTAGCCACCAGAATGAGAAAATGCGAATATTGCGAATACCGAGAATTGTGAAGTAATGAGAGTTCATTATCGAAAAAATAATTTAAAAATTGTGAATGAAAACATGTTGTCGTTTTTATACACTTTTCTGAAAGCATTCCCCACTTCGAGTCATAGAACGTCCCAGCTTTGAGTCAGATTTAAAAGATAATGATTAAATAAGAGTTTTTTTTATATTTTGAATCTGTTATTGATTCCAGGAAATTTGTGATTTGTGAAATTTCTCTATTTACATACATAAGAGATAGAGATGCTACTACAGTTTCTTAAAAATACATATATCGAATCATGGACGACTGTAATAAGGCATAATTAAAATGTAAAAAAAACTCTTTCTTAACTGCTTTGATATCGAACTTTCTATTAGGTACTCAATATAATATGTGTGCAAATGCGGAAATTGCTTTGCTTTGAAAAAATTCCCTATTTATATGGAATATTGAATATTTTGAAAAGATTCTCTAGTTTTAAATAATTACTAATGTTCTTTTTTGTATTTCGAAATTTTTATAGGTGAAATAGTCAAGAATAATAGACATTCAACATGGAAATAATTTGTAATAAAATTTTTTACATGCAAATTGATATGGAGATTCTAAATATAATAATATGCAAAATTTCCTTATCGATTCAACACATGCTTGGTTAATTGATGGGTCAAGATATTTTCGACAAAACTTTTATATGACTAAATTTGTAGCTGAGACGATTTGCTACGAAAACGGTTTTAGAAGTTTTTTCGTAGGGGAAATTTTTTACGAAATATAGAAATTTTGATTATAAAAAAAAATCTACTAATAAAATTAATACCACTCGAACTAATATTGCGGCCATTCACTATTTAGTAATAAAATAAATACCACGCAAACGGAGCCGCTAGTTTATAATATAAAACAAAATAATAAATATTTAAGTGTAACGATAAATAATAATAATTAATTAATCAATAATAATTGATATTAATAATAATTTTGTAATTTGCTGAAGCGCGATATCTCGTGAACGGTTATTTCAAACCTTAGTGAGGGTACTTTGAAATTTATTGTCCAAAGTTTTGATTTTTCTATTAATAAAATCTATTTTGTTAATGAAAATGTCCATAAACTTTAAATTTGTGTAGTAGCTTCATATTGTAAATAATATTAAATTCAATCATTTGCAAACCAAGTTCAAACAGATTTAGCATATCCTTTGAAATACCAGACAAAATAGTGGCGTTTGCAATACTTTAAAGGTCAAGAAATCAGTAGTGGTATTATAATTAGCAGCATTTTAACCCTTCAGAATACCTTAACAAAAATTTTCGATACAAAATTACTAGTGCAATGACCCTCGAATGAAAAATGTTGGTGAACATGCGCAGCCCCATACCCAGTAAATCTAGCAGAAAGTCGTATATCTTTCAGTCACTTTTGCCTTGAAAAGAATTACAAAGATGTGTGGCACCATACGCGAAAAGCATGAACACTTCATTTTTTTTTTTTTTTTTTTGTGCATTCAATAGTAATTGTACGAAACGAAATGAAGCCCACTAGAGAAAAGAAATCGCCTTGAAGTGAAAAATCATTCAGCTCAGGCAGGTTGGCAGCACTACATTAAATTCTAAGATTGCCCTAAAGTTTGTGCTCAAAAAGCATGCTTGTTGCCTGCACAAAACCGACACCATGATGCGGGGGAGCAGGAGCGAGCGTAAAAGTTGCTCATTATATCTTGATCCTGAACGTAGCTTTCATTCAGTTGTGAATGAGCCCCATACACTCCGCACTTTGGATGTGTCTGTTTTTTGCAAATAAAAAGCGAATTCTTCTTGCTTAGGACATTTAAGTTACAGATGTGTTGGCATTTTCCTTCCATGCCCAGTCGGCGCACGAACACAGCTCCCGGCTCAAAGTAATGTTTCCCAAAAAGAGGAAAAAATGGAATTGTTCGGAAAGGCGAATTTCAGGTATAACGAAAATCTGATTTGAGCCCAGTGCTGTGCACAATTTGCGCTCAACACCAAAACTATCGTAGCTCAGAAGACCCTTTTCGTCTCCGTCTGACTCGCCAATAAGAGTTTGATTATGTGTGGCTATAAATTTCTGTAAAATTAATTAAGCTCAAATTACCATGCATCGTACAAAGTTACAGTGGTCTCTCAGCAAAATCCGTCCGGCTCCCTGCCTATGTATAGGAGCACGATATAATGATTCAATACTTTTACAATTTCAACTTTTGCTTAGTGTAATTTTTTAATTGTTTTAATCCTTATAGGCGGCAGTGGCAATTAAATATACTCCAATTCGTAATCGTTACGTCTAAGTTAATTTTAACATTCTGTTTTTCCCTAAGTACTCATCCTTAAGCTAAATTCTGGAAAACCCTACTTACTTCACACATCTCACTTTACTAACTATTTTACTTTAGGAGCTACTAGAGACGCAAACTATCCTTGAGGACACTAAGATGGAAACGATTATTTGCTACGACTAACTCAACATATGCACATTAAATACAAACTGTTGCACCTTGTTCGCTTCCGAATTTAATTACTTTTAATCTATCAACAAATTTATCGTTGCTACTTTTCAACTAACTCGTTCACTTTATGCGTTTAGGAAGAAAAAACATTTCGTTTATCGTTGCAATCATGCACTGATTTTTCACCACACACTCCACACGAGATAAAAAGGATAATCACTTTAATTTCATTGTCGTTTTGTATGGAATTACATTTATAGGATTTTCCCCAAACAGGAAAAATAACCCTTAAAAGTTTTTCAAACTTTTGCAATAATTTTTGCCGACTATCAAAGCAAATTTCGAGTAGACTTAGCCAGGCTAGGAAAGTTTCACTCACTTAGACCAATGCCTTCCAGCACAGCTCTGCCGTTTTCATGGAAAACCAAGTGGAAAATTAAAATTGAAAACTGGGAAAAGTCCAAAGCTGAGAGGTTCCTTTTTTTTTTTGGTTTATTTTTTTATTTGGACAGAACCTTTCATACGCGGTGTGTCGTCGTTTTAGACCTCGCGGATAGGCAAACTGAACTGAAAACGATAAAACTGTGCAGACATTCCAATCCCGCCGCTGTTGCCGTCATCATCTCAAACATATCTTAGTATTGTTGAAAATCTCTCGCTCAGTTGATGTAATAATTGCGCGCACGTTAGCTTTCTGCCTCCCAGATAAACCCGGCGTTCGAATCGAAAAGCTCATCATAAAGTCCATTTCGCACTAAACACAACTGAAAACCGAACATTAAAACAAACAAAAAACAAACAAAAATTCTAAATTCTACAGTACTCGATTAAATAACTAAAGCGATCCACTAGAACCAATCGGTTCAAACTGAACATTCTGCTCCATAATTTTGCTAATGTAGAAGCAGAATCCAGCACTACTTAAACCCTCCGACCATAGGAGCAGCAGCACCAATATCGGACAAAGGACCATCCAAGACTACATCACCGGCCGACCTTTCCAGTAAAATCTCTCGGTGGTATCCCTTGGTAATGGCATCCTCGCTCCCTTTCTGGATTCTCCTGTGAGAGACCGCCGGGAGGCATTTGTTTGGGGACAAAATTGCTCAAATCTCTGGGAAAAGGTCTTCTGTTACTGCAAAACTTTCACCTGGAAAGCTTTCTATCCCTCTGGAATAAAAAAGAATTGCTAGGAATGCTTCTGACGCAAATAGATTTTGCGCATTCAACTCCCATTGCAAGAATTTCTGAATTCCTACAGGGTTCCCAGGCTGGTCCACTGTTCGGAGAAAGGATGCTTTTCTGGTACCATCCTTTCCACATCAAAGAAATCTTCCCAATAAGTTTTACAATGATTAAAAGGATTTTCAAACGTTCCTTAAAATACAAGGATTATGCATATTCGTTTAAATCAATTTTAATTGAAAACGTTGCCTCATTTTAATTCAATTTCGTTTCCATTGACGTCATTTTTGCCCGACGTTGACTAATTACTAGAGTCAGCATTCTTAACTTTTCATTACTTCCTTCTTTGAATCTGCCTCTATATTCTTGGCTAGGCCTCTCTATATGAGATTATCAATTTCGTTTATATCAGACCCCAGAACATTTAAAGTATCGAGTATCAAACTGAACTAACAACTTTGGAAACGTTTTAAAAATCGGTAGGTTTATTTCATATATCAGGTTGTAATTAAGTTTCCTAAAAACATAAAATTTGCTATCTCGTATCCTACATATTAGTTTTGAAGTTTTAGGTCATTTTATACATATGGCATTTACAAAAATGCTTATTAGATTCAACAAGAAAAATGATAGAGCTACGAACAAATATTTAATACTTCTCATGCAGGACTTTTTTTTGTTTTTCTTAATTTCAATAACAATTGAAAACAAATCTATTGAATTGAAATGATTGAGAAATGTTAAAGTAAGTCTTTATTATATAAAATGATACCTTGACGTTATAAATTTAATGCATTATTTTTTCAAAGGCTAAGAAGTGCATTATTTTTTCAAAGGCTAAAAGAAGTAAAACTATCTGCAGTAAAGGAATTTGAAATCCTAAATAATTTTGCATGTGTCGTATAGTCCAGTACAGTACAGTACAAATCCTAACCAATGCAACAAGGCTATTTGTGGTGTAGGTGTAGTCCCCTATATTCTAATGTGACTTAAACACTATAACTTTCCAAATGACTGCTTATCAGTTGAGAAGCATTCCACTTTTGATAAGAGAACATTATATTTTTTATAAAAGGAAAACCTAGCAATTTTTCATCGCAGGAATGCAGAATATACTTTGATATAAATTTTATGCTAAAACTTCCTTGCTATAGAAAATGTTCTCCTGCATTACGAAAAAAATGTGCATTTTTAAGATATTACCTTTAAAATTTAATTGGATTTGTTTCCTCGCCTTAAAAAGTTGAAGAGCTCCTGTTTAGAATGATGCATTTTAAAGAATGAGATTTTTTCATATATGTAGATGTTGATAAGAGTACTCCATAAAATTTATTGGCACATATCTTTTTTTCTTTTTTTTTTCTTATTTACTGATCTGTGGAAAAAAACCGTAGATAGTTATTTTATAATAGAAAATTATTTTTTATTCCTGTACAAAACTATAAATATAAATTTACAAATAAATATTTTAAATATATTTTTATACCTTTGCAATATAACAAACAAATTTATTCTTCTTTAACAGTGGCCGGGGCAAAAATTCGTTTCCCGTTCCTTTTATGCTTATGTTGCTTAAAATACTCCCACATAAAAAGTGCACCGGTTACATGAACGTTAAGCGACCGCACCATACCCAACTGTGGTATTTCTACTGCAAAATCCATGAGACTAAGCAAATTGGCTGGTATTCCTTCTTTCTCCTGTCTAAAAAATATTGGCATAAATCAAATAGCAATGCAGCGATTGCCATAACTAGCTTACCCCAGAAGAAGAACGCACTTATCAGGAAACTTGAAGTCAACAAAGTTCACACTATTCGAAGTCTGTTCAGCACCAACAATACTGTAATTCTGCAATTTTCGATCAATCAAATAAGATTGCAATTTCTCGGGCTTAACTTCCTGAATGTTAAGCCACTTTTCAGCAGTCATGCTAAAAATAAATATCCATTAGAATTGTTTTCACAAGTAACTTAAAATGTCCCACGCACCTTAAAGATTGAAACTCTTTGCACTTAACATGCTTCAAAGAATCAAGTATCAAGTTATTGATGCCCAGAACTTCGCAGGTTCTTGCAATCCCACCTAAGTTAGGAGCCTTTGATATCAAGCTCGCAACGACAATCATTTTACACTGCTCGTCCTGTTTATAAAGTAATATGAAAATTTAAATAATTGTAGCTATTACCAAAAATATACCTACCAGATTATCAAGAGATGTGTGTTCAATCGCTGAGTCTAGATCAAATTGGATAGGATTCATTTTCTTCTGAACTTTTTCTACTGAATTGTTGCTTTCCTGTAATCTGTCCTTTATACGTTCTATTTTTTCCTTGACAGAGGCTAAAGTTGATTGATCAACGCTTTCAAAATGTCTATATAGTTCATCAGATGCCATATTAGTTATCCTTGGAATGTGTACAAGTATATTCCCCTCCTCCAAAAGTTCAAGTCCATTCAAATTATTATAGCGAAAATCTTTTTTCAAATTTTCTTCGACAGTTCCCTGTTTAAGAGTTTCCTCAATTGCATGGTACAAATGAGAAATCTTTAATTTTTCTATCTCGGGTTTATTAACAATTAGATTTTTATACATATGATACAGAGCAACCTGTGCATTTGTGCGAACTTGAAAATTTGCACCCATTGTCCACGGTGCGATTAGCTTCATACAAATCGTAGTCAGACTGGAGTCATCAATTCTTTGACACGCCAAGTAAGTGATGGGAAACAGAGAGCACAGACTACTTGGCGTAAGCTCTTTGGCCTAAACAATGTTAAAAAATATTTTATCAATCGTCGTTTTAAAGTATGGGTATACGTCACAAATATGAAATTCAACTCGACTACTTGTAAATGTTTCAATCCCTGTTTTTCTTTGATAAAGCTAAATATTTATATGTATCATTGTAGAAGTACCTTATGCAGCAACTCGATCAACACGTAGCGTGTAATTCCAGCGGCAATAAGAAATTCACCAATATATGTTACATTAGTTTGATTGTTTTCCTTAAAAACAATGTCCAAAAATCGTTTGTCCCAAACCCCATCCAGACTCTGTATTTTGGCCAGTGCTTGAACGATCCTCAATTTCTGTCTATGATGCATGGAATCACCGAAATACCTCGTCTTACGTGTGCTCATAATGTTGCTTATGTTTAGTAGTTTATTCCTCAAATTACCGAAAAATATTTTAGCATCGTTGGGACACTGACAGTGAATTTTTTGTAAGAGTTGCAGGACCATATATCGTACTTCATCAGCATTACCGTCAGACAATGGAATATCATTTTGTAAACAGTAGTCGAATTCAGTTCTTGATAATAAAAATTCGGAAACTGTATTTATAAAACACAAATATATAAAACAAACTTACTTTTGATCTCCAATCAAAGGTTTCCCAAAAAGCAGTCCATCAATAAACAAATCGACTAAAAAATCTTGATCACTAAAAAATCGATCTGGTTTTTCCACAGCTGTTGTTGTTGAAGAAATATTTGCACGCAAAGCGTTAAATACGACTTTCAAGACAACTGCAGTGTTACGGTCGAAGTTCAATATTTCAGTAACTCCTTGAAAGAATTCTTCCCGACCCATTCGCGTCAAATAATTTAAGTAATCCTTAAACCTGTACAAAAATATACAAATTTTTGAGCAGTTGCTAAATGAATACGCCGTAAACAAAAATAGTTTGAATGCATTAGCTATGTATAGAAGTCTTTGATTCCGAATGTACTGTACAGCAACTAAAAATGGCAAGCCAAATTCCTAATTAAAAATTTAAAATTCAAATTCTCAAATCTTTTCTTATTTCCTGTAAATTTACAGTAAAACGAAGCCATATTTAAAATCATTCAAAAAGTATTCATGTTTTCAAAGAGGCAATTTTTAAACTCATTTTTCTAAGAATTGCAAAACTAGTTTAGTGACCCAACATCTGAGCTTGTTAAATAATCATTAGTACTTCAAAACGAAACCATTTCAACGACACAACTAAGTCAACATCAAATGAGCTTCAAATTGTTTTTGAAATTTATGTGGTTTTAAATGAATTTGAAATATTTAGATGTATTGGTATGAATGATATTTGTGCTTGATAAATAAATGTACTTTATGTGCAAACCAACTGTTCTTGAAAGAAGAAATTATGTAAGTAAATTATTTTTTTATAATAATTTATTTTTAAAAATCCTTCGTTCTAGAACTGCATGCTAAAACCTTAAATTTGTAAATCACTTACATTTTTTCACATTCTGGAATTCCACACTCTTGAACAGCCTCTTTCAATTGTTCCAAAGCGTCAGCTTCTTTCACGGCCAAAAATCTTATTTCGGCAAGAGCACTGAATCCACTTTTAATGGCTTTTCCCTTCGCTCGTAAAAACAGCCAATTAAAGCAAGATTTGTCTATGAACCTTGACCGCTGGCCTTTAGCAATTGAATCAAAATATATTTCAATAAATAAATTCTCTAATCGGTTTACGTCTTGGTTTATGAGATGAGACCTCAAACTTTCGAAGTCTTCTTCAAATTTCCACGGTTCGAAATCATTTTTGAAAATCTTAACAAGCAACTGCGTAAAGTACTGCTCGCTGTTCATGATAACATCGTAGTCCTCTAACATTTCAGCATTATCTTCTAATAGCTCAGCGAGTTCTGGTAAAATATCATTATCAATTGAATCATCAGTAGTCATTTCTAGAACAGGAAGAAGGTCTTCGGGATCTACAGAATTAATAAACTCTCTCAGACATTTAGTTTTGTCCTCAGCATGGACATTTGCTTTCAAAACAATTTCCAAATGGTTTAATTGTAAATTTCGATCTTCAGTACAGTCTGAAAGCTTGTTTTTTAAAATGGTACTACCTGAGGTTTCCAAACTTCCAATTTTATTGTTCAACGTGGTACAAATATTAAAAAACTCATATAAGGACACTTCTTGTAGGTCGTTTTTAAACATCTCAAAAAATTGTTTCCTTAATTTATTCCTAATATCCTTGTTTTGTATTAAACGAATGCACGCAGATATTTCCATGAGTATGGCTGGAGGAACTACGTCCGTGTCGCTCTTAGCACTCTCCAAAGCAGTTAAGAGCGCGTGCATCGGCACAGGCTTCCAATTAATCAAACAAAAAATTCCTAGAATTCTTGGTACATCGTCAACAAAAGATGTTTTGGCAGCTTTAAGAAATTCTGGATTTTTCACATATAAGTAAGTATTATTCATCGCTTCCATTAAATATTGGAGAGTTTTGGAACTGAGATTTAAACAATTATATTTTTTCAAAACATACTCAATCACATTTTTCAGTACGAGACTATTTTTTTGTGTGAGAAGGTCTGCCAGCAAAACCTCCTTCCAGAAAAATGGCACTTTCACCTTTTCGAGCATTTCCAGCGAAGGTAATATAAGATGCGATTGCTTTTCCTCTAAATTTGCCAATATTGTGATTAATGCCCTCCATGACCTATGATGCATTTCACTGTCTTGCGGATCCCATTCGAAGTATCCATCAACAAATATTCTGGAATTAACCTGCTCAGTTGAAATGTATTCCAAAAGCTTATCTAAAATGTACAAGACCCTTTTTTTCTCATCGCTTGCAACGCCGCGATTAATTAATGCATTTAATATAATTCCCCAAAAAACGGGGTCTGCATATATGTTCAAGATTTCCAAAAACGAATCAATGAACTGAGCTAAAATGTCTAAACTAATTGCTTCGCCCTTAGAGTTCTTTAACCGCTCCCAAATCTTTGATAACATTTCGTTACATTTAAGGTCTTTAACCAAACAGTTCGCACACATGAAGCTCCAAAGTCGAACGTCTTTGTCATCGGAAAATAGTCCCGAAATAACAAAGTCTACAAAATCATCTGCAAGTGGTATAGGTTCTTCATCTTCAGATACTTCGAAAGCTCGTAGTATTTGATGGACGAAACGAAGAAACAGAATTGAATCTGGCGGCGTTACAAATTCCTTGCTCATTTCAGTGATAAATTTGGAGCAGACACCGAATGCTACATTATTTTTGGTAAATGTTATTGTTTGCTGTACGACGGATGTAAAAATATCTAAAATATGTGACTGCTCCTTTAGTTGTTCAAAGAAGACCCTCCCGAGATCGAGGACATCACTCAGTGAAATCGGATTAAATTTGATTGTTCCTCTCTTTAAATTGCTCGACAGCACGCAGTTGTATATCTCTAAAGCTGGACTGTCTATGTTATTTTGCATAGCATCGAGGAGAAAATCTATCTGCTGATCCATTGCCTGAAAAAATAACTTATAGGAATAAAAAATTTGTATTATTTTCAAAAAAAAGGATAAAACTTTTAGAAATATTGTTGGAAAATCAGAAACATTTTGAGATCTTGTAACCCTAATGCTTTCCTTGTAATTTAATAAATAACATTGGAAATGAAAGGGCAAAGGTCCTTCTGTGGAGATGTATTATTTTTATTTTCAACACAAATTAAATACACAAACACAATTAAATCTTCTATTCGTCTGCTATACTGATCGGCGTCTTTGGTTTTGAATTTGTAACCAATGTTTGATTATGGGTAAATTATGCAAAATTGTGTTAGATGAATTCACAAATTAAGGAATTTTTATCTTAGTATTGATTTCATGTCAATTTAAGGTGGTTGGACTATTTATTTTGTAGCTTGTATTAAGCGAAATAAATAAATAAATAAATAAAAATGGGCTCACTATAAGGTGCATTGCAGAAAAAGTCGAGGTGAAAAATCAGTTTCTTTTTTACTTAAATAGCAATATCTCTTTCCCTATGTAAAAAAAATTTATAGGTACCTTTTTAAAATTTAGACTACATGCTCCAAATTTTAGGACAATTCGCCAGTTAAGCTTAGCATATTTTTTTTTTACAGCATGAATAGTCAAACTTGAAGGAAAAAACGTTGATACACATAAAATTGAAAAATTGTGAGAAAACGACAGCAGACATTGGAAATATCTTTGCTTACATTTGATAGGAGGCTCCTTCGGTAATTGATTGCAAAACAAAAAAATAGAAAAAAAAATACCAAAATTTGTGGCCGTAATACCGAAAAAATTGCTCTAAATTAACGACTTTACCAACTTTCAAAGTGCCATTATCTCAAAAACCTTTTTTCAATCCGATGTGGATTTCGCGAGATATTTGACCGTCTTTCAACTTTTTTTATACCTGACAAATCCTCCCCCGCACTCCTTGATATGAATTGAAAAAAATGTTTCAGATAAAAGTTTCGTATTTCGACTGTGGAATTCGAATCCGCAATTAAAAACGGGGATTCTCATTTAAAATTTCAAGGAGGTCGAGTTTGATGTCATTGGAAAGGATTTCAAAAAATATTTGACACGTGTTTTTTGCCTTTTTCAATCCGATGTGTATTTCACGAGGTATTTGACCGTCCCGGAACTTTTTTTACACGTTATGTCTGTGCTCGGAACAGATATGTAATTTTACAACTTCGACAAAGGATTTTTCTCTGCGAAGCTGTCGCGACTAAGAAGTAGCTGCAAAATAATTTTTTGCCGCAAGGAGTTCGCAAAAATCGTAAAACTTTCTGTTTTGACTTTGTTTTAGAGCAAGTTTTATCTTTTCGTCCTATGAAAATCATTGCCGGGGCGGGAATTCTCCTTCGTGTGAATGTGAAACGGGCCTTACTGTCTAGCGGCCTATCGCAAAACTCAGCTGATCGGTTGTTTCAAGTAGAAATCTTTAAAATCTTTAAAAGATAATGAAAATCACTTACCAACTGATTTCGTAATCTTCTAACTGCAAGCTGAGGAATTATCAGGGCTCTCCGTAAATTTTAGACACATAAACAAACCCTTCGCCGGGCGCTCACTTGCACTTGCCGTCACTTTCACTGCCCGATGCAAAATGAACCGGACGACGGGCCTGGAAGTGGAAGCAGCATTCATTATCTGGAGAGTGGAAATTGAGGAAGTATTCGCACGTGCTGCGGTGACAGCTGTCATCGTATTTTGACAATTCTGGTGTATCCTCGCAGATTAAACTTTCTGCAGTCTGAGGAAAAATGACTGAAAAAGAGCGGTGGGTGGACTTAGGATTTGCTGAAGATTGTGACCCAGAAGATGTAACAAACCGATACTTTCCCAGCAAAATTGGAGGCCAACCTGCCTGGCTGGAGCTTAAGAACTTGCCTTCTGTGGAGGAAATCACCTGCCCCAAATGTAGCGAACCGCGGGTGTTTTTGTGCCAAGTGAGTTATTTTCAAGCGGTTCGGAAGTTGTTTTTCAAGTAGATCCGAAAGGATAAAACTAAAAGAACATATTTTGGATGAGGAAATTGAGGGCTTAAGTCAAGCTCCCAGGAAATTCACCGATTTCAATGAAACTCTGCAAAAACATTCCATTTAATGCCAAACGGACGAATATGCAAAAATTTTTTGGCGCAAACCAGTAGTTTTCGAGATATACTACTTTTAAAAATTTAAGATTTTCCCTTTACAAAATGCCTACTAACTAAAGATTTTCCTTTTACAAAATTCCTACTAACTAAAGATTATTTTGCCACCATTAAATCTCGAATTCATGTTCAAGATGAGAACCATGTCCTCTTTAAATGTTTGAAAAATAGTCGAATCAGATCTGAGTACCCGATGCTCACTGGAGCTGAATATTTGAAAATAGCCCTGACGCCCTTCAAGCTTCAACATGAACAAAATTAACGATCCGCTTTCTGTTTGAGACCAAACTCAACATTTAGGCGCCTCCACGACTTGATTATTGAACCCTAGTTACCCTAACCTTGAACTCTCTTGACGATACTAAATTTGGATTAAAGGGGTTACATTAATGTTTTCACGATATAAGGCTTTATCCTTTTCAGATTTATGCTCCAATAGAATCAAATGAGAGCTGTTTTCACCGTACAATTTTTGTGTTCATTTGCAAAACGGAACAGTGTCAGGAGGGCAATTCAGCGGGGTGAGTGGGATATCTGCACATTTCTTTATATTAAATCATTCATCAACTGCTTGCTTTGCTTTTCAGCAATCTAGTCGTATATCGAAGTCAACTACCACGCGTAAACGATTATTATTCTCCGGAGCCACCAACTGAAGATGAAAAATTAGTAAGATGAAAATCTTCATTTGTCTTTCAATCTCCTTGATTTGCAAAAATTATTGCAGCCTGCGATTCCACCTTTAGTTAAGCTCTGTTCTGTTTGCGGATGTCATGGCCCGAAGCTATGCTCTCAGTGCAAGAAGGCCTCATATTGTGGACAGAGCCACCAAAAAGTTGACTGGAAACACCACAAAAAAATATGCCGAACCAACCAGACCAGCCCAGAGCCCTATCCGAACAGCATTCTCTTCCAGGAATTTGAACTAGTGATGGAGAAAGAACCCTCATTGGACACTATTTCTAGCCAGGAGGAAGATGAAGAGGAGGCTGAAAGACGTCGCCTAAAAGAGTTTCAGGAGCTAGAAAAATCTGGTAAAGTTGGAGATCTTAAAGACATATCTGAATCCGAGTTGGCTCAATACGTAGGCGCTACTGAAGATGATAAATTGTTCAGGAAGTTCAAGAAGAGAATAGCTTTAAGTCCAGAACAAGTGCTCCGGTATGAGAGGGGCGGTAAACCACTTTTCATCACTGATAAAAATATCCCAGATGAATTTGATATTCCCAAATGCGAGAACTGCGGAGCGAAACGAATTTTCGAATTTCAGATAATGCCGCAGCTGCTGAACGTGTTGAAAGACGATAATCTGGACTGGGGTATCCTGGCCGTTTACACCTGCCTGAACAGCTGTAATACAAAGACAAGATATTTTCGGGAATTTGTTATAAAGCAGGACATCGTGAAATAAAACATCATGCTTGATATTTCTTGTCTTGAAAATTTTATTTACAAAATATATATAAGCCTAAAATTTGTGGGGTATCGCCAAACAAACCGAAACTTTGAAACCTAAACGCGCAGGCTTGTGCTTTGCGGCAACCTGAGATATTCGCTCATCTGTCTTTTAATTCAGTTTTATAATAGGGAAGTAACGATGTTGCGAGAAATCGAAATCTGGTTGAGTTTTTGAATCCTTCTTGTGGCCACTTGCTAAGAGTTTAGTGACAACGAAATTTATCTTTGCCACTTGTATCATTTGGGTCATCTACGAAAGTAATTGTTTTCTTTTTATTTTTCTTCTAAAGACAAATTACCAAAGCTTACCTCCTGGTCTGGGTTTTGAATAGACTCCAGAATTGTCCTTGCCTGATGAAAGTGCTTGGCTGCGGAAAGAAATAGTTCTGCCGAAGACAAACGCAGGAGTAGAGTCCTCATTTTCTTGAATTCGCTATATGGTATCGGGGGCGGACTTCCTAGGTTTGCAAAAGGTGCAAACCGGTGATTGAAGCGAATTTTCTCGTTATCAAATTTAGGCATAGGTTGACGAATTCGTTCGTCCCTTGTAAATGCTCCCATTGCCTAAAATATAATTTGAATTAAACCGTTAAAGAGTTATTTACAATAAATCGAGAATAGTTAACCTTACCATCGGAATTAATTTTAGTAACAATAAAAAATTTACCTTATAGTAACCCCCGCACATATTTTGCATCGCGTGATTGTAGACAATCTCTCGTCTGTACGGCTTTTGCTGCTTCTTTTTCTTCGGCTTCGGCTTTCGTTGCTTTGCATTTCCTTTGTTCTGCTGTTCGACAAGAGAGTCCTGCTCAATGAGAAGAGACTCTGCTCTTGTTAGCGCTGATACGATAAAACCAAACAAAAACTCGAAAAGATACCTGCAAAGATCAGGAAGCATCAAGGCAAGAGCAATATTATTTCTTAATTGTAACATACCAATAAATATATAAAAATTCATGAACACTATACAATTCCAGCTCGAAACCTGACAAAAGGTAGAGAGACATTGCGCGTAAGCAGTGGTATAAGGTCCACGTCCCAAAGTAAGCGATGTGTTGACCTGATGTTTCAGTTTTCGCTAACATATTGAGGTATGAGTCCACTCTCCCCGCCTTATAATTGAAAGATAGAAACAATTTTGTTAGTACTTTTCTCGAACTACTATTTTTATTATACAACGAAATTAATTCATCGTACAATTCGAATATGACTCGAATCTATTTCTTTGCTATTTCAGGTACTAACCTCTTCTTGCAAGTTTGCGAAACCCTCCTCGATCAGCCTTGCTAATTTATCCCGCTGGCGCGCTCTGTTGTAGCCCATTATCTGCAGGAAGTACACAAACGTGTGCATACTGACGCAGTAGTTGAGGAAAGAGTCTACACAACTTTTAGCCTAGAAATGAACAAAAATTTAAGAAAAGGAGATAAAAATGATCATCAGATAAAATTGAAATATAACAGGTAAACTCAGCTAAAAACGCTGAAATAGATCTTACTTGTACATTATTTGCCAACGGATTCCTCGCCATAACTACGGGAGGAGCTATAAATGCTTTTATCGATTCCCTCAAAAATTCTTCAAAGGGAATCACTCCAAAAACGTGCTTTCTACGGTTGCCGAAAAATAAAATCTGAAGAACGCTGCGGGACAACAAACACTGCCCAGACCTCTTGCTGAAGTCAATGAAGAAGTTCTACGAATTAAGATGAAGTTAAGAGTGTTCACTCAAAGCTCCATTAAATTTTACCAGTGCTGAATGGTAATCCTTTTGATGAATCGCCTTGCAAGCTAACTTTAGACGGTGAACAAGTTCTTCTAGAAAAGCGAGGCTGGATGGACGATCCTTAATCTTTGCACTTCGTGGGAAAGTTGGCGGGAGATTTCTTTGATTAACCCGCGGTGAGAACCCCATGGGATTTGGTGCTTCAGCTTAGAATAACATAAAAATAAAATATTTGCGATGCAAGGCTAAATTTTTTATCTCTACGCTCACAGTTAGGATCTGGTTGTGTTCCCCTTTCAATTGTTTTTCGTATTAGGGGAACCAGTTCCAAAGCAGCATTCAAATGCTTCTGAATTTCAGCAATTTCCACTTCTCCTGGTGACACCTCTTTCTTCGGCCAAAGCAAATGCAGTGATTGGAAGATAAAACGTAGAAAACGCAACCTGTGCATTACTGCCAGAGTATCCTAATAAATATTTCGTTAATTTGTGTTTGCGCAAGAGCCGCCACAACTGCGGGGTAACACTAGACCCCCATTCCTTACCTCTGGATTCAATTCGTTCTTCGATTTCTTGATAAGCTCATCCTCAGCCTCCTTCAGAGTAGATATAACTTTGGTTTCGGGAACATGATCGAAAAAGTTGAATCCTGAACTACCGAACAGTTGAAAGTCTTCCTCCTCGTTAACATTTCCTCTAAGGAGATCGAAGCACCAATGGAAAATAGAAAATGAATGTAACCAAACCAAAGAACTTACTCAATCACGAAGTCCTTAATCAGTGAAATAAGCTTCCTTACAGCCAGACAAAACGTCCGAAGCGGCTTGTCCTCGATCGAATTCGGCGTGTGGAGGTAAAGACACGTAAAAAGTATCTGATCCAAGGAATGCCCCTCTAGCCAGGACACCAAGCAGGAGAAAAGGGCGTCGAACACACCTATAAGCTCGCTATTTTCAAGGTCCGCTAATTTGAGAATTCCCGCCTGAAATGCAAAACGATTAGAGGTCCTTATTAAATTAGTTTCGGCAACAGTCTCACTCCAACAGCAGACTGAAACGTATGCGGCGTAGGCTCGTTTTTGTTGAAACCCATTCCCACGTCCATTTTCGGATCCATCATCTCAATTGCGGACATGGCTTCGAACAGGCCAAAGACCTCATCGTGGATTAGCTCCCCCAGAGATAGTTCTATTAAATTGCGCAGGACTTAGTCTGGGACTACTCAAATCTGCCGGCGATAACCTTACCAGAACAGGCCTCAAAGAATTCCTTCGTTATGTCCTTCCAGTCGTACTCCGGGTAGTAGCGCCCGCCGGTGCTGGAGTCATCATCCCGAACCTTGTCCTGGTCACCCCGCACGATTGCACCGAGGGGATTTTTCATAGGATTTTGTTGCTCCTCAATCTGTCCATTTACTGATGGCTCTATCAGCTCCCTAGAATCGCATATTTACTTATGGAATTCATTTACTACACAGCCCCACCCTTTAGGGATATCTTCCTTGTGCATTTTCGTTTTGTTCGGTGCTTCTAATCCTTGATTTTATGTGAAGTTTACCGTGAAATAAAATTTTGCTCCTTTTCTGTCAATAATTTTTCGTGCCAATCGGTAAAATGTCAACTGTAGTTTAATATTATCCCAACAGAGGCGCACTTGTGGAGACGAAACTCATAGAAGCAATACCCAAGGAGAAGCTTTTGTTAGTCTGATTTGGTAGCACTATTTAACCGCCCTTCGGGAACCGACTCACAAATCAGAATCATTGCAGAAATATTAATTTAAACTCTTACAGCAATTGCTCATGGTCTGCACATTTGTCTCCACAGTTTTTATCAGAGACTGTTTAGCGTAGAAATTTGAAATTCGGCATTGCAATAAAAACCTTATAGTTAGAACTTAGGAACGAGCGAACTAGAAAACTCGAAGAGCTGAAAAAAACAATAATTCTGTAATTTTACGTTATTCTTTTCAATTTTGCTTGGTATCCACACCTAATTTCTGTATTGAAAGGTAAATAAAAACCTTTGGAGTTCCTTTTTTACGGTTTCGCTATTAAGCACAGCACCTATGAAAACACGACCGTTAAACAAATGATTTTCGTACAAATCGCTTATTGACCGTTTTTTTATAGTTAAATAACGTTTTTTAATTAAAATAAATAGACAAAAAAAGCAAAGAGGCCAACAAATATTCTCTTATATAAAACATCGAAGGTTATAAAAGGGATTTCGTAAGTATCGGTTCTAAAATTAACTTTAATTTGTAAAAATTTAAAAAGCATATTACATATTTATTAAATTGAACCGCCCAAAATTTTTATCAGCGGATTCCTCGTTGAGTTTTTTTAAGCCGAAAAATAAACCTCACTTTTAAAATATTTTAAGTAAATGTATTTTCTGAGTTCAAAATAAAATTCAATTTTTTAAGAGCATAAGTGCAAAATAATAACTCTTATATACATATATATTAGCAAAATTATATGTATTTTTAAACCGTTAATATTGAAATATAAAATATCTGTTCTATACTATATAGCAATAATTTGTAATACTTCGTTTTATTATAAAATTGAAACTCGAAACTATCTTGATTTCAATGCAGGCAGCTATTGTAAGTGTTCAACACAATTAATCATTTTTAGTATTATGTTTTTTATAAAAAGAGTCTTTCTATTTTCTGTTCCTGATCCTTGTTATAATGAACTTGAATAGGCCGATAAAGCGGTTATTCGTTATTCACCTTTGCGACTGGCAGGAACCTAAAACTGCCTTTGAATTTGTAACAACAAGTGTTGCTTGCGTTTGACTCGTCAATGTATTCGTAAATTCGTTACAAGGGAAATCGTTCGTTGTAAACGAGGGTCGTTATCATATAACATAGAAATTTAAACGGGTTGAAGTTCGTTATAATGAGTTTTTACAGTATTTGATAAAAAAATACGTTGATCTTAATAACAAATTTGAATTTAACAATCGCCATTTTAGATTCGTTCACCTTGTTCCTTAATTATAAATTTGGAACTTTATAATTCATACATATTATAATATGCATATTTATCCTTTTTCGCAGTCGCGTTTCATAAATTGTTAAATACCCGCAACGGAAGCGAACAGGTGTTGGAACACGTCGGAGCACACGTAGAAGCCCCGTGTGAATCGAGGTCACGGCTATTGATTTTTTCACAGGAGCAGGCACCTGACGAGTGGACATCAAAAGGATTGTCGCCAGTTGGACACGAAATTTAGATTAAAATGCACCGCGCACCAGTTGAGAACGGGCCGATTTATGAGCACGATCTCGAGGGAGCAATATTCTGCAAAGTCTTCTATTGACGGACTATGTCGCGTCGGTCGTAAATTTAAGCGCATATTGACGCTCCTCTCGCAATCGAGTTCCTGGGCCGATCCAGAAATACAGAAGCCGGCGGGAGTGCTACTCGAGTGCCCCAATTTCATGGGAACCGGAGAAATTGCGTTTTTCTTAAAATCTTGAGTGTCGTACGTCGTCATGTCGAAAATAGCCGGGAAAAATGTTAGTGTGCTGCAGAAGCTTAAAGCTCACAGTAGTGATGTCACATGTGTAGAATTCTGGGGCAATGTACTCCTTATAACCGGATCTAGGTATGACGACCTTGCTCCGGTGCACGGTAGGTCCCCGAAGCACCGGCTACAGATACACTTTCTTTTCTAGCGACAAGACCGTCCGTGTCTGGAAGTGGGTCGTCGGCGACGGGTTCGTCGAGGAGCCGTTCTCACCCTTGCTTGGGCACAAGTACGGGGTGACGAGTGTAAAAATATCCCCGCAGGTAAACAGCGCCACGCCAACACGTGAGCATTTATATTTAGTTACTAACTGCACTATATGCATGAAAAAATTGACACGCGTCTGTACTCCGAGGCGGCTTCGTTTCGCAAGTTATGAAATTAAAATCTATAAGGGAGTGAACGACCCTTTCCAGTGCGGCTTTACAACTTGAGCGAAGACGCGCACTGTTTAATTTGAGACACCCAAGTTCATTAATCATTAATCAGACAAGCTTTGAATACAGTGCGACCTTGAAAGACACTTGGAGCGTGGCGTAGAGGACAGCCTGAATTATAGACGCCAAAGCAATTTAGAATTGCTTTTTATTTCACAGCTAAGTTTACCCAATTATATATAATAAAGCATGCGACAACTCAATTCAATTTTTATATCAAGTAAGGTGTGTTATATAAAATTCAGTTGTCGCATGCATTAGTATAATTAAAGTTAAATAAATTTACGCTGAGAAATGAAAAGCAACCGATCAAGGCGAGTTAAACTTGCACCCGAAACAACATATAAATGTCGGACACATCATAATTATCACATTATGTAGTCTTTTCAAGTATTATATTTTCATTACATCCTAGCAATATGTACTGTATGTACATTATATAAACATAAAAAAGCACTAATCTAAAATTTTTTTCAAATACATATCTTTTATACTCCATAGAAAAATTCAAATAATAAAACTTTCCACTTATTCTTTTATAAGAAACTGAATTTTAGTAGCAACAAAAAATATTCGGCCTAAAACAAGTCACTGCGGTTCACTTAGATGAAAATTGAAATTTTTAAATAAAATTAAATTTAGATAACGAAAACTGCACGTACATACAGATAAAATTGTGTGTTAAGCAGAAAAGACATATTTTTATGTACTATTTGACTATTGACTATACTTTTGCTCGTCAATGTCAGAGACATTTGTTGGAAGCACTTGTAATTTGGGATAAAATACTAGGAGCACTTATTTTGTTCATTAAGGGGTTGCATCCAATTGTAATTTTCAAAAAATAAACTTTTAAGAACATTTTAGTGCAAGTTCCATGCCAAATTTCTCCGAATTTTTAAATGGACGAAGGCCACATCGGGAACAAAAGCTGTTTTCTCGAAAACAAAATCTTTTTCATTTAAATTTACACGAGTTTCTGTTTTTTTTTTAAATGTTTTAACTATTTGGGTTGTTTATTTATTTATTTTTCTTTTATAGCATATAATAATTGCATATAACGAAAAAAGTTTATAACCAAACTTAAATTCCGTAGGCAGTTCGATAGAATTTTACAATTACAAAGATACGTTTAAAATTTCAAGTAAAACGATGCATGTTTAAATGAGTTATATTTCCGACCATTTTAAAAAACTTAGTTTTCAGAAAATCGCACTTAAAAATTACGTGCTTGTCTATAACAATAGCCAGCCACCCTGATAAAATACATTTAAATGACCTATTTAAAATATCCTCAACTTATAAAACCTATTTTTTCTCATTTTCGAGATCCTTAGGTACGTGCTTTGCAAAAACAATCAATAATCATAATCAATCATAATATTTTTTTGAAAATTTTGGATTGAGTAACTGACTAACTATTATTTTTGGCATCTTTAAAAAAGGTCCAGTAGTTATTTAGATTAGTTTGACTGTTTTTGCCACCACAAAAATACGTCGAAAATCATTTTTAAATAGAGCCAGCCTATTCTAGGGAAAAGTGTAATTTTTAATAACATTGCTTTTTATTCCTTAAAAATGCCTTAAAAATATCATATAATATATATTTCAATACTCTTGAGAGAACGCTGAAATAAGAGAAGTTCCGAGTATCTGAATTATTCCGTCAGAATGAAAATAAAGTTTCAACGGTCATTTTGTTGCTAAGCTTTCATTAAGTTCCCGTTCCTCAGTTCCCATTGATTTACCGTTCCTCCGGCTACCTCCCTGTTTTTTGTTATGACAGTCTGATCTGACGTCGTTGTTTGTTAAGTTGTGTTTCGTGCGAGCCGGCAGAGTATTTCTGTTTTTACCGAACATTTTAGTGAAATTACCTTGACATATTTATGCCTCGCAGTAGTTTTAAGCAGTTATGGATCACAAGAAGGAACTGGACGCGTTATCAAATTACAACGCCCACAAAATCGACGTGTTAACGCCTCATAAAATCTCAGTGGTTTTGCTGGTGCAAAACTACCTCAAGGTAAAATGAACCGATCTCTGAAAAATGATTTAATTTCATCAAAACTTTCTAGGCTAAACAGTATGCCACTGAAATGGGAGTAGTATACCCTGCGCAGGCTCGCAGAAAGTTCTGCATGTTGCTGCTGAAGCTTATTCACTACCCGGAGATGAGCTACAAGGACCTGCATAACCTGCTCACGTCGCCACGATACAAAATTGAGGAGAACCACCTGAAGGGCTTCGAGAAATTCATGAGCGACGTGAACACCCATGGCATTGAGCACCTTTTCTACGCCTTCGACACGCAGAGCGTTATGGATAAACTCTTGTCCGAGAACAACGCAATAAGCCAATGCGGCATCGTGGGGCTCTACATTCGGCGCATCATCGTGACACTGGACCGAATGAGTTTCCCGGAGATCATGAGTTTGTACAAGAGCATCACCACATACTACCAGAAAGGAATTAGGGCCTTGGCCATCTGCCCGAAGAACACCGAGACTGAAGAGGACTCCTTTGTGGATGCGCAGACTGTGCACAGGGATAGAAATTTACATAGCAAGTGGTCTTTAAAACAAGCAGAGCTTTTCATTGCTCAGCAGAATGTGCTACTGGAGACGAACGAACTTAAGGCACTCTCGCCAATAGAATTACAGAATAAGTTAACTGAAATCATTCACGACAACCCGCTCCTTTCACAGGCCCACTTCTTGGCCTACATGAACAACCTTCGTCTAAGGGACTTGTTTAGTTCTTTAAACGCACTGCATAGATCGTTTGATCGCAGCCCTGTACAGACTTTTAACCCCACCGAGACGAAAGGGTTTCAGTACGCCAGCCTGAACCTTGCTATTATGCACACGAATTTTAACCATAAGGAGGAGGCGCTAGCCAGCTTAAAGGAGAGCATCATGATTGCACAGGAGTGCGGAGACAAGCACTGCCTAGAGCTGGCCAATGCCTGGTATTGCATTTTGAATAGCAGGAACATCAAACCGAACGATAAGTGCATTCCTGATCAGGCCGATTTAAATATGGTAATTTCTTACTCACTTAGCATCCAGTTCATCGTGAAAGTAGCAGCTCTTTGCGGGTATAAACCCTCCGAACTATTCGAACTGATGCTCAAGAGCGACGAGGTAAACTGTAGGAACTCGCTGATGGAGCTGGTTGCAAACGCCTTAGCTCAACGTGCCGCTCTTTGGACGCTTTATGGGAAGAACGAAATCGCATCAGTATGCTCCCAGCTTCTATTAAAATTGAACAAATCATGGGCCTTTGGGGACATTGGAAATAGCGAAAGCATCTGCCAGGTTCTATGTTGCCTCGCACTGTGGTTCAGCTTACAAGGAGAGTTTGCCCTATGTGGGGTAATGCTGCACCATGCAAAGGAGCGGTTCAGACGCGACCCCCTCGCGAGAAATTGGATGATATGCGATTGCTACATTACTATCCAACAAGCCCTTTACAAATGCAAGTGGCAGGAAGGCATTAAAGCCTGCTGCCAGCTGTACATCTTCGACGAACACGCTAGCATTCTGCAGAGGGCTGCTCTGTGTATTGCTAAGAGGAATCTCCCCATAGCCAGGAGGATGCTAGACAAACTCCTCACTTTCGATGACCTGGAGTCACTCACTTACGTTCGTGCTCTCATCCTGCAGGCTTACTGCATGATAACGCCGGACCATATTGCAGCAGAGGTAGTGACCATTCTCAGCACTGCGCTCGCCTACGCCAAGGAGAAGTACTTGGAGTTTGAGGCTGCGATTGTTGACATGATGTTTGCTCGAGTGCTGCTGCAAATGAACATGCCCCAAAAGGCTCTTGAGACCATTAAGGGCTGCATGGAGACGATCCTAACTAACGGTGGGATCTACGATCGCGCTAAAACGATGTTCGTTTTTACCAAGTGCCTAGTGGCTTCTGCTCCAACTGTTGAGGAGAAAATTAAAAGGATCTCAGATTGCATGGACATGATCAATGAGGCTGTGGAGTTTTTCAGGAAGCTGGAGGCTCACTCGAAGGTCAAAGATGTTTACATATTTGTGGCGACCGCGTACAATGAAGTACATCTTTTTGCGGAAAGAAATAACTACGCTCGCATGTTCAAACAGTATCACATTGAATTTCCTACTCCAAAGGAATATCTCAATGTTTTTTTTTAATAAATTGTTGTTTAACAAAGCCTTTTTTTGTGTTATTTCTAATTACCTTCTCGGGCTCAATTAAACCAAACTCATTTAATTTTAAATAAACTCCCATATATGTCCACAGGATTGTGAAAGTTACAATGAAGGCCTCTTTAAAAGAAAAAGATGGGATCGGAAATGTTTATAAGTTGAAACATCATACTTTTTATTATATATAGCTGGGAACATCATAGACAAATTACATAAAATAAGGGCGAATAGAAGAAAATAAAACATTTTAATTAAGTTATAATTTCTGTAGAGTCAAGGCAATTATCTGTTGGCTTAAAAAATATATATATATATACATATTATATAAAAACGAGCATTTTGCTTCATTCCAATCCGATTAGATTTTTTTTTTAACATTTCTAAAGTGAGACCCCGTAATCTTTAACTGTTAGCAATGTTATTAATTAATTTATTTTGCAAAGGTGCTCCTTTCAATTAAAAAAGGATATATTTTCGTCCAAATCTCAGGAACCGCTGGTTTCCAAAATTACCAAAACCTTTGTCACTATGTGTACTTAATATCCCAATGCTAACAAAGGGTTAAATGACCTCACAATCGATACATTATCAATTTTACGTGTAAGCAAACCTGTTAAAGGTCAAGAGGCTAATGAAGTTAATTTATAAATTGATTTTTGGGTAACAAAAGGCTTATAACTAACTAAGTCTACACGTGTCGCATACACTACGGCTACAAAAAACCTACGTTCAGAAGGATTGAACTTTTTATAAATCAGTGTAAATACTCAACAGCTATTTGCACTAAACCAATTATTGCTCCATTTATTTTCCTTACAATAATGGAGAACGTTCTATTTTGAGAGTGGGAGACAATTATTTACTGAATTTTCAGTTACATTAGAAAAACAAAATAAATATACATACATATGTATAAATAGCTAGGCGATTTAATACGTGGAAAGGTTAAAACTATTAGCCACGAAATTTAGTTGGAAAATTAGTAAGTATTATAAATACAATCGGCTACAGAAACTTAATTCTTGAATAATTAATATGTAGTTACCACCATGCATAAAGATTTCAAATTCGAGTTAATCTAGAGGCCCGCATACTGGTGATGTTATCTTCAGTGTACTGTGTAATTAAGTGTACAAATCAATTATGCCAAAAAATATTGCTGAATTTATATCATTCGACCATCTGCTTGTATGGAAATCGATGTCATATACATATACATGAAAGCATTCTAAAATAAGAAATTGAAATTTTCAGGAAATTATAACCTATAAGAGATCGTTGGCGTAATTCTTTTATTTTCATCTTTTTAGTACCTGCATACAATTGAACATAAACTTTAATTTAATTTTAAAATCAAATTTAGAGTTTTATCCAAGACGGTTTAACTACGCTTTAATGCAACCTTGTTGTTCAATTGCTCAAGTCAGCTATTTCAAATATTTCAACCGTAATATAGTAAAATGAAGTCATCTGGAATCTTTTTAAATATACGCAAACATGTGCCTTATTGTCAGGGAGGAGTTCTAGCGTCATCATCAGTGGACGGTACGATTATACTTTGGGAAGTATCAAATGGCGAAAAGACGGATACATTATATCAAGAAAATGGAGAAGCTATACGAGCATGCTGCTTCAGGTTAGTAACTAATTTCTAAATAAAGTTTTAGCAAATCTCAATTGTAAAAAAAAATTAACAGTCCTGATGGTTCTGCAATAGCTTCTGCGGACGACAGTGGAACAGTTTGCATATGGGGACAAAATAGAAATTTAATCAAGTAAAAACCGCTATAATTTTATTATTTTACAAATCATAAACTGATTTTTATAGAATTCTACGATTCCACGAAGAAACCGTGTACACAGTGGCCTTTTCTTTCGATTCAAGTGTTCTTTTAACTGCCTGTAACATGGGTACTATTCGATTAACGCAAATCGATTCTACTGCACACGAAAATAGTTAGTACAATTTGCGAATATTGTATTCTTTTAATCGAATTTTTATTTACGTCCAGGTCCAACTAATGAGGCTGATTGCTCTATCGATAATGCGCACGATTTAGGAGTACTATCCGCTGACTTTTGTAAACTGATCCATAGGGATCGTAAGTATATCCATAATTATTGTTTTCATAAGTTATTAATCCTAAAAAATATTGCTCAATTGTACAGCCGCTAACAAAGAGACAGTAATTCATACCGCAGCTAGTTGCGGAAGTGATCACACCGTTAAAATCTGGAGAATCTACTGCCTACCAAAGAGCAAGGAGGCCACGAGCCCTTCCAGACTAGTACCTACTACGACCACCGAACACGAATCAGGAACATCGACTATCTACAACACGAGTGTAATGAACGCCGAGTGTACCCTCGTCATTTCAGGTCACGGATGTTCGGTCACTTGCGTCAGGTGATTGTTGCGCATGTCTCACGTAATATGCCTGATTAAGAACTGATTTTCCTCCCAGGTTCAACAATCGGGGCACCATGCTCATATCAGCAGGTATGGATAAAACCGTGAAAATCTGGGACTTGCAGGGAAATTGCCTTCATACGTTAGCCGAGCATATGCGTTACGTCAATTGCGTCGCTATAAATAGCGACTCGTCCTTAATTGCATCAGGATCCAACGATCGCACTGTCATCCTTTGGGACTTAACATCGTCTTTAACGATTGATTCGCATATCGCTGGCCTAAGATCGATCGTGTTCAGCCTTGCATCGAGTCAGATGGAAATACCCCTCGAGCTCATTTGCCCCATAACCCACGAAATCATGACGAACCCTGTGACTGCAAACGACGGATTCACCTACGAGAAGGCAGCGATCATCGAATGGTTCGATCGCGGCAAGAGCACTTCGCCGATGACGAACGAGGACCTAAATACTTTAGAAGTGGAGGAAAACTCTGACTTGAAGCAGAAAATTGAGGAATTCTTAAAATCTCTGGACTTTGACACTTTCGATGGCACAGGGTATCCTTTAGATGAAGAATAGCCCTTGCGATTTATTTACCTTTAGGATGAATTTTATACATTTTGCAATTTTTTTGTAAATCACTTTTCTTAGTCTGAAGTTTGTTACTGTTACTTGTACACATTTACTCGTTTTTATATTTACCGTGAGCAAACGAATAAAATAAAAATTCTTGGTATCAAGGTATTTTTTATATGCTGAGTATAAGGTCCCAAAACTTTAAAGTATAAATCACAACTTTCTATAATAATTATCAAATTTTAAAAATTCAAAACATACTTCAAGACATATCTTTGAAAAGCAATGTGATTGGTATTGATTTCGAAAGAAAATATTTCATACACATATCAACCCTCTTATTCCAGATTTTATTTTAAAATACCTCACATACTATTTTAAATTTTAGAAACGAATTTATGTGGATTGACTAATAGTGCAATAAAAAATACCCACAGTTGTAACTTCTGTAGAAGGTTAAATGAACATTTTTAGTTAATAATAATGCGTCTTTGAACTGGTGGAAATTCTATGAAATTTGGCATAAAAAGTGTTGAGGTATGAGTTGGCAGTCTGAGATTATATAGCTAAAATCGCGAGTTATCACATCTTCATATCCACCAAGGAGACGCCATTTTAGATAAATCTGTGTACTTAGGGCAAGTAATTGTTTGTCAGGCAACAATAAAGTCACAGATACGTCTGTAAATCTTTCGAGAAATGTTTCAGATCCCATTATAGTACGTGATAGATAAGCTGTTATCAGATAAAGTTGGTTAAATCTCGGTGCAATAAAATTAAGAATTTGCATGTTCATACGTGCTCTTCCGCTTTTGCATGAGAAAGGTTGATTTGCTCATTAAAGTAGGTTTCATGCGAATAGTTTTTTTAATAAGCTAACTGCTGCGGATTTATTTTTAGCTAGGTTTTTATCAAAAACTAATAAATGGAAATATCTACAACAGGGTAGAAGTTTGAAATAAATTTTGTAACCACAAGCTTCAGTTACTTCACACAATTGGAGCTTAATTACACTATATTTTTTTTCTATACGAGTAGATATTAAAGAAATATTTTGTGTCCACTCTCGTAGGCGTGGTTTTTATAGAATGATTTTACTTTCGTGTCCCGAATTTGAAGCTTTTCGTAGGTTTTACCTTAATGCAAAAGTTTATTTTCTAATTAACAAATATAAATGCAATTTTAACATGTACTGATCAGCACACAGTGGCGGATTTAGGTTCGTTGCCGCCCTAGGCCCTCGTTGCCGCCCTAGGCCCTCGCTGATGTTGTTTTTTTTTCATAAGTTTAATGTTTTAGAATATATTGGTTTCAATTCTTAGTTTAATAAATCCAATATCGATGAATTAGAATATTAAAGGTATACTCACAATCTCAAAATTAAATTCAATAATAAAATTATTTGATATGATTTACTGGTAACTTTTCATACATTAAACACAAAACGAATCCAAGTCAATTATTAATTCCAATTATACATATTTTTGCGCCTTCAAAGTTCTGTCGTCCTCGAGTTTTTACCGCCCCTAAAATTTTGCCGCCCTAGGCCCGGGCCTCACGGGCCTAGGCGTAAATCCATCACTGTCAGCATTAGTAAATCTGGATTCGGGCATTTCTGTTTTGATTGCTCCCTAAAGTGGTTGACATTCCATAGTCTTGAATATAAATAAATAAATATATTCAAAACAAACGTTGTTCTGCGTTGCTCGGCTTTTTTCTCTACCAATCTGAAACGTGCAGCTTTCAAAACCAATGAAAGTTAATCCAAACTTTTTCATGAAAAAATTGGCAACTCAAATTTTCGATTATGCAAAAATACCATAAAATCGGATTCATGTAGTCCACAAACTCTTTGCTTCAGACGATTGGATACAAAAATTAGAGGGTTAGGAAAATATTTCTATGCAAGAATAATTAGCCTACAAATAAGAATTTGTAATAAGGTGTATTTAAGAAATTAATTTCGTCTGATATTAAAAATACTTGACTTTTGGCCGTTTTCATGAAACGTGATCATAATAAAAAACAATAATAGTTTGAAAAAACGAAAACCGCACAAAGAGGCGGTAGAATTAAAAGCGAAATGATAGAAAGATCGTTCGTTGTATTTTATTGTATAATTGGTATAGAGAATGGAAGAGAAGAGAGAAGAAGGATAGGTGGAGAAGAGAACAAACAACTGGCAGCAAGATTTAATATCTAATTAAAGCAATTTATAATCTTTTCAAATAAATCATGCATAAAATTTATAGATATTACAAATAAATTATTGATATTTAATATTCATCAAATGCAGTGATAATTTTTCTAACCCAACCTTATATTTAAGTTTTTAAAGACATAAAATAATGTGAATGACCGGAAAAGATTTTCAAATTGCGATGACACACAGTAACTCAAATTCGGTTAGAAACAGAGATTGCAAGTCTTGAACAGACTGTTTGCTTTAAACCAATTTCTCTCTCAGCGAATTCTAAGGTAAAATATCCCTCCGATGAATTAGAAACTTTGTTTTGATATTAGGATGTGTATTTTACGGTAGTTTTATTTGAATTATTAATAGAATTAAATGCAATTCAATTTTAGAACTTACATAATATTGGAAAGAAGATAACTGCGGTTGGAGTGTATATGGAAATATTTAGGTACATATATATGTTATATTCTACCATCAAGGGTACACTAATATTTTCCTTACAATATAGAAAATTACGATTGCGCTAAATGCAGCGGATAAATTAGCTGATATTCGGTTTTGAGTAATTTTTAAGGCCTTGATAATAGTCCCAACATTCAGTGACACACCGCAGCTCCCAGGCACCTTAGGACTAATGCGAAAAGTAAACACAGCGAGATACCTGTGCGATGTCTGCCACGAAGAAGTGTGGATCGCACCTCCACCTGTCTCCTCATTCTCTAAGTTTTCCAGTGAGCATCTTCATAAAATTGTACAGCCAGCATTTACCTGAAATTCCGTGTGAACTACCTGTGCCACACTATCTGTACACGTATCATGTAGACATTCGCTATCATTCTGTTATCTACCAGATTATCAGCATCTCCGAACGATCACACCTAGAAAAATTATGGCACACAGTCGTTTTTTGTGAAAAATACACCCATCTTTCCGGCAGTCCAATTACGACGTATAAAAGGAAGTTCATTAGTCTTGTGAAACTCAGTTCGACAATTAGTTCAAATCACCTGCATCCCTGAACGTGGAGCAATGGATCTTATAGTGAGGTGGAAGGGCGCGGCGCCACCGTTTCAATTAAACACCTGATCTGATCTTTGGAAAATCCCAATAAGTTGCAATTGTGAGTTTTAAATCATCCAATAAATGATGTTACTATTGTTGACTCAGTGGCAAGTGAGGTTCAGTTTCAATATTGAGTCACGTGATATAAAATTTTTATATCACATTGCTCTACGGGAGCGCGTTTCGATTTCATTTTAGTACGGCAATTTTTATGTTAAATATTCGATAATTTTTTAAATTTATGAAAAATTTAAGTTACGGCAAGAAAATAGTAGTGTCCAGAATATCTTAGAAAATTGTTGTCATGTGACCTGATAAGGAAAAAACGTGGTTATCACTTTTTTTTATAATATTTGCGTGCTCGTTTTATGATATTGATGATTATCTTCGCACACTTGCTGCGTAATCTAGCGATGTGTTCTTAAGGAATCTTATATTACACTAAGAGACCTTAAATGTTTTTTAGTTTAAGCGCAAAATTTGTTGCACTGATTAGATTTGGTCACTTCTGAACTTATGAATTTTTGACGTTTACATACTGGGCGGAAAAAAAAATTGCATTCTTGAAATATTTCTTATTTATCAGTCCTCCGATAAACTATTTTTTCTTAATATTTTACTTTTACTTTTACTAATAATATAATTTCATTAGTTAAAGTTTATTTCTTTCAGTGTGAAAAGACCAAATGACGATTACTAAAAAAATCTGCATATTTATTACTATCAAATAAGAGATAGGGGCATGAAAGCAAAAAACGAACTTTTTAAATTTGTGTTCGGACTTCAGGATATTTATGCATTGGCCATCGTGGGGTTAAACGACTTCGAACGTTCTCCTGAACATTTAAATTTTCCGTATAGATGCCATTCATTACATTGGTTCCACAAAATGTTTTCAACATTTCAGAATAGATAAGAACAAATTTTGTTTAAAAAATTCAAGTAATTCTTGTAAGATTCAAAAATAATCGGCTGAAAATAACTAGTCCCAAACACAACTCATCTGTACCCAACGTGACCAGAATTGGGTTATAAAAGCACGTAATAACTTCAAGATAAGAGACATATAGAATTAGAATAAACCTATTAACTAACAGAATGCCGACTTTTGGTTTAAAGTACCACAGTCCAAACAGTTTAATAACACCTTAAGCTGGTGTTTTAGATTCAATCAATAAAAATATCAAGATCTGCTAACTTTGCCTATTTATGTAGGTACATATGTATGTACGTGTTTAATTAAAAGAAAAAGCCATTGACGAATATTTTGAAAAACATTCAATTTTGAGGCAAATGATACAACCTTCTTCTTTTAAATCTGCCACTGGTTAACTATTGCCCTGCCCCGGTTTTATAAGTTTGCATTCTTTTATTAGACTTTAAAAAACCACACGCAGGTACATAATACATATACATACATATGTTTTTTCTATTTCACACTCCTTTTATTACTTTACTAGCTTGTACTCTTGCGGCGTTATCAGGACTATCTATTATTTGACTTAAGTATGATATTTCTCAAGTATCGCGTCTAATTTTATATATTTCATCCTTCTACATTTATAATATTAGTAAAAAGTAATGTTATTTCAATAAAATTAGTAAGTATAAATATATATGAATTTATATGTTTTAAAAACTACCTAAACAATTTTCCTTCGTTTATAATTCACACTTGAAATTTGAAAGGGACGCATTTAAGCCAGGGCAAAACGATTGAAAGGTATCGCTTCTCGGCCTTATGGCTAAGATCAAAGTGTAGTATCTGTTCTTATCAGCTTAACATCTGATAGATCCTCCATCGGAGGACAACAAATGTTAAACTGATTTTTGGAAAATGACGGGGTGCTAGGGGCTTGCTCCACCTCTGTCGCGGGTTGGCCTGGTATTGCACTATCGCCAGGGCTGGCCCAATTTATTATCCTCAAGAAAAAAAAGTAGTACGCTTTTTGTATTATATTATTTTAGATTTCACGAAGAATATATTGTAGATATGAAACTGAAGTATGAATCTTCAGAATCTCAAATTTAATCTACTATAATCCTGTAAGGAGATTTCCTTACTTGGCATTGCTTCTTTGTTATCTCCTTTTTAGGATTCCGTAGCCAAAACAAGGAATGCTGATTTCGCCATGTCGGTCTGTCCGTCCGTATGTCAGTCATTTTATTCAAGGACTGTTAGGACTAGAGCGCTGAAATTTGTTACACGACACGTATAGACTATACCCGCTACAAAATAAAGTATTAAGATTTTGGAAAATAAAAATTTAAGGCTTACCTCTATACATGAAAATTGGAGATGAAAAAAAATGATTACTTTATCCCATTGAGTGAGATATCGTTGAAAAGGGAATTTAAAATCATTATGAGGTTTCTTAACCCGTTTTCCAAAATTATGCCCTGTTTTTGAAATATTCGACTCTAAAGTTACCATTTTCGATTAGGCTTGTGTCGGAACGCAAATTAAAAAAAAACTGAAAAAATCTAGAATACTAGGCACACAGACTGAAATTACATACTTTAAAAAATAACATGACTTACTAGAGTTATAGTTTAAGAGGTATAGCCGATAAAGTTATGTTTATTTGGACTCAAACAACTATTCGAAAAAAATCCCGCGTTCGTTTGTACATAAGTTTGAGTGTGTATGTATGTGTATGTACAAATATGTATATATGCATGTGTATTTGTGTGTTTTTTAAAGCATTCAAATAGTCGTATTTTATCGTTTATAGTCATGCTAAGGAACCCTACACTAAGCATGCCCCGATATGCCCTTGACCGCTTTTTTCAAGTCTTTTGTTGAAGCAAGGCTTGATAAATTCATAAAAATCAGTAAAATTTTGTTGAATATTTTGTCATAATTTTTTGCTCCCCAGAATAGACATGGAAACTGGAAACATTAGGTTTTTAACCTTATACTCTTTATTTTGACACTAATTTTTACTGATTTCACTAAACCCATTACATATAAAAACTTGACCCATATGTACGTAAATCTCGTGACAATAATTCAGAAATAGACCAAATTGAAAAACGAAACATAAAACTGGAAATGGGGTAAAATCGTTTCTGGCTAATTATCACTTGAATATACTCCACATTCAAGTCCGAGCTAAAGGAATTGCATTTCCTTAGCTCGAAACGTAAGAGAGATGATTTTCAGTCAAAGCTCGCTCCATGTGGAGCAAAAAGTGAATTTGAAATTTTTCAAAGAAGAAAAATGTGTTTGTTGTCAGTCAGAGAGCTCCCCAAGACCTTCGTACTTCGTAAGATGGTGGCCTGGGTTTATTTGGTTAGCTTGTTACCATGTTCCAAGAGAGCGTGTAGACTGTTGGCGCAAGTATTATCAAGCCAAGCCCGCTCAGCACATTTGGAGCTTGAAGCGGATTTAATGAGAAGATAAAACAAAACAAAAAAAATGATAATTATCTACCTCGGTACTTTGTTTGCTCTGTAAATATATTCTTCCAAGCTGCATGTTCTCGCAAGCCTTCCGAATTGGCGCAACAGTTTAAGCAAATGAGGTTTCCCTAATTTGGCAGTGCTTAGTAAGGTGACAAAGAATTTAGCAAACTTAAGAGATACCTTTTCAACAAATTTTCATTGGAATTTGAAATTTCACTTTAAGTTGGTTGGAGAAAGGAAAAGCGTAATTTATTGAAAATAAAATTGCGTAGTGGGGTAGAATATATCATATGTATTTTTGTTTATTGGAATTTATTGTATTTAACGCAACTTAGAAGTGAGAATCAAATACTCTATAATTGAGGATAATAAATTGGACCAAACCTATAGCGATAATGTAATACTCAGCCAACCTGCGACTAAAGTGGAGCGAACCCCTAGCACCTCATCGTCTTCCAAAAATCAGTTTAACATTTATTGTCCTCCGATGGAGCAACTATGTTATGTTAAGCTGATAAGAACAGATACTACACTTTGATATTAACAATAAGCCCGAGAAATGATGCATGTCTCAATATCATTCGGGAATATGTTATCTTTCTTTAAGGAATCAAGGGTGAAGTGTATATCTAAACCAAAAAAAATCTGGTTCCTAGAAAAATTAGAACAATTTTTACCTTAAAGCTGTGGAATTAAAAGTACTAGCTGTATCTTACTCAGCAGAACTATGATCTTGATTTATTTTATTCTACCTCATTTTTGGTCATAAACTCTCTAAAATAAATGTATAGCTTGTTTCCATGATAATTTCCTTATAGTGCCACACAGATAGACAACCCAGCATAAATTTTTAATGCTGAAATTGATAAGAAAAATAGATAACAATAATGTTTCGAGAAAAAAATTCTTAACGAAGAAACCATGCCAGCTACTTCAACAATCTTTAACTTACTTGCCCGATTCCAGGTATGAGTATATTTTGCAGGTTTTAATAACAAACACGAGCAATTCATAAGTAGAACTTCTACCAAGGTATCTGCCCTTATTCGCCAGAAGTGCCTACCCGAGGTATGATAAACGTTTTTCTTTGGCGCTATGATAATTTCAAGATAAGAAGAAATAAAATGTTTAAATTTGATAAAAGTTTTCATTTTCGTTCCCAGCTAACCTGGTTATCAGTCTCAGGTTGATTCTGAAACGGAGTCAGGTGTCGATTGGGCTCTTTTGGTAAGATTATGACAGCAGAATGATTGCTTAACTCATAAAATAAGCATACTTTCAAGGATAAAGCGCCTTTTTATTTTATTTTATATTATAATTATTTTATTATAGCATTAACAATTGAACGAATACGAAAATAAAGAGAGCTATCCGTCGACAGTAGGGTATTAGTTCACTGTCATGGAATTGCTCTCTTTATGTACTATTCGAGACTCATCGTTGGAAATGCCGTGAATAGTTTCTATTTTGTCTTCAAAATTATTTTCATTCACAGGGCTCCCGAACTACAGACAGAGCAACATAACAACTATTCGAAATAATAATTATTTTCAAGCATATATGTAGGTACGAATTTGAAAAAAGAAAATTGTAGAGATCAGAATTGTGGTATTGTTGATAAATTTTCTTACATAATTACATATATCGCTCGATTCATCATTAAATATTCTTTCTTAAAGCTAAGTAATAACAGAAAGGAGCACTGTTTTGTCTATTATAAAAGAGCCAATAAAATTGCTTACACACTTTTTTAAGACCAACTTAGATGAACTTTTTTGGATTAGATGATTTTCATATGGTAATTTGCTGCAGTAAATGAGAACATTAAGATGGTTTTTCACAGGTTCATATGTGTATGTGTAATTTCTTACAAATAAATAAAATAATTAAAAATCTTGATCTTGATTCGAAACAATCTGTGTTTTATTGACTGCGATATCTGCTTCATTGAGCCGAAAGAAGCAACCCTTTTTGAAGGCTGAATTATATACCTATTAATAAAAAATATGAATTTTTACAGATATCTCGAATACGGTGAAATATCTCGAATACGAAAATATTTTTAATAAATTTGTATCTAAGACAATTCCCCCCGTTTCTACGGAAAAAATTCTCAGACCGACAGGTAGCAAATTATCTAAGTTATAAATTTGGAAATAAATATTTTCATCGAAAAAAAATTACAAATTATATCCAAGTAGAATGTATGTATAATATTCCTGGACTGAACTAAGGCATGCATAAGATATTCCATAAATATGTAGTTAATAATAACAGAGACATTTCTGTCTTATATCTATGTATATATTTATATAACACTATAAAATAAATTAAAACAGCAATAGCTGCGATTCATGTTAACTACTTCAATTCAATTAAAAAAAAACGGAATATTTTTATAATCATTTTTAAAAGCTTTGATTATTTTAAAACTTCCTTGATTCATTTTTGATTTTATTTTTATTTGATCGAGAGATATTTCCAAAACTTGTTTAGTTATAGACTCCTACTCCCTGATAACACTGGTTTACACTAATTTTGCTCCTAAATAAGTGATATGTGGTTTCTATAGAATTTTTTCCGTAGATTGTGAGTTATCAAAAGGAAATGTCCCATCACGTTATATTTTTGAGAAAAAAAAAATTTGAAGAGTAGAAAATATCGTATTTTGAACATTTTTAAGAATTCGTTACAAAATAATTGATTATTGTAAGAACTTGTAATGTAGCCCAAATAAAGGTTTAAACTTTTAGCTATTATACTAAAATACTAAAGTCTTTATGACGTTTCGAAATACTCCATGAATTTGTTTTTTCTCCGTTAAACCAATTGATTGATAACGCACTTTCATGAAAAACTTGTTCTCTAATATAATTAGTATAGCTATGGAATTGTGATAATACATATATCTAGATAAAGTTTTAGGCTTTCAATTGAAACATGTTATGAAAACTTTGTACGTTCCGTTATTTTTTTAAATTTTCAAATATGCTCAAAATACGATTTGTATTAATTTTTATTCTATTTTTCTCACAAATGTGACGTGAACGAAACAAAAACCTTAATATATTTGGAAATTTTTAACTACGCATTAAAATTAAAAATAAAATATGTCTTACTGTAGCTTCGTTTTCTCGTTTTTCTGGCTATTTATTATAAACATTATACCACATTATGTATTTACACCGCAAATTTAGTTGAACTTATTTACTTTTGTGACCATTGTCACAAGTATTAAACAATACTAGTATTTATTTTAATTTTTGAATGTTCTTAGTTGTTTATATTTCAACCGATTTTTTACACCTTTTATCACACATCGAACAATATAGCAATTAAAACGAATCGTAATAAACTATACAACTTTCTAAACCACTACCAAAAAGAACCGTTACACTAGTAAATTTCCTATTACTTCTTTTTATACAGGTATTTTATTAAAAAGATTTATCATTGAAGAATTAAAACAAAACATCTAATTTGCCGTCTAGCAAATGGATCAAACGCATTTAGATACAGATAACGTAAAAAGATGTTAACACAATCGTTTTTACTTCGGACAAGGACTGTCTTTTTTATTTCAGGTCTGAGTCTTCGAAATTGATCTTTAACCCAAGATTCAAACCAAATAATGTACATTTACCGGCCTGCTAAGCACCACGAGTTTTCTTCACTTAAACGTGATTTTCGACTCAATTTTAATTCCTACATTTACCCTAAAAATGATCAGAAGCTATTAAAATACTTGACTGAAAATTAAGTGAAATTCATATGAGGCAACTCATATCCCAAAATTAATGTCTAATGTCTACTCTTTCTAGCTAGAGAATACCCAAGATTTTTTTTTATTTACTTGTCTTCAACAATACATATAATTAAAGCCAAGCCTCTTATCAGATAAGAAAGAGAATCCCACAGGTAGAGTCTTGCTTATTTCTTCCCACCCCTTGCAGAATAGTTCAAGAAAAACTTGTTCTTAAAGCGCAAAAGAGAGTTCCCTTCGAAAACATCTGGGAGTAATCACGGCGATCGTTTTCTTGAGTTCTGCAGTCGTGTTCTGTACGCGAAAACTGTTCGCCGTCGATTGCTCGCTGGGGATCTTCTGATCGCGCCACTTGCCCATTAAGTTTATTGCAAAATAATTAATTGTGTGATAAGAGTAATAAAATTACATAAGATGGCTTTCCGTGTTCTGTGCTTCACCAACAATGGCCAGCAGCTTGCTCGAGTCCTTGAGAGCACCTTCATCCGCTGCATGTCGACTGCAGGTCCCAAGAATATCGGTTTCATAGGACTGGGCAATATGGGGGGACATATGGCGAATAACTTGATGAAGAAGGTTTGTATCTATTTAGGTGTTTATCGAATGATATGCAGTTTCCGGGGGATAAAGGTCTTAAATTATACCGCTGCGTGAAATCCGCCTTAAACTCGATATATGTAGGAACAAGATCAGTTGTTGCCATGCAACACGGCTAGTTTGTCGTCTTTCATTTAGGTATTTTACAGAGGCTATTTATTATCAAGATGGGAGGTAGACGAAAGCGCATTTTTAGTTTCAAAATTACATTTCAGTCAACTATTTCATCTTAGTCTTAATGTAAGACGTACATATACATAGATCCAAATCTCAGCCAATTTACTTTCATTAAACTTTTAGTGCGAAGTTGTATCGAACGATTCGCCGGTGTTGTGACGTCACAACATTTTATTTTTATCAACTCTAGGAGGCACGTATGCTTATTGTGGGAAAACAAGAGGCTCGACACTTTGTAGATTTTATAGCACGAGGCGATCATGACGGAAGAAAAGAGAATTCAGCGCCAACTACCTCAAAAATGCTGTACATTCGATATTTTATTGATTATTATTTCACAGAAAACAGTTGGTTACAGGCTTATTTGTACTTGAAAACCACCCACACGCAAATAATTTAGACGGAGAAAGATCTATGAGACGATATGAAACTCTTAAGATTAGTGTTAAATGAATACGAAATGATACGCATAAAAAATATTATGTAAGATGATAAGCGAGTATCACCAGTTTTGTCAATAATAATGAAAATGAAACTATCCACTATCTTCTGCTGACTATAAGGCTTAAATTATAGGTACTTCATGTAATGGATATTTACATAAAAAAAACCGTCTATCAACAGATTGAAGAAACTTAGCTGAATAATACATTTTTAACGACTCTTGTTTATACTAAATAATGAGACTTATCTCTACCTAGAGACATAAAATTTGTTTAATCACTACACGAATTCATTGGCAAAAACCAAAATGCAATATTATTCAAGGTCATTAAATTCACATCTATCTGGTGCACCTATTTTAAGCGTCAATGATCTTTTGTATGAACGGCTTTTTGGGTAAAGGGGTAACATATTTTTGGTTGGGCATAAAAATGGGGGAACATTTATTTCTAATAAAAAATTGGTTTCTTTTTTTAAAAAAATCTGAGTATGGATCTTACAAGTATACATTGCATCCATTAAACAAATGCCAAAAATAGTACTGCGAAGTACGCCAAAAACTCATGGTTGACGTAGACGTTCTGTAGAAAAATAGTTTTAGAAAATTGGCAGCTACTTAAACTGAAACAGAATGCATATTTGCAATCAAAATTTCATCTCCTTTTATCAATTTAAAATAAGAAAATATATATAAATCAAAAAACCACTTTCAATGTACAAGGTACTCGATAATTTCTGAATCATTCCTTTTCTAAATTACCCAAACGTTACAAAATGTTCATAAGCAAAACTTCCGAATAGGATAGGACTGAATTCCTTCACATACACAAAGTAAGGAAAATCAATTATCTTAGAATTAGTTTTCCGTTAATATCAAACTAAGCTTAAAGCCTAAAGGAGATCAAAAATAAAGTTCTCAATACGTGGAATCTTGAATCAAATTGTCCATGCCACAAGGATCCACTATACCGCCTTTTATTTAGATCAGATTCAGACTAAAATCTAAAGATTTCAAATTCTTTTACAGGGTCATAAATTGAACGTTTTCGATATTTCAAAAGACGCATGTGACGCCCTCAAGTCGAAAGGAGCCACTGTTTTTGGAAACATTGAAGAATTATCCAAAAAGTCAGAATATGTGATCACGATGCTGCCCAACAACGACATCGTCTCGGAGACCTACCAAGAGATGGTCAAGAATGGAGCCAAGTCGGACACAATTTTCATAGATTCCAGCACAATCGACCCCAATGTGGCCAAGTCCGTGCAGAAGTTGGTGAAATCGAAAGGGGCTCGATTTGTGGACGCGCCTGTGTCTGGCGGAGTACCTGGGGCCGAGCAAGCCACTTTAACTTTTATGGTCGGAGGCACCGCCGACGAGTTCAACAACGTCAAGGGAATCCTCGAATGCATGGGCAAGCGGATCACCCACTGTGGCGACTACGGAATGGGCCAGGCTGCCAAGGTAACACCAGCACCTTTCTCAGTTTAATTCAGCAGGTTTAATGCAGATTTGCAATAATCCCAAATAGCTGTGCAATAATATGATGCTAGGAATTTCTATGATTGGAATTTCGGAATCCATGAACCTGGCCATCCGACTGGGGCTAGACGCAAAACTATTCATGGAAATCGTAAACTCCTCAACCGGAAGGTGCTGGTCCTCGGAAGTGTACAATCCTGTTCCTGGGCTAGTTGCCACCGCTCCAGCTAGCAACGAATACAAGGGAGGGTTTTCAACAGATCTGATTACAAAGGTGAGCTAACTCGTAAATTTAATACATTTTAATGAATTCTTATTATTTCTCAAATTCCTCCAGGACTTGGGATTGGCATCGGGAGTGGCGACAGCGTCGAACACACCAATTCCCCTTGGTGCGATGGCTCATCAAATTTACAGGACACTTAAGGCTAAAGGACTAGGAAATAAAGATTTTTCTGTGATTTATGATTTTCTAAAGAACGAAAAAAATAACTAAGAGCAATGCTTGGGTTTTGTTCTTCATAAGTCGTACAATGCATTTATTTTTTTTATATTAGGCGAATAAAATGTTTGCGAATTACTCACGGCTTATTATTTGCGCTCCTATAACGACCAACTTTTTCATATACAGTAGACTCGCGATATAGTGAACACAAAAAAACCAAGGGTGTTTCACTTTTTCGAAATGTTCACTTTTTCGAGAGGATATATTGGATGTGTTAAATAAGTAAGAAGTACATAGTAAAAAATCTTATAAATAACAAAAATACCTTGCTTTTTAAATAATATATATTAAAAATAAAATCCAAGTTCTTGGGAATAAACATTTAGGTAAATAGATATACGAATTTATGAAGGATAGTACCTCATCCTTCATAAATCCGTACAAACGTATACGTATCTATAATTATTACTGTTCACTCCATCGGATTTTTCACTGGACCGAATGTTCACACTATCGCGAGTCTACTGTAATACTTTTGTGTGTAATTTTGAAATGTCGCAAAAATGTAAATCGCAATTTATTTTTTTCATATTTTATGGTCGATATTTTTTGAATTCTTCAGAAGAGACAGATAAAGGGATCATAAACCAAAAGGCTGAGGTATATAAATATTGTAATTATATTTTTTATATTATGAAAATATCATTTAAATTCCTTTTAATATCACAGACCGATATATCTTTTTTGTTTCCCAGAAAAACAGTTTCGAGAAAAACAGTTTACGAAAATTGTATGTAGTTAGCATTCAAGATATAGCTTAAACCAAAGCTTAAATCCTATTGTTTACATAAGTCCATAATTTGAAATTATATATTTCTTTATTTCTTGAGAACAAAACGTAACTACGAAATTTAAAGCAAAATTAATATAATATATAATAATAATAAAAATACCCGTATTTTGAACAATTTCGTAGTTATCTAGGAAAATACATACTTAAAGAAATGTTATCATATGCTTGAGACGAAAGTCTGTTGATTTTCTAAATTAATGAAAAGAACATGCAAGCAGTGATTAATGAAGTTATTATATCTAAATATTATACTGTGGTACATGTTTTAAATTAATGCTAGGTATTTTTTTTAGTATAGTTTAGGATTCAAGTTTTTATTCAAATTACATTCCAAGGCCTCACTATATTCCATTAATTGTTTACAAAATTTCAAAAATTACCAGGTATTTCCAATTTTTAGCCTTGTTTTTCTGAAATGATGGAATATTTCTGTTTCCACAGTTTTAATCCGCAGATGCCTGCTTCATCAATGAACGAAGTAAATAACAATAATTTTGAAATTATAAAGGTCGGAAGTATTTTCCTCTATTTTAGAAACAATTAATATGTTTCCATAAAATTACATCATATTTTTCGAAAATTAAATAGAATGCTAGTTATTTTATTTAACGAACGGACCCTTGAATTTTACAAACCTTACAAATGTTAAACAGCTTGACATATGCGGCACTTTGACATTTTTACATGTGCTGCTTTCGTTTTGTTTAGGTCTGGGAAGTGGCTGTTTTTTGGATTTTAAAGGGATAATGGGCGCTTTAGCAGAGGTTAAATGTTTCTAAGTAAATGTAAATGATTTTCTATTACCTCGTTCCTTTAACTAGTTGGCTGGCGATGAAAATCACGGCGATAGTGCAAGGACCTTTGTCTTTGAAGACGAGGGCCACACTTTGGGGAATGCACTGAAATCGATAATTAGCAGATAGTGAGTAAAATTATAATTATTGATGAGTGATGAGTTAGTAAATAATTTGATCTACATATCAAGCAATGCGAGCTTGAATAATATCCTCCTTTGACAATCACAATTTTAGTTTTCGGGCCCAAACAAATAGTCGAAAAAGCATGCTGAAGTAAAAAATAAAGAATTTATTTAAGGCCGTCTCCGTAGGAAATAACAATATGCGAGTAAAACAAATTTACCTAATTCGTAATCTTTCTGTTCTTACCCTAAAACCTTTCCCAACCAGCACAATAATATTACAAAAATAATTGTTCATTGTTCGTCACGTTTGATTCCCTTTTAACAACCAAACTTAATTTCAGTCCCGACGTGGAATTTTGTGGCTACACCATTCCCCACCCAGCAGAAAATAAAATGCACTTCCGTATCCAAGGAAATCGCCAGACAAAAGCCATTGACCTTCTGCGGAGAGGATTAGAAGATTTAGAAAAAGTCTGTGACCACACCATCGAGACCTTTGAGAGGGAAGTAGAAAATTTCAATTCTTCATAGTGATAAATAAAATAATCTTTGTTAAACCAGTTTATTGTATAAAATTTTACTATGTACCAAATGTTTGTTTCAATAAGCTCTCGGCGGATATACTGGACCCGATAAGTACTGGATAAAATATTATGGAATTTTTAAAATTGTATGTGTAGTCCAAACAGTAAAAAATTAGGGAGTAATCCTCTTGGGGTCACGAGGGAACATCGATGTCTTTCTGATGTTGTCGAGACCTAAGTACAGCATCACGACTCTTTCCATACCAATGCCACCGCCTGCATGTGGGGGACATCCGAATCGGAAGGCTTCGATGTACGAAGCAATCTTGGATGTATCTGCAAGAGAACGTAAATAGAAAAACTTTGTAAAGTGCTTGATTCTTTGATTTTACCAATTCCGTGGTGTTTAGCTCTTTCCGTTAAGAAATCAGGGTCGTGAATACGCTGTGCACCTGACAGAATTTCTTCACCGCGCATGAACATGTCGTAGGAGTTCGAGCACTTGGGATTGTTGGGGTCTGGCATCGTATAAAATGGTCGCACAGCTAGGGGGAACTTATCCAAAATATAAAAGTCGGTGTCGAACTTAGCCTTGACCAGTCTTCCAAGAAGTTTTTCATTTGGTGTCGAAAGATCTTCCTCATCATCCATTTCAACACCTGCAATGGAAAATAAATTAATTTTTCATTATTTTTTGCACAGGTAAATTAGCTATTTATTTGAAGACAAAGGAAATATTTACCTGCTTCCCTTAGCATTGCAACACCTTGTGCAAATTCCAAAATTAGAGGTGGTTCTAAGAATTTAAAAGGTTCAACCTTATATTGTTGGCCAACAGCAGCGATTTCTTGATTGTACCTAAATCTAACAATTAAGCCAAATTCAAATTTTACTCTCGTCCAACAAACCAGTCGCGGAGTCCTTTAAAAATATCAGTAAACGTGTCGCCAATCGTCTTCACGACTTCATGATAGTGATATTTGAATGCCATCTCTAAATCCAAACCAACGAACTCTGTTAGATGCCGATGTGTGTTTGAATCTTCCGCCCTGAAAACTGCACCAACTGTAAAGACTTTGTCGAAATCAGCAGCGATTGCCATTTGCTTATAAAGTTGAGGAGATTGCGCCAAATAAGCAGAATCTGTAAAAATTATAAATTAATATAAATCTCGTATTTGAAAAAATTTCTTACCTTTGAAGTAGCTAACAGTGAATACATTAGCACCACCCTCACTTGCCGCAGAAATTATTTTTGGAGTATGGATTTCCGTGAAACCTTTCGAAACAAGTAGAAGTAATATTTGTACTTGTTTAAAATATAAAACACAATTTTCATCTATGTAAATGTATTATAGGGGAAAAATGGGAGAGTCCATAATTTTATTAAATTGGTAAACTTTGAAAACATTAAAACTTTACCATTTTAATATTACTCCTATTGTTACGTACATACCTTTTTCTGTTAAGATATCGCGGAACAGTTTGCACACTCCCGCTTCAAGTCGGAAGATTGCTTGATTGGCTGGAGTTCGCAAGTCAAGTACACGATTGTCTAGGCGAGTGTCTTGATTAACTCGGATGTTGAGACCTTCAGGATCCTACAAAATAATAAGTTCATTTATTATGTATTTTAGAACGCTACCTTATATCCTAAAATCTACATCTATAATTCTCGTTAAGATCTACACTTACCTCAGCACCTTCGGGCCTAGATGCATCTTCGATTTGTAGAGGCAATTGGGCTTTTGCTTGTGAAACCAAGAAAATCTCAAGAACAGACAATTCTATTTTCTGCTCAGTGCACGCCTCAATCTTAGCAGAAACAGGAACAACTGTGACCTTAACGTCGATTATACTCTCCTTGTGGATGCTAAAAAAATTGACTTGTAAAAAATCACATCACAGCGGAAATGTTACTTACTTTCCAGAGAATTTAACCATTTGTTTCGACACGTTCTCGTTAACAGCAATGATGCACTGCACCGTGCTGCTTTGCTGTCTGAGGATCAAAAAGCACTGCTTTCCTTTGCTGCGGGATGTGTGGACTCGTCCTCGCACCCAAACATCGCTCTTGTTAACGTAGTTGGAAAGATCGGAAACCTTCACAAAGGCCCTATCTTCGTGTTTTTCCCTAGATTGAATCATTTGCATGGGGCCATATTTGCCCTCAGAGTAATCGGGCTCCGTTGCGACGGCATCGCCTTTTCCTACATTTGCAGCTGCTTTGTGCTCGGCTTTCTTGGCGGCCTTAGCGGCTTCTTTAGCTTGCTTCTTTGCAGCTTTTTTGGATTGTTGTTCTTCCCCACCGTCCACTGCTGCTTCATTCTCGGCCGCCATTGTGCTGCTAGAAAGAATTTAGGGCTTTATGTTCAAATTAATTTTTTAATAGTAAATATTTCATTATGTCAGATTGCAAAAGAGTTAAGATAAACTCTTTTTATTCATTAATTTGAATGCAATTTTTGAAAAATTGATTTAACTAAAAACCTTAAAGGGCCTTAGTTTTAATTTTCAGGGAGGATTTAGATTAGATGAATGGGAAATTCAGCTTCTGAAACCCAAATCTTTAAGTTTGAGCCATTTTTTATTTTGTTACCACCGTCAAAATGGAGTCGTTTTGAAAAATGCATAAACCTTAAAAGGTAGCTCAGAACGAAAACAACAAAGGAATAATTAATTATTCGAATTAATTAATTTTATTTAAAAATATTTTAAATGTTATTGCGCAATCAATAATTGATATTCAGATTAATTCTAGAAAAGGTCACATGTATTTCGGCATATGCGCGTTTTTGATCAGACCCGGTTTAAGAACCCCGTCAATTGCTTTCTTAAATTTTCAAAATAGAGTGCGAATTTTTCGCAAGAGGTTATAGTACATATTCCATTAGAACGTGTGTACATTGCCACTAAGTAAGTTACTCTTGGAGACTTACTCACATTCTTACTTTATTATATACTATAAAATTTTAGTAGTATTATACTCCAATTCGTATTGCTATTACGATAGCACAGAATTTATTACAGACTTTACTGCAATAGTTTAAGCTATTTATAAGCTATGGTTAAATTAAAAACTATTGCGCTATAAATCAGCGCAAGGTGAATGTAAAAGTTTTTTCTTTTTAAATATTTCACAATATTTCCCAAATTATTAATTCTCACTTCCCAGAAGCGAATATTTTAGAATTGAAAAACTGCAATACTCTGTTCGGCTGGGAAATAGTTAAGTGTAGTATGTAAAGAAAAAGGAAATTGCCAAAAACTAAAGCTACTAAAGCTACTTTTAGTAATTTTATAATCTCTCCACTGCATTTTTTAAGGCTTCTTGCAATCAGAGAACTGAGGTTTTTTGTGAGATAACCGCAATTGATATGAGAGCTAAAACACCGGCTAGTCGCAAGTGAAATCACAAGACACTCGAAATAAAGCCACAAACATCCAAAAATAGCTTCTCACGGAGTACTTAGCGGGCCCAACTTCGCCGAAGGTTGCATCACTTTCGGCTATTTCAACGGCGGGCAACTTTGCAATTAACTTATCAATTTTTTTTAATATTCCTCCAAAAGATAACAAAATCATTAAGTGGTTTTAATTTAAATTAAAGATGTAGTTGATGCGCTACCTTAAAAAATATTTGTTTCCCTAATACGACACCGTTTTCGCTGCACTGCCCACATCCGACACGTTTCTCATGTCATGTCGGCTTGTCAAATTCTCATGACACCGGTAAGTGGGTTAAATGGAGTAGATTTATAAATAATGTAGCAGCTGGAAAATATATTTTATTAAAAAACAGAATTACTTTAAATAGGTGGACTCGTGGAGTTTAAATTTTAATGAAAAATGTGCTTCATAACTAGAATTTTCACAGTTGGTTGTATATTAAAGACATCTTTCAATAAATGACGTATTTACGAATAACTTCCGTACCCTACGGATGTACTAGATGGTTTTATAAATTTTTCCAAGTTTTTGTTTGACAAAGATCAGCTGTGTTTCTGTCATTGCCAAGAACGGTAAACATCCTAAATAAACCACGGAACACTATGGCAAATGAGTAGGTTTCGTGTACTTTTTATCACTTAAAAATTGAACATTTACTAATTTTCCTCATTCAGCATTAAAATAATGCCCCGTGCTGTTGTTTGCGAGGACAGCACCCTCAAAGGTGACATCACAATCTCCAGCGGGTGTGTCATCCATCCGAGTGCCACGATAATCGCAGAGTCGGGCCCCATAGTGCTGGGAGAGAACTGCATCGTGGAGGAGTACGTGACAATTCTGCATAAGGTCCCCAAGGAGCACCCCACCTACGATGAGCAGAAGACCCCGGTGCTGGTGATTGGGCCGAACAACGTCTTCGAAGTGGGCTGCACCGTCGAGGCCCTCAAGATCGGGGAGAAGAACGTCTTCGAGTGCAAGAGCTACGTCTCCCCGAACGTGAGCATCTCGAATGGGTGCATAATTGGCGCTGGCTGCAGAATCGAAGGCGAGCACGATCTGGCAGAAAATACTGTGATTTATGGAAAGAATTGCCTCCATAGGGAAGCTATGGAGAAGCAAGGGGTGAGTGCACTTTCTAAACCTATTATCCAGTCCCGGAAATTTAAACTGTACAAAAGGAGCAGTTATATACTTTAGATTTATTCAAAAATTGCAATACGGCTTTAGCTCAGAACCCAGGAATCCTAAGCGTGTTAATTAGATTTTGATAAAACTTTTTATATTATGCACTTTACTGTATTGTACGAATCGTAGCCGAACTATATTTTTTAAAAGATTGCTTTGAAATAGAAGAAATAGAACTTCTGTTAAAAATGCAGTCATTATAAGTGCAGGATTGGAGAAGAAGCCCTTAATCTAATCTACTAAAGAAAAATAGAAAAGCTCTCAATTCGCTTTGTAGTACGAAAGAAATAATTCAAAATTTGTGGGAATATTCTTATAAATTATCCTGTAAGGTAAATAGACCTTATGGACAAGGTTGAGGTAAATCTATAGCAGACCTTTCACTCACTGATCTTCTCTATGCTCCTCCTCCTTGAAAAGTGATAATCTTAATTATGGATACAACATCTTTTGGAATAAAAATTATATCTTTAGCAAACTTTAGACTTCTTTTTCCGACAGATAGGAGTAACGACTCTAGAGTGTGAATCTTTCGAAACCTTATTTCTTAACTCACCAGAGAATTTATTTCCAAATCATCAAAAGTTTTCCTTCTATTCAGTATTTTTCATCTGATTTGACTGAACTACATACATATTTTAAGCTCTAATGCAATTTTTTGTTTGTTTTACAGTCATTATCCCTGCAAATAGATTATCTACGTAAAGTTTTACCGAACTATCACCACTTGAGGAAGCCAACAGCCGACATAAAGAAGGTCAGAGGTCAAGTGTAAAAATAGATTCATTGCTATTATTCATTACATATGCTTACTCTATGCTTGTCTTAAGTAATTTGATTACAGTAAATACTGATTAATAAATGCTATTTCTTATTTATATTAAAATTGTAACACTTTTTTGCATTGATCTTCTACATTTTAGGAAATAAAAAACGAGGCTAGAACTTAGCAATCGCTTGTATGTAGTGGTAATATTTAAAGATTACCAACAATATCTTTGGTTAGTTAATACAGCTTCTTTAAAAAATTGCTATTTCTTATAGATGTGGCAAAACATCCAGTTAACACCGAGAATGCAATGCGACTCCTAAATACTCTTCTCAACAAGTGATAGAAGTGGTTCAAAGTACTTAACCCGTATAAGAAAGAAAAATTACCAAAATACCCCTACAAGAAAATACGTTCCTTATACATTTGTTAAAAAATAAAATACAAGTATTTCTTTACAAAAATATATTTTCATCCACTTTTAGATTCAAATACAATAATTGAAAATCTCCATCTTTACAATATAAAATTCATACATCAAGTACTCCTGTAGAAAAATATTTAAAAAATTGACTTAGGGCCTAGATAAAGAGGTCCAAAATGAAATGTGATGTGTAGATCAGCCGGGAGGCTAAAGTCTCGGAAGTTGTTGCAAAGCTATTCGCTAAGGTTGACATACATATGCGAAATATATCTAGGTAAGGCGTGCAATCGCTTATAATACACTGCAGCTACATCGCAAACGACGAAAAAGATCTTCGAAAAAAAAATATAGACAAGAACTGGACAACAACAAAAAACTCCTGTACAATTGGTACAAAGGGCTTAAGTACCCGAGAGAGCGGGGGAAAAAGAATATGTATCACAATGCTGTTTCTGTCTGGACGGCTAAATAAAATTGTGCGATGTCGGGAACAACTTACTCCTGTTAAAAGCGTTAAAAATAACTAACAAAGGTCGCGAGGGTATCGTCAGTGCTCAATAAGCCACTTTTGGGTCTGACTCGACCGGTCACACTCGTCCACCTGGGCGTGATCTTGACTCTGGAGGCCTCTGTGGTCCAGACACATTCCACTGTTTAGGTGGATGAGCTGATTATGGGCGTACTCCCATCGCTCGTTATATTTGTCCTTAGTATGGCACGGTGCCATTACCACAAGGTATGGCGGGGAGTCGCTCATCTGCACTGTAGCGCAGCTCTGCTCGTTTCGCAGAACACCTTCCCGTGTTAGAGAGAAGAATTGAGATCTTGTAACTTCCGGCTTGTGACAGAAGTAAAGGCCTAAGTTGAAGGGCTCCTCATTATTTTGCTGCAAATCATCAGCACAGAGATTTTTCGATACAGCCATAAGTCTGCGAGATTGAGTAAATGAATTAATTTCAACGGAGTACGTTTTAAATTGAGTAAACTTACCTTCCATAAGCTCGCATATTTTTATTACCGATAAACTTCTCTGGGTATACATTTTTCAGGTACCAATCGAAGTTCTTACATTTGAGCTTCTTTCTGAGCATTTGTCGATGAGTCACATCTCCGACTTCAGCGTTGTCCTGAATGTAAGATATTTAAAATATTAAATTGTGGTACTCTAGAAACAGTGGCAGCAGTAGAACAACAACAAAGAAGCCACAAAAAATCACTTTAGATTTTATACTTTTAAATTTAGGCCAAACATCGTTAAACTTACTTACATTTTTCTTAAAAACGACTGATTTTTTAAAGTATTTGTTAGTCTTCCAATTAAAAAAGGGTATTATTATTATTTTTTGTTAGATTTTCTTATGCAGATTTCAACGAAAAGTTAAGTTAGCTTCTTAAAAGTAAAATAAAATGTATATTCATAATAGGTAATGAAAATGTATTTTGATGCAATTTTATGTGATTACCACAAAACAGTGTCTAATTTAATATTTCTTCTTTCGAAATATTATTTATTTTTAGAAAGCGCTGTAGGTCACTACACAGTTGATTATAATTGGTTATAGTAAATTTATTTTAATCCAATAAGTTATTTTTATAGTTAGATTTAGTAATTCCTTTTTATTTAAAGTAATTTTAAATATAAGCCGTTGGTATAGTATATAAAATTAGAATCGGTCTTTGTACTTTGTCTTTGCACTCTTCGATCTACGCTATTGTAAATAAATCAAAAGAATTATCTAAATCTGCTTACGCAATAATAATTTTAAAAGAACTATTACTTTAGCCGAAAATGATAGTCATCTCTTAAGAAAATATGCTTACTTTCAAATCCGGTCGGTACATGAAGAACAGATTAATATATTGATCCATCCAAACTAGTGCCATTCGCACTGTGTTAATTCCATGAGTATCACGATTATTAGGGAAGCTGAAAGTAAACTAGTTCTAGTAGCAGGTAAAAGTTAGATCGACTATAATTTACCTATAGGGGTGAAAATCTCTGAAGATATGACCAACTCTTGAGCAGGGTATGGTTTCAATTGTGCCACCGCATTGCCAGATTCTAAAGGACATTTCAAGATTTTCGCCACCCCAACCGTCCATCTACCAAGGCGCAAATAGTTAAACTAAAATGTTCTCGAATTTCAAAAGGTTTATCACCTGCTCGTCGTAGCTCCCAATTTCCCAGAAATAGTCTCTAGAAATTGCGAACAGTCCACCTGCCATGGTTGGGCTGTAAGTTGGACAAATCTCGGGCTCTTCTTTGCACTCCCTTTTCTGACGTTCGCGTTCTCTTTTTGGTATGTCGATCCAGTCGAAGTGGCCACTCCACGAAAATCCTCCGACCTGAAAGTGCCTGAAACCATTTGAGCTATACTGGAAGCCGCCAGCGTCGATGACGTCAATAATAGGAACTAAAACGCTGGTGCGCGATTCCTGGATCCTTTCAAGGAGCGGCTCCATCCAGTTCTTAACACATTCACAGTGAGCATCGAGAAATGTTAAGACTTCACCCCGGGCAAGTCGGGCGCCGGCCAATCTTGCTCTAATTAAGCCCAATCTGAAAATCGAAGGAAAAACAAAAAGCGGTTAGATGCAGATAGTTGGCACTAGTGTGGTTGCTCCGAACGGGTTTAGTTCAATGCTGGCGTGATCTAGTTTACGAGCTGCAGGAAAATCGATTGATTCGAAACCAACGAGTTCTGGGGCCAGTGTAACCGGAGCACCCAGCCGCCGACTAGTTGGACGTGAACGAGGCAGAGACGAGCACCCATGGGTGATGATTGGGTTCATAAATTGCGAAACAGAGACGCGATGCATCCTAAATGTGACCCGGCCTCGTCGTCTGTCTCAGGTTTAAGTTTAATTGACATTTTTCTCTTGTTTTCACCTACGCCCACGGGGCAAAGCACCTACTGGTCCCGGCAGTTGCAAAGGTACATCGCCTCTGCGGTCTGTTTTCATCGCTTTCGCGGATTATATAATCCACCGCTTGGGGAAGGTTTAATTCAAGTTCACTTAGCTAATTATGCGACAGTTGTGTAATATGAAAATCGCTGAGATATGACTAATTTGGGGTGAGAGTTTTCGTAGAGTTTTGGCGAAGCAGAAAATTGCGAAAATCCCCTGTGCTGGCGTGCTGCCGGCAGCCTGTTTGGGACTCTACTTAACGAGAGTCTACTTTTTTTTAACGGACAAGAAATTGCTTTGGAAAATATGCGGCGCATTGGCGGCTGTGCACTTGCTGGTGTACGGTAATTACGCTGTCGAAGTCTGAATTGGGAAAAACTGGAGCAAAGCTATGTGGAATGTCGGACAAGTTTTTGAGTAGTTTTCTTTTGCCGTGCTTCAAACACTTGGAACCCGAGTAAAAATTTATCTAAAGCGACTGAAACTGAAAAGAAAAGAGATAATGCAAAGATCTCAAGTAATCACATTATTTCTTTCTTAATATAATACATATGCAGCAAAATGCATCTCATTCAATTGCTTAAGAAAGGTAATCATTAGCATCATTAAAAATATTTCTACTTTCTACAAACAGAAGTTGCCAAAATTCAAAATGCGGTCAGATATGTAAAATTCAAAATGAAGGAACTAATTTTTATAAAGGACCAATAATGTTCAAATTTATCTGATTTTAGCAAAAATTAGGGCTATAAGCCAAACTAGATTTTTCTTAAAGTCCCGAAAATTCAAGCATTATTAGTTTGTTGTATTGAATCCGTCACCTTGAATATCTAAACTGAAACAAGAATATTAAGATATAAAAGGGCCATAAACATCGATGAGATATTTTTATGACACGACTGTTAATATCCCGAACCTAATTGGAAATGTGGCATGTCTTGTTATTGTTAGTTTTATTGTACGGAACCCTGTCTCTAATTGACCGTTCAATCGAAACGAATTTACAAATAAGGTATGAAAAATTAACTACTGATATTTTTTTTTTTTTTTTGTGAAATTGAAACCGTTCCGTGCTACAACAATAACTCGACAACAATTCTAGTTAGCTGAGATTTTAATAAAAAGTTAGTTCAGTGCAAGGTCAAAGCTCATTCATTCGACCAATGTAACTAATGCAGTTCATACTATATACATATATGTATTTTTCAATTTTGGAATTTTCCAACTCTTGATCACAGAACATATTAATTTTTCAAAAACACGTATCCCGAGATACTACTTGGAAGTTACTCTCTGATAAAACGACTTTTCTTGGAAGGAAAATAAAATGAAAATAAATCAAACAAAATATGTATGTGCGTTATTAATGTATTAATTAATTAATATACATATGAGGTTGGATAGTTTGGACAGTTTAATTTCTTGGAGATCAGGATGCCTATAAAACCAAAGAAGACGCTATACCTTAAAAAACAGGTGTCTGTATAGAAGATTATAATACTGAATAGGTTATGGCACATCGTTTTGTTTTAATTAATTATTATTTGATGCAATTTTTGAAAAGATTTAATTTTGTAAATAATATTATATGCAATAAGAGACTTATAGTGAGCTGGGATCTGAGTTTCTTCAGGTTTTTGTAGTCTAGCAGAAATAACTAATTTTCGGTTTTTAATATTGAAAATTTGGAAAAAATTAGTATGTAAAGAAAACAAAATTACAGATTATTTTTTTCTTAAAGAAATATAACTTGTATCTTTTAAACATATACTCTTTAAAAAACTATGCAAATATGTATAAGTACAAATATGTAAAAATTAAGAAAAAAAAATTGTTTTTTGTCAAATCTTTTGTTTTTTTCACCAAATTTTTCTATGTTTTCATATGCCATGCGAAAAGTTAAAATTGGTTTATTTTGGTAGTACAATTACATTTAGGCCATGCAACAGCAAAATAATACAAAATTTCAGTTTGCCTACGTAAAACAGTTTCATGAAAGATACATAAAGTGGGCATGGCATAACCATTTGCTATCTATTTGTTTCTCCCTAAGTTAACTAAATGCAACGCCCTACAACATTTTAACTCCGGTGTAATCTACACTACAGGAAGAGGCTGTGAGATAATCAGGCAAAACGAATTAAAAGAATTTGTTGCAATCCTAAAACCAATAATTTTGAACTATGCTGATTTAATTAATTGTCTCCCACTCTTCAGTGAGCACCCGATAATCCTACTGCATGAAATTTGAAAGACAACGATTCAATTAAAATCGTCGTCAAAATGATAATCCGCAAAATAAGTTGGGGACACTTATGAGAAACTCGCCCAGTAAGGTGAATTTCCTTAATTTCGTGTTTTCCAGCTGTGCCATACTTAAAATTTAATTTCAAAAAGTTTTATACCCGAAACTTTCGTAGTTTCATTTATTCCGCGCTGTGGAGCAAGCCTTTGGAAAAGTTGTCTTTATAGCCCTCCTCGGGAAGATGGGAGTTGCAAAGCCGTTTTAATCCCCCTCAATTTTGCAACAACGGCGAGCCAGAATATTCATAGCCCGGAATACATACTGAACATTTTAAAAGAGCGCTCCCGTAAAACTGGGAAGAAGGGTAAGTGACTGTATCCCTTTCGAATCCATAAACGGGCTCATAGTCGAACCAAGCGAACAATATTGCAGTGCAAATGGGCCGTAACTTCCGAATAAGGGGATTGCCCGGTTTAATAATTTTGTATAGAGTGCGACTGTAATGCGCTGAAAATTTGTAGCCGCCCAAAGGGCTGCTGCAAGATGCATCCACTGTCCCCGCGAAAAGTGGCCCCAATAATAGAAACGTTCGGCGAAATCCCACGTGGCGGTGTTAGGACAGTCATTTTAAATTGATTGCACCGCAAAGCCGGCATGTTTGCGAACCGCGACCTAATCGGCCCGTACCGCTCCGCGCCAACCCAACTGCAATCCGCGCAAATTTCCCATGAAGAAAGAAAGAGCAATCGCACTGGTGGTACTGGTGGCAATTATGCAAATACGTCCCACTGCGGCAGTGCTGAGCTGCGATCCGGATTGATTTAATAAGTTCTCAATCCGGCTCGGTTGCCTCAATCAATTGACACGTAGATCCCGCCGAGAGGTGCGAAATAGTTCGCCCCGCGCACCTTTTGTTTAGCACCTCTTTAAAGAGATAAGTGGGAAAAATATTATTTGTAGCGCTTCGGTGTTTGGGTTAGTGGCCGGATAGACCTGGATGGGTCAATGCTTGGAGGTGTCATCAGAAAGGTTGCGATGTGATCATCGGGTTACATACTTCATCACCTTGGAGGCTGTCGTTTCAACTTTAATCGAAAGCTTGAAATATTTTGCTATTAGGTTAAGAGTGCACCGATGAGCTAACATAAAATTCCTATAGTTAGTTGTAACGCTACTTCGTTGTCTTGAATTGTTTTAAATGCTTCGAATAACATACATAGAATATAGACGAAAACATATTGCCTATATACAAAGATATTAAATAAAACCCAAAAAATATTTCTAAAGAGAGAGAGAGCTTCTATAATTTATTAATTTTGTCATATACATATTTATTAACCAATCGAGATTTCTTTTCTATGTTTACTTTTTTCCTGTCATTAATAAATACGAAAGCCGAACGATTTGAACGGACTCTCAAAGAACATTGGGCTGGATATTTGAGGATTGATAGCTTTTTTGGGGTTTAAGATGAAATCGGCCCGAAATATTAAACTAAAGCTACTTAGGAAACCCGAGAAAGCATTTGTTTTTATTCTCAATATCTGGAAATGGAAAAAACCGAGAGATTACAAATCATACTCAAAATTGGTAAAAAGGAAGTATCAAAATAAGATGCTTTCATCGAAAATGTCTGGAATTTCAGGGCGCGGTAAATTCTAGTGTGTTTATTAGCACAATGTCCAATCTTGTGTTTTTTTCCTACAAAATAACTGTTAGCTTTTAAGAAGTACTTTCAGTTTTAATTTGTATAATGCATTCATTGAATATTTGCAAGTTTGAGATCGCCAATTGCATACAAAAATGTTTTAACTGCTACACAGAGTGATTTCGAAAGACTTTGCAGATATACTTAAGTGTCCTCATCAACGTTAGTTCCAACATTATTTTCAACCTAAAGGAGGAACTCTTTTGCCGGAAATCTTCTTTCGAAATTAAAAAGTGTTGAGCACCTACATATCCTGGAGATGTACAAGGATACAACCACATTAGTCCTGCTTTAAATTGTTATACAAAAAAATGGTCTTCAATGCAGTTATAATATAATTTTAAAGAAAATTCCACAACACATAATCGGAAGCCTAGAGCCTCGACAACAACAGGGCTTAATAAAAATTAATAAACGTAAATTAAAAATATTATTAACATACAAAATTATATGTATTTAAAATAAGGCTCCCTTCCTAATATGAATTAATTAAAACAATATCAGAACATATCTTAGAGCAGTTCAAACTACTGAAATAGTTTTTAATTAGAAAAATTTGTCTTCTGAGCATTATTCCCTTTACAAACTTTTACATCCCCTTTTACCCCAAGGGTTGGATTTGTAAAAAACCCGAAACGAGCATTTAGAAGCCAAGAGAAACATACATACATAAATGCTAAATTTCATGTTTGTAGGCTTTATAATTCTAGAAATTTCATTATGAATCAGTGAGGGATATTTTTATATAGAACTTAAGTTATTTTTTCACGAAAGCACTAAACAAATACTGCGCGCATGCTCAATATTTCTAGACAAAACAACAAGATGAAAACAAAATCCCGAAAGAAAAAAACTGCTTAAAAAAGCACAATGCATGATTACAAAGTAAATTTGCGTTTCGATATGAATAATAGCTTAAAATTTTAAAATAATGAAAGTTTCATTAGCGAGCGAGTAGATCTATGTAACTATACATACTATATGCACTATTATAAAAAATTCGTCATGTTAAATTAACAAAGAAATTTAAACTATTTTTAAACATGTATCTAATTGGTATTGAATTAAATTATTACTAATTAATATAACATTTTGTCGTAGTCAGTTTTTTTATTATTAAAGTTGTTTATTTAACTACATATGTATTACTTTTAAGTAATTTAAGACCTAATTGCTTTAATAGGTAAAATGTGAAATTTTATGTTAATTATTCATTTTTTAGCCTGAAGATTTATTTATTTTATTCTGCAGTTGGACTCATTCGCATATCTCTCCTGTAAATGTATGAAACTCAAAACTGTTTTGTATAAGGATATGAACTTTTCGTGGGTGATTTCACCCCTTTATAGAGACGTTTATTCGTCAAAATAAAAATAAGTGTCTCCTCAATTTTGATGGAGAACAACACATTTCTTTCTGGACTTTGTTCTATATGACAACAGGTTTTTCTCAATTTGCGATCAAAATTGGAAACTGAATAGAAATCAATGAGTCTGAGAGAAAAGTAAAGAAGCATCTCAACAGTCTCCCTGGCCTCGTCCAATGTGGAGGTAGATGCAAATAAAGAATAATGAGGCCTTTTCTTTGATGTGGTGGGTACAAGAGATTTTCTTTAGTATTTTAAAATTTAAAATTATTTCTTCATATTTAAGTAATCAACCTGAGCTTTAATCGTAATATTCTCCGGCAAATTTCTTCTTTCAAAAGAGCGCTGCTTGCTTGGAACTCCTTTAAAAAGCAGTAGCAACATTAATATCACAGAATTTAAAGGTAACCGGCCTCCAATAAGCCGGCTTGAATTCTTGTGTTGACAACGACAAAGAAGGTATTCGAGCAAATACGAGTATAAGCGAGTCCCGTAAATTGAATTAATTTGGGTTTTAATTTTGTATTCTACTTGAGCTCAATTTACTTGGAAGCTATTACCAGAGTTGAGGAAAAAGCAGACGCTAAGAAAAATTATCTTAGTTATCTTACCTCTTCACTGAAAACGCTTGAAGGAAAAGACGAAAAAAGAATAAACTCAAGAGGCGAATACTGAAAGTTGAATTCTCCCACATCAAAAATTGGATTAAAAAGTTTCTCAAGAATATTCATAGAAATTAGCGAGGAAAATTAGCGGGCGAACCTAGAAAGTGGGTTTTGGTGCGACACCGTCGCCGTCTTCCGGAAGCGCTAGCGTTTGGTTCGGCCTGCATTTCAAAACGCATTGCCATTCACCTTTCGAATTTTTTCCACCACATATTTTTTTTATGTATAATCCCGTGCGCCTCACTCATCATCTGGACATGCATTGGCTGCGCCACGGTGCAGCACATGGCGACGTGGGGCTCCTCTTTTGCCGATGCGGCCAAACAATCCGACTGTGGCTCGGCCTCGCGGATTTCGAAATTTTGTGACCTGACGAGTTTATCAGGTACCAATTAATATTGCTTTAAGGTGAAACTTCCCAAATTCAAATTGGCGGGCAGCCGCATTGCGTCCAATCGCAACGTTCCACAAAATTCGAAAAAGACGGCATAATATGGAGCATGCTGGCCGAACGAGTTTTTCGAGTTCTGGCCGCAGCTAAAAGCCAACAAATTTTGACGACAACAGCGATGCTGACGAGAAAAGACCAGCCTCGGAATGCTTCGCATAAATTTAGAGCCGTTCGCTGGAATTACATAGGCTCAAATTAGCATATTGTGGTCATCGCAAACTATACTGACTGACCTCTGTCCTTCCACTTGTCGCGGAAATCAAGTCGCATTCACCAGGTATCTGTATCTCAACTATCTCAAGTATCTCAGGTATATTATTATTGAGCCTGCAGCCTCAAGGTCTGCGATGGACGTTATTCGCGCGAAGGCACCACGCCAGCCGTTTTCCATGTTTTAGTCATTCCGAAGACACAGTATACATCGCGTATGGGTCGCTGAACTCATTTCGATTTTTATATTATTTATTTTTTGTTTCGGAGACTTCACCTTACCTGTGCCCATGTACTTTTCCTCAATTCAAGAAAAATTTCTTCGACCTGAAAATGGCGCAACGGCATCGGTTTTGCATTGTGTTCGGCTTCTCAGCTCGAATCCACAAATTATTCCAATCTTTCCAGGCGACCGGATAACTTTCGCCGCATATTTAATTCCTCGTGGCCTTATGATAGTTTGCTCAGCGGCTTTAAGGAGATCTTCAGATACAAATGCTGAGCAGATCCAAATTTTAATTTATTTGCAGTTGCGCATGGCCATTCTGCTGCTGCCAATTTCGGTTTTTTTTTTTAAGCTGTTTTGGGACAATCATAACAATTTAAATATGTTCTATTCAATGCAGACATCGCGCGTCATTTTTTGTAAAACACAGCTTAGTAACAACACTGTTGCTTATTGTTCATTTTTGATAATGGAGCAAATAAGCCAACTAGATATTCGCTCAGAAGCCGTAGTACGCAAGTATCGCTTTCATTTGCTCAAGTGCTCGTCGAAAAATACCTGCTTTCTTACTTAATCGAAAATGTGTTGCGTAACACAAATATTGGTGACGAGCCGCGAATCGAAATTGCAAATTTAACGAATTCGTACTGCTTCAAGAAGCAGTGAAATTTCTAAGTCTTTAACGCAACTGTTCTAAAAACTTCCTTGTGGCTTAATTCGTGATGAAGTTCGACTGATTAAAGGTCCACATAGATAAATCCAAATCCCGAGCAATTTTCTTGAAACTTTGTTTGATTAACCCCTTTTACGTTAATTAACTGCGGTTACCAAGAGCAAAACTTAACATTTTGAATCGCTTCTATCAGTATTTTTACTGCGCGAGCACTTTAAAAACTAATCTTTACTAATATTTTACTTGCGAAAACGAGTTTTCTCCACCTTCATACTTCAACCGATCGGCATAAAATTTGGTATGCACATAGCCCATACCACGAAGATGGACATACTATATTTTTTATTCCGATACATACATGCACCATTCAACAAACCTTGCCCAGAATACTTCTTATATGCCTTAAATAAGATAGTTTACTTTCCATTTGCATTATTGGTTAGAATATTTGAGAACTATTATATTTAATTCAAATAGTATATTACGCGCGCAAGGTAGTAACTACTTAAAGAAATTTCCCAACAACAAACTTTGTTGACAATAAAGATCATCATAAACCGAACTATTTCTACATCAAAATGTGTTTCTTTATGGAAAATTTTAAATTTTATATAAAGAGCTTCTACAAAAGTAAGTTGCCTGCAAGTCGTTTACTCTAAAATCTAACAATACATAGAACTACAAATCTTTACAAATAATATAACCAGCTCTTTTCTCTATCTTCTATGCCACAATTTCTTAGCTTCTCAACCGATTTTAATGAAATGTTGTATACTTGCTAACAGATTATTGGTTAAATAACGTATCTATAAAACGACTATTTCTAGGTTTAAAAGCATTGCAATTACCACCACCGACACCAAATGAGATGAATTTGTCTCATTTTCTGTCTAAGAAAAGAAAACAGCTTTGTTAAAACATATTTATACAGCAAGAATCCAACTTGATTTTGTTGAATTTATTATATTTATACCATAGAAAGCTTCTCTTATAAAACTTGAATTCTATATCAAGATTCGGAAATTTTCTTACCAATTAACGCATACCTACTCGAAAGTAGAAAAGATATCAATCGAAAAGGGCTTGGTTTTGCTTGGCTTTCAAGAATTCGTGGTTAATACCTTTTCCGGTTCAATTTCTGTTAAGCCCATTTCGGTGTTAGAAAAATCTTCAGATAAATGGACCATCGGTGCAAACAAGCCGATTATAAGGATTTAAAAAAATTAGCTATTTTATTGAATTCTATACATCCCGAATGTCTTCAAGTCTCATTCTCTGGGTTGTTCCGACAAATAAAGAATAGTAACTAAATTCAAAAGAGTTACAGTTGTGCCTAAAGTACAACCAACGGCGAAATGTGCTTCTTTAGTAATAGTCACAAGGTCAGACGAAAGGTTCGAACAACAGTCCCACAGAAGCAGCCCACTCACTTGATCACTCAGAGCTACGACGAGGCTTATCAACCGCAGCAGTTCCAATTCCCAATGCATCAAGTCTTCGCTATTTTGAAGATGTTGCAAGCAGATAGCACTTGGCATCTCGCGATAACTTGTGGCATCTCCTTACGCGAGCCCCTCGAATACCGAACGCCTTGGAAATGCTGCGACTGCGAGGTTGCGACACCTCTTACTTTCTTGAATGTACCTCTCCTCAGAGTGGTAATTAGCGCCTCCAGCAACTGCCGGCTAGCGGCACGGATGCCCACTCTAGAACAGATTCTTGCGCCCCGGGTACGGAGTGGATGTAGAGCCCCAGTAGGAAGCGGTTCGGCTCGAGTGCATCAAACCGCGTGGAATTGGCCTAACCTTTGGTATTTCTCGGATTTTTTCAAGGAAGCACCCGAGACTTCGCCACAAAGGTTTCGCTTGCAGCGGTTCGCTGCAACTTGCATTATTATTTCCCACTGCTAAGAGGCGACGCGCGGAAGATGCAATAGTTTCGAAACTGAGAGTGAAAGTGCGCGTACTTTGTCGCCGCTTGGGATCAACGAGAACCGCCGAGGCGGAAGCGGTCGCCAAGCGCATACCATCACGTCTAGAGGTGGCTAGATTCTAGAACTGACTCACCTATGCTTCAGCCGGAGCACCTTAACCACGTCTTTCGGCAGCCGCGACTCCATGTAGTAGTCGAGCTTGCCGTGGAGCTCGCTGTTGCTGCTGCCGTCATCGACGAGGATGATCTCCTTAAGGATTCTGCGGTCGACCGTGTTCAGGACGCTGTGGACCGTTCGCAGGAGGACCGAGTAGGGCTCGTTGAAGAAGATGATGATGACGCTAGTTGTGGGTAGTGTTGATAAGTCGAAGGTCTTTTTTCTGCACAGCGGGTTCCGGACGTCCGGGGTGGTTCTGTTGTAGCTCAAGTGCTCGCTGAGCTCCTCATTGAGGGCAATCTTCTTGAGCTGCCGGTCTCCGATGATTTTCGCCTCGCCTTTTAAAGTGACTGCCTCCCCTTTGTCGCCCAGGCCAGCCACCTGTTTGTTAAGGTCGGCCACAATCATCCGCTCGTAGACGCTGGAGCTGCGCTGCTGCTCGGAGGATGATTCCCTGATGGAGTTCTCACTGTCGAGCGCTGCATCCTCTAGGCTCTTGTTCGACACTTTTAGGTAGAACAGAAAACAGACAACGACCGTGCCGAGGATTATGAATTTCCCGTACAGCGACCGCCGCAGCCGGGGAAGCATATTGATCCAGTTGTTGTCCGGAGCTCTCGACGGTAGGAGGTGTCACTCACTGGGGCGCGCGAATTACTAACTATTCTCACTAAAGAACTAAGGGGGGGCGTATTTAGAACGTAAAATCTACCTGCCGACTGGCAAACGTTTCACTCAACTCATGGCACAGGTGTCACTGGCAAAGGAGGCATTTTCCTAAAACGGCGGAGATTTAAGCAGACACCAACTCTTCTCACGAACACGTAACAAAGTCAACTGTCACCCGCTCCGCTCGGGCCCACGGGGTCAACTTCGCACCGACAACTGTCAACCGCTTGTGTGGTGCGGCGCGAGGCGAGACAAAAACAAATCCACAGTCCACCGCCGGTGGATGGGCGACCAACAGGTTTTTGGTGGTGCAGCAGTGCTCCGAAAAATATTTTAGACCAGCACCCTTCCAGAGAACGCATTGCACGCCATCTAGCAAGTGTTTTGGATTATCAATATTTTTAAATAGAATTTAATTTACAATTTTTATAAATTTGCATTCAAGACTTTGCCAAAGATGTAAAACGAGAAGGTTCAAGAATAAGAAGTGGATTTCTAGCTCCCAGAGTGTGTGTAACTAATTCAACTCATTCAACAGTGTCGCTATTAACTGAACAAACGTTAAATATTTGATAGGACTGCCAGGGGAAAACTTCAGCATAAAGAGGGTAATTTCCGTTGGGACCGAAATAATATTTTTAAGGTGTTTTTTTAAATTAAATCTATTTCTTTTTGTCTATGAATGCAAAAAACAATGAATCTTTAATTAAACGAAAGAAGAAAAACGATTAATATATGTAAAAGAATTCATTATTTATATGCGATGAAGAAAAGTAAAGTGAGCAACAGTAATTAAATTTAATGCAATTAAGTTTTTATTCGAATTTAAAGTATAATTTTCAGAATTATGTATGTCAAAAACAGTTTATGTTACATTTCCGAAAATTTATTGAGTTGCAGCAAATTTAGTGACCATCACTCCCTTGCTTTTTATATAAATAAAATTGCAACAAAATTCTTAAATGTGGTTCTTCTGGAAATGAGTTTCTGGTCCTTATCCCAGCGAATAATCAAACACTAGTAAACTAATTTAAAATAATTTTTTTGAATGATCGTAATCACAGTGAGTACGTAGCTAGATTTCTAAAATTTTGATAATGACTATTTTTTAAAACCACTTGAATATAAAAAAAGCGTTAAAAATTAAAAAAATTCAAAACAATCGCCATTTTCGGAAAAGAAATTAAATGAAACAGTTGCGTTATAACAACCATTATATGTAGCTATATTCATATATGTAGATATTGATAAATTTATATTTTTTAATTTTTCGATAAGCCCCAAAATTGTTCTTTTAATCAACCCATTGTGGCTCATGACTTTGTAAGTTTTAAATATTTTTCAATAAAAAGTTCGTTACCCGATCCTTAAATAATTTGTTATACATGAAAACACAATCTGTGGTGTCCTTCGTTAAATGCGCAACTTGTTCGGTAAAAAATGTTAATCATTTAGGCGTGAAATTGCGAAGGAAATAGGAAGAACAAAATTCTCGCACAATTTAATTTTGAACCTATCTTCTTTTCTCAGTAGACGGACTGAGATCTGGGTAGCCGTTAGAAGTCTAAGAGGGCGCATTTTCGACCGAGCTGAATTTTATAATCCTTAACAGGACTTAGAGCGATTTAAATAAATGCAATTTAAAAACGCTCTAAGTTTAAAAAGTCCTCTGAAAGGAAAGTAAACATAAATATCATTATCCCACTTTGAGATATGTATATTCAAACTTCAGTCAACTTCATAAGTTGTCGGCAGTTTTAGTTATTAATTTATAAGAATTTGTGTTTTAGTATTCCATAGTATTGCGATGAATTAATTCGGATTTATTTGCAACTATCTCTTTTTACTGAAACTAAAATTAAATGAGAATTATATTGCGAACATACATAAGTGCTCTAATTGCCACTTTTAATTTATTAAATTAAAATTATTATTTCGCGTTGTAAACCTTATTTCCAGATGTAAAGTGTTCATAACACACTTAAAAAATTCAAGTTCTCCAAACGGTTCAATCTGGCAATGCTAATTGTCTTTTCCTTTTTATTCCCTGACGTGTTGCCAAATGAAACAAAGCAAAGAAGAAGAGTGCACTCTGGATTGCTTGGGTGGGTGCATAAAGTAAACAAACAGTAAACAGAGTAACTGCAACTTCGAGGTTTTACATTTTTATTATGTGCTCTGACACCACGGAGACGTGTTCCGTTTAAGATCGAGAATGGGTGAATTTGATTTTGCGGACTATTCTCGAAAGATAAATTCAATTTGCCGTTGCTGCCTCCACGAGCACTCGAGCGTCTTGGACGTTTTCGAAACCGGCATCTGTGAAAAATTGCAAATTTGTGTGAAAATTTCGGTAACTAAAGACAGTGCACTACCAACAAAAGTTTGTGAACAGTGTTTTCAAAAAATTGTTCGCTATTACGACTTTCTTCAAACTTGCAAACGCTCGGAGGCGACGTTGTTGAATTGGTTAACCCCTTTCGAACCAAAAAATGTTAAAAAAGCAGAGTACGCGGAAGGTAAGGCCGAACCAATCAAATGCAGTTTCTTTTGGGTATGAATTTTTTTTTTTTCATTGCAGAAGTATCAAATTCATCAATTGAAATTTACCTGGATTCTGCTAGCAGACCCGAAATTGACAGCGCAGTTAAAGACGCAAATCTTGATGCAAGCTTGAGCGCTCAGGTTTCAGTCTGTAGCACGAATGACCAAGTAAAATATTTTGGACCCGAACAAAAAACCACCGAGAGTTTGCAGGGAGTCTTAAGTAAGGAAGCACCTGGAGTTAGTGAGATAAACGGTGAAGACAACAAACAGAGCAATGCGTCGTGCTCGGGTAAGTTCTATTTTGATTTACATTGTTACAAAATTAAACAAAATTAAGGCCACATCGAACAATTTTGCTTTCATTCCCCGTTTAAGGTATAAAAAAGTGATAGCAATAAAATAAATTAGTAAATGAGAAGGGGCTAAAAATAAACAGACAATTTATTTATTTATTATTAATTTATTTTTTATGTACAAGTACTAAAAAACAATTTACAAATTGGGTGGCCTGTAGACAGGTGGGTCCAGTATTTGTTTTATTGCGCCCCCTAGTCGCAAGCGCGAGAAACAGTGAGGCAGAATGTGTTGCAAACGCCTGGCTTAGTCAAGTGGCTAAAATGAAAATCTACTGAAGAAATGCTAGAAATTGTTAAATTTCATGTCTCTTTTCGTCTATCTTTCACTAGACATTATTATTGATATGGAGGCCAAAATAGCAATATTTATAATTTGTAATATGTAATTGGAAGTGTTACATCAATTCAGATTTAAAGGGCTGAATGAGGGCGAACGAAGTCGCAGTCACAGCATATAAATTTGAGGTCATATAACTTCCTCTGCATTTTGGAATTGGTGGGGGTGAAATCTTAAGTAAAAAACCAAAAATTTCAACGTTTTCGAGTGGGATATCAAAAGAAAGTTTGGAAAATCTCGGGTACTAAAATATATATTGAAGTTATACTTGCAAACATTTTCTTCATATTAATTTAAAATACTTAAAATTGCTAGTTTCTCCACACTATCTCCAAAAGTACAACTTCTTAAAAATTCGAAAGATTTGTGGAGTATTCTCCATAAGGGAGTTGCACTTGGCGGGTTTTAATTACGGAAATATTTTATAATTTCTGATTCAGAAGATGACGAGTGTAAATAAGAGTATAAGTACAATAAATAAGATATGTTTTCTATGAGCATTTAAACTCCAATATTTTTTTTATTTCCAGTTACGAAACGCAATACGCTAGCTACTGCAGAAAACCAAAAACATCCTTATGTGTGCCCAAAAGAAATGTGCCCTAAAGGGCGTAGAAAGCTACAATTGTGGAAAAAAGAAAAAGTCTGTAACATTTGCGATAAGAAATTTAGGCTCCAATCGGATTTCAAAAGTCACCTTACATCGCACCATGCTGGACAAAAAGCTAAATATCAGTGCAGTGAGTGCGGGAGAACTTTTGTACGAAGCACTAATTTGCTGTATCACATGAAGATCCACTCAGGCGAGCGACCGCATCAGTGCCCTTCATGTCAGAAAGGTTTTATAACGAGAAGCCAATTAAATGCACATCTTAGAACCCATACAAAGGTGAAGCCACCACCAAAGGAAAAATGCCTATACTGCGGCAAGGATTGTCTTACTAACAGCGAATTGCGAGTTCATCTTCGGACGCATACTGGAGAGCGGCCGTTTCAATGTAACATTTGTTGCAGAAAATTTTTACTTAAGGTGCATTTGGATGTCCATACGCGCACTCATACCGGAGAAAAGCCCTACCCGTGTTCTGCTTGTGGGCGATGTTTTTCGAGCTTATCAACTCGAAAGAAGCACATGTTTTTACACAGTGGTGAGAAACATTTTCGTTGCGATATATGTGAAAAATCCTTCGCACAAGTTGGAATTTTGAACACGCACAAAAAAAGGCACAAGAGAGAAAAATCGGATAATTGCCTAGGTGAATGCTGAATTGATAATGTTGTAACATATTGATTACATATTGCAATTAAAGGAATTATGAGTCCTACATTATTCATTCCTTGCCACGGATTGTTTCAGCAGTGTGTATACAATACATGTTCAAGTTACTTCTCAAAGAGAGACCCTGAAAATTTTGGTCTTCGGCTTCAAATAGACGTGCGATGAAAACGATTTGGTCTAGATTCTAGATGAATCATAGGATGAAAACTGATCGAATTAGAAAGTATCACCGATGTAACTGAAATATAGTCAACAGAAGCAGCCATACTACGATCCATTTTAATTCAAGGCTTGCGATGATTATTCCGTTAGTTTAGCCTTTTAATTTTTTTATAGGTGTGTAAGAAAACATGACCAGAGGACAACTTTTTTAATTTTCATTCTTAAAAAAAAAAAATTAAAACTTAAAGCAGCATAAAAAAGTTCAATTAAAACTGAAACTGAAATAATTGCACACTGTTCATATTACGTGCTTATATTTTAATATAATCGAGAAACCTCTTTTTACAAGAAGTATGCAGACTATGTCTAATACATATAATTTATTTTAAAAATTTTAAAGTTAGTTATTTCTGTACACAATAATTATTTATGGTAATGCTTTGCATTCAGTCGTAAAAAATGTTAATAACTTAGGTGTATTATATTGTAAACGACTCGACAATCACAATAAATTAATTTGCCATTTTTAAATTATAATAAATATACGCTTTATTTTACATAACTTTTGTTTCACTATAGTTGTTATGCGCAATTATAAGACGTAGTAATCAAATTAATGCTATTATGTACATATGTTTAATCTTACAAAGAAAGTTATGACTACTCTTAATTTATCCAGTTCCTTTAATTACGAACAACTACTGTAATCCAGTCAAAGAAGTCCGTGAAGATTATATAAGTCTTGATGAATCCGTGCTTACCTTTAGTAGACCTCTGGAAAAATGGCCACATTGGAAACTTGCTTAATGTAATATGCAGATGTAAATGTGAAACCGATTTGCCTTTCGGTGCAGAATTTTAACTTATTTGTGAGAATAAAGTAGCGATCAGCTCAAAGTACATATTTATCATATTTTTTTTCTCATAAATACCTTTTTTGTAAGTTCATTGTCTTGAAGTTCTTGTGGATTACAGAATTGAATTACTTTACAGCCCTATTCTTTTCAAAACCGCGACATGATAGTGATTTGTGAATATCAGTGGATTTAGCGTATACAAATAAGTAGGAGTAGCCAACAAAACGAAAACATATACATATATGTACGCTTATGAATTGAAAGTTTGTCGTGAGGCAACGGATCAAAGGAAGAAATAAAGTAAGTCATGTCCAATGAGAATGATTATACAATAAGAATAAATATCATTCCGCTTCCATTTGTTTGTATTTCCATCCATACAAGATATTATAATTATTAAATCTATAAATCATAAAGTAAGTCTTAATGATGAACGTAGAAACCAGCGAAGTGATGGAAAAGTCTGACAAATTAATTTTACAGCATGCTTAACAGTGTATAAATAATTGGAATAATGAGAGCAGCCTTTGCACCCGTAATGCCAAAGATGCTTTGTATCAACGACCAAACTACCCAATAAAATCCGAGTTGGAAAAGAATGTGCAGAACTAACAATCTGAAAATAAAGAAACATAATTATAACTCAAACTAATTACATATTTGCTATACTAACATTTTATCCTTTCTTCTCGCAGCTTCGAGATTCTCGATTGGTTCTTTGTTTAGGTTCTTGCGAACGCCCAATAACATGTTCAGAAAATAGGAGTCCCAGCGTAGTTCACCGATGTCAATAAAGAACTTTTTCTTGTCTTCTGGGTGGAGAGACTTGGCTAACTTTAAAGTTTTTTTATTGTCAAATTTCCATTCGCTAAAAATGAAGCGCTCCAGAATATTGAGGGAGTTCCAAACATTTCTGTGAAGTTTGATCAAACTAAAATGCAAAAACAAATTAAACGGTTATCTTTAAGTATAGCATTTAATAATAATCTTACATTGGTCTACCGCCAGTTACTCTGATCAGCAGATCAAAGAAGAAGCCTGGGATAAAGTGGAAAATTATAGCTGCTAAGCGGAAAAGAGTAAGGGTGCTTGCAAACTTTAGGTGAGGATACCTAGAAAAACGAGTGAGTTCGTCAATTACAAATTAAATCAGTTATTCATATTTTTCAAAATAGCTTACCAAACGGCTCCTTTCAGGGGATATAAGTGTAAATATCCATTTACTTGATCTATAACGGACGCAAAGCGGAAGGGCCTATATGTACTTGTTGTACAATGAAAGATAGCCAACTCTTTATCTGCGTTTTGCTTGCTAAAAAAATTAAAAGATTTTAGTTAGTTTAGGCTCGTCTTAAAGTCTAAGAACTTTCTATAAGTTATCATTTCCTAACATACAATATTTTGAATATATGCGGACAAGTTTAAGTTACAAGCGTTCGCACCACACAAAACTTTAAACACGCTTTGTATTTTCAGTTTTTCCAAAATAGTGACTACTGAAAAACTAACGATGCTTACAATTGTTACAAGTTTTGGCGGTATCCTTGTTTTTCACAAAACATTTAATTTTAAAATTTGAAACGTGATTTTATTCTGTATAAATTTAATGTTCTGGTAATCTTTTATACAATTTGAATTTGATTACTCACTTTATACTATAAGTATGGTAACCAGCAATTAAAAGTTCATTTACGACAACATCAACAGGAATATAATCCATTATAAGATCTGGATTTAACGGCAATCGTCGAACTACACCTTTTGAAGCTCCCAAAAAAAATCCCTGAGGACCATTCTTGGAAATAGTCCAACCAGGGACAGGTTCCTTCCATGCTGCCGTAACTGGCAACATAAAAATTACATAATTAGTTTAATATACCCTTTCTCTAAAATAATTTACAACTTACTCATGCTAGGTCTGACAATGCTGCAAGGAAATTGTTTTGCATACTTGTTCACTTCATGTTCGGCCAAATGTTTGGTGAATGTGTACGTGTTTGGATGCTCTTTCAGTATTCTATAAAAAAAATTTTGTTAGTCATCTAAAGACAATTGGTTTAATGATAAATACTTTGGCTCCAATTCCTTTAAAACAACATCTTGTAATGTTGTAACCTTTTCAATTACTAAATCGGGATCGCCTGGAGCATCGTATAAAATTTCTTCTGTCTCATTAAGAAATGAGTTTACATATGCACTGGAGACATGCACCATTGCCTGTGAATTAGTTAATAAAAGATAATATAATGTCTTTTACTATCAATTTTAATACTCAATGAGAAGATACCGAGTTTTTGTCAATGAATTAAAACGAAAACAGAAAACGTAAAAAATTATCGAGTCGTTCAAAAAGAAATAAAACATAAATAAAATTGATATCAAGCTAGAGTATTAAAACAGTTTTAAGATTTTCGATTCTCAAATTTAACATATTCTTGGACAATCTTCGATAGATGAACATAAATAATTTAAACTGACATAATTATTATAATATTATTAAAAATTAAACTTACTAGTAAGTACCTATACACAGTTGAATATTTAAATCCCTAGAATCGTAAAAACTGATTTTATGTTTATGATTTTAGTTACGCTGTTGCTGTCATGGTCTTTGATACCGAGTTAATAAATAATAAAAATTATATTACATTTGGATTCTGCGTTTGCTATTGTTTACATAAATGTTTAGCTTCTGCGTTTTAATTTGTTATGTTAAAATTAAACAAAAATAATACAAGGAAGCTTGCGGAAGTATCAAAAATCGGTAAAACTAACCTCAAATACTTTCCTCCTGAAATTATGGTAAAGTTCAAAACTTAAGACACAGGATTGGTTTTACTCCCCTCAAACCCTTTAAAATTTGTTGTGAGGGTCTATCATGGGGTATTTTAAAGAGAATTAAAATGGGGATTTTCATTATTTTTTTAATTTTAATACTCTAGAAGATAAAATTCTTACCCAAACCGAACTTAAAATTAACAGCAGCTTTTAAATTTTACCCGAAAATAATTATTACTGAATAATTATTAATTTAAATAACAATAATTGTTTGCGGTATGCGTTTAATATCTGAAAATACAATACAATGCAATACTTACATCCAAATTTTTTATTTGCGAACAAAGCTGCATTACCCGACGAGTGCCTAGCAAGTTAATGGTAGTCGTTGTTTTCAGAGTTTCAAAAAAATCCAGAGTAGCTGCTGAATGTATCACAATATTAACATTATCAATAAGAGTTTGTCTATCTTTTTCAGAGATTCCCAAATTGTTTTCGCCAACATCTCCTTGAATAGGAACAAGTTTTTTAAACGCTTCTGGTAAAGCAGCTTCATCAAACTTCTCGAAGGCGGAATTTTGTCGCAACTCATCCAACCGTTCTTCAATTGTCTTCTTTTTCTTTGGTCTCATAAGAAGATACAATTTACCACATTCTGGAAGACTACGCAATATTTTCTCTATCAAGCAAACTCCCACAAATCCAGTTGCTCCAGTTATGAAGAAATTTTTATTTTTGTAGAAGTTGGTAATTGGAGATTGTGATGTCCTGCGAAAATAAAAATAAAAAATATATTTAAGCAAATAGCAAGTGAAAGTGATTAATAGTTATCGTAATTTCCCAAGATAGTCACACTATGTTGCAGCAACTACATTTTGTTTGAATATTCAGTTTAAAATTTGTCGTTGAATAAGTCCAAACAAAAATCATAGACGCCCATCACCGATTTTATAAACTTTGAAATTATGAAATATCTAGCAAATTTGAAATCAAAACAAACGTGATCAGGTTATAGTGCGAAAAATTGTCATCATTTCACTAATCCTTTAGTAACAAAATATATTTTGCGATATTCATAAGTAGAAACTTTTCATGTTCTTATTGTTGTACATTTGTGCCTGTACTTATGGCCCTCTTTAACTTGATAAAAAATTTGCAGTTATATGTAATTAATTATATTATAACTTAAATCAAGGTTTGGCAGTTTTAGACCGAAACGCTAAAATGCCGCTTAAAAATGCATTTAATTTGTCAATTTGCGACGAGAATAGATTTCCTCTGAATTACCACCTCATGGAAATATTGCTTTTAGAAACTGAAATAACAATCTGTGGTAAATTGGTTATGCTTTACATGATTTGCACTCAATGCACAAGTCATGGAAAAATGCAGTATAATAGAAAAATGAGTGTAATGTAATGTTCAATATGTAAAAACTTTTCACTGAATATGCTTTGTATATTGGTGTTGCAAAAACTTTTGTAACATATTCATTTGGGTTTCTTAGTCAATTTCCATAATCACGAGACGAATTTAATATTCCGCAAGAAGCCCGTGCCACAGAAATTAAGCAGTTTCTCAACCTTTTTGGCTAAAAGGTTTTAGTCCGTGAACCTGAACTTTCTGCCAAGTTTTACGAACGACCGTTTGCTTAAGTTTAATTGATTTATCTCAGTTAACATTATGGCGCAATTCATGGACTTGTAAGTATTATATATATTTTGATTTTTGACAATTTAACTTTACAATAATTGTGCTAATTCTTTTTCTGCACGGCACATTTTTTCACATCCCATGTTTATCTATCAGTGCATTTACTATAACTAATTGATTTACTAAACGCTTGAAATTAACTCCTCTCAACTTACGACGCGGTGTATTTCATTGCATGTGTGATAAATTATATAAACGAAAAACGACTGTTAAAAGGTTAAACATAAAGAGAAAAGACTACAGCAAAAATCTTAAGCATCTGTAAGAATATCAAGTTATTAGAGTTGATTGTCTTTTAAACGCAACAGCTCCCCGTTCTTTAAAAGAAATGCTTGGGAATTCCCAAAGCGCAAAAGACGAAGGTGACAATATCCTACAGTTTTGGCCAGAAATTTACATTCATGAATAAACAGGTTAAGAATCCATTAAATTAGTTCTTTAAACTTTCTCTATTTTTATATTTACGAACAGAACTCAAGAAATTTATAAACTTTTTTCTAGTGAAGCCTTCTTTTAGATGTGTAAATCATTCATATTTGTTGTTAAATTATTTTATTTTTTACTTCACAGCATATAGTCTAGCAGTCTTCTAAATTTGGTTAAAAGAACACCCCACCGCAGAGGTGAAGGTTGTTACATAGTATAATTAACATATAAATTTGATATTTAATTATTAGTTTTTTTCTTTATATTTTTGAGCGTTCTGAACCCAAATTGAAAAGAACGGCAAACTTATGGAATCGTCACCATGTCTGTTTTTCCGTTTGTCACCGTCTATTTTTTCAGAGACCATGGAATACAGAGAGCTGAATTTTGACATAAGTTAGTATTTAATAACTTAATATTGGGTCAAACAAACGGAATTTTTATTTGCAATTTGAAGGTCGATAACTTTTTTCTTATTCTCTGATTGAATAGAAATTCTGTTGTTCTCATAAAAATAATTGACTTAATTAATAATAATATTCAATAAGTTCTAAACATTTTATTCTAAATAAATGTGAATGGTCAGTAATTAAACTTGGAAACGGCTATGTCTAGTGGATAATTAATTTGTGGATACAGCACCATTAATATTTTACATGGAAACTGCTTTCCATTTTATAGTGAAATTCCAGTTTTGTATAAGTTGGAAGTTTTTTTCAACATTCAAATAACTAACCTTGGTTTGGTTATTTATGGAAATTTTTTTTTTAGTAGCTTTAACGATTTCATTCGAAAATTCAGACATTCAAATTTTTTTCTTAAGAGATAAAGAAGTTGAACATAAGTTTTATTTAAAAAGCTATTGAATAAAAAAAAACTTTTAGAAACATAAGGTTCGCTTTTTAGGATTATTTTTAATAATGATATTCTAGTTTGACAGAATTTCATTTTCCCCAAAAGAAAATTATAATCCTCTTAGCAAATATTAAATATTATATTGATCATGATATAATAAATTTATGTTTAAGAATCTGTGGTAAGGTCTACAAAAAATTTATTGTACTTTGTACCAGTTTAAGTATTACTTATAAATTACTTCCCTTAAAATTCAATACAAATACAGTTTCACTTTCGCTCCAAGTTATGGAAAATAAATAAAATTATAGGTAATCAGTTTAATAAAGAATGGCGGCGGTACCATCTTACCACGTGCCTTCTTGTGTCTTATTTTCTATAGAGATTCAAGCGTTACACTCTAGTAACCCACTTCAGACAGAAAGTTGTTTCTTTCGACTGGTTGGCAAAAGACTATGGATTAAATAAACTGAAGAGCGAAACCGGTTAAAAAGCTCTAGCTGTGCGATAAATATGTGGTAAAAATCTTGATACTTTTGTCACTAATTTATGAAAAATACACTGGAACTCACTTGCACCTGTAAGAAACTTGTGTAATAGTTCAATTGTTGATAAATTTTAGGAAATATACTGATCAAAGATCAGGGATATTGGATGTAAATTATGCATTAAGATAATTCTCCTTCAAGGGGTTTCAAGTTCAGTACTTATCATAAAACTCTTTAAAGATTTTAAATTTGTTTGCTGTTTAAATATAAAATTGCCGTCAAAACAAATACATGTACTGCGAATGACCAATCAATTTTAAAAAGAAGATCATATTAGGCCTAAAATGTTTTATTTTGCAAAGTCATTAATGTTTGTTTATTGAAAAAGTTTAATAGATCTTAGTGAAATTCACACAGAATCATGTTTTTTCACTATGGAGGAGAGAAATTTGAATTTTATATATTTATTCTCGTGAAACGTTTTCATGCATTCGAAAATAAAATTATTCATAATGTGTAACATTTACTATTCTATCGATGTAGAAGTTATACAAAATCTGTACTTTTCAATAGTGGGCTGAACCAATGTTTGTACGGTGAATAAAGTTACAAAATTGAAAACGAATAAAATCAAGTAATGCGGCTCTGTCTGTTTTAAAACAAAAAATTTTTCTTTCAAAATAACAAATCAGTTACACAAATGCGGCATCATTTTTACTATAGCCTTTAACATTGGAAAAAATATGTAATACAATTTGACTGAAAATTATTAAAAATTTCAACATTGCTTGTTGTAATTTACGCCGTCATTTCTGTGTCAACAACCTTCGTGCAGACGACTTCGATTAGACTGCTACGTGGGTAGTTCACAATTCCATTAAAAGTCGTGTTAACGCACGATACCGATTACTAATTTGCGGTTTTCTCTAAAAAAAAAAAAAAACACGTAATTTATAAGAATATCTTCGGAAGTGATTTCTGTTTTTGAATAATATATTTTTATTTCTTATGCAAAAAGATGACACAATAAAATATATGGAAGGTTGGTATGCATCTTTCATAGACGATATTATGCAATAATGCTTAGATAGAAGATCCGATCCCACACTGTGTTGTTTGGTTTACTGTTTTATTCCATTTCTAGGAAAGCTATCCGAAAGGTTTGTTTAACAAGATAGACATACATATATTCTTTGTTGTATTTCCTAAAATAAATGTGTAACCAATTTTAAGTATCATGTAGACATTTCCCAATTTTTAGCCAATTAAACAAAAAAAACACCATAATGGAAAACTGAATTTTTTTTAATGCAACTTATAAAAATTTGGTAACCACGATAATCGGTATCGAGTAAACTTGGCCTGCATATTCAGTGGATCAACCTGGTCCTAGATATTGTGCATATCTTTGGTTGGCACGATAGCCCCCTTAATCGCCTTTCAATCAAATCGCATTCCATTCGAATTCTGGATGTCGCCGAACGGTGGTTGTTTTATTACGCTTTTGCATAAATTTTATTTTACATAGTTTGACGGTCCAAGTGCATACCAACACATAGAACTTACTAGAGCATATGGGGTTAAAATGATCCCAGGCACTTTTCAAACAGCTTGTTTTTAAAATTTGAAGTACTATTTGTAGCTAAAATTTCCACTTTAAGATGGATATTATTTATAGAATATAATTTTATAAAAGGGACTATGGAGAATGGCATCGTATGGTATATTTTGTTTTAATGTCAAGTAACTAGCCGTATTTAGTACGTGTAAATCTTCCATCCTTTAAGGTTGTGCAGGTTAGAACACAATGATCTGGTCAAAATGACACCATATGAATTCGGAAGGTAAAATCATAGTTTTTTTAATAATTTAATGCCATTTAATTATAATGAGTTGGATTTTGCACCAATTCCAAATGAAATTATTATTATTGTATTGAGGCTAAGAACTATCCATTAATATCAGAAAACAAAAAATTCTAGTGATATTACCCCTCCGCGTCTCGATTTTCTCTGTAACTACTGAACGGATTTTGTTCCGGTTTTCCCAATTAGATTGGTTGAAGAATCAATAAATGTTCAAGCCTAAACTAGATGTTGGACTGTCCGATTTGTAAGTAGCTTTCCAAACACTGCCATGGTAAATTAAAGAAAATTTTATTGATGGAACTATGCACAGCAAATTCGACGCGAAACAGATTGCTGCTAGATGTAGATGCAGATTGACTGAATATTTTATTTCTATAAATTTCCGACTGACTGACTATTCTTCTCACTTCAAATGTATCTGTATGTAAGCTCTTTTGTCAGTAATGGGGATATATAAATGTATGATTATACGATAAAATGCTTTTTCGATGTTCCCTAATAAAAATTCGTCAATTTAATTCAATATTAATTATGTATATCACAAGTTTACGTTATGTATGTTATAGTGTTGATATGGTCAGATGCTATATTTTGGAGTTTTATAGATATTAAGGGAACATTTGTAGACAGTATGTACTACCTATTAGATATGAAAATTATATTTAACACATAAGTAGTAGTAAGTTAGTAGTAGTAAATAAAACACATAAGTAGTTAAGATTGACTTTATTAATGAATAACAAGACTTGGACAATCGAGCCTCAGCAATTTTAAAATACAGGAATTGAACATTTTTGATTATTGCTTTGCTAATTATTATAAATAATAATGAAAAACCAACAGCCTTATTTAAGGGTAATTAATTAGTAAATATTATATAGCATACTTTATGGAATTTGAATATTGACTTATTGTTATAATAGGGGAGTGACAAAATCGTACGTAACCTTAAAAAAATATTAATAACGTAACTGCTAGCATAATTAAACGTAATTCATGACGCCTCGGCACAATAACTATTCTGTTTTTTTTCAAATTTACAATAATATTACGTTAAAACTTGAAGAGTATACATTTCAAACTATTTTTACATATTAAAGCCCAAGGTTAAATAGTTATCATAATTTGATTATTCGGTCCACGTAAAATATGATTTTTCTCTCATTTAAAGATATATTTCAATAAATAATTAAATTGTGTATAAGAGTTATCAATGGGCCATTGAAATCCCAATACCGTATATTCGCCCAAATGTAGCATGCAAAATATATATTAATAATTCGGCTTTTGTTTAATTATTTTCAGGTTTCTGTACCTCCAAAGGAAAAAACGGAACTCTTATAAGATCACTCTTGAGTCCGTCTATATTTAAATATTTTTAAATTCCGTTGATCGACTGTTTATTGATAAAATTCTCGTATGGAACCCTTCTTGCGTGAGCTCGACTCGCTCTTGACCGGCTTTTTGAGCAATATATCGAAGAAAGTAAAGTGTGGGCAGTGAGCAGCAGAGTGATAGTTTTAAGTCTCGCAATCGGTTTTCGCAACATTTTGCTATGCATAGTATTAACTATTTTTGTTTATATCTCGGAAACGAGTTGTTATTTAGCAGTGTTTCGAAACCAGTCTTTAATTCAGGGGGGCTCAAATTATGGGTAAAGTGCCCACATATCAGTTACGTTGCGGTAATTTACTTAAACTTTTTTATTGGATTTGAGTACAAAAATATCTATTTTGCAAATCTGGAAAGTTATGTACATACATATATGTAATTTTTTGAATTTTAAATCTTTAATATTTTGGAATTGGGACCAAGTTAAAATGTTTACATGTTCGTTATTTTGAAATCTAATTGAAAGTTCACAAAATTCATCAAAATCCATGAAATTCAACTGATCCAGTTTGGTTTAAACATCAATTTGGGCAAGGCATAGAGCTGAGAAAATGTTAAGACAAATTAAAGTGAAATCAACCCATTTTAAGAACAACATTATTGTGAATTTCGACTTCTAACGTCGTCGAGCCAAAGACACGAAGCTTGGTCAAAGCAACCACTGTGACCGACCTGAAGCATGGAACTTGTTTTCAGTTAATGACGCAGTGGGCATGTAAACACCGGCGAAAGGAGAATTTCCACTCCACCACATCTCTTCATTCTTTCTAGGTCAAGAAGATTCGTGTTCGGCGACAATCACAAGATTATGTCGCATCAAATGCGGTCTCTAGGCGACGAACCGCCGCGAAATAGCACAAATACTTACCCTTCAGCCATTTTCAGTGAGCTCGAACCACAACAGCAAAAAACACGAAAGATTTAGAGCTTAGAGAAATTCCGTTTCTCCGCAAATTATAAATTTAAATTAATCTAATCACAGGAGATAGCAAACCCCGCAGGTAAGTCCGCTGCGCGTATCGCTCGAGTAGAAAACACAACTGAAAGTGTCCGACGCCGACGAAGGTGTAGCGCAGACTCCCGAGAAACTCAACTTGCACCTGAATTATCTGGAACTGCCGAATGCCGACTGCAAACGACAAAGTGTCACCGCAGCCACTTCAAATTCCGCCTGCTTTTCTTCCCCTCCTTGTGGCGGCTAGTGTTTCGACTGATCACATTTTACTCACAGACTGGGTAATTTTTCTGCGTAAAATAAAGGGATTTTTGTAATATAACTGCCGCTGTAAAGTATTCGAAATGTCGTCGGATATGCTTAAAATTAAGTATACAGACGTTTTCAGTATCGCTAATTTCAAGTCTGTTTCACAATCTACACTTTTAACACCACAGCTTAGGGCGGAATGAGGCTGAACAGTAAATATGAAAGTAAGTATTGTCACAAGCCTACATATAGATTGTTTATTTTAAATTTTAATCAGACCTGTAAAATTTCAAGTACCAGTATCAGTACAAGAATCGAGTACTTGTACGTAAAAATTGTAAGTACCGGTAGTGGGATTGGTACTTACAAATCTCATATAAAATTTTTAAGCCTAGCTGAAGTACGTTAAATACCTCAAGTCCAGCGCAACTATTTACATCAAGTTCAGTTTAACTACCAAAGATTAATGCAATGTAAGTTTACCCAGAGTAACTCTGTTACCTCTGTTTCATCGAGAATTAGGCTCGTAGCCTAAGATCCGTGTTTCAAGATTTTGGGATAACAATAAAAATGAACAATAAAATAAATATAACTAAATACCTTTTTTGAATGAAACTACAAGGATGGGGGAGGGTGATAGAGATCTATTCAAATGAGGTTTTTGGGTCGAAGAAAACAATGTAACATAATTTATTTAGACCCAGAGGGAAAAAAAGAGTATCCCGTGCCAGCCATAATGACAACGACGACGATGCACTTAACTCGAGCTGGTAAACAAACCAAACACGGATTTTAAGGCTATCACTAATCACACCCCACATGACGCGATATTAATTAACTCGAACTGATACTACAGAAGCACTATCACCTCCCACGCGACGCGACAGAAACTTACTAAACTGATTATTATGCGAAACCCGAACGGCGGTTATTTTTATGTAAGCGGCACAAACTAGGCTCCTTCCTGCACAAAGGCCTCTGAAGAAGTCCCATTTGTCCCGCGCGAGAACTTTTTAAATAGTAGCGTCCAAGGGCCCGCAAAACGGAATAATAACGAACGGCTCGAGGAAGATTTTCGTGATTCGTTAGGGCTTGTACGGATTTCTCGGGATTTAATCGAACGGTTATTTCTCGGAACTCGATTGAACATGTAATTTGTGTATGGCCAGGCAGCAAATATGATGTGGAATATTTCCGCGATTTGTTAGGGGTTGCATGGTTATTTCTTGGGACTCGATCGAACAGTTATTTCTCGGAACTCGATCGAACAACCTCGTTTACGACCTCTTTCAAACCGGTTCCAGTCGATGTATAATAATTAAAATCAAAGGTAACTAATATGAATTTCTGAGAATTTTAAGAACTTTATTAAGGAATTTCTATCCAAAAAGTGCTTTTATAAGCTCTTTTCGATAGGATTCGAACGGATTCAAGAATATGGCATATTTTTTATTTTTAAGGGATTTTGTAAGCTCTTTTCAATTCGATTCGAATAGGGCAGGTTTTTATGGATCGAAAAATTTCAAGCTGCATCGAAATGAGGACTTATCGATCCGGTTCGAAAAAGTGTTTATCGAAGTGCTTCGAGTCGATCTATTAATTTTTCCGCATATAACATCAAAACCATTCGTTGGATTTTGTATAAAAGTATTTGACGATAAAAGAACTAAATTGTCAATTACTATAGATAATTTCGTTTTAACTTTCAAAACGCACTGGTTTAATGATTTTGCCTGCATTTATGTTACAGCATCAAACATTGACTGTTAAATAACTTATGATATCATCAATACGGCGGCATCCGGTGACTATTTCTAAAAAAATCGCAAATCACAAAGCCTTGATTAAAAAGATAAGAATTTTTAAAAATGCGCGAGTTTTCCAACGTTCTATAGATGTATGTAGGGATTTTGATTGTTTTTATGATTATGTGCATACATATGTATGTACATTAAATTGCGCACACTTGTATACCCACTAGCTTAAGAAATAAGGTTGAATGAAATCCCGGAAACTAAGGCAGTATCAATTTTTTGTTTCAATTTTGAAATATTCTTGAGATTTTTACCTAAAAAGTTAATTAATTATTGATGTGTATGTGTGATGTCCAACAGAAATTAATCTGAGTGAACTTACCATTGCAATAATCTCTTATATTAATATTTACGCTAGACTGAAAATTAATAGGTTGATTATTGCTTTTAAAACATAGCCTCGAAAATGGTAAGGCTTATCGATTTTCAAGCTTAAGCCTAAAATCCTAAAATGCCTATGCTTAAAATCTGAAACTAATTAATTGGAATGTCAGAACACTGATCGATTTTTCGAATTTTAAAAATTTAATTTTTTAACTAAGTGGTGATATTCTGTCCAAGAAGATTCAAATTTAATTAAACATATGAAATAAAATAGGTGAGGCAAATTCAAATATTTAAAAATTTAAGCCGATTACATACATACATACATGCAAAGGAAGATAAATTATTTTAAGAAACCTCTTTTAGTGTGCTGGTTTGTTCGAATACGGAAGGATTTACGAACATAGTCAATAGTAACCCCCGTGAAGTTAAATTGTAATAACTAGCTTCAATCAGGGACGTGTTTGTAAAATGTACGCTCTGCGTAAAAGCTTGAGCAGACCTGACCTGATATAGTTAGTTATGAACTGATAGTGATATGAATACGTATCGTTGCGAATCGTTTAAATACCCTAAATTGAGCACATTTCCACCTTTTCATTCTAAAAAATTGTTCAAGAATCTTTGAAATTAACGTATTAAATATTTAAAATATAATAAAATATATAAATATCTTTTTCGACTTATCGACAGTGACGAGCATGCATTTGTCTTATAAAATGACATATCGAAGTAAATTAAAAATTGTCTTGTTTTCAGCATTCGTGTAGAATTTTGTGCAGAAATCCGGTAGAAATATTTTTAATTTAAAGTTTTTTCATAATTTTCACCAATAGTGGGAGCATGGAGGAATTGCAACAGAAAAGTATCACTTGTCAGTATTTTAAAGTTAATTATCACAGAAAATATGTATAAGCGACCGAAAATTTTTGTTTGCATATTCGTCACTTTTGGCCTTAAATGAACATTCCTACAAAGATTCATCAAAATACGTGAGGAGACCTCGAAAACATTCCTTTGCTCTTTTGCTGATGTATTTCGGGTCATCGTCTGGCTTGAGGCTCGTAGCCTTCGACAAACAGCTTTAACGCTTCTTGTTACATTTAAATTGTTTTCGACCTGAGTTGTGTAGCTACATAAACGATTCCGTTTTGCATTAAAATATTGTATTTGTCTGAGTTCAATGTACGTTTTTCATCCAGAAATCATTTTCTCGAGCACGTGTTTCAGCTGTGCAGTGCTTTCCACGTATCATTACTAATAAGAAATTTTACTTAAATATTTTATTTCTTTCACAATTATAATTATATAATAATTAACTTCTTATACTATGAAATTAGCTTTTAAGTAAATATTGCGTATACGACATTTGTTAATGTATAAACTTACGCATTTGTCTACATTTATTTATACGTGCTTATCCTTATATTCGAAACATAGTTGGCACTTAAATTACCTTCTTAATCCTTTACAGGTAAATATTTTCGACCTCTAGTATTAATCCCATGGCTAGATAAAAAAAAAAATTAAACTTGTGCCCTCATTTCAAATTGTTTATAAGACTGCATATATGTAACACAATAAAATATCTAGTCATTTTCATCAGAGTGCATATTACAACGCAAAGAAAATATAATCGAGTTTCTTAAATAATTTTATGGGGATAATAACATTATTAAAAATTGATAGTTGATGTGGTTGGGCTTCGCTAAAAACATAATAAAATGTATTATTTAATCTAATTATTTCACTAACTTATTCTATTCGTACATGATTAATTGCTAAATTACTTGGCGTACAATTTTCTCAAATCAGACTCTTTACTAGAACCTAATTTTGGTTTCCTTTCCGACTGCTAAGAAAGAAGTACAAATTAAAGCGAACAACACAAGAATATTTAAACAAAAATGACTATATTACATACTTGAGAATAAAAGAAGCTCAAAATATATTCATAACTATGGTTTCGCTTTAAAATGAGAGCTCATATGTATATACTATATTCATTAATTGCAGACGGGTTTTACTCAAACAATCATTATTTGCTTGTGATTTGTGATCGCAATGTGAAAAGATTTGACTATACTGTATACGCCATATGAGTCCCTCATTCAGTTACAAGAAAATTATTAATTGCGGGGAGCTTTACAATTACAACAAGAAAATAATCTATTGTGGGTTTTTTTTCCTTTATTAAGCATATTCAAATCTACCTCCTTCTATTGGCTGCTGCGCAAATTGCCATCTAAAAGTCTTTCCTCTACCAAAAAAGAATTCCGCAAAATGAAAAAAGCCTCAACATTTCTGACAGTAATTTTCGTATCAAAGAGAATCGAACTCTTTGAGGTCAACATACAAATATACACACAAACAATTTAATTTTTATATAGTACCTACTTAAATTAACTATATTAAATTACTTTTATATGGTTCTTTTTATCGTTGCCCTCACAGCCAAGTAAGGAAAGCAGCTACGGAGAAGACAACTACAATCGCATAAGGAAGCCCAATAAATGTAGCTAAAACAGCGCACAAAAGCCAGTTTGTTGCTATGAGTACAACTTTGTATATTAAGGATTGTCTGAAAAATTAAAGTAAGTTAAGATTCTTGTAGAGTTTCTTCACACATTTTTAGACTTACAATAGCTGCACAAAATGATGCATTTTAGTAGTTTTCGCGGACTCTCTAAAATAAAAGTGTCTTATGCCGATAATGCACCGTGTCATCAGTTCATTCCAGTCGCAGGAGGAGCAGTCATAATTATACCTTTTTCTGTCCTCCTCATTGACCTCCTGCAATATTCTCAGTGCATTCTTTAAAGAGTAGCGGAAGTCCTTGTCGAGAAAATATCCAAATGCTTTGGTGGCTCTGTCGAACACAGTCATATACCCGAGCAAACTAAAAGTAAACAAATATAGAGTATTTGGGGTAATTTGAAATATTTTAGAGTTGGGCACCTGTGGTGGGTCATTCCAACCTTGAGAGCTCTTTCAGGTAATAGCACAAGCATGGACGGAAGAATCTGGAACAGGTAGAAAAATAACGTATACCTCCAGCCATTTCGCAATTTGGCACTGGGAACGAACATCGCTATATCAGACGGATGTTCCTTCACCACCTTGTTGATAATATTGGTGAATTCCAAAAGTGTTAAAGGATTCACTTCGCCAGATGTGCAGTGAATAATTTCTGGCTTCTCGAGCTTCCGTGTCCCAACGTAGTAGGCCATTATAAGTGAGGAGTTTATTACAAAATCACATGGAATAATGTCAATGGTTGAGGAGGGTTTACCAGAAATCGTTCGAAATACACCTTTTTTCGAGAAATTCTTCTAAAACTTTCTTCCAATTAGTTCCGAATCATCATCGACTTACCTTTAATGTATCCTGCCAAGAAACCTAAATGCCCACTAGTTGCATTTCCTACCCAACCTTTTGTAGGGTGCTCATATGTTCCGTACACTGGAATAAAACACATATAGCATAAAGATGGTATATGTATGTATGTATGTGTGTGTAGTATTTATGATTATTATTATTATTCTTAAACAGCGATGTTCTCAATTGGGTAGATTTATTTTTGCAACAAGTTAAAATTGAGTCAAGCAGGCTACAAATAAATTTGAAAGTATATTTCTTCTTAACGTACAATAAATTTTAATTTAAAAAAAATATATATATGTATGTAGTTGGGATTAGACGTAATTTTGGTTCCGAAATATTAAATTTTAAAGTTTCAACCACACGCTTCAATTTTCATGTAATAGATCAAATTAAATTAATAATGATTTTTAGGTTATTTCTTCTGTTACAATTAAAATCGTTTCTCTTTACGTTTATTTAATGTTAATGAACATTAAAGTGAGTGTCACAAGTATTTCTAAATCAATTGCTGTAGCTTGTACAAAAGAAATGGTTTCTCCCACATTTGTTACAAACAAGAAGAGAAAAAATAGGAATGACCCGATCCCAATGTAATAAGCCTGTCTGCAATGTAGTAAATACATGATTATTTTATATATGTATGTTAATTTTTATGTATTTTAATACTGCTCAAATCATTTCACGTGAATGAATCAAATAAGTTAATAGTAAACTAATAACCTAGTGAGACAGTGTACCTGGATGCGTTCGCGACGTACCTACATTTATATTCAATTCTGTTCCTAAAAAATATTTTAAAAATCTTTAATTGAATCATTTGCTTAGAAATGAGGTGAATAACGTCCAGCCGGAGGTCCCAACCGAAATTTAAAGTTTTACTCACTACATGCAAAAATTTACACAAAGGTTAAATTAAAAGAGTAGATACTACTTTTATTGTTACTGTAAAAATAAATATCAAAATTTATCACAATTAGTTTAAAAATAAGTCACCTGTCTATTTCTTCAGCCCTTTAAAATTTGTACTGTCCACGAAGATATGTATGTGTATGTGTACAAAATACAATTATAATATTACTATACCCTGATTTTATCTTATCTTTTATGTGGTTTTAAGGGAAGACACCACTGCAAAGGCCCATTTACGATCTCAATTTTTGGTATTGTTTCTAAAGAAAGGAATAAAATATATAGGAAAAACCACTTTTAGGCTGTATAAGGCATATATTGAGGTCTATAAAAAAAAATACGAAATAACGGCCCACGAGTTGCCGCGCCAAAATATGTTTTTGCCAAACGGCACGCAATAGAATTCAAATATTTGTCGCCCGATTGACTTCAAAGTTTAACTGTGGCTTCTTAAATAGATTGCCCATGGAAGTACATGAGCTTTTGTCGATGAATTGAAAATTGTAAAAAAGATGTCACTTTTTATATGAAAATTTAGGTATGAAAGTCGAACTATTTTACCGTACGCCGCCATTTTGTACTTTTTTGATTAATTAAACTTTTTTTTTTATATTTCAATATATGCTTTATACTGCCTAACATTTTTTTTTCCTATGTACATTTTATTCCTTTCTTTATAAAAAATGGCAAAGATTGAGGTCCAAAATGACCCTTTACAGTGGCGTCTTCCCTCAAATGTTATTTAATATGTATTTGCTTACCAACTGACGGCCTTACAATGGCAGTCGGCAGTCCAGACATTTCTCTTTCCATTAAATTTTCCGCCAGATTCTTCGTAAATGTGTATGTATTGGGGTGATCGCCGATATATTCTTTTAATTTCTCTGTTGTAAAATCAGTCCATACAGAATCATCTTCTGCCATTTTGATCATTTCATACGGATCATATTTTGATTTGTAGACACGTTCTTCAATGTATCCTCGAGTATTACTGTTGCAAAACGCTGTTGATAAATAAACGTAAGCTGCTAAATTTTTCAAACGTTTTGCAAATTCAACTGTTCTTAGTGTTCCAGTTAAATTTGTTCTAATAGCAGTTCTTAAAGGTGTCCTAAAGCGGATTGTTGCTGCACTGTGGAAAATAACATGAACTTTTTGTAAAAGTTCATTCAATAATTCTTCTTTCATTCCTAAATTTGGATCGCTAAGTTCACCAACAACTGGAACAACTTTTTGCAATGTTTTTTCGTCATGTTTCGCAAATATCTGAAGAAGAATAAGGGATTAAACAGCTTAATTTAGTAAATATTAGGATATTTTCATACTTACAGGTTTACTTAACATTCTATTTATCCTTTCATTTGGATCATATCCATACTTTCCTCTGACTAGTAGATATATGACACCAATATCTCGAGTAGAGCTTAAAAGTGCTTCAACAAGAACTGTTCCAAGAAAGCCTGTTCCACCGGTTATAAAAATATTTTTGTGGGCAAAGAATTCAGCTAAACTCTTTGGAGTTTGCTTATCAACGGCTTCGTTATTGATAATGGCCATTTCTTGAGAAATTGGCATGTTTCCCTGTAAGAAAAAACATTTACTTTAGTAACCGATTCGCAATGACAGCAATAAGTCATTATCTATTTTTATTTATTTTGTTTAGGCTTCTACATAATATTAAAGCAATGCGAATTGTATCAATGTAACCAAACTTTAAATCACAAAGTGTCAGAAAGATAGTCCGCAGTATGTACGTAGGCCAAGTGCCAGCCCTCGACCCTAAAACTTGGAATTAAAAATCCTCCGAAATACACTTTACTTAAAATGTTTGGACTATTATTTATGATCTTATTACTATTTTTGATCTTATTATAATAGAATATAAAAAAAAAAATTATAGTATTTTAAAAACTAAAAAAACTCACTTTTAGATATATTTGTATTATCACCAGAAATTGTATAAGTGTACAAATTTTCAAATCGAAACGACAATTAGAAGTGGGTGAAAAGTGAGTTGTTGCTTACAATGTTACAAGTTAGCTAATAGAAGCGTGTTAATAAAATCTGTCTACTATAAAGTATATTTGATTAACTGTTGCGCCTTCACTGATAATTTATGCTGCGATTGTAATTTATATTTGTTTTTCATCTATATGTAACATCATCGCTCAACCTTCTTTTCCTACCAAAATTAAAATATATAATACAATACATTATTATGTAAGTATTCCTTAATACATCAGAAATTATCCTCAATCAAATAACACTTTTCAACAAATTTATACCCCCATTTATACCCTAAAAGAAGTCTTAAAAAAGCTATAAAATTTCGTTCCCATATGGAGCTGTTATTATTTAAAAAATATACTCAATTAATTAAAAATGGGCTTGGCATACATTATATGCTTTTGGGGTTGAGTTGGAATTATTAAAACTTAAATTCGAATGAACTTCAAACCATTTGTTTATGCAAATTGCCAATATCAAATTAATAACCTACATACTTCATGATTATTATTTAAACATTTCTTTAGTGCGGCTAAATTTAATGTAAATATGCATAGATAGCGCTATCTTCGAGCTTTTGAGAAATGAAAATAGTGTACCTACACATAAAATATGAAACTGGCAAATTGAGTTTGGACTCTCTTAACAGTTTAATGATACTCAATTATCATTAATGAAATGCGGGAGACTATGTCACTTTAAGCATAAAGCGTTTGTGCAAATATCCAAATTATTTAATAAAAAATAATGAACAAAACTAAAATAGAATAAGTATTATGAGTCATTTAAAAACTGCCATGCGTATGTTTCGAAAAAGGTTTTATTTAGATTAGATATAAATATGTATTATAAAGATTATAGAGGCCAGAAGGATAAATCTTTAGATGGCCTACAATGATCTTGAAGTTATTGGTTGCAAGCTTATAGGTTCAAGCATTGTTTATTTTTTAAATTGGAAGAAGTATTTTTCTGATACCTAAGTAGTAAAAGTATTTTCGAAATAAAAGAGAATTGTTATTTAAAAAATTAAAAATGCTACAATATTTTAGCTTTTTACTTTAGTTTACTTAACTCGCCCTAAGTCTTTTCAAGCAGATTGAAGGATTATCAAATAAAGTTCATTCGAAAGCGTTTATAAGTCTCTTTACGTCTACCACAGAGCGAAAACTAGGCAGGTTCAAAATAAAAATGTTGATAATATTGTTTGACAAATATTCAAACAAAATGTTCACAAATGTTTGAGTTCTTGATACGATGATGGTAAGAAAGGAATTAAAAAACGACTGTAGTACATGCTTGCCTGCAGCCAAAATTCATTCATTTTTACTTTATGTTTTGTAGGCGTTCTTTAAAATATTATTTTGAAAACCGTGTAAAACCGAAATCGTATCTAAATAAAGTATCGTGTAAATCGAGGCATAGGCATGTGACGTCATCGTTGGTTCAGTTAATCCAGACCGTTTTCGATCACGTGACGAAAGTTTAAAAAAAAAATTGAAGGTTTTTTGAGGGTTTTTTGGATAATTTTATCCATTATTTTTTAGTTAGGTTAATGCAAATTGCTTTTAAAACCCATAATTTATGTAGATGACAATAATTAGTACTTCATTTTTCACACTGTCAAATAAAAAACTATACACGCGCTCAAAAATATTTGCTTGTTCTTTTACTTTTTAAGAATTACAAGCAATGCACTTCAACTATCAAAGTAGAATAAACAAATTTCTTGAACAATCCATTCAAAATTTTTTTGTGATAATTAAATATCAATATTTTGGATGCAAATGAAAATTTAATAATAATTGAAATGGCCTCACCCCAGTATCTCCGACAGTAATCATCTGGAAAAAAATTAGAAGAAAATAATCAATTAGCTTCACAGCAAGTGTGTACATATGTATTATGAGTAAAAACAACAATTAACTGCATTAAAAACCTTAATTAAGTATTTAACTTTCTTCAAAACAAAAATGAAAATTATATACATTTTACACGATATTTCTTCTGGGTATTCGGGTGCTGTATTTCTATTGTATCGTCCTCACGAGTGTAAATTTTTATGCTAAACTATCAAAATGTGAATACTAAAGTTTACATATATGCATTCTTGCGTGTATATTTAATATGCATAACATTATATTAAAAATATACTAAGATCGCAAAGTTTATCGACGCGCGAAAAGCGTAAACTGGGTTATGTCAATAAACTTAAAGTCGGTATTAGGTGGTATTAGTTAAATAATAAGAAATTTTAAATTCATAAATAACAGGAAGACAATGATACTTTGCATTCTGAAAACTAAACGATGCACTATTTATTGACTAACACAAAATTTAAAAAAATATTGTTGCTTTAATTTAAGATCAATCAAAAATTAGTTTACTATAGATAAATTAGAGCTAATAATAGTTGTTATATATAATATTTTTAAAATTCACAGTAAATTTAGTTTCGTATTTTTTAATGGTTTGCAATTATAATTAATTATGTTATTTAAACAGGTCGGTATAATTTAAAGCTGGGGTGTAATACTTAGAATTACAATTTATTTACTACCTCTTTCTCTGACTGATTCTGCGCATATCATTTTAAACAAAACGCAGAGGAGCATTAAATCGAATAACTAATTGATAACTATAATTTATATTTGAAAACTGGGCGCAACCACAACCACTAACCCATAATTTTATTTTTGTCAGAAGTTTTCTGCTTCGAATACAAAATAGTGAAATTGCTGCAATCTTATAGACGGGAAGCAATCCATTGAAAGGCTAAGAGTTGTGCAAGCGTTGTTGGTTGAAATAACTCAGCGCGGTTTGAATTTTTAAGTGTTAGCGGACTTTCCTCATTAGTCCCCCAACACCTTGGGCGGGTATTGATTTTAAATATTTCTGATCAACGCCTGATCAAAAGATCCGCGCTGTAAATGTGAAGTTAAGTACTTCACACTTTCCCTAGTAAGTAATTTCTGCATTGCGCCATATGTCGCCGCCAGCAGCAGCTTAATTCTATATTCATGAAAACTAATTGGATATGCAATCATCGAGCGAATCTGTCGAGCAAACCAAATAAATCAGTCAGCTGAAGCCTAAATTAAAAATTGCAAAATCTTCCAAAATCGATGACAATGCCAATTTACGGAAGCAGTCGAATTTCATTGATGTATGCAAATTATCAGGTTCGCGCACTTCTTCAGATTCATCGACTACCTCGGTTGCGATATTGCTGCGTAATTTGAAGAAATCGATGACCAAATTTATATCAACAAAACTTAAGTCTCGATTAAAATTAAGGGATATTTTAAATTCATATCCGTTTCCTGCCATTCCAAACATTATGCTATAATGAATGTAGAGGTAAGTTTTCCGAAAAAGATTTACCGGAAAAATATCAAACCACCGTCGTACATAAGAAAGTGATTTTTTTCTTCGTAACCTTTCGTCATTGGCGATGGGTGATCCAAGGCAGAAGTATTCATTTTCATGGCAAAACTGAACTGCTGTAAGATTCGGTGAAAAAGTTTTTAATGCGGCGCTCAAATTAAATTACCTCAAGCTATCTGGTCGTACGCTGAAAAAAAGATTATGACCGTGACATTGAAAGTGAAGTCTATCCAAAGCATTTGATTTTAAAAAAGTGGTGTTCGAACATGGGCTCAAATCTTGAGCACAGCAAATCTCAGGTTGCTGGTGGGTTACTTATCTGGCCATCATAGGGTTAGACATCACCCTCATAAAATAGGTCTAGAGAAGACGAGGAAACAACAGCTCACATCTTGTGTGACTGTCCGGCTCTTGCGCGGATTAGAAGTAGGACCTTTGTTAAGGAGTTCTTAAGCTCGGCTGAGGTCCGTTCTGCAGTTGATCTTCTGGCTTTCTTTAAGGTAGCGGATAATGTTCTACTCCACTAATGGGGCTTTGGCACAAAAGGACGACTGGTCGCAGTATCCACCATATGGGTAGCTACTCTCAAATAATAAATAAATAAATGGGCTCAAATATTAGGGGGATTTTAACAAATTAAAAACTTTTTGAAAATTGTAAATTTCAATACAAAAGAACTTAATTTTTTTCATCAACATTTGATTATTCGATCTTGAAATTTACATTTTAATTATTATATCAACTAATTAATTCTTTTTAAATAAATAAACTTGATTCCGTGGGAAAAATAGGTGTACCTACTTTCAAATGCCAGAGCAAATATATTGTTTTCGCTACTAAACTATTTTTTTACTTAAAGTGTAATATCTCACGAGTATCAAAATGTCAAATGTAAGATCTTTAAATTAAAAATTAAATTATGTATGATTTTTTAAGTAAAAAATAGTAATTTTTATGAGCGGGGGTAATTAATATTTCTTAAAATTTCACAGCTGTTGGATAGTTTGATTTACATCTGCGGTATTACTAATAAAAATATAATTGTCTACTCTGAATTAAAAAATCTACTCAGTATAAAGGTTATTTCTTAGAAAACTAAACTACTTTTACTGTTATTTTTGTATTTTTAATTAATCACCCATTAACTTACTAATTGTGAATCCTGTAAAAGTCATTCAAATTTTATTCAATGTCATTCTAACTGACAAATTTTTACAGAATCAAATTAACCTTCAGAGTATTTTATCATCTTTTTAGTAGAAAATTATGAAATCAGTAAAAGTTTTTACTACTACTTATCAATTTTAAGCTTAATAGAAGCATCTTTTTCAATTTAATTCAATTTGGAATTTTAAAAGCTTAAGTAGCTATTAATTAGTTACATATATAATCATATTATATTTATGTAAAAGGAGATATATTGCCGGAAATTGTCTCGAACGCGCTAAATTCAATTTTACTCAGACCCGATTTTCCAATATACTGATAACTTTATTCTTCAGATAAAATATTAACTTGGCTATGAGGAAAAATAATTTTTCACTTTATTATATTGGTCAAAAATTAACTGACTTATAAGGCTTATCTGCCTCATTAAGGAGCGCGAGCGAATACGTTTATTCATCCGATAGGTATTTAAAATCACAGCCAAGTTGATTGTTGGACTGATTTTATTTGTGGAATAAATTTATGTGACTTTTTTAGTTCTCGGAATTTCCATGACCTTCTTTCTCCCTAGTCCTATTGTGGCTAGAACCTATTAGAAGGTCATAAAATCGTTCAGACAATTCCAAAATCGTCCAAACTTCTTTAAAGATGATTATTCCCTAAAAATAATAATTACCAGAAACATTAAACAATTTCACTTTTATAGATTTTTGGCAAGCCGGCATTTCTAGTGTAATTAGTTTTTAAATAAATATGTTATTATAACACTAGTAACACAAAACTAAAGTACATTCTTTTAAAAGCAATCAATTTCAAAATTGTGTTGGGACAAAGTTCAAATTATTTTACTTAAAGTGTAATTATGCACATTTCAAATAATTCTTTGACAATGCTTTAAGGGGAGACTTAATAATAGTTACTGTCTTCATTTTCTTTACTTAGAGGATATTTCCATTTATTTTTTAATAAGATAAATTTATTTTGATGTTATATTAAGGAAATAAAAATTATTTTCCAAAGTCCCCGAATTTTCCGAAGTCACTAATTATGATATTTCATGGGCACTCTACTATTCAACCACACACCTATTTAAAAAACTTTTTCATTTTAAAACTTATAAAACAGTCGAATTCGGAAAAAAATACTCATTCTCTTTTCACAATTAAATTAAGAAATAAAACTATACTTAATCCCTTGTTTCCACAAATGGTGCACTTTATCATTACGTTTCAAGATTATCCCAATATGAATAACTCGCATTCTTTCGCCATGAAACCTTTTAGTATCTTTTGATCAGTTATGCAATATTTAAACGATTGCAAACTTTAGTCCAGATTTGCATATATTGCGAACTAACAGCCGTTCCGATTGATTTCGGCAACATGCGGGATGGACAAAATTCAAAGGTGACTTGCAAAATGTCTCTGATTTGATTTAATCAAATTTCTGTTATGTGAATTTGTAAGTTTTGAAATTTGTTGAGTCAATACTGCTCAAATATAATATATAAACTTTTGTTAAGATGTAAAAGATTCATTCGAAGTATAAAAAACCGGGCAAGTGTAAATAGTTGAAAGATCCAATACTTTGAACCTTTTATTTTATAATTTTATTAATTTTATGAATTTTATGAATCATAGAGACACTTCAATAATGGTTCCTTTTGAAGAAAATTTGTATTTTCAGAAAAAAATAACAACAAAAAAGCCACATTATTAATTTTAAGAACTAATTTTATTATTTCTTAAAAATATGAGGAAAACCGCCAAGGATCCCATAAACCAAACAACCAACTATAAAGTTTTAACCGCGTTCTTAAAAAGTAAAATAAGAAAATCGTAGGATGAAAAAGAACAAATCTTTTTAAATACCTCAAAGTTTAATTAATATTGAGTCAATTTGTCAATTGAGTCATATTACATGAGGAATTTGTGATGTGAAGCAAATACGCCCTAGCTGCGAATGGGACACGCTGTGTTAAATATATGGGATTTACTCGAAAAAACAACAATTTCGATTAAGGGCAGGATTCAAACTTACAACCTTTGAATTGTGATTGATTTGCTAATTTAATTAAAATGCAAAAGATCAGTACAGAGCTACGCCGTTAATTTATTTGAGAACTTCTAAAAAATTATTAAAATTAATGTTGATGGATGAAGTCAGAAACCAATTATTTTCCGTATAGGTACACGTTAGACTAAATACATATATGTAAATATGTAATTGTCAAATCTTACTTTAAAGAGTTTTATGTACCGAAGAAAAAAAATTTTAAAATATCAACGTTTTCAAGAAGTGATGCAAAACAGAATTATAAACAGAATTGTCTTGATTGTTATACTTATTAATGAGATCCAATAAGTTACTTCATGACCCCCTGCTTTTTTAATTTCTGGCCCATAGAATGAAAAGTGTAACCAAAAATATTTGTTTGACTTACCCCTTCGATTGGGGTGCCTTTAAATAGGTCTCTTAAAATGTAACAAATAATGCTTTAGAACCATTTGATTTTAATATTTCAGTCACGAGGTGTCGATGTAAAATATCTGCAAAAATTCCTGAAAAATTTCTAGCCTTTAGCTAGTACTCTCAATGAAAATTGTAACGAAGACTGTAGCAAAAGTAGTTTATTAAAAATTTAGAAATAACTCTTTTTCATAAGACAAGCAAAGAACTCTCTCATGTACGAGTCAACACGCTCTTGGCCGGTTTTTTTTAAAAAAAGTATTAAATAATGTTAAGGAGAATATAAGAAAGGGGATACTTATAAAATTATTTTAAATAAATCACTAAAATAAGATTCCTTGTGCTATAAATCAACGAGTGGCACATCATAAGCATAAACTACTCCCAGTTCCGGTACACATATTTTATTAATTTATGAAATTTTGTGAAACTTTGAAAAAAAAGTAAATAATAAAAAAAACCAAATCCGACTGCACAAATAGCTGGGAAGAGCAAAAAAGCTCTAGAATCTAGTTTAAGCAATTTTGAATACCTACTTTATAACAAAATATACTATATATAAATATAACTTGAATGTTAAAAGGTATCGCAGGCGGGGGCAAACCAATAATCAAAATATGCCGTAACTTTTGTTTGTTCTTATGCAATAAATTTTAACACTCAAGCTATTTTTATGCATAGTAAATTTTATTATTTGTTTTTTAAGTAGGTATCGAATTAGAAAACATTTCAGGGTGTATTCAATATTGCTCAAACAGAAGTTTAGATTCTATGTAATAAAGCTTGTTTATCTCTTTTCAGCAGTTGGATTTTTTTATTACATATGTATTATTTTTTGTTTAATAATCTACTTTTATTTCAGACTATTTAGTTGTTTAGAGTTGTTCAGTTCAGTTTTAGTATCCTAAGGTAAGTAAAACAGAAGTTGCGGCCAAAAACTTGCACCTATAGGTACAAATCAAGAATTTTAGTTCATCTCACATTGAGGTATTTCGTTTGGAAATATCCAAATTATTGAATACGTTTATTATATAAACTTAAATGTATATAAAATCGAATTCATTTCATTAAGGCCTTTCATTTGATATCCATATATCGTAGTTTGAAAATAAAAAAAAATTCACATGCAACAAAAATGACGGCTGACTGCGGCGATATTTATTTCTCAAAAATTATATATCCTATAGCACTTCCACGATTAAGACGAATCTAATAACGCATCATTTATTAAAATCCATCACGACATAATTTTAAACAGAGTTTAAACATCTTCAATACTTCAATTTCCTTGTTAACTTTATTCCTAATTCTTTGTTATTAAAAGTGAAGAAGTCAAAGATTCTTCAAAAAGGCATGTAGGTACGTAAGTATTTTAGTTAATTTTTACTGAATTATTGCTGCATTATTTTTCAATTTCGTTTTTAAACAAGGAGTCTATTTTAGTTGATATTCACGTTTACTGACTTTCGATATGACTTACCTTCAGTTTTGAACGAGACTACCAATTTAGTTACTGCCAAAAATATGTAATCCGAGAAAAGTTGTAAAAGCAATGTCTGCACTATTTTAAAACACTATTAAACTAACACAAGATATTTTATAGTTCTCGAAAATGTTTCTTCATACGCAAATATTCGACTTTTGTAATAGAAACACAAACATTAATGTTCTACCGCTATATATAACGGTAAAAGTAATAGTATTAAATATTCAAAACACTTCTCTTCACTTTTTATCACGATCAATTGGTGATCAAAACTTTGCGGGAGCAATCGAACATTTATCAACGATCTGCGCAAAATCACTGACAAACTGGGCGCATCGGACGTAGCGTTAAACTTAATACCCAAACCGAATTCACGGACTGAACTGGAAGACACTGAAAGTGGAAAAGAAAAAAGCGTCCAGTCAATAACAAAACCCCTCTTGAGGTTTTCCTTCCTCTTCAGCTGGACTCAATTACCTGTTCAGAAAAATGCATTACCTTGCTTTTTTCGCGGCAACAGACGATGTACGATGGCCGCGCCTGCAACACGTGAGGGGCTATTGACTACGGACTATGCCGTGCCAGCAGTAATTTAAGTAATTGGTCTTAGTGACACTTTGCGGTGTAAAATCAATCTCTTCCAACTCATTCGTAACGAAGATTTCGTAAAGAATTTTATGCCGGACATAAGACCTTCGGCGCAAGCATCACCCGGAAAGAGTAAAAAAGTCGTCGCAGTCTTCAGAAATATATTCAGACAGGAAGCACAGCGGTTCTGTGCTGGTGCCTTTAAAAGCTTCTTAGACTTGCGCGGATCAGCTCGCTAAGAAATACCGTCGTCCACATCTTCCGCGACCTTTACCCACTTTTCCGGAGGTCAATGTACCTCGTTTCTTGAGTCGAGTCGCCGTCGCTAAGAATGGCCGGCGACTTTCAGTTTCACTTGTGTAGTTCACAGTTATGCCTGTGGCACGTTGATACTTGAAAACACTATTTAGAAAGCATATTCCTAAAATACGGTTCTTTATCACCATATAAGATTAAGGTTCGAAACACATAATTTGCGGCATTGCATCCGTCATAAGTCCCCAATAAAAACACTAAATGGACCTCTGTAGACTATCAAAATGTACTAAACAGATAGATTGAGGTTGTTTGTCAATGACCTTTTGGGGCATAATTTTTTCGCAATTCTACTGAAACATCATGTTCACATAAAATTGATTTTTATGCAAAATATGTATGTATGTTAATAAGTAGGCCTTTTAGTGAAACAAGATACTTTTGCTGACTTTTAGAAAAAACAAAACCTATCAATTCAAAACAGCTTTTATTTTATTTTCTTACAAGAACCAAAAAGGAAGAAAAGGCTGATGGCGCCATAATATTGTATCGTCATCGAAACGCATATAATATGCAAAATTTCACTTCTCTTAGGTACCGGACAATATGTCAAAATCAATTTATTGTACATGTAATTTCACATAAAAGTTTTTATAAATATTTTTGTTTTTAAATGAACAAAATTCGAAATAGAAACTCATTTATACAATTTGAATTTATTTAGCACGTAGTAATAAGTCTAGTTTTAATGATTGTAGGGGTCAAGAATAATTTTTACTCGGTGTAAGTAAACTGCAACAAAGTATCGTTTCAAACACTTTATTTGCTCATTACAACCCTTGCGGAAGGTACCTGCTTCAGCATCATATCTAAAAACTATCGCTGAGTTGCTTTATTTACGACTAGCTCTTTCAAATAATATTTGTATTATTTGTCCAATTTGCCGGAACAGAACTATGAAATTTTTATTATACAGAAATTGCACGATGATTCGTATTGCAGTCATTGAGCGAATCTCGTGACTGGAAAACTGCAACATTTCATTAAAATTGGCTTTGTAGTTAAGACGAGGTGATGTATGAAACGAATATAAAAAGGGAATAATATTAATAATCAGAGTGATATTAATTTTTTTTATGATGAATCTGCTTTTCGAGACGAATGCAAACATTAAGTAAAATTTAGGACGTAAGCTGTTAGTAGCAATGGATGTGTAATAGACGACTGGCGTAGCCGCTCTTTATCCGTCGTCTGTAATAATAATTTTTCAAAGCTATCACTTGATTAGCAAAACTGCATTGCATGGTTAAACACGCTTGCTGAATTCCATTTTCAAAACGGTTGTGATAATAATACTAATAATACTAATAATGGCGTTTACTCTAGAGCTTTCCATTATAGCTTTCGATGCGCTCTGCGTTTCTACTGTTCTAACATAATTTATCATAAATGAATTGCGTTTTCAAATGGGGTGATATATCACCAATTATTTTAAAATAGTTGACTTCATAATTTTTGAAAAAGTAAATATGGGTTTTTTAAATAGTCGCGCTTATTAAAATAGGAAGTTGTTAATTGCTCTGTAAATTCAACTGAAATGTAAATTGATTTAACTATTTAAAATTTGCTCAGGCAACGTATGAAATTGACTGGTATAGCGTTTCCTACGTATAGAATAAGAACACTCTGTACAATTTTTTAGATAATACCAAATACATAAAACTATAGAACATAGTTGAATTTACAAGTTTTTCTTTCAGTGAAGTATATATAGATACAAGTCAGGTTCACTTCCAGATCTTTTCTGCCCAGTATATTATATTTAAATATTTACATACAATGTATGTACTATGGACACTTTACTGCTACGTGCATGGCGGTTGGTTTAGAAAAAATAAAAAAATTTCGAATTAATATATACTTATTATCATACTTTTGTTTTTCCATTTTATATTATTATTAGTATTTCTTTCGGAGTCTATCGAATTATTTATTAATTATTATTTTTTTATCTTCTGCTTTATTTCCAAATTTTTTCTTCTTTCGATTCTCGTAGGTTTTTAATAAATCATAATCTCCATGAAATTAAACTGTCTGGTGCTATTCGACTTTCCCCTGATGATAGAGTTTTGAAAATTTGCAATTTGCAAGATTTATTAATGGACCTAAAGGGTTGATTAAGAGATTTCCACAATTTTCAGCAATATTAGAAAAAAAAGCGCCGTTCTCCAACTATAGTAATATTTTTTCTAATCCTATAGTAATATTTTTTCTAATCAAGTCCCTTATGGTTTCAAAAATTCCCAAAACCACGTAGAGTGGTAGACAGTGTGAAATAGTATCAAATTTAATATGGAATCAACGCAAGGTAAACCCCCGCAACACCAAACATACACCACATAAATATATTTTAAATAATTATTGAAAAGCTTCACGTTCGTGTCATTTATTCACCTGACCATAAAGATCACCCACACAAGCTTTACCTTTTATCTTCTGCCCAGGTATCGTCTATATGAAGGCTGACAAAACACCGCGAACGAACTGATCAGCTTCTAAGAAGTTTGCAATTATCAGCAAGGTCTTTTAAAAGTGTTTTCCCAGCTCTTCAGATTTGTGTGCGACCAAATAGAAAGCCGAACTCACCGTTTCCAAGTGTGCTCGCTGTTGGGACAGAGTTTGCATTTGCATTTGAATGATTGTTCCCGTTTCCCATGCAGAAAGACCATCGAACAGATCTGCTTAGTTTTGGCGACGAACTTCTTGAACTCTTTTGCTGCAGAAGCCAAGCGGCCGTCGAGACGGGCTTAATTGATTGTACTTCGAACCTTCGTTTCACAACGTAAACTTGTCGCATTCCATAATTTTGTAGCTGAACAAGCACACGAGGTGCCGATCTTCTTTGGTCTGGAGATCTTCTTTCGGACGAGCACGAACACTTCACTTAATTCATATATGCACTGCAAATTTAACCCTAATTTAGGTTTTCTTCAAATTTGGAGAAATTTCTGCAATAATGATCGATTTACGAGTTTTCTCGCGAAATGCACTGCATCTGAACGCACACTCGCGCAACGTTGCATCAAAAATGCGCACTGTCCGACAGGCTGCACTTTTCACATAACCGCCATTTCCGATTACCACCAGACAGATTTAATGCAATTTCTTCAGCGCAGCCAGTGGTGGGCTCGGCTGCTTCACGGCTTTGTTGTGGCGTGGAGGAAGAAGATATTGGCGACTTTAAAATCACAGTACACATCAATGAAGTTTGTTTTTCTAATAATCAAGTAAGTGAGAATTATCTTCTTTAGTGAAGCCATAATCCGCTTTCTGTTATCTTTTGGGTACTAATATAGAAGAAAGTATCTCTATTGATCACTTCTCTTTTCAGTTGAAGCATTTTCAAAAAAATCATTATTCGACCTATTTAAATTTTAAGCTTTTATAGTACCTACCTTACAAGTATAGAGTGTTGTGTAACTAAGGAACTCTTGTATTAGAACCATTAAAAATTATATGGCATTTACTTGTATTAGAGTGTAAAACATTAGCATCGTTCGATGATTTTTCAATATATGTACATATGTAGCTACTTATTAATGGCAAACTATGTACATATGGTACAATGATATGTAATAATTAATCTCTAATTGAAAAACAAATTAGAACATTTCAGTCGTTCGTTTACAAGTTATAAATAAAACCAAAATTCTAAAAGTCCGTAAAACGCCTGTGCAAAACAATAATTGAAATTTATTTAATATAATTCGTGTCTCTGGTTTTTGATCACTTCAGCACATCTATTTCAAATGGATCAAATTTTCTTAATTTACACATTAATTGAAATTGCATAATTTTCTTTCTTTTCCAATTTTATAGAAATTTTTCTTCGAAAGACTACTCAACAAAAAAGAAGAATGCATTGAAAAGTTTCCTTGTTTTACTTACAATTATTTATTAGTGCTCTGTACCGAATTTTGGAAAACGAAACAGTATTTTTCGCAGAATATTTTCTCAGAGACCGTACACAATGGAGATCTTAACTTTAAATTTTTTAATTTCCTGTAATCTGCCGTTAGCCAAATATTTTTAATTATTTTCCTGAATTTCAAGGATTGTTCTGTCAATCAATATTTATGTCTATGAATCTTACGGACCCATCCAATAAATGAAATAAAATGAATGGCTAGCCAATAATTTAGTCAGAATTTCGTAACATAGAGGAAAAAGATTGCAGAAGATTACAGTTCGCATCAAACTATGAGTTAATTTGTCATTGAAACTGTTAAATTATTTATGAGTCGCCAAAATATTTTTTTTTTCTCTCATCAGTGAAGAAAGCTTCGCGAATATCTGCCTGAATTTTACAGGAGACAGCATTAAAAGTGAATCAATTCTGTACAAAATATTTGCAAGCAGACAGTAGGTCAGGGTAAACTTTACAAACTGGAACTAACTATTTAATATGGACAGTTAAAATCACATGTTTGATTTCTTGTTTGGGCGATAAGTAAATTACTTCAAAATAAGAATAAAATAAAACAAAAAGATATGGGAAGACGAGTTCGTACGAAATTTATATTTCATATATTCTTTACAGTACACTTATATCCATCAACTGCACATTACATTAATACTAATACCTGTAAATTTATTAATTTTTGTTGAAAATCTGAACGAATAAATTCGCACTTAGGTACATTATACCCTTGAAGATTTTTTCAAAGCAAACCTTTCACGAGATCTTTCTAAAAAAGTGTTGAGGTAAGTCAGTAACAAAAGTATCCAAAAACTAACAGCTGACGGTAGTAAAAGGAAGGCCACGAATCGAACTTGACCCTTCATTCATGTCCGGAAGAAGATGTCAGCGAAAGTATGTGGTCAAGGCTTCTTGTATTTGCCTACTGAATACTGATACATGGAAAAAAATGTGTAAGAAGAATTCAATTGGGTGTCGCCGCTAGAACAAATATAAAGAATGAAGCCAACCAGCATATGCAGTAATAATCGGAAAACACAACTTATGTGATAGGCACCAAACTTTGCTATAATATGAAAAGTACAAGAATAAATAATAAAGAAACCTCATGCCATTGGAATTAAGCTGATCGTTGATTGTATCAGTCATCTTCTTATCTTCTGATAACTTGAAAATAAATTATAATTTTAAGACTGCAGACGAGTGTAATATGTATTATAAGGTCAAAAATTGAAATGTGATCGATCTAGTAGCCCTGTTACCGCTTGAATAGAAAATCGTTTATTATTACTACATATCTTCCAACCTCATGATGGAGTTGGTATAACTTCATCACTTGTTTTCAATGTGCCTATTTGAAATTAATCAATTTTATCCGCTTTAAGATTTCTACGCTTCACTGATTTTTCTACGTTTTCGATGATTAACGACACGTTCCTCTGTCTTTGAACAAATTGCGTTGGAGGAGCGAGAGTGCTGAGAGCCATCCATAGTTTAGGCAAAAATTTCAAAAAATTTTTCAAGTAAATTTCATAGTTTTTCGGATGGCTGAATTTGCAAATTAATCGCAGCCGCCCTAAGACAATTTAAGCAATCAATAGTTGAATTAAAGGTCATTTTATTGCATTTCTGTTTGCAAAACAGTTCAAGTGTAAATTATTTCGCGAGAATATTCAAGAATATTTTTCAGTTATAATTTTGAAATATTTATTGTATTGCAATATTTTAAAATATTTTTATACACTTAATTAAACTTGCAGAGTTTTGAAATTTTATACTTTCAATTGCAATTAGGGTCAAATTAGTGTTTAATATGGCATTATGTGCTTTGTTCACTTTTTCTTATAATTTTAATTGATTACAAAAATCAATACAGCGAACAGAATACCAGGATAGAATTAAAATATCTTTTAAATCAACTGAACACATTTTGATGATGATTAATGAAGAACCCGAGTTGCTGAATCAGGACGTAAGATTCATTATTTAATTTACTTTAAACTGTATTTAACAATTTAAAATCGGATTTTATCAGTTTATTTTGAGCTGTATTATTTACCAGTGGAGCATTTTGCGATAGTTAATTGCACTTTGTAATTCATGCTGTTAATGTGACAGCTTTTATATCAAATTTAAATGCCATTTTTACATGTGAATAATTTCACATTGCCTTTAAATGAAAGCAATTTTTATAATAAATGAAAATTATAATTTATTAATTAAATTTCATTGCATTTGAACCGATCGCGACCGAGTGATAAGAATTTTAATTGAAAGAAATTAACATACATACAGTACATATGTATATCAAATTTGCAGCACTATAGAAGCTCTTCCTTTCAAAATCGTGTGCCATTGTAGTAGCACTTAAGTTAAAAAATTAATGATAGACACTTTTGAAATTCAAATGGATATATTCAAAAAAACAAATTGTCATTTTATTAAACCTACTCTTATTCTTTGAAATCAATCAGTTATTTTATCAATGAAATTAATCATAGAATTTTCTTTTTCATTTGCAAAAAAAAACTTTCGATCTTGCTTGGTAACTCTCTTAACTAAAGCTTCGAACCATTTTCAGTGTAAATCTGTCGTCTGTTGTGAAGTCTTTGAGCATATTTCAGTTATCGAAATCATCTATTTGTTAAAAAGATTGGGAAATAAAAATGTATTTTAAATAAAAGTTATGCATTTATATTATATATATACTCTTCTTTCGTTTTCATCAAATAGTTACTACAAGAAATGCAGGGCAGATCCAGTCAATTCGTTATGAAAATACGCCTTAATTTAGAATACGATCTATTTTAGGCATAGTAATAGCATATTTTTAGGCACACAAACTGCGGGTTTGTTAATAATTAAATAACAAAATGAAACTGGTAAAATAATTTTTGCAAAATTCTCGACTTTGATGTAATTGTTGCTGATTTTGGTAGGAGAAAGTTTGAATCTAGCGGCTTCCCTCCTCTTCCGTCTAATTTTATCAAATCTTAGCTTGTATTTAAAAGTGAATTTTGTTTTGCTCTTGAAGATTTACTTTGCTTTCAAGTCATGTCAACATTTATGATTTATATGAACAAGAACATAGATCATAGGACCTCCGTCAGGAAGTTGCAAGTTGTTCGCTTTATTTTTTATTATAAATTTGTAAATGCCTGATAAATTGTGTGATCTAAATTTGTAGTCATCATGTGGAAAATGAAAACAATTATTTAAATTTGTATTTTATTTTTAATTATAGTGGCCTACATTCAATGTGACTTAATGAATACTATTCTTAAATCAGGGGATTATTTTCTTTATATAGCACCAAAGCTGTGACATTAGGAGGTTAGATATTGGCAATATGCCTCCACGTCATTCTTCAATATAATTCATAATCTGTCGTACACGGAAAAAAATTTGTCGTGAATATCGCGACTTTTCTGACAATATCTCTGTATTTTCCGACGGATTTTGGGATAGTGCATATTTTTGGGAATATTTGTGCAAAAAACAGGGAAGTTAAATCAATTTTAATTCACGAGAAATACCAATAATTTTTACAGAATGAACAAAAATAGTCATCACTATTCAGAAATTGTTGGCATAAAATATTGAAATAAATAGCAACCACAGAAGGTTTTTTCACCATTCTTGAAAGTTTTGGGATTTTCTTGCCATGTCTTTAGGGGAAGTAGCCAATTAAGCAGTGCCGTTTTCAAATTTTTGAAGGAAAAGAATCAGCGTAAAATGTTAACATTAACTCCTGTAACTTTTAAAGAAATCTGCTATATTTTCAACATATGTGGTTGAATTTTATAGCGAAAGCGTTCATGAATTGATTGGGGATTTTTGCCATCCAAATTTTTTTCCGTGTATTATTTACACGACTTTCTCTTATAGATAAAACAATATCTACGCATGTGTTTCTCCTAGCCTGAGGTATGCTACAAATAAAAAGAAAATGAACCAAATACTTAAGTAGTTACAGCGACACGCATTCAAAATACATAAAATGAATAAATAAACTGGCAACTTTAACGAACTGCACATGCAAAAGAGATATTAATCGGCCTAATTATTTTTTCATTACATAAGAACCAAACGTCCCAAATTCGTTGTAATTAAGTAAATAATTATTTTACAGATATGCAGATAGGCTACCAACTTCAGTTAATGGACAGTGATAACTCAGCTTAATTGTCATTTTATAGCGAAAACTGGTTGCATTTTTTAGTGAAGAGTCCTAACATACCTTTAGTTTTGGTAATAAAAATATTCTTTCGATTTCGCTACGTCTTACTTTGCAATTAAGATTCAGATGTATCACACTTTCTAATATTTTGAAGTACTATCTGCAAATTACAATTGAATAGCAGTAATGTCTAAAATTACTAAACATATCATTTCAATTGACGCTTCAAGGAAATTTTCAGATATATTGAAACATGATGCATCAGCACAAGCATAACACATAATTTCACGCTAAATTTTAGATTTCAATACCGCAGTTTTTTTTAAAACATTTAGTCATTGTAGTTCCAGATTCATTAATTATGATGGCTTCTATTTCGTAATATTGTACTAATAAACTCAAAAAGCCTTCTCTTTTATAATAGCCGAGCAGAAATTTTTAAATTATGAGTATATACTACCAAAAAAAGGTGTTTTACTTCAACGTCGTTAAAAAAAGTTTCTAAAAGCTCGTGTTCCCTATAAACATATAAAATATTTTCTGCGAAGTTTAAAGCTTTTTAATTAATTAAATTTCCACACATACGAGTATAACGTGTGTAAGCAACGTTTATACAGCTGCTTGACTTTATCTAAAGATGTAGATTTTTGTTGTTCGGTCAGGAGGGCAACATCTTCATCAAACAAACGGACTTCCATCAAATCCCGAGATCCAGGCTCGTTGCGATTTTTGATTTTGATAATTAAACTACAAATCATTGACGACTTATGCAACTCTCCGGCATGAATTGCACCGTGCCTGCATAAGTGCATTGGAGCGGAGAGCAACCATCGCGGAATCGGCCGAGATCTCATAGTGGCGAAAATGGAGTCGTGAGGTAGGTGAATCTGTTTACTTTGAGATTTGGCGGCGCGATTTTTTCTCGTGGACGTTTTTTATTCGCCCGACAGACACGTTTTCATTCAATTTGAAAATTCAGATATGTGGCACATCCTGGATGGAGCGATAGAGGCCCTGGAACATCTGTGCCGCGCTTCACTATGAATGAAATGAACTGAAGATGTTCTCCTCCACGGGCCTAAGACATTCATGGCTTTGGTTTGGACGCTTGCACGCGCGTTTGTCACTCTCCATGAGGTAAGATGTGACGAGATGAAAATAAAATGTTTCGCCTTTCGAAATTAGGTAAAAATCGTTATATCTTTTGGCTTATTTCGTTCTTGCCCTTTTATTTTTGCACAGCCAGATCTATGATGGGAGATGGAAGAAAGCAATGTTGGAGAGTAGGCCTCATTTTGAATTTCTTTACTTTAGGTTTTGCAATGAAATCGATTAGAAGATGTTTAACGTAATTCTTGAAATTGTTGAAAATATCTTCATTCAAAGTACATATGTAAAATACGTATTCCTGCTCTAGAAAGCGCTTGAAATAAAATCAGGATGCACGTAATCGTTGAGTAAACAATTTTAAGGTATCTGAATTTCAAATAAAAAAATCGATGCAATATACGAGTATTAGGTGAATTATTATTTATAAAGACTGAAAATGTTTAGTTTATAATCACTATATCATTCATTATCAACAAAGTTTGCCGTCTCTTTTCTCTTCTTATAGAAAGTTTGCAACACAAAATAAAATAAAGTAAGGTAAGGATAAAATTGATTTAGAGGTTGACTTTGGAGTCTGGTATATGCAAACATTTCGTTAAAAATCATTGTTATGCTCGGATAATTGGCATGAAACCCATATTTCTTGTTTAAATCTTTAATTCTATTTTATGCAAAATTTAAACCACATATTCTTTACAACATTATCAAAGATGTATCAGAGGATTTTTTGATTGGATGGCGCGTTCATTTTTGATAAATTTTTAAACTCAAAATTTCGATAAAAATTAAATTGTTTTTTCAAACTGCTGTCATTTCTAAAAACAATTTTCTCTATGCTATATCTTAGATAATATTATAAAGATTATGTAGTTTATATTTGATCAGCATCGGTTAAGTAGATCTTGAGATATCTTGTACACCAGTTCGAAAAAAACACAAAAGAAAAAAGGTTAAACATAAAATGCGCTCATTACAGTTCGCTGTAACTCAGGTAATAAATGGAATTTTGACATGTGGGAAATGCTTAAAATCTTAAAAGTATTAATAATAAATCTAGGCAAAACAAATTTTTTTTATTTTTTGAAAATCTCAATGTGGTGTAACCCCTTAAACAACAAAATCTTAAAAATGGATTTGTACACGCGTAATTAATATTTTTTCATTCAAATAAATTCTAGGTATAGTTGCATATTTGACTTTAATGTAAAAGTTTAGAACCTGAAAATTGTTGATTGGTTTCTAATAGTTTTGCAGTTGAACATTTGTCATTCTGTTCAAATATGGCACAAAATGTCAAGCTAGAGGCTACACAAACGTTAACAAACATTGAAATTAAAGTTTTGCTATCCGGTTGTTATATATTGCAAGCCTCCCAGCTAGAATGCAATATTACTTGCGATGTACCATATATGTATATAAAAAATATTGAATGGATATTAGCATATCACAGCATAAAAGTCTGGCTCTCACTATTACTTAGGACATTATTGCATATGGTAAAATTGTATTGTATACCGGGTCAAGCTATTTCAATATTTTAGTTCTTCTACCTGTGACTAAGAGAGTCACATAATTCACTAAAAAATATCTCCATTTCCATCTAGAGCCCTCCAATTGTGAAGCATCATTTTGCTAACAGTCTTAATTTCCAAGGCTAAGTGTTGGCTTAAGTGCAACTGAGAAAACTGATGATGCCTAAAAATCATAAATCAAATGTAAAGTGCTTTATTTCAGCATTAAGCCTACATGTTTAAAAACCATTTGCGAGGAAATATTGCCAAGCACAACGTTATCTTAACTATTCTACCCTAACACCTTCTTAAAGTTTATTTTGATCTACAACAAAAGGCTAACCAATCAATTACATAAAAACTGTTAGTTTTCTACTGCCCTAAATTCATGCGTCCCAAGGACAAAACGTGAACTCATAAATCGATGAGATCGGTAGCATGCTGCAATATTTTATGATTTTGCTCAGTACAGCAGTACTGCGGCTTCTTGGGTTTAATGAAGCCGTTCAAATAACGCCAATTAAAATATTTACCCGAAAAGACACAAAACTTGGTGCCCGTAATTCATGTGCAAGCACAGCTTCAAAATTATGTTACTCGTATTTTATTTATAACCCAAGATCATCTATAAAGAACCTTATCCATTCATAATTCTAAGAGATCCAATTATATTTCAGTATATGGCATACGCATATATTATAGTAAAAAGGTAAAAGTTCCGATGAAGTATGATCTGATTTTTATGCTGCTTCTAAATTTGCTACTGCTTCACTGGTGCAGCGCTGCAGATGCGCAGATGATTTAATTTGTCACGTTTCGAAGATTGTAAAACCCCTCAGGCAGAGCGGAGCAGTATAAAACTCCTGCATCGGTAGTTCGACAGTGATTGTAATTTACAAAAATTATCGACGATGGTTGCATCTGCAATACTTTCAGGTTATAGATTTGGCGGCTTCCATTTGTTTGTGGTTAAATTCGTTATTTAATCGCACCTAATCCCCGCTTTCCACGCTGCATGCTTCGCGAGAAGCTCTTTTAACGTCGACAACGGTGAAAAATTAACGAAATTTGCATTAACATCGTCGCGTCTATGATCGCATTTGATGCCAGATAGGATGCTTCATTAAGCGAACGAATATATTGTTGCCGTTTCGGAAATTAATGCAGTTTTTAATATTTTTCCTAGACTCAAACGGGCTGCAAGTACTCAAGGTTGTCGGCGGGTTTGGGAAAGTCACATCTTCCATCGGCGTCAGAATAGTGTGCGATCACCGCCATTCAGTTAGCACGACACCTCTTCGATACCTTTTAAATGTTTTCATTAAAAATTATAAACAAAATAAAATTCCGTTTTAATATCGCAATCAGCCTTGTCACTGGGCCTCTAATTGTGCACAACTAAACTTGCGAACCTGATTGTTTTGCAATATCGAACAGGTGCACGTGAAGCCTATAAAAAACGATTTGAAATACTTTCAGACCGTTTTATACATTTTATAAAATTAAATATAATAAAATAAATAAAATATTTGCTCATCTGCAATTAATTCGAGTTATTTTATAAAAAATGAACTGGTAAACTGCGAGTATGATCTATCATTGTGAATTAAGCTAGGCCAAATATATTTGCGATGAACTTTAGACGATGTCACCTCACATCACTTTGCTCGAGCCCAGTTAGGTAGGAAATAATTTCTTTCAAACTCTTTTACGTGTATTAGATGCGAGAATAACTATTCTATTTAATACAATTTTCAATTTGTGTTTTTAAATCAATGCACAACCTGACTAGACAGCATGCATTGTAATATAGATTATAGACCAATATTTGAAATCATTGCAAACTTGCATCCACTTATAAACTAAGAATTTCTTCAATAAAATAATTATGTGCCTGTAGAAAATTAATTTCATAGTGTCAAAAAAATAACATATGCATAAAATCATGGAAAATTAATGATGGAAGGAGCAAATGCAATTTTTATATTCAAACTGCAAAATACTTTATCTATGCATGGTACACATAATTCTCTTTTTACACGATAGATATGTGCCCAAAAAATTCGTGTAAAAAATGATATTGGCTAAATGGAAAAATAGTAGATTGGTTACAGACCTAAAAAAGCGACCAAGTGCGAGTCGGACTCGCCCATGAAGGGTTCCGTAGCAGCAAGTAACATAATATAAAAGTTCTTGTAGTTCGTTGTAACTTTGATCGATGTTAAATTAAATGTTTTTTTTTTTTTTTTATATTTGAGTTGATTGAATAAAAGGTAAATTGCGGTTTACGATTTATGACGTATTAAAAAAAAACTACTTACTAGATCTCGTTCAAACCAATTTTCGGTGGAAGTTTGCATGGTAATATACATCATATATTTTTTTTAGTTTTATCATTCTCTTATTTTAGAAGTTAGAGGGGGAGAAAGTGTCTCTCGCGCAAACTATTCAGTTTAGAAAAAAATGATATTAGAAACCTCAATATCGTTTTTGAAGACCTATCCATAGATACCCCACACGTAAGGGTTTGATGAAAAAAAAATTTTTGAGTTTCAGTTCTAAGTATGGGGAACCCCCAAAATTTTTTTTTTTTTTCTATTTTTGTGTGAAAATCTTAATGCGGTTCACAGAATACATCTACTTACCAAGTTTCAACAGTATAGTTCTTATAGTTTCGGAAAAAAGTGGCTGAAATACGGCCGGACAGACAGACAGACAGACAGACAGACATGACGAATCCATAAGGGTTCCGTTTTTTGCCATTTGGCTACGGAACCCTAAAAAGCAACTGAAAAGTACAATAAACAATATTAAAAAATTCTTCTTAGAGTTCACTTAAGAATTTACTTCGTGCTTACACATTTTAATTCATTAAATTTATTATAAAAAATAACATACCTACTTTGAAAAAAAGAAAATAATATCTGAAATTCATTAATATGAAAAAAGTAAAAATTATATAAAGAACAAAATTTTATGCATTGTCACTTTCTGACAATAAACGCATACGTTTGCGTAAGACTACAATATCACTGCTATCATTAGAATTATTTTGTTCATCGTCTGGTGAAATTATTTCTGTATTATCATCTCTAGTCTCGTGTGTTGATAATTCAGTAGTTTTTAGAAGGAAATCAGTCATTAAAGATTGTGTTTGATTTGAAAAATTCATCAGAAAAATTCCTAGAATATTGAAAATCGTGTTAAAACAAACCAATTCGTGTAAAAAGAGAATTATTTTTTCTTTCTAACTCATGTTAAATCAAATTCGTGTAAAAAAAATTAGTGCAAAAAGAGAATTAGGTGTATTCTATGTCAAATTGCCATCGACCAGCCCATAACCGTCATACCTCACCATCTCGAGTTAATGACCATGAAATTCGAATGTTTTCAATAATTTTTAAAATATAATAGTATTTTCTTCGCATTTATAATATTAATTGGGATACTTCATAGAAGAACTGAGTTGTGGTTTTTGAAAGTCTACTTAGTTTTTAAATTGTATTATGTATTTTTTATAGGTAATAGAAAGTTTTAATAATACAAAAGTAGACTTTTTTTGCCATTTTGCTTAATTTTATATATCCTTATTTTATTGAAGTTATCTGGATGAAATTATTGGGTTTTATATGTATTATATGCGTGGCATCATTGATTTTGAATTATTTAGAAATCTTCGATTTTGCCTTGTAAAATGAATTTGTATAATAGGACCTTTTTGATAATTGAAATATGAATATTTAGATGGCTTTACATATAGTAACAAATATACTGTTCTAAATTAGTCATCTAGTCTAGACACAGTTCCAAATCACTATAACAAATAAAAACTACTAAACCGATTTCACTGAAATGGAGCTAAAGTAAAGAGCGGAGAACAACATAGGATACTTTTTATACCGGAAAAATGCATCTTCCCGAGAGACGATGAAATCAGAGTAGCCTGTTACTTTAGGTCTGCCAAAATTGTGGACATACAGAGGGCCATAACTTTCATTTCTTCTATTTTTCGTTATAAGTTGGTGGTTGTCGTATTTGTATATTTATTTTTCAATTTTAAAATGGAAATGAATGCCTAATGGATTTTTCGAGTGATAATAGAAATCCCAAGCCATACTGCATAAATTGCAGCCATTTGTTTTTAACTGCTAATATTTATAGAAGGCTTGCCTTTCTTCTGCACTTTACCAACACGTAAAAGCATAAGTATTAATTTAACGTCGATCTGAGTTTAATTAAAATTACGTTGTTATTCTAGTTTCAATCGCTGAATATTTTAAATTTTACTCGTTTTACAATATTAAAAATTGTAAGACTTTAGTACTACGCGGTGTCCTTTTGAGACTTGACCTCCTCAAATTTATTAAAAATTTCAAGCTATTATATATCTAATTAGTGGAAAATCAATGAGTCACATATCCCCATTAAGCCTGTACTATAAATCAGGGAACCGTGTTCGGTATTGCTTTAACACCTATTGCTTATCAAAGAATTAGTAAAATTATTAAAATATCAAGGAGTCCTGAGAAGGTGTATATTTGCTAAATTCTGGCGTATACCTCGCAATTGAGTTTAAAGACAAAGAAAACAGGAAACCGCCTCTTCCTATCGCAGAACTTCATCTGCCCTCGACTACCGCCAGCACGACAAACAATTTGAAGTCGACGACGTTATCGACTCCATTAAGAAAACAAATTGACCTGGTGTGCGTGCCGGTTCACAAGTCATTCCAAGCACGCACTTTCAAGTCACGATGCTTCGCGAAGAACGAAAAATTCTTCATAAAAATCAGCGAGATGCGACTGCGCCACGCGGCACAACACATGCTTCGAGTTCTGGGGCTGGCAAATTGTGGGTTACCTTGAGACGATGTGGTGCACTCGGATGCGCCGTTGTCACAATCCTCTCCCGCACGCCGGGTAATTGTTTGGATGTCTCCAATTGAAGAGGAGACTTCCACGGCTCCGTGCCCAGATGGATGGATCCGTGGTGCTCTTGTGGCACGACTTACATGCCATGTGTAGCGCAATAGTTTCTGCAACAAATTTTTACCTTCGCCGGCACCGCCGTCATCGTCATCCTCGTCTGCAGCGAGCAACCGTCGCAGACTTCTATGCTCTTGGGCTTTTTGGAACGGGGATGACTTGAGATTGTTTTTGGGCTCTTGGTGTTGTTGCTGGTCCCGTGCACCGACCGATGATGCCTTAGATCTTCCATTCCACATATGCTGAAACTTATTAATGGCCCGATCAAGCCTTCATATAAATAGAAGCAGATTTGGGTTGTAAATTCAGTTAGAATTTGGTTCCCGACTCAAGTTTACCTTACCTAAGAAATTTACAGAGGAAGGATCTTTTTAAGGAGACAAATAGGTGACGATGATAAAGGTGGGTTTGCTGCGACGAGTACCTTTTCGTTTTAAAATTTTATCCCGTTTCTGCCTCCAATTAGACTTTGTGCCTAGTGTTGATCGTGTCAACAGTTTTCGCTCGACCAGAGCCACCTGTTAATTCTTATCTGCCGCCAGGACAAGAAGCTCCTTCGTCTTCGTATGGTGCTCCAGGACAAGGACAAAATGGAGGATCGGGACCATCATCCAGCTACGGGCCACCAGGCTTAGGAGGACAAAATGGCGGTAATGGAAATGGAAATGGACGACCATCCGATTCGTACGGTCCACCTGGAGCCTCAGGCAGCGGAAGAAATGGAAACGGCAGACCCTCAGACAGCTACGGTCCTCCTGGATCGGGTCAGGGAGGAAATGGCAGGCCATCGTCTAGCTACGGTCCACCAGGGTCAGGGCAAGGAAATGGCTTGAATGGAAATAGACCTTCTTCTAGCTACGGACCACCGGGTTCTGGTTCTGGTTCTGGTTCTGGTTCTGGTCAAGGAAACGGTTACAATGGTAATAGACCGTCTTCGACATATGGAGCACCAGGACAAAATGGCGGAGGCTTCAGTGGTCAGACTCCCTCGGGTAGTTATGGTGCCCCAGGATCTGAAGGACAAAACGGAGGAGGACCATCTTCAAGTTACGGACCACCAGGATCGGGACAACCATCCGCCAACTACTTACCACCTGGCCAAGGAGGCCAGCGCAACGGTGGTGGAAATAACGGTAAAGGGGGAAACGGTAACGGTCGAAACGGATACGATTACCAGTCCGGAGGAGGACAAAATGGATACTCGAATGGAGGACAAAATGGTGATAATGGTAGCAATGTAAGCACTCAACAACTTCCCCATCTTACTTGTTTCCGCCCTGGGATGATTTATTGCTTTTTATAGGAACCTGCGAAATACGATTTTAATTATCAAGTCGAGGACGCTCCAAGCGGCTTGTCTTTTGGGCATTCTGAAATGCGCGACGGTGATTTTACGACGGGTCAATACAACGTCTTGTTACCAGATGGCAGGAAACAAGTAAGACGATCTTTTTGGGGCAGCTCATTTCTAAACTCGTTCCTTTCTTTTCGCAGGTGGTAGAATACGAAGCCGACCTGGAAGGATACCGGCCGCAGGTTCGGTACGAAGGTGAAGCGCAGACTAACGGTTTTGGAGGCTCTGGAGGACGAGGAGGAGCTGGCGGCGCGGGTGGCAATGGATACGACTACTCAGGGCAGAATGGTATTGGAGGTAGTGGAGGCTACGACTACAATCAAAATGGAAACGGCGGGGCTGGTGGAAACGGCGGTGCTGGTGGAAACGGCCAAAATTTGGGACCTGGAGGTTATTCAAGTGGACAACCAGGAGGCAATGGCAGAAATGGAAATGGAGGTCAAAACGGCTACTCGAACGGGGGAAGCAACGGACAAGATTTAGGTCAGCAAGGCTATTCTAACGGTCGACCAGGTCAAGGGTATCAAAATGGAAATGGAGGCCAAGATTTGGGAGCCAACGGGTACTCAAGCGGCCAGCCCGGTGGAGGGCGCAACGGAAACGGTTTCGGACAAGATAACAATGGACAGGGCTATTCAAGCGGTCGACCTGGAAACGGTAGGGGGAACGGAAAGGGTGGCCGCAATGGTGGCGGGGGAGCCGGAAGTAACGGTAATGGTGGAGGAAATGGCGGCGAACAAGGTTATTCTTACGACCGACCCGGAAACGGCAATGGCTTCGGACAAAGTGGTGGACAAAATGGCGGACAAGGTGGAGCAAATGGCTACCGATATTAGCTTATGAATTGGAAATTAGGACACATATCTAGTTGAACGATGACTATTACATCTTCTGATGATATTACTTTTGTATGTAGTTATAATTAATTAATTATTTTTTAACTAATAAAACGGCGACTATTTTGTAATTTTTGTTTTACTCTACTTATTTATTTTTTATCGCACAGGACAACATTTTTGCAATTATAGTTCAAATTCTGATAAACCTTTATTTATACATATCTTATAACTATAAAAAGATATTTGCAAAAAATACATCGTGAATTTTCTCGGAGATAATAAATTTAAAATAACTCTCAATTGAACTGGGAATCAATTTGCAAAACAACCCTCTAATTGTTATTTTCTAAAAACACAAATATGTACTTAAGTAGTTACAACAAAAATTAATTTTTAAAACCAAATCTGGGCGCAATGTTTAGTTTAGAATAGACTAGAAAAAAATTCCTTTAAGAGTTCGTAGAAAGGGTAATATAATATTATTAATAATCCCCCCGAGGTAAAGATTCAGGAAATTGCTGTTGTGATGAGTCCGAGCGGTCGAAAGTTAGGTAATGCGCTAAGTTCAATTGCATAAACAAATTAGTTGTAATTTTGCCGTACGTTGGGTACATCGTGTAGGTAGTTATTTCATGCTGGATTTTAATGATGACTTTTCTTACTGAAGGTAAGTCCTATTTTGTTTTTTAATAGCTGAAGCCCTAGGCTTAATATAATAATATAGCAACAAACAAACAAACTACTAGATATTTGTATCCACATGTATTTCAGATTATATTTTACCAATGCTTAGCTAAAACATTGAACGTTAGAATTAATATAATAAATGTTTTATTTTATTTACGCGTTCACTCTATTAGAAGCACCACAGAGATGAAAACAAAACTTAAGCTATTAGTATTTGTTTTCCCAGAAATGAGGGATATACAATCAAAGTTGGTAAAGTCCACATTGCCAAAATGTTCAGTAAACGATAAAAACGATTATTTTAATAATTACAGGTAACTATTCTAATGTTAAACATTATTTATATGCAGAATGTAATACATTATGGAAATACAAGTGTTCATCACGTTCAGTTCAATACTTTTGAGTAAAACCTTAAGTATAAGATGGACTTTCCCAGTTTTGTTACCAAGTTTTGGACTTTACTAAGTTTGTAACTGATTTTTTGCTTTGATGCTTACATTGAGGGAGTCTTGGCAACGTTTTTGCCAAGTTCCTGAAATAAAAATATATACAAAATAAAATGGGATCAAGTTAAAAGCAATAGGTCAGATTTTATAATTACCACTAAAATTACTTTTCAACATAAATATTTTTTCAAACAAAGGCGGCCATGACAGCTGTCAGTGAAATGGAGGCAATGGAGCCTTCCTATTGGTCGAAAAGGACTTTACGCAAATTGAAACTCAACTCACTTGGACTTTGCTAGGTTTGTTTGTAAAGTCGATTTTCAATTTAAAATAACAGTCGAGATTTCTAGAATTTGTATAAAATTATTCTACGGGGTAAATACTACTCCAAAATGTGAAATCCTTGTTTAGATAGTCGCGAGCGAAACTAAGCCTAGCTTTTCGGTTTTTTTCGGTAATGAACGGCTTCGTTCTGGCAACTCTACCATTTAAATTAGCGCGACGGAGAACTCTTCTGATATTTTCAGGATGGACATCTTTTCCTAAGTCTTCTTTCACCAGTTTGGCAATCTGTGGTGCAGACAAGAACGAATCCTTCTTGATTTCTCTCAAAATAAATGTTTCATCTCTGTCGGATAATATTTTTTTCGCACTGTTTTTTTGTTTATTTGCTATTCTTCCTTCTTTTTTATAGCGTGTTATTACATCATGTACTGTTGATTTACTTTTATTCACAATTTCAGCTATTATTCTTTCGGTTTTACCTTTTTCAAAATTTGCAATTATTATTTTTCTTTCATCTAAAGACGTTTGCTTAGTATTTCGCGCCATAATAAACTCTAATAAACTCTTCTGCTTTGGTCTCGTCCAAAATCACAACAGAACTAATGCAGTAGTTTTGCATCCTAAAATCTCCAATTTGGGTAACGGTTTATCATTTCCCGTTAACATGTTTAGGGTTGCCCGACTTTTACTGTGAGTTGATATTTCTGATCGAAATGGTTTTTGTGTCGGTATTCCCTTCAATGTATATTTCGATTTGGTTTTTTCCCATAAAAATAATCTTTATAAAATACTAATACCAATGTAAATAAAAATTTTAAATAATATTTGCATTTTCGTATAAAAATTTGATTTTTAAAATAACTGAGAGGGCTGCCCGACTTTCACTGTGAGTCACTGTAGATACGGAAATAAATTTGTTGTAATTTAAATCTCACTTTTAAAATTTTGTGGACTTTACCAACTTTGATTGTATACCCCTCAAATATTGTCGTGAAATGGCTTGATGCTGAAAAGACGAAAACACGCAACAATTTGAGTTAAAAGAGCCAATGAAAGACAATGTAGGCTCATTTAGTTCGCATTTGGAACGTTCTCGTGGTATATATATATATATATATTATATATAAAGAAAATCTATATACCTACTTATAAAAATGAGTCGGTACAGAAATATTAAATACGACGATTTACTCAGCAAAGTTAACAGTCCTTGCAAGCAATTTAAAACTAAAACAGTTTTACAAGTCTGAAGTATGTATACTGCTGCCTGCTGAGCAAATAAAAAGGCCCAAAACAGCAGAATCTACAAATAATTCTAGGCAATTAATAAAATTGACGAAGCTTTAGTCTATTACATCGACTCTAAGTCAACAAAAAATTTGAGAATAGAGATAGTATTGTTATAAGTTTTCAAAGTTCTTCTTGAAACATAAAGCTCTGTTCAAATCTATCTGTTTCGATTATTGACCTAAACAAATAGAAATAACTTCTAATAAAAACAGGATATTATATATTAACATTAAGTCATTTATTCTGTAATTTATTGCAGTTATTTTTTGTCAAAATTAATAGGAATAACATATTAAAAAGTTAAAAATAACATAAAATTTAATTTTAACTAATTGACCTACTGCACAAAGCTTTTGAGGTAGTCACCAAAATTAGTCCACGTATAGTCCCAAAATCGAGGACTTGCCCGAGGATCCAATGGTAAATTGGCTGCAGGAACGGCAGTTTTATTGTAATTGTTTAGCTGGTTCATCAGTGCTTTCAATACATTTGGATACCTGAAAAAAAGCGATTAAAAGCTTTGTTTTAATACTCATTGTGGGTGTTTCTTACCGAGTCGCTAGATTGTAGTGCTCGCATGGGTCATCCTTAATGTTGAAGAGACAGGGAGACTTAAACGGATCACAAAATGTTCCCTTTTCTAAGTACCTCTTATTTGTTTTGCAATTAATAGACGCTGCTTTCCGAAGGGTTCTGAGGTTCTCCTCGGAAGGCAGCATGCCGAGCTGCTTCAAAGCTTCTCCAGCTGGGCTTTGGAATACGTCCGAAATGTTATATGCATCTTCACTTCGGACTCCCTGGGGACCGTACCAACCATCCCACTGTCCGTTGTAATGCGATCCCTTGACCACTTTCCAATCACCCATTAGCAACGATGCACTTTCCCAGATGTCGTCAATGTTGTGAAGGATGTCCTTGCGCGGCGACAGTTTGTCTGCTGATAGGGCTTCCCAGAGATCTATGCCATCTAGGCCTGCTGTAAGATTTCTTTAAAAAATAAACAATGCAAATAGAATTAAAAATTTAAGGAAATATTTTACTTTTAATATTACAATGAATAAATTTCTTTAAAATTGTATGGTGTCACACTTAAGCTCCTTTTTATTGAATTAGCGTGATTGATGGGGCGCAGGGGCACTTCGCCCAAAGGCCCTTGAACGTCGCAGATAAGACGCAAAAAAGATAAGACTCCGCTCGGTCGATGAGGTTTTTATTGTTCTCTGTGTTATCGGTTGATTATTTCATTTAAATAATCTCTGGTGTCGAAATGCATTGCATGTGAGGTAGCCCTTTCCTAAAATTGGGCAGTTTCGAGTTTACTTGGGGCCCCTTTCCATCAACTTCAATGCCACTCAGAACAAAGTATGAAAGTGCCCCCGCTGCTGCCAGTTGTTTTTGTATGTAAACAATCGATCTCTTGTGTTAATAAATAAAATATAATCCGTACTTCTTAAACTTCTGAATAAAAGGAAACAATATTGTTCTTTATATTACACCGAAAAAATAATTAAAAAATATAATTATTATAACAATAGCATTTTTTACAAACTATACAAAAGCCGCGACAAATTTACGAGTTTGAGTAGTCAAGCGCTCTTTATATTACATTTGCGAGTATATTTTAAATATTGTGCTAGTCATCGTTTATCTTCATGGACGTACGCAAGCGGAGACAGCCTCCTTTATTAATGTATTACATAATAGTATGTACATATAGTGTATTCAATATATGTATGTCTGTATGATGTATATTTCGGTAGTAGTCTTATCTTTTATCTAATATATTGGATTATGTTTAAATAGAAATTATGTTCTTTATCTCAGTTAAGATTACATGGAGAATTGATTTAGTCTTTTTCACTTTTAACCTGATCGTTGAATAATAGTTAAATCAGATCAGACCTGATCATACAACCTTGGATATGACTCAAGTAACTTTAAACTTACCCAATGTCACCGCCAGATGCTGCACTAAGGAGTGTCGGCAGCCAGTCGGCGATATGCATTTTTTGTTCAGCAATTCTCTGGGACTTTTGAATTCGTGGACTCCAAAGTAGACCAGCGCCCCGGACTCCGCCTTCCCACAAGGTGTTTTTAACACCTCTCAGCGGCCAATTCGAGGCGTGATTCAAATTGAAACCTTCGGCTGGCCCGCCGTTGTCTGTGCTAAAAACAACGATCGTATCCTTGAGCATGTTCTGCTTCTGCAGTGCACTCACAATGGCACCCACCGAGTCATCCAGCTTAGATACCATAGCTGGAAAATTATTTATAGATTTCCACCTGGCCAAGCAGAGATTTATGCTAATTCAGCTTACCTGCAAACTTCCTTCGATTAAAGTCAGAGATGTGTTTCATCTTCTCGACCGTTGAATCGGGTGCGGGCAGGGGATTGTAGGGGTTACCAGAGTGCACCGCGGCGTGGGCCACGTACAGGAACAGAGGAGCCGAGCTGTTGTGACCCTTGATAACCCGGACGGATTCCTCGGTGACGACATCGGTGGTGTACTTCCCGTGTAAATCATGCGCGACATCCAAGCCTGAAAAATGTCAGATAGTTCAGGCGACACGAAATTTGCTGAAATTTCACGGCAGCACCGTTCCTCATGTCCAGACCCCAGCCAGGATTCTCAACCGCGGTGTGGTCGAAGTAGTCGTGGTGGCCCGTCCAGAAACCAACGTGTGATTTGAAACCCCTGTACAGCGGAGTGTAAATCCGTTTGAAGTGGCCAAGGTGCCATTTACCTGCAATATGTGAACAATATCTAAAAACACAATTAGATTTCTGCTAACATTCAATAGGCATCTGATATTACCCCAGTTGGTTCAAGTATTGTGGAAGGATTTTCTCAGACAGGGGTAAGCCTCTGGGTTCTGCTCCATAAAGAACTGTATGTTGCATACCTGATAAAAAAACAAGGTCCTTACAAACTAGTTTTACCATTTTCCCATCAAGGTTACCTGTGTGAATTGGGTATTTTCCTGTCATAAGTGCAGACCTCGATGGAGTACAAATTGGATTCACATAGTACCGATTAAGAATTATCCCAGAAAATGCTAGAGCATCAATGTTTGGCGTTGGAATTTGTGCTGATCCGTGAAAACCAACATCGTTCCAGCCCTTTAAGAAAAGTAAGATAGAGATGTAATAATTATCTTAAAAATTTAATTAGCAACTTACCAAATCGTCAGCTAATATATATACTATATGTGGACGTGAAGTAGCTATTGCAAATGGCAGGAAGCAAATCACATACGTCGAAAATGTAATTGCTAAAACATGGTTTACTCCAGAATTACCTTAAAATACAATAAAATAAAATAATATATATATATTCATACCACTAGTTAAATTATTTTTTGTTCCCTATATAAAAAATTAAAACTCTGGTAAACAAAAATTGGATCGTCAATTACTAGTTAGGTACGAGATAATTTTATTTTATGTTGGTAATAGAATTTTAAGCGGTTCAGTGGTTTTAGAGAATTCTGGTTACCGTACAAAATACTAGTCTTTGGATAAAATTAATGTTGTCACTAATATAGGGGGCGTTCTAGATATACATATGTAGTCCCTTAATTATTTGGTCAGTGATGCATATCATCTTTTTATCGATTTTCTTATGAACCAACCCACCAGAAACTCCTCGATGCAAAAATACAAATTCGACCTGAGCTTCTTGAAAAGTCTCAATGTATAATTTATCTGCCTCTTCAAATTATTTGTTTCGTATCATTAACTTAAGATATAATTTCAAGTGGAATTTAAGTATTTCTTATGTAAGATACTATATGTACCTATATATTTGTTTACTTACGTCCCAAACGCGATAGCAGTTCAATTTGCAATACACAAAAATATGTTAGCCGACTACAGATAAGAACTTAAAGAATTCAAAATTATACTTTCAGACTGATTGATATGAAGTCGAAGAACTGAATATTGCTGAATATTAGAATTAATTTAGCTTTGTTATTTTTATTCATGCTCTATAGCAAAAAGCCTTTTATGGGTATACTTTGAGTCTCATCGATTGATTATATTAACCCGATCAGGCAATAAAAACTGTAAATGATTTAATTTCCATATTAAGTTTTTATAATTATTCGAAATTACGACGTAGCTATATGTTAATCGTTTACCTTGTAGTTTTTTTAAAGTTAAGTTTAAAGTTACAGACAAATAATTGAAGTAGTCAATTATGTTTCTCTGTCAAATTTCGATTTCCGGAAATAAAGCAACTTTATTAATAACTACCTAATTAATCTACTCGCAAATAGATACAAGTTGTCTCAGTGGTTGGGGTTCCTTAATCTTTATTTACAATAAGGTGACTTAAGCGTATAAAGAATAATGCAATAATCATTATTTATGATAATGAATTAATTGCTAGTACCCAATTATTTAAAAAAATAATTTTTTCCGCACATTTTACTCAAAAATTTACTTAACAACGTAAAATTCAACAGGATTTGTAAATAAATAGAAATATTAATCCAAATTAGATGAACTAGAAAATTTTAGAATACTTAGTGTATCAAATAAAACGATTAAACCATATTAATTTTTTATTTAAAAATCATGCCATTTGATCCTACTTTTAGGCAATTTCAAATCTTCGCTGTGAGTTATTCATAATACTTACGATAAATTAAAGCAAAATGTTATTATATAATCAGTCTAGTCAAAACAATATCGGAAGTTTCAGGCTTCAGCACCCCAAGGTAGATTTGGGGTAAATAAAACAATTTTAATCAATTAAAAAGAACAAGTTTAAAAAACTTACAAAAGAAATAGACATATAAACCAGTTTTAACTCTATATAGTGACACTATCTTTTTCTTAAGAATTAAGAAATTAAATAAATATTGAAATCAATAAAAGAGGAATAAATTATAATAGAAAAATGTAACAATCGATTATTTCTATATTCCCCTTAAATTAATTTAAAACATAAACTGAGAGCAAATGTATAGTAATTATATTTTTGTAATATGCCTATAACGTGGTTACTTTGTTGTAACTGCGTTCCCTATATAAATAGAATTGGAATTCATATCAATATTATGGAATTTTTTTCGCATAGAACGAATAAGTTATTCATTCTGTGCGAAAAAACTTCTATAATATTGATAAGAATTTAACTCATTTCAACTAAAATTTTTTATATTGTTCACTCATACATTTAAGTCTAAAATAGTATATTGGTGAACATACTTATTTTTACCATACCACCGTTAAAAGTTCGAATCTTCTCCCTGTTTTAACACATTGAAGACGGTATGTGATGAAAAGCATATAGCCTGAATTCCCGCATATTTTGTTGAAATTATATAAATAAAAAGTTATAATTTCGAAAACACAGTGTAACATTTATTAAGTATAATACATTATTAAAAATTTATAAGCATATATAATGCTACTTCTAGTATTTTGTTTGTTTGTATGATATGCTTGAAAACAAGTTGTCTTATGGAGAGGTACTACATAAAATTTGCAAATATATCGAGTTTTGCTCCTCTTGTTGTTTGCCTTACATATGGTACACGACATGTCTTACATGGATATTTTTATTTCCCGCTGTTGACGATTTTCTCTAAAATATGTAGTCGCATATTCCCAGACAATCAAATGTTTGTTTATAACAACAATTCTTCATTGTAATGTTTTATTTACTTATATTTGCAGTTTTTTATACGATGTTGTTTGAAATTCCACATAACGTGAATTAACGTCACCTGTCTCCAACGGTTGAAAAATAAAAATCGCGAATTCACGTCATCTGTCTTCAATGTGTTAAGGAAGCAAAATACCCCAAGGGAACAAAATAGGACCTTTTTATTAGGTTCCCGTGGATAAAAAAGTGCCATTTTGCTCCCGCTAAACAGGGAGAAAATTCGACCTTTCGGCGGTGCTTTGGTAAAAAAAACATCTTTCCAATTGACATCTCTATTCAAATTTTTTTATAAAGAGTTTACTCTGTTGTTTCGTGTAAGATGATATTATATGGAATTCTTTTCGTTACAACTATCTTCGTCTTCATATTTTCCAAAAAATATGCATTTTATCTGAGTTCTTGGATAACCATGCGGAACTTCTCCTGACCCTTATATAATGCAACATCTACTTATTAACTTCAATCCAAAAATCAAATAAATTGAAAATAATTCTTAGTTCTAATAAATTAGATGCAGGAGGGATCGGAACTTAGGCGCGATTTCTTAGCTAAAATTTCATTTGACTCTATTGCCATTCATAACATTGCTATTTGGATGGTTTCATATTTTATCTAAGTCCCTCAGTTTAAGGTTAATTCACCTTTAATTTTTTTATCCATAGTGGTTTCAGACTACAGACAACAAATAATCAAGGAAAATGGAAACATCACCAAGCATAACAACTGCAATATTTTCTACTACTTTCAATCTTTACCAATTACGAGGTTTACATTGACGTCTGAATAATTACTGATTTATTTCTCTACTGGATTTGAAGTCGTAAAACATGTTAGCAAAGACTTTCTTAATTGTATTACGCCACCAGTCGTGAGCATTCTCAGCCTTGTATCACCTGTTCTTAGATCATCTGATCCGTAAATATACATATGTAGAAGAAAAAAAAACGCTAGCAGGGGGATCGAGATGTAAACAAACAAAAATATCCGAGACAAGGGGACACGGAGCCACAACATCCGCCAAATAAGTAGCACTCATAACTGGCACCATAATTTTGATCAATTGCCATGGCTCGAATCGGACTCGTTACCGTCCAAATCCAGTGATCATGCATATGGAGATCTCAACACTTAGCATGAGGGCAAAGATACCATTGAACTACAGCTGCAATGGTGCTAAGCTAAAATCGCTTTCCCTTAACACCTTAAGTAATGGCGGTATCCATTTACATCCACCACAAATAGTTTCACTTTCTTTTACTTCACTTATCGCAAAGGAGTTTTGCCTTAGAATTTTTCACTTTTATTTTAATCCATAAAAAGGAACTTAGTATTAATACTGACTTTTGCCTGGAGTAAAAGACATGGTGCCCTCGCCAAGGTGACTTCACTAACGCAACTACTGATCGCGGAGGTCCGCTGATTAAGACGATTTTAAATTTGACTGCGTCTGCACCACCGTTGATATCCAGTGCAATAGTCTTTCTGAACAAGCGTCACTGCTTGCGACCAAACTGAACTCAACTCACTCAATCGCAGCCGATAATACGACGAATGGAATTAAATTTATCAGTAATCACGGCAAAAAGAAATTCTACAGTCAGCACCAAGCGCGGACTTCACGATATCAATGATGATATGAATTCTGGCACCCAAATTGGTTCACGCTGTGTATGACACGTTTAGAAGTAGACATGACCCGCCGCGATAAGTTCATGTCTTAGGACTTGACCCCCAATCTGTGCTCTTCGCCAACCGTCGCTCGCACCTAAGCCCGCCCGTCCAAGTCACTGAAACATTTCTCACAACCTCCTCTGAGCATAGGCCAAGATCGCGATCGCGAAACATAAACGCAGCTACCGTTGGGGGACCAGCCGCGACTACCGCGACTAGCGCGACTCTGCAGGGAACTTGGTAGCTTATTGATTGATCGGTGGGCACCATTTAGCCGGTAACGACTAATTTAATTTCTCAATATTTCTGGCCTGAACAACCGCATTTTATAGTGAAGTGGCCACAAATATGCAAATATGTATGTCTCTTGGCCAGATCGAACCGTTCGACTTTGAAGTCAATTAAAGCGCGCAAGATGCAGGCTTGGCTATTGGTTGAATGGCATCTTATAATCTTCTCAGCATTGGCAGAGAACCTGACAATTATGAATATCGCTAAACTGGTGTCATTGTTATTTCTCAGCGGGCGTCTGGGTCTAGGACATGGGCGACTCGGCAAATCGCGATCTTGCACTTGAATACCTACATATGTACAATACAAATTAGATATGTATATTGTATGTGCATATACATAAATATATGTAAGTGCCAAGTCAACGAAGAAATTTGTTTACGTTTCTTGTTTTATTTGTATGACGAGTGTTGGTCGCTTTCATTTATGAGAAGATAACTTGTCCGCAGGTAACGAAATATTTGCTTACAACTCATATCTTTTTCAAATGGATAAGATTTTTTTGTGATTGTGCAAATGCATACAAAAAAATATTATTAGTACCAGAGCTGACTCATGTTGCGATTAAGTATCTCCCATACTTCACATCAATGGTAATGGTATCTTTGTGAAAAAAGATAATCTGATCATTGTTCTCAACTTCACATCAGTCAGTGCGAATGTACTCACACTGCTTATTATCATTAACTCACATGTAAAGCATGAAATCATGTTCAACATTTAAGGCATCCAATCGAAAGTGATGCATAGCGAAAAAAGTGTTAAAATTTTCTCCACATTACTCCAATTAAATATCAAATTATAATCAAACATAACAAGTTTTTTTGAACATTAATCTCCAGTTTAGAGCAATTGAAGTTTATTACTAAATTCTAGAACATTTTTTACTATATAGTATTCAGAAGATAATGAATTGATGAGATAATAAAATTGGAAAGAATTACTAATTTTGAAAGTATTCAACTCGAACTCGTTTAATAGCACTAGTATGAACAACTGGCCTACCCTAATAAATATTACTACTAAGTCTAAGTTACGTACTACATAAAAATATTGTTTTAAATGCTTTTCTTTAATTAATGTTTTGAGCCTGAAAAGATCGTTCATAATTTTGAAGAAAACTTACTATTCGTACAAGATGGAAGATAATAAAAACGAGGACAAAATTACTTCACGATCACACTAACACAAAGCTAGTTGAGGAAATCTCCACCATAGCACTATATCATAGATATTTACTCTGATAGCTAAGATTATTTATCAACTCTAGCCTAAGTTTTATTCCTCCTTGACCCCTTTACGAGGGTTTTAAACATTTTCTCCATAAATTTGTTTTAATTATATACCAACAATTCTGTTACAAAAACTATTGTAATATTTGAGTGGTAAGAAATGTACCATATTTAACTCTCTCTATCTTTTAGTATAAGACTAGGATAGCACTCACTCAAATATACCATATACACGCTAAATAAATGTATTGAATTTAATTAATGTTTTGTAAAGACGTGTGAAATCTGTGTAAACGTATATTTTGTTTTATTGGCTTAATTGTATGTTTATTGTAAAATTGATTAAACTGAAACTAACAACCTTTAAAGACTAACAGCCTTACTTATAAAAACTGCTTAATTATGTGTTAAACAGTTGATTAGTTAACTAATGCTTAAAGTCTTAAGCAATGATTAACTTTTCTTCACTTATAAACATTACTTAAGCAGTAGTTAGTTAAATAGATTTAAAAGTCAAAAAACCATATTCCGATATGGCAACAATACTTCTCGGAGTACTAAATTTATTTAAGAATGCCGGAAATGTACAAAAATTGAAAGCGAAATTGTCAAATTGGCATTTGTACTGATGTTATATCTCTGCTCTGCCTCAGTTTGAGGTCTTAGTATGGGTGTGAACAGATATGCAGTGCAGGGATAGCCATTATCCCCTAAAAGCCTCCCTTTAAATTCATGCTCTTCAAACCTTCTTTTGATGGAACTTTCCCGGAAGATCCTCGCATCATGAGTGCTTCCCCGCCAATGACATACAATATCACAAATTTTAAGCGAAGCATCACATACAACCTACGAGTATAAGAAATTTAAGTATTTAAAGAAAATAATAGAAAATATTTATCGATTTTCAGGCGAGTGCATAGCCAATAGCTGTTTTCTCGTCTATCTACATCAATTTTATTCAATTAAATTCAAAAATTTTTGTTTATCTCAATAGAGAAAACAATGTAGTTAATAATATACCTGTGTATTTATCGAGTATTGTCCTTTCCGGTTTACATAATATTGACCAGCTCTGTCTCCAACTTTTCTAATTTTTATATGCGTTCCATCAATAGCACCGATTACTAGAGGAAAGCCGCTGATATCAGAAAACTCGTCAATAACGATTCTCTGTTCTTCTAGTGTTGTGGGCATTTTTATAAAATTTAGTGCTTTTCTGGCAAGTGCTACAGCTAGGTTTTTACACAGTCGAGACAATGTTTGTTGACTCATCCCATGTATGTCAGCACAATCATCTTGAATCTGAAAATATCATAGATACATTATACGTACTATAATATTGAGTTTGCAACGACGAGTATAAAATAAGTATACTTATTTATTGCAACATAAAATAATACGTTGATATGATACTAGTTAGGTTAATAATTGCACTTACCTCATGACGGCCCCAATACCTAATCACTGCCATTACTTGAATGTCCACTGATATACCACCACCGCGTTTATCCACTTCTAAATCACTTTTCAAAAGCTCACAGATCTTTCGCATATTTTCTTTGGAAAACCTATATTTTCTTAAAAACTCCCGATCACTTAACTCAACCATGGGGTTTATTTTAGATTTATACACCTTTGTTTCTCTACGCCTAAAATAACGCAATTCGTTTAAATCATTTTGAAATGATTGTAATTCGTTATTTAAAAAATCCATGTTTCAATTTTCCTGACTCCTTGTCAATTTGTGACTTGGAATTAATTAATGCTTAAACAACATCGGAGGCCTGTTTAATTTGACAATTGATTAAATGCATTGATTAACTGTTCGTTAACGTTAAACAGCGTTTATAAGTAAGAATTTTTTTTAAACAGCTGTTTAACAATTAGTTAAATTTAATCATCGTTTATAAGTAAGGCTGTAACTGATTAAAACCATGATATGGATAACTATTATTAAAAAAAGAGATGAGATCCATGTCTACTAAGCCACAAATTAGTATTTCGATTTCAAAAATAACATTTTGTAATTTTAAGTAAACACGTTCGGCAACTTAGAATGAAAGTGCCAAATAATTTTAGTGGCTAACTGGTTTACGTCTACAAAATAATTTTGTCAACGTCGTTTATGATTTGAAGATGGCCCGCACCACAATAATAAAATAAAGAATATAGAAGTGCAGGCGTCTTTGCTGTGCGGGCGAATACAATTAAAAGTTAAACCACATCAATGCTATACAGCTTATTGTTCAACGCATTTCTTAATTAATAGTTCAAAAATATATTTTTGAAAAATTGTTCTTCATTAATCGATAAAAATACTTTTTTTTTGTCAATTATAAGACATATATTTTAGACTATTTATAAGGATACAAAAGCGATTTATTTAAACATTTTATTGAGATAGGTTAACAGATATTAAATGAACCCAAAACGTAACCTACGTAACACCATCCGATGATTTCTTAAAATATACCTGCAACATATGCAGATAGCACTACTACTTTCTTTCTTAATATGGAAACTAAAACCTCCTCTGTCCGTGCAGACGACATGGCACGTGATGGAATATATTTGAAAAGGCACGTTATTTTAAATAGCAAAACATGTTCACTGGTGGACAGATTGAATTGTAGCTTAAACGATTTGAAACAAATTTGACTAAATTGGCCTGCACGTTTTATAAGTTAATGACTGATTGATAGCTGCATACGTGCTATGAATGCCTTCGGTGTAAATTGCTTCAATGCAGATAGTTCCGCGTATTCGCAATTTTGAAGTAGGCCGGAGACGAGTAGTTTAGTACTCCAATAATTGAAAACCTATCTAAAAATCCAAGACTATGCGGTGATCTCTGTCGATCTCTTGAAAATTTGAGGAGTTGAACTGAAGAGTTTTTGGATTATCGTTTTGACTTAAAAGTGGGTATATTTAACCTTCAGAGTTCACTTATTTCATGCTTAAGGTGTTGGCTTCAATTTTTAAGTTTTGATTGTTTAGAAAGTTTTAAATCTTTGGTGTAGGTTACTACTGATCAGGTGATCAATTTCAATTCAATGCAAAATTTCCTCTTGATCTGGATAGTCAGCCTTGATCGGGTGCTTGATATGTAAAATACGAAAGTAAGAAGAAGAACAATACAAATAAAAAAATTTAAACTATGAAAGGGAATCTGAACAAGATTAATTTTTTGCTTTAACAAAATAGATCACATATTAGGTCTGTTAGCGATGCGGCGTTATAAGAAAGCGAAGCACCGAATGCTTCACTTCAAGTGGTGTAGAATTAGTGCATAGATTAGGTCTAGAAAACAGCCCCTCTTATGAAAAAAGTCATAGGACCTGTAAAAGATCCCAGAACTATCATAAAACGTTGAAATAAAAACAAATAACCATTTTTATAAAATTGCGACATAGATAAGTAGTTATTTTATTTAAATTAAAAAATTGTTATGTAGTGCCGATATCACTCCTGCTGAGATTTTTTCGGCGGAAACGTTTTAAGCTAGATAACGTTATTAGGTTGGGTTGATTCTTTTGGTAAGTTTGATAAGTTTGGTAAGTTTGGTAAGAAAGAACTAAACGTTACAAACCTGGAAGTCGTTCAATGTTCATTGATTGACAATTCAACACCTCCTGGGTGAAGAAGAATAACCCAAAATTGTCTATTTTATAAATAATATAAAAGACGATTAATCGTATGTTCAAAATCTGATCAAAGGCGCAATCTCAATTTTTATGTAGAAAATTCGGGCACAATCTCAATTTAAGTGGGTTAAAACTCCGGTTTTCTATATAAAAGTTAAGACTGAGTTTTTGCTCAGTTTTTAAGCATGTGAGCCTATGTGAAAAATATATAATTTAGGAATTTACCCTTCAAAACATTAGTTTAGTTTTTTCTTGTCTTGTTTTAAATTTTGAAATTCATAATTCAAAGGAAGTTAATCACCAAAATAAAAAGAAACCGAACTTTTAAAACCTTTTCTGCGTCTTCATTTCATGGAAGCTGGTTAAAAATGTCGCGATAGCAATTTTGCAATGGAAATAAAAGTCGTGACACAAATAATAACAGGTGCGGATCCTTTCTAAATTATGGGTATTGTCAAGTTTTAATCCTGGTGAATTACTCGGCTTTTCTGGGTTTTACTGTTAACTAAATACTTAGCTCAGAACGGAACCATAATATATTTTTAGAACAACCCGTTTTCGAAAAAGTGTTTGTCATTGCTTAAAGTTTTTCGAAATCCTGGAACCGACCGTTAAAAGAGCTGGGAAAAATTTCCTTGTGCTCCCCTCCGTTAGTCTGACGTTTCCGCAATTATCCTTGACGGATTCAAGGAAGTTTCTTTTGTCACGGAACCGAAAATTCCGCAGAAATGGATCCTATCTAAATTATCAATAAACAGTTTTTTTCCCAGCAGTTGTAGGTCTATTTTTTTAATTGCCAGCTAATTCGGCCTTCTTTTAAAACATGCTGAAGGGCAACGGGGCGCTTTTGCGAATGCTGAAATTGCACGAAAATGGGCTAAGAGCACCAGTCCTAAAGAAAATTGTAATTTTAAATTCTCGAGGTAGAGCGCCTCAATGACTTTGCTTATTTCAGGCCAAGTGCGGCAGCAGCGCGGTCTCGTCCTTCAGTTTTTCCTGCACTTCGAGGGCTCAGAGGAAGGTTCTCACGTATTCGGATTTTGGGTGCACGGTGTGGGCATTTCGCGGCTTCTCGAACGAACCCCCTTTGTCAAAAGGCTCAAACGTATAGTCCTAGAAAAGAGATCCTAGCTCTTTTATCCACACACTTTTAATTCCAGCCAAAGAACGATGGGGACAAGCAGGAAGAGGCCAAAGGAGCGCCGAGTGACGTCATCGCTACTCAGCCGTCTGTGCTCAGCTCCAGCCCCACGACCCAGTTGGAAATCAGCACGATGAAGGGGTCGCTGATTATAACCGCCACCATGCAGGACTCCAAGATGAACGATATAATCGTAGAAAAGGTGGAGGCGCCCACAGACAGTAGCAAGGCCTCCAGCAATAGAACCTCCCGGTCAGGGACAAGATCCGCTGCTGAAAGAAAGTTCATAACTCCGTCCAGGGCGCTGTCTGATTTCCTCTTGAAAGCCTCGGATCTGGAGGAGCTGCCCAAAATTAATCGAAGGTCTCCGTACGAACAAGAACCCCCCATAACCGTGTACTGGCGAAAAGACGTCGAGGACAAGGCCTTGGAAATTTGGGGCTCCAAGGAAAATTTATTGCATGAATTGATGAGGCGGGATGTAGAACGGAAGCATCACCAGCAAAGTAAGTTAAATAAAATATAGGAGTTATAGTCGACACAAATCGAAGCGTTTTTGAGATATACTTAGTAACAAAATACGCCTATAGACGATTTATTACTAAGCTCTGTTCGACGAGATCCCAAGCATAGGTAAAGAAAAATATTATTTGACCCCTCTTTGCATACATATACATCAAATAAAGTTGTTTACGTTTTAAATGCGATTTTACGTCTTTAGATCAAGGAAATACATATTACATACATATGTGTAAATTTCAAATCCCCATCTTATTTTAGAATTTAAAGCTTCTAACAGACGGAAATACAGGCAGACCGCGTTGCCACGATAGGATCCCATTCAGACCCTTTAGGTAGCAACCCTAAAATTTTGATTTAACCTTCAAGGACTTCAGAGTACACCTAATTCACTTGTGACATGATAGATACGTTCGCAAAAAATTCGTGTAAAAAAGATATTGGCTAAATGCAAAAATAGTAGATCGGTTCCAGACCTAAAAAAGCAACTGAAAAGTACAATAAACAATATTAAAAAATTCTTGTTAGATTTCACTTAAGAATTTATTTCGTGCTTACACATTTTAATTCATTAAAATATTATAAAAAATAAATTATACTTTGAAAAAAAGAAAATAATATCTGAAATTCATTAATATGAAAAAAGTAAAAATAATATAAACATAACAGAATTTTATGCATTGTCACTTTCTGACAATAAAAGCATACGTTTGCGTAAGACTACAATATCACTGCGATCACTAGAATTATTTTGTTCATGATCTTGTGAAATTATTTCTGTATTATCATCTCTAGTCTCGTGTATTGAAAATCGTATTAAAACAAAACAATTCGTGTAAAAAGAGAATCTGTTTTTTTATAACTCGTGTTAAATCAAATTCGTGTAAGAAGAGAATTAGGTGCACATACGAGTATATCAGATTAAAGGAACATAGGATACTCTGTATCTAATTAAACAAAATGAAGGATTTTTTTTATCGATTCTTTGTACATTGCTTGTACATTGCATTTCTTAAAAAAAAAAAATAGAATCGCCTTCAAAAGAGCCCTAAAAAAATTAAAATAATTTTTACTTTGCACTTTTTCGTATAACCATTCGATTTTATTAGGTGTTTGTAGCAGTTTGATTGACATAAATTCCATTCAGAAAATCACCGACAATCAGTTTTGGTTTTTGCCCGCTCTTTAGAATAAATATTGCTTTTTCAAAAATATTTCTTTTAAGTTTGTATACATATATGTATATTTGCATAATAAGAAATTCTAATAAGACGAAATGTGTTTATCAATCCTCAGAGTTTCGTTTAATAATTTTGTTTTCGCTTTTCACGCTTGTATGCTTAAAAGAACCCATGAAACAAACCTCAACGGTGAACATGATTTCGTGGCGTTCATTGATCTTAAAACAAAAACCACCCCACCCCCTCGCAATTATTTAGTAATTGACACAAAAATTAAAATTAGTGTAGATGACTAAATTCAAATATGAAATTAAAAGGATTCTACACGCAATAAAATTAAAATTTTCAGACGTTTTCACCACCAAAAGACGATTACGGGACTACCGAAGAGAAATAGGCAGTCGAGCAACAGTTCCGACAGAGGATCCTGGTCTTCTCGGAAAATCAGGACGAGTCGTATTAATCGCTATTGCTATGTAAGCCCAATCGAACTTAAAAATGCAGTTAAGTCCTAAATAATCCTTTTAGAAATATGACAAATCTTGTTTTCAAAACCTTTGCTTGGCTGAACTCTGGTTCCCACAGCATGTTTGCAGAGGTGATCCACTCCTTTGCAGACACAGTGAACCAATTAATCTTAGCCTACGGAATTCACAAATCAACTCAGGTAAATTATTGTGTTTTATTATTTTGCTAGGGTTTGCCTTATTTGCTAACTGCAGGTCGCCGATCCTGACCACCCCTATGGATATGCCAACATGAAATATGTGTCTTCGCTTATTTCAGGCGTTGCAATATTCTGCGTGGGCAGTGGTCTCTCGATTTCGCATGGCATTGTTGGCTTGCTTCATCCAGAACCTATGGAGAATTTGTATTGGGTATAATTTGAAAAGAATTTTATTTATGTCCCTGTAAAACTTTTATGTTTTAGTCCTTTGTTGTTTTAACTTTATCTATGCTCTCTGAAGGGTTTACTCTGGCAGTGGCGGTTAATAAAATTCGAAAGTCAGCTAAAGAGCAAGGCATTACTTTTAAGGAATATGGTAATTTTTTATAAAAACCATCAGAAAATATGTAAACATAGTGAAATGAGTTGATTTGTAGTTATGCGTGGTCAAGATCCTTCCGTAAATGTGGTTTTAACCGAAGATGCGGCAGCTGTCGCTAGTGTAATTCTAGCCACAGGCTGCATGAGCATTACAAGTTTAACTGGTTCAACAATTCCTGATGCTGTTGGTTCTCTGCTGGTCGGAGGAATTTTGGGAGGTGTAGCATCTTTTATTATTTACACTAACGTTGCAGCGCTTGTTGGAAAGTAAATGAAAATTAAATTTGTAATAAGAACAACTAACAGATATTCTTATGAAGGTCGATTCCGCAGGAACATATTGACAAAATTAATGCCGAACTGGAAAGTGATATTATGATAAGAGCGATTCATGATGTCAAAGGCATAGATATGGGCAATTCACTGGTTCGCTATAAGGTAGGTTTTACTCCACGATATGTATATAATTAAATAACTGCACACCATTTTTGTTACTTAGTATCATTGATTTTTTGGTTTTTACTTAAACATAGTTTCTTAAAATTTGTTATAGAAAATTCTTTAAATTTTTCAAAATCGACTGATAGAAGAGTGTAACAAACATTATTTCCTAATGAAAAAATAAAACGTATATGGCAATAATTATATAATATTAAATTGAGTAGTTATTTATGAAATTATTGTTATTTAGTATCTCATAAACTGTTATTGTGGTTTTCATTACAGGCTGAGATGGATTTCGATGGTAGAGAGTTAACAAGGACGTACTTGGAAAAGCAAGATCTTAATGAGTTATTAAAGGTATTAAGTGTAAAAACAATGAAATATGCAAGCTTTAACAAAAGTGTTTACCATTAAAGGCGGTTAAGAGCTTTGAAACCATCGATGAGTTAGAAGAATTTATGCTGTCGCACGGTGAAAATTTAGTTGACTTGATGGGTGGAGAAATAGATCGAATCGAAATGAATCTTCGAGTAAGCATGCGGTTAAATCATGATTAGAAATTTTATACTATAATTAACTCTAACTTTCGTTCTAGAAAAAATTTCCTCAAATCCGTCATTGTGATTTGGAAATTTTGTAAATGGACTTTTAAATCCCGTATTTGGTAAAAGAAAAGTGATTTTAAAGACGTCATTAGGAAGGAACTCTTAGATTTAACAATCAAATTAAGTTGACTATTTATGTATTTATATATTTAATTTATTTATTCGTATATTTTGTAATTATGATCGAGCAATATTTTATTTAGACTTTTTGCTCGTAAGAGATTTAAAATTATTGCGAAAAATAATTGTTTGTTGTTCTGGTAGTACATCTAATTTGTTTACTGTGATAACAAATACAATAAATGTGTGACTTATTACGCTTAACAGCTGAATCACATCAATAAGGTAGTTGGCAATTTTTTAATACATTTAGATTTCCCAAAATCGGAGCTTATTTAAATATGCATTTGCTGAACGAAATACTCTTAGATTTTTTAATATCCAAATGACTTCAATAAATACAAATATGTTTCTTACATCCTTTATAATATTATGTTGCAAGTGTGCCACTATTACACATTTAAACTACATAATTAATAATTACTTTTTTTTTTAAGTGTTTGATTTTTACTTTATAAAAAATTTATTTTATTCAAAAACCTTTTACTGCGGAAATGCGGGCCCTTTGATGTGAATCAGTTTTAAGTCAATTTATTCAAGTAAAAAAGCAGGGAGTTTTAAAATTATAATGAATGCAAAATTTACAAAATATTTGTTTTGAACTCATAAATGTATTGCAAACTAATATTAGCCTTTTTTTAACCTAACAAAAAGTCGCAAAATTCCTAAGCGCGTTACCAACTTTTAAAAAGAGAGAGAAAGAGGTATGTGATAGACTCAAAAGTTAATTTTAAATATCTTGTTATGATGAGAGTAAATCTCACGAAACATGGAAAAACACCCGCAAATAATTCGAATTCTGTATATACCTCAAGAAAGCTAACTATAGCCGTGAAATTATTCTTGGGTTCCAAACATAGCTGACAAGATAGTCTGAATTTTGGGCGAAGAGTACTGCTTAAATGCTTTACGTGAGAAGCATCTAAGCTACGTTTTTCAATCGCATCAAATAAAATACGTCGATACTTTTAGCAGTTTTCATGTTATGGACTCAAACTCAACTATTACAAATGTGAATTTTTATAATATCAACGGTCTGTCGGTCACTTTTCCAAAACTAAAATCTTTAAATTCACAAAAGTAAAAATCTTGGTTCCAAAATCTCCCATTGTCAAGTCAATACTTCGAATAAGATATTTTCATTTTATTAATTTATTTTAAGGATTGTTCCTTGAACTGATTAAGCGTTAATCAACATTTTACCCATAACGTAGAACTTTCTGAAACGAAATTAGGCCAACATTTTGATTTGATTACGAAAAAGGTTAACTCAAGGGAGGACATTAAAAAACACCTTGCTATTGAGATCTCATAATATTTTTTATTATGCACTCTCAATAACTACATACACTTGTGTTGTTAATTTTATCAGTGAGCATGCACCACAAAAGATTAGCCAATATTTAATTTTTAAAAGTTAAAAGATCAGCAAAAAGCGAAATATTTAAAATTGCTTATGCAGTAACTTGCAAATGAGCATAAAATGGAAACTCCTAGGGTAAGCTAACATTCATATTTCTTAAAAGTTAAAATGTTTACATCCATATTTATTACAAATCGTATCTTCGTTTTTTATTGAAAATAAAAGATCAAGATGCGTGCTTAGAAGCTGTGTTAGGGCTATTTCATTGAAACAATTCAGGTAATTTTTATTTTAAAATATTATCCTTATTATTCACTTTTGTTATTTTGCTCTCCATACTTACACCTACTTAAAACGTAAAATATGAACTCCGTTTACAGCCCCTTGATCATTTTCCTGTACGTTTTCTATGCTACAGCCAATTACTGTCAGTCCCTGAAAGTGAATTATATTTCTGCATTTTTTGGTAAATAAATTTTTCGAATATCACAATAAACGCCTACCTCCACTACAAGCAAATAGACAACACAAAATTTACAAGTTTTGATTTACACATAACTGACAAATACATAAAATAATTTAGAACAAAATAGCGATTTTTTTTTAAAATATATATTTTCTTCTCGAAGTCGCATTATAAATCTATTCTTTGTACAAATCATAGTAAAAATACCGGTGTAGAAAATAAACTGCAAATAAATTAAACAACTTAAAAAAAAGTTGTAAAAATTAGCGTCAAAGAAAAACTTAAATACAAATATAAACTTAGAAATTGGCACAAAAATGCGTTTTCACCATAATCATTTGCAGTTTATTTTCAACAACAACAACAAAACAATCATCCATCTCTCTGCATTTTCTATTTTTTTGTTTTGATTTTATGTTATTTTGAAATATATAGAGCTTTGTTTTCTTCAGCTTAATGCTTCTTTTCCCAAAAAAATTTGTGCGAACTGCTTTCGAGCTGCTTTTTTACAACATACAGCTGAACTGGAAGGATACACAGACCTATTAAAAATCTTGTGTGGTAGAGTCTTGTGAGCGGTGGCATCTGAAAAGAGAAGAAAACTGAGTAAGTAAAACTGAAAGAGTCGCTAGAAAAGCTTTCACTATAAAGAAGTCAATTCATGTTCAGACCTTAAAGCAATATTCTGTATAAGTACAGAGGTACGTGTTGAATTTAAAAAAATTATTTAATTTTGTCATAAATTAAATAGCTTTATGTCAATACTACTTATTATGTTCATTCTATTTAATCAAATTACTCCAATTATCTTCTAAACCGGCCAATGTTTAATCCTTATTTACTACGAGTTGTAATTATACTTTTCTTAAAAATTGCTGTTGAAAACTAAAATATGTCTAATTGTTCCGTTAGCATGATCAGACTTGCGAGGTTTCCATTATTTAAAAATTCGACTGTAAATTATGAAACAATAAAATAACAATTTTTGAATAGAATTTCCTATTGTTTTTTTTTTAAACACATAAATTTGCATCTATGACAAAAAAAGTTAGATCTCTCAGATTTCCGCACCTTCTAAGTTTCCACATGGCACTAATATTTAATTGTAATAGTTCTACTTAAAAAAATAAAACAAATACGTCTTTAATTTATTTATTACGTGCACTAAATAGATAGTGCTCTTAACGATAATGAAAAAGTTCAGCTCACTAGAACTAAAAATAATCAAATTAAAAAATCTTAAAACTTTCGATCTAAAAAAGTGCCAAATACAACTAATGGTGCCGTTTAGATGCAGTGCCGGTTGTCTCTGTCTTTAATTAGCCGGCTGTATGTTTACTTGTGCTATCAATAACTCGACAGCGCTAAAAGGAAAATTCGATTAAAAAGTTGATGTATTATATATAATAGTTTTTTCTCCTAAATTGTTCTGCTAGCTTATGTATCACAGGTAAATTTTTTTCCTACTTTTGATACCTACGTTTTAATTTAGTTCTATCAAATGACCACATATAACCCGGCAAATATAAATATTGCATATCATTTTAAAATTAATCCCTTAATTTCCAAAATTTAACAAATTCTGATGATTTTTTAATATCAATTGACTTAAATATATTCGCTGATTAATACCAATGCTAAGTAAAACACCGTAGCTTCTGATTCCCAAAGTTTCAATGACCCGATTGTTTTATTCTTTTTTACACACGCGAGGGGCATTTCCATTTTATAAAGCTATTAAACTGCGATTTATATCAGCAAATCGTTTTCTAAACACGTGTCATCAATTCTGATAGGACGCATGGCGCCAATAAGGTAAAAAAAGGTATAAACAGCGCAGTTATTCAATATGAAGCAATATAACAACACAACGCATTACTTATTTTTACGAGTCGTTCCTGTTTAAGATTTTTGCAAAAAAAACTTCTTAAAAATAATGGAAGGTCGCCAAAATTAAATTCGTTTAATTTGAAAATAGCTTTGGGAAGAACGATTCTCTCTCTTTTTTATAAATTTATTTATATTTGGGATTTTTGAAAGTTTATTCAAGTCAAGTACAGATAAATTTGTTCTCATTTCTCAAGTTGATAACCTAAAAAGAAAATCGTTTAGTTAATTAAATCCTCATTGATCTTGTTATCATCTAAATATTTGAGATTAATACCTTTTCCAAAATATATTTGTAAAATATAATGTCACAAACATTCAAAATATTCCTCTCATTATCTTATGCCAATGAACGGATGCATAAGTGGAAAATTTATAATTCATTTAGACGATAACATGTTGCGAACGAAACGAGTTAGGAACCTATATTTATCTTCGCAAATAGAAAAAGCTAGGCAATATTCGGGGGACACATATTACGTAATTTAAAATTAATTGCCGAATTCATAAGTACTTGGAGGTCTTACACCAACAAAGTTAAACTGTGCAGTTTTAGCAAATCTTGAGAACTTAACCTTAAATGAACTGGGATGATCAATTTCAAGAAAGGATTACATAATTTTTAAATAAATGAATCCAAATTGCGTAAATAAGGAAAATTTCAAATTGCATAGCAAATATTTGCTAAAACGGAGGTCATTTAAAATGTTACTGGTTGAAATTAACGTTTAACAAAACGGGGAAAACAGGAAATAGCCAGTGCTCTATATTAAGGAAAAAAAAACTTGAATATCAAAATAGGAGCTATTTATATGTTGCTAAAACATTTCGATCTCGTTTTGGCGCGGCCAACGACCTAATGTCATGCTAAACCTAGCAACAAGTGTTGACGTTTTGTTTTTAACATGACGAAGCCAAGTTCCCCTTGACCTTTTAATGTAAATTGTATGTAACGTATTTACTGCAAATTTTTATCTCCGAAATCGAGTTATTTAAGCTGCTTCGATATCTATAAATAAAACTGATGAAGTAAGAAAATTGGCACTTTTCTCTCTGATTCTTGGCACTAATTCATTTCATAAAATAAATATGCAGTTCTTTTCACTAAAAAACAGCATGAATGATCAACTCTTCCTTTCATTGTTTGTTTTAACAATTGTTACCACTTAGCTAACATGATAAATTTCCTTACAAACTAATTGGAATCCATATGCTAATCGTACTGTTGTTGGGCTGCTGATAATTGTTGTTCATTAGACGCTGCAGTGTAAGTTGTAAATTCCATTGAGAAATCTGTGTCTGAACTTTCCATTCCCAATGTAGCCCACCGTGCATTTTTCATAAATGAAAAAATATGAAGCTACCCAGGCAGCTGGAACAGCATGTGCACGACGAATGGATTTATCAAATTTAAACAACTGCCCCAAGAACTTTGAGATAGTACATTGTTTATTGACGTCATTAGTCGCAATAAAAGATTATTTTTTGTTAATTTTTATAGCTCAAGACTAGACAAATTTAATGTGCTAAATGTGCTTATTTTTTGCGAGCAATTTACTAGCATTTTATATCAATCTTACTGCCTTATTTCCGTGGGAAAATTTGTTTTTAAAGGTATCCTAAATAAATCAATACTTTTAGTAAAAAAAAAAAAGCAGTTTTGTCAAATTAATTTCCATTACGTGTAAGGCAATTATACAAAAGATGTCAAAAGTCGAATGGGGATAAGAGGTCAAACTTATGAGGTATCTAATATCAATATATACTAATATATTGAAATCGTAAGAATATTCATAGAAAATTATTTATTTCGTCTTAAACGTCCTGCATATCAATCTCCCGTTCCATAAGACAATACAAATTTTGCCTTCGTCATAAGTAACGCTTATAACGCACTAATTTTTCCATCCCTTACGTTACGCTGAATCTCAACTATGTGTAAATCCGATGAACATTTTTGAACTACGCGATATAATTCATTGATTGAGTGAATTAAAATCGCACTTGGCACAAACGCATTTCTCATTCAATATATTTTAATTTAGCGGTGCCAATTCATACAATATACCCCGGAATTCAAAGGCCTCCAAATAGTGATTATTACCTTGAGCTTGAAAAAACAAAGAGGTTATTTCAAAAAGAAAAATTCAATACAGTTCAAATAAAATTTCAACGGCCTTATTTTTGATGAGGTTACAATCTTAAAGGTGAAGAGTCGATTCACGATAACGCAAATGTTTTTTCCTCAAATACTCGTCTGGGGACGCATAAGACGCAAAGTAAAAAGAGCAAGATAAAGCACGCAATTAAGATATTTCTGATACGCTGACATGCAAAATTTTGTTTACTCGATTCAAAAGCCTACGTTTTGTCTAAATCGTCGGTCAACAGATCAATCGAAAAGGTATTTATCATTGAATTGCAAGTGAAGCTTTTGCGGTAATTGTGTCACATGAATTATAACGTTAAATTGCAACCGCGCAGATGCTACAACTGGAAGAAAAACTTCGTATTCGAAAAAAATTGTTATAGTTAATGTTACACAACATACATACATGTCAGCTTTAGTTTTCTTTCTTATTTAGTTATTTTAAAGTAACCTAGGTTCATTTTAATTGAAATAATTATGTTGGAGCAACATATTATTTATTTTTTATTATAAATCCACTAATTAAGATTATCAAATATGTTACTATGAATAGATATTGAAAAAACCGACATATTTTCGACATTCCCCATTTCAACTGATTAAATTATTCTCGAAACTGAATTATTAATTACGAAAAGGATGATGATTTTAATCTTTCTAAAGATATATTTTTATGTTTCCACTAAATCGAACGTCAGATACTGCACAAACACCACCAATAAAGATAAATCGAGTTTTAATAAATGCGTTCATGCAGTAAAATCATTTAACAACATGACATTTATTTGCTACTAATTTTTTTGTTTTTGTTTTATTTTATTATTAGGATAGACAAAGAAAAACACGGCTGTAAATAAATTTATTAAGTATAAGCTTTGCAATTTCGTTTTTTAGAGCTAGTCATTACCTACAGTTAATAGATACTGAAAAAAAATTGAATGTTTCGTTTCGTTATTATCGACTTCGCCATATTTTTAAAAGGTTTTAATCTTTTCTCCGATAAAATGATGTATTGAGTCATTTTTGCTTTGCGACAAACTACAAGGAAACAAAGCAAATAAATATTTTATAAAATATAAAAATTCTGGTTTGAATGCTAGTAATTATACGAAAACAAAATTTAAAACGCTGCGGCGTGGCATCCATCACAGGTATGAAAACAAGTATTTTCGGTCTCATAGAATATGGCACATATGAAAGCTCTGAGAAACATAATAGATAATTTCGAAGGATGTAAAATTAATGCTCTCTTTTGTACTTAGGTGAAAAAAAGTATGCAACAAAAAATTGTTGGCTTCGATTTTAACTATGTAATTTATTTTTTAGGCGTGCGAAATAATTCTCCTTCTCTAGGAGTTCAAAAATTACATGCATTAGTTATGCAACAAGTTTAGTTGAGTAAAACAGTAGTTATTTAGAAATTATTTTTATTTAGTAGAAATTATTAGCGGTATGTTGCTTGTTGTTTCAAGTTTTATCAGTAATATTATCTTAATTTTTCAAATACAACTTTGCCTTTGAAACATTAGGACGTAAAACTTCATACATTTTATTTAAAGTTGGTCATTGACATTTAATCAAGAACTATCCAACGCAGAATTCTGCGGTACCCTTTTTATTTAAGAAACCTTATACATATTTTTCAATATCTTCCGTCACAATTCTTGACTTGATACTGACTTCTAGTAAAATTTGGGGATTGAGAGAAATAAAGGTATCAAAGTCTTTGCACCGTAGATTAAATAGTCTTTGAAGGATGTCGAAGTAAGTGGAATTAGTTTAACCCAAAACTCAAAAGAAAACTCGATGTAACAATAACACGAATTTTATAAAAAACAATTTTTTTTCTTGATTCTTATCAGTTTTCTAAATACACAAATTTTATCAAATTTTCTTTTGAATGGAAACATTTGTACGCAGGATCTCGTTGATGTCCGGCCAAAAGATATCTCATCAAAAATATTTAAAATATGTTAAAAATGAATACAGAACCTTGTAGAAAAGAACAACCATCACTTTCTTGATTTTTAGGTTTAATTTTATAACTTTGGAATAAATTATCGTTTATATTACTAGTAGATATGTGTAAATGCTACTTATGGCATTTTTCCATTTAGGGGTCAAAATACAAGTATTAAAAACTTACCCTACAATTTGCAAATCCTGTTATCCAAAAATTTAAGAAAGTATTTATTTTGTTTTGACCCATTTCTTACGTATACATATTTTTAAACAAAACATGTATTTTTTCCACACATTATTTATTCGTGGATAAAACTACATAATTTCAACAAGACAATTGAACAAAGTATCCATCGGCGACATCATTTGGACGAAAAGCCCTAACATTGCCACGAAGCTTTACGAGTTGTGGTCAAAGCATGAGCTTGAATTATTCGAGATTTTCTGACTGCAGCCAAAATCTAAACACGTGCAATGTTGTGTTTTTAACCTTGGAGGATCACATGGGGTCACCTGAACCCCAACAATATTTTTGAACTGAAATATCTCAGAATGAGTAGAAATATTCGAGGCGCCCGGACCACAGTGCGTTGTTGATTACCTAAGATTGTATGTAACCTAAATTATAAAATGTTATGAATAAATTATTATTTATTTCATTTTATGCCGAAATACAGTCGGAGATTTACTAGAAAGGATCTTGAGAAAGTACTCTGATCAAGTTAACAAATGAATTAAAGACCTCAATTAATATTCTGCCGCTTACTGCACTTACGCGGAACAAACCCGTTTATCTCGTTCGATCTGACCTCGACGAGGCGAGTGCATGCAAAATTCCCCATTTCCCAGCTGACGAGACCGCAACGTGCTAAGGAGAATTGACTTCAAGTCAGTGAATGCGAGGAGGGAAGTGATAACACAAGACTAGGTATCAGAGGAATACGTTTATTTGCCATAATCCAGAGGGTGAGTTTCAACAATTGAACATGTTCATGTGATCTTAGCGCAACTAGCTTAAGCTATCTTAGCTCTAGAAATTAGATTTTCTACTTACCTCTGCGTGGTTCGCTCGGAGCTTGTAGTAAGATGCAATCAAATTCATTTTGGCTTTCTCAGGATGCGCAACACTCGCTGAATAATCTGCAAAGGGAGACAGGTCTAAATTAAGGACGTCAAAAATAGCTTCTTTATTTCATAAATCAAAACACTAAACCCGCACAAAAATAGAAAAATTTATGTCACAAAGGCGGCGCTGTTCCCAAAGAAAAAAACCCTTTAAACTTTTTAAACTTGGCAGCTGCTTACATTTTGGTTGAGATATCACTTGCGTTGCTTGTTTTAATTACTAGTTATGCTATCACTGAAGGATCGACTTTTTGTTTCCGCAAATTTACTTTTGTGCAGTAATTTTTGTGCACTCACAGGTGCATGCTCACTCGCGGCGACTTTGACTTGAAGTGGAGGAGTAGTAGAGCTCGTCCCAGCAAGCAGGCACGAGGTGGTTCGAAAAAGTACTAGAATTTTCAAAGCAGCTGATGAGACTGCGTTCGTCGAGCACTCCGTTCTCCGTCACTTCGGAAATTTTGTATTTTTATATTCATTTTATTTTAAACTTATCATTCAATCAGTGAATTTAATACATATTATAGTTTTATTAACATTTTCAAATGCGGTTTTATTAATAATTTTAAAATTATAAAATTTTATAGAATCTTCTTGTAAACCAATTTCGAAACACAAATTCGAATTTGAACATATGTTACTTGACATTTGCTGTCATTTGCATTGCGTTTTTGCCGAAGCCAGCCGATTTTCTGTTAAAAATATAAGCAAAAAACTGTGATACATTCATTTTCCAGCGTATCAATCAGCTTCCGTTGACTTCCAGAGCCTTGTAATGTTAAATTTTAAAAATCTTCCTTAAAATTATCGTAGTTTGTTAAATTTTCCGAAGAAGATTTTCATTCAAAATAAGGGTGGATTTTACAGTTTTGGTGGAATTTATTTACTGAATCAGCAGCTTATAGTAAGAAGTGATGTTCCACAGGAGCAACGATTTCATGCGTCTGCTGAGGAAATGTAACCAAATCTCTGTACCGGATTACAAATCTGTAGGGCTTTAACTTTGCAATCGGAGCCGTTTTTACATAATTTTATTTCTTCCAGGTTAGACACTACGGCTGTGTGCGGCTCTCGAAATTACTGCTGCAGTCTCAAGTTAAAGGCAAATCTCTTCTCTACTGTCAATTTCGCCCGATTGCACTGAGTGACCCATTTTCAACAAACGCAACCTCCAAAGATGCAAATGCTGAGGTAACCCAGTAATAAATATAAAGGAGTAACGGCCCCACGTTGGGGACTGCGTCTGATAAATCTTAGTAATCTAAGATCCTTCTGCACGGTCAACGAGCTATGGCCATGTTTTGTCATGTAACATGAAGAACGATCCAAGGATGAGAGTCTGAAAAAGTAAATGAAATATAGCTAAAGCAAACGTTTTATTTTTGCTGGGGAAAATGCAGCGTTCCTTTTAATCCCTTAACACTGTTTGTCAAACCCGTTATATTATTTAATTCACTCGGGTTTCTTCTTCATATTTTTCATAAAATATTATGACTTTAAATTCTTCGTAGCTTTAGAAGAATGCACTTATTAATAATTTGATGTGAGAAATTCTCAAATTTTTTAGTATTAAATTTGTAATGAACACTGAAGAAATAAATAAATATCACTATATCTTTTGGTTGCAGACAGTACGAACTTCAACAAAAAATGCTAAAACGAAAAAGGTTGAGCAAGTTGAAGCAAGTGAAGAATCAATATCTTTACCAAATTCAGATGAGAAGAATGATCTTAAAAAAACGAGTAGAACCTCTAGCCCTCTTATATCGAAACAACTGGAAGTTAAATCGAAGAAAGGAAGAATAGTGGTAACAGCTACTATGGACGCTGCAAAACTGGAAGGTGTTATAGTCCAAAAAATTACAACAGAAGATACAACACGCAACAAAGGGACTGGTAATGCGTTATCTCCTTCTCAACCTCCGTCTAGTGAAGTAATCTTAGAAGAAATTGCGATTCTATAACGTACCAACGCTTCGATTTCAGAAAAGAGTTAAAAGAGACGGTAATCGATCATCCCTTGAAAGGAATTTTATTACTCCGACAAGGGCGATGTCTGATTTTTTACTAAAGGCTTCAGACCTTGAAGGTTTGCCTAAAATTAAAAGAAGATCTCCTTATGAACAAGAACCTCCTATAACGGTTTATTGGCGCAAAGATGTTGAAGCTAAGGCAATTGAAGTCTGGGGTTCTAGGGAAAATTTGTTGAGAGAATGTCTAAAGCGGGAAATTGAAAGAAAAAAACACCAGCAGAGTAAGTGCGTTTTCAGTTAAAGACAAAAGCATTAGGCGATTATTATTTGTGGTATTTAAGACACATGTACATTTATAAAGACAATTAAAATGTTATTTTCCTGTTGAATACAAAAACCCTGTTTGCAGATATTTTCACAGTAAAACGAAGGCTTAGAGACTATCGTAGGGAAATAGGCAGTCGAGCAACTGTGGTTGACGAAGACCCGGGTTTATTTGGTAAATCTGGCAGAGTAGTATTAATCGCAATAGGAATGTGAGTTTGAACTCTGGGTGCTTTAAAACTACGTATTAATTTAGATAGATCCTTTGTTCTTTTAGCAACATGGCAAATCTAATTTTCAAGTCCATCGCCTGGTTGTACACTGGGTCACACAGTATGTTTGCTGAAGTTATACATTCTTTCGCTGACACTGTGAATCAGATTATTCTGGCTTATGGAATTCACAAGTCCACACAGGTAAAATGTACAGGTCTTTCTGTTTTACGGATAAACTAGTTTTATTGTTCTAAGATGGCTGACTCCGACCATCCTTATGGGTATTCGAATATGAAATACGTATCTTCCCTCATATCGGGAGTTGGAATTTTCTGCGTGGGCACTGGACTGTCATTTTACCATGGTGTTATGGGACTTTTGCATCCTGTACCAATGGAGGAATTTAATATTGTAAGTTTGGTGTTCCTGCTCTTTTACAATTATCTGAATATATTAGTGCTATTCTTCAGGCCTTTGCTGTTTTGGGACTTTCACTTTTATCGGAGGGCTTTACACTTCTTGTAGCAGTTAATAAAATTCGGAAATCTGCAAAACATCATAATGTCACTTTTAAGGAATATGGTAAAATTATATATACTTCCGGCCAGTAATTGCTTCAAAACGAACTAAAAATCCCATAGTGCTGCGAGGACAAGATCCGTGCGTTAATGTAGTACTTACTGAAGATTCCGCAGCGGTAGCTAGTGTTGTTATGGCTGGAACTTGTATGGGCTTAACGAGTTTCACTGGTTCGTCAGTTCCAGATGCTGTGGGGTCTCTTTTGGTGGGTTGTACCTTAGGTGCAGTGGCCTCGTTCATCATTTATACAAATGTAGCGGCACTTGTTGGAAAGTACGAATTTTCAGACATAAATTCTAAAATAAGATACTCTAGAAACAATTTTTTTCTCAGGTCAATCGCTGAGGAGCGTCTAAATAAAATTAACTCCGAATTAGAGAGCGATATTATGATTCGAGCGATTCATGATGTAAAAGGAATTGATATGGGAAATTCACTTGTTAGATACAAAGTATAAAACTTTTTATTTTATAAAGACATTTTTGAGCAGCCTTTCTCGTTTTTATAGGCAGAAATGGACTTCGACGGCCGAGAGCTAACGAGAACATACCTCGAAAAGCAAGACTTAAATGAGCTTCTAAAGGTACTTTCTTAAGTTTATTAGAAACCAGAAAATGTATTAAGATATCAGATATTTTTGATTAAGTTCAATTATATCAATAGAACGAAGTTCTACATTTCTGTATCAGATTAAGCTCTGTGTTTAAGATTTACACCAAATTAAAATGTTTACAATTTTCTCTGATTTTATTATAGACGGTGACAACTTTCCGAACTATAGATGAACTGGAGCAATTTATGCTCACTCACGGAGAAAACATTGTGGATTTAATGGGGGGTGAAATTGACAGGATAGAAATGAAACTAAGGGTAAGTGTAAATTGAGTATTGATATTCCAAAATTCTAAAAAAAAACCTTCATTTATAGAAAAAGTTTCCCGAAATACGACATTGTGATCTAGAAATTTTGTAAGCAAATTTAATTAAAAATATTTCAATACAATCACTTACTGCTTAATGAAATAAAATACGAAATAAGTTAAACGACCATGTAATATTAAAAAACAAAATGTTTAAAATTAATTGTTGACTATTTATACTTTCTATTCGTGAATTTTATTGTGAAGGAACTTTTTTGTGAAAATGTATTTTTGTAACAATTTTCATGTTTCTATCTAAAAGAAACAATTGGAGTATCATTGAGTTTTTAATCAAAAATATTATTGGCTCTTGTCACCAAAAGGGAACTAATGTATATTTTATATAATGAATAAAGCACTTTATATGTCACAGCTATTGAATTTTATTTATCCTTAAATATACATAATCGGTATCGGACAGATATAAAGATTTGTTGCAAAGCCGTAATTAATGATTTGCGATTGGGAACAATCTTTGAAATTAAGAGCGAGTTGTTATCATAAGAATGGTACATATTTCGAATTCCATAATTACATTTGTTAGTGTGAAAACAGACGCTCCTGATTTTAATCAACACGACAAACAATATTAGTTTATAATCATTTGTTATACATACTGTTCAATTTATGACTCCCGATTGCTACCGGGACCCATAATATTGGGATTGTAAAGTGGAAGTAAAGGTTGATACAACTTATTTGGAGTCATAAATTGAACCGTATGTATAACAAATGAAAAATAAACTAATATTGTTTGTCGTATTGAATAAAATCAGGAGTATCTCTTCTCACACTCACAGTTTGAATTGTAAAATATCCTGGTTTCTCTCTTTTTAGTTAATCTGGGGTTACTGCAGTCGAATTTTTCTGTTTTTTAATAACTATTTCCTTTTTTCTTTTTAGTGACACACCTAAAATCGATACGGAAAGCTAGTCATATTATATATTTATTTGCAATCTATTCATTAGTACCTTTCATTTGATACCATACGAGATACATTTACTTATTTTTTTTATTTCAAGGCGCAAGTTTGTTAGTTTTTGTCCGCCATATTTACTTTATGCTGACGTCACATAGCCTATGTTATCTACACCATTATGACAAATCAATTGATGTCTCATTTGACAAAATCCGACGACTAGTTTCAGAGTTACAGGGTGACATAGTAATACATACCAACTAAAAACATTACCCTCCTTTTGGGCTCCGCTGCAGTCGGATAAAAAGCAACACTCATGAAACAAGGCACTCTTTATCCCTCTGTTTTAATTCCGCAATGGCATAAATTTAACTGGTATGATATATAATTTGCCCTGCTGTTGAAAATAATGACGATAAAAAAGAGAGAAATCGAAAAAGCGTTGGTTTGCCATTCCTTAAAATGAAGCGGTTACAGGAGTGGCGGAAAGTTTTCAGACTTTTGTAGAATGATAGTTAAACTTTGTTCATAAGGTGCATATTTACTAAGATACAGATTGATTAACCCTTGATTACTAGCACAAAAAACTGATTTATCTTGCTAGATATGATCCTTTTACATTCATAGGTAAAATGAAACGCAACGAAATAACACAGGGTGAATGTACATACAAACGGTATAGTTTACTCAAACAAATTGTACGTCTTCGAGATGCGCACTAGCAATCTAGGGTCAATAGCCACTTACCTCAGATTTTTGAAGAGATGTGTTTTTGCAATGAAATTTTCACGGCATATTTTTTAAAAGGATATAGAATCGAAATATGAAAAGAAAAAGTATTGCTTATCACAATACCCTCAACTAAGTGACCTCAAAAATCCCTAATTAGCCATATTCGTGCCAATCTCTTAGATAAATTCGCATAATTAAAAGAAATTTGATTTTCTCCTAACCTTATCCTTACGAATTCCTATACAGAAGGATTGATAAACAAAATTAAAAATGCCATTTAACATACAAATCTGCGTTAAAATTAAAACATATTGAAAAAAAGAAAAATCGGTTTCCTTTAAATATTTCATTACTACTATACATATATTTAAAAGTAAAGTCTCTATAGACATTGTAATAAAAACTTGAAGATGTTAAAAGTATTATGAGAAAGAGAAAATTTAAAAATAAAAAACTAAACATTGAAAGTCAAGGGTAACATTCGATTAAATTCGGCACGAAAGTAAAATACTTGATAATTGGCTGAAGTAACGAAAAATATGAATAATTCCTGCCCATGAATAATTACGAAATTCGTTATTGTAAACACTTACATTGATAGACAACTATTTATAAGTTTTAACTTGAAGTTCGTCGCTTCAGTCTTTTGTTTATAAGCTGCAATTTCCAGAGCTGTTAAATTTTGAAATGTTACCTGAACTGCAGCGACTAGTGCCTTTAGAATAAATCGGATGTCCTTGGGCCAGTTTACAGTCGAAAAAAGCATGTCCATTCCGAAGGCAGGCAACGCCAGCAAAATCTTGTTACAGAGCATTTAAGCAGAATTAGAATAGGTATCTGGTAAATTTTGAACTGATCAAAGTGTCCCGACTCGGGTAAATGCAAGCTCGAGAAAGGCACCTCACTAATAGTTAGCAAGCCGACGAGGCAAAATTTACGATGTACTCATGCAGTTTTGTATGACTGAAGCGTGGCTAAGTACTTAAATCAATTTTTGCAGAAATCTGTCAGTCATTAATCGGGCGCGAAAGGAGCAACAAGTGATAAACACCTGAGCTCGTAAAGCACAGTCAGCTCCGAGCGACTTTTTCTTATATAACAATTCAAAGAAGCCTATCTGCAATTCGGGTGAAGATAAACTTCTGTGTCGCGAGTACTGTGAACCGATACTTTTGTGCAAGTTGCGTTGCAGCATAACCACAGAAATCATATCTTGCTTATAGTGAAATAATTAAGGAAAAGAAAAAGTACTAACTTTATTGAAATCGAGTCAACTCGTGAAGAGGTATAGTAAATCAAACACTTGCTTGGCTTGGGAAGTAAAGGGAAATCCAAACAATTCCCATGAATTATTTGCTACTGAACATGCGCTGGCAGCTTATGTAGGTACCATTTGGCGGCGGACATGAGTAGTCTCACCCAGTTTCATTCGGTTTTCGCATAACTTCCTCAAATCTGTTCTTCGTTGTTTCCACCTTTCGCAACTTAATAGCGACAGCTAGTACCCGTCTATGACGATATCTGATAGCAAGGATGGAAATTCAACGGGAAAATCGCGGATTTCAGTCAAATCAATTATATTTTCCGCAAGCACAGCATTAACACACTTTGAAACGTTGAGCATGCTAGAGTCACGCAAAAGAGGGAAGAAAGGCATAGAAGCTGCAAAACGCATTATGTTGCATGTGGCTTGATAGTCAACTTTTTTTCCTTCATTCACAACATTCATTGACAAATTCGCGATTGATTGCTCACAGACTGCTTGCTCGTTTTGCGTGATTCGGTAAACGCGTAGATCTGGGAAATACATGCTATAGGTAGATTGAAGCATTACTGTTATATACCATCCTTTTGTGAAGCGAACTACATCCGCGATAGTACGATAAATATGGATCTACATACATACTTATGTATGTGCTTTACTTTTATTTCACGAGCTGTAAAATTTAATAACTACAGAAGGAAATCTGTTTCAAAAGTTATTCACTTTAGTTCTTTAACAGATTGCAATTAATGCCTTCTTGGGATGAATTCTCGGTAATCAATTGCAATCATTTAAAATTTTATATATATAGTTATCATGCATTATTCTAAAATCTAGACTAAATTGTTAAAGTCGTCAGCTATATTTCAAGTTAGCTCCAGTACAACTTTGCAAATGTTTATGCAGTAGTATGTTTTTTCCTAAGATGGTTTTGCTTTTAGAAACACAAACTGCTTCAGTATGTTCTTCCTCCGTCTTATCTATTCCTTTCCTATGCTATTTAGTAAGTAAACGTATTTTCATTATCTTAAAAATTTCATTTTGTTTGATAAAAGGTTTTACAAAAACACCAAACAAACAAATTAATTATACCAAAGTGTAATAGATTCTCCCATTTTATTTAAACGTAACAATAAAATATTACCTTGTCTTAATGTCTTATATACCTATGATCAATTTATGAATACAGCAGGGATTTTACAATATGTGAAATTTGACCGCGAACATACATATTGATATAGGAAAAATTTGATGTAAGAAAAATGATTATACTTAAAATTAATTCTGATTTAAAGCACAAATAAAATTTAAAAGAATAAAAAGTATTTATTAAGTCCACAAGATCAATTAAAAAATAATAATTTAAAATTCTCCGCACTGTGAAGCCCATTGGAATTGCCTCTTACGTTATAAAATTGCTTTCGTTACACATTTTTTGTCTTAACTCCCTTCTAGTTTTATCCATTAGCCTTTATATTTTGAGCGTAGCACTTGCGCATTTTTTGAGCATCAACCAGAATGTAATGTGAATGGTCTATGTCATATTACGCCAGTCAACAATTTTAAACTCTTTTCTGAGATTGGGTTATGACTGGTATTTTCTTGTTGCTTGTATTAAAAGATAATGAAAAGTATTATGTACATATATGCTTTTGTAAAGAAAAAATGGACGGAAAAGTTTTGAAAGAGTCATACCAATTCTCTTCATTTTTAAGAAATAAGCAGCGAAACACGACCACACATTACTCAGGCTCAAAAATTGTGTTGAATTGTGTTATTTACTAAACGTTTTCTATCTTTATTTGTCCAGGTGTTAACAGAAATTTTTATTAATTGTTTCGAATAAAATAATATCAGTTCAATTTTATTTGTCAGTATACACAACTTCTTGAGAGTGTATTCGCTCGCATTTTAAAATAAAATTTCATAAAATAAATTTAATTGTCATTTGCGACTAAAACTATTTGTCCGAAAACGGAAAAATGTTAGAATAGATGACGTAAGAAGTAAGTATGTCTATTTCAACAAATATAGTTTCATTTTTACCAATTAACGCTGACGAAACGCGGTCGATTAATACATGCTTCACTTTCCTGTAAGTAAGTGAGTGATTTATAATACATTATAGTAATCAATTTATTATCAATTCAAGTGAAATGAAAATTTTATATCACATCGCGGATGCGATTAACAATGCGGCACTCATCTATGACATAAATTGCTTTTCTTCCTTGAAAGACTGCTTCCGTTTTGTTTCAATTACGATATGAAAGGTCAAATGCAAAGCGAGGTGCATTAGAGCTGACGCCATTTAAGCACGATTGTTCCCCTGATGCGAGGTGTGTTTTCTTTGAATTGTCTTCAGAAAAAGTCTTTACAGACTCGTAAACCTCGAATAACATCAGCATCATATAATTACAGTTTCACTTATCTATATGTTGGTTTAATATCTTCGATTGCAGCGCGCACTAATTTGAAAATTACATACGTGTACGCTAAAACCATACGATATTATGATCAGTATTGCATTTTAAATTAAAAGCATCTAATATTCTAGGATACCAATTTTACGTTTTTTTGCAATCAGTAAAAAGGTCAGTCATGCTTAGCACAAAATTAATTTTTTCTAGGAAACTCGTAGGCGCAGCTATCGTGCATTACTGCACGTTTAAATATTTACATCAAGCAGAGCGCAGCATCCAATTAATTAATAAAAAATTTTTTTCAATTCCGTTTAATATGTTTTGAAAAATCTGATTTCTAATTTGAATAAAGTAACCTTAAGACTAAAGTACGAGTTCAGCGAATTAAATCGACTTTGTTTTTCTTTAGTGCCGTAAAATCAATTATTATTTAAATCAAACTTCTTTGACTTGTTTCTAAATTACGCGATATTCGCGTAACATCAGGCCGATTGATATTCTGATCAAATTATAATGATTGCTGATTTATATAAAAAATGTACGTCCAAGAAATAACTCCATTAGTATTTTGGTCACATTTAACTTTTATTAGCGGTTAGGTTTTCCTCCCGGAATTCGGTGATCTAATTAGTTTTACATTTACAAATCAATTTATAGTTATACCGACATACCCGTAAATCGTTTTAAATCAAACACACGTGTATTATACTTTAATACACTTAAATAAAAAAAATGATATGTATTATACCTTGACTCTAGAGCAGTTAATTCGTTTATATGAAAAGTAAATGTTTTTGTAAATACAAACTCACTCTTCACTCTTTATTATTTTTCAAATTTGGTTTTAATCACCAACTGGCTCAACATTTGTGTTCATTAGCAATTTTTCTTTAATATCTTTGAAGTCTGTTATATTTCATGAACGTTTCAGATAGGTAAATGATTTCTCAGTCTTAAGTATTTTGCTTTAACATTTTTAATTTATATTATAATAGTTTTCATTTTGTAAAGGTCAGAAAGTGTGTCTTCACCAAAATATTCACTCTTGAGTTTTAACCGTAAGTGTTTTGAGATAAACATGTTTTCTATGTACTTAAAGATGACCATGCTCTAAATAGAATTAAGGTGCCCGAACTCCAACATTTATGGAAAACAATATGAAAAACAATTTGTCGACCTATAGAAAAGCTTCGCTTCTAAAAGAGTTAAGAGGGTTACTACTTAAAACAATAACACTTCAGCTATTGATTCTGATAAATCTGCTAAAATGTAGAATTTTAAAGTCCAAATATGTGCACTACTTTCCATTATTTTTTATTTTATTTATATTTTCTTTAACAGGTAATGAAAAACTCAGATTCCTTGGAAAAATTCTATTTAAAAAAGTCACGAACATAATATTGGCAACGAATCGACTCGTTGATTTTAAACTAACTTATGAATTTTCTGCGATATTATTTTTAATGTTTAAATTTCTTAGTTAAAGTTCCTAATAGAGAAAAGTAATGAACCCAAGAAAATAATGATGAAGTTTTCAGTTTTTCATTAGTTTTTATTAATGCTTTCGCCAATTTTTATTAGTTTTAATTAGCGGTTATTAGAGCTGTAGTTATATATTATTTTAGCAATTTATGTTAACTTTCTGTTATTTACATCTCTTCTAGTCTAGATATCTGAAGACTTTTTATCCAAAACAAAAGAGAGAAAAAAATATAAGAACAACAAATAACTCATGATAACATAATTTGAGTGAGTTTAGTGTTACATAGTACATAGTACGAAACGAGTATCTAATTTCTACCGCCACAACAATTTTGATTATGTGGGACATTTCCGAGGTGTGCTCACTTTGCAGTATTTCCGCGTAGCTTGTATGAATTAAATCTAACGCCGACTTCTGTTAAGTGTAGACCTTAACAAAATTATTAAATGCCGCACAACTGCTTGTCAGCAAGTGCATTAGCAGACGGCGACGTTCATTCCACCCACGTTCTGCGCACTTACTTTTTACTTGGTCCCATTTCATAAAGCATTTCTCGAGGGCTATTTTGTTTCAGCAAATTCTTTGCATTTGCGGCATCTTTACGATTTCTGCCTCATTCAGCGAACGCTGTTAAATTTTAAAGGTGGCGATCAATTGTTTCATTGTGTTTATGCTGGCACGTGGATGGAAATATGTAAATAAATGAGATTTTCTTGATTTCGCACAATTGTAGGAAAATAAAAATTAATTGTGATTATGTCACCACAATAAAAGAAATACATAGAATGTTTCATAATAAATATTCATGAAATCATTTATTGTACGCAGACTTGCTATGATTTTTGTTTAATTACGCGACTCTCCAATTGCAAATCTAAAATCTCTAAAATTCAAATTCGAAAAAAAAATTTCATGCTTTAATAAGAAATATTTATGTTAAATATATTGGAAATTTAATCGGTCGGACACACGGGAATAAGTAAATTTCTCTTGCATCTTTTTAATAAACAATTGGTTTCCAAGGGTCAAAAGAAGGTCGTGATACTAATAATAAATTATGAGGGATTTAATTAAACCCTAAATTATGTACACTAATTTAGTTTGAAATGTTGGCAATGCGTTGTTACTTAACAGTAATTTAGGACAATCTGCCTGTTCTGAACTATACATTCATTTTTATATGACTTCAAAACTACTCTTTCGGTTAAATCGATTAAGATTTAGTTAAAAGCGACAAATATATGTTTTTATCTAATAATTAAGAAGTATTAAATATGGTCGATGAACGAATTAAATTGAAGGTCGAAATATAATAGAGTAGGTAACTATTAAGACGATATATACATATATGAAAGAATTACTTATGTAATATTATTAGAAAACGCTTGAGTTGAATGTAATAAATATTTAATTAAATTTATCAATAAATGCATCCATAATTCATTTATCAAGAAATGTAGGATGTTATTTTATATTAACTTTTAGCCAATTCATTCATGATATTTTTGAAAGTTTCCAAAGGAATATGCATTACTTACAAATTAATAAATTCCACGATAAATGCTTCCGAATCAATCAGACTTGCATATGCCGTCTGAACTCCTACAAAATTTGGGAGTTTCCCACAATTATATAATTTATTGGTTTATTTCCAATATTGTAAAAATTCAAAACAACCGAATTGCAAAACAAGTATTCAAAACACTTATATACCTTCATGATTTTTGGATTAATAGAGATCTGGCCAATAAATTTTCTTTCGCGATATCATTTGACGATATTGATCCTGTTATCTTCCGCCAATCTAGTGCATTGCAGTACAAAGATTAGCTGCAATAGATTACTTATTGACGTCATTGCGAAATCCCTTTAATCGTAATAATTTTATGGTCTTCTTTAAAATTGATTTGAAGAAGGATGGCTTTTTTATCAATTCACGTGTTTAGGAATTTTGCTTCCGTTATCGGAATTAAGTGGCTTTACCTCAATTAATTTATTAACGGCACATGGCTGTTAGTAAACTGCATTTGTGATTGATACCCGTTCCGCTCCATTTTGAAAAGAATCAAATACTTTCAGGTAAAACTCTTCCGAAAGAAAGCAAAATGGAATATTAAAACAATTTTTGCAAGGAGTCTTTTTACGGTTGCTTTTTGAACACGCGAAATTTTTTAAATTAATTGCAACAAACAATTTTTTAGTCCATATGGCCTCGTAGAAAGTGATGAATAAAGTGCTTTGTTCGTTCATTTTGATAGTTAATACAAATAATACGGTAAATATATTCATCTACATTGTAGTTATGATACCCGCAAAGGTAAAATTTTGGACTAATAATTTGGATAACATTTTCAAGTTAGTGTCAAAGGTACATAAAGGTTCAAAATCTGCTTTTAGTTGTGTTCAGCAATTGTATTTAAACTGTTTTAAAAGTGTTAATATTTACAACGAGAATTTGAAAAAAACATTTTAAAACTTACTATTTAGGTATTATAGTATGTTAAAAATATTAAGGCTTCCAAATCTTTTAGGAATATTTATGTATATGATGAGACCGATAGAGTACACAGTTTTCTATTATTTTAATAATTGTATAAAACATAATATTTTTTCACCTCTAAAAACTATACAATAGAAAATACAACAAAGCGTGAATATCTCTTTTATGAACGGATAGATATTTATATGGTTTTAGTAATAAGTATAACATAATAAAATGGGTAATTTTTTATAGTTCAGAGCAGTTAATTTAATAATGGACTATTGAATCATTTTATAATATGCTTAACTGAAATGTATAAAATTAGTTTTTGTTTTGCATAATATGTAGCATAATATTTCATACGTATGTGTAACAAATCTTCTACCCCTCCATGTTATATATTTAGAGCTTTGTGTATGAACGCAAAACAAACGCGTTCTTAATTGCGTTTTTCTATATACAACGGACGCTTCGAAATCATCAAAAAATTATCTTTAATTTCAGTCAAATTGTAGTTATATTGCTTTATCTCCTACTGTTTTCAAGATAATCTGATGAGTTAATTAGTGAGACGGCACACGCGTTACTTTCTTGATTAAATCTTAATGCACGTGCACTTTCGATATTAAAGTTACTAAACATAACCTTTCATTATTCATAATTAATATTTATGAAATTATTTTGCACATTTTACATTTTTGAGAGCGTCATTATTTGTTTTAATACAAAACATACCACTTCAGTCGAACTCATGACCTTAATTCAGAATCTTTAAATGAGTTTATGCAAAATTTATGCCGGATTTAAAAGCATATATTAATCTATAGTTTTCGAAAAAACCATTAAAAAACTAAAAATGAAGAAAACGTTGTTTAACTCAATCATACGGCCTTTAGCAAGTATCAACCCAGGTCTTTTTCCTGAAATGTTGATTAATCTCTTATAAATATGCTTTTGTTGTCATTTTACATTTTATCACTGCAGAATATTCCCTGATCATTTCAAAGAAGTATCATAATTTATTATTTTATTGTGTATATGTTGCCTTCATACAATAAATTGCTATATGTATTATACAAATATGTACCTTATATGTACTATTATTATCATTTCCCCCCACTTTACAATATACTGCTCGGGAAATATTTCTATAACGTTTAACATTGCGTTTATTTATTTTGATCTATCCTTGTTTAGGTTTGATATCGGCCATTAAAAATAATAAGATTATGAAATATCTGTGTTTACATTAAAACAAACATGTAGAATTTGCTGATTAAGAGCAAAGGAAAAAGACATTTGACCATTGCTCTACAATTGGAATTTCCAATGTGAAGCTCGATAAACTTCCTTGACCTGCATCAATAAATAAATATAAACAATGAAAGTGTATAAAAGTGAAGAGTAAATACACTTTAAAATGTTGGATGAGTTTCAGTTTTTCTTTCGATAAACTATTAAGCCACTTGTGAGAAAGCAAAATTGAGTGAATCTACTGTAAATATGCATATAAAAAAGTAACTGGAATTGTAAGAAAACGCGGTCTTACCTGATAAATATACCTATTAATTAAAATGTCCCCAGACACAATAAGCCTAGTGCTACTATCACGACGTGCGCTGAGGTCAACAAGCAATAAAAGTTTTATAATCCATCTTATCAGCAGCTACAGTGTGTTTTCCAAGCACCTGCCAATGCAGTCCAATGTTTCGTTATCATTTTACTACGAGGGGAAGTGGATAATTGTTATATGATATACGGGCACTTCAACTTCACGTTCGAAAGAACGTTTCCGCAAAAATCTAGGTAGCCGTATTTATGACCTGTGCTGTAAAGAACTTTTAGTATCCAACCATTTTGGAGTGGTTTTATAGTTAAACCCCAAACGACAAGATCTACGATTAACGCGTGCCAGTTCTTAATCTTTAGAGGTGATTAATTATGTTTAAGATATGTACGAATTGATTTTAATCTAGGATACTTTTGGTTCTTATTGGTAGACTCCTTTTTCCTATTTTTATTGTCGTTCCCACGCTTTCATTCCTATTGTTCTATTATTCCAATAATAAATTTTGGTAAAAAGAATATCCTCTTACATTTTTAAGAAGTTATTCACTGTACTCGTTTAATTTTTATTAATTTAATTTGTAATTAAGTAAATAGATAATTAAATCAACACAAGTAAGAGTAACAAACCCTGAAAGTGGCCAGTTCGATTGATATATGGGTTTTTCCATAAATATAGAAGTCAATTAGATATAACATGTTAGATAACACTTTCTCCGTCCTTCAAACGAGCGAATCACAGAAAATATCTCAAATTTCGACAATTCAATTTTCTACTCTGCGGAGCTCTGGCGTCATGTAATCACGTTTTTCTTCCATTTTCAGTCTTTTGAATTGTATTTACGGACGAAAATTATGAAACATCAAATAGCGCTGAAATGTTAATAAGACGAGACGCAAGTGCTATCTTCTATTTGCTAAGACGTGAGTTCGAAAAATATTTTTATCTCTTTGAATATCTGCAGTCGCAGGCATTGAATATTTTTCTTTTTGTACTTTTATCTATTATAATCTTTACTATCTGTAAGGAAATTGTCAATAACTTGAAATTCAAAAAGATTTTAATTAATTATTGTTATACTGGGTGATTCGTAACAATGTGTTCTAACATATATCGGTCAATGCTCTGAAGTGTTCTCATCACATGTAGTTTGATCCGACAGCCACCCGTTCACCTCTTTTTTTATTACTATATTATCATTCTTAAAATTAACATGAGATCAGAAAGTAGCGTTTTCTCAGTAAAACGCCAATCAATTTCACGAATACTGAGAAATTGGAGCCATGTGATCGCACATTAAAGTTAATAATTTTTGAACGACTTTCAACTTTGAACCTACCTACCCAGACACATTGAGTTATTGGTATGCTAATGCTATACTTAGAAGTGGTACACTATCGAACAAGCTGTATTTTATAATTTTAAAAGAATTGAAGTTAAACATATGTACAAAGTTTCATAACTTTTGGTAAGATAGAAGTATACAAATTTTGTGTTGCAAGATTTGACTCTATACAACCCAAGTTAAATAAAAACGCTTAAAAAAAGGATAAAGTGGGGAAGAATCGGAAAAAACGATGATCACGACCTTTCACAGAATTGATATTATAACATTAATTTACGAATTTAACTGTATATGAACGTATTTTATAAAAAAAATTTGTCTGATTAAGTCATAATTTCAAACATGCTGACAAAAATAATATAGTTAATGAAAGTCAAAATCTCATGGCAGAAAAATAAAATTGAAAAAAATATTACTAACATAGCTAGGATTATAGGTACTCTCGAAATTTGTTCAATTTAATGATAATCAAAAGTTCTATATCTTTACATAATTTTTTTTTAATTTAACATAATCAATATGGAAAATCCCAACCGGGTAAAAATTATAATCTAGTAAGATAAGCACCGGAAATGTTTTTAATCAATTCTGCATCGGAAAATGTTGTGTGCTCGACTAACAATAATCTTTAAGTAGCCCTTCTATAAAGGAAACTTATCTTCGGCTTTACAATAATCTCAAACTATGTTGAAGTCACGGTGAAAAATATGAAATAGTGTTACTCAGAGCGAATAAAGCCTCTACCTTATCTACGCACGAATTTTTTTCAATTTTTTTTAATCATACGAGACAGATCTTTAAGCTCTCGATTTTATCTAATAGCAGATATGTATATAGCTCGCGACTTATAGTAGGTCATTAATTAGAAAAAATAACTCTGGAACGATTTTGTTTTTGCGCATTATTCGGCGGAATTTATTTCATTTTGGGCACTTTTGAAATTACCTTTATAGAGCAATAGGCCGGTTGTGAATTAAATATGTATGTAGGTATTTAGATGAAAACAAAAAGCGATATGGGGAAACATGTTCCAAAATGAAAAGCTCACCCATTTTCACAAATTGATATTAGCTATAGCTACTACGAAATTCCCTGCACTTACTATTTTTATGAAAGTCTTATAATATTTAGAATTTAAGAGTCCGACATCTTAAAAACAACTCATATAATTATCTTCAATAGATCTGGAAAAAGAGCGTTTAAGGAAAAAATTAAAATCGGTGCAGTTTTACAAAAGTTATCGTGAAAGGAAGAAAATTCTATAGGCCGACAGATCAGACAAATGTATGTAATATGCATATAAACGCCATGTGAGAAAACCATTTTTTTCACATTTTGAAAGCAATACACAATCAAAATCTGCCATTATTTCTCTTACGATTTTTTCACCCTATAATACTCGTACGATGCTTCCATTTCCTTTAAAATATTTGCAGTAAAAGAACAATATTGTATCTAAAACTTCGTTTAATTACACTGGTCTGCAACGAAATCCTCCTTCAAATAAAAGTATTATGAATATGAAATTTTTAACGTGCTGAATCTATATCCGCGTTCCATTTTTTGCTATCACGTACAAATTTTTTTAAATGTTTTTTTTTTTTTTTAATCACTCAAAATTCCATGTTTATTGCACTACGTTTATGCATTACCAGTACTTTATTCCATTCAGCTCGTATATACTACACTATAACTATACAAAACTCGTTTTAACATTTTAAGAAAGAAAGATATTAAATAACCTTGCTTTTACACCAACGCACGCGCCAGTACTGTTCTCGCTGTTACTCCGTAGAAAAAATGAAAAGGTGGAAAACTACTAAGTAGAATGCTATTATTATTTAATTGATTGGATTGTTTTTAAATAATTGTAATGATGTTAATGTTTTAAAACTAATTCTAATATTTTTTTATAAATATTTTCATAATTAATAAGTATAAGATAATAATTTTTAAGCAAAAAACCTGTTTTATTAAAAATATCGTTTAAAAAAAAACTATACGTGGTACATTTTTTTCATTACTATATTTAGATTCACATAATCAAATCTATAACAAACGCGCATAATTATTGAAGAGGACAATTTTTTTTTTTTTTTTTTTGCAGACCAGTGTTATCAAATTCGATTTATAATATCAGGATTAATATTTGATCACGTTTTTAATTCAAATTGTTTGTACTAAGAATAAACACTTTTTAATTAAAAATCTTCATGAAAAACATAAAAATTGTATATATGGTTGTTTTAAAAATTAATGATTTCAGATTATACGAGGGGATTTCCTCAGCAAATTCCTACTTTATCTATTTAAAATTTTAGAGCCGCCTTTTTATAAATAAAAATTAATTTTATTCTGATCAGTGATAATCTTATACATACATATTCTCCTTTTTCTAAGATTCATACGCCTTAAGATAGGCACTCCCACTCTCAAAAATCAAAATATTGGTGATAAATGTAAATTTTTCAAAATATTAAAGAGCATATTTTAAGCTTTTCAGGCAATTTCACGTGCGAAGCTCGAATATCTATTTGGGCAATTTTACATTTCTGTGAAGTGGCTAGATTATGTTTTTTAAATTTAATATTTGAATTCTTTTTAACAAAAAAAAGTTGTGCTCATTAAAAAAAAAACAATTTCAAGTCAATATGTAAAGTGGTTCACGCATTTCTCAGTAATGAGTCCATCAATTTTAGGTTATTATACATATTATTATTTTATGTCTTTCACAAGAACTTTAGGACGGTTTAGGTAGGTTAGTTTAGATTAGACACGCTTAGCTAATTTTTGGCCCAATGTGATACTTCTTTTAGCGAAGAGCTCTGGTGGGAATCGAACTCAGCTTGGTGTGCTACCAATTAATGTATTAAAACCCCTAGTTTAAATAAGTGTACTTAAAAAGTGAATGAGTGCTTTTAGAGGGGTGTCGAAACGGAACAGACGTCCAATAATAAAATCGTTGCGGGTTTTATTGCACTTTGGACAGCTGTTTTTCGGTCTGCCACTGGATTATATCTACAGTGCAACATTAACACATCTTTGTATCGAAACGAAAAACTGAAAGGTAACATTCGGATTTGATACTATAGCCTCATTAGTCAAGCATTGAAAGCCTTTTAGATTAGACAATCAAAACTTATGCGCTACTTAGTTCGTTTTGTTTTATTTATTTGCTATGTTTTGAAAAGGCATTCCGAAGCTGTCTGTGTCGCCTCAAGTGTAATTTCTAATGAAATATTACATACATTCTCATCCGATGACAACTGAATCACCTTCGCTGCTGAATATTGATTTTCAGTTAATTTGCACAGTATGTCAAATCATGAATTACAATCATATCATTAATTATTCCAATATTTTGTAATTGTTTATATTATAAAACGAAATATGCCAAGAGTTTCAACTATTTTGAAGAAATCACCTTGCCGGTAATCCTGTAAGTGTCGATGGTGCCTTCAAATGATCTCATAAAATTAACAACTCCAGAAAGCACTCCACTCAGAATTTTAAGAATTGCACTTGTTAATGCAAACTTGTTTATTACAATATTTGTAATTGCTTTATCTGCCCTGATTATGAGATTAGAGGTTGAGAAGTTGATTGCTTTGAGGTAATTTGCAGCGGGCTTTATTGGCTGGTGATGTTAGCGAAAATATATTTTTGGGAAATACTTAAAATGAAGTATTTATTTCAAGTGCTGAGATTTATTTTTAGCACATGCTCTTTCGCGTGAGTGCAATCCTAACGCCAAGTTTAATAAGAGAATAAAAATTATCTCTAAATTATATCATTAATTTATAAAGAAAAGTCTATTAATATTAAGCCGTTTGGTCATTTATAATATTTTGTATTACTTGAAAACTCCAACCTGTAATAGGCAACTCAAATAAAGTTGTTTAAATTTTACTTTCGGAAAAGCTATAAAAGTATGTACAATGTAAATACCTAATCATAAAAATATACCTTTTAGACTTAAACCTTCTTTAGAAGAAAATGCTTCAACAAGAAAGTAGTCCGCTGTTTAATCACCGATTTGCCTGAAATTTTAATGATTTGTAGGCAAAAATATATCCGTTTATTTTCACTATTAATCATTATTTTTTTATTTAAATACATATACATATTTATTCACATATTTATATATATGGCAATTGGAAACTCCAATAAATTTATTCTCTTATTCTTTTATTTAAATATCATAATTCTTTCCTCGCATTTTTAATATTAATTGAGGTATTTGGGAACCCTAATATTTAAGTCAAAACATTGGTAGGCCGAGGCACGTTGAGAGGTGGAATGTTAGTAATGAAGGCCTCGGTCGATTTCATGTAATTTTTATTTTCTTAAAGTAAATTTCTGAACGATTTATTTTTCATAAAATACCAGAAAAGATGACCATTGTTTTAAAAATTTTTTAAAAAACCAATGATATATAGAGCGATTCAGAAAGATGTTAGTTGATGTTGTCGATGCGAGCAATTTATGCAAAATTTCCCAAAAATCTGTATTGGTGCCATTTCAATTTATTTCATCACAAATAGCTATACCTTCTTTACATACAGCTTACATAACTTTATCGGAAATGTTTCTAAGCACACCGTATCATTGATCTTGCTCACTATTCTCTGTTTCTAACAAACACAAACAAGCTATGACTCAAAATTAGTATGAGTTCATCTAACATAGAGTTTTTTGTCATTATCATAACGATAAATACGCGAGTCCAACTCGAACTTGACCGCTTTTCCTTCTTCTCCACGTTAGCGCAGGGCGCTATATAAATCAAATCCCACAGAACTGGAGGGTCAAATAGCGCAACTTTGACTGAATGAAAGTGTGGAAAAGGTTTTAACATTAACAAAATAGCCCATAAGTTTTACTTTTCATCGACATAATCCGTTGCCCTCTCAGTCGACCGCATTGCAAATATCGCAGACAGTGTGCCGACATTCAGCTCAAAACAAGACTAATATTACAGACATTGCGCCCACTGAGAAAATGAAAATCAAGTCTGACCGCATTCTACAAAGAAAGTTGAACAGTCCTTCTGGCAATCGTGCCTTGGAATTTTACCGAGGAGATGAATAGTGTGCCGCCTTGGGAACTGGGACACCGATCAGACGGCGGCTGGCTGTTAAGTCAGGTGGTCAGATGATTTCAGTCGATTCGATGGTAATTGCCGGAAGGCTGCAGAGCCTGAAAATGGTATGATCATCAAAAACAGCCTATCAACGCTGTCAATTAGTCGCCGATCACAGAACATCTTCAAACACCGGTCGTGGAAACAGCGCTAGTTGCTGGATGAATAACTGCGTACGCTTCATATTAGCGAGTTTACATCAAAAGCGAAAGACCCATTTCGCCACGTAAGCTCCACTTTTGTCAACAGCGCTCGTTTCTTTCGGGAGCAGTTGTGAACTTCGGTTGGCAGGAGGGAATCTTATATCATTCCCATTTCAAGGTTAAAAGTTGAATCTGAATCGCAGTTGACCAAGTAAACAACTTTTTGTTTACCGCCCACGCGACTCTAGAGCATGTATGATCGTCAGTTTGCCTTACGTCCGATCGGCACGTTAAAGCCCTCCAGAAGAACAATGTGCACGTGGCAGCTTCCACTGAAACCATTCCACTCGATATCCGCGACGTTTCGTGTGTGAATAGATTGATGTCATCATTTCAAGTTGAATGTGAACCAATACTTCCGGCTAATTCTTACCACATCATTTTCTAGGAAATTTACACAAATTGTGATTTATATTACTTTACTCATAAGTCATAAGTATTTGCTGTGCATAGAAGCTGACCCTCAAATTAAAAAACCTTCAAAACCTGTGAGAAATTCAAGTGTAAGGGCTAAAGACAGTATAATGCAATCTATTGATTTAATTTGGTGGACGCAGCTCTTATTAGTTATACGAATTTTACTGTTAAAGAAAATCATAATACAATTAAAAGCCTATACCTTAGAAATTATCAAGTATTCATGCCAGTTTACATACGAGAATACATACTTTTATATGTATGTACAATGTACATATATAAACGCGCTTTTATAATTGTACATACATATTAGGTAGTAAGCATGAGTATTCATTTCATTTAGCGCATAAATTTAGTACATGTATAGATAATAATTATACATACCCGCTACAAAAATATGTATTAAGTTTTTGGGAAAAAAAATTTAAGGCATAAAAAGTGGGGATGAAAAAGAAATGTTACTTACCCCATCGAGTGGGATATCGTTCAAAAGGGAATTTAAAATTATTATGAGGTTTCTTAAACGGTTTTTCAAAATTATCCCCCGTTTTTGCAATATTCGATTCCAAAGTGGCCATTTTCGATTAGGTTTGTGTCGGTCATAATATCACCCTGAACGCAATTGCGGAAAAAATCTAGAATAATAGCACATAGACTGAAATTACTTTTAAAAATAACATCATTTACTAGAGCCAAATAGTTTACGAGATATAGCCGACCAAATTATGCTTATTTGCACTCAACTGTTCGGGAGAAACTGCGCGCGCCTTTGCATGTGTGTACGTATGATATATATTATTATTTTATTTCGCATTGTATTATTCGTATTTTATCGTTTGTAGTCAGCTACGGAACCCTACACTAAACATGGCCCGACATGCTCTTGACCGCTCCTTTTTAGATACATATAATTTATAAAAATCTACCTATTTGGAAAGTTGAATGATGCTTAAATTCATGTAATGTATCCTAAACTCCAAAAAATTGGCTTAATGCTCACAAACGAGTTTAATGTCCTTCTCTATTCACCACACCACAAAATATGTCGCGCAAATAGATCGAAACGTTCAAAAGTAATGCGCATTTAAAATAACTCTTAAAATTTGTTTCTATTTAAAAATTAAACCAGTTTTGCAAAAATTGATATCCATAGATAAACCAACCTACTTATAATTATCAATTCTTTTTCATTACTGACAAATTTCTAAGTCCTTCGAATTGCTGATGTAATTTTTTGAATAATTGCAAATCATGGAATTCCCAACTCAGTCTAATAATGTATTTATATTACCAATTGATTATAAAGTGTTTGACAACATAGGGAGATAATATAATCTTCATGACCATCAAAATAACATTTGGTTTGATCAATACACCATAAGCTAATGATAAATTAGGCCTCTTAATTAACTTACTTTAATTAAAGCAATTTAAAATATAAAAAGCGCGGAAACGAATTCCAATTCAAAAAAGGTATCGCCTTCACACCACTTGTTAACTTTCAACTTGCATTAAGGGGATACTTTTGTTTTTTCAAGTTTCGCCACACTATTGGCAATAATGAGCATCTCAGTGTAAATAGTAAAAAATAAATGAAATAATAAAGAATGTACGTAAGAAGCGTTCGACATCCCCACAAGTTTAAATTATGCAACACGTACGCCGTGGTCTTATCGGAAATTACCTTCGCAGCATTTTTGAACGAGTGCCGTGAATGAATGGCTCGCCAGATACGCTCCGATCTTTAATTGCTACCGATAAACTACTCTTGAGTTGTTCTCTATTTTTTTCATTTTCGAATTAGGAATTCCTAGCCCCATTCAGTTCAGGCATAAGTCTCCGATTGGCACTTTACTTATTTTGTCGAACATAATCGCACGCGTTACTATCGAGCCGTGTGAACCTGCGATTAGGTCATGATAAAAGAAGCTCTAAAAAGTTAACGGATTGTAATCGCACTGAGCCCAATTTCAAGATAAAACGATCTTTAACAAATTGATACCAAATATCGCCTTCATATTTAGATGGCAAGGTGATTCGCGGCTAAAATCGTTTTTCAGTTTACTTGTGGCGGTTCACCCAACCGCACTAATATTTGACTTAGCTCCCTGGACAAATAATTCGGTCCGGGAAAATTGAACATATACTGTGAATAATTCTACAATAGAATTTATAATCGTTTCGAATCGCGCGAAATATAAGGTGTTTTTTAATAAAAGTGAGTGTAAATTTTTAAATTATTTACAAATACTTCGAACAGTTTTTTTTATTGCCGACTACAAAAAGATTCTGATCTTGTACTGTATTTATGGAGGATTTTTTTAAAATATTAATTCACCCTAAATTAAACGAATTTCACAGTTTACATGGATATACATAAAAGTTGAACTAAGCGCTTCAGTGGAACGTTTTTAATATAATTAATAGAGAGTGACTATTTTCACCTTAAAAAACGTGAAACCAGAAACCAGAAACCAGAAAAAATAAATTCATTCAAATTACAAAATGCCTATTAACTAAAGATTTTCCTTTTACAAAATGCCTACTAACTAAAGATTTTCCTTTTACAAAATGCCTACTAAATAAAGATTTTCCTTTTACTGTGAATTTATTTTTTCTGGTTTCTGGTTTCTGGTTTCACGTTTTAAGGTGAAAATAGTCACCTCCTAATTAATAATCTACGAAATACCAAATATCCCTGAAACTTCTCACGGTTTTTTTTTTACAGACTAGCATAGAATAGAATTTTTACTAGATATTAAAGCAATCCTTAATTTTCGTTGTATATACAAGTATTAATTTGATTTTTGTAATTACATATAATATATACTGGATTCAATTATATTATTTGCTTTTGATTTTTCTTTGTACTAATTTGTGCTAATTCATTTTTTATTCTTTATCTTTTTCTAACTTGCAAAAGGTGCTCTTGTTTAAGGCCATCTGAATATAACCTTTCACTTGCTATTCCATTCTTCTTTTTTTAGTGATAAAATTATTTCATAATTTAAAAAAAATAAATTTTACAAAAACTAAAAATCATTTTTTCTCCTTTGAGGAAAAGGTGGCATATATTTATTTTCATAAAATGCTAGTAAAAGAAGTAGGTGCATACGTATCGGCATATTATTACATAAATCACCAGTTATAGCCACTTAAACTTTATTTCTTCAGTCAACGAAATTCCTTTAGTGAAAAGTTCATTGCTGTGAGTTGAAGTATCGTTTTTATTCTCCTGAAGAAAAAAGACACTGAAATGTTTTATTAGATTTGCAAAAGATAAAGATCATAAAGCATTATCTGAATAATTAATGAACAATGACTGTTTATTTTGGACTTAGAGGCACATGAATGTAGACTAAAGAGTTGGATGTTGTGAAGTGCCTTTCTTCATGATACGTCAATTTCATAAAACTACGAAATCTTTTTATTGAAATGGTCGGAATAAGATATTGTGGTGCTTAAGGAAAAGATGTATATCACATTTCCCGGTTTTGCGCATTTATGAGTGCTATTGCACCAATTATAATCAATCTTTGAAATTGTCCTCAATAATTTCAAGGGCTTGAATTTCATTTTAATAACAAAGTGTTGGTACAATGATAGTATTAGTTGAGAATTACAATAAATGATAACCACAACGGTTTCCGTCAAAGATATGGACGCACTACTTGAATTTGTCTAATTATTTATGATCAATCACTTGTAGTAATTCATTAATACTAACGGTAAGGAGATACCAAATCGTTTACAGATATTATCAGGAATTAATTAAAGTTGGCATGAAATATGTTTGAAGAAATTTTAATCAATAATATGACACTTTTAGAACCGAAAAGTCCCTATAATATATTTCCTGATATACGATTTATAACCTTTTTTTAATTTAACAATTTTTCTTATTTGCTGAGTCAGCATTTGCATTATTCATTTTATAACATTTAGTTTTTTATTCTCAAAATCTTTCTTCAATCGAAGAAATTTAAATATTCGCTGGTGTTCGGCCATTGTATTTATGAAATCGCCTAACTTAACTTTAATGTTCTTATAAAACCACGTAAAATATTCATCGTCACTGAAAATTTCGCTTATTTTGTGTGCAGTGAAAACAATGCAGTTTCGCTGTTATTGCGAATTATGGTAATTTGGGAGAGCCTATTTTTCTGATTTTCAATGATTTGAGGATGTCATAAGGGTATTCATGATTTGTTCTACTTCCTATTGAATAGTTGTAAAAAGTGTAAAAATGCATAGAAACAACTATGAAAATTCAACTTTTACACTTAGTAACATGATATAATAGAGGAAATACAACAAATCGAATTGACTCTGCGTATTATTAAGCGAGAATAATTAAGTCTGCTCTGTTTAATGAATTGTAGATACGATTGTTTTAACATGAACAACGTCAACGTCGATTCGCCCATTTATAAAATAAATTCGATTCGGTAGTTAAACGTATAATAAGACGAAAAATCAGTTGTTCTAATATAATAGTTTATAAATATGCAACGCCTATTTCCTCAATGAACCTAATGCAACCTATAGCAAATGACGAATAAAAATATATATTTATTGCATCCTGGTGCTGACAGATTAGATTTAATAATGCCAAACAGCCTTGGTATTTTAATATTTAACATAATTTGTATCGTTTTATAAATCGATCTGTTTTTTTGGTTATGGCCAGATAATATTTTATTTATCATAATATTTGTATTTAGTTTCGTTTCAAATCAAGCACAAATTTCTGCCCTTTGAACCATTAGAAATTAGAAGTACCTATGTGGTTTTGTTAAATTTACTGCGTCAAATAGTGTGCAATAACACTTAAACGAAATTGTGTTTTAATTTATATTAAATAACCGCCTCAAACGAGGTTTCATCTTCAAATGCATCTAAGTAGTGCCACTTTTACGTCACAATCTCTTCTGTAACAAGTGCGAAATGAGACTACTTGACTAGCTTTCGAAAAGGTTGTTTACTCCAAGTGCACCTACTTCACTAAAAAGTAATTAAGAATATATCCCTAGATATGTTAGCTTCTACTGGCGTAAAATGAACCTCAACAAATAAATAAGCGTTGACAAAAGAACATTTTATACTAATTATGATTTTAATCTTAAATTTTAGATGACGGAAAAAAAGCGGCCCTCGGATCAGAAGTCCAACAGCGTCTTTTCGCTGAATGACTTTAATTCCAGGTGAGTGGCTAACCGATAACAAATTGTATCTCCATTCCTCGTTAATTGCGCTAATAAATCAATAATTTCATTGACACATCATAATTATCATGTTAATTGCCACTAATAAATCGATGTTTTTCTTCTTAATTTGTTATCAGGACCCAGTTGACCGAGAAGGAACAACTGGATGAATATTACAATCCCTTCGAGCATCGGTCAGAAGAAGGGGCATACTCAACATCGGGCGCGTTGGCGCATTTACTTAAAAGCTCTCTTGGCAGCGGAATTCTTTCGATGCCAATGGCCTTCCAAAATGCTGGACTGCTGTTCGGCATGCTTGGAACAGTCATCGTTGGAATACTCTGTACGCATTGTGTACACATCTTGGTAAGTGATATGCTGTTATCAGTCAAGCGTGGGTTGCCCCAAATATTTCCACTTCGGCGCGCAATTTAATTATTAATTATAGCAGAAGCGTGTCGGTAAAGTACCACTTTGGCATTTATCAGTGCGGCCAAGCCACTTTGGCTTGTTTTACATTCGATGAATAAGTTCAGAAAAGCCCTAGATAAGAACTAACTAAACGATATTATCTCAAAACAAAATGTGCATTTATGTGTACACCTTTCAAGGATCGGAAATTTGATAAGGGGAATTTTTAATAGATCAGTATACTTAGATCGGATACTTACTTTTATCTTTTTATTGAAAAAGAAGTAAGGTCTTTTTACATTAGGTACAATTATTATTATTACTACACCCAACTGGCAATATTATAATAGATGGATACACATTACTCGATTCGACTATTACATTTAACCATATATACTTCTTTGCATCAGTATATGTAAAAGAGTACTTACATATATCATACTTTACAGTGCTACATTCGTTTTTTTTCAAGAAAAAATAATTATTTAGGTTTTATTAGATAATAGATTCTCGCAAAGATGATAAAAAACAAAAAACAGCAATTTTATCGATATATGATTATTCTATCTTGAATTTTAATTATTATGTGTTGTTTCATTATTTCTAAACATTATGTAATTAATTAATTTTTTTTTTTTTTTAATAAATAAACTTGATTCCTTCGAAAAAATAGGTGTACCTTCAAATGCCAGAATAAATATCTCTTTTTTCAACGACCACTACCAAACTATTTTTTTATTTAAAGTGTAATATCTCAAGTATCAAGGTCAAATTTTAGATCTTTAAATTAAAAATTAAAATATTTATGAGTTTTTTTAGCAAAAATAGTAATTTTTGTGATTTTCCGACAGTTTTTAATTTTTTACTCTTATTTAGTATTGTATTTTTTTCAAAAAACTCTTATCTACTTATAAGAGCACTGTTTGAAGAATACCTGGCAGTCTTTTTAAATTGAAATAAGCAATTAATTATTATTATTAATAATTATTTTAGGTCCTTAAACCGAACAATTGGCTTCCAAGTATATGAGTTGTTGTAAAACGCCGTAAAATAAAACAAAGATGCCGGATGTCCTAACTTTTAAAAAAAATGTCGAAATTTGGTTTTTGCAAAGGCTCCTGCAGAAGGATAAATTTAAAGAGGAAATGTTGAACTCCTTTGCCAACCCCTAGCATATCTTTGTTCGGCGACTGAGTTTTGCAATTATTCCAAATTTTCATCGTAAACTTAGATTATGGTAAAATAAAATTTAGTAGTAAGATTATATTTTCGATTTGAAATATGCAGCTTCTCTAAATCGTGTAAAATCAATCAATAAAGCTGCTAAACTGATGCAGATCGATTATGGGTCTACTTTTGCTGATTGTTGAAATGATTAATTACATCACAACAGCAAGCAGACGGACTGACGCACGCCACTTTGTACCCCGGCGGGTCAACACAACTGTTGGTCTATGGTTTTTCAAGTTCACCTGTAATTTGCCATTCACAACATGCAGACGGTGGCAAATTTGTTTCGTTGGCGGCGGCTAATACTTAATCGGAATGATGATTTGTATGGCCAGCTGAATTGACATTGAATCTTTGACTGAAGTCATTGTGTTCTTGGAGAAATTGTATATAGTTTTATAAATATGTCCAGGAGAATAAAACTGTTTTCCATTTGTGCAAAAAATACATGCATATCCTTATAAGTACCTAATTGAATTTTTAATTTTGCGATTTTCAAACTCAAATAGCAAAACATTGTTTAGAAATGAAATATTTATTTAAAAAAAATTCGGTAATCCGAGCTCCAGGCCCTATCTTTGTATTAAAAACATAATTAAAAGCATAACAATTCGATTTCGAAATAGAGTGTATATTACAATTTTCAATTGATTGCAATAAAAAGTCAATTAGTTCATGCACTTTAGAGTTATCGTATCTTGATTCCTTCTTTTTAAGTTAAATAAACAGACCTAAATCTAACACATTTATCTTATTTAAGTTTTAATATTATTATCCTTATATAAGTCTTAATGTTTTTATTTCAGGTAAAAACCTCACATGAAATATGCAGACAAACAAAAATACCGTGCTTAGGTTTCGCCGAAACATGCGAAAGAGTATTTGAATATGGGCCGAAACGGATACGACCGTGGTCAAATTTTGCAAAGTAAGTATTACACAACTGTCGAATGTTAGAATGCGACTTTTAAGCTATAAAAGATTTGAAACGTAAAAAAAACCAACTTATGTATATAGTATTTTTAAAACATCACTTTATGAAAATATATAAGAAAGTTGGCAGGATGTTCTCTTAAAGTTTTACTTCAACTGTGTACTGACGATTCAATATTTTTCTATGCATCAATAACATTAATTAAAACATGAGTTTATAGGCATTTTAAGGAGTTTTCCCAAGTTTCCAATCAACAGATATGCCCAATTAAGATCATACATATAACGATAACCCAATCAAAATCATATAAGCCATTTTTAATCTTTTGTAGGTTTTGAAGATAATATAAAAATTTATTTTACTGCAAAATCAAACTGCACACTTAAGTCAATAAACTAAATTATTTAAAAAACAAAAAACCCGACTGTAGTAAAAATATCAACTGAAAAGCGAAAAACAAGCTCTATAATCTATAGAAAATTGTAAGAGCAATGTCCTTATAAGTAATGCACCATGCAATTATTTTTTGTTCGATACCTCGTTAACAAATAATACAATTTATACTATTATTTAAATATAACTTAAATATTGGAAAAGGTATTGCAGGCGGGGACCAATTAGTCCAAATGTTACTTTTTTTCAAGAAATATGTTTTGTCGTTCATTGCTTGTCCCCGCCTGCAATACCTTTTCCAATATTTAAGTTATATTTAAATAATAGTATAAATTGTATTATTTGTTAACGAGGTATCGAACAAAAAATAATTGCATGGTGCATTACTTATAAGGACATTGCTCTTACAATTTGCTATAGATTATAGAGCTTGTTTTTCGCTTTTCAGTTGATATTTTTACTACAGTCGGGTTTTTTGTGTTTTAAATAATTTAGTTTATTTCACACTTTTTTTTTGATTTTCCTGTCAAAATGGTAGCATCAAAGTGTTATAACGTATATATATTTGTAATGGGCTATTTATTAGCTTTGATTTGAGACCCATATTGTTATAATAAAAAAAAACTTTTTTTTTATTCCCCTCTATTTTTTTTTCGCGGAAGCCATATTGAAATATTATATGCCCATTTATAATGGGCTATTTATTAACTTTCATTTGAGACCCATATTGTTATAATAAAAAAAACTTTTTTTTTATTCCCCTCCATTTTTTTTTCGCGGAAGCCATATTGAAATATTATATACCCTATAGCACTCCGACAATTAAGACGAATCGAATGACACCTTATATGTTAAAATCTGTCAAGCCGTTTAGGCTGCAGAGCGACACAACGAAATAGACATACATACATACATACATACGCTCGAAAAACATAACCCTCCTTCGGCAGTCGGGTAAAAAAGCCTTTCCTGCCTAAAATCAGATCTGCACACACAATGTTCCAATTTTCTCTAAACTGAAGCATACCAGTTCTTCGGGGCCAAATTTACAATAAAAGAAAAATCTGTGAAAAGTAACAACTGAACCTGATCAGTGATCGTGCTAATTAAATGTCTTCATATTTATACTTCTCCCTAGGTGGCCTTGCCCTCGTCCTCTGTAATTTACGCAAGGCCCACAAATATCGGAACGAATACTTTTCAATTGCATTTTTTCTCGTTTATAATTTTGGCAGAGATTATGTCTCGTGAATTGCGTTCAACTTACCACATGTCATTATTCCAAAGCATTGGAATGCAGTAATTACAGGTGACGAATGTTTAATTTCCGCCGGAACCACTTTTAGGTACATAAATTGATGGTTCCGACATTCCAAGCGCTTCAAGTATGCGGATAATTGCTAATCACAATTCAATTCTTGCAATTTGTGGGCTATTTTTAGATGATTCAATGCAAGTTTCTCGCACAATGCATCTAACATTTCTTTTTGATACCTTCACGAAATATTGCAAAACTATAGTAAATGAATAAAGTAGAAATTATATGCTTGGTTCACTGGGTTCTAAATACAACAGCTTTTAAAATTGGATACAATAGAATTGCTAGAGGACATTAGTAGTTAATTACAACAATGTTGAGCTTATCAACCACATCAAGATATAATCTTGTAGAAAAAAGTTGTTTAGGGTTCATCCACTTAATTCAAATATGTATCAGAAAAAATTGTTTCAAACAATTTCTTATTCTCATAATTATACTCGTACAATGAATAGTTCAAATTTTTATTTTATCTTCATGAAAGTCAAAATCAAATTGTCATAAGAGGATTGTCATTGTGTTATTTTTACCAGAATAAATTCTTAAAATTATTTCAAAATTAAGAACAAATAGAACAAAAGTACTATTTTAAAGCGTATAGATGGGCGATAAATATTTCCTTTTTAACTATATTTATTAATTTATTTTTATTGAGAAATTATTGATCCAATACATAATTGTTTTTCAGTTAAATCATATGAAACAAAATAATATTAAAAAAAATAATTGAGTACATTTACATTTTTATATACTTAAGGTATTAGTTATTTAATTATAATTCCTTGTTTCTTACTATACTACGGTATATAGAGTCAGTTGTTATTTTTCAAAGCTTTTCTTTTAAAGGATGCTTATAATGCGTGGAATTGAAATACGAATTGCATTAAATAAATTATTGATTGACCGATTTTACCTTATCGCAACGCCAAGCTGAATGATATTGTAAATCGATTTGGTTGCAAAATAATTATTTCCTTGTTTTTAAGAGCACACCCTAAAGCAATGAATTTTTATGACATGATTTCAACCAGTAAATAAAAAACATGATAAAGAAGTTTCATATTATAGACCTAATTTCTCATAAGTCGCGTCATTTAGGCTAATATGTACAATGTACATATGCCTATCTTTCAGACGATTGTAAAAACACCTAAAATTAAATAACAAAACATTTTTGTTTTATTTTCAGACAATTTGTAGACGCCGCCCTTATGGCCACGTATTATGGAGCCAGTTGTGTGTACATTGTCTTCATATCTACGTCCGTGCATGACGTTGTCAACTATGATCTAGGCATCAACTGGGACATCAGGTTATACATAGCAATGACCATAATTCCAGTTCTTGTGATTGGTCAGATCCGCGATCTCAAGTACTTGGTGCCCTTTTCAGCGATGGCCAATGTCTTTATTCTGGTCGTGTTCGCCATCGTGTTGTACTACATGTTCAGTGTTGAACTGAATTACGCTGACAAACCTTTGATCGCTGATGTTACCAAAATCCCGATTTTCTTCAGTACTGTAATCTTTGCTATGGAGGGTATCGGTGTTGTTATGCCTGTTGAAAATTCGATGAGGAAACCACAACATTTTCTGGGTTGCCCCGGCGTACTTAACACTGCCATGGGAGTCGTAGTCGGCTCGTATGCAATCATTGGCTTCTTCGGATATGTGAGGTATGGAAACGAAGTAGAGGCTAGCATCACACTAAATCTTACCAAGGGAGAACCGTAAGTCTATCTGATTTTAAAGTAGACAGCCTGAACTCAATATAAATTTTATAGACTTGCTGATGTTGCTAAACTTCTTATGGCTGTAGCGATCTTATTCACCTACGGACTTCAATTCTATGTACCAAACGACATTTTGTGGAGAAAAATTAAGCACAGGGTACCCGAAAACAGGCACAATGCATCGCAGATTGCTCTTAGAACCGGAATTATTCTAATTAGTGCAGCCGTAGCTGCTTTGGTACCACAACTTAGGCCTTTCATTGGATTGGTTGGTGCTATCTTCTTCTCAGTTCTGGGTTAGTATGATTAATTAGCTACTAATATTAGTTAACTTATATTTTTCATTCCTTAGGACTTTTGGTACCTTGTGTGGTAGAAACAATCTTCAACTGGCCACACAATCTTGGAACTTTAAAGTGGAAACTATGGAAGAACATGGTTTTGGGGGTGATGGCAATTTTCGCCCTAGTCGCCGGATCAGCTGTTAGCATAGGTGAAATCATCGACATGTACAATGGCAAGCCAATCAGTGGGGGGCACTGAATACTTCAGCTGCCGGACAGCTGTGTACATATTTTACATACCTTACCCGCCTAGAGGTGCTTCTGAGAGGCAGGAGCTTTTTGCCGATCGCAACAATGAGGAGCGCCGAATTTGGGATAACTCCTAATTTTCTGTGACGTTATTTTAACTCTAGATTTAGTTTTAAAGTAGTCTAGTGATTTTTTATATGTTAACAAAAAATTTAAATTTAAGAAAAGTAAATATTTCACAAATGAATATATTTTTTCATATTACTAAACATGCTTTGAGGAGACGAAAATTACGAGATGGATTCCATAGCCTCAGTATAATATTGTTTTGTTAATTAGATTACACACTTCATTTTTGTACTCCACGTGTGTTTTCAAAACGTTTTTTCTGAATTCCTGAGAAATACACATATCTGATATCGAATAAGGTAACCATTTCTGGCAACTAAATGAAAAACAGGACTGACTTCGGGGTCTGTTTAAGATTGATATTTCGCTAAAAATCATTTACTCACTTTCAATATTTATTTTATTGTTATCATATAAAAGAAATGACAAAAGACATACAGAAGTACATTGAGAAACTTGCAAACAGCAAAGACGGGACATTCTTAAAACTACTTCAGGATCAAACGGATTTTTCTAACAATGCAGACTAAGCAGAAAGAAGTCATTTATTACAAGTGGACTGATATTGTGGTCTCCTAAAAAGACTTAATTTAGACTTAAAATCCTGTATATCGCTATGTACAACGCAACTTAAAACTTATAACGTTCATTTGACCAACTGTACGACTTTTAACTGCTCAGCCTGTAATATTAGTTCAAAGTCTGAAGGAATGAACTAAATATTTCTTATTTCTTTTTCTTTTTGTTCTTGTCATTAGTCAAAACTTCAGATTTTCTCTTCTGTGCTGTCTTTGTCTGTCCTGAGTTTGTGAGTATTCCTTGGCCACCCTTAGCTGCCTTCTTTTTCTTTTCCTGGCGTTCTTTCTCCTCTAATTCTTGATTTTCACGTTCAATTAGGGTAATTAATGTATTACACCGGCGCTGCAACTCCAAAGCTGTGCGTGATTTCAAAAACCAATCGAAGCGGAATTGTGATGATGCTCTGATAAAGTAGTGTTTTAAAGAAAGCTTGACTATTTTAGTATTCAAAAAACGTCTTACCTGATAGCAGCTCGAAGTTCTTCGTAAACATTTTCTTTATCAAATCCAAGCTTATGCAACATGCACACTAAAAATCTGTCTTCTACTTCGGTATAATTTTTACCTTTATTATTTCCATACTGTAATCTCAGTTGATGGAATGGTGCGCGATATCTAGCCATCTAATATATAAAAAGAATTGTGCAGTTATTGGCTTATAAACAGATAAGGACAGTGGATTATTGGCAATTGTTTTATACGACCATGTTTGCATTCAGTTCTTAACAATTGCTTTTTACATGAACATCAATGGAAACGGTATTACTTATCAATTTGCAAAATTAAGTCTGCTTTTACCAAAAATTATTAATACATTTTCTAAACAAATGCAAAGGAAACATTTTCATATTATTGTAGTTCCGTTTGAATTGTACATTTGCCAATCAATGATTTCAAAAATTCAAAATACCTTTTGATCCAAAGCCTTTTTAATAGATTGTCTCCTCTGGATTTTTGTTTCTCCTCGTTCAATTTGTGCCATTATCCTTTCAATATCCTGCAATTCGTGGCATCTTTCCCAAAATACTGTACTGTACTCAATGACTTCTTCAGGAGTTTTTCCCTCGACATCTTTCGCGATATTCTCAATATCATCTCTTCCGTACTTCTCGTTAGCTTTTATAAACTGATTAAAATCTCTCTTTGTCCAACTAGTGAAACCTGTAAGTTTTAGATAGTTAACGATAGAAACAAAAAATCACATAATCATTACTGAGGAAAGTACCTTGTGTGAGTAGTGCTTCTTTTTCAGTAACTTCTTCCTCGCTTAAAGGTTCGGCCTCGTCAATTTTCTTTTGTTCTTCACGTTGTGCCTTTGCGGCATCTGATCCCAATTCTGGATTTTTTGGTACTTTGTAGTTGAGTGTTTTCCGGTAAAAATAGATTTCTTGGTCAAGTAGTTCAAAGAGGCGCGGAGGGAAGAATTGAAAATCTTGAACTATTGGCTGTTTGGGTGGACGTGGAGCTTTTGGGGCTTTGGGCTCAGAAACTCTCAAAGCCTCCCGGAAATAGGCGTCAACAGCATAATTGGCTTTTCGCTCTCTTTTAGGGGGTTCAATCCATGAACCTACAGCAACATTGTTCTTTCGCTTTTCCCTGTAGTCCTCGCCTTCAAATTGATATACTGACGTTTGTTCACTACCATTGTCCAATGTGAAATTGCGCAAGGTGCTCTCGCCGAGAGCATCAAACTTCGCTTTTTCTTCTTGAGTTTTTGCTGCTCCTCTTTCCAAAATCGTATCGATATCTTCTTCGCTCAACTCAGAGTCCTTGGATGCGAACACATGATTCGCGCCGAAACGGATAATATTCAGCATTTCATCTTTATTCAGCTGAGCAGATCTGTTGTCAACGAGGCGACCCTGCTGAATAACCAGTTTATCCAATCGCAACTTGATTTCAGCTCTTTCAACTATTTTCTCTTCCACAGTGTTTTCTGTTATAAATCGGAATACGCGGACCTGCTTCTTTTGCCCGATTCGATGAGCTCTGTCCATTGCTTGTAAGTCCATTTGAGGATTCCAATCGGAGTCATATATAATAACAACATCGGCGGTGGCCAGATTGATACCTAAACCTCCGGCACGAGTGGACAACATAAAGAGAAATTTGGGGCTGTTATCTGCGTTGTATTCTTGAATTTGACGGTTTCGATCCTCGTGTGGAGTATTACCATCAAGTCGACAATATTGATATGCTCGCCACAGACAGTAATCCTCCAATATATCCAACATTCGAGTCATTTGGCAAAAAACGAGTACCCGCGAGCCCTGGGCTTGTAATTTCGGCAAAAGTTTGTCTAGCACGGCCATTTTCCCAGAGTTATAGACCAAATGCTCGTCAGTTGTGTACGGTGGTCCCGGTTCTGCTCCATCAAACAAGTAGGGGTGGTTGGTACATTTGCGTAGCTGCATAAGGATATTTTGTAAACGCATCTTTTCCACCTTTCCGGCCCCGTTCACAATGTCAATATCTTTCATTAAGACTTTCGTATACCATTCTCTTTGCATTTTGGATAATCCAATAAAAATTTTAATCTCTTTCTTAGGCTTGAGTCGCTTTTCGACCTCCGATTTTAACCGACGCAGCAAAAATGGTTTAAGAACCGCATGAAGGCGCTCAATTAGCGCATTATCGCCAAGACATGAATTAGTGTTAAACCAGGAATCGAAGTCATCAGCGCTGTTGAAAACATCCGGCAGTAGGAAGTTCAAAAGAGCCCATAGCTCATGCAAATTGTTTTGAAGAGGCGTACCAGTGATTAAAAGTCTATTGGCTGTCTTGAACTCTCGAAGAATTTCGGAGAGCTTTGACTTTTCATTTTTGATACGATGAGCCTCGTCAATCACAAGGTACCGCCAGTTGAACTTCTTAAAAACGGACTTCTCTCGAATGCACATCTCGTAAGAAGTAACACAGACATCCCAATTTCCAGGCATTAAAATTTCGCGAATAAATTGGTTTCGAGTTTCTTGGTCTCCGATGAGACAAACAGCCCTCAAGGAAGGGCACCACTTATTGAACTCGTTAACCCAATTTTGCAATGTTGACTTAGGCACGACGACCATGTGTGGGCCGGCATTGTTCCTAAAATAGTCACCATTAATCATCACTCGTGGAGAAATGAAAGTCGATTAAAAATAAAGACCTTAATATTATTTACTTAGTCTTTCAGAGCTGGAGCTTAGGGTTATTAGTGATTGATTGAACAATTTTATATTAAACGTTTTTCAAGTCTTCAAAGTGTATCTAAGTTTTAAAATAATGGTGGGAGCCATAAAATAGCATGAGGGAAGGGGACTACGTTATTGCTTAAAAGGTTTATTTAAATATTATCAAAACATATTATATGAAAGTCAAACTGTATCTGGTGTATTATCCCGTTCATTTTGAAACCAATTAACCGATTTTAGTGAAATATTTATATTTATCTTCATTCTTTATCCTAGGTGTAACATACGTATGTAAACTACATATCATAACGATACGACCCCAGGAAGTTTAGTAATTAAGCTATTAGGAGAAAAAGAAAACCGGCAAAACTGTAAGAGATATTTGATATGTGAAAGGACATATTAAATTTTAAATTCCCTGCCAGAACAGCCTACAGCTAGACAATTGTTCACCTCTAAATTAGAAAATTTTTCTTAGAGGATATTTGTAGCCACTTGAGTTGAATTGTGGAGTACGGCCCAAAAAACTGATTGTTTTTGCTTGCATTTTCTGAATGTACATACATATCGCTCGAAAAAATGCAACGACTTTGACCAGAGGCAGAATTCGAACCTGCGACCTTCAAACTGCTTTAACCAACTGAGCTACACGTGGCCACTTGCCGCCGATGCCGTTCGAGCGATTTTTGTTCTAATGAGAAGTGCAATCGGCTGATCTCACATACATATTTGCAAAAGTGGAGGAGTTGCGACCCTTTTTACTGACGAAAAAAAACGGAGGTTATCAATTCGACGCGTATATTTTTTATTTTTTTTTTTATGTATGACCACGCATAACTTTTTACAGAGTAGTCCGATTTTGATAATTATTTTTTTATTGGAAAGGGTATACCCTGAAGTTGGTCCCATATAAATTTGGAAAAAAAAATCCTACCTTAAGGGTGGGAAAATAGGGGTGATTTATTGTTCACTCACAGATTTTAATGCTGAGTTGTGTATTACAATTAATTTAAAAAAAAAAACTCACAATGAATGAGCTTTAGACCTGTCAATCTCTTGTGTGTAGACCTCTCAGTCTCTGCATTATAACTACAAAAAATTATAAAATAAAAACTTTTTAACAAAAAAATTGAACCGCCGAAAAAACAGAAAAGGAAAAAATAATAAACCTTTTTTATTTAACCTTAATAACTAAGTTCTTAAACTAATGTAAGTATACCTAAGTAATTTTGAGTCGGCGGCAAACAAGCAAATTAATTAATTACATAAAGCGTGATACGCGGCGGCGCGGCGCGACACACCCCTTCGCCGGAAAATGCCGAGCGTTCACGAAGTTAATGTCAGCGAGACAGCAACCCGACGATGTTTGGCGCCGACTCAAAATTACTTAGGTATACTTACATTAGTTTAAGAACTTAGTTATTAAGGTTAAATAAAAAAGGTTTATTATTTTTTGCTTTTCAGGTTTTTCGGCGGTTTAATTTTTCTCTTAAAAAGTTTTCTAAGTGTGCGCAGTCAACACAGCCACGTATACAAAGTTCAACTTCCAATTTATTTCGTTTTTCTCGAAACGACTTTTCTCAAAATGGTCCAATCGATTACTATACTATTTTTAGAGTCGCTTGAATGACTGAAAATGAACAAAACTAACTATTGAAAGGACCCCGCTATAATTATATGGGATTTGGGTTTCAGCGGATTTGGCTGAATTTTTGATATTTTGTAGGTCTCATCATGCCAAACAAAAGTCTCCATGGGCACAAAGCTCGTTATTGAGTATTTTAAGAGATATCGGCCGTGAACGGTTTCGATTTTGAATAGAATTGCGAAAAAGTGAAAAATGCTGATTAATATTCAAAATATAGCATCAAATATGTTTCTGCCAAATTGCTAACTAAACTCCGTTCCGTGTAAATGCAGTCTATGTTGCTCAAACCAATAGATTATTAGATCTGACTAAGAAACCGAAAGGCGCGCTCAGGGCCCTCGCGCCCATAAGTGCGATGTGTGCCACGCACACGGGCGGCATATCCAAGGGGCGGCAAATGGTCCCGATGTTTTATGTTTATATATCTCTTAAAATACTCAATAACGAGCTTTGTGCCTATGGAGACTTTTGTTTGGCATGATGAGACCTACAAAATATCAAAAATTCAGCCAAATCCGCTGAAACCCAAATCCCATATAATTATAGCGGGGTCCTTTGTTTTAGAAGTGTATTCCTCAATTTAATATTTCAAAATATCGTTGTTATTAGCTTAAAAAAACTTCTAGAAACCTTTCAGAGTACAACGTAGCACACCATATGTTTCGAAATTCCAATACAAGTGCGCGCAATGAGCCTGGGAGATTTGTACATACATACTTTCAGAACTTTTAATGCCCATTTCCCACATTTTTTTTTTTTAAGTCAGCCGTCTGAAACTTTATCGGAATGGGAAGCTCTCCTTGTAAAGATTTCAAATATGTATGAATGTTTCTTTTTATTTTAAAGTAGAATTCGAAAGATTCCTTAAAGTCATACGGAATTTAGCATTCTTTTATCATTTTAAAATAAATCGCAACCAAGTTGACTGCAGTGTTTTGAAATTCTGCGAATATGTTCTGAAACTGGATTTAACTTAGGTCGGATGGTATACAATACACGAGTGACTTGCATTTGACCGTTGTTTTTTTTACCATAGGCTGCTGTAGGAAACGACACTACAGAAGAAAAGGTTCCAAATGCGCAGTGTTCATATTTCTACATGAAAAAGTACAAACCTGAAATGTTTCAAATAACCCAGCAGTGAAATGGTTTGCAATGTTTTTCCCAGGCCCATCTCGTCGGCTAGTATGCCGTTGATCCCGTTCTCGTAGAGCGAAATCATCCAGTTCAAGCCGCGGATTTGGTAGTCTCGGAGTTCTCCGTTTTTAATGTACGTCGGCGACGATTCGAAGCGAAAAACATCCCTGGCGGTGGTTTCCTCAGCCAGGAGCTCTTCGTCTTCCTCCTGCTCGGTCTTTCGGTGGCGGTGACTAAAAAGCAGAGTATTATACTATCACTTTAAATGACTGGGAGGCCGGAAAAGTACTCACTCGGCTGCATTCGCTGGTGTGATTATTTCCTTCGGTTTTTTGGGGCGACCGACTGTCTTCGCTTTGGGGCTTTTGGACGCACTATTTGTCATGAAATGAGTGAAAATCTCGGTCTGTTTCAGCAGGTAGTCGAAGCGCTTGCTGCGGTCCGATTCAATTTTAGTGTCGAACTCAACTTCCTTTTCACGGGACGAAGTTGTGTCCGATGTCGACTCATTCTGCAATAAAACGCCATGAGCACGGTTGAATCAGAATGCATTCAGAAAAACTGGAAAAAACAAAGCCAGCGAGTGTCCAGTGACAGCTGCTCAGCGTCCACGGCTCGCTGGTTCTTGGCACTCACTTTGCATGGGGAGCGCCTGTTTCTTACCGAATTTTCATTTGGATCCGGAACGTCTACGATTTCTTCTTCATTTGACATCGTTTCTCTTCAATTTTATCTACAGTTATTGGCGAATTTTATCTGAGAAATGCTTATAAATCACGAAACTCACACAAGCGAAAAGGCGGCAAAAGCAAACCCCCGACTTTCATTTATTTAAACTGTGTGAACTTGGCCGTGTGCCGTGTGTCTCACGAGAAAAGTAATAGATTTTAAATTTAGCTAGTGCTCACAAATTTAGTACATTTTAGTCAATACGACCGCCGATATAACATATATGGATCAGGTGTCAGTCTACACTGCTTTTTCATGCGGATTAACATTTCCGGCGGTGGAATTTAAAAGTAGCCGTTGCCTAGCTGCATTATAAATCCATGAATTAAAGTTTTGATGCTGCAGACTAAAGAAGATATTAAGAATATTTTGTTTAAATGTTGAAAGCTTTAAAAAGCCGGTATTTAAGCTTATATTATTACAAATATTTTAAAAACTACTATAATATTTTAAATTCGAAACTACATAATAACGTCCCTTGGAGAGAATTTATAAAACATTCAATATATCAACATAAATAAACCTACGATAACCATGAGGCTGCTGAGGGGCCAGCTCATGACTAACCAGAATAACTAAAATTGACTTTGGTAAACATAAGATAAAAAGTCAATTTCGAAATATGTATGTATATACACTTTTCTGAAATTCGTGAAAATCTGCATCCAAAGTTATCCTTTGATATGTATTCAATTCATTAAATTTGAGTGATAATGCTGAAAAAGTTATGCTGGGCCTGACTGGCAACATGGCTTACAAAACAATATATATTCATTTCATTTAGTCCAGTCTAGATTTGAAAATGGTGCCAGAAACTTAATATTTTAATAATGAAACCTGATTAATATTTATTACTAAAATTTTAAAGTTAAAAAACAAAAACCTTAGAACGTGAAACTAAGCAAGTCCACTAAGACTTAACATATGAATCGCAATTTGCAGTGTATTTCAAAATTACTTTCTTATTCTTAAGCTACTGTAGTTAGAGTTCTTGTGGTATATTGAGGATTTCAATAGTAATTTATATGATAATTGAATAATTGAATAACTAAATGTTTGATGCTTTAACTGCACTAAAGATTCTCTTTAAATTTTATCAAAGTATAAAACCAAAACGACTATTGTATATTTACACCGAGCGAAGGGTGATTAATATAATTGATACAACTTTGAGACTTAGCCACTTCTTACTTGAACACAGTTGGTACATACCTATATTATTCAATAAAACAGGGTTTGCAAAAACCTTTATCAGTATAATCTTCGCGGTATAAGCACTAAACAGTGCATGGCGTGCATCTTGCGTGCTAGTTGCTAACAAATGAGTCTTATTCTATAGCAATCAACAGCCTAATTTCACTGCATTCGATAGTTTTATGTTCCAAGATGTTGCTAAGAGCATGGCTGAAACATTTATTAAGAGATTATTTCGTAATTAAATAGCTCGTATGCATTACTCAATATGGTGCAAGTTTATTTGATACGTTATAATAGGTACCTTCCTTAAAATGCACGAAGAGATTGAGCCCTATTCTTGAATCCGTTCGAATCGGATCGAAAAAGGCTTTTTTGGAGAAAAATTCCTTAATAAAGTTGTTAAAATTATCGTACGTAAATTCATTTCAGTAACCTATGACTTAATTTAATTTTTCCGCACACAACGTTAAAATGATAATAAAGTAATTGAAATGAATTTGCTAAAAAGTTAGAAACTTTTTAAAGAATTTCAATTCAAAAGGTGCTTTTGTAAGCTCTTATCGATTCGATTCAAACGGATTCAAGAATAGGGCCCATTTTCTTAAAATATTAAATTATTGTAAATTGCTATACAAGGTAATAAAATCGATAAAAAAATTAAACTTTTAGATAACAATTTTTTGTGAATGAAGTTCAATATGCCAAAAATCTCGGTTAAAACAGACAAAAATACAAGTGCAATTTACAAAATATATGTCGTAGTTTAATATGTATAACGATATAATGGTTTCTTAGAATTTATTATTATCTACAGTGCGGTAGCCGATGGAATATAGGATTTATCTTGCTATTATTTTTCGAGATACTGGGCTGAGATTTTCATAAAATAATAATGAAAAAATAGCAGATATAAGGCCGTAAATATGAATACTGATGTCATACCTACTACCCATCCAAGTTTTTTCTCACATTTTAACTGAATTTATGTATATTTCATTAAATTTCTTGAGATTCCTAATTATTAGTGCGGTTTCCGATTTGACTTTAAACATCTTGAAAATCTTAGTAGAAACGTTGAACTCGAAAGTGTTTTAATATTTTTTTTTACGATTTCTTAGCTTTTGAATGGGGTTCGAGCTCTTGGTATGGCGAATTGATTTTATAAGTATTTCCTAAACATAATAGTAGACATCTTCATGCTTTACACATAATAAGTGGAAAACCTTGCTCGGATTTTTATCATATTTCGCAACAAACGTAAGGTGAAACGAAATCATCTCTAGGCTTGTGCGCTTAGGTGGCATTGATCGGTTTTTCCATTAAATTGTCAATGTTATATCTTGTAACCGTTTGCTCATGCGTAACGTGAGGCGAAATTACAATCCTTACAGTTTCGGTTGTGCAGAACAATTGGTTAAATAGGCTCCTTTCAAATTATTTAACCAATGAGAAGGCTGCCTTGCATTTATCGAAGAAAGCGAAATCGCTTCTGCTTTTATTATAAAACTAAAAATTTTCCGGGACAACGGTGGAAATTTTCGCTGTCAAGGCTATTGTCGCTGATCTTTTTAATCGGGCATTGCACGACTTTTCATCAGTGACGCTGATTGCCGATCTTTTGCAATCCGAAGGTGAAAAAGCGGCGCGCGCCTGCTTTGGTGTATGCAAGACGTCTTTGCATTGGTCTTTCCACCTGGCCGCAGGTCTCAAAGAGTCAGGCGCGTGAGAAATTACAACGTGCTCAACGAACTGCAAAGACACAATAATTTTACCTAGGCGATCGAGGGGACAATTGGGGATTCATTTGTAATTTGATCGCCGAGTAAGCAACACACGTCCGCTTTTCGACGGGCAGATTCGTGCTATCTTTATTTTTAAATGTATTATTAAAAATTAAGTGAAATATTTGCAAAAAAGTGAATGTTCTAGGAAAAGTTTTAATTCAATAAACCAAAAACCTGAAGTATTATTTAAGGTAATTTTTCTGACTCTAACGTTCCTTTATTTTTGAAATTTTAATATGAGTGAGAACAAATGTAAGTGAAAAGAGGTGTATGCTAATAGAAGGACTTAAACTCTTCAAAATATAATAATTGTCATTTTTATGCCAAATAAATATTGTGTGAACTGCTCCCTCTTATCGGATAAGTAATGAGTGGTAAATGCAACAGCTCCTTAAATTTTATTCTTCATCATTTTCTAAGCGGTGTAACGATCCCTAGTTTCAAAAATGAACAATTATAAATTCCAAATAAATATATAAAATAAAAAAATAAAATAGTATATTCTTTAAATAATTTTACTCCGGGTCTAATAGTTTTAAATATTTAATTCAACTCTAAACTAAATTGTGCTACGCAATTTATCATTGCGACCACAGAATTTGTGATTTAACATAATATGTATTATATTTTTTCCTTCAATATATGTATTAAGTTTTCGCTAAAATAAAAGATCGATTTTTATAAAAATTCTTTTCATGTTTTCATAAAGCATTAAAAGGGTTCAAAAATTAGTAAATATTATGTTATATTTGCGCAACATCTTAAATTTAAAAATATTGAAAATGGAAGTAGTTTACAAAAGAACAAGTGAAATTCACTGAAATAAAATAATCTTTTGTTTAGTTTAGTGGAACTAAGAATATAATATATGTATATAAATAAAATATTTTTTTTTTTTAATTTCTTCGCAAAAATGTTTGTAGCAAGACTTCACATGCAAGATAGCTTTTCTGGACTTCACCTTCCCATCAATTTGAAGATTTGCTATAAAATTAAATTGAACTTTAATAATTAAAAATACGAAAAATAACTGATAATATCTATTTCATTTTTAGTTGTTATTAAAAGTTACTGGTTCAAATACTGAGCTTTTTCCTATAATGAATTTATTCATGATATATCAATTATCAGAGTATGTAGGTATGTAGGTAGAAACACAAAATTCTAAGTCTATCAAAATTTGTGATGAAGTATTTTAAAAGGTACAGCAACCAATTAAATTACTTTACAAATGTTCCAATTTCGTTCATTTTTGTATAAATTATGAAGATGACTAGGTATTTAAGATAACTTTCTAATCTTTTGAGGATACGCCGCGATCCCCTGATACGATCTGGCACTAAACAAATCTCCTTTTTAAATCGCACAAATAATGTCGATCAATGGAGAAAGGTCACTACATAATGCGTGATTGCATAATCTTAGAAACCACAAGCTGTGTTAACCGCTCATAAATTTTCTCTGAAGTTCCCGCTTTCATCATAACTCCGATGGTGCTTAGTCTAAAATTCACATAATAGTGAGACACCTCTTTGCGAATTAGCGAAACGTGCAACTATTCTTACCGCTTCTGCCAGCGAAAGCGTGGCCTTTTCTTTGTTTTCGGCTTAAAAATTTACACTCCGCCCTACCTACTTATGTCTATAATAAATTTTCGTAAACAAAATTGCTATGCAAATTTTGGTAAGCAATTATTATTTATGTTGCGGATTGTTGTTATTTGCCTTGTTAGAGATAAATGAACTATGAAGTAACTATTAATGTCAGTCGTAAAGCATCAATTTGTTTTCCAAATATTTTTTTGGGACAAACAGTTTTCTTTTTTAACTACAAAAAAAAGAATAAGAGATTATGAATTAAAATGGTATTATTTAATCATCAAGTTTTTAAATTCTAAAGTTTAATCAGAAACATCTACATATATCGGAAAAATTTATTTTTTATAATGAAAGCATAAAGTATGTATGTATACCTAAAAATTGGATAAAACCCGTTTATAGTCGATATTAAAACAAAGAAGCATTTCTACAACTTTCATTATAAATAGTAGAAATCGACCCTTCTTTTTATAAACTTCTTTTGCAAAAGCAAGAATATGTATGAAAAATAGCGAATAATTCATATATAAAAATAAAACAAATTGTGTAGAAAAATGCCTGCCAAAAATCGTTAGTTTAAGAAATAAATGATGAATATTATAACTAGCACTTAAGACTTATTTATTTAGAAGTTTAATAAGAAGCTTTAATTAAAAAAAAACATAATAAGACAATTCTTAGTCGCTGGTTTAAACCATAAGTGTAGCAGAGGTAAGAAGATTGAAGAGTGAAATTTACTTAGACCGTATTTCATTTATGAAATATATTATTACGGTTTTCATAAGAATTTCTGTTTTTTTAGGAGATAGGCTATAAATATTTTGTTGCATTTGCACTGAACACTTATTGAATTTTTATTTTTTGAATAAGTAGCGGCATTCTGTCGACGAAGTTGAGTAAACAAATAAAAAAAACCGGAAACCACTAAGGAATTGTTGCGTGCTACTGATGAAATTAAAGAAAAATATAGATCAAGAAATCCTATAAAAACATGGTTGCGCAGCGAACTCGGTTGCCTACGTCACCAAATGATTTTCTCTGTTCAGTTCTTTGAATTTGTTTATTTTAAACTGTAATTACATTTAAAAAGTCAATATACTAAATTACGCAAATAATTGAATTGAAAATTACTTTCAAATTTCTTCAGAATTTCAAGTTCTTAAAAGTGGCACCTAATTACGTTGCAATTTTCGTTTGAAACATGCAAATAAGTACATAAGTGCAATGCTTCGGTTTTTGCTACATATTGCAATTAACATGAATTCGAAAAACAAAATGTAATATTGAGCAAAGTGTTGTGAATGAAGTGAATGTCACTTAATATTTTTTTGGTCCTTAATAGTTCAAAATTGAGTAGATTATGGCAAAGAGAGACGGCGAAATTTCCGTAAGAAGATCTAAAACAGCCTTAAACGTTTTCATTTATGTGGAATCTAAAGATCTTGCGCAAAAGTGCACTAGCTACTAAAAAAAATTGGGTTCAGTTTGATTCCACTAGGGTTTGCGCTGCCGTATGAGTCAAGTTATACAATTTATGGGATTGCAATAGCGCACAAAATTACCATCAATTAAGTCTAGACATTGCGCTTTCTCGTAAAAGTGCAAAACTTTTTCTAGGAAATATGCAACACATGCAGTAGCGCAAGATATTCTCATTGAGGCCAGGAATCCCATTCGCTATTGCTATGTTGTTACATGAGTTTTCATTACAAAGTGAATGCGCTGAGCGTACAACTTTGTTGAACCAAACGTCTAGACGGCCATATAACTTATTTGGCTCAAATGAGATACTAAGTACTAGAGCCTGTTCGGACTATTCTCTCTATGGTGAATATCCTACTCGAAATGGATTCCTAGATTTTCTTCATTTAAGTTAACAACTTTGCTATTTTGCAATACTCATTAATTATAACTTTCGACATTTTCCTTCTTCGAGAAATTAAAATTTGTAATAAGCAAAGTCAATTAATTTCATAATCTTTATTGTTCTTTTGATATTAAAGTATTAAATAATTTTAATTCAAAAATCATCCATTGCTATATTACAAATTCTAAGTGTTTATCGTATAATTAACATATGTACCTAGTTGCATTTATATTGACATAATGACTGAAACCTGCGATCGTTGATTTTTCATTGCACGTGATATTAAAGTTACATATTATTGAACATATAGGATTACTTCTAATTATATTAAAATTAACATTTTTTGAAGCATTTTACCACATTTGAAAAGTCTTACAATTAGATAGGCCCTCTCCCAAAATAAATTTCTGGATCCACCGTTGTTATTAGGTATATGCATACTTATCCTGTATGTCACGCCCCTTTAATTCGCAATATTCGCCGACTTCGTTAGGTCATATGGAAGTATCATTTATTATTATTTAAAGTACTAATCAACTTTTGATGAAATTGCAAATATAAACTTGGATATAAGAATCTTTTCAAATCTGCTAATCAAGTTAAAACAGTATGAAATCGTACATATATTCCCTAACTTGTTGTTTAATTCTACTTTCCTTTTATAGTGCCTACGTCAGCCAATAGAGTAAATTAATCAATCAATGAGAGACTTCCTTTCATCAGTTTAATAGAAAATTTTTCGAATTGCATCAATTGATTTTTGCAATAATGCTTAGCCAAAGTCAGTATGCCACAAGATCTCGTCGGTTGATTTAATTGGAAAAAAACCTACGAATATGTTTCACGTAAAGCTGAACAACTTGTTTGTGCTAATTGACCAACTCGGATTGTAAAAACGAGCAAACTGTTCAACCGTGCATAGCGTTGACACACGTTGAGTTCTTTTATATAACGCCTTAAAAGTAACTTCTTAGGAGTGTTTTTTCTTGTTTGCATTTACTTTCATCGTTTATTCGTAATCTAAAGGAATGCAATTTGACCAATTGTCAATTTTATTAACTGATCCAAAACGTTTATTATATTTTCAGATGGCGAACGTTAGTGAAGTTCCCAAACTATTGCAAAATCCGTATGACTTTTACTTATGGACCCTAACTTTCTCAGGTTAAACACTTTAGGAAAAAAATTAACCACACTACGTTTACAACCTCCAATAATATTTCTTAATAGATAGAAGAACCCAAGGATGGCTATTGGTAGATTCCCCTTTGCCAACAGTAATGTGCACATTAGTTTATTTATTTATTGTTTGGGCGGGTCCAAAGTTAATGAAGAGGTATTTATTCCAAAAACACTGAAGGGTTTTAAAATTAACATTAACAATTTTCAGACGAAAACCTTTTCAATTTCCTGCGCTGTTGGTCATTTATAACTTTGCCATGGCTTTATTAAATGGTTATATTGCCGCTCAATTATTTACTGCGTCACTGCGCCTGCGCTACAGTTACATTTGTGAGCCTTGCAGGGATAAAAATGATCCAGATGAATTACAGGTAAGAAATTACTACTATTATTTCAGATACCTATCTTAACAGCGAATTTATGGCATTAACAGAATGATTTTAAAGATGGTAATTGCAGTCTTCTTACACTATGATTTCGTAGATTCTAGAGGACGGTTGAATATAGACAGAAAGACCTTATGGTTAATATAGCTTTAAGAGCAGATAGAAAAGCAAATGTTTGTAAGTTTGGATGACCTTGAGAAAACATTTCTTTTCAATCGTAAGAAATAATGAACTTGAATAATTAAAATTCAATAACAATAATTAGAACCGGGCGAAATAGCACATTACATTTTCAACTTTAAAACTTAAACATCTCAGGCCCTATAAAAAGTATTTAATGGTGCAGATAATTTTTAGGGCTTTTATGAAATGTGGTATAAATTTAGACTTTGAAAGATCCTAACTAAATTGATGGAATATAGACATTTTAAAGTGCACTTATAATACGTGTTAATAATTAATAGCGATAACATAACTGCCAAATAAATTTGTTTTGTAATATTCACATGCAATTATATACTTATATTTATTTTTGTTAACATTTTAGGTTGCCAATGCAGTGTGGTGGTTCTATTTTTCGAAGCTCCTTGAATTCTGCGATACATTCTTCTTCATACTCCGTAAAAAGGAAAATCAATTGACCTTTTTACACGTTTATCATCACAGTACAATGTTCCCACTATGGTGGATCGGTATCAAATGGGTTCCCAGCGGATCAAGTATGTCAGCCTATATTTTTGCAAATATTACAATAACTGATCAATTTAATTTTCAATTTTAGGTTTTCTGCCGGCCATGGGCAACTCATTCATACATGTCATGATGTACTCTTACTATGGACTTTCAGTTTTTGGTCCTAAAGTAGAGAGATATCTTTGGTGGAAGAAATACTTGACCATTTTGCAGTTGGTAAGTACTTTGAATACTGCTTGAATTCGAATTTTCATAATTATTTTTTATTTAATATCTCTACAGCTACAGTTTACTATCGCTTTACTCCTTGGAATTAACGGCTTGCGGACGGGGTGCGAATTTCCGCTATGGATGCATTACACCTTGATATTTTATATGATCTCCTTTATCGTTCTCTTCGGAAACTTTTATATTCGTAAATATTTGGCCTACGATAGAGAAAGGAAGGGTAAAGCCAGTATTATAGAAAAACTAACCTACATTGCTTCTTCTGCCTCTAAGGCTAAGAAGGGATAGATTCGTTAGTATGTATGTACATATTTGTAAAATGTTTGTATAATAAACTTTGTGGGAAGTTAAGATATGTATGTATTTTATTTAATTTCTTGCCGCAATGGATATCTAATAAAAATAAATATATTATTATACTACATGAACCAATTGTAGAAAAATAGTTTCAATTGTTTTGAAAAAAAAATTTCTGGATACCGAAACTACTTTTACCGTAGATTATGAGATTTTACCAAAAATTTAATTCGAGGATGACGGTAGCCTGACTTAAGGGGTTATTCTACTAATCAAAAAAATGTTTTTCGATTTTTTTTTTTTTGCATATTTCGATCGAAAAGTATCTCAAGAATAACAGTTTAAAATTTCACTTCGATATCTTACTTCGTTTTGATTTTATAGCTCTTTCCGCTCCCTTCGATATTTCGAAAGTTTGTGTATTGTGTATAGCAAAAACTTCGGTTGCAAAAACTTTAAACGCGTTTTTCTCGAAACGTACTTTTTTTTCGCGCGTGGTAAAATTTCAAGAAAACTAATTAACCGATCGACTTCAAATTTTGTGTACATACTTATTTAGTGGTTATCTACTGCACTGACCACAGTTTAGAGTGAAAAAATTTTTTTTGGCAAAATGGCAAGTTATTTTTTAATCAACAAAATGTCTAAAATTGACACTTTTTTTCAAACTTGTGGCAAAGTGCAAAAACACATAAATTTTGGCCTAAAGTTAGGTCAGTGCAGTAGTTTATAGCCCAAACTAATAATTTTTTGTTTTATTGCAAATGAATATTCTCACCACAGTTTTACCAGGCGCAAAACTTTTTAAACTTTTATGTATGACTTCACTGGACTTGGCAGCCGCCATTTTGTTTTTAAATGTGTTTTAATTGACAAAAATATAATGTTCATTCGATAATAAACAATAATGCAAATTTTCAAAACGATATCTATTGTAGTTTTTTTTTTTATTTTCATTTTAAAAAGACCTCTTTTTTACCGGGTGATTAGTAGAATAACCCCTTAAGGTTTTTTTAGGAGGACATAGTTATCCCAAAATATTTTGATATGATTGAATTATGTGAACTTTTAAATTATATGATTTTGCTATAACATTTCTCCCCTAATTTTTTGAAAATATTTTTGGTTATTTCTTTAAGTTTACGTTCGACTTACTAGAGTCAAATAGTTTACGAGATATAGCCGAGGAAATTATTATGTATATATAGTATATTAATTTTTGACATACAGCTATATTTTAGTGGTTTTTTGCCGTGCATAGGTAGGTATGCATCATCCGAATCCAATCATTGCACAAAAACGCAACTACCTTCAACAATTATAGATAGGGTATATGCAAAATGCATTATTCTGCGAAAAATATTTTTTGCGAAAGCTTCCGCAAAAAAACTGAAACTTACTATCTATTAAGTAGCAGTACAGGTCTCTCTCCAATTCATTTATTATGGAAACCATCGATTAATCGATTTCCCCAACCTCGAACACTCATAAGTAATTTTCTGAAGAAGCTTAGTTTTAGGCCCTGCAAACTTTTGCAGATTCATTATCGCAATTTCTAAAAACAGTTTGTCATAAAAATTGGCTACTGGATATATAAGAATAATTAGTAAACTGGTATCATTCGTGTTAAGTAAATATTCAAGGACAGCTGCAATAAAATCCAAGTCAGCCCTGGTCAGTGTCGGTTAATAGTTCAGCCAATTGGCACTATCGCGAAAGTGTCCTTCTTCTTCTTATGTACCCCAAACGCCTTCGGCTGCCAAGGTCAATGTGTGGGGGGTATACCCCTGAGTCCGTCGAATTTACAACATTGTTTTTCCCAGATTAATTCCCTCCTTCCCACCCACGCGCGCCGCGAATAAGCGCCAAATTCCCCACTATGCTCCTGGCTGGCGTCTACCACTTGACGGGTGCACCAAATTGATAGCGATGTGCGGGTGGTGCACATAGCAAACTTCTTGACAATGAGACAGTGGGGCCCGGGACATGTTGGGCGACACGCGAACAAGCAACGGTGCTGACGCGTAACTGCCGCTGTAAAGCTCCCTCTCATTGGGCAAATTAAAAGTGACCAATTTTTCTTTCCAATATTTTGCGGAGCCGGAGCTTCAGTTGCTAAGTTTTGTTATTTTCCGCGACTTTTTCCGTGCTTTTAAACCGCTTGCACAGGAACTTTCCCAGGCGCTGTGGCAACGGCAACCAACCGTTTAAACCACCACCCACCGCCCGCACTCCGTAGCAAGTCAGTAAGTCGATATTTTAGGCTAGAGGACGTTTGGCTCACTTACTGGAGTTACCCTCAGTTCTTAAGCAACTCTGAGTCGCAGCGCCAACGCGGGTCGTGGTCTTCCTCTAGCGAGGATTCAAATTTCCATCCCTTGAAAGTGTAACCGAATCGAAGGGCGCCCTTGGGAGGCGTCGTCGTCAGAACGGAAGTGGTTCATAGGTGTCTTAGGTGATTGATTGTGCTATTGATTGGCACTTTTCGAAAATTCAAGTTGTCGAGTTCCGGTGCGCGATTTTTTCCGCGCGGGGTGAGTGCATGTGCAAATTGTGTGGATGTCGCAGCCACCTCCGGGAATATCCATTTAACGAGGCTAGAAATCCGCGACATATGCTTCCTTCGGAAGGGTCAACTGGCGGAGCCGCGTGCTACAACAACCGTTCGCTGACATCCCTGGGGAAACTCAGAATATTCGGAAAGACGATATGATGGCATGAAGTCATGCGTGCGTAATTATGCACATAATTTTCCCCGAAGGCATCACAGGACTTTAAACTCAGGATGAGCAGTCTCCGAGCGGGAATATTTTTTTCTTCCACCATCAGTCGCCTTGCTTAGCGTCTTTTACAACGTCTTATGCTGGGATTCAAGGTGGACCGACGAGAGCGCGATATTTGAGCGTCTAATTAGTCGCGAGGAGTTGCGGTTTTATTTTTCCGCTGTCCGGCTCTACCCCTCCTGGGGACCGTACCCTTTTGTCGCCGAACCGCTGTTGACCGTGATAAATTGCTACTTTGCGTTTTATCCGCGGTTTTGATGGACAGCTGACACTCTCTGATCGTTGTGTCTTAATTTGGTGCCGACATGTTCTGCTTCTGGTTAATTAGAAGCAACTCGGGCCTGGCTCTGTCTCTGTCGGTGGAGCGAAGAATGTGGCTCGATCGCGCACCGCAAGACACACGGACACGGGTCTGTCACATTTTGTCTTTTCGTCTGCAGCCAATTACCCTCCTCTGGAAACGGATGATACAATCACTTTTATCAATCTATCTGACCTTCCCTAGTGACGAGCTCATCTTCGTGCAGTGCAACTATTGACTCCCTCGGCTTCCGCGTTTTAAACGCCCTTTTACCGGTATTTTTAGAATTTTTATAAGAAAAAGTGTCTACCGGCTTTGGTATTCACTAATTATCACATACCACACATATTTTGTGTAAATTGCAATAATAGAATTAAATCATCTTTAATAAGAGATGAGGTACTAAGTCTTGGGCTTAGGTAAATGAAAAGTAATTCTTTAAGAATTCTAAAATATCTATCATAACGGAACTTTCATTTTGAAGAAACGTTTCAAAAAAGCCTCACCTGCTTCCTTAAGGTGAATAATAAGAAAGTTACACCGTGATTTATAAAAACGTGCCTAAAAATCCAACCAAATCCAAAAAAAGCTTCATAGGATGCGAAATTTGTGGTATTAAGCAAATGTACTTTCTTGACTGAGACACCCTGTACATCTAAATAATTATAATAATAGGTTAAATGTCTCTGTGCGAACATTTCTGACATATTTCTACTATATGATATGTTGTCTTTATAATGATAAACATTATTGATTTAGCTATTTGTTTGTTCAGTGACCAACAAAACAAAATTCATGAAACTTTTTGCATTATTGTGATGTGGCATATATTTTTCTTCCGAGTATGATAACGAAAGCAGGTTAATGGAGGAATAAAGTTCCAATCCAAATTGCAATTATATTATACGTAGTCCAATTCAAACTTAAATTTTGCGATCGAACTACAAACAATGTTTGTTTCAGAAATCAATTTAATGGGGATATTCGAAAAGTCGTTATAATTTGTATTTACTACTCAAACGCAAAAGAATCGACTACTAGATATTTTTTGCAAAGCTTAATTTAAGAAGATATTATTACTTGTTCTTAATAAACTTATATAATTTTATTTAAGTAGTTTTAATACACATTTAATTTAGGACGTATTAAACGACAAATAGAGAAAAAGTATAACAACATCAACAACATCAAAAATGTCTTCGTTGCACAAAAAATTAAAATCTGAAATCGTGAATTTTTGTGTTGTAAGATTTCCTTTTTGATTTATTACATTGTATATTGTATTTTTTAAGAAGTTTATTCACTACATTCCTATAGTCTTCCGGTGTGGAGGATGTTCACACGTCCGTTCTTGTGTCCTTGTCGAATTTTATCTTTCCAAATTTTCCCCAAAAAGCCCTTGGGACAGATAAGTCCGGATCATTTGAATTCAGCACTAAGACGGGGTCCTTTCAACCAAGCTTTTTTAGTTTTCGATAGAAAACCAGGATGCGTAATCTTTCTGCAAGATCTGAAAGGAAGAGGCGATTGCCATGCATGTTTTGATGATAAAAGATGATTCTGCAGAATGTTTTGATGTTTGATGGAATTAATTGTACCGCCAATAAATTCGTGCTCTCTACCTCCTGTACTCATATGCATCCCTACACTGACGACGGAAGCTTAACTGAACGTCTTAAGCAGTATTTATGAAAGGCTTCATTTTTCGGGCAAATGACTCACTTTCTATAGACACCCATAGATGCCTCGAATCGTGACTAATCGATTCAAATAAATGTTCTCCATTGGTAAAGAATCATTGAAGCTGGACACCTCGGTAATTATTGGGGCATTCAATCATAGTTCAAGATGTCCATGTGTGGTTCGAAAAATTGCTCATATGTTAGAAAACTGAATACTTTCAATTTTATTCATTAGCACTAATATTTTAGACCCGATTTTTTCAAAACTGATAACGTTACTCTTTAAAAAACATTCAACTTGTCAAAATTGTCATTTAAAAATTAACAAATAAATTAAAAGCTATTTGAAAGACAAGATTATTTATTAGAGAATCGAAAAATTCACCTTAATCGAAGTAAACTGAAAAAATAACAGCTATTGGATATTTCTGGGGAGATAGTCGATAAGAGCTAAAAGTTATAATACTAAGTACCTATAGTATTTTATTTGTATCTTAGCTAGCTGATCACTGACCATTGTATCGATGAATTGCTAATCTGTTAGCAGTGATTTTGTGACTTTGTAAGTTTTACTAATTTAATAGAGGCCCCTTTCAATGTAATGGAAAGCATTCCCAAAGTTGTATTATAGTTAAAAATTTCCTAAACTTATTTTCAACAAAATTTGAAATTTATACAGCACTTTTTTGATATTAATATACTTAAAATAAATGACAGATCGTTCCTCGTTCAATATAACGAATAAAATCATCATATACAATTACGGTTTTTCAAAAAACCACGTGCCATGTAATAAATACTCCAGGGGTGCTGAATAAATTTGAGAATGGAATTAGAAATGCAATAACTAGTACTAACATTCAGGTTTTAAATATCAGCAACAGTAATATTCATAACATTTGGTCTTTTATAAGGATTCATAAAATGTACAATATAGAGTACTTACAATACAATACAATTCAATACACGTACATAAGTACTTATATATTATAATTCAAATTTTTAAATTTATTTAGTTAATAAGAATGTTTTTGAAAATATTCAACAATACACTTTATTATTATCTTTAAAAACTATGTATTAATAGATTTCAATTAACATTTGCCCCAAGATGCAACAGAATTTCGCATTTCCATAAAATTGTACAAAAAGTTCTAAAATTGGCTATAAACCAATAATCTAATAGCCAATATCGATCTGTAGCAATTCATCAGTTACATAAATAAATTGATGAAAACTCGTAGATCAGATAGCAGCGTCGAGATGTTTCAAGACCGTTCGCCATTCAAGATCATTATCACTCGAGCCAAGTGACTATCACGCTAACTAATGAGGAAGTTTTGTCTTCCCAGAGCGCTGCAGACACTTAAGCCCAGCAGGTCGAATTTCTCAAGTTTCATAAACGGATAAGGTCACATGTGAGCATAAAGTGCGCTAGACGAAAATTATTAAAAATTCAAATCCGCCGAAGGAACGCGGCTCGGTGCACCGGATTTCTAGCGCTCACCCATAATGCCAGTGCGGCGACCAGCCGGAGAAGTTCCCTCGTAAACGTGGGAGGCTGCGGCGCGCTGCACCGGCTAACCGGTGCCTTGCAGCGACCGTTTCCGAATTAATCGAGCGTTCTAATCGCAAAATTATTAAAATGCGAAATTGTGCCTATCGCCCAGGGAACGAGTGAAATGATTGCCCCAGTGCAGTGGTACCCGGTAGCAACGTGCAGCACCCCGCGACCATTTCGGCAGTGCAACTAGCAACAAGTAACATGCAAAGAAGTACTCCGTGGTGCGAGACATTCGAACTTAACTCTAACTAGTGCCTTAAGCGTTTCTATGAGGAAATGCACCCGAGGAGTTCTCCGTGCGCACAACGAGTTCATCCAGCTGATTCCTGCAAAATAGCTCGAGAGTGACGTGTTGTGCGAAATGATACTTTTGCAGAGGACATAATGCAGGATACACGAAACATCTTCATCACTATTGGACTAGGATTTGTATTATTCTGGTAAGTGAGACCCCAGACCTCTAGACACACTCTCAAACCTCTTAAAACATTCAGTCGGGAAATAATTCCAAGCGACCATAGCCTACAGGTCTTGTGACGGACATTTTAAATGCTCCGTTCGTACCAACATAGAGAAACCAGAACACTAATCGGATGACTTGGTCACCCTTATTTCCTTCCTGTTGTCTGTGACAGGAATAAATTAGAAATTTTAGGTGATGAATGTCGCAATAGAAAGGTAATTTTATCTCCTTAAGAAAGCCGGTCAAGTGCAAGACCAACTTATAGTTATATAACTACATAAAAAATCTTTTTCTTTTAACTATGAGGAATCAGGAAGTTATACCTACATTATTTATTCAAACGACGCGTTTTTTCTGAATACAGATAATTTTCGTTCAATTTAGGCCTCAGTGCATGCCGCTTAGCTAGAATTCCTTCAGACCTTCAAGAGATATTCTTAAGAGTGAGACTTCGATTTTTTGTCCTTTTTGAAATATTTCATTTAAAACAGTTTTTGATATATACGGAAAAAAGAGACGGACAAGTGCGAATAGAACTTGCCCCTTGAGGGTTCCGTATTGTTATATTACTGTACAGCTTTAGTAAGTAGTATTATACTTTCTAATTATCTAGGTATTAAGTAGATAGAAAAAAATTAAGTTCATTACGTAATAATTCTATAATTTTGATTTAAATTAAAACAAAATTCCACATAGAATTAGGTTTTGATGATCAGTCACCGAATGGGACTTTTAGTATGAAAATTCGCTTTTTAGTGCGTTAAATTAGAAACTTAAATTTACTCAGCTATACAGGGTGTCCCGTAAGTATCACGACAAACTTAAGGAGAAGATAGATTGAGAGGTTAAAAAAAAAGATTGCCTTAGTAAAAGTCTCAATATTTTCGAGATCTTCATTTTTTTTTCTCGAAAAATCGTGTTCTTCTGATCGAAATTTTTTACCTTTCTCTATAATTTTGTTTTTTTAGAGTTCTCTCGGGTAATGTGTCTAGTGTGTTCATTAATAAATTTGACAAAAGCAAACATCAAGGGAACCTGTTAAAAAAGAGTAATTTAAATTTTTTGGTTTGAAAATTATGTAATTTTTTCAGAAGAAAAATGTACTGGGTGGACATTATTATAAGAAATTACCCATTTAATGGAGATCTCAGAAGATTTTTTTCTTTAAAAAAGTAGTTATATTGCTATTTTTATGCCAAAGAGGCTGATTTATTTTACCAATATCTCGAAAATGTGAGACTACTAAGGTAATTTTCTTTTGTCTGGTAGGTCACCCCTCAATCTATCTTCTCCTAAAGTTTGTTGTGGTACTTACAGGACACCCTGTGTAAGCAAGGCTATAGACCTTAGTATGCGATAATAATTCCAACTTGATACATCAAGCCGTTTAATCACGTCATCGAAAAATAATTTTGATGAATTTTACCCAGTACACTTCGTCATCAATAAATAAAACGTTAAAAGGACAACGGTCAAAAGATACCGTTTTAATATATATAGTTAACATAACATTTAACCATGTCATACCTACCTACATATTATATTCTGACAAAACTTACTCATTGCTTTATAAGGTCATGCCATGATACGGCCTGAACATCACAAACTGAAGTCAATCGCGTCATTCACGTCGATCACTCAATGTCTAAGAAATAATTTTTATTTTTCGATAATTCGAAATAAAACTCATTTTAGTATTTTTCTTCCAAAATTTCTTCCAAACAAAAATTATTTGATAATCGTTATAGAGCTATCGAAAAACAAAAATTACTTCGTAATCGTTACACTACTTTTTATATATGATTTAAATAGTTAAGAAATAAGGTTGTAGTTTTCCTTAAATCATCGAAAACATTTTCACGTTTGATAGAGCGCATCGACTAATTTCAACCCTTATATGAAGGAAGGAAAATTGAGGGAAAACTACCCCTTACTTATTCGCACATTCAATACCCAAGTAAAATAAAATCTTAAAAATGAATTCTGTGTATTCTAATTCTAATTAGCGGTATAGAAAACTCTTTTATTCACCAAATACTAGACGCTTATATATATAGTATCCGAGTATCTTTCGAAAATTGTAAATGAAAAAATAAATTTGATTTGGTTATTTATGTATAAAAGATAACATATGTATGTACATATGTAGACCTACTCTAGATATCCCCTGCACATTAGTAGGAGCTGATGACGTAGATTAGGGACCTATTAAGAATTTAAAAAGACAAGCCGGCACGATTCATATTCATAAGTTTACCACCATCATCGGAAATTATTCCACTTGCGGAGCACCTCCCGAGCAATAAACCCTTCCTGACCAGTGGTAGAGTTTGTTCCCCTTGTTGTTGGGAAATTGTATAATTGCCATAAAATAGCTTCATTGTGAGAATGCCATGTCTGGAAATAGTACTAATTAGGATTCATGCTAGTAAGTGAAAGTATATTGCCTCGCCAGAAATAGCAAAGTGGGCCGCAGCAGACTTGAACCAGATGCAAAATGAGGTAAACCAAGCCTTAGACTATGCCATTTATAATAGCATGTTCGTGACAGAATGCATTCTAAAAATAAGAATGAAAAGGACTTTGGCTGTGATGGAGTGTATCTACCGATTTCCCCGCTTCATTTCCCAAGCCCTCATTTTCCAAGTTAAAAACTTTTAAACTACTAAGGTACGCGGTTGAAAAAACAAAAAATAAAAATAAAAAAATCAACGACAACGATGAAACAGCCAAAACAGCAATAATTACGCGCAATCACGAGAGCACTTCCATAAATTTCTGCGGATTATTAAGTTCAATATTTTATTCGACCGGTTGCGACTACAGTCCTATCATCTGTTTTATTTGAGTCGAATACACCTGTTTAGTTGCGGTTGTTGGAGTGTAACAACTTTGTTAAATTTCGTGCTTGAAGCGAGATAAGCGGATAAGCCTGGAATGCTTGAAAATTATCACAAGATAAGGTAATATTAGCAGAAAATTCAATGAACTATACCAACAAGGAAAAACCAATATAAAAAAAAGATACTGGGCACAACTACGGAATCCGTCAGAACAGAATTGGCTCCTTCCGGTTCCGTCACTAATTTAGGATTTTTCTATTACTATTACTATGATGTTGTCTGCAACTTCGTCCGCGTGATCACAATAATAAAGGACAAGATGTGTATTTTTACAAATGATTGCAATAATTATAAATTATCTTTACTTAGTCTAAATAAAATAAATTAATCCTAAATCCAAATAAATAATCCAGACGCATACTGGTACTGCAATTCGCAATTTCGCATACTATCGAATCGTAATAGAAAGTACAATTTCTTTAATTACTTAAAAAAAATTAATAAACAGACATAATCTTCTACTTATCAAAGTTCGTCCAGTGAAATTATGCAAATAAGGAAGAATTCCAAGCTACCCTACCAGTTTTTTTAATGTTGATATTAATAGTTAATTTTCTTAAGTTAGGAAATTGAATTATAGAGCTCTCAATCAATATCGACTGTCGAATACCCTTACATTGAAGATATAATGTTTTTGTTTCTTTAATTTTGGTATTATTGCACCTTTTTCTTCCACCTGCTCCTAAGCTCTTGACATAATTAACTTCCAGCACTTAAAGTAATCCCGAATTTCGAATATCTATCAATGCAAATCCATGAAAGTTATGATTGTAGATTAACAAAATTATTGGTATTGTGATAACTAATGTCTTATTAACGTATATTTATACTTGGGCTTAGAATTACATACCATAATGATTACTGATTAGCATAATTCAAAGCAGCATACTCTAAAGTATTTTCTTTAAAGAGTGAAAAAAGTGAAATAAACGGATGCTTATAGAATCAGTTCGGTGTCCGTCTGTCTGTCTGTTACAGTCCTTTTTCTCCAAAACTATAATATTTAACACAGTGAGTTAGCAGAAAGGAATTGGGTAGTCGTAGTTTAGAAATTTAAATTTTGATTTTGGAGGTTAGTTTTGAAAGACAGTTGTTAAATTACGAACTGAAAAAAAATAAAAATATATAATGTTTTACTTGCCCTTTTCTTCATATAAATTTAAAATAACTCACTGTCCCCCACTTATCTTCAAAGGTACAACTCAAGCAAATTCGAAAAAATTCTGGAGCATTCTCTATAGTCTACATAAATATGTATATGGTGTATTGCATGAAAATTATAGCGAGTGCATTATAATTGATAATTTATCTTGTATATACATATGTATATATTTAAAAACAAAGATCGAAAACAAACTTTGAAGAGGACGAATGCGAGGTATGGTAGACCGCAAGTCCGACTTGCACTTGACCGGTTTCTTTTTTGAAGAATATCAATTAAAAATTGTATAATAATTTTGAGCAAAAAATCGAAGTTTTATCTTCTAAGAAATACTATTGTATAAATTTTTGTTGATATTTCAAAAGCCATAATATTTTGCCGATGTATCATAAATCCAATTAATTTAAAAATATTGAAAACAAATCGTTAAATTCATTTTCTAAAATCAAAATTAGAGTTTAAAAGAGTGCTTCTTGCCAGTTGCGACGTTGCTAGAAGATTGGTTTCGTTGAAATAATAACAAAAATATCCTGATGGTCTCGGCAACTTTTATTAACTTATTGTTAGTTAAGTGCAGAAGACCAAAAAGTTGACTGCAAGGTCATCGAAGCCCTTCGGATCCGCTATCCATATGCTATCAGCTGAAAGGGCGCCTCATATTTAGACGCCTAGGCCTAGCGCTCCTCGTACATACGAAGCATACGTGCCAATTTCAATGTATAAAATTATAAACACCCGCACATTAAACAAATCATCAATTCCTTTTGGGCAAACATTTCGGGGTTTTCAACAGCCTGCGTCTGTGTGCTGTGATTGCAGCAGATTTAATCGATTTGTTTACATAAAAGGGCAGGAACAATCTGCCACGAGGGCTCTGAATTTGGTTCGGTATCGTGGCTACTTATAGCCAGCCATAGGTTCATTAGGGAGGTGGGTGGCAATTTGGCCGCAAATCACGACATACTTGGAGGTCAATAAAATTTGCGTTATTAGGGAAGCCGTCGATAGCAACCTTGAAGTGCCGCGGTCACAATGCTTCGTGTTTGGACTAAGTAAACTTTCGATTCGATTGGGCTCCGGTATTATAAAGAAGTGAGGCTATGAGCGATGGAAAGGTTCAATCCTTTCGTGCTTCGACGGAAATTAAATGTGAAAGCAGGAAAATGGTTCAACTGCAATAGAAAGAAGGAAGGTTAAATCTATGTAGATGACCTTCATTATTGAACTTGTGGATTGATCGTTATTCTATTTATTGTCTTAAGAGAGTTAAATAATTCAAAACAATTTACATATTACTGTCACACTCAAATGCGCAAAATTTTCAATTTACAACTTTTTCATTTCGTGTAGAAATGGAAGAATACTTATTTATTGTATTTTAAAGTCTGTCATGCATAAATTTAGCAAAATTGTGTGGCATGGCATCAAAGAAATATAAAATGAAAATAAATACAAATGAAAGTAGTTGCGTTTCGGGTACTGTACCATCAGCACATAAACTATACGTAGTTTGCTGACGGAACTACTTTAATTTGATTAATTGCAAGAAAGCGGAAATATGCAAAGCAAGAATTTATCAGAACGATCTACATAATGCGCTCATTACTACCCCTACGAACTGTAGCAATTCAGACTTCCGCTTGCCTTGAGGTCTTCCTACTCATCAATTTTCGAAGTAATAATTCCCGTCGGTTAAACCTGAAAAGGGATTTCACCGGCATGTCGAGACGGCTTATTATTCATGCCTTAGAACACTACTTATCTGCGGTAATTAGGCCCTCGCGGTAGCCGCTAAACAGGAGGCTCAGGAATCAGTCGGTGCCGTGCGCGGTGGGCGGGCTCCCGTCACAGGGGCTTAATCGCCGCGACAATTATTCACAGGTCCGCTTCTAATGGGCTGTGGAACGGCGCGGATAAGCAGAGCCCAAATCAGAACAGTATGAGCAATTGGCGCCTTAATTCGATCCTCGCACGCTATTCGGTGACATTGAGATCGGGGGGTTCCCCGGTTATCGACGCAGCCCCCGCAAGAAGCGGAAATTAGTTGAGAGTAGGCAATAAGGAAATTTTTATTGGGCTGTGAGTGCCATTTCGACTCTATCCCCCGCATGCCGCACTAAACCTACCTACGCAATTCATTGCACCTTACTAATGCTAACGAAATATATTTTGTTTTCTTCCAGGCTACCAAAGGAGACCGAAGCTCGCATGAATTACACAATAAAGCCAAGAGTGGTTCTTCCTGATAATTATGTCAAGGGTAAGTGATGCATTATGCTTATGCTCTATAGTGCTGCAACCCAGCAAGCCGTGGCACATAAAAATGTCAGAGAGGGCATTACCTCCTTAGTGGGACGAATGTTGCGTGCCTCGGCCGGGCTCCCGCTTGACGTCATCAGATTTATACATGCAGTATCGGACCTACATGACCTACCTCACCACGCAGCACACCGGCCGCACCACACTCATTTATAAATTCCCACAAATAAATACATTTTTAGGGCACCAAGCCGGAGTTGATAAATGTCTGAATCGATTCAAAAATTGCCAGCCGAGTCGGGCAAATCAATGGCGTAGGAAGTCGAGAGTTTTTCGATACTTTTCCCCTATCTTGAAAGGGCTGGCTTTTATATGTAATTTTACCGTTATTTTTATACCCCCCCACCGCTCATTGCCGAAGTAGGCCTATGTTGCGCGACGTAGCGCACTTCGAGCGGCTGAATTCTAATAGGGCAATAAAACCCGCCATGTTTTTGTTATCAGAAGACTGCGGCTTCCTTCCGACCCGGAAGTCCTGCTGCATTAATGGGAGCCGCTAAAGACGTGCACTGGCAGTTTATCGACATTCGAAATGGCACGTTCCGCAAAAGCCCTCCATTCAAATAAAGCTCCCATTTGGGGGCATACACACACCACATACATAACTTACGCGAAAATAATTCAAATTAACTACCTTTTCTCGTCTTCAAAATCAAAATAATTAAATTCGATATGTTTTAATAGAATTCGCTTTCCTTTCATTCCAGTTTCATTATAAATTTTTTTGAATATTATGTATTTATTTACTTTTCATTTATTTTTGTTGTTACGCCTAAGAGATCAACCCTAAAACCTTACCTTCAGATCAAAGGTTAGGTCTACTTATTGTCATACGAATTATAATGTTTTTATAGAAATTTCATAGGTTCAGTAAATTGAAATAATTTACTGAGTGATAAATGACAATGTAAATATACATAAAAAATCAAACAGACAATATTTACGGTAGTAGATCTGGAGGCCTCAATTTACTATACCTAATAATTAATTATGAGTCTATGAATAAAGTCACGTATTGACAAAAGTATAATTTACGTAATGAACTTTCATCCCGGAAAAAATACAACAATTAAATTAATAGCTGATTAAAGGTCAAATTATATCGTTATCGTTTGCATTTTCTCTTAAAAATTTATTGAACCAAGGGATGGAAATCTGGATCTCTGAATAGTCTAAATGCGCCACCAATATACTCTCAAAATTTGAATTTGATCGGTCCAAATTTAAAAGTGCAGGACTTTCCTCCAGTGCAATACATACCTACTAATATACAACAAAACAACTCATTTTGAAGTGGGTTGCCATGAAAGTCATTTCAGTCCGGTTTAAATATAAATCAGAAACCAAAAATAATGATTATTTTTGAAATTTAAAACAAAAAAATCTGCACTATTATATATGTATACTTAACTAAAATCAATCATTTCTAGCCTTACTTAGATTCAATAATAATTTCTATAAAAGGCTTAATTTTTTTCGGCTAAATAAAAATTATAAATTGGATCAATAAATTTTGATCGCTTATTTTATTATCAAATAATTTTCATTTTTCGATCGCTCAATAACGATTATCAAGTAATTTTTATTTTTGATTGTTCGAAATAAAACTCATTTCATTATTTTTCTTCCTTTAAGGAGTGGACAAGTAAAAAAAAAAAAAAAAAAAAATATGATTCGAAATAATAGCCTCCTCTCTTCTTTCAAGTAGGCTAAAAATCGTTTCTTACTTTTATTTAAAATAATAAATTATTACTTGATCGTTATCAACCAATTGAAAAATGAAAATTACATGATAATTGTTATTTTTTAATTTATATTTTTTGATCATAATCATTACACTCCCTGGTATAAATTATTTTTCATATTTTATAATTGATGAAGACGGAGAACATTGAGAAAATTCCGAAAAGTGAATTCATGAAATTTGTGAAGAACGTAAAACACTAGCGATAGACGGTAGTATAGTCTAAGTATAGAATTTTCCAAAAAAAAAAGGTCATACGAGCTCCAATGTTTTTCCTATTTTCATATTTTTCTTCATAAACATACTCCTCATTTTCCTATAATATGCTCAATTCATACTCATAAAATAAAACAATAGAAGGGTTGCGTCTGTACATCGAACTTTTATTTAAATTAAGTCATATGGACTACTTATAACTAGTAGAAACTAAAAACATATTTTTTAAAGTTTTTCTGTCTGTTTGCTCACCTAATTATATTCGCATTTGAACGAATTTCAATTTGTGGCTTTTTCTATCGGCCAACTCAGATCTCTGGAAGTAAGCTCGCATCTACACTTCACTACGTCTTCAAAAAGCACAGTTGTAGAACAAAAATATTACGTAGGTATATAAAGAGTTCAAAGCAATTTCATTGTTAGTAAGTTTTGAAATTCACTAAGAAACGATCAAAATCATACGTACATTTTGTACCTGAAAATTGTATTTAATTGAGTTTAATTTTTATTTTTCCATAAGTAGGAGGGTCTTACCTTGGCTGCGGCCATGCAATACCTCGTCTGTCACTACTATCACTACGTCATTAATCGATTTATTGTTCGGCAATACTTTATAGTTATAATTAAAAACGCAATTTATTGAATATCGACATAGATGTTTGGCAAAATCATTTCAAAAACTTAAATTAGTTTTGTAAAAATTTACCGCATCGTAGGTACATATTTACATAGTTTGTAAATTGTTAAAGTTGCATCTTCATTTTATTTTAGAACTCTACCACTTTTACAGACTGTAATAATTTTTTTTCGAATATTTGTTCATTATGTATTATCATTACATTCTTTGCTTCATAAATAATTTTTAAGTATTTCCTCACCTCTCACTCAGAAAATAAGTTAACAAAATACATATCTTTTATCTATTTACAGAGATCCGACCGCCTTCAAAAAAGGGTTCACCCGTGATAGTAGAATTTAGCGTATTTGTTGTAGATATAAATTCAATTAATGTAGAAGATATGGATTTTAGGTAAGATCTTAACATTTTTGCCTGAACAATTATACAAATTAGAACTCTTTTCAGAGTAGATATGTTCGTTCACCAGAGATGGGTCGAATCTAGATTAAAACTTCCAGACGACATTTTTGAGGAAGGTGACGATTACGTAACTCTTCCGCCAGAATTTTTTGATAATCTTTGGCAACCAGATCCATATTTTTTAAACTCAAAAATTGCTGGTGAGTTTCAAGCGCGAATGGCGTACTTTTACTGAAAATTTTCGTTTAATTCATAGATTAATTGTATCGATATAGCATGTAAAAAAGCTTGCAGCAATAGAAGGATTATATTGTTTCGTAACTTAACTTAGTTCGTGAATGGCTTCTGACCTCTCCTTCTCCAGTCATTGAAATCTTTTTCGTTTGTATGTTTTTCAAGTACATGCCAAAATAACCACAATGCCAAGTTCTAACGAAATTCTCAGTCGGTTTCGGACACAAAACTGATAGTAGCCTTGCTGGTGGTTTCGGTAGAAACCCTGAGTGATATGTCTGGCTCCTGGGATAGCCTCAGTCCAGAGTTGACAAATATTTCTTGCATTTGCATATCAGGGCCCACGAGCAATACTACTTTCTACTGTTGGGTCACTTTTGAACCTTATCCCTGCGCCTAGGGCGTTTAACCTTAAACTTGGGGCCGGCGGCTTTCACGCTAAGTAAACATAAGTTGCTTAGCGAAACATAGCCGTCGGATTTCGTGACCAGCATTTTGCAAATACACCTACACATAGGCCAACACGAGGCTAAAGAGTTCCGATAAAATCTGAAATGTATGCGCTCAATGTCACTGGGGTTAAATTTTCTCGCTTTTTCTAACGAATGCATGTTTGGTTTGATTTATGAGGTCCTTTGAGCTTCCTGTTGGCCGGTGGACTCCCGCCTGCTTATACTTTATTTCTATTTCAGGTAGAAAGCGAAAAAACTTACGGCGAAAGGTTTTCCGCTGTTTTGTTAGTTAAGAGCTTTTGTCATGTAATCGTAAGGACTCTTCACAATTTTTCTTATTTTATGGCAATTTCCGAGCACAATTTAACTAAATTTTGCAAAGATTCAGATTCACTGGAATCGTGTGATAAGATAATGTTTATGGTCTTCTGAAGGAAGTGATTAATCATACAAAAACATAATTCATTTATTTGTTTCGAAAACGCTCATTAGTTTCAAATCAACTTAAAACTTAAGGATATTATTAAAAATTTAATCCACATTTTATCTCACTACGCAAGGAAAGGAGGTTAATGCATATATATAAGCGCAACTTGTAATTATAAATTTTATAACAAAGATTTTATAATCTTAGCGTCATTCTAGTGTAGTCCAATCCGTTGATGAAAACTAAAAATATACTAAAGTTATTGCCTTATACCTATCAGGGGTTGTTAATTAATAGGGATTTTTATAAGGGCTTTTAAAATATGTAAATCTATACTTATCTGTGTATATGGGTCCAACATAATACTTCTTATACAGACTATAAAAACTGCACACTATGTATACTTATAAGTTTTGAGTCCGTCAAACCCGGCAAATACGGTAAAATCTTGAACAATTCTGAGCTATGTATTCTGCATTTGAAAATGGATAAAATCTCCGAAATTTACCGAAAAACTAATAGAAAGAAAGAAGTGACAAATTTTCGAAAATTCTTTTAAAAAATTCAAAATTTTGTGTGTTATTGAGATTTTCTTAAAATTCTAAAGCACATTGAGGGAAATGTTTGTAGTTTAATTAAAAAAAAAAACATCGGTAATAAAAGAGTAATAGTATCAAAAACGTTTCTGCAAAATAGAATAACTTCTGAGGATTTATAAATTCAAAATTAGGGCAAAATTGGATATAGTTACTCAATGTGGAAAAACGAAATACAGTAAAACTTCATTATAACGAATTTGAAAGAACAAAGAAAAAGACTTGGTCGTTACTTATATTATAACATTTAATTCAAAAGTTTCAGAATCCCAGGCATACATTTTTTTATTTGGGTAAGTAAGAAAAATTCGTGAGTTAAAAATAAAATGTTCAATACTTTACTTACTTTATTCAATACTTTACGTCTTTTTACGTACGATTTTAAAAGCTTATATTCAAACAAAACATATGATAGTTGAAAAACTTACTTTCAAAGAAGTTACCATACTTCCTAAAGAAAAGTATGTTAGTTAACTTTGTTATAGGTCAACATGAAACTATTACATATAAATATGTATTAACTAATTAAGCCAAAACATAGAATTTTAACGCCACTTCCGTAGAAACATACATATGTAAATGAAGTTTTCCACTGCGCCTTAAAAAAGTGCTTACATCGAAAATCGGAACTGAGGACGCGCTTCAACGAATATTTTGAAGCCATACAATCCAATTATTGGATTTTGCTTATTATTTCTTACTTTAAAAAAATGCATGAGAATAGAGCGCTATTATGTTAAGTCAAATTTAATGCAAAGTTATTTATGATAAATAGCGATATGCACAAAATAATAATAACAATATCAATAAACATATGCTTAAAACACCACATTGGGATGAAAATTTGATAAATCACTTCTTCAGTTTCATGAAATCTAAAGTAATGAAAAACAATTTTCAATATTATATTCATTATTTTTTAGACAGATGACGAAATTTTCGTAAGTAAGCTATGTTAAAAAACACGCATACAAAACAAAGTTTATTGCAATAAATTCGCACCTTTTAAAACTATAAGGTACTGCAAATATATAAATACCTACATATATGCTTAAGTGTAAATAAAAAACCACTTATCATAGATTCTTCACAATCATACCGATCACAACACAAAAACATTTTCCAGTTCATAAAAGAAGAAATTTACAAGATTATAATATTGTATCTAATTGATCGTAACTCTTAATTCCAACAAAAATGGTATTTAATTTAAAACGTTGTCTATTTGAGGGATGCATTATTTTATGCATAGGTATTATATAATATTACCCGACTATAGGTATGGTAGGTACTAACCTCCTAACCATATGCATTCAAAGTCAAACAAAATTATATTTTTTGATGTTTCAAGTGATAATGACATACATACAAATTTGGGAAGAAAATATAAAATATGTAGGAATATTGATTTATTGATTGAATAGGAATTTAGCATACTTTTTAATTTTAGATAAAAACGTTACATTTAAAAATTTACTTTAAATATTTTAAAGAATTTTATTTAAAGACATACACCTACTACTTTTTAAAGCTGTTGCGCGTCTTGGGGGTAAAGTTTCACTAAAACCTTACAAAAGCATACCTGCATTATAGGGCTACCTACTTTTAGTTTAAGGTCCCACCCCGAAATTTTTGTTAGTATGAGAATGACCACGTTAATTGAATATGTGTGCCCCGAAATAAAGGTATAAGTAACGAAAATGTGGATGTGTGTTGTATTATCCGAAAAAGCAATTCATAACCTCCTAAAATTAGAAAACATGCAATAAATCGTCTAACCAAAAAAAAAATAACCCAACAAATTTGAAGCGACTCTTTGAAGAGGGAGATTAAAAATCCCCATCTACAAAAAATCGTCCTCATCCCCCGGATATATTTTTCTGGCCACGGCCTTGCTTTGTATGATTTATAATTAAAGCTCGTTAAATGTTAGGGAGTACCCGCTGAGGGTGAATTTCTTTTCGCGTCTATATTTTCAACTCAGATATTGTAGATACTGAAAAGAAATGTTCATTAGCACTCACATTTTTCCTTATGATTACAAGAATAGTCCTATTGGGCACAAAGTTAAATATGTTCATGTTGACATTGACCAACAAATTTTTTGCTCATTCAATGTATACATAATTTCTTTTGGGCACTTAAGTATTTACGTTCGAATGGAAAATGAAACGAACATTCATTTCCGCCATGAATTATTGACACCGCTGGTTTTCTTCTCTTTTAGAAATCGCCACTCTCACACACAAATTCACATCAGTTACCATTTACAAGAATAAAACAGTTAGATATGCAGCACGAATGCACGCTATCATAGCCTGCCAAATGGAGTTCCAGTTGTACCCCATGGACATCCAGGTGTGCCCCATCTACATAGAAAGTTGTGAGTAGACCTCTGAACATATCCCCCCAGGTGCAGCAGTTTCAATAAATAAACAATGAAATGTTGGACAGTTTCTTATAGCAATCAGAAGGTGAGACTAAAGTGGTCTGAGTCGGGGGTTAAGTTGAACCCCGAACTTAAGCTGCTCCAGTACAACCTAGGGCAGCCCTTGGAGCTGGAGGAGAGCGATGGATACATGCCGGAGAAGGCTGGCAACTTCTCCCGGCTGACCGTGTACTTTAGGTTCGAGCGGCAAATCGGGCACCATCTCATCCAGACATTTGCGCCATCCTCGCTCGTCGTCATGCTATCATGGTTCAGCTTTTGGCTAGGTCTGGACGCGATTCCCGGACGCGTAACTCTCCTGGTCACTTGCATGCTTACGCTGGTGACGATGTTCACCGGGCTGAGGGCGGACATACCTCCAGTGGCATATGTGAAGGTAACTTTTTGTCAACTGCAATACCTCTTCTTATACCCTTTATATAATTATTTCTATTGCGATTTTTCAGGCCCTAGATTTATGGATGGCTGGATGTATGGTGTTTGTCTTTGCCGCTTTAGGAGAATTCGTTGTTGTTAAGGTCCTAGATGTGCAATACCAGTACCAAGTAAATAGGATACCTAAGGTTATACCAATGGTACGTAAACCATAAAACTCACTTATTTATTAAGTTTAAATAACAAACTGTTATACACAGAATAAATTTTGAATGCTGGAAGAAACAAAATGTTTAATGGAATATCTTATGTCTAAAACTAAACTAACAAACCCTACAAATAGGTTGAGTTAGTTTTTCCGAAAATAGCAAAATTCATTCGATTTTTCATTCCTTCAACACTCACGTATAAATCTACTCCAGAAATGAACTCAGCATTCCTGAAAATATGTGAAACGATTGGTACTCATCATCTGCTATCAATCATTTTGGAGGAAACTAGGGCCTTTAGCTTCTCTGCTTCTGCTAGGTAAAAGATAACCTAAGAAATATATTTAGTACCCTTAAAAACAGAGTAGGACATTTTTAAAAACTATAGCTACTTACTACTGCCATTTTTAAAAACTACAGCTTGCCGTAACGGGCAAACAAGAAATTTTTCATTTTACTTTATACTTATAATTGAGTAACTTCCTGTGGTCGTATTGTTATTAAATACACTTTAAAATAATCAGTGAACTATTACAAAGGAATTTAAAAAAAACTGCATCTCGATATCTTCAGTAGTTTTTGCATGACGCGCCCACAGGAAGTGTATTAAGATTTTATTAATATAGCTGATACTACAGATGAAATAGTCCAGGTTTCATATGAAAATGGATTTTCAAAATTGAGCACAGTATTTAAAATTAGAGACGCAAAAAATCCCTACGTACCTATTTTTATGATATTTTAATAAAACTTTACCACTAAGGAGCAATCATTTCGGATTAAACATTTTGAATTCCTAAAATTGGGCATCGAATTTGAAACCAGCTATCATAAAAACTATATCACGTAAAGATCTACTGTCTGATCCTAAATCAAAAGTCATGAATTTATTACCGATCATACTTCTGATTATACCAAATTTATATTTATCAATGCTGATCTATTCGCTTATTACTTAAATAAAATTTGCAGCATTGTTTGATTAGAATTGCAGTAGGAGATACTCGCAGGGGTATTTAATTGCTATTTTGATTAATACTCCTGAGAACACAAATATTTCATAAAAATTACTAATAATTACCACCGAGTCTGAAAGCAGCACCTTAAATAATTATTACAAACTTTCTGCTCGTCGTGCAGAGGATAAGTGCGATGGAAAAGGGTCAATGTCCCACGGTGGCCAATTGGGAGGGCGGAGCAGTGCGATCACGGAAGGCAACACAAACGCCAACTACCCCGGGCCAGGTAATTAACTGAAAAATTATGAATAAAACATGACCTCAGGCATTTTAATAACCGCCGCGAATTCTACTAGACATCATTGCAGGGCAACGGAGGACCCCCCAAGCCGGCGCGCCGCCAAAGTTTACTGTCCGTTGCCTGGACGGACACCGACACCGGAGTGGAAAAAATCATGTGGCGGGAGATCGATAAAATGTCACGCGTCGTGTTCCCAGTGCTATTCCTGGTATTTGTGATACTTTACTGGCCCATCCTGCTGATGAAGTCCACCTAACGAGTCGCGGAGGAGCCCCATCAGCACCGTCTCTGGATGCAACGCAGCTCGAGGAGGCGTCACCGTCGCGTCGACCCGGCGGGAAGGGGGATGGCCGGTGCGCCCGAGTAATATCAAGAAAGCAGTACAATACTTCTAGCGAGTAAGTTTCTGATAAGCTTTAGCATACTTTCTTTACTACTGTAGGATAAGTTAGGCAACTAGCGTATATCTGAGATATTTTTCAACAATTTGCCTCGCTATGTGACACAATCCTTTACTAGGAATACTATAAGATTTGCAGCAACCGTTTTGCTTGCGGCCACTAGAAGGACGAGGATTTTTGTAACTTTCACCGTCAACGGCTTATTGGGGGACAATAAACTGGAGGAGTTGTGGGAATTTGTTGTTGGCTTGATTCCAACATTTACACTTTTTATTGTTGACTTATTAGATTTAATTTTGTATGAGTCAGTGACAAGGGGCAGACTAAAGGTTAATTAAATTTTCAAAAGCAGCATATTTTTAGATTTAGCGTTATAAAAATCGGACACATGCGTGCCCCCTTTTCTTCTAATAGCTTTTGTTTTATTGACAAATTTATATAGAAGGATATGAACATAATAAAGCAATTGAATTCAAGGTACTTTGATGTATATTAAAGTTATTGTATGCTCATAACTTTTACGAACATAGAACGGGACTGATATTCATAAAATTTTAATTTTGAACTCAGTCTCTCTTATGAAAATTTGTTTAATCCTTTAAGATCGAGCTCAAAGAAAATCTTAAAACTGAGATCGATCTTATAACGTTAGACTGTTTTGACTTTAAAAACTAATTTTGAGAACTTGAAAGATCAATCTGAAATTAAACTACTATGTGTTAAGAGGTCAAAATTAAAAATTTTCCAAGAAAATCACATAAAACAAGTTTTGTGATAGTTTTCCATAAAAAAATACACCTTCCAAAATTTTATTTAATATTGAGTCCTTTACTAGGAATATACATAAATCAAGAGTTTTCAAAGAACACTTCGATATTTTTGTAAAAATATGGTAGATAGTAGCAAAACTCTCCCTTACTATCATTTGGTAGTTTGAAATCATAGTTTTATAATTCTATTTAAAAATTATTTCAGTTTGTAGAGCAATGCTATGTGTACCAGATTTTTTCAAACACAAATTTTCTCAAGAAATTAAATTGTATCTAAGTATTTTTATGATGACCACCTTGTCTCGAATTTTATTTCTCCACGGGATGCTTATCACTTTAAGCATAACTTTTAATGGGACTCTAATTCGATTGTAATTAATATTAATTTTTAGTTTTTAGTGTTGATTTTTCATTACGATACTTTTTTTTAGAAATAATAATAATTCTTCCAAATTCGTCGATTCATCTTTAAATTTAATATTTTATGAGAACACTTAAACAACAATTAAACGAAAGGAGTAGATTAATGAAAATAGAAGAATACGTTTTATGAATTAAAAATATTCCTTGCAGGTAGATCAAGAGCATCCACGTTATCCTGAATGCGACCATTAGAGTTGTAAAAGCTACTGCTTTTGTTTAACTCTCTTAAGCTTACTAAGAATTCTAGTTATTTCCGGTAGAACAAATATCAATGCTATACTAATCGTTGGTATAATTTATTGAAAAACAGCAAATAGCTTTTAGCCCGCCCATTGTCAATATGATGCGAAAACTTATGTAAAATTTAAACTAATTATCTTGTTAAAATTGCTTTTAAGTTTTATTTTACACTTTAATTTGGTACATTTATACAAATTTTAGATAAGCAAGAAAAAGAATAGTGTAACTAAAAATTTATTTATTATATAAATAAATTGGTGCTTCGGAAAGTCCGCTTTAAACTCACTCGTTACATTATTCACAGCACAAAGATTTATCTAGTTATACAATAACAAAAAACGTTAAGTGAGGCTTTTACATATATTTATTTTTACTGTTGTAAAATTTTCGTTATGCAAAAAGACAACTATATTTAAATGTATATACAAGAAAGACATTTGAAGAATTTTAAATAAAATAAGAAAAATCGTTTTTACGTCTTTTGGTGTTTTACTATATCACATATAACTCATTTTGAAAACTATTTAAATACTAATAAAAAATGCAGTGCAGTGCAATCTTGAAGTAGGAGAAATCCATTTATTATTTATCTGCAAACTAATTTAGTGTTGAAATTTTTGCGTTTCGTTATGTTCCTTACATTAACATTTTACAATTTGCGAAAAGGATATCAAATGCCAAACATTTTATGCATCCAAGCATCAAACTTTTTGGCGCAAAGCTGGTGTAAATCAATGCAATTCGATTATAGTTTTACGAAATAAAAATTGCTTGATATGAGTAACTTCATAAATTTCAATTCAATTCAAATTTTCCCGCTAAATCTGATCCAGATCCGATTGTTTAAAAAACGCAGCTGTTATGTAGTCCTTTAAATTACGCAATTTGAATCTTTGGTAATTAATTCAAACCTAAATTAATTAGCTTTTATTTATTCAAATTTGCATGCATTATTACTTTGTAGTTGCAATTAACATACTTACCTTACAATTTTTAATGAAAACACTCCATGAAAGCACAAATGAAAGTAAAATTTAATTTACGAATATTGATTTAAAAACAAATTTCAATATGAAAATTATAATTTAAAAAACGGTCCGTTTATTAAACACAACAATTTACTTATAAGAAAAATTAAAGATTTATTTTCTCAATTTTCTCATTATTGCAACCTTCTCTTAATTTACCAAATTTAGAGAAAAAGACACACAACATATTTGATGTATAAATAAAAAATTGTAAAAACGTTAATTTGTATTCAAAATAAAACAACATACAAATTCATATTAGACGTCATTTTCGCTTTCATCAGACGTGGTATGGTAGGAATCGGATGCTAACTCGATATTTCGCGGTTTTACTAGAATCATTTCTTCATAGCTATCAGCAGATTCGGATTTCATATTTTGTAAACTAAGTCCAATCGAAAGATTGATTAGAACCCTTAAGGTGTATTTATTGAAATCACATCTGAAAAATAGAAAAACCTATTACCACGTATCTAGATTACACAAGAGTTAACATAAGGGCCAGCAAGAAATGCTTTTTTATTTATCTTTCTTAAAAGTATAGTTTAAAATCGAAATAAGTTGAAAACTCCCAAAATTCGAGTATATGTTTCGAGTTACAGAAGATACAGCGGGCCCTTATACATACCTGGACAACGCCTTTATTGACGCAATTGCCTTAAAACCGTGTTTTTCAAGATTGTTTTCTCGATGTTTATTATAAAATTAATTTGAGTAGTTAGATTTATAATAGCATACACGATGATTTTTACTACAGACATACAATTTCATTTTTTAAGACATCGTTTTCAAACATTTTTTTTTCTTAGAATTTCAACATTGGACGCTTTCACAACCTTGCCTTTTTAAGTTTTTGGTTTTCTCCCTTATGATCTGATCAAAATTGAAGAATGCTTGCTTAGTCGATCAGATAAACTGATTTAAGCTCTTAATAGCTTTTTGTTGTATCATACAAAATTTCGCATTTTTTTACAGATTTGTGTTGTCTTTATAATTGAAAAGATACTTACATTTTACTCAGCATTTCATATTTCCGCGATATGCCTTCATGCATTGCTAAAAGAGTTTGGTGCTGGAAGACGCCGTCCTTATTTCCATGATTGCTTAAAAGGGAATTCGACCAGTTCAAATAAAATTCAACGTGTGGTGTCACTTCTAACAATTTCACAATGTGTTGCAGAGCCCGTTGAGCGAACTCATTCGGAAGGCTGGAGGAGACTAGATCAACTGCAACATGAAATAGAGTTAAAGTTAGTGCAACTGTGAAACTCTCATAGGAGTAATATACGTAAATCACATCATTAGTCAAATTGACTTGATCATTAAAGTTTAATTGAAAACTGCCCAACTGAAAAATGAAAAAAATGCACTTATATATTAGCAGTTGTGCATATTCACCCTAAAAGCCAAATTGCATTTTTATTGTTCGTTATCAAATAACAGCAGCTATTCAAACTAATTGCACTTCAGAAATTATAACATGCGATCTCATAGGGAAAAAAAAGGAATGAAAAGTTGAAGGCCAAGTAATAACATGTCAGCGTATAGGCGAGGGTGGAGAAACTAAAAATAATCGGATAGACAGCCAACTGAAGTTTTCAGGTAAATTATTCAAGATTACGTTCAAGTTTTAAAACAGCAAGGAAATCTTTAAAAAAACAGCCACAAACTAATGAAATGTCGAGTCATTGTACCCGAACTTTATTCCTGATAAAAATTATGAATATCGATTCACCCACAATTCCGCCTACTATTGAACTTCAAATTTAGGCTACTTCAGAATCGCTAAGGAAAGCGCTGGCCCAAGGCACCGTGTGTACTTCAAGGTTGCGCTGGCCAAACACTGTATCTAATGTGACCTTGCAATTACCAAGTTATGCAAGCTTGCATGCAATCGAGTTCGCCAAATTTTTGCCGTACTCGTGACGCTACGTTCCTTCGTATCAGCGCCTTTAATTTATTACCCCATTCCTAAGGAAAGATAAACGAGCGGAAGGATTTAACCGGTAGATGCGAAAAATTCATTAGATAGTTTATCTACGAATAATTCACTGCCAAGGTTAAGCAAGTCATCGGCATTAAAGGTTTTTGCACGCGTTAAAAAAAACGCAAATTTTCGGAAAGGATACTATCAGAATTTGGTCGACCATGGGACAAACATGAATTGCTGTAATTACGTAAGAAGCTTCAGTCAGAGCCTTAATTTAATAGCAATTACAGGTTTTCCACCACGATGATTTATGTTGTTAATGAAAGCACGAGGTGATCAATCATGTAGATTAAAACAGATGATTTAATTGTATTCTATGTTAAAAAAATTGACAAGTACCACTTATTTCTTTCTGATCAATGTATGCCTGTTGACCTCTATTGCAAAAATTCCTTCTAGCAGGTCCAGGCATAAAATCAACATATTATGGAAAACAAATAAAAAGCTACTTTCATGCTAAACTCACCTAGACTGCCACCCATCTAAATTTTTTCTAAAAATCGTTTAAGGGATAACGCCATTCCAGCTTTTAAAAAAGGGCAGATTTTAATCATGAAAAATTTATCTAATTATCCATTTTTTTTTCATACTTAGACAACACAAGTAGTTTAAAACTTTCCTACGGATTGTTTATAGCAGATTACTTACAGATATTAGGATATATTCAAAACTGACATACCGCAAGGTTTCATAATGTATCCTTTTTTTGTTAAGGTTATATTAAAGATTACATAACATATATTTAACGGTACTCGTAAATGAATAAAACTAAAATACCAGGAGGTATTTTATGGCACCAAGAATTTAATATTAGTAATACTCACTATCAATGTGTGGAATGCTTTCCAAAACTGATTGTACTAGTTCTGGCTCATTTAGTTTTAAAGCCATTATCAGAGCATTTGAATACTCTTTGTTATTCACGCATTCCCTTGTAGCCTTTGGAGTAACTTCCAGTGACAAATTGAAAGGATCGAAAACTACGCCTGATAAATGAATACGATTAGAACATTAGGACAAAAATAAATTGTCTTATTACCACACCTTTATCTAAGGAATATATCAGCAGACCTTCTGTAGAAGCAGCAGCCCAAGCTTGTCCGGTGGGGGAAAATCTCACTGAAAACACTCGAACTTCAGGTTTGAAACTCCTTGCTGCCATATCGCCCTTTTGAACACCCGGCAAACGCAGGGCAATATTTCCACCCTCTGACACCTCTCTTTGCTCCACCAAAGCCGTGTTACCAAATTCCGTAATTTTACGACGACTTATGAAGTCCTAACATGTAAAGATTGAAGTAATATTAATATATTTTGCAATATTACAATGAAGGAGCTTACATTCAATCCGTCTAAACTGTGATTTTGTGTGATTTCAAATTTTTTAAGTAGAATGGCTTCTCTCACATGGTAAATGCAAACATTGTACGATCTACCTGCTGCTAGAATACATTCTCCATCCGCAGAATATTCAATTGTTGAGAAATATCTGAAGAAGACTTATTAGAAGTAATATTAAAATCGAAATTAAAACGTGCTTACTTAGCTTGCAAATTCTTTTTGGCTGTAATTACATCTACATCTGATACGCCACTGCCCAAGTCATTCCTGCCTTCAATAGAACCAATTTGGCTTACTGTTTTAAGGTCAAAGAATGTAATACTTCCACTTATAGTTGAGACTGCTATCTACTCAACAGACATTACAGTAACACCAAAAATAATAATAAAAAAAAAGCATATTACCTCTTCACCATTCGGTTTAAAAGCGACACAGATAACGTCTGCTAACAAATCAACAGTTTCTCGCTCGCCAGAAGTTGCAATAACTTTCCAAATTTTTATTGTTTTATCCCAAGACCCAGATACTAAAGTTGACGATGTTGGAATTGGTGAAAAACATATGGAAGATACGGGACCCTCATGACCACTTAAAATTTCGAGTAATTTTCCAAATTTCATAGACCACAGATAAATTTCAAAGACGTCTTGACCCCCAGCTGCTACCAGTTCACCGGAGTGATCTATAGCTACGCATGAAAATTGCACTGGCGTGGGCGATGTAAATGTGCGGAAATTTCGATATCTGATTGAATTTTATAATTACTACAACAAAATAAGAATTAGACCGAATGACATACCTAATAATGTCAAATGCTCTCACTGTGCCATCAAGTGAACTGCTGACTAAAAATTTCTTATTGCTACTAAACTGAACAGCTGTAACACTGCTCGTATGTTCGCTAAAGGTAACAAAGCAGAACCCATTGCTTACATTCCAAAGTTTTACTTTGCCATCCTCTCCACCAGATGCTATATATTGACCGTCTGGAGAGTACGAAACGCATGTCATCTCACTGGAATGTCCCTGTTGTTTCATAACATACTGTTCACCTATGAGAAATTTCAATTAGAAAGCTTAATTTAGATATTCAAATTCTTACTCTGCCATTCCCAAACCAGTAGTTGTCCTAGCCCTGAAGACGCCAAACAAATCCAATCTCCAGTTGGATTAAAGCATGTACTGGTTATTGCATACTCGGATATGCTCAAAGAATGAATCATATTAACATCCGGTAATTCATAAAGGTAAAATGCTCCCGTTGAGAAAGCTACCACAAGAATTTTTGTTTTCCGATGGTAATTCGCCGATGTAACGTACGCATTTCGGTCCTCTTTCTTTGGTTCATTTGCGAGATAATGGCGACCTAATTTTTTATAAGTGAATGGATGTCCTTTAAACTCTGTTACAGTTTCAACTGGTTCGTCTTGCTCAGAACTCTTGGACACCTTTTGCTCATCCTCTCGTGTATTTTCAATATCGTCTTCCGATTCTGACGAATCATCCTTTAGTTTTTTGGCAGCAATGGGTTCCTCTTCGATTTCCGTTTTACTTTTTTCATTAATTTGAGACAATTCTAAACTGCATTCCCACAAACACAGCTGAAAATAAAAGTAAATAGTTTAAATAAGTACTATGTATATTAATTTTAATTTGAGTTTAATTTCTAGATTTACTAGATAAATTGCTTTACCAAAATATCACATCATTTCATAAATAGAACGGGCCTCGAAGTTGCTTAAACTTGGAATTTATTTTTTTGATTAAAAATATCGTTAAATGATTTTGTATAGAAAATATTCGTATTCTCTCAAATTCTCCTATTCTCCTATTAACGTGAAAATGAAAAATACAATAATTCATGACTCTAATTGTTACTCATATATTTAGAATAAATAAGTGACTTAAAACAAAATTATATTGCTACACTAGCATTATTTAATCTTTCAATTGGCATTACTGCGATCAAATTCAGTAGGTAATAAATAGTAAATGTTTAAGCTCGCAAAATATTTAGAAGTTCTGGACAGTTTTTTTAAATTAATTTCATATAAAATGCACTTAATAGGGCTTGGGAACATCTTCAATATTTGGTAAAGTAAAGTAGGTATTTGGATAAAAAATGTTCTAAATCGTTATCTACAATTAAAAGCAATACTTGATAAACGATAATTACCTGCCCGTTTTTGCTTAAGGTGTTTATATCCAAACTACCGGCTTCAAAGAAACATCCCACAATAGAATCTGTATGACCACCCAACATAAATGTGCGAAAATTATCGCAATATTTGATGCATGCTATTCTTGTGACATTCCCTTTAGATCCAATCGCTAAAAAGCGGGAATCCGTTGACCAGTCAATCCACACGATGTCGTCGTGCGCTCCGTAGAAGCTCCTTTCGAGGACAAATGGATTGTACTCGCCGGTAATCTCGCCTGGAGCCTTGAAGACTAGAACTAAAAGGAGATTCCAGTTACTGATCGTACGGCGAAATAAGCCGTGGGAGGACTTACCTATGTTGTCCATGCCCACAGCGAAGTACTTCCCATCTGGGCTGTAAGTTAAGCACCGCACGCCCGTCTTGAATTTGTGTCTCTGGACAACGGTGCAGGACAGCATGCTTATCATTTGGGCTTCCCCGACTTCATTGACTGCAAGCAGTGTGGTCCCATCGGGCGACAGAGCTATCCTCGTGTAGTTGTACCAGCTCTCCAGGGACAAAGTTTTGGCCTTGTTACTGAAAAGTTGCTGTCATTATAGTAACGAATATCGCAGTATAATAACTACTTGAGCTTTACTTTTTTAAATCAAACACGGTGAGCTTGTTTCCCACGGGACTGACGATTGAGTTTCCATCCGGAGAAAAGCAAATATTGCCTTTTCGATAAATAGTGCCCAGCAAGTTTGAAAACTAAAAATATGTATCGCAAATTAAGCATAGCTCTTATCTTTAACGGAAATAATATTTACCTTGTAAGAGAACTTCATTTTAAAGCTTAATTTTAGAAGAAATGTGTCGCAACTTTTTCCGTAGAGACGAGGTAAAATTGTAAACAAAACCGCACGTGCTTGTCAAATGTCAAAAGACTGAAAAATCACAATCACCACTTCAACAAAACTACGTTGCATATCAGGGTTGAGCAAAACTACATAATTTTAACAAAATTTGCAGTGTACTCATCTAAGAGATAATTAACGTTAAAACTTTAGTAACAAGATACAAGTTGAAAACTAGGAAAGATAAACGCTCCAGACTTTCTGGAAATACAATAACGAACCCACTACACCTACACTACACTACACATTTCAGTGACAAAATGTGACCAAATAAATTACCAAAAACATTTTTTTTTTTTAACAAAGTGTGTATAATTAAGCTTAACTGTCTAATATTGTAGATATATCCAACGCAGCTCAATTAAGGTGCGAAAATTTAGAAAGTGTTCTACCCATATAACCGCCAGCATCTTCAAAACACTAGACCTACCAAGCCTTTAATTTTGACGATTACATTTCTGCTTTAAAAACATTAAAACAACACCATCCGAGCTACATACATATTTGTGCAAAAGCGTTCAGCCGGCATATTTTAAGATTTTCGACTCTGTTGCATTATTTTAAAAAATTGATATGTAGGTAATATACCTGCTATTTATAAGGTACATAAATATTATATAAGGTGCGTATTATTCTAGATAGTTATGACGATGAAAATAAAACATTTTTAACATCCATACTATGCATGACCTATACCTACAATCATACCGCAAACCGTTAAAATGACGAGCTTAGCAATTTTAGTGTTTATAATATATGGACCACATATGACAGAGTAGACATTAATGCGTATTAACATTAATTAACAGAGTAAATTTAAAATAAATTGGATGGATAGATAAAATGGATTTCTTTTGTTCCGATTATGATAATAAGATTTCAGTTTAGAACCAATAGCTTCAAAACTTATGACCTGTTCGGACGCTAATTCAAGTTATAATGATTCTAATTTTTCACTGTTTTTGTTCGATATGTATTCTGGAAATTAAAAAGTTATTGCATTAAATATCGTTTTTGTTAAACTATATTCTTTTATTTACATAAGCTAAACCAAAAGGTATGTAAAATTAAATTACTGATATAATCAAAAACCAATTTCGGTAAAATTAGGTAGGTATATAGGGTGTTTTGATTAAGGTCTGAACAGGAGCATTCCAATGGATTCTACATGATCTCCTGATTAGCGTTTGTTCGATTTGTTCTTTTTTTCAAAATTAACATTTATTTGCATCTGACTTATCAGGTTTATACAAAATAAACGACACACAATTGTTTTATTTAAATATTTACTCAACGAATGTTGTTTTTTTTTCTTCAAAGATATCAAAAATAAATAAAAAATGTTTTCTTTAAAATCCAACATAAATCTTCACCTGAATTATAACATTTTACTTTGTGTACAAATAAATAGCTACAATAAGTCCATATAGCCCTAAGACTTCGGCGAAAATTAAAATTAAGATGACTCCAACAAATAAGCGTTGTTGCTGGCCGATTCCTCTCACGCCAGCGTCGCCAACAATACCGATCGCAAAGCCAGCAGCCAATCCAGATAAACCGACAGAAAGTCCAGCAGCCAAATGAATAAAGCCTCTAGAAAAAAATGACGTAAACCTTTTAATTGGAATGCTTAATCGATTTTACTTGTATAGAGGATATTTCGACGGTTCTTCAATTGCTCCAGCTATGAGAACAGACACAACAAGGCCGTAAATTGCTATAATACCTGCCATTACCACAGGAATTATTGCTTTCATTATTAATTCTGGTCGCATAACTCCCAGTGCGGCAATACCCACACCTGATTTTGCTGTTCCATATGCAGCTCCAAAGGCTACAAAATTTAGAAAGTAACTAAATTTTAAACAAAATAAAAGCAATAAAAGTAATATACGTTTGATTCAAACTTAAAAGATCAACAAATATTTAGAGAACTTTTATTAATGCCCTGGTGTTGCTTAGCCCCTTATATGAATCAAATTAACAAGCTGACTTGCCCCGGTGATTTTTGTTACATCTTCACAATCTCATACTTTTGTAGGAAAAGATCTCTGAAGCCACTTAGAAGACTATAGCATATAAAATTTATCTCACTACAAACGTTGATCAAAATAGTCCAAAGAATTGACCGGCATGTCCCACGTGCTGCTTTTTAATTCTGTTGTGTGATAGGAAAAAATAATTGCAGTATATTTGTTAACAATATCGTAATACATTTTAGAAATTATTTTTCATCAATAGCAATGATAATGGATCATTAACCTCCCTGTGAAAAAAAATAAAATAAAATTAATTTAAAATACAGTTGAATTAAAATTAAATTAAATAAATACAACTAAAGTTCGAAAAAACTATTGGTTTGCGTAGCAACAAATTTTATGATTTTACTGAAAATTGGTTCGAGATAAAACAGTGCAAATTTAATTCAAGAATTTGTATACTTAAAACTGTACAAATCGACAATTTAAAATGTGCATAATTCATTACTTTATCAGTTAATTAACTCCAACATCAGTCATCAACATTAATTTTAATTATTTTTTATTTCTAGCTTTTTGAAGCTCCGTACCCATTATGTTGGAGAAGCCCTATTTTTACCCATCACCAATTTTCTTTTTACATTCCCCATACATGAGAAGTCATCGAGTGAAGTATCATTGAATAAGATTTTTTAAATGCTATTGTGTCATAATTTGATTTTGCCATCCAAGTAATAAGTGATTTATTCCAAACATTGCAAACATTTAAAAAATGTTGATAGTTTAAAAATTGTTTTCCTTTTATTAGATTAAAACAAAATTTTATTACACAATACTTCATAAATGAGAGCAATGGAAATTATCGAAGCGTGATAGTCCAATAGACCTGAAAGTGCCCCAATATCCCCGAAGTACGTACTAACAATAAGACGCACAACCAAATAGCTTACAAATCGTTTGAAGTGCCTCCCTTCCTTCTTTACTCTCACCTTCTATTCAATAAAGCACTTCAAAATAGATGATAGTCAAGTAGATACACACTTCAGATTGTTAAACGTTATTCACGATAGTAAGTCGATTTATTTAAGTAGTACGTCACCAAGTTTTGATAGCAGAACTTATGAGGAAACTCAGGGTTTTAGCTAGTTGATGATTACAAAATTAATGAGCTAAGTTTTGATTATCAACGTTAATAACTGTATAGGAAGGTCAATATTATGGCAAAGATAAAGATTTAACTTTAATGCAATGACACAAAACATTTAGATGTGTAGATCGATAATCTACAGATATTTATTTCATGACTTCCGCAAATTCGAAGACGAAAATTGTTCATCAAATTACATTTCCAAGAAAAACAGAGTAGAAAATTGAAAAAAAAAATATATAGAGCTGAGGGTAGTAGAAGCTTGAATTATAACTCAAATGAAATCCTCTATTCTTAACTATTACTCTAAAATATATAACAAAAAAAATCATGACAGCAATGTCCTATTAAAAATATGAAATTAAGCTGGATGTAACTAACATTGCAATTTTGTTTATTGCTGAAGGATTCTCTAATCAAAATTAAAGGAGTTATTGAGTCAACTGAAAAACAAAGGAGCTAAAATGTCGTAACATCAAAAGGTTTCTTGGTTATTGAGTCGCCTAAAAATTGTTTAGAAAACACAGCCAAATTTCAATTTATTTATGTACAGAAAAGAAAATATGTATAATCTTCTATTGGATCATTCTAATCCGGTCAGTTTCCTACCTCTGACTAGATCGAACGAAACCGCATCTTGTATTCAATTAAATTTTATAGAAAATTCTTCCGTTGAGAATGAGAAACTTGTTATTACCTAATAACGGATATGTCTACTCATGTACATTTTTTAGATAATTTGATTTAATCGGTGTCATCTTTCTTTGTGTTTCTCCCCAGTAACATATTATATAAGACGTGTTACTGGTTCGCGAAAAAAACAAATTTGTGTTGTATGAAGAATTCAAGGATTATGGGTAATGGATGATTGAAAATCTTGATTTTTGAATTTTAAAATCTTTGCTACCTACGTACTATAAGTAGAAGTAAGTTCAAAAGCACGTCTGCATTTTTACCATGCAATTTAGGTTCTCTCATAAAATATGTATATGTATGTATGTATTTATATATTTTTAATTTTGTGTAAAGAAATTACTGAATTTTGGCAATTTAAAATTCATGTTCAAAAATATGGGTAACAATAAATTTTATTTGGGGTCTCATTACAACAGATGAAAATTCATGACTTCTTAGTAATGATGATTAAGTAGAGTTCTACAGAGTGTGTCAACAAATACTGCAGGAATCTTGGAACAAGCGTTACTCAAGCCATTTTGGAAAATCAATAAGCGTACTTTATCTTACGTGCGCACACTCTCTATACAAAACAACACAATTTTTTGGAAGTCTCGAAGACTGCATCACTGAATTCAAAACTCCAAAAGCCCTACTCTAAATTCAAAAGGCACCATTTCTGTAAAAAACCTTGATAGAGAAATCAAATTTTAGCCCTGCTCTTAAAACAAGAAATGCGCATTTTTCATGCTTCCGGCATAACAAATATCGTTCAAAAACACTCAAAAGTAAATTACGTCTATGTCTTTTTTTTTCTGTATCAAATTCTACTGGAAACAGGAAATATAAAAGAGACTAATTAAAATTTGAGAGTTTGTAGATAACAACACCTTAACACCTACTCGAAATAAAATCTCTTTTTTTTTTCCAGCAGAATGGACTTTTACCCAAACTGATGATAATACTTTTGGTTCTCATAACACATTTATTAATTTGAACTGCATCCAATCTCTATGATATTAGAATGTTATTAACGAATTTGATACGAATCCATTGTAAGTGAATTGTGTATTAAAACATGGATTTAAATATATTACTCTCGCACATGCTTACAGCATCATGGAGCAAAATTTATTTATGAACCGAGCATTGAAATAATCTTTAATTTGGTTGGACAATCGGTTTGTTATTTGTAAATAAAGGATACGCAAATAAATTTACATTTGGAATGTACAAATTGTTTTTATTTCAGATAATCAACCCGTGACAATCTTTACACGATTTGTATATGTTCTATTTACTGTTCATGATGTTCTGTTTTTAAATGTCCTTATTTCTCTTATCCACTTTTTAAGTATATTTAAAACTCCTCAATGTACTACAGTATTATAATGGTATTGTAATTCCCTAGATTGTGTTTTCCTTCAACTTTTGCACCATCTTACTTGCTTGCCTTTTCACCAAACTTCTTTTCCTGACAAAACCGTGTAAATTTACTTTCGACTTTTTTTGTATAATAATAATTTTTCAAGTGTCACTTAGTTCCGCTAACATAACTAATACAAGTAAATAACTATACTCATTACAAAATCAAAATAATGAATGATGGATTTTTTCCAGACATGTGAGCAATACAAAAGTTTTATGAAATTTAAAAAGAGGTATTTTATTTTTCGGTATAATAAAAAATCGAAAATTGTGGTGGTTGGGATCGGTATTTTAAAGATGTTTGTATTTTAATTGTGATATTGTAAACCTTGGCATTACATGTATTTTCGTTATTTTTTTTAATATAATTTCTGTATTTACACCAACGAATAAAATTCTGTTAAATCTCAATATTCCTTATATTATTATTTATATACCTTTTAATATGACAATATACTTTGTTTACTATTAATTACATTTTCACCATTTCTTTATCATTATGTATAGGGAACAAGTTACACATGTAAGATAGTCGCAGAAGGAATAGAATTCAAAAATTTAAAAATTTTACAATTATGCAACCATGGTAAACAACAATATTCATTACAATAAGGAAATTACGCTTAATACTTTTCTTATTTGTTGTTCTCGTCATTTATAAACACGCATGCCTTTTTGGCGACATAAAGCTATAAGGATTACAATCGCATATAAGCAAAGGATGGTTATTTTTTGTTGGTTGTTGGTATTTCCCGAAATTTAACAGATCAACAAAAGAACTTCCATAATTGCGGGGAAAAGTTAGATACCATTAAATAACAAATACTACGCTGGCTCACAGGTAGCCAATCTGCCTTGTCGAAAAAATGACTGCTTTGCTTTATCTTTCGGTTTTTCCTTTTATTTTCTTTCTTCTAATTCCTAGAAATTCTGTACATATAATTATTGAATTAATTTATAATTATTTATATATAGTTCTTTCCTTACGCCTAAATAATCTATTGTTTCTTTAATTTAATAATTACATATATAATATGATAAAAATTAACAAATAGTGAACAAAATTAGATAATTTCGTCGTCGCAGTAAACGCTATTGAATTTTCTTTTCTTAGCTGAAACTTCCTTTTTAACTTTTGAACCCAACACTTCTGCTACAAATTAGAAAAATGGGGATAAACAATACTTTGAACATAATAAAATTGGAAATACTTGTGAACACCGCCAGCAATGCAACTAGTACATACCAAACGGACACTACATACTAAGTGCAGTGGGAAGCATATGTACGTACGGAACCGAAATATTATCAACTTCTCTACTCATTAAATGCATCTCCTCAATTGTATCGCTAGCTAGGCACAAGTAGAGCATTAAAAAAACACGACAAAAGCGGATAAAGTGCTAAACAAGATTTGTCGATTGGAAAGAGATAATTAGAGAGATAACGTTAAACTAGCGATGTATACGCAGGAAAACAGGAATATCTAATACGTTTGGTCACAACTTCTTATCCAAACATAATTTTCTACGAAATGGAGCAATTTGAATGGAACGATTAAAACGACACAAATGTGTATTGTGCTATTTCTGTTTTTTCGATTTTATTTTGTAAAAACATGAACAGGCATGAATATTAACCTTAAAGTGTTTTGCTTCTACCTTCAAATTATGTTAAGGACAGAATTGCACCATAAAAGAAAACGAGAAAGGTATCACCGTTGGCACGCAGCATCAAAGTGCTTCTGGGGGATATGCTCCTCTCTCATTTCGCTTCGCTAAGTCTAATAAAAATTAAAAGTAGACAAGAAATAAAGACTCATCTATCACAATAAAGAGCATCAAGGGAGCTTTTGTTATAATTAGGCCGAGCCTTCAAAATTTACAAAAAGTCCCCTGATACCATAAAAAAGGAAAGCATCGGTTCACAGAATTTCAAGAAGAAATACAACTTAGGGTATTATGTATTATTTTCGGACAGTACAATAAATATGGCACACACTGGGCTTTCGCGTAAAGAAATTAAACACATGATATAAATTCCGAAATATACTTTCAACACATTTGCTTAATGTTTTGACCCTAAGAAAGCCAGTGTGGCCTAATGAAAAAAAAAATTTAAGAAACTTTAACAAAAAGTACAACAGAAACAAAAATCCAAAAATAATACACAAACTAGCCTAATTAAAAATAGGTAGTGAAGGTAAGAGTGGTGGATTTCCTATTTTAAACCTTTTTTGCTGTTTTGCATAATGATGATAACGATGAGTTCTGAATGAGTTTCTTTGTTGTATGTACTATATCCTTGCGTACTTTATGAATTTTTGTAAATATATTTATGTTGGCTATTTATTTCGTGTAGAGGTAAATAGCAACGATAAGACCGTAGAGACCCAGGACTTCAGCGAAGATAAGGATCAAAATCATACCGACGAAAAGACGCGGCTGTTGAGCTGTACCTCTAACACCAGCATCACCAACAATGCCAATGGCAAAACCTGCAGCTAATCCTGAGAAGCCGACGGCTAATCCAGCCCCTAAATGAATGAAACCCCTGTGGAATTTACATTAGTTTCAGTGTCGCAAATATCTTTTTAGTCCTCACTTGTATAAGGGATATTTCGATGAATCTTCTAAGGATCCTGCAATAAGTACTGCTACAACCAGACCGTAAATGGCAATGATACCCGCCATGACAACAGGAATGATGGATTTCATAATAAGTTCAGGTCTCATAACAGACATTGCAGCAATTCCAGTGCCGGACTTTGCTGTTCCGTACGCGGCTCCCAGAGCTAAAAAAGATATTAGTTATAAGAAATGTTGGCAAATTATAGCTTTGTTTCTCATAGCTAAAAATTAAACACTTATCCGTACTTACATAGTTGTTAGTTCTTCATGCACAAACAATCATACTTAGTCAATACCAACAAATCATTCAAAAGAAAAACTCATTCAAATATTACACTACATTAAAAGCGTTTTATGCCTATAATGGACTTCAACCACATATACGTACATTTGTATAAACATTTATAATTTTTTTCGTAAAATCGATGAAGATTGAAGTCAAACGAAAGCTGTTCTTTGATTCAATTTTCATAGCAAAACATAACGAGTTTTAAAAAATGTATAAATGCAACTTATGACATTCAAAACAGTTACAACTAAAATAAACATTCGGTGTGGTAAAGAATATACATATTAAAAAAACGAGTAACGAAAGTATATTTTTTCATATTTATTTTAAAAGTATAAGAAAGTCCTTAAAACAATGCTAAAGGAATAAAAAGACACATTTAGTTTGAATTAGAATCTAATTTAGAACGTGAAATTTTAGGACAATAAGGTTCTACATTCCGATACTTAAATAAAGACAGGTACACTTCAATAATGCATAAGACACTTCCACAAATTTGTACAACTTCCACACAAGTATGCATTCTTAAAACGTGAATCGATTATGTATAGAAGCATGTAAGTAGTCAGAAACAAATATTTCAGTCCGCAGAAATTTTTTTCTGAATATGTTTTAACACTAATTTCAACTATTAAATCTTTTCACTTCAATTGGCAACCGTACTACCACATTTGCTTCAGCATTAAAATGTAGTTAATTATGGTTGCTTGCAATGCTTAGCTATCAGTTAGAAAAATCAGAGCATTCATCTATTTAAAACATACATATGTATGTAGTCAGCTCCACATTTCGCTTTCCGAGAAATTAAACTTTTACGTTGGAAATTCAATTATTCCAACAGTTTAGTTAGTTTTTAGTGATATGTATTAAAGAAAATAATGTTTAAAGCTTTTGAAGAGTCATCTTGAGCGATTATACCCAGTCAGTTGGTATCAAATTCGCCATCGTCAGATTCTCACTTTTTCGTTTAAACTAAACCATTGCAATTATTGAAAAATTAATACATATTTCCAAAAAGTTCGGCATGCGGGAACTTAGGAGACCTGTTAATATATTGCTAAAGTTACTTCAGTCTACACGTAGCTATCTATTGAAAATCACGTTTTTAAGCTAAACAATCCTGACAACACCTGTCGCAGTTGTAAAAAAGTAACTGGAAAGCAGGCAGTTTTTTATTTCCAAAAATTTGTCACTAAATCATGTGGCTGTTTTGCGCCTTCGTCGAATAAGTTTTAGAGTAAAGTAGGTCTGGAATATTTTATGATTTTGAAGCGATATTCGCAAAATTCTCATAGGATTGTCTTGAAATGTTGGCTATATCTGAAAGCCCTATTCGAATCTGAATTACAAATTTTGTAATACGGAGTAGTCCACTTTTCAAAAACGGTCATCGGCACAATTCAATTGCATTGGAACAATTGCAGTGAATTTCAACCGGATCAAGGATTAATATAATATTTATCCTAGAGCACTACATAATTTTGATATAGAACCTAATTTTTAATATAAAATAGTAATGTTCCGTTCTTCTTTTGATTTTTGAAAACATTGCGTTTATTTTGGAATGGAATGGAGAGAATATAAAATAATTATTTAGGCTGCGTTCATACGCAGACAGAACCACGCCCTTATTGCACATATTGAAAAAAAAAACCGATATACCTTAAAACAAAAATTTAATTCGGCCCAGACTAATGAAGAAACATTGAAAGAAAACTAATTTCACTATCTAATGAAAATTTTTATGTTTTCTTAATTTTTTTGTGTCAAATTAAAAATCGAATTGTATTTCATTAAGTAGTTGTGTAACATAATTTACAATTATTGATCACGCAAGATCATTTAAAACTGAAGTCAGTTTAGCGACCCGATTTACTCAGTTTATAAAAGAATTTTTCCACAAAATTTGTTCTGAATGAGTAAACATTGCAAATGTAATAGAATCGTAGTAATAGTTTTAAGACAAACACCAAAAAATCTAATGGAATTTCAAACCCATTCAAGCGGTTGCGGCGTGAGCATTGCAGCAGACGTAGATAAGGTCGTATCATAAGTGCTCTCGGGTAATGCACATAAAATTTTAAAAGTAGAAGGTACCCGATAGCATCAGTTTGTCGCGAGTAGCATACTTATATTGAGAAAGTACGTAATCCACAAGAGCTCTTTTGAACACACAGAAAAGAGCGTAATCTCGAGACTTCAAGACAATAAAATCGAGCACCTGCTACTCTCAGGTAAAGAACTGGCTTTACATAACCAGAGCCCATCGGGCAATTGAACGAATTATCCAACCCAATTAGCACCGACCGATTTCGCTGCTGGTTAAGAGCCTATCATATGACATTCAAAAATTTTGCTTTGCGACCATCGTTCCGCATGTAATTCATATTCACGCGTACGACTAAGAATCTGAAGGTTTTATCGCAAGCGCAAGTGTTTATCATTTAATCATCTTGCGTACTATTGAGTTGTCACCTGACATCTTTTCTACTCATGTGATGTCGACTTGTATCGCTATAATATTTTCTTTCGGCTTAAATTCCTGGAACTAAATCTGTCCGTCCTTCCTGCAACTTCCAAGACTTTCTTGAGATCAAAGAAAACCTGTTGGAGGAATGGGGAAAAACGATGGCTAAGAGATTTGATTTGACACTTGCATGCTCGTGCTTCACGTGACCTAGACATGGACTTGGCTGACTGAACCCGAATCTGCTGTAACTTTCGAGGAACACAAATGTCCTATGCAGCCTTTATGCAGAAATAAAACGCTTCCGACCTAATGTGGGCGTACTTAAAATGATAACAAAGCAACGATTTTCGGGATCCATCTTCGAAAGTACTTAAGGCCAACTCGACTGGTAATGATTTTTTCTGGGCCAAGTGCAGCCTCCGAGCTGCTGATGCAAAAGTACCAAAGTAGACTTTAGCCTGCCGAGGGAAATTCATCGCAAATTAATGAATTTGTGGAGCCCAGCCTCAAGTGGCAGTTAATTCCTTTTCGATTAATGGAAATTCCCCTACCTTTGACAGTAATAAGTTAAGTGACACATCACTGTGCAATTTAACATTTTATCACCGCTAAATCAGCGGCTCGGTGGGGCGCAACAGTCGCCTGGGTAAGGGAAAAGGATTCATTTGGCCAGCATGCAGGTCATCCCTTGCATCCAGCTTGAGCCAGATTTTATTTCCTTCCAAGTCCTTGGCCTCAAAATCGATATTTTGAACGAAGAGGACCAATCCCTCTTGGAAGAACAGTGTCACACACATCGCATACATACACAGCACACCTACACATCAATCGCTAAAAGGTTCTCCTACGTTAAAAAATAGTACATTTTGACACAGAACGAGCATACAATTTCAAGCAAATCTGCGATAATATTAGTGATATAAAAAGAACTTTTTCTTGGAATCCACAAAATTTCGCTCTTTCTTACCGCTGAAAATGATTGCAGCTGCTGCTCCCATAACTCCAAAGAATGGCGAATAAATTGGGTTTTCTGTTGCCATTTTTGCTGATTTTTAGGTAGTTTCCTTTTTTTCTGAAGAAATAGGAGTATTTACAGGTTATCTGCAAATAACTGAACTATATCCACACACTCACTTCACTAAACTAAGTATCCCACTGTCAAATATGGCTTACTGAACGGGGACTTCTTACCGTTGGGTCATATGACATGCGACTAAGCGATTCTCGATCAAAACCTCGCTCTTATTGGTAGCTCGCTTAGTAATCTGCCAAACTTGGCCAATCAGAATTGATTTTATAAAATTTTACTATGACGTTCCCAACATGGCGAAAATTCACAATTGTTGGTACCGCCAGCATCAAATGGAGGATTTTTCATTAAAAAAACACTTGCTTATTAATTTTATGTAATAAAGATTGAAACTTTTTATATTTAATATTTTATATGTTATGTCCTCTTCTCATCTAAAATAGTTCAGAAATACTTCTGAGTCAAAAATTGCAAAGTAAATTTTAAGAACTACATCTGAAGTTGGCCGTAATTATTTCACAATTATTCTAGGAAATTTGAAATATCGTTGTAAATTTAATCAAAATTCCAAACGCATGCAATGTTCTTTCGCTTATCTTTAAAATTTTACCAAGCAGCATTTACAACTTTATAATTTGAATTTAAAGCATTCGCCCACTATTAACTGGATTTGCAACAAAAAAAAAAATCCTCATCTATAATATTTTGTCTCGAATTTGCAAAATGTTACACCAAAGTGTAGCTTTATGAGAACGAATTTAAAATCTATTTCCATTCTTTCTGCCAACACCTTTTGTTTCTGAAATATAGTAAAAAACAAAACGTTACATTTAAAACTTCCTACATTTAAAACTGAGTTATCGGAGTTGTCGGGTACTGCAATCGGCCGCTAAATTTAAAAAAGTTTAAAATGTTTAAAACAGTTTTTGCGCTAAATTTCAGTAACTAGGTTATTTGTAGTGAATCAAATTCTCTACTTATATTTTTACCTTAGCCACTTTTTGTCGTAACTTCGATCCACAATAAAAACCAAAGACGCAATCACCAGAAAAAGAAAACTTGATAATCGAAAGCTTCCAACTCTCAAGAAATAACAACTTTTTATAAGTTGCAAAAAATCCAAAGAGGTAATATTCAAATGTTCATACATTTTATCAAGGTACCCATCGATGTTAATTGAAACTTTAAACGCGTTTTTCTCGAAACTGTGTTCTTTTAACCAGCCGGAAATGTAACTAAAGTCAGACAAATATGCATCGATTCACTGGACATTTTAAACGTATCTTTAGAATCGGGTTTTCTGTTGAATTTATGATTTTCTGTTATTAGTAATTAGTTATGTGATTTTTCCTTCCATTCAAATTTGTGCCATTTTTTTTTTTTAAAGCGCTAGTTTTGATAATTTCCATATGTTATAGCTTTTAAATATTCATTTTCGAAATTGTTTGTCTTACATTAAAAACTTTTGAAATTATAATTAATACCAAATACTTAAGTGTAGTCCTAACTGAATGCGATAAAAACATAAAAGTTTGAAACTGTATTTTTATATTAATAGACTTAAGTTTAAAAATTAAGTGCCTTTTTGAGTTCGAAAACAGAACCTAGCTTCAAGTAATGGAGTATTTTAGTCCTGTAGAGTTGCATTAAGAAGTAATAATGCAAGTAGTAGGTTTCAATAAAAAAAAAACAACTTTCATAAACCGCAAAAATTAGGTATATTTCACATACTCCGCATTTTTTAACACGTTCCCTGCCAGAGTTTTCAAGAAAGCTTTCGTGAGAGACTTACATGTAAAAACTCATTTGATGAGAGAGAGCTTTCATTTGTGTGCCGTTTTCGGTACACCTGGCAGGGAACGTGTTAAACGATTAGTGTGACAAGGAATACACTCCGAATACTTTGTAGTAAGCCTTTTAGAGTCTACAAATCCTCCAAAACAATAGGAATAAGCAATACATGTCGTAGGACTCAAATGCTTAAGAAATTAAATATGTACTCGCAAAATTCTCGCTTACTCGAGTTCTCGGATAATTTTTCTCTTAACCCTTTCGCGGACACTTAGTTTATTTGGTGGTTTCTGAGAGAGCCACTTGCTATATCTCCGGTTTTAGAGAAGATAGAGACTTGCCGTAAAGACTTATAGATTTGGATTGATACACAGAATTTTTCTGCACTGTTAGTTGGAAGTGGTGGGGGTGACGTGTTTAGGCGTCCTGTCCCATCAATAGGTCAAATAATGTCTGGAGGGACAAGACGTCTATATAAGTCAACGTGTTTTAACGTCGTTGTCCTTTAAGTCACATTTCCACATTATAGGACAGGACGAATATTCACGTTTTCATTTATATAATATGTATTTTTCGTCATTTCAGATAATAAAACAATAAAAAATAGTAAACAACTTAACAATTTTTCTTTGCAGTACAACAATAATAAAAAAAAAATAATAATAAAAAAGAAAACAGAGATTCTATGAAGATAAAATAAGTCATTGCCGCAGATTATTATGCCATATTTCAAAACAGTCCAAACAAAGTGGCGGCTTATCCACACAACCTTGGCATTGAATAGATGTTTCTTTTCTATTCTTTCTTTTTGTGCATTGTCTACATCTACGATAGACCCTCTCTCCAGGCTTGTCACAGCGTGTAATTCTTTCTGGAATATGCAAGGAAGCTGTACCTACGTTCGGAATACCATCAGATGAGGTAAATGGTGCACAAGATGAAGTTGGTCCAGGAGCTGATGAAGTTCTTGAAGATGATGGTGTAGATGGTAGACAAGATGAAGAAGTTGGTCCAGGAGTTGATGAAGTTCGTGAAGATGATGAAGACTGTGCGTGAAATGAAGATGAAATTACCCGAGAAACTCCGAGGAAATCTCTTATAATTGAATCTCGAAATTCTAAAAATGTGAGATTTTTTTCATTGAATCTCTTTTTGTAGATAAAGAAAGAGTTGAAAAGCGTCACATCAAGTAGGTGGAAGATAACTTTCTTGTACCATCGAATGGTTTTCCGTGGAAGTGAGTAGTATGAAATTATTTGGTCTGTTCTATCCACTCCTGCCATATTATTATTGTAGAAGGCTATTTCGGCTGGTTTAAGTTTTAGTTTCCCGCGGGAGTTTTGGACTGTCTGCATCTTTGGATGAATAAATGTATTGATAAATAGTACATCTCTGGTATCCCTCCATTTAGAAACATAAATTTTACCACAACGTTTCCAAATATACTCTCCCTTTTTCAATTTTCTGTTGGTGACTTCATTAGGGTTGTTCTTCCTATTTTTTCTGAGAGTACCGATTGTGTGCGTCTTATATAACAAAAGCGTTTCAGATAATTTCTTACTGTTGTAGAAATTATCCATGCATAAAATATGCCCTTTATATAAATATGGATTCATTAATTTCATTACCAATCTATCAATTTTGGATGAGGTAACAGTGCGTTCAGCTTCAAAGTCTACAGTTTTTCCTTGATACATATCAATGTTAAATACATACCCAGCGGGATCACAAAGTTCAAAAAATTTTATTCCGTATCGTCCTCTTTTGCTAGGAATATATTGTCTAAAATGAAGGCGACCTTTGAACAGCAATAAGGACTCATCCAGAGATAGACATTGTTCGGGTTTGTAAATACTTCTAAAGTTTTCACAGAGTAACTTTATTAGTTGATTGATATTCTTACACTTGTTTTCTTCCCCAAGTGTACAAATATTGAAGCATCGAAGAATTTGTTCAAAACGTCTTCCAGACATTGTTTTTCCAAAAACTGGATGTTGATACAAAGGATCTGACGAAAATAAGCTTCTGATTTTCGGGGCTTTAATTTGAGCTTGAAGAAAACAAAGCCCAAGGAATTTCTTCATTTCTTCAGTATCAACTTCTTTAAAAAATGCACATCTTGAATACCTTAATTTTGGTTTATTTGTCCTGCATAATTTCTGACCATATTCATTGGTTGAATCGACCAACATAGTAAGTACATCGTTTGTAAGCATTATTTCAAAAACCTCTTTTGGAGTAGCATTGCCTGGAATGGAAACCTTAATTCCAGTATTCGTGTTGTCAAAGTTGAAATCCAGAATCTCTGTTGTATCATCTTTCCACTCTTCATCCTCTGTATTCTCAGCATCACCTGAATAGCCTCCACCTTCAGATAGAACAATTAGGTTTTCACGAATCCTCACGAATTCTTCGTCTTCGTCATCGTCGTCGTCATCTCCTGAGCTAGGCACAAAATCAGGATCAATGTCGCTGCCCCCGCTGAACGGTTCAGGTTCCGATTCGTCAGTGTCTGGTAAATTTTCCGATTCCTCAAAGAGTCTCAACACTCTGTCACGCTCCTGTTCATACCTATCCATATTCCTTCCTATACGTTGAGTTTATAACAAAATTATTATTCACAAATTTTCAAATTCACTCACTCACTCACCAAATGTTTTTATTTTCGCATATTACAAACTACCTTTGCTAGCCAAACGACCACTTTCTAGGACACCTACTGCAGAACTAATGCATTTCAAAGGCATCTACGACGGGATATCATGTCATGACGATATGGGAAGAATCATTTTGAGACATGTCCGTGCAAAAAAAATCTAGACGTTAAATGCTTCTGTAGGGACATTAATGCATTTGAAGTGGTTTCAAACGGCTGACAACGTCTTCGCTCTTCTCAGAACACATCGAGATCGTGACGTAATGTGCCGACATGACTCTTATATCAGTCCAAAAATTGAACGTGAAATGCCGTCGTGTCCCACAGTAACCACTCATCCGACGTGATTTCACGTCGCTGTCCGCGAAAGGGTTAAGGGGACCCTCTCATGCTAAATTGAAAAAAATTACTCTTTAAATTTTTCTTTGTGGAAAAACTACTTTATGTAGATACATAATTCTTTTTGTATATTGTAGGGAATAGTTTGAAATACATAAAAAAAAATTTTATTGGCCATTTTAGTTCACCACCACCACTGTAGAGGGCATCTTACAAAAGGCTCATTTTAACTGGTGCGACAATTTCTGGGTTTCCTGTAACACATAGAGTAAAAATTCATACGAGGTTCTATTCCTGAGAATCAGAACTAGACACGGAACCTTTAAAATTTTAATTTTTTTTATATTTTCCTTATTTTATAAACGTTTTTTCAAAAAAGTAAGAAAAAAACTCTTTTTTGGGGTAGTTAACCCGAATTTAGAAAGGGAGGGGGGGGGGGGGGGGGTATTTTATGACTTTTCAGAGGTTCCGTGTCTAGTATTTTTTCTATAGAATCTAGAAAATGTTGGTTTGTACAAATCGGTCGAGTCGATTTTGAGAAAAATGTCGCACCAGTTTGAAAAACATGATTCCGAGATAAACGCGTTTTAAAGTTTTTATTCACTATATATTCACGCTGAGGTGCCGTTACATATATACCTATAATTTCTTTTGTATTGCGAATTTCGTAATAAAATTTTGAGAGAGTATTTCTATGGTGCTAAGGAACAGTTTTATGTAAAAAAAAATTCGATTTTTTGAAAATTTTGCATGAGAGGGTCCCCTTAAATACTCAAAATTTCTTCACTCCGAGTACTTGAGTAGGTGCTCAAATACTCAACCAAATCATGCTTAAGTTATCGCACGTACGAACGTATTTGACGATGTCAGAGTGAAAGATTTCAGTTCTTTATCTCTACCTAAGGTCATCCTCGCCATCATGTTTCATCATCTACTTTTAAATCGACGCAGTCTAATCTCTGCATTACAAAAAAAAGCCTTAATCACAAATTCATTTAGGCTTTGAGGCAAAATTATTTTTAAATTGATGGTTAGGACGATTTTGTTTAACGAGTTAACCCTTATGTATTTTAAATCATTTAAATCATATATATGTATGTATGTATGTATAAAAACTGGGAGCTGGGATTCACATTATCTGAAGCTATCGTGCAAGATTTTTAAAATAACTTTTTAACTTGCGGATAATCATACAAATCTATAAATACCCACTTTAAAAAAAAAAAATGTTAATTAATATTTATATCAAACTACCATTAGTTATATGTTACTTTTTATTTCATTATTTTGCTGAAACTTGAATTTGATGCTCATTAACAAATTAAGGTACATCACAGAAATACAAAAAAAAACAAAAAATAAATTTTAATGTTTCTCCAGTGCCTTAACCAACAACTCATTAATTGTTGTCAGCAAAGTTCTTGGATCGTCAGCCAGGCCAGCGCCGACCATTGCGTTGGAGAATAGTTGAGTGGTTAAAAGTTCAGCTAATTCTGGGTCACTTGTCTTAAGTTTGTACAATTTCTTAATTATCGGGTGCCTAAGAAAACCAGTAAAGCTAGAGATTATGTAAACTCCAAGGAAAATGAATTTCACTTACTTTGGATTGATTTCGAGCTGAGGTTGAAGTAAAGCAAATCTGTTTTCTTCAGGTAATTGATGACTTTGGGTTCTAATAAAGTGTCGAGCTGCGGCCATTTCCTCAACTGTTATAACACAAGGATGTGATTCAAGTTGGTTGGTTATCTAGTTATACAAATTTTATTATTATTAGTAATCCGTAATAATAGAAAAAATGGCCATTTTTCTGGTGAATTTGAGAAAGTTGGGTTCAAAACAAAGTTGTAAAGGTTAAATGCCCCAAAATATTATTCTTATACATATTGATAGCCAAAGTTAAATTAAGAATAATTTTCCAACTCTCCTAATAATCAATAATAAAGATATCTTACCTTTACATTAGCTATTTTACCGCTGAGCTTTTCTCGAATCCATGGAATTATTTCGTCTATTTGTGTTTTCATTAGACTACCTTCGCCTGGAAAAAATAAATTGGAAAAATACAATAGGTGAAGATTCAGTATATAGTGCTTTCCTTTACCAAAATCACTTAAATCATCAGCAGATTTGTCTCTCCTCATTTCCTTCTCCACAGATATCAAATTTTTTCCTAAGAACATGCCTAACTGCATCAGTACCAATTCATCATACGGTTCATAGCAGAAAAGTACTTCAACATTTCTCCTTTTCAATCCCTCATAGTATGGCGACGATTCCGCTAGAACTCGATTAGGAGCAGCTAAGTAATAAATTTCCTTTTGATCTTGCCCAATTTTGTTGCAATATTCAGGGAGAGTAATTCTTTCATCGCCTTTACAACTAGAGGAATCAAATCGCAAAAGTTTTGCAATTTCCTCTTTCTGGCGGTAATCATCGCATGTAACAATTCCTTCTTTAAGGAAAAGTGAATAATCTTTGTACCATTTTTCATATTCTACTGGTTCCTTTGTGGACCGCTCTTGCAAATACCGAAGCACTCGGTTTGTTAGCACGTTTCGAAGTTTTGTTATCAATGCGCTATTTTGAAGTAGTTCTCGACTTAAGTTTAACGGAATATCTTCAGAATCAACCACACCTAAAATTTATTTCTAATTTGCTTTTTAATTTCCTATGAATATGCTATCAAAGATACCTTTAACAAATCTCAACCATTTTGGAAGCAAATTTTCGGTTTTAGACTGTATTAAGACTTTACGTGTGTAAAGAGCAACTCCAATATTTGAATCTCGGGACATCTCGAAAAGTCCTGGCTTTCCCTCGGGGAAGTATAGGAGAGCGCGAATATTTAATGGCGCATCTGTCTACACATGAAAACCCTAACATTTATTCTATAAAAATTTTTAATGTTCTTACCTTGTAATGAAGCACGAATCTGGGCGTGTCGAAAGTATTTCCAATGAAGCGATAAAATTCATCATGTTGTTCAGATGAAACATTTTTAGGATCCATTAGCCACAATGGCTGGATTTGATTAGCCCGCTGACCATTGAGAAAAATTGGGCTACCAACAAAGTTGCTATACTTTTTAATAACATCTAAAAATAAGATTTTTAAATTTTATAATAAGAATTTATCTTCTCTATTTCTATCTTATTTGTGCCCATCGAATATAAGAAACAAGATTGTTTTCTTAACCTACCGATTGACTAAAATACTCACTTTGAATACGATCATCGTCGGCGTATTCTCGGCAATTAGCTTTCAGATGTACAACAATTTTTGTGCCATGGGCTACACCATCAGCCTCCTGAATTTCATAGCTCCCTGAACCGTCCGACGTCCACCTTAAACCTGGAGAATTTGGCTTCGCTGATTTTGTGTAGACTTCTACCTTATCAGCTACCATAAATGCTGAATAGAAACCAACGCCAAACTGGCCAATGATATTCGAAGAGGCTTGTTCAGCTTCGCCTTTGTATTTTATTTGTTCAAGAAACCTTTTGGAACCAGAACTTGCGATGGTCCCTAAATTATTTATTAGGTCTTCCCTCGTCAAACCTATGCCTGTGTCCTAAAATAATACATATTTGTAAAAACTTTGTTAGATTTTTTACGATTTATGTAGGGAGACACCAAACGATTCTTTCAAATATTACGATCAAGGTTTGTTTAACCCTCAAAATCGGAATACGTTATAAAGTTTAGCCTATTTTCCTAAATGTGCCTTATTATTATTATTCGATGTCCTTGATAAAAATACTTTTAACAATGCAATTAACAACTCTTTACTTTTTATTAGCAAATAAATGTCAACAAGTTCATTTAAGTTTTGTTAGTAATTTTTTTGCTATAATATACATATGTATGTAATAACAATAATTTATTATCTATTATTTTGTTTTCTGCATTTAATTTATTGAGGCTATTGTTATTATTTTAAAATGTAACACTTAACCGTCCGGTGCTTAAATGAGAAAATTTTCGTTGACTTCTGTCAATATTTCGATTCGTACCCTTAATGGCCTTAATCCCAAGTAGTCAAATACGCGGATAGAAAACTCAATCCAATCTCGATTGTAAATTTTAATTTAGTAAAATTCAATATTTCTTTAAACTGCGGTATCAATGAAAACATATAAGTTGGTGTAATTGTACGCACAAGTTTCAGAAATATATCGAGCATATTCAATTTTTTATTAACAGAACAGACTTTACATTTTTTGACGATATTTTTTTTTTTTGCCTCCTAAGAGATCTCCTCGATCGGTCGGCAATGTATTAAGACAACTTATAAAACTGTTGTTTAGTATTTATTTAGACAGCATTTAAAAGTGCTCAAAGTGCTAAGTTTTTATAATAAAAGTGAATCTTTAATAAATATTGGAATTCCGATTCGCAATCGATTGTTTTTCTATTTTTGTTATTGGGGATAGCATAAAGTCATATTTGATTCAATACCCAAAATGTTCTTGCATTTCTCAGGTCAAATGACTTTAAGCAAATTTAATGTTTGAACCCAACACCCCCTAAAGTCTAAAAGGTTTGCGAATTTTATGAATTTAGTGTTTTTCTCCAGATGAGGAAAATTTGTTTTATTTTTATTTTCTAATTTAAAAACGCGTTAATACGAGCCTTTGCCACATAATTATAATTTATTTGCAGTTTATTAAACCAAATTAACGTCTTACTTGAATAGTTAGAATTCTTCGCTGCTTGTCGGTTGCAATATGAATTTCCAGCGGCCTGTCGGCCTTCTCAAAATCCTTCTGGTTTTCGGCTGTAAGAACGGTGTACCTAAATTTCTCCAAAGCATCGCTAGCATTGGAAATCAATTCGCGGACAAACACTTCATTTTCCGAGTAGAGGGACCGAGCCACAATATCAAGGAGCATCCGAGTTTCGGCCTGGAACTCATGCTTATTAGCATCTCCCACGGGCTTCTCAGTGTCCCTGATGATCGAATGAAATTTCTCTTCCGGCTTCGCAGAGCTTAGATATCGAGAGCAGGGATTCACTAAAAAAAATTTTATGTTAGATATGAACGTTTACTTTCAAATTTCATCATTCTAAAAAAAAAGTGGTGGTACCTGCGCTCCTTGGTGATAACAATATGCTTCTATTGAAATTATTTAAAATGACTCTGCCATTGGAATATGTATTTCTTATTGCACTGACGATTCGGATTGTCATAGACATTTTGTATCAACTTTAAGAATTTTTCACAAAAATATAGTAGAGCACGAAAATTGAACAAAATACCCGCACACCATAACCTTTAAAAAATGAAAATCGGGACTTATTGACAGGATATGCTTCTTCTTATATAAAATGAATTGGAATAGGCAAATTGGGAATACTTGAAGATTAAGCTTGCTTCGTAATTTGAATACACGGGAAAGTATGATAAACGAAACATTTTGAAGTTTGATTTGGCAGAGATTTCCTGGTTGCTCGAATTCAACATTAATTTGACCGAAACTGATTTAATTACAAAAAAATAGGCCAAGCTTGTTACACAATTAATCAAAAAGATATCCTCAATAATTGCACAGGTCAACACCAAACTTGCGGCCGAACGCCGAAGAAATGGCTGATAATTTTTTGTTTTTTTTTCATAGGCGTTAGTTTTCAGGAAAAACAGCATCAAAAAGTACAAAATTTCGTATTTTAACTATTTATGAAAAATCATTAAAAAGTAATAAATTGTTCTAGGAGCTAATTACATTAAATAATTAAAAAAAAAAAACGAATCTTAAGCTATCATATAAAAATACAAAAAGCTTTAAGATTTTTGGAAATATTCCGTGAAATTGACCTTTTTCCATAAACTAATTATTTTATACATGCAAAAGGTGAATAAAAATAAGAGCAAGCGGCCACCCACGAAAAATTTGTTCGCCAAACTCTATTAAGTCCGATTCACGCAATTTGTAACTAATTATAGGCCTATAGTGAAACTTTTACCTATTGCTAAAGTTTTTGAATATTTAGTTAAAGATAAATTATATTTTCACATCAAGGAGAGCATTTGCCCTCAGCAGCACGGATTCGTATCTGATAAGTTCACTAGAATTAATCTTGTTTAGTTTAAAAATTATGTATCCAATGAAATTGAAAAAGGTTATCAAGTTAATGTAATTTATACCGATTTTGTAAAACCGTTTGAGCGTGTTAATTTAGACCTTGTCTTAGAAATTAACGCATTTGGTTTTCATTCTGCTATGCTATCTTGGTTGTCTTATTTTTATATATAATAAATAATCGTTATCAATGCATAAAAAGTAATCCTCGTACTTTCAAAGTGCTTTCAGGTGTTCCCCAGGGAAGTCATTTGGGTCCGTTTCTTTTCATTAGTGTTTTTAATGATGTGGTTGGTAATTATCTATTTTCTCAATGTTTGATGTGTGCGGATGATTTAAAACTCTTCTATAGAGAGCCCAGCTGATGTTTCCTCGTTACAGTTATAATACATTTCCAGCATTTGAATCAATGGTACAAGTTGAATGGCCATACTTTAAATCCCTCTAAATGTAAGATATTTACTTTTCATCGTTTATCCTTCCCTTCAGTTTATCGCTATTCAATTGATGAGAATGTTCCGGATCGTCCTGGTGAGATAATGGATCTTCTGGTCTTATTTGATCCTAAGTTAGGCAGTAGCCTGCAAATGGACTTTATTTGCAACAGACCCTTTAAAATGCTAGGCTTTATAAAATGTAATCCTACTAATTTTTAGGATCGTTTCATTTTGAAGAATTCGATTCTTTGATTCGTTCCATCATTGAATACGCGTCGGTTGTGTGGAATCCTTAAAATTATATGCTTATTATGAGAATTGAACGCATTAAAAGAAATTTTAGTAATTAAGCTCCAAGGAAATTTCTCTTGCATAATGGACTTCCTGATTATAATGGGAGATGTAAACTTTTAGGCTTACAATCTCTTGAAGTACGAAGGAAGGTTGCAGCCATAATGTTTGTTATAAAATTTGTTCGCCGGATTTATTAGCGTTATTTAGGTGGAGGTGTTTGTTATTTGTTCCTTATCACAGAACTTCTTATGAAGTTATTATGTATTGTTCTAATGAGTTCTATTCTGTCTATGATTTTAATGTCGACTTATCACGGAATCGAGTCCAGTTTAAGGATCTTGTAATTTTACATAAATTTACTTAATTTTGGTAGTTTAGATCAATTCAATAGTCTGTAAGAATTGTATTCTGTGGACTGAATAAATAAATAAATAAATGATCTTATTTTTAGTAAACAACTAAATAGTCTATTTTGAATTACATAGAAGCAAAATATTAGTTTAGTTTAGGAACTGCTGGTCAGAACATAATTTATCAAGAATTCCCATGTTTGATCCCAAAGCCTAAACAAATATTTTTAAACGTTAAATACAATTAGTGTAAAAAAAAGTATATATTATAGTAAAAGTGAGATTGTGGGAAAAACTGTATTAAATTGAGAGAGTTTATCTTTTTCTCAACCATTTAATTTAAAATTTGCCTGTTTGAAGCAAGTTTGCATTTAAAGAGGATTTGTATTTTAAATATTGATCTTATTGTCTCGTCTTGGTGCCCTTATGTGCACGACACGCACTTGGTCGATTTTTTGGGTTGTTCCACTAACTAAATTAACTCACCGGGATTTTCAAGGGCATGGGTCGATGTGAAGTACGCACCACGAAGCTAAGAAGAATCCGAACGCGCACATGTGAGCAGTAGTGCAGAAAAAGGAGCAGATAAGGCACCCACCAGTTCTTCTCTGAGTTTCATTGATGAAAAGTAACTTCGCGTATCGTACACGAGGCAATTGAAAATTGTCCATAAATTGAGTTTAGTGAGCTCTGAAGAATCCCTTTAGGAGCAGCAAATGACTTGCTGGAGGGTATGCGGCGTCCGCGGGTATCCATTTCCGCTTGGCTCTGCTAGGGGAAAAATTGAATGAAATTGGTGCACATGTGCGATAAGGAAATTCAATCGGGACATAACAGCTTCGTGGGAGTAAAATTGATTGCCTTCCAGAGTCCTGGAATCCTATATAAGCGAAGTCCTGAGAACCTGTTGGCACAGAACGCTCTCAACATCTTCCAGATTTTGAACGGCATAGAAAAGTATCTTTGAAGTGAACTAAGTCGAAAGTCTTATAAAAAATAACAAAGTGTGAAAATGTTACCAAGCTTTTGGCAATTTGCCTCAATTATAGTGTTTGCAACATTTGGAGCAACAGTTGCCTTCAGTGAGAAACTTTGTGATCAAAGTGGGCAGGATTGTCTAGCGTCTTCAGCCAGAGATTTTCTAGGGCGCGAGAGCATTGCAAAGGATTATTTTCGAACTCATAGTGTCTGGGAGAGGAATGCCTACGATCCAAGAATAAGCGACACCAGAACTAATAAACTTTACAGAGCTAATGAGGATCAACAAAGTCTTTCTGCTGAAACAGGTTTATTCCGAGAATGCAAAGTAGATAATGAGCAAACTGGGACTAGGTCCCAATGGTGTACAGAAAGACGAATAAATAAATTAGATCGGCAATCTGTTCAACCTCGTGAAAGACAAGAAGAACGACGAAATCTCAGAAGTACCCTGAAAACTGTAAGTGGACGAAACGGTGATCGACTAAATTTGGAAATGGACAATGAGCGGATTGCTTCTACAGTACAAATGAGCCGGGAAAATGACGAGCATTTCATTTTAAAACAAAATTCTCAACGCTCGCGTGACTTGCATGGCTCTTTTAATACTAGAAGAGAAATAAAGAGGAATTCTGCTGGCTGGAGACAAGTTGACATTCGAAGGCAAAATCGAGGTACTGTTGAAAGACGAGAATTCCCAGAACGTGATGCTAGAAGTACACGACTTGAACGTGAAGATGAACGAAGAGTGCGAGATTCCCGAAATGAAAGGCGTGAATCTGAACGAATTATGGGACTAGAGCGCGAAAATGAACGAAGGGAACAAGCAACCAGAGTTGAAAAACGTGATGCTAGAAGCACACGACTTGAACGTGAAGATCAACAAAGGGTGCGAGATTCCCGAAATGAAAGGCGTGAGTCAGAGCGAATTATGGGACTAGAGCGCGAAAATGAAAGAAGGGAACAAGCAACCAGAGTTGAAAAACGTGATTCTAGAAGCACACGACTTGAACGTGAAGATCAACAAAGAGTGCGAGATTCCCGAAATGAAAGGCGTGAGTCAGAGCGAATTATGGGACTAGAGCGCGAAAATGAAAGAAGGGAACAAGCAACCAGAGTTGAAAAACGTGATGCTAGGAGTGCACGACTTGAACGTGGAGATGAACGAAGAGTGCGAGATTCCCGAAATGAAAGGCGTGAATCTGAGCAAATTATGGGACTAGAGCGTGAAAATGAACGAAGGCAACAAGCAACCAGAGTTGAAAAACGTGATGCTAGGAGTACACGACTTGAACGTGAAAATGTACGAAGAGTGCGAGATTCCCGAAATGAAAGGCGTGAGTCAGAGCGAATTATGGGCCTAGAGCGCGAAAATGAACGAAGGGAACAAGCAACCAGAGTTGAAAAACGTGATGCTACGAGTGCCCGACTTGAACGTGAAGATGAACGAAGAGTGCGAGATTCCCGAAATGAAAGGCGTGAATCTGAACGAATTATGGGACTAGAGCGCGAAAATGAACGAAGGGAACAAGCAATCAGAGTTGAAAAACGTGATGCTATGAGTACACGATTTGAACGTGAAGATGAACGAAGAGTGCGAGATTCCCAAAATGGAAGGCGTGAATCAGAGCGAATTATGGGACTAGAGCGCGAAAATGGACGAAGGGAACAAGCAACCAGAGTTGAAATACGTGATGTTAGGAGTGCACGACTTGAACGTGAAGATGAACGAAGAGTGCGAGATTCCCGAAATGAAAGGCGTGAATCTGAACGAATTATGGGACTAGAGCGCGAAAATGAAAGAAGGGAACAAGCAACCAGAGTTGAAAAACGTGATGCTAGAAGCACACGACTTGAACGTGAAGATCAACAAAGAGTGCGAGATTCCCGAAATGAAAGGCGTGAGTCAGAGCGAATTATGGGCCTAGAGCGCGAAAATGAAAGAAGGGAACAAGCAACCAGAGTTGAAAAACGTGATGCTAGGAGTGCACGAGTTGAACGTGAAGATGTCCGAAGAGTGCGAGATTCCCGAAATGAAAGGCGTGAATCTGAACGAATTATGGGCCTAGAGCGAGAAAATGAACGAAGGGAACAAGCAACCAGAGTTGAAAAACGTGATGCTAGGAGTGCACGACTTGAACGTGAAGATGAACGAAGAGTGCGAGATTCCCGAAATGAAAGGCGTGAATCTGAACGAATTATGGGACTAGAGCGCGAAAATGAACGAAGGGAACAAGCAACCAGAGTTGAAAAACGTGATGCTAGGAGTGCACGACTTGAACGTGAAGATGAACGAAGAGTGCGAGATTCCCGAAATGAAAGGCGTGACTCTGAACGAATTATGGGCCTAGAGCGCGAAAATGAACGAAGGGAACAAGCAACCAGAGTTGAAAAACGTGATGCTAGGAGTGCACGACTTGAACGTGAAGATGAACGAAGAGTGCGAGATTCCCGAAATGAAAGGCGTGAATCTGAACGAATTATGGGCCTAGAGCGCGAAAATGAACGAAGGGAACAAGCAACCAAAGTTGAAAAACGTGATGCTAGGAGTGCACGACTTGAACGTGAAGATGAACGAAGAGTGCGAGATTCCCGAAATGAAAGGCGTGAATCTGAACGAATTATGGGACTAGAGCGCGAAAATGAACGAAGGGAACAAGCAACCAGAGTTGAAAAACGTGATGCTAGAAGCACACGACTTGAACGTGAAGATCAACAAAGAGTGCGAGATTCCCGAAATGAAAGGCGTGAGTCAGAGCGAATTATGGGCCTAGAGCGCGAAAATGAACGAAGGGAACAAGCAATCAGAGTTGAAAAACGTGATGCTAGGAGTGCACGACTTGAACGTGGAGATGAACGAAGAGTGCGAGATTCCCGAAATGAAAGGCGTGAATCTGAACGAATTATGGGACTAGAGCGCGAAAATGAAAGAAGGGAACAAGCAACCAGAGTTGAAAAACGTGATGCTAGAAGCACACGACTTGAACGTGAAGATCAACAAAGAGTGCGAGATTCCCGAAATGAAAGGCGTGAGTCAGAGCGAATTATGGGCCTAGAGCGCGAAAATGAACGAAGGGAACAAGCAATCAGAGTTGAAAAACGTGATGCTATGAGTGCACGACTTGAACGTGAAGATGAACGAAGAGTGCGAGATTCCCGAAATGAAAGGCGTGAATCTGAACGAATTATGGGACTAGAGCGCGAAAATGAACGAAGGGAACAAGCAACCAGAGTTGAAAAACGTGATGCTAGGAGTGCACGACTTGAACGTGAAGATGTACGAAGAGTGCGAGATTCCCGAAATGAAAGGCGTGAGTCAGAGCGAATTATGGGCCTAGAGCGCGAAAATGAACGAAGGGAACAAGCAACCAGAGTTGAAAAACGTGATGCTAGGAGTGCACGACTTGAACGTGAAGATGAACGAAGAGTGCGAGATTCCCGAAATGAAAGGCGTGAATCTGAACGAATTATGGGACTAGAGCGCGAAAATGAACGAAGGGAACAAGCAACCAGAGTTGAAAAACGTGATGCTAGGAGTGCACGACTTGAACGTGAAGATGAACGAAGAGTGCGAGATTCCCGAAATGAAAGGCGTGAATCTGAACGAATTATGGGACTAGAGCGCGAAAATGAAAGAAGGGAACAAGCAACCAGAGTTGAAAAACGTGATGCTAGAAGCACACGACTTGAACGTGAAGATCAACAAAGAGTGCGAGATTCCCGAAATGAAAGGCGTGAGTCAGAGCGAATTATGGGCCTAGAGCGCGAAAATGAACGAAGGGAACAAGCAATCAGAGTTGAAAAACGTGATGCTAGGAGTGCACGACTTGAACGTGAAGATGAACGAAGAGTGCGAGATTCCCGAAATGAAAGGCGTGAATCTGAACGAATTATGGGACTAGAGCGCGAAAATGAACGGAGGGAACAAGCAACCAGAGTTGAAAAACGTGATGCTAGGAGTGCACGACTTGAACGTGAAGATGAACGAAGAGTGCGAGATTCCCGAAATGAAAGGCGTGAATCTGAACGAATTATGGGACTAGAGCGCGAAAATGAAAGAAGGGAACAAGCAACCAGAGTTGAAAAACGTGATGCTAGAAGCACACGACTTGAACGTGAAGATCAACAAAGGGTGCGAGATTCCCGAAATGAAAGGCGTGAGTCAGAGCGAATTATGGGCCTAGAGCGCGAAAATGAACGAAGGGAACAAGCAATCAGAGTTGAAAAACGTGATGCTAGGAGTGCACGACTTGAACGTGAAGATGAACGAAGAGTGCGAGATTCCCGAAATGAAAGGCGTGAATCTGAACGAATTATGGGACTAGAGCGCGAAAATGAACGAATGGAACAAGCAACCAGAGTTGAAAAACGTGATGCTAGGAGTGCACGACTTGAACGTGAAGATGTACGAAGAGTGCGAGATTCCCGAAATGAAAGGCGTGAGTCAGAGCGAATTATGGGCCTAGAGCGCGAAAATGAACGAAGGGAACAAGCAACCAGAGCTGAAAAACGTGATGCTAGGAGTGCACGACTTGAACGTGAAGATGAACGAAGAGTGCGAGATTCCCGAAATGAAAGGCGTGAATCTGAACGAATTATGGGACTAGAGCGCGAAAATGAACGAAGGGAACAAGCAACCAGAGTTGAAAAACGTGATGCTAGGAGTGCACGACTTGAACGTGAAGATGAACGAAGAGTGCGAGATTCCCGAAATGAAAGGCGTGAATCTGAACGAATTATGGGACTAGAGCGCGAAAATGAACGAAGGGAACAAGCAACCAGAGTTGAAAAACGTGATGCTAGAAGCACACGACTTGAACGTGAAGATCAACAAAGAGTGCGAGATTCCCGAAATGAAAGGCGTGAGTCAGAGCGAATTATGGGCCTAGAGCGCGAAAATGAACGAAGGGAACAAGCAATCAGAGTTGAAAAACGTGATGCTAGGAGTGCACGACTTGAACGTGGAGATGAACGAAGAGTGCGAGATTCCCGAAATGAAAGGCGTGAATCTGAACGAATTATGGGACTAGAGCGCGAAAATGAACGAATGGAACAAGCAACCAGAGTTGAAAAACGTGATGCTAGGAGTGCACGACTTGAACGTGAAGATGTACGAAGAGTGCGAGATTCCCGAAATGAAAGGCGTGAGTCAGAGCGAATTATGGGCCTAGAGCGCGAAAATGAACGAAGGGAACAAGCAACCAGAGTTGAAAAACGTGATGCTAGGAGTGCACGACTTGAACGTGAAGATGAACGAAGAGTGCGAGATTCCCGAAATGAAAGGCGTGAATCTGAACGAATTATGGGACTAGAGCGCGAAAATGAACGAATGGAACAAGCAACCAGAGTTGAAAAACGTGATGCTAGGAGTGCACGACTTGAACGTGAAGATGTACGAAGAGTGCGAGATTCCCGAAATGAAAGGCGTGAGTCAGAGCGAATTATGGGCCTAGAGCGCGAAAATGAACGAAGGGAACAAGCAACCAGAGTTGAAAAACGTGATGCTAGGAGTGCACGACTTGAACGTGAAGATGAACGAAGAGTGCGAGATTCCCGAAATGAAAGGCGTGAATCTGAACGAATTATGGGACTAGAGCGCGAAAATGAACGAAGGGAACAAGCAACCAGAGTTGAAAAACGTGATGCTAGGAGTGCACGACTTGAACGTGAAGATGAACGAAGAGTGCGAGATTCCCGAAATGAAAGGCGTGAATCTGAACGAATTATGGGACTAGAGCGCGAAAATGAACGAAGGGAACAAGCAACCAGAGTTGAAAAACGTGATGCTAGGAGTGCACGACTTGAACGTGAAGATGTACGAAGAGTGCGAGATTCCCGAAATGAAAGGCGTGAGTCAGAGCGAATTATGGGCCTAGAGCGCGAAAATGAACGAAGGGAACAAGCAACTAGTGACAAATTTACTCGAAGTTTAAACCGACAAACTCCTCAGCTTGATTCCTTTAAGAAGCCAGAAAATTTGAATATTCAAATGCTTCAAGCTCTGTTAATTGGAGTGATCCTGTTAAAGGTTGTAACCCAACAAAACGTAATCAGTAAAAAGTAAATATTTTTGTATAGAAATATTTTATACTATTTATTTATAAATTAATTTTTTTAGGATAAACTTCATGGCCGATCGGTATAAGAATATCGTTAGCGTTGGAGCACGGAAATTCTTCTAAGAACAAAAGACGCTGATTGGGAGCAGCTGGACTGTGACAACATAGTGAAAGAAAGTCCCTCTCAAATATCAATAAAATCAATGCATTATAATGATAACTCGAGAAATTAAATGAAGAAATTTCCTGTAAATAAACATGTTAATGTAAAAAATTATTATATTAAGTACCAGTTCTACTATATAATGTGTATAATGTATATTATGTATATAAAAAACAAAAAGTAAATAAATGTTATTGATCTGAAGCATACTAGAAAAGTTTTTAATTTAAAAATAGTAAAATAGCAAAAAAAGGGACTTGAAGTATTCACTGCCACCGCAACGATGTATACACCAGTCGAAAATTTACTAACTTAATTTATTTTTTACGATTTACTTTCCATTCCACTTTTTATTACCAAATTTACCAATGCAAAAATTTAGTAATTATATATTTCCAGTTTTAATTCTAATGAACATGAATCAGTTACAAAATCAAAGAGACTTTTGCTTAGCATATTTCTAATAGTGATAATTTCTGAGTGAAGGTGATCACTTTAATCTGTGTTTATCTCAAAGCTATCAAAAAATATGGTAAATTTTAGTACAGTCTATTTAGCACGAAAAAATAGGTTTGCTCCGAAAAATGACCTACCGGAATTTGACTTGATAAATCGATAGGGGGGCATAAAATAAAGTTAATGCTAGATTTCCGAATGGATCCCCCCCCCCCTGTTTTTGAGAAAATCCCCCCTTGGTTTTGAGACTTTGAAATGCGTTTTTCTCAGAATCTATGGGTTTTAGAGAAAAGTTTATTGAACAAAAAATGTAGAGGACATTGTTAACTACATTTTATGTCATTGAAGTCAAGTCGTCCGACTGAAATTACAAAAGATAGGCGAGATGCAACGCAGCGTAGTTAACGGTTCTTTTTTTACTTTCGCCGTGAATACGCGCATCAGCGCGACCATACACACACTTTGGCAAGCTCCAGCTCGAGAACGGTAAGTTTTACAAAAAAATTGTTTAAATAAAAAATGTAGACAATTTGGTGACGAACAACTTCCCCATTTACATAATTACAAAAAATCCCATAGATTCTGAGAAAAACGCATTTCAAAGTCTCAAAACCAAGGGGGGATTTTCTCAAAAACAGGGGGGGGGGGGATCCATTCGGAAATCTAGCATTAACTTTATTTTATGCCCCCCTATCGATTTATCAAGTCAAATTCCGGTAGGTCATTTTTCGGAGGGCAACTTCCAAATAGACTGTACTATTTAAAATTTACAATTCTTGATATCATTGGACAAAGTTTGGTACAAAAAATGGTTTTAAGTATTGAGGGACCGAAAAATCTTTTAATTTTTAGTAGTTCTTTAAAATGTGTGTTATTTTAAATTTGTTAACAGTATTTACCAATTTAAATTGGAATTTTCAAATTTTCAGCTTTATGGAGTTATTCGTATAAATTAAATTATACTACACATATGAAAGAACCGTTCATAATATAGAAAATCTATTTCCACATTCATACCTAATTGTTTTTTGTTTTTTTTAAACTATTCCTGTAACAGATGACACTAATTTTAAAAGGAAACAAAGGGGAATTGAGTTAAAAGGCCGTGGAAATAATGTCTGTGGTATATTTCGAATACATTATGTACTAATACAGGATTTCATATATATAAGCAGTACTTTCCATTAAAACGTTTTTATTTTCAAAATAAATCTTAATGACATAAATTAATGTACAATTATTCCTTACTACACTTTAACAAATTTACGGTTGTTATATGTGTATTTATATGTTTATAAAAATCGGTGGACATCCAAATAAAGTCATGAGAATTTAATGTAACACTAATGCAATAATATATACTTAAAAAAAGCTGTAAGTCTAACGTAGATAAGTGGTTATAAAAGAAGATACTTACGGAAGAAATAAACGTGAAAATTGCCTATTCAACTCAATCTGCTCCGTTTGTTCTTCGTCTTCTTTTTCTTCAAAGTATATATATTTTTTTTATTTTGTTTTTTGTTTCCGCGATTAATCTACATCATAACATTCCACGCACATTACACGCTGTAGAAATTAAAATCTATTCGATTGCTGCTTATTTAACTTTTAATAGTGTTCTTAATCAGTTACGGTTGCATTTAATTTTCTCGTGTTTTTATGAAAAACATAAATTACATTCATGAGGTAGTCTTTTTTTTTTCGAAAATTTCAATTATCTTAAAATAATGAAATTTCAATATTCTGCTTTGTTGTTGACGCTGAAATGTTCGATTCATTTACATATCTCATCTTCGGAACTCGAATGCTCGGTTAGTGCTACTACTTTGGTGAAAAACAGAAATGATCGAGTCTCGTATTTGCTTAAAAAACATTTACTAATAATTGCAATATAACTATTTTAAATTAACAATCAACAAAAGAAGTTTGAATGACTATTTATGTGGATAAAGTTTGCTATTATGCGAACATTTCATTGTGAAAAATAACAAACTGTCCTTTTTACTTGTTTCTACAGCTCAACTGAACGAATGTGAATAAAATAAAACTATTAATAAATCTAAAATGCGATTTTGTTTACAAGCAAATTAGTACAAATGGCGAATATAAGGAAAAAAACATAAGAAATGTTGAAGGACTTATGCCAATTTAGGGGGTATTTAAACCTAAAAAATCCTCTACGTTTTTAGAGTTTTGGGGATAAATCAGTCTGTAATCACAATTAAACTTTAAATATTAACGTTTATGCAAAATGAACAAATTTCGAAGTCTTTTAAGTTTTTTTGTTTTAACTCATCTAATTCCTTACTTACACGATTTTGATATAACATTTTTGGCTGGACTCTAGCCAATGGCAACATTTTAAAAATAAAAATGGGCAGTATTTGCAGCGTTCACGCAAATGTTGAGTAATTTGTAGGTTTGTCTGAATGTACTAGAATCACTCTAAGCACTGAAACGTATTAAGGGAAAGAAAAGTGGCAATTAAATATAGAACTTTTTGTAGCGCTGGGCGGCAGGAAATTTTCTTCCGAACAAATTATCGGCGATTTTGAAGTTTTTGTTCGTTGATTAAGAATTCGAAAACGAAAATCTTTCTTTACATAAAGTTATTGTGGTAGAATTCTCAACGTTGTTATAAGGCGTACGATACAGGTGCACTTTAACATATTTAATAGAAACAAATCGTTATTCATAAATATTTCTGTGCGATCTTCGACCCTGCTGGTGTCATGTGTGGGATTAAATTTGTTCAATTATACTTTCCTTGAAAATCACCAGCGACTTTTCGAATTATTTATTTATTCTTGTTTGAGCCAAGAACAAAAACCGACTAATGTTTTTCAGCGACTTTCATTCAGGCCTTTTAATGATTTTCTTTAAAATACTAAATTTTGCTTTGTTATGTTCATTGCATAAAATAAGAGCCTTAAAATTTAACATTAGCAATAATAATTGAATAGACAGGTTGTATATATTGTAGGTTCCCTAGACTAGCTGAAGGCTAATTTCAACAGCGGATTTATTAAAAAAATTTGAACAGAGCCTGTAATATAGCGAATTTCTTGTCTGCTCTGAAATGTTGTCACAATTTTTCTCTACGTACAGGTCGGCAATATAGATAAACATTTTCAATGTTTGCTGGATATTTTTTATTATTCTGAAAATTTTTGAGAATTGATATGTGATTACCTTTAAGCGCAGGCAAACGGTTTTGGGCCTCAAAAAACGGTAGGGCTTATTTCGCACATTTCGCGCTTAGATCAATTTACAACTCCCATGATGAATTCATGACATATGACATATTGCAGGACACAGTGCATAGCAGAAAGATTTGAGTTATTATTTAATGACAAATTTTGGGGAGTATAGTTAGGAAATCGGGGAATCACAGTAGACCTACTTGGTCGCATGACTGCAAGGCCACAAAGCCTCTGGCCCCAAACCTAATCGATTTGGTCCCTAAACATAGCTAAAGTGTTTAAATTGAAACAATTTTCTTAAACCAGTACTTGAACTCAGTTTAAACCATCATTGGTAAAATCAACAATTTTACTAAACCGCTTCTCGTTGCGCTTAAGCTCACATGTGTAACTGGCATAAACGTCTCAAAGTGGATACCACAAATATTTTAAAGACAATTTGGACGAAAATTTGCAGGAATATTCTACATCTAGTAGTGATGAAACGCTTCAATTCTATCCACCTTCCCCTTAAGTAGGAATCTCTTGGTCATCAATATTACTTTTTGAGTTTTACTAAATTATTACCATTTTCGATGAAAATGAATAAATGTACAAAAAAACCCTCCACCAACCCCTGTGCATATTTCTTGCACATACTACATTTCATATTTTAAAAAAATGCACAATCTATTGTTTAAATATTTCAAATCTTTACAAAATTAAGCGATTTTAAAGTTTATATGCGTATCAGATTTGCGAATTTTTCAAGTACATTCAGCTAAACATCTACGAGTATGAGACTTTAAACCGAAAAGAATTAATGATCGAGATCACCATCTCTGAATACACTGAAAGATTTATTGGAAAGCGGAATAAACATATATACAAGGCAAAATTAGATTTTGCTTAAACGATTGATCCGAAGATCGTTTTGGGGAGGTGACAGAATTACGACTACTAATTTACTCGCACGTTCCTACAGAGGACAGAATTGAATTCATAGAACTTATTACATTTAAAGCACGACATTGTTTTTTATGAATATTTTAGAACTCTACAAATTGTAACGGTAAGTCTTAAAATTCTATTTTACAAGATTCCTTTGCAATTTGTTTTGATTTGACCTAGAAAATTTATAAAATATAAATGATGAAACTTAAGATAGATTCATAAACAGCACACTACCTCCGGTTGCTTTGAGGTCGATTATCGAAAATAAATTCTGTGCGTTATTTTTGAAACTATGACCAAAACACAATGCAACGAGTACTTTACACGGCAGTGATCCAATTGCGAAAAAGCAATTAATTTAACCAGATATTAGCGAAACTAAGTAACGTTCAAAAAAGTTAGAGTTAGGAAGATTTTGTGTTTAATTTACGATCGACGTTTATTTTTAATCCTAAAAATTATTAACTATTTTAATGTTTTTTTCCTTATTTAATTTAACGTTATATTTTCCTACTATGTTACTTTACACATCGTTTCTTAGTCGTCAAAGCAAATTTTCAGCGCTGTTTTCAGTCATTTTTTGGCAGTGATATATTTTTCCATTTTGTTTTCATTTAAAATTAGTTCGAAAAGTGTTTTTTGCTTAATCCCAATATTCGTTTTTTCTTCTCTTTATGCACAGTTGAGCAGTTGTTTAAAAAATGAAATTTTATTAAATGCAATTTCTTCAGATGGTGTGGTTTTAAAGTAAGAATTATATATAGAACATAAAAAGTTTGTTTAACGCTTTTCTTTGGTGTAGCATTAGTAACACATCTTCCACTTTATTGTGATAGTCTCATGTTGAAAATTCTATCTGTCCTATTTAAAATTAGGGTGAATTGAAAAAATTGTCAAGATATAGGTGCTACATCATAAATATTTATTGCATATACTTTCCTTACAGTAGAAGATTTTCAACGCGAAATAATGAAGAAAACAATGTGTAATTTTTCAATCTACGTTGAAAATCAGCAGAATAACTAACAGTTTGGAGTCCTTCGAGGGCCTACTTATTGTGAAAGGACGAGTTTCACAACTGTGGGAGTAGGTGAAGTAGTAAATTTGCTTATTTGAGCCACGATTACAGCCCGTTATTTTCTAATGATTTTCATAAATAGTCTAAATACAAACTTTGATATTTTAAAATATATTTCTAGAAAATGAGAGCTTGTTGAGCATTTTCGTTTACGAATTCATAATCTACGGAAAAATTATAAAGAGATAGTTTCTTATGTGATCGGATTTGCGCTTCAATGCTGTGACTGCTGAATTATCTCCCGGTAAAATTTTTTGGAAACCTAGACAATTATATTCAGCATATCTATTCTAAGAGGAGAAATAATTTCAATTCTAGTCTAGTAAAACATTTTACAGACACTGAATTCAAGATGATCCTGAGAAATGCTGAATTAGTCTACAAGTTGTGGGATGGCAAAGTTTAAGACTGTTGCAAAATGGGGAAATAGTCTATTTTCTGTGAACAAATAGGATTGACTTTAATGATAGATGTTCGTTACTAGAAGCGAATTTTCTTTCTTCCTAGGAATCTACGAGCATTCATAACATTAAATCAAATGTAAAACTGACTGCAATTTCATGGTATTCATATTCAGATAGTATTGACAAAATCAGAATCTATAATTGAACTAATTTACTATTAAAACTCTCACATATGAGCTGTTATTTTTGAAAGTGGTATAAGTTGACTTTTTGAATAAATCGCATAAGGAATGCCTACACGTTTATTTAAGTTTAGAAGTTTTTAAAATGATATGTTAAAAAAGTGAAATTATACCACTTTCGAAAATGATGCCCCATATATTAACAGTATTTCTTCGACATTTCAGAGGATAATATACAGACTGACCATGGAAATACCGGCTTGGTTTTCGGGGTTTGGGATCTTTTAAATTTAATTTTCTTTCTGGTGTAAACACTAAAATTGGGGATTTGATGTAATCCTAATTTAAAACGGATTCAATGGAATTTTAAATATTCATCGTGTTTAAAGATCTTAACAGTGGTGCTGTTCATTATTCAGTTACGTTTCAGTTTAATTTGTAAGGTTACTAGACAAACAGACAGCCAGCGAATTCAAACCAATTTTTGGTACGGAACCTTAAAGAGATGAAAGACAAAATTAAATTCAAGGGGTTTAATAACCATAAACGAGGGACCTTCAATCAAATCTAAAACCGCAAATAGGTATCATTGGACTGCTGGATCATACCTTAATAACTTTTTTATTGTTTTATCCATGGAGCTGAATAGACCTATGTAGACCTTCATAAGTGAATGTTGTGTGCGTGTATAGACTATGCAGGCACTTTCAAAAATCCAATTTTAACCTTTATATGATCCATAAATATAATGCCTACAATTTACCGAATATTAAAAACAAAATATTAAAAATGCTCAAACTGTACACGTAGAGAGTTAGACTTAGAACAATTATTGTTGAATAAATTCGAAAGGAACAATAATAATCATCAGAGTACATTTTTTTCGATAACTTACAACAAATAAATATAAAGCAAATTAGTACTTTTTCGAATAAAAGACCAAATTAAAGAACAAAAAACGAAATACATTCCTTATTAGTTTCTACGATGTAAAAAATTTTTATAATCGAAAAGACTATTGGTTCCTTGTTATATTTAAATTACGATTTTTGTTACGATAAAATGGTGTTCGCCCATTAGCTTATTATTTTAATTACAATTTTCGATTACAACTATTGTTCTGGTTTTTGCCGTTTTGTAAAAATATAAAATCTCAAATTGCAATAGATTTTTTTCTTTTTTTCTTGCTTATGTATTTCCTTGTATGTATAGTTTTTGTTTTTTCTTTACCCTTTTCGCTATGATCATAGAAAATTTCTCCAAATATTTTTTTTTTGCCTATATTTGTTGTTGTCATCATAGTCCTGATTTTTGTGAAGTGTTCTCTTTTTTACAATATAAAATCCACTTGTCTTTCTCTATTCGATTTTGATACAAATTTACATTTAATTAACAATTATTGTTTGCGCTGCTGTGATTACTAAGTAGCTAATTTTAGTCATATCTCTTTATATATGTTTTTTTTCTCTTTGTTCTCCTGCTCTGTATATTTCGAAACATTACTTACTCGATTGTGTTTTCATTTTCATCATCGATCTATTTAGTTTATAATTTATACCTAATTCCTAAATTCCGATATTATTTTATACATTCTCTTGTTAAATTGCTTCTGAGAACTATGTTACACTTTTTTCTTTCTTTTTGTTTTGTTCTTCGCTATATTTCTACTTTAATTTCTCTCAACGAGAGAAGAATGAGATCAATGTGAAAGAAACAATAAGTTTACTTAAAATGAAATCATTTTGGTTCAATTACAATTATAAAAGAACTGAAAGTGTCCAATTTAGATTAAGAATAAAGTAAAGAAATAAATTTTTGTTCGTCAAAAAAACGGAGCGAAACATAAATTACACTGCACAAATGCTTTAATTCTTTACCGACTATTCGAATGATTGTAGTACTATTAATGTATTTATTGCGAAAGGTGCTCATTTGATTTTTGGTTTTGTTATTTTTATTAAATTAAAGAAGGCATAAATTTTTCCCTAAATGTTGTTATCTACTATGCTATTTCTAAACACTCAAATTGCTCTTCAAACGCTTGCGAAAGGTTTGTGTTAAAAATGTAGTGCAATAGAATAAATTACTAATAGTGTAAAAACATAAAAAGTTGGGAATCTGGCCAAATAGCTTATTATGAAGCTAAATTTTTATCAATTACTATTAGCTGCATTGCAAGACTTTTTCGTAAGAATGGTGCCAGATATCGAATAACTTTGGGAATAGTAATTTAATTTGCCTGACGCAATGGAAGATAGTGTTTTGACTAGTGTTATTTTTTAAAAAGATAATCCAGATTTTTAAGTAATTCGTACAATATAAAAACTTTGACGTTTAATAAATAAAGAACAGTTTAAGCATATTATCCCCAACATTACTCTAAAGCACTGCATTTTTAAACAAATCGTGATTTAAAAAAAATATATAACCCCAGTAAAAAGTAGTATCAACGTACGGCGGCGGAAATTTCAAATTAAATAAACTTCAACAGAAAGGTAGAGAGCATGTATTTTCGCTGCGAAATTGGTATTTCTAGCTCATGAAAGGTCCGGAAAATTTTGTCGTTTTTACCATTTTAATATTTTCGGCTTGATTATGGCTCAAGTTTGGCGAGTTAACATACTTCACGTCGGCAGTTCATCAAATTATGTAAAATAAATAACAATATAACATCCAGCATGAAAAAGTATCCGTTTTATTTCGGTAGTGAATTTATACCTGTCATTTAGAGTTACATCGTTCACAGCCATGTTTTCGAAAAGTATGCAACTACCATAGCATAAAACGTTTGCATCTTTTTTTAACTCACGTATTCTTAAAGCTTTTTTGTTTGCCTACCAGGTTTAGTGGTGTTCTTGATATCCGCGCTATTGCCATATTCTCTTCCTGCAGTAAAAAATGTGTTACGTGTCACCCTTTCATTCTCCTTACTTTGCATAACGACTATTGAAAGTGTACCTCTAAAATATACTTATTTTTATAGCTATTAATATCTCAATAACTTTTTTACCGGTTACTTTAAGTCCACACATTTTGTACTCTATTGCCGCCTATTCAAACGCTATTTAAAATCCGAATTGATTCTTTTACCGTATCACTTATACTCGTATGCGCTGCTGAAAAAATAAATCACAGATTTTAAAAGTTTTTGACAAATGTGGGATTGCATATCCCGAAATTCGTTACCTATCAAAATTTATCTAGATTTCATCGAGTTAAATTGATTTTAAGTTCCTCGGCACTTCTTATCGTCTCCTGTTAACGCGTAATCATTGCTTACTTTTTCTATCGTTTGCCGCTAAATTTTGTAATTTTACTTTAATTTTTACAAAAGAATAAAACTTGTCCAAGAAATGCTTTTACGATTGTTGATTTGGAGGTACTTTTGAATGCCAACAGAATTTTTATGATATGAGTACTTAAGCAAAAATATCAAAATAAATAAATTTTACACTATATTAATATGCTACACTTAAAGAGGTTGGAAGAGACTTCGTAATTACTAATTGAAGTATTCAATGACACTTTCGATAGTGTGTAGGTATCGATACTTTTAGATTCGATAGTCGAAGTATAGAAGTATTATTTTGTTCTTCAAGTGGGGAAACGCAAGTTTACCCGGGATTTTATTTTCGGAAAGTAGGGATTAACAAATACGAACGCGGAGTAATTTTTTCAGCTTTTGGGTTATTCTGTTTATTGTTTATAATTTCTAATCTTATTAATGACAGTCTACATGGAATTTGATGAACTAATGTGTTTCTCTGGCCATAGTACATCGATATTTTCGACAGGCTACTTTTTTACATATCGGAACCAAAGTTTGGACTCTTAACTTGTACTGTGTGGCTTTTGGATGGCTGAGACTCTTTCTTGTTCACTTCTAAACTTAATAGAGGCGATCAGAACAAGTTTATCACAATAGGGACATATTAGCTAAATATTTGTTTGGTCCTACTCGAGACTCAGGAAACAGGCATTAATTGTTGGTTGTTGGTAGATCAAATTATTAACAGACGATAAACACGCATACATAAATTTTGGAAAAGTTTTTCATGAGTTGGTAAGACAGAAAAGTAGTTGCAATTTGTTATATGTGTAATTATTAGAAAAATACCAAAACCGTCCGCCTGTTCATAATTTCTTTTTTACTAAATAATTTAGGTATTGTAGAACTCAATCTCAAATCACATTACATTAATAATTTTATGCTGTTCAGTTCCCTCAATTCCTAATAGAGTGGCCTCATTGGCCCCTTAAGTGTTTATGTCGAGTAATCTCGCCGTGAAAAGACAGTATTTTTTACCTAATGTCGAGCATACTCGTCCTGCACTTAAGGGGTAAAATTTGATAGAAAACGTGTTCTATTTTTACGGTTTCGACTAAAAGCAATTTATCAATTTTAAAATTCGAAAGTTTAGTTTATTTTTAGAGCGTTTCGTAAAGTTACACCGATATAGAAAAAAAAAACATAAATTTATTGCTGAATTGCTTGCGATTATCAAACACGTGCAACCAATGCAAAACGAAACGAAACGAACACCATGGAACAAAGCTATGTTCTCAACTTTAAGGAAGTTAGTAGGAAGTTCCATGAAAATGAATATTCTGGGGTTTCCGATTTCAAATTTTGTATTCAATATTATTGTATGGTCGGTTAATGTGTCTTTTATATTTGTGTTACCGACATAACATTCCAAATTACAAACATTTATTAATTGCAAATCTTATAAAGACCCTCCTAATTTCGAGAATTAGTCTGTGAGCCATTCGCCAAAGGTTAAATTTTCTACGAGTTTTTTGAAATGGCATGGCTCTCCTCAGTTTATGCAAAATGTATTTTTCAGATATTAAAAATTTAACGGATCGAAAAACGAATTATTTTGATATGACTGCTCGACATCTTGATTAAATGATTTAACGGATACCCGCACACCGCTTTTTTCTTTTTGTGAATCTTACCATGTTGCTTGATATTCCAAAAGCAAAAAAAACTTTAATGTCCACTAATCTATAAAGCAACTAAGTCTTGCATGAGCCTTCCCCTTTTTAGCGAACTTATTAATTTTCTATTTCTAAGAATTACCAGTACCACACTTACCAATTAAAATAAACCTTTATTTGAATTACATATTTAGTTAATATCTTTCCCACTATACGTGATGGACAGTAGGATTCATAACTCTTCTAATTAAATGGAAAGTACCTGATATTTAGAATTTCTGAGATCTACAAGGTGACCAATTAGTAAATTACGAGCAGGGTAAGATACTTCCCCTTAATTCTTAAAAAATCAGAATGAGAAACTAAAACAAGTGATTCGTTCTTAAACATTTATATTTATCGAAATAGGTAAAAAAAAATACAAAAAGTCATTCAGGAGCTCTCTAAGTTGTAAAATTCCTAAATATTATAGTGAGGTGGCAAAAATTATTAAAGCACACATGCAGACATTTACTTTGCATAAATATCACGTATTTATGTTACGAAATAAATAAACAAAAAATGACTTTACCTGGCAGTACCTCCAATTCTATTGCACCAAAAGTGAAATGAGCAGGAACTTAAAATTCTCAGTAAAATTTGGGACGACTAGCGAAGACTACCAGCGATAAGTAATACCTGCTCTTAATCCACAAATTTTACTAGGGATTCACAACGACTGTGTTGGCAAACGTAAAATGCATTTCTTAAACATTTTGTTGTATTAACGCCTATAATTTTATTTTTTAAGATCCTAACGGATAAGAAGTGTTCTATCCCAAAACTAGTTGTTCGTTAATTGGAAGATAAGATAAAATCTTCTTGAAAATATTAATAATAAAAATACCAACATATATCCAAAGCAAGGAAAGCACAATCGCAATTTCGACAAATATGTACAATAAATCATCCACAAATGTAAATGAAGAGGTCTAAACTAAGTATATTTTCCTAAATACGGCGTTTTTTCGGCCTACGCCAGGAGAAAATAAAAATAATGGCAATGAAATATTTTTTGTTTGCATTTAAATCTTTTGTCGCTCCACGAGATAATCTCGCACTCGACTAGTGCGAGGGGTTTCGCTTAAGCTTACACAGTCCGTCGATTCACACAACACAAGACGCAACTCAAAGAGGATTAAAACTTAAAATTAAATCGAAAATAACTAAAAAGTAGTAATTGCGCCTAAAAAATTTACTATTCACATATCCTCGAGATAAAACGTAGTCAGAAATTTACAGCAGACGATAACTAGCTTGCATTTTGGCCTCGTGGCTCCTTAATCGCAGGGGCACAGAGTTACCCAGTGTTTGCTTGTTTTTTGTGTTTTCTGTTGTTTTTCTCTTTTTTTTTTAAGTTTTCATTTTTAAATTTGTGGGTACTTATGAACTACATACTTAATTAATATTAACATCCGCTGAGGGTCACGAAGGCTGTATCCTCTTGGGTGGCTTGCGCGACTGCTTCCGATCGCTCGTCCGCAGTAGATTGCTTTTTGACGCCGTAATACTACTGGTTTGATTGAACATTGTACTTATATCACTATACAGATTAGCAGTTCCTAGCCGTCCCTGCAGGGCGACTCTCTCCTGGATACGCAAAGAATGGATTGCTACAGTTTTCGTTAGAGTGGCTTTTGTTTCGGGAACCCATTCGTCGGAAATGCTGAAAAAAAATAAAAATATAATTAAAATCTTGATAATGATTGGCGTATAATATAATTATAATATTCTTCAATTATAACTTCGAAAAAATTATATTTGAATGATAAATGACAAACCGCCGCTCATGCCGTTATTATAAAAAAATGTTGTGTTTTATTCAGCCTTTGACGATTGAGGGCAGGAGCAGAGTATGAATATTTTATTTCAGCTACGCTCTTTCTTCCTCTTCGAGTCATAAATGAGATATATCATCAACTCCAAGGCCTATCTTTTTCAGATTGTATTTTAAATGGCAGTGGCAGTTATGATCTTAATCATGGCTTACTTTATTGAAGAGAAGCTTATTAGTCTTCTGATTATGAATTATGAACCTTTTTGGTTGTGTTAACTCAGATATATTTTCCCAATGTAAGGACTTTACATTCTTCTCTATGGAAGACGGGAATCTTTGCTTTAGCAAACAAATAGTTCTGGTCCAATCAATAGCGAATTTACTCGCTTGACTTTTTATCACCGTCTGCACCTTTGTGCCTCGGAACCTAAGCCGAGTAACCCTGCTACACTTTGAGAATGATTTTAATATACTATCAGATAGTTCCATGAAAATGCCTTCAATGCCGCTTAAATATCTGTTAATATACGCATTAATTTGAAATTGAGTTATAAAAATTCGGCAGTTAGAACTGCTTTTCCCATCGCTGAAATACCATCCGTGTATTGTGCTTCTATCCTTGCCGAGTGTTGATCTCTGTCTTGAAGAATTCATTAGAATTGAGGTTTTTTTAACATTTTGAATACATTTGAACTCCGAAGATGTCAGATTGAATCGATTACTCTTATGACGCTTTCGGTTCTAATTTCTGGATGAGGTACATTCTCATAGCACTTGTAATTTCTAGACAAGTGATTTCATTCGTGCACTTTATTTAGTACAGATGTTGCCTGATCCATTTTTATTTGGGTCTTTATTTCTCTTCTATTTCGTTCAAACGGGACTTGGAAGTATTTCATTTTTGTAGAAAATTCAAACATTGTGTTTTGATTTTCTGACAGCTTAACAAAGTTTTAATCGAGGCGAATGTTGAGAATTCTATTCCTCTGCCAATAGCTGCTGTTTCCAATGCCTACAATACTGTAAAATCCAGTTTATTTCTAGCGTATTGTCTATTAGGCTTTATATATTGTGTACGGCTGATATAGTTGATTTTTCTTTTAGTGTTGCTTTGTTTAGTATCGTATTTCGGATGAGTTTGTCCTGCATCTTCTCCAGAGTTTTGGGTTGGATGCCTGAGATGACCTTGCTTTTTCAATGTTGCATTAAAAATAGATAAAAGAAACCAGTAAAGTACATACATATAATTATTTAAGAAGTGAAAAACAACAGGCGTATTGGTTGGGACAAATCTTTAGCCGTTTATAATTTCCAATATTTAAATTTCAAAATTTAAAACTTCCAAATTTCAATTTTGCATACATTTAAAAATTTTAAATGTTTTGTACCGCTTGTAATTTTTCCTAAATTTAGTCCCAATGTTTATAAAAAGAGAATTTATTAAGAGTCGAACTGCTCTCGCAGCTCTTACAGCATGAAATATATTAACGCATTCCGTTTTTATTATTATTATTCGGAGAATTCCATGCAATTATGCGAGTGAAATTAACGGACGAGAATTTTATTTTTTTTATTCTCTCTGAGAAGTAGTGTTACATGGCTCGGAAGAAGAACGAAATTTCATTTGCGAATTTATCACGAATGCAAAAGAATCATTTTTTTTTAAATTAGCAATCGGAGTTAGGCCGGGCGTTCCGCGCTTTCTGCGATCAGATGTGCTTAAATTTGTTTAAACTACACTTGAGTGTTGCCTGTAGTATGAATTTGATCACTGTTAACAATTTAAGAACATTTTACCGGACCGGGATGTAGATGGCGCTGACAAATAAATAATTTTAAATTTAATTACAACTAATTAAAATTAAATGTCATTACCATTGTTTTTAAATGGAGTATTATAGAAGTTATAGCTGGAATCGATATATAATGCGGCAATCATTATTAAATAGTGTATCCTTTCTACTCGTCATGGCACACTATCAAAAGTATTAGCAATTTCCTCTAACTCTGCTTTGCAGCAAAAGCCAATTCCGATAAAATTACACAATATTTGTTGCTGGCATTTCCTTTTTTTTCTTTTGTAATATTTTCATATACGTTACATTTAGGAAAGTGTTTATGAGATTTCAGTTCATGCTGGCTTCCATTTATCTATGAAATTTTGAATTTCAAAAAGAGAATATAAAGTAAGAAGATTGGGTCTCAAGGACAGAATTTATTTTGATTGATCGTCAAAGGCCGGAGTTAGGCCACAGAAGAAAGGATCCTCTCGAAACTCGGTTTTTGAAGATGGGATGAGTCTAGTTGATCCAGTGCTGTCCCTGCTGTCGCATTTTGCCGCGGCGGATAAGATGATTTAGAGCACATCTATTCGGATGGAAGCTTATGCAAATGTAAAATTAAGGGAGGTCATTCGAATTTGAACATGGATGATTTTCAGGAAGATGTGCACTACGCTAACTGCAAACATCCAGTGCTTCCAGTAAAAGAGTCTCCAGATATATGAAGCTCTCGATGTTTTGTAGCTCAGTGTAGCGAAAACGATAAACGATATGATCCCTTATTCACTCTTATAAGTATGTTGTGAGCTTTTTGGAGTTACTTGAAGATAGTCAGATAGTGAGCCGCCGCTAGCATTGATGAATTTGAATAGTTAAAATAATTCGTAGAATACTGTGCAGTTCGCCTTTTAGGGAATGACTCCCTTTGGAGCTTTGAGTTACCAAAATCTAGAATATAAAGTTCCAGGCATAAAAAAATGCATGTCGAATGTTAAGGGGAGTACCTGGTTTAAAAGTCAAGAATTTAGATTTTTTTTGCTTTAATCGATAGTAATAAGTATACTATCAAAAAATATATTGTAAAGATTTTTTATACAAAATTTTAAGTATTTTTGAAGTTACATCCTTAAGAACAAGCGCTCAAAACTTGAAACTCGCTTTTTTGAATTGGCCGGACAAATAAAAATAAAACAATTAGACCAATTAATTTCGTCCCAGATTTTTTCATCGTATTATTAGTATCGGCTGTAGGTAACTAAAAAAACGTATTTATTGAATTATAACGACTTTTTTATTTTTTTTACTTATAAATTATAGAAAAAGATAGGAATACCTCAATTTTTTGTTTCACTAAAAAATTAAAGCTTCTATAATTACCGGCAGTATTGCTTCCTCAATGTAGGCGTACCAATCAATGTGGAAATACACATATATTAATTTGTTTATGAAAATTCAAAAACTTATTTTTGTATTTTAAAACATGTAAATAATATATGTTAAAGTTTTAAAAATACTCGAATTGATATTATTAAGGAAAACAATCCTTAGAAATAACCTATTTTTGATCTTCTTAACCAGGTTGCTCCCCGCGACGTATAGTATTCCAAATCTCTAAAAAGCCGGCGAAAAGTAAAAAAAAAGAAAAAAAAAGGCATTTCTTAATTCTTATGCAAATTTTAATTGAAATCCAATTAAATTTCAGTCATCAGAATTGAAGTAAGTGTTTCCGAAAACCCTTTACACCATTAGTTTCTAGAAAAACCAGATAAGATTAAATATCGTTCGCTCGCCATATTGGAGCAGTTTGAATTTCTCAGTTTTAATAAAAAGTTTGAAATCAGCAATACTAAAAACTTTTATAAGTATAATAAGTTTCAAGCATATCCAATGGTATTTCGAAATTTGGCCTGCTTTTTAAAAAATTTGGAACATTGTGCGACGCTTGTTCAGTATCTGTAGAATGTGGTTTATAAAAATAAAGATAAAATAAATAATTCACTAATCAAAATAATAATAGCTTCAACATTTAACATATTATAATAATTCCAGGAGCTGAATATATTTCAAACCAAAACAATTTATGTTCAAACACGTAATTTAAGGCGAGAGATGATAAAGTATGAATTTGTACTGTGTACATTATTCAATTTTGTAGAAATGAAAATAAAAAAAAAAATTAGATTTTATTTCTGAATGATTCTTAACTGATATTTATCGCGAATGAATTTAATTTTTTAATCTTTATAATAACATGACAGTGTTTTTCCCGAATGAAATATACAATTCTCGAGAATGAAAAAATATAATTCAGGAATGAAAAAATAAATAAAAATAAAATTCTCGTGCTAGTGATTTTCGAGAATGCAAATGTAATTTGTTTTTCTTACCATGATACCTATTGTCTGAGTTAAGGGCAACCAACTTTCGCGCAATAGAATTACTTACATTTCGCTTGGACTCCAACTTATAAAAACCTCGGGTACTCCTTCAGCTGTACAACGTCGAGCCATTACACGTCCTCGGAATGTAACTGATCCTTTAGGACCATTTGCTAAGGAACCTGTCACCATGAGACGATGCTGGAGTCCTTCCATTACGCCAGAATCGAAGAAGTCAAACATGCGAGCTAGAAATAAATGAACATCTATTAGAAAATTTTATAAGAACATCAATCTCTGCATCCTTTGACACTTCTTTGGTAAATTGAAATTTTAACCTGAAAAGTATCCTCACTGCAAAACTCGATCTGTTGATTGTTCGTATTTATTTATTTATTTTTTGCTTTATTATTTTTTATAGCAGTGACGAGTATATTTATTTGTGACAGTTCTTTTTCTTGTTGATAATTACGACAATTTCTTTACAGTAAAATTTATTTTGATTTAACGCAGAAATCAAGTATTAATAATGAAATGTTTTTTCATTTCATGAAATTTGCAGAGTCTCGCAAAGTAACTGAAGCAACATGTCTGCAGTATTTCAGCTTACATTGGAACCAATCAAGGTGTCTCGTTTTAATTTTGTTTTTCTTGTAATAAGTAATTCTCCACCAAAATTTAGGACATCCGTATTTTTTATTTTTGCCAAATAAACGCTTTAAGCAGTGAAATCACCTCCCAAAGTTAGCATCCTTATAAAACAGAATTTCAATTTACTATATTTAAAGTTGAGATATTATTGTAGAATGAGACCCGTTGCAAAATATCCAGAGCGAATTACCAGAATTACATTTGACTTCATATTAAATTTTATTATTATTATTAAACGGATGAACGTCCTTTAGTATGAAATTAAATGTATTTTTCATTATTCAGCATGAGGAGTATTGTGCAGTTGGGCTCATTCAAAAGTTTGAATCTCAAGCACTACTTTATTAAAACATGAACTTTAAGGGTTAATTTCATATTTTAGAAACCCTTTATCCACTAAAAAATGGAAATACGAGTCGCTTAGATTTCGACAAAAAATAGTATGCATATTAAAAGAAGAACAAAATCGGACGAGGGCACTTCAAACGGTTTCCTTGTTAGTGAGACTAACTATACTGCAGAATGTCAGAAAATATTTAATGTTAATTCAAAATGGGAGAATGTCATGTATCCATAAAAATACTTTTGTTTACACATAAGGCAATTACAAAAGGCCTTTCTGCTTAAAAAATCAGATAGTGTTAAACGACAATCAGAAAGAAATCAACATGTTTATATGATACTAACAACTATTATTTCAGGTGAAACTCACATTTCCTAACCAAGCAAAATTATTTAAATTTAATTTTAAATTACGCGCGAACTAGTTGCCGAGAGGACACTGGATGATATTGTTTAAAACATAACTTCTGCGTATTTCTTAATAGCCATTAGTTGTAAGATAGACAAGTCTCGTTCATTTGGGATCGATCAATTTTGTAAGTACGCCAATGCACATGAGCTACTTGATGATTGAATGATAGACGATAGAAGTTCTCAATTTAAAAAGAAATTTTTAAAAACAGCTTTTATCGTATTCTACTTGTCGAACCCTTTCATTTGATACCCATATCAAGGGGTGGTTATGGAAATAATATAATACATCACCATCTTGTCGCGTCCGCCATATTGGATTTAGAATGACGTCACTTAGCTAATCGTACATTGTCACCAAAACCAAACGTGAGTGCAAAATTTTAGCTCAGTTGGTTGGGGGGAGCTTGTTTAAAATTCTATTGCAAAATTTGACCCAAACATATTAACTAACTAACAGGTGAAGTTATTATAAATAAAAGCTTGTAAAAATTATCGGATCATTGCATTTAAAATGCTGTTCGACCACAAACACGCGATGAGTTTCTATCTTTTGACTGCCATTAAAAAACCGTAGACGTTATGCGTTGGTTTATACGGCAACCAGAGCTTTGCATGCACTAGTTCGAACATCATTTAAAATAAAAGTTGTAAATTTCCTGGCAGAAATCCTTATTACAATATACAATAAAAAGTATAGTAATATTTTCTGGTTAACCTATTGAAAATACAGATGGTATTAAACGATTTTAGGAATTTTAAAGAAAAATCAAGATTTTATATGATTTGATATGAATTCTAAGGAAGAGAATTTACCACAACGTTTTACTAGAATGCCTAACATTGTGAACTCAGATATATTTGCAAACATTTAACAAAAACAAGGAAAACCAAGGTAATATTTATTAAAAGGGATCTCAATTTATATTCGTTAACCATATTTGTCCTAAGACATCTAAATTACACATTAAAAAGGTAGAAACTGACTGACGCTAAATAACTTGACACTGTTACGGATATTTTCTTAATTTTGCCTATTATATTTATATTCTACCAGTCATTCCATAAATAACTACATTTTTAGCATGTACATACATATATTTAGTATAATTTTAAGCGTAACAATGGTTTTTTTAAAAAAAATATTTTTTTTTTAAATTATTAATTGTGTTATGACACACGACTTGTACTAATTTCTTATTCATTTCATACGAGTATTTTACGATTTCTTATAGAATTGAAATCCCTAAATTTAAAAATCTTCAATTTATATGGAAATATAGAACTCTGGACATTTCGCTTTCGATTGAATTAGGTCTCGTACGAAAATTACAAGAGGGCTAGAAAAGGTTTCTCTGATAAAAACCGATTTTTTGGAAAAAATAAACAATTTTGAATTGATTGAAAAGTGCATTAGAAAGCCTATCTCTATGCTTTGAAAAGGGATATTAACGATTGAAACGAGATTGTCTAAGTTTATATTTAAAAGGCGGCTAAAAATTACCTTTACAACATACTTAAGGGATGAGTCGTTTTGTTCTTCATTAAAATTCGCGCAAGTATTAAATTAATAAATAAAACATAAGATTCAAATATCGGTTTTATCAACTCTTTATGGATAAACCTAAAGAAAATATTTATGTGGATTTTTTCCAGCGGATAAAAACGATTCCTCCCTTACATTGCCATGTTGATTTACCGGCATTTTTGTCTGTTGTTACAGTTCATCAGTGAAGACGTAGAAAATTTGAATGAATTTGGAATTGTACGAAAATTGGTCATCCATTGCGAAAACAACACTAAGACGTTGAGTCCGATTTTCGAGGGAAACAATAGGCTTTCTCAGCAATTAGTCATTTAGTAACTAAGTGTATGAACATGTGATGCATACAGATCATTTCGCTGATGTTCCACACGTAACTGCAAGGTTGAAATAAAATGTTTATCAAAATATATTATGTATCTGATTTTTATTTGTTGTGAGAATAATTTCAAAATAAAGTTGTAAAGTTTATTTTTTGCCACCCCTTGTTTGCTCAAAAAAGTCATTACACTCGGATGAACATTTATATTATGTAAATAAGACTACGTATATTAAAAAAATAGTTTATGTATATTCTTATCCTAAAATTAAGCGACCTATCCAAAGAAAATAGCACAATTTATGTAGTTCTTTGCCCCCAAGCACTATGTAATTCCTGCAAACGTTTTGATGAAAATAATAAAATAATAAAAAATTGAAATGTTGATAACATTAAATTAAAATTGAGTTTTTCATTTTGGAAGATTCAGCTACAACAATTGCATAACACACATATATGTATGTATGTATCATATTAAAAAAAAAAAAACAATTTTGCATAGGTATGTATAGAAAGAATTATTTTTTTAATGCTTATATTTTTCTTCAATTATTTTTTCTATCACAATTTTGTATATTATAAATGCTTTCCGGTATGCATTTTGATTTAATAACAAAATAAAATGATTCATATATTTTCAAAAACACCTTTTTTGAAAAAAAAAAAACGACTTTAGACATACTTAAAAGTTATTATTCGACTATATCACAATTTATTTACAAATTAAAACAATTAATGACAACAAATAGTTGAGAATTTTGCAGAAATTTATAGAATGACTAGAATTGGTACAGCTATTTAGGAATCAATATAAAAAATAATCGATTGTGTATTTTAACAATTTGATTTATATATCTAAACTCTTTCTTCACTAAAAATCTGAATATTTAAACAAATTATTTATCGTAGCGTTGCTCGAAGGTTATTATAACTTACGAAGCAGTCGTTGAATCATTTAATAAGAATTATTAGTTACGTTATTTGGTCAATTTTCATTGCAAGAGAGTAAGAGTTTGGACTATCTAAAGAAATCCCATCTACGACTAATTGGGAAAGCACTTACATATATCGAATTATTTTTCTTTAAGTTACGATTTATAGCGAGAAAGATCTCTAAATATTTTGTGCAAGTTATTTTACGTCAGCCTCTTAATGTAAAATGTGTTTTTAACAATAGTTATTTCTGACTCTGAAGAAAGTATATTCAATTAAAAACAAAGGCGTTAAATCAATTTCACTGTGCTGTTTTCAAATAACGTAAGATGTTTCCATACATATAAACATAGATTACAGTTGAGGCTGAAATAGACTTCAAAAGGAGTAATTGCTTTAATTCGTGGTGTGTTTATGATTTTAGGTTTTGATTGTTGTCTTGAAACAACAAGTTGGAAAATATTTGAGCGAATTGAATAACTTTATAGTTTTTGAAGGTGCTAGGGCTCAAAAATCCCTTGCCGATAAGAAATCGTGAACACATTAAATTTATGAACAAGAGACAAGGGATGCGTGGGCTGTTTATAATAAATTCAATTAGTGCTGTAACCATTGCGAATAATGAAAATTGTAAAGTGACAAAATTTGTTGAAATAAAGGTGTGTTACAAGTATTTCATCTTGTAGAAATGAATAATTCGGCTAGGAAAGTATTATAATAATAAATAATTGTATTTCAGTGAATATGAATAGACTGAGGGGATTTTTCGAAAATATCGTAAGAGCGAAGATCTTTAAAGACCCGAGGTCCATCGGGTTCGGTCGGCTCGCATACATCTTTTTTTTTCTGTGTGTTCTTTTTACCACAGTAGAAAAAAGACAATTTAATGCAGCTCATGTGACTGCAATTGCATTTTATCTAATAATAATAATGGCTCGGAAAAAAAAATCCCATCCCACTAAGAAATCAACACATAAAGAAATGCATATTTTGCAAAGATCGAGAAATATTTTTTGAAATACTATAAGAAATTTAAAATCAGTTGGGGAAATTGTTAAAAGAGACTATATTGAAAAACAAAAAATTCCTCGTACACTATCATCTCACGCAACACTGCTTCCCATCAGAGATTTAGCAACAACAAGAATTTAATGACTTTAAGTGATTTTCACATTAAGTACACAATGCACATTTGTACCACCGCTATCACAAGAATCGTTTAAGCTGCTGGAACAAAGGAAATCGAATATCTCAAATCTACCTTATTCAATAAATATGGCCATTACATTATATGGGCAATTAGACGAAAGTGATATGCGGTCTTCTACCAATCTGAATCAAGTGGGATCATGCGGTCATCTCTGCGGAACTTAAATTAAGCGAAAATCGCATCGGTGAGATGTTTTTAAAGGAATTGGAGGAGGAGGTGTGCAATTTTCAATGTCTCGAGTTAAGCACAATATGCCTCTATCAAGATTTTTTTATGTAGGTCTAGATTATTAATTAAACATTTTAAAATGAAAACATCCAAATTATGTTGCAAAATTGTGAGAACGAGAAAAAATTGAATTTTTGTCCCAAATGTTTTTCCTTATGGGTTCAGGTGTCCTAATACCAATTTCAGATCTGTTAAAATTTAACTGACATTATTTCTGAAACCATCAATTGTGTGAGTTCCTGAGCCTAGTAACCTTGATTACTTGCTTCTATGGCTTAATTTGACATTTATGTTTTAAATTTTCCTTCCATAAATGTCCTCTTCTAATATAAAATAAGGTAATTTCTTACCACAAATGTAAACAAATTGCAAAAGAACAATCGAAAATATTCGCTTCTGTTTCATTACAAAATTTTCTTCAAAGTTTAATGATTTGGGTTACACAGGATTTGAAGTTATTTTCAATATGAAGTAATAACATTATTTTTTCCTTTTGGCAATACAACTGTTGTTGTTAAGAAATGGGCCCAAATTCACTAGTTTCCATCGATCATATTCAAGTTCATTGCTAAGTAAATTACTTAAGTTTAACAAAATTTAAAGTGTTTTTTGGGTGCTGAATAAAAACATTCAGTATCATTAATTGTTTGTAGAAGAATTATAAGAAATAATACAATATACATATAACGAAAACCTTCGCATATTTGTACATCTTTAGTATATAAAAACATATAAATAAAAAAATTATTAAAATTTACAAGAATAACTTTGTCATATAGAAAGATTCATTATTGGCACGCAAGACGCTAATTCAAGAAATATCGAAGCACTTTCAGAAAAAATATGTCGAAAACATTTAAGCATTTCTAATTATTTCGTTCTTACTCAATTTAATTATTTTTTTTTGTGTCAATGAAGTTTGCACCCTCGATTAAAGGCACCAAAAACTAAATATTCGTCGAAAGTACATTAATATTTCTGATTGATCAATTTTATGCTATTATATAATTATTGTATATGCTGGAGTTGAGAGAGTGTTTACTAAAATTGGCTATTTTGAAAATGCTAATACTTCAGCCGTACGTAATAGCACACACCAGAATTAATGACAATTTCATATCGAATTTTCATTTCCTGGCCCCGTATACTTGAGACATTCAAAAAGTTTTGATATAAAAGAAATCCATAAACAAAATGTTTGCCATACAGTATTTGCATCTGCCGCAATCATTTTCATTTTTTTATCGCTCAATGGGCAGCAAATATTAATTTATCTGCTTTCTCACAAATTATTTATGTGTATACTGTATATACGTGGGTTACCACAAGATAGATTAGCAGGACCTACGTCCCAAAAGGGGATATTTACTTTGAATTAAAGAAAAGTCTCTTCAGTACATAAGTTTTAGATAATACTCTTTAAAATAAATGAGGGAATCATTTTTTCGAAATAACTTCTGAATGTTTCGACTGATTTATATGATACACGACACACGCATAGATAAGTCCATTGTGTCGTCAAGAAACGATAAGTTCTTTTCTGGCGGTAAGCTGTTTCTTCATTCCACGTGAAGTGAATAGCCTTCGAGTAAAAACGAGACTTTTTAGTGTGCATATCTTCAAACGCATTGCTCGATTTGTGCGGTGTTTGACAAAGACGTGTTGTAATAAGTTGCCTAGAAATGGGTCTTTAGTTGTTAAGTTATTTCATCTTCTGACATTCGCAATGCTTAAGGGTGTTTCACTCTTTTTAATAAGCATTAGGGGAAATTGGTTTGATAGACATGCCTTGAAAATCAATATATCGTACCCCCGCTCACAGGCTGTTACAACTCACAAAATCATAAAAATTTGTTTTGATATAAGTACTTACTTAAAATATCCTGTTTTACGGTCTTAAAAAATGTCACAAATGTATCGTAATAGTCGGTAGATGGTCGTTAAATGATGCTAAAGGAGATAAAATCAGAATTGCATATTTTCAACCAACATTCAATTTTATTTTTCGTGATATGAAACTTGCATTTTTTGTTGTGGCAGTCTTTGAGGGAGATTCGATATTTTTTGAATATTATTAAATTATTGTGCCTTATTTAAGGGCGAGCCTCTGCACGAATTCTGGTGGGTTTTTATTTGCGTGAAAAATATTAGAACATATCCATTAGAATTATCACGCAAACAAATCAAAGCTATCAAAAGATATGCCAGTTTAAAAATGTCCCCTCTGTATTTTGAAAAATATAGTTGGTTACTAATTGTTTGGGTTAAAATTTAAGTATGAGATTATCTGTTATAAAGTAAAAGAGATTAAAATGATGATTTCAAATATATATATATATACATATACATATGTAGCTCTTTTGGCTATTAAGTGGTAGTAATACATACATACTATATGTTTGATTTTACAACAAGTGCTGACAAAACAAAAAATTAAGCAGTGCATTCTGTGTAAAAAAACATTAAGCTTTAAAAGACCAAGGATTTCATTATCTCAACTCTCAGAATGCCCCAAGTACTATCGAGGGCATTTATGGATTTGTTTTTATAATCAAATAACGTATAGGTAAAGTGAATTTTTCATACTGTTAACAAGGATAACGCTGACATATTTAGCTTCTATTACTATATAATAATGAAAATTATTGTCCTTAATAACATAAATAAGCGTGTAAATAATTTAAAAAGTGCATTCAAAAATATTTAATTATTGTACAGGAAGTTTAGCTTTTGGATTACACGTTTTTGTTACAATTAATGCTCATTTCTCTAAAGAAAATAATAAAAATATAAACGAATAGTATGCATTCGTTATCACCCACGTGTATATGTGATTCAACATTAAAATAGTGAAAACAATTGTCACTCTTTGATTACCTAGAATATATTAACAGGTGTCTTGCAATAACACGCGAAATTTTATGAACACAATACCACAATGGAATGGTGTAGCTGTGGATATTTATAAAATTATTACCGGCATATTTTTCTTATTCATATACAACGTTTAACAAAAGGAATATGTTCTCGCTTGGGATACAGATATCGTAACAGCTGTTGGCCAGAAAATCATTACGTATACAAACAAATGGTATGATTCTATAAATGAAGGTTTCTTGGTATATAAAATAAACATACCAATCTTTAAATATTTTCGAATTTAGTATATATAAGGTTGTTTTCATATTTGTATGATTGGTTAATTTCAAGGTGAAACAGACATCTACAATAGAATTCGCATTTACATTTTATTTTTAATAAAGTTAGATAAATATTATTCAATTAAATTTGCTTAAGGAAGGTGGGCTTCAATCCGCTTAATTTTTTTTTAATTTGATTAGTGTATGAACAACTTAATTACGAAATTGCATGAAAGTTCTTCTTGCTAAATAAAATACATCGGATCAAAAGATCTAAATGAAGAGTTTTGAATCCAATCTACCAAATGTAAATAATAATAATAACTCTTTCAATCGGAGCAATGTTCCACTCTTTCACGGGAAAAATTAAATTATATAACTTTCTATAATTCATTATGGTATCCACGTAACTGCTGCATTAAATTTTTGCTGCTTGGTAACTGCTTATAGAAAATAATTGCTCTGTTTACTTTCGTACAGAAACACATTGAATTTGAATTAATGTCTGACAAGAACCTCATTTTTTGTGCAAACTTTTATTAAAATTCCGTCAGACATTTTTGCCGAAAACTTGATTTCGTAAGCCATGAAAACAAGATATTAGTATAAAAAATATACGTTTCAAAATAGTTAGAAAGCAGAGAGCTTCTGAAGAAAGTTTTATTTATTAAACTTTTGATTTTGTTCAGAATATGAGTTTCATTCAAACAAACCACGAAAACTTCGAATGCGTAATTTTAAAAGGGGGTTTGATAATTCGGTGATTACGATTATTTTAAAACTACTGATCTTATTGATCTTTTTTTATAAACAGATAGAAACAGAATACTATTTTTTTAAATAGGCGTATGTAATAAATGTAATTCAATGTACAAATTTGGGTTTTTAATAAAGAAAAATTGTAGAAATGAAAAAATGATAGCTAATCTTTAAAAGAACTTTTTAGAAAAGGTTTTTTTTTTTGCATTATAATCGAAATTTTTCGCCGACTGTGCGGTGTTGCTGTAGAAGCTTTCTACTGCATTGTTACAGGAACAAGAATTTTTTTTTTCAGGTATATTATTATAATTTGCGAAATGACTATTTAGATTATTATATAACTTATTTATATTGAAACAAAAATACCTAGGTTATTTGTTATCCTTGTTATTCAGTGAAACAATTCACTTAGACTCTATACCACTTACGTTCTCCAAGCCAAGTAAAAACGAAAACGACCGTTACCTGAGAATGGTTGGCGTCGATAGCGCAATTTCTTCCCATTTTTCCTCAGTAGCTTCGGGACTGGTGGATCAGATGTTCTCTTGCTTAGATTGTCCTTCTGTTCGGTTGCATTGAAATGTCCATTCACATGTTTTTGTAGCGCCAGCTGGTGAATGAAAAATGTTATTAAAGAATGAATTGATAGTGTTCGAAAACTGCATTTACCTGTGACCCAAATCTAAGTCCACAACCATCCACAATGCATTTGAATGGTTTCGTCCCCCCATGGGAGAGGACATGTCGCTCCAGCCATCGTCTAGAGCAGGATTCCCTGCCATGTACTTTGCACCCTGACCAGAGGCAGGCGAAGGGTCCAGACTGAGTATTGACATGGTGCGTCTGTAGGTGATCCAGCAACTTAGAGCTAGTATCGTGCTTTTCGTTACAATTGTCCCAGTAGCAGACACCGTCGTGTCGCTTAGTTCCCTTTGGACCGAACCTGTATGCGGTTTCGCCCGATAGAGCGGGAAAACGTATAGTCTTTGGTTGTGATAAAATCGGGCTTATAGCACACTTTGGAAGGGTCGTTTCCTCGATTTCCGTATCGATGCTTGTCGACTTAAGATCATCTATTGGCGACGATCGTGTATCGACGCTATTGCTTGAAGAAGTTTCCGTTTTTATACTTTCATCGGTGAACACATCTGGTGGCGTCTTTTGTTTAATTTGTTCCAGCACAAAGCTTTTCGGAGACGGAAGACATAGTTTCAGTTCCTCCTTGAAGACGTGAGGTTTTAGCTCCTGCTTAATGATTGGCTCCTCCTTAACCTTTTCAATCGGAAGATATGGCGGTTCGTTCTTCAGTTTGTCGAATAACGAGTCTATGTCTGTGGGCTTCGACAATTGGGTTTTCTCCTGTTTGATTTCGGAGTCCGGCAGGATTTTAGTCTCATATTTAAGAGCCTTGTTGACAATCCCATTTTCTATCTGTTTCTTGTCGTCAGCGAATAAATTCGATTGCTTATATCTCGCCGATGTGACCAAAGTCTCATGGGTGCTCGCTAAGGTTACTAGAGGAGGAACTGGCGAGCTAATGCTGGCTGCTATCGATGTGGCTGCGAGTAGCGCTGTGCAGGAGCCCGACTTGACATTGGCTGTCGACAGTGTCGTCTGGGGAATGTTGGAGAGTATTGCGTCCGCCTGGCTAACGATAAACTGCGCCTGTGGCTGGACCATGCTACTTTGCGATGTCGCGGCAGTATGATGGTGCGTTTGGAGGATTGTACTTAAACTAGGCAGAATGTTTGAACTTTGCGTGGCAGCTGATTGAATTGGTTGCAAAGCGGGCATCGCCTGCGGAGGGAGACTGCCTGCAATTTTAGACGTAGTCGTCGCGATCACAGCTGGAAGGGTAGCGTTCAATAACAAGCCTGTCGTCGTCGCCATAAATACTGGTTGTGCTGAAATTCTCTGGCTATTTGTAAACGTTTGCCCGGTAATGCCGGGGCCGCACCCGTTTCCGGTAACCCCGGTTTGGGTAACGATTGGCGTCTGATGCGATATTGGAAGTGTCGATTTCGTATTTGATGGTGTCGTTAAAGGCACTGCTTGTGCGATGGAAGGCGGTTTGACTAAGATATTCCCAGATATTCCAGATTCCATCGTTAGTACGCCGTTGTTGCTACTCACTCCGTGCCCACCGCTCGGTGCGATTTGCTGGAGTTTAATCACAGTTCCATTAAGGAAGTATTGGGCACCGTTCCCTACCCGTGCGAGTTGTCCATTATTCATAACCAAATTCGTCCCGTTTGCGGTCGCCAAAAGGTTCGGAATTTGCACTAAATTTGGCATGACGGGAATTTGGAAAACTGATCCAACCTTGGCGGAGGAAGAGCCTGGTTTTGGCGGCTGATGGGACTGCTGCGCCGAGGACTGCTGTCCACCTGTCTGGGGTATTCTAATAGCAGTGAGCAGGACTGTCGGCTGAGATATTTTCGATTGGTCGACTTGACCACTTGTCACAGTCTTTCGCATCGTCCCCGAAACAGTCGCGGTTTTCTTTGACTCAGTCGTCCGAGGCGCAATCGCCACATGCTTCTTTGGTGATTTCGCTAGCTGCGCTCCGGCAGCCTTTCGTGATATTGGAGCAATTTGTGCCACTTTAGCCGTTTTTCGTTCGATCTTTTTCAACGAGGGCGGCATTGTTGTCAAGGTTCGAACATCAACCTCCAGGCTTTTCGCTTTATGCTCTTTATCATCCTTTACTTTTGCCAGGATGTTAAAATATTTATCCAGTCCGCTTGACGGCTGAACGTCGGTGGAACGTGCTACTAAATTGGTAAAGTCCTTTTTAAGGGCGCTTAGCGGTTTCATTTGTGATTTAAAATAACCCGTGATTTTTGTTTGCGACTCGTCCGCTGGGGCCGCTTTCAGTCTTTTAACGGCAGAAGGCACGACCGGTTGATTTTTGCTATCCACGCAGCTTGTTCGCGCCTTCTTGGCAGTTCCGCTAGTATCACTTGAGTTTATCGTTAACCGTTTGTGCTTATTACTACTGGCAACACTGTTCACATTGTTCTTGTTGCTCGCGCTGAAATTGTTGTTATTGTTGCTGTTGATGTTGTTGTTATTGTTGGCGGTGGCGGCCGTCGAGTTGCTCAGGGAGCTGCTGATCGCGTTCCAGGGCCACTGGTGCTGTGTTGACTTCTGTTGCTGGTTCTGCTGGGGCTGCTGGTGGGCTTGCGTCGCCAGAACATTCTGCGGGGGCATGTTCGCTTTTGTCGGCGGATGGACATCGTCTCCTAATGAAACCGGGCTGTACGGGGAGCCAGGGTCCGATGCATCGCTCGAGTGAGTGCTGGAGTCCGTGCAACTCAGCGTAGCGACACCACTGCAAAGAGAAAAACATAAGAAACGCAACGTTAATCACTTGCCACTTCTTCAAGGTACTTTTAATACAAAAATTCACCTTAAAACTACCAGAATATGTTAAAAAACTGATCACTTCAGCGCAACAGCGAATTCGATCAAGAAAGAAAAATGGCGACCACCACGAAAAATCCCTGGCCAAAATACAGGCGAACGAAAGTAACAAGAGGAGGCCAGCTGTCTCTACCCTCAATTTTCATCCTTTTTTGACAGGTAGAAAATCTTCCCCGTCCGGTCGTCAATTTTAATTTTACCACCACAGCAAATTTCAGGTTATGCTCAACGACTCCCTAGGCCCAGAAGATTAATGTTCAGCGTAAACACTTTACATAAACGCGCACGCAAGCACAACAAAATTTCTTCGGGCATGATGCACACGGAAACCCTGCAGCAACAGCACTAGGCTAGTCAAATCTGCAGGGAGAGACGTCGGCCTAAGAGTGCTTCCCCTCAAAAATAGAACCAGGAGGAAGGGCTGGTTCTTATTGGATTCCTAGAGGATCGACACATGGAAGGACGATCTCTGGCTCCGTATTGATTTACTTTTCGCCCAATTCCCCAGTTATGTAAGTGCATTTGTGTGTTTACTCTCCAGCAGCAAAAAGGGAATAGTGTGAAGATACGTTTTATTCGGGAAAACTTGAAATCCCAAAGGAGCACTCCGACCTCCTGTTCCCGTCCTCGGATTATACGCCCTTTATGCTGTTTGTATGCAACACATGAGAGCGCTAGTCGCAGGGCAAGGAGAAGGAGGACTGAGGAGTTGTCCTGTCCCAATGTTTCCCGGGCTCATTTATCATTGAGATTTGATACGGGTCAGATCAGTTTGAGATAAGAACGTTCGGTTTACCCGACAAAAAAGGTGATTAAAGGAACTGCAGTAGTTTGTAATGTCTACACACATATCTCTAACGAAAATATTAAATTACAGCGTATAATACTCTTTCTTTCATTTAACCCTTCCCTTTTTCACTTTACACACTTTGATCAAGTACAAATTTAAGTTTTTTTAAACCGAATGAATTGACCTTTAGCGGTTAAGTCCTTTCAGTGCATACCAAACATTTTATTAAACAAAATTTGAAATATTTCTAGACTATATTAGAATTTTTATACGACATGAAATAATGAACGTAAATGAAATGATATCTGTAATCTAAAATCGATCCATTTTCTTTTAATGGCAGATAATAAGTTTCTTAATCATGATTAAGGAATGATATGAGTAATTTACTAATTGTGTATGAGTTTAAAATGATATAATTTTTTATTATAATTTAAAATTGTTTAAACAGGCAGCTGTAAATCTCGCACACAAGCTCTGCTTATGTTATCATTAGTTTTATTTGCTTTATATTTACTAGTTGTTATAGGAATTCAACTAACAATAAATTAAATAAACATTTAAATATGAGTAAACTCATAAAAATTTCGTGCTTAGATTAACTTTTAGTAGCCCGAATAACACATTTGTTTCGTGTACTCGTTTTAAAATAAAACTTAGACGTATACGCTTCAGTAGCATTGTTTAGAAAATTTCGTGTTTTGTTTTTCTTGATAATAAATGCACTTTTTTATTGGCTCTGCACACTATCTGGCGGGATATTGCGTTGTTGATTATTGGAAATTGTGTAATCACTTCGAATTCGAACGCGAAGTGTTTGCGAAATTTGAATACCTACCTATATAAATTTATACTTTATTAAGTATGTATAATTTCTATAATTTGGACTCATTGCAGGATTATCAGGGCTGTAATGTACATACTTATAAGTTAAAGTGAGACATGTGTTACCCTATGTTCATTCCACGTGAAACCGTTTCAAGACTCAACAGACATATTAAACGAAACTGAGCCTTCGATTAGAATACAAGCAAAAGCTTTCTGCACTATCTATAGCTGAATTCGAGCTTGAACCAGCAAAAAGTGGCGCGACAACATCTTAAAAATCAAAAAATTATGCATGACAGTCTAGAAAATTCAAATTATTCCTCGATAAGAAAACCGATAGAGCGAGTATCATCTTACATGAAGCTAAACTTTGCTATCGAGCTAACAATATCGTTCTCACTTTTCAATTGTACGAATCGAATTTATCGAAGATCGAATTACACAGGGACTTTCATGATTATGATCAAAAAAATATAAATTACAATATAACAATTATGAAGTGATTTTTATTTTTTGATCGCTCTATAACGATCATCAATTAATTTTTATTTTTTGACCGCGCGATGGTTGATAACGATCAAATAGTAATTAATTATTGTAAATAATAATACGAAATCATTTTTAACCGACTTAAAAAAAGAAGAGGTTATCATTCCAAATTATGCCTATTTTTTTTTTTTTTAATTTCCACTCCTTAAAGGAAGGAAATTAATGAAATGAGTTTTATTTCGAACAATCAAAAATTAGAAATGAATTGTTAATCATTATCGAGCGATAGAAAAATAAAAACTAATAATCGTTATAACCCAATTTATAATTTTTATTTAGCCGAAAAAAATTAAACCTTTTATTCCTAATATTATTGAATCTAAGTAAGGCTACAAATGAAATGATTGATTTTAGCCTGGTGTGATGATTTTTTTGTTTTAAATTTCAGAAATAATCAATATTTTCGGTCCAGCTGTTATATTATTATTGTTATTTGTATTCCTAATTAATTAATAGAAACATTAGTTTACGCCCCCAGGAGATTTAAAGGTAAAGACTTCTCTGGAAGACAAACAAACAAAAATAAGCGCGTATGAGCACCACCCACTGCTGGCGCGTTATCGCGCGGGAATAAGTACAACAAATGGAATGCATTCCACAATTATTTTTAATTAATTAATCCGCCGCGGTCGCCTTATCGCAATTGTTTTTGTTTTTTTTATTTGTACCGCGTAACTCGAAACAAAGCAGTGCGGCAGAGGCGATCAATGGCGATGGAAAAAAGTGGCCGCTGCGCTTGACTGATCGATCGATAAGTGACGGAGTGCACGAGACTCCCGGGAGCGAGGCGGCGGAGTGAATCATGTGAGCGCGCGGCGCGGTCCGCCGCGGTGATATAACATAAACAAGGCACGTCGTATCTGTGAAGTAATAAAACATTTTCATGCATAATTTATGCCTTTCGTGCGTTGCACGAATGGCCAGTGCCGGCGCAGCGCAGCGCATCCACCCGATCAGGTGCATCAGCCGCGCGCCCCCGCTGCCGGTCCTCGACTCGAGCCGACCAAAGCGGGGCCCTCACTGCTTTCCAGCTCCACTGGTCCGGGCGAGGTGGGGGGCCCCCTGCCCCACAACTCGTGGTCCCATATCCGTTCCCTGCCTCCCGGGCCGGCGAAAACAGCGCATGGGGCCCAATTACCGCAAATACCCAGCAGCACCAGGAGGAGCCCCTCCGCGGAGCGAAGCGCACTGGTTGCGGCCGGCGTTGAAGCTCCCAGGCCCCAGCCCGCGCGCCAGTGGAGTGAACTCGGTGTTTATGCACTCGGCGAATGGCCCCATGAATATTGATGACGAAAAGAGACAACGCAACCGGAAATGCGTGGGGCCGCCGCCGGCCGGGGCCGTTGTCTCTGCTCCGGAGCACCCCTGCCCCGCTGATAAGAGATGGGCCGCGCCGGGGGTAAGGAACCCGCGAAGACATTATCATTACCTGTTCCTTGGTCACGCTCCGAGGAGCGCTAGCTCACCCTCGTTTTTGTGGCTAATTGGCAGTGACTGGGACGCTTTTTGCCACTGTCATCGCACTGCCCGCCGTCGGTCGTCTCCTGCTTTTTGCGCTGACAAGTTATGTAATCTCGTGATTGAGCCAAGTGACATAATTTCTGATTTAGCTGATAACAGAAGACAGGGCAGCGTCTGATTTGATTGCTATTTTGCAGCAGGTGCGCCCCACTATCTGGCCGGCTCCCAGTTCTCACGTAGAGGAAGTCCCCGACTGGCTCCGGAAATTGTAATGCATTTTAAATTATCCCGCACGGGATGCATGGCGAGTTCTTGAGCCCAGTGGCCGGGGAATGTTTCCTCGACAGGCGGGATCAGTTCGGAGCTGTGGAAAACTTGTTCTCGGACGAGACGTCGTAGATCATTAAGATTCTGGCCTTAAATTTATTAGTTGGATGACTTGTTCTCGGCAATATATTCCTGCACTTCCCAGCTAGAGGTAATTTATTTTTCCTCTGCAATTCTTGGAAGTTTTATTGCATAGCTAGGCGGAAACGGAAGAATGGGAAATATGTGCACTCTGGAGAGTCATCCTACAAATGTTAATAAGACTCTCATTAAATTCACAAGATGAATTTGAAAAGAAAAAGCTAAATGGAAAACATATTTGGATCCTTTGATTTCTAGTAGTTATTGACAAAAAAAGATTTTCAGTTGGAGATTGAACGAACTTATATTATTTGACTTAAATTCAATAATTCTCATATTTCTTTATAGGCGGAGCAGGTAATGCTAATTATTTTTTATCGATTTCTAGAAAGCGAAGATGAAGAATATGTGAAATGTTCATGAAAATCAATTAGTCCTCCCTCTCCTTTAATGTAAGAAACATACGTTGAAATTTCTAGATCAGTCTAAAAATCGACAACCTTAAAAATTTCCAATGCCCAATTTTTAAACTATAAAAGCTGAAGGAAATATTCAGAAAATACGTCAAAATGTTGTGCCTTTTGCTCTCTTTTGATTCTTGTTAAGCACTTCAACATTTAGCTTTTCTTTAAAAAACTGTTATTTTTATTTTTTATTTAGAAGCAGCATAGAATGCTCAGAAGCTTGATATTTTTTTTTTTCAATCTGGAGTTATAAAGTTACAACGATTAAAATTGCTACACTATTTTAAGTTAAATTTATGATTTCTCTTACACTCTTTATTCCTTTACAAATACGATTTCTAATTTTGTTTATGACGTTTTTGTAACAATTTTATTAAGTCAATAAAGCAGTTTATTTTAGGATCCTTTTATTTTAAAATTGTCAAACTCTTGCCTTATTTTTTACCAATGTTTCTTTTTGGTTGAATTTTAACTTGATTTTAACTTCCAAAATTTGTTATTTTTGGCACGTAAAAATAAGCTGGCTTTCTATTTTTGGCAAAAAAAAAAACAAGCCATTAAACTTTTTTCTCTTAGCTCTAAATTATTATCATGCGGGAGTAACAGGTGAAGAAAGCTTTATTTTTTTCAAAAAAAGCACAACTGGCGTCATCTACTACATTAGATTCGCAATCATTACTCGACATTATGAAGAATTACCCGATAATAATTCTGAATATTATCGGGTAATGCTGCGTAATGCCAAGTAATTCTGAGTAATGCCGAAAAATGCTAAGTAATGCTAGGTAATGTTAAGTAATATCGAGTTATTCCATGTAATGGTTATGTTCATATAGTAATGGTGTGAATTACCAGTTCCATTACTTTTAATGGTAATTCAATATGTTTAAGCACTTAAAGGTATTGGAAATGGTACTGCTTATAATTCTGACCATTCCCATAAACCTCAATCAAAAATTTTCCGCTTTCCGCATGCATGTAAAGGAGCGCCGACGGTATGTCTTAATTAATCGAATTACCACAGCCTTTGTCCCACAGGTGTCGAACCACACATAATAAAAAAAAAAAGAAAAGTTCCCGAAGGGGTTCTATGCCCCCAATGCGGCTCCAACCACTTCCAACGAATTCGGGCAGTGTTTAGTTGTCGCTCGGATGGGAAGATGCCATCATTTGCATTTGCCCTTTTTTGTGGAAAAGGAAAAATTCACGACTCGACGTGAGTCTGTCCATCCGCGGCCGATTTTGGTCTGGTCAACGAAGGCGAGCTTTTAGTGCACTTCCAGCGCAACCGCCACCGTAATGGAATTTTGGAATTTTGGAATGACGGACAAGGGAAGCGAGCAGCGGCGTCCGGAACGAACCGACGGGCAGGCGATTCTGAATCCCGCCAGCGCATGCCGCCGCCCGCCCCGCTCGACTGATTTCGGATTTGCGACTTTAATTCACGCGTCCGCCATGGCGTCGAGCGTGTTTGCAGCACAAATTACACGCTAGCGCGACGTGCCGCGGTCGCCGCTTGTTTGTTTGTTTGTCTGCTCGCTGTTTGCTGTTGGACCTGCCCCTAGTACAACAGGAACAGCAACAAAAACACGCTGTTCCCGGGTGCCGCCGCTGCACGAAATCTAGTTCTAGTACACGACCGCTGCGGCGTTCTGTTTACATTCTCCGCTGATGCGAGCGAGGCCGGGATCTGCGGCGCGCCCGCCACTGCGCGCGAAGCTGGCGCGCCAGAGCCTGCCGGGTTCGTTGTCCTGCAGCACATGCAATCGCATCATTGCCAAGTCTGCCGGAGCAGTAATAACGCTGCCCGCCGTCGTAAATACCCGTGCGCCACATTCATCACAGTGGTGGAAAGGGGAACTTGTGTGTGAACAATTTTCGGGAAAATGTTTAGACTGTTTTTTATTTAATTATATTTACTGGACCTAAGATTGGCCACCCCGTTTGTAGCTGTAATTAAGCTGGGGTCATTTATTTAATTAGTCTTCTCGGATTACACTTCTTGGTTCGAAACGATTTTGACCGGAGGTGTTATTTGTGGGTATGAAATCGTTGGCTGAATTTAGCCTAAACAATCTTAGAACTTGTGATATTGCATATTAAATTACATGCACCTAAGGGCTATTTCCATCCCTTCATTCTACATGGAGCTGGCGGTTTGCCTCGTCTTCTAATCTAAGCCCAATGTTGAGTTGTTCGGAAAACTTCACATGAAAATGTAAACCGATTTTCAATTCAGAGAATTTTGGAGAAACCGAAACAAGGTATGACTAGCTAAACCAGGCGAATTTAATTACTTGCAGCTTTTGTTGTTACAATGAAGCATTCATCCTTTAAATTGCTCCCTTTGCCTGATGCCTGCAATGCTTCTAAAATTACCCACTTACGGTAGAATTTTTACATACCACAAAATTCATGGACATATCAAATCAAAATACCACCAAGATATTGGATTACCCTTGTTAACATTATTTCTACTAAATACATTTGTTTAGTTTATTAGCGATGAATCGTTTCACGGGACCGCAGAGCACATTTTGCATGCGAGCGTTTTTTAAAAGCAACGATTCTTACACGTTCCGCGTCTTTACAGGACACATTTTAATATAACGACTATTAGAAATGTGCCAAGTGCGAATTTAGTCAACCAATAGATGCGCAAGTTTGAAGAGACTGAAAACACAATGCTTGATTAAACTCGCACTTGGTACATTTCTCATGGTCTAAAACGAAAAACAAAAAACATTCCTAAACACACTTTATATTTTTTAATAATTGTTTCTCTTATTATCTACAATATATTTAACTGCTGAAATTCGTACAATTTCGACAGTTATTTACATTTAAACGCCAAGATGTCAAAAGACGCCTTTTGACCGAAATAGATATATATCTACACAAAATCGTGCTAGAAATAGTGTTAAGAGAAACTATAGACCCGCAGCCGGTTCCAATTTTTTGGCAACCCATTTTTACTTTAGGAAATATTTGTAAAGTTCAGCAAACGACGAGTAAGCTAACATATTTGTCATCCCAGCGAATCTGGAGTTTAGTACATATGATATTGAAAACAAGAAATTGTTAATAATAGGTATATTCTTCTTATTTCCGAAACTAACTCCTAAATTTAATAATTAAATTCGTTTCCTTCTCTTACAGCTTACTAAAATCGTATTTACTAACATATTAAGAATAAAATGGATATTTTGGGTTGATTCAGAAATTTTATAAAATTCAAATTCTAGTTTTACTAATTTACCTATTACTAATATATTATTTATTAATTTCAAGCCCAGAGCATCATATTCTTGAGGTGAGTTTTTATTTCCGGAATAATTTGATCGGAAGCAGTGAATCACTTGTGAATCATCGCATTTACCACAATAGACCGTGACCATCATTATTAATAACTGCAAAGAATTTATGCATATACATACCTCTAGATATAACTCTTTTTAGATTTATTCGAAACGCCTCCAAAAACCTGTTCCTCAACGAGTCTGAGTTTTACCCAAAATTATAGTAATTTTGCAGTTTAATCGCACCTTTTTGATGGAAACTACTTTCGGTTGATGATCGCTGCTTGAAAATGTGTCAATATTGCATGTAAACCTTTTGACTTAAGTGTCGGTTCGGTACCCAAAAATGAGACTTATGACGCTAATTAACAGCAAAGTTATTCCAACAAAAAGTACGTTTAAATTAATCCCCCGCGGCGCACGCGAGGTGCCTCGTTGACGCAGTAATTACAGACGAAATGTTGCAGCCGAACTGGTCTGCCATAAGAAGTGCTAATTACCCCGGGTGGGGACTAAAATTAGCGTCTTGTAATTCATTTAGCTTGGCACAAATATTTAGTTATAATAGGATCTAGTTGATTACTTCGACATCGCAACTAAGCGAGTAGGTATTAGAAAAAAATTATTTTTTACTACATTTACCAAGTCATCATTCAGTTTGGTTTTATGCGGCAATTCTTTTAAGACTCAAAGTTCAATATCAGCTTCAAATTTTGCATAAATTTCCAACCCTTTTCTAATCTGCTTATGAGGCTGGAGGGTTGACTTATTGAGATATGAAATATAAAATTGTGTGTAAGTAATCATTTACAATTCAGAGGGAAAATAAGAAAATCGATATTTTCCCTGCGTTCGAGAGTTCAATTTCTGTATTCGATTTCAGTTCAATTGAGCTTTTGCTTTTCTTAAGCTGTATTGAGCAATCGAGAGCGAAAATTGAATTTTCAAACTCGGAGTTTTCTTTTTTTTTGTGTTCTTTGTCTCGGATGACTCACACCTAGGTTTAGTTTAAGCACTTTATATCTCCTACTAAAATATTTTGATTATTTTCAATGAACCTGTGAGAACTTTGACTAAAGTCAAGTCACTGACTGTTTCTTTCTAAGATTGCAAATCGCTTTTTCAATTACTTCAAGTTTGCCAAATCGACTGAATAATGCGGTTGTCGATTTGGCTATTGAAAAGTCGAACAAAAAACTTGGAAGGAATTAGCCAATGATTTATCATAAATTCATTTTTATAAGTTGGAAGTTTTGAGTTATTTTCACTGCTTTCGTCTCTAATTTTTAATCTACGGTCTTAGCTTTGGAAATGGATGAACCCGTAGAGACGCGATGATTTCCTTATTTTATTAACGACTTAAACTAAGTATTTCCTATAATTTTTTAAGATTAATTAAATATCGAGAGTTTGATTAAAGAGTGAGAGACTTTGTTATTCTTTTCCAAAGCAAATTAACCTTTTCTATATGTAGAGGTTTATTACAGAGAATATTTTTAGTTATGTTACTTTTTCAGTACAATTTTCAAAGGACATTCTCAACCAAAATTTTCGTTTTATCTCAAACTCTTGAAACTTCATTCTAAAAAAGATTATAGAATTATTCGCCTAAACCATGATTTGCCTGATGGGGCTAATTGAATTGAACTGAAAGTCGACGAGTGACAATTTCGCCGATATGCTCCAAACTGCAGCCCAGGCCCATCGCCGCGGACTGGAAACGACTGGGGCTCTTCTTGCCGCCCATTTGGGGCTTTCTTTGTAGCGTGCATGCAGCATGCAACCTGAGAAGATGACCTTGATGCCAGGTCCATTGACCGGGCGTCTGTGGCTCTGACTGAAACTGAAGCAGCCGGGAGGTATAATCGCTTGCCTTTTTGTACCTTTGTATCTTTTTATAGCACTTTTGTGCTTTTTATTGCCTTAAGTTCCCTTTAACAATGGAGAATTGCCAAATGAGTGATGGATTGGCAGTTTCTGTTTTTCTTTAGCCCCAGGTAAAAAGGGAGCACTAAGTGGAGTCTTTGGGACTTTTCGGGTGAGGCGCGTATCGCTCTTTAACATCTATTCGATTCGATTCGAGTCCTCGGGCTCGTCGAGGGCGAAAAAACCTTTATTTAGGGTGTAATCTTCCGAATATCGTAGACTTAATTGTGGCTTTTGAAGCTGGTAAAGGTGACTTTTAATATTTATAGGGTGAAAGTTTTTTAAGTTACACTAATTTACATATCTATTGGGTGTTAATGAACATTAAACCTATCGATATATGTACTACTTGATGAAAATCGACTAAGTGCGTACTGAAGGTTCCAGTAGTAAAAATTAAATGTTCAACTTCGAAGAAAATGTAGACTAACTAATATAATCTTTCATAATTTCCAGCAAATCACACCAACCGCTTTTCTTCTCCTTTAATTTGTAAAAGTATGTCCATTAGCGTAAACAAATTTCCTACATGCATTTCGGACCAGGACAAAAACATCTAAAAGGTGTCTAACATTTTTGCTAATACGCTAATAAAATAAACAATAATTTAAAACATACAATATTTATAATTAGCGATACTACAGTGATTGTAGTATACATTTAAAATCACAGTTGAAATGTGAAATGCATGTTTTCATGTAACTTGGTTTACGATACCTACTGTGAAATGTTGATATGCAAACGAATTGAGTAAAATCGGTATCAAAGTACTTATATGATGTAAAAGTATCGGCAGCAAATATCGAGTAAAACAGTATCGATATTGAAAATTATCGGTACTTATTTCATATCTCTGAAAAACGGGAAATTTTGAAACCCAGATAAAAACTGGATTTTGAGATTGTGTGGAGAAGATTCATATATCAATATCAATTTTCATAATGTATATCTACTTACTATTATTAAGTGCAAAGCAAAATTTTGTTGATTAGTTTCAGTTGTCTTCTGGAATAGCTGCGATACCCTGCTCAGAAGAGTTTAAAAAATACACGGGGTTATCACGGCCACGAACGGTCGACAGCGCATAGGAGCAAAGCCCTCGTGGAGCATTGACTCCCCATAAATAGTCCCGCTGCACCGGAGCACTCGCGGGACTAATTCCCACGTAATAGCGATATTTCGTAAACACGCCGCTGAACGACCTCCAGGCCTTTCGCCCGGAGGCGAGGTATCGCCCCACGAGCGGCGCAAAAGGAAAAGTGGAGGAAAAAGCAGCGGCGGAAAGGGAAAATTGGAATAACTAAAAGAAGTCAACTGCACTCGTGGCGCGCTTCCTGCAAAAGACAAAAGCAAAGGCCACGAGGGCCAGCCACTCGCAGTGAAGTGATATGCAAATCAGCTGCAATCTTTCATTAGACAAAGAGCACACAAAAGCTGCACACACTCGTCATCGATAAGCTTTTGCAGTTCGTGTTCACAACACAGACAGCACAATAACGTTCGCGGCTGGCCGCGCAAATCGGGAACTGACCTAGCGCAACGTTTATGTCATGCGCGGCGGCGCGGCAATCGTGCAAAAAAATAACAAAACACACTAAAAATCGCGAATCGCGGCACAGCGCGACGCGACTTGCGATCAGCGCCCCCTCCTCCTAGACGAGATCTGCTCGGTGCACGACGGCTGGAGGAGCTCCAGACAGCAGATCCGCCAGATCCAGTGGACTAGCCAGGCGCCCGGATTCGACTATCCCGCGCTTTTCCACGGCTAATTTACTCGCGAAATCTCCGCGAATATTTTGGGCCAGAAGACTCGCGATCGCGAGCGTGTCCGGAATGTGGCCGTGGTGGGCAAATTTTGCCCTTGCCACCGGAGTAGTTGTGACGATCTGGAGAGGCTTTCTTCTCCTCTAGATCGTCAAACTCAGTTTGGAGTTTAGCAAACTCTTTCGGCGATGATGACTCAAGAATGCTAAAGAATCTGGAAGCAAGGCCAAAGGCAGCCAGCCGCCTTGCGGGAGCACCGCAAGGAGCTTTGTGCGACTGGCCACCACCACAAGGTTTCCTGCAATCATTAGAAGCAACTCATGCCACCCGGGGCCCCCAAAGTGGCCTCTGAATGGAAATTAGATTCGTCCACTAGATTGGCGCTATTTTTACAATTCGCCGACATGAAATCGAAAGTCGATTTATTCTGTGTGCGCCTCTTTTGTGCGAAACATGAACGTTTCCAGAATATTTGCAGTGCCGTTTCAGGTAGATGAGCCCGATCGAGATCACGATTTGGTATGACCTCCGATTTTAAGAATTTTTATCTTTACGAGTTTGACTGATGTTATCTTCATTTATATCTTTTTTCCTCGTAAAATGTTTGAACATTCTTATGATATGTCCATTTGAACTCTCGCTTGGATTTAGAAGGCTCAGTGAACTACAATAAAATATAAATGATATTGCCAGTAATGGATGCAGATTGGTCAATTTAAATCGTTATAGGAATTAATGGATTGAGAACAATCTAGTGAGTGAAATTCTGTTAATTGCATCTCATTTTTTTATTAATATTTATTATTGTGTAAAAAATTCAGGTCAGGCCTCTATATAATTATTAAATAGATTTGTATTGCACTAAAGTTGAATAAGCGTTAAAAATGGGCAGTTAGTTGCTCTATTGTATATTGCATATATGTACATATGCATTTCTTCTGTTCTATTACATTTTACCTTAGATTTGAGTAGTAAAAGTAGTGAAATCTTCTAAATAGTAATTTCCGATTTTTTTTTTTTTTTCAACGTTTTTAACTAAGCGGTCCTAATATAAATAATAAGAAATTTGCAAAGTGATTTATGTAGACTCATCCGAAAAAAATATTAAATGATATTTCGAAAGTGTGCGCCAGATTTAAAAATACTTTAAAGGTTTTTTCAAAACATATTATGTGGATTGGGTTTTTCGAAGCATATTATGTGGTGTAAAGCAAAGATGTCGCTAAAAGCATTTTCCAAGATTCTAGTATCTATAATATGTAAAGGGTAGACATTTTCATTATAAATCATATTGCAACCATTTATAAGTGCAAGCTTTGTTAAAAATAACTTCTAAATTTGCATTTGTAAAGTAACTAGTGCTTTTCGTAAGTTATTAAGTATAAATGGATGGTACTATCGGCGCAGTGGTATTAAAGACAGTTTGTAAAGTATAGGTCCTAAGACAGAACCTCATGAGACTCCTTTATTGATATATCTTACTAAAATCCCAAATATGAACTTTAAAATATCGATTATACAAAAAAATAAAAATAAAATAACAACGCTCTAAGATCCAAATGAGGAAATTTCTTGCTATAGGATTCTCTTATGCATATTAAGTAGTTACTGTAAACGACAGTAGACCTTGTATCACCTGCAACAGGTCAGGCTTCACGGGGCAGTCGAACTTGACACTATTGAATATGATCATGTTCTACCCAACTTCGACAGTAAATCTTGACGACGTTAAGAATCTTTAATAAGGAATTTCTCGAAAGAATTATCATCTAGGAAGCACACTCAGTTTTAAAGGAAAACAAATGAAGTGTAGTTGCTGGCTAGCTGCAATTATCATCCAATTTATGGGAAGCTCGTAATAATAGCGAATAAATTTCATTAAGGTCGCCGTAATTCATGCGATCTGCGAAATAACCAACCAACGTGCGGATACAGCGAGTAGCGAAGTAGCGAGTTGGTCGGCCGTATGAAATATTTAACAGGGGACCGATTTGCATATGAATCGCCAGGAAAGCTGCTTAGGCGGCTACAACAAACAAATCACTTGATAAGTCTCACCTGTGCAGGTAAGGCCTGGCTCGTCGCGGACAAAGCCGGGTGCGTGTGAGCGCGATGACCGAACACGGCATTACGCGGCCGGTGCATATAGAACGCATACGCGCAACATGTCGAAGATAACTCCGCCGGATTGACGGAGGACCGGCCGTCCAGAATGCAGCTAGCGGCCCAATAACAGGGACATTAGCCCCGACGTAAATAACCCTCCGCAGCTCGTCTTTGATGCTAACGAATGGCAGCGATAATTCACCAGGACGGGAAGACGCTGCGGCGTTCCGGGACGGGATCGAAGCGGGCTAAATCGGACGCTGTAAAAATCAATTATGGGGCTCACGAGGTGGAGCCTCGCGAGTTGGGGTGGCCGACGCGCCGCGACGCCTGCACTCGCGCTCACACGCCCCCGCCCGCTCCATGTGCAGCTCGAAGTTGCGGTCCCAGCGGAGCCCGAGACGCTGAGGAACACGAAAATCAGATTAGCCGGGGCTTAAGGGGGATTCTTATCGCGTGCTTTATTGCACCAGCTCAAAAATGTATTCCGAAGAAGAAGATTTCTTAGCTTTCTCTGAGGAATTTTATAGCTGTTTTCGACATTTACAGCGAGGAGGCGTTTTTACGACTCTCCGGGAGGGAATATTATTTCTTAGGAAGCTTTCAGCAGAAGAACTGGTCATCTAATTAAATTTCCTATCATCTCGGCTTATCGAAAGAATTTAGATCTTCAAATAATTTGTCGGCTTTAGTTCAATTTATGTAAAACAAGAAACATTTTAGCCCCTTTTAAGAGCGGACAATAGACAGAAATTTAATGAATAAAATATTACCTGTTTATTCCAATTTCTTAATTGACTACACTATTGCCTAAAAAGACCCAATTTTGATAAGATTTTTTCCTTACATTACGAATCCGTAAATGTTAAAGGATCAAAATGTTGGGCTTTTCGAATTTGTAAAGAAAATCAGTAGAAAAAAAGGAAACAAATTGCGAAAAACAAACCATTTTCGCTAACAATTTTCATTAACGCTCTTGAAAAAGTCAAGACTTGAAGACTACAGGCTTCAACCGATCTCCTTTCTAATCTTCTTATTTTAAATACCGGAATTTCGGCACTAAGAGAAACTATTTAATTATTACCGCAGCGAAGCAACATTTAAGATATGCTGGAAATACGGCTAATAAAAGCGAATTTTTAAAATAATTAAGAGATTAAAAGCTCTTAACTTTTATCTAGAATCGGAGATGATTTTTACTTTTTTATAAGCATGCACAAAGATACAATGCAAACATTATATGTTAAAAAGTTGTGACTTGCTCATGTTACAAGATGCTCAGGGTGTGATTCATCTTACTGTGTCTACAAAACTTTACATAGGTATGAAATACCAGCCTATCAGTATATCTTCAATTTTAGACCTTTAAGAAAATTCCTTGCTATACCGTAAAAATATTTATTTCTTAACAGACGACACACATCATCTATTATAACAAAGACAAAAGAAGAAACAATAAATTAAATCAACAATTTACGATTCCAACAAAGATATAAACGATAAAAAAGAAACAAATATAAATTCGATATGGTCGCGAGTTCAAAGACCCCCGTGCAAAAGATGCAGTGTAACCGTAGCAGATTGCATCGGATTAAATTCCAATTTAAGATTTCGACTGGTCCCCGACATAGACAACCTTCGATAAGGTCAAAGCCACAAATTTTACGAACTCACAAAAGGTCCCAACATTGGAGCCCATTCAACTTTTCGATTGCCATGAATGCAGCCGCGGCAGCAAAAAAATTAATTATCTCCGGCATAAGGCTCCGCGGCCTCTGGGCGATATGTCGAAACGTCGAACCTTTAGCATAAATAAAGCTGAAAAAACATCAACTGGACGCAAATGGAGAAATGACGAAAAATCAAAAAAACGAAAAGCCGAAAAAGTGTCGAAAGGGTGGGTGACTCAGACACCGCGGAATTCGCGGTGGTGGCCGCGGCCGCAGCAGGTTTATTTACAACGACCGCGAAGTGTCCATTGGGCCAGTACTCAGGTCACGACGCCGGCCGCCGCCGATTCGCGCGAAATTCGCTGTTTAGCAACACTCGAGTCACTCACCTGGTGGATTTCGAAGAAAGTGAAGCTACAGCCGCGCTCCGAGGCGGCTTCAGGTGCCATCTTAACCCCCGAGGCGGCATTGAAGATCATCCGCGCGCTATTCCCACACTGTGGCCAACTAGAGATTTTTTTGAATTTTTGTTATGCGAGCCACTTCCGATTCTACGGAATGTCCAATTCGTCACTGGACACTGAGTGATCACGCCTCTTTTGGAAATATCCATTCACCTGATTCAACTTCCTTTGCGCGCTTTTTCCCTACGCGCTTAGTAACGTCGGCCTCACGCTTGACTAGCCCCGGAATAATTAAACGCATGATTGGTGGTTAACTTCGGGGTAATTGGATGACGCGTTTTATCAAACCACTTAAAACGCTTGCAAGATGATTGGTTGTTGGCCATTAACCGCGGACAACTTTCAGCTTTTAGTACGGCCACTTTTGAAATTAATAGCATCCAGGTACCAATAAACTATAATACAATGTAAGCAGACTCAAATTAAGTACGTTGGCAATATGATAAACTAAAGATAAAAACAGCAAAAATATTTAACTATCCAGAACCCTAAATCTAGCCAAATACCCTACTTACATACGTTTTTCAGAATTTGACTAATAAACAATTTGAAACATTGTGATACCTATCATCATAACATTTTTACGAGACATTTCACATTTTCCAATATAGGGACTAGAATCAATTTTCATTTCAAAAGTATCAGTTTCTAATTCGACTATAAGTTTCTTGAAAAGGGCATAAAACAAATTGCTTGTCAGCCTATTTTTCTAGAAAAAAGATTTAAACTATTTGATTCTGATTGTTATATCACTTTCCGTGAAGTGACAACTTATAGCTGAATTCAAATTGAAGTTTACAGGAAAATGGCCAAGAATTCTACACGATGAACTTTGTTGACAAATACGACCACATGCTACCACCATATAAAATATTTTTCTGATGCTGGTGGATATTTTTCAGTCTGATGTTTATTCATATCCTCCAAGTCAGTGACAAATCCACACAAAATTAAGGATTTATAGAATCATATAACGCAAATCGCATATATAAGGCCGTTTTTAAACTGATTTTATATTATTATAACAACTTTGGAATGGCCTATAAAATTCAACTTCAAAATTTTCCCTTTTTGTTTAAAGAAGAAAAAGAAGGTATGTTTACCTTACATTTAATAAGACCCCTGTTTGAATTAAAAATAAATATTCGAAATTCAACATTTTTTCAAATATGCCGTCAAGCCGTCAAAGTATTCGAATTTCATTGAAGAGTTTTTGATAATTTAATTAATTTAGCTGCTTTGACGTACCTTGTGGAATAATAAAACTAATAAAGGAATATTTTCACAGAGGCATTTACTTACGCAGTAGCTTTTATAAAGCACATTCTTTGCTTCTTTCTTCTTCATCATTATTATACACAGTAAGTAAATTTAAATATAACATTCCTCGCTCCCCATCCGAACAAGCAAAATATGCAACAATTTTACCTGTGTATAAATTGAGTAATTCCACCTTAGATGCTCGTTCCTTTGCGTTATTAAATTCCTTATAATTAAAATAATAATTAGCTCCGTTTACCTGCAATAAAAAGAAAACAAGCAACGATTAGATTATGTGAACAAAACTATGTAAAATAGTTGGCTGCCACTTTGAGCAGCGGATATGAATTCATAATTATGCAGATTAAAATTAAACTATACTTTATACATAAAAAAACATTGCTTACATTCCTAATAAAGTCTTGACGTGATTTAATGAAAATTATAATTAAATATAAGTATGTTAACCTTTCGTGCACATACATATACAATAGCATTGTTAAAATTTTATATTCTGTTTTTAATCTGGTATATGTCAGTAGGTACAGTAAACCCTTGAAAGCATAATTAGTATCGAATAGCACGGTTTTGAATAACACGATTTACAATAGCACGGAACTAAATACATAAACTTCTAGCTTAGAAAGTATAAAATATTTTTCACACTTTTATGCCCATTATAATTTTTTCAGATAAGATAAATTTTTAGAGGTATGTACGTTATTTTAATTGCCAGCTAACTTTGCATTCTATGTAAAAACTTGCCTCAACTAGAAAACAATTTCATATTTTAACTCCACAATAAGGCCCCAAGTTACAATAAAATTTACACAAAAATAGGTAGATAAAACATCGAGGCTATGCATGACAAGTTGGTGTTATTCAATTAAAAGTTCAAGTTTCTTGCGAACTTCCTGGCTTGACCTTTTACGAATTAATTAAAATTCAGCCCTAAGAGAAGGGGACGAATGATGATAGTGATAAAATTCGATAAGCGTTAGTAGTAAATGCTTAATAATTTCGTGTCTCTGTCACAACGCCTACCGGAAACATAAAATAAAAGTTAATTGTCCATGGCGAACGCACGCATTCACAAATTTATGCTTGAGCTGGTCATTTATTAAAGCGTGCGATGGTCACTCAGGGAACGAACGGAGCCACAGAAAGCAACAAAAGCCGAGAGAACCGACGACAAAACGAGCAGCGAGTGGTTGCACCAATTATGACATCAATAAACTTTTGCATTGAATAGTCACGAAACGATGGTAGAAGTATGTCGTCATAGGTGCTAGCTTAGATAGAAGAAGCGTTTAAATGACACCACGATCTCGATTTTGTCTTGGATTAATTTAATTTTAATCCTTGGATACATTTCTCCTTTGAACATTTATGCCGGACGTTAAATTTGAAGCTATTTGTATACGAAAATTGATTGTATGAAGTGTTTTGTGTCGCTAATCAGAAATTCGTCCCAGAAGTATAAAACAATCAATAGACGTGAAGAGTAAACAATTTTTGAGGAAATTATATCTATCAATAAAGCAGAATTGTAAGAAAAAGAACCCTTATATTAAATTAATTTTCTTAACACCACATTATTAAGATCAATCTGTATACAAAGTCTGCTCGACTCATTACGAAAGTTTGTAAGAACCTAAAGGGCACTTGATAATATAAGCCTAATCAAGAAAGCGTAATTCTGCCTACGAAATATCTTTTAAGAAATTTTTGGGGAAATGTATTCTGAGTGTAAATCCAAGTTTGAAAACAGTATTTCACTACTATCAATATTTTCTAGAAAATTATTGTCAAATGAGTATCGAAGGACGCAAAATAGGGTTGTAGCATCTCTTACAACAGTAGAATAAAATCATTTTATTCGTCTATATCTCCGAATTTCGTAATTTTAACATACTAAAAGTAATTTTATAATTGAGTTATTCTCATTTTGAAGCCCTGAACATTATTGCAAACAATATAATACTTAGCTACCCTGAAAATTCTTATAACTCATAGTATTTTGAAATTACGAATCGTTAAAACCAATTCATAAAAATTAAAATAACCACAAAATCGATTCATAAAAAGTAAAATTGAAAGTAATTAATTATTGCCTTAGCTACAGAAGGGCCTGATCGTTGGTAGCGTCACTCAAATTTAAAGTAAAAACGTGCTGTTTTGTAGTCCACTGTGGAGTCAATGCACATTCACCCCAGCACTATCTGGCTTCATACGGGGTGCAACTGAACAACAATTCATCCTCATATTGACTGTGTAATTAGTGCGCAGAAAAGCCTCTCACCCTCGAGGCTTCCCTGACTACAAGAGCACCCCTGAATCCGGCTAGGCCAGGGGATTCCCCCATACGCCTCCTTGTGAGCACTGAATTAATATAGCAGGATATCTTTTTGCTTTACTAAAAAAAGCGGGAAAATGGGTAGTAAAGTAACACACATGTTTTGGGATGTATGTGGGTCCACTGGCTCGGAAAGTAAACTCTGTTTTTGCATCCACCGTTCTGCATTTGCCATTCAAGGATATTTGCTTGTCATGAAAATGCCAAATTCAGGTGCAGTAGATTTATGAGAATCCTTTGAGGCTTAATTTTAATCATTTGGGGTGTCTAATGGATTAGTGAAATAATAATGAAAGAAATTGTTTCAGTCAATTCAAAGTTGAAGCATGGATTAGGGATCTGATATACATAGATCTAGATAAGGAACACTTTGCCATTTTAGATGTCCAAATACTAATTTATTGAGGAATTACTTCTTATTTAATTGCAAAACAATAAAGTCAATTTTCGTCTACTAGTGGAAGGAGTAAAAATCTCATTTCTAAAATAATTTTCAAAGGTGTAGAATCAAAAATCAAATAGTTTACCTTCACAGAATATTATGTTGTTTTCTAATACTAATTTCCAAAATATCTAAATATTTAAAGCAGATTTGACAATTTTTTTAGTTGCAGACAATATCTATTAAAATTCGACAACTCCTCTTTTACTAAATATCCGAACATATAACACATAATTCATAAGAAGTTCACATTGCAGAGGTTGCTGACTTATTAGTGCCTCTGGGTAAAGGAAACGTGCTCAAAAAGTTCTTGGAATTGTGAACAAGTGTTCAACTTAGAGCTGGAAACTTGAAAGCGAGCAAAGGAGTCCTCAGAAGATTATAAGGAGAATATTTCTTCTTTGAGTCTAAGAATATTGTGAGTCAGAAAGCATAAAATTCTTTGAAAATATAGTAATTAAAAATATATTTATATTTCACTACGAAAATTATAGAAGGCAAATTGCATCAGCTTTATGGAAAAACGTTCCTAATCATCTATACCTAATTTTAATGAGAATAGTTTCAATTTGAAACAAAATATTAAAAGAAATTAATTAAAAATGTGCCTTTCAAGATTCTAGATCAATGGGAAATATCCTGGTTTTGATTACCTAGTCAGTGAGTTAGTCTATCAGTATGAAATTTACTACATTGAGTTAAATTGAGTTATAGTTGAATTTATTTACTGGACTATGAGGCGATTGAGAAAAGGAGTCTTGACCGTCAACAAAGTGCTCCTATAAAGGGTTTCGTTATTTCATTTCAAGATACGGAACCCTATGTTTTTCTCTTAATCATCAACATATTTTAAGTTTCAAGATACCCTTAATTTTTTGAAAATGTTGTGTCCTCTTATTTTCCTCACTGACTATGAGTACTTTCAGTTAATATTATGAATCGTAATTGGTTCTCTTCTACAGCATGTCAAAATTGATAAAGGGCCTCATAAAAGTGCTCCATAGAGGGAAAAACGACGGAAAAAGCACAAAAATCAGAAAGCCAAATGAAATGAACATAAAGCAGTGCGCCAATAGAGGTCATAAATCAACTCGAACACTGTGCTGAAACATTGAGCCGTGTTGACACGTCCGCACAACACCCTGGGCAGGCGCTGGACTGGACATGAGCAAGTTGGAAAGGATTACAAAGTGGTGCAAAAAACATTTAATTAAAACGTAACATCATAAAGTGCATAAATCCGACGCGCCAGAACCTGCTTATTTATGCGCCAGAACAAGCGACGGGTTCATGTTTATTGCCGCCAAATGACGAATACGGTGCAACGTTAAAATGTCGCTGCACGTGTGGTGGCTCTCTGATTTTTAGCCCTTTTTTACTGAAAATCGTGCCTAAGAAAGGTTGGTAAATTGCGTGACCGCAGCTCATTAACTCTTTAAATACCACAACATTTATTTCCGAAAATTCATGGCCACATCCTGTGGAAAGGGCAAGAAGTGGAGTTCGTTCTAAAAAAAAACAATAAGAAAGAGAAGAAAAACCACACGGAAAGTGTTGCTGCATCAAAGTTAGAAAATGTCGAGGTTGACGATCATGTCGACTCTCGAGCACGCTAGAGATTCATTTGTAGCTCGGTGTGCACCCTTCCGGCAAGGCGCTCCGTAGAGTGGCCCCGTCGACGGATCATTAATTAAACATAACTTCAAGCGCTAATTACATAATCGCGCCACCACATATGAGGAAGCGCTGAGGTCGCATCGAACACGTCACATCAATCCTGCATATTTATAATTATTTATGTTTTTGCTGCCACCGCTGTTATGATTCTTTCAATTACCTCAACAAGCGTTTCAAGTGAGCCAAGTAAGCGGGGTGGGGGCGGCCCTAAATCAAACACATGTCGCTCTCCCACGACCGTTTCGACGGGGGAAGCCAATCTAAATCTAGGGCTGGAGTACGAAACGTGGCTAGAAACCGAGCAAAGCCATGCCGCGCTCCCCCTGCCCTTCTTTGTTTGCCGAGAATTATCTCTGGCATCGTGACTGAGCCCATGTTAGACGCAGAAATCTAATAACGTTGGTTCGGCGGCCTCCGAACATCCCCCGATGGACCTGAGCAGCCCTACGTGCAGGAAGCATAATAAATGCACACAGGGACTGGACCAGAGGGCAACCGTTTCGCAGCATATGGGTGGAGTGGACACGCCATCAATTTCCTTGCGCGTTCGAACACCGAACGCAGTGCGCTAGTCCTAGTCAATCACCCCGGCAAACGCAAAGAAACGCTCCTCATGCTTCGTTTCATTAACAGTGGCTTGTGAAACGGACTCGTGCACGTGCAAGTGCACCTCCTTCGGAACAATGCTTCGTTTTGTGCGGAAGAGTTTAAGTATCAATTTAAATGCAAATATGCCGCTCTGTTTGCAAGGTCTTCAAGGATAGGGGGTCATGGGACAAAATAAATTCCGTCGAGTGTGAATTTGATTCCACGTGATCTGCCCTAAATAGAACAATTCCTATGCAATATCATGTTTCAAGTAATTGAGGCTTAATATCGCCTTGTGAGTTTCGAGCTTTGTATCCGATTGATTTTAAATTTTAAGTTTCTCTAGTGAAAATTGTAAGATTCAATGAATTAAAATTTAGCCGATGTTATATTATAATTACTTTTCGAAAAAAAAATTTGTTGTTTTCTTCACTCGACGCCATTTTGTGAAAAATCAATTAATCAAAACAATCCTACATTTTTCACTAGATTTTGGGCTATTTTTTAAAAAATACATAAACAACTTTTTCTTTTAATAATAATAATAATATTAATAATTAAATTTCTTTTCACAAATTATCAAAAAAACGACATTCTAATCATTTTTGACATGCAAACTATCGTCAAAAAATGTTGCAATCATGTTTTGATTTATTTATACCTTTATGGCCCCTCTATAACAGCTTAAATTAGCAACTGAATTTCAAATTTTGGTATAAATTACTTCATGTTAGCTAAAATTTGGCGAAAATGAGGTAATTTTTCGGTTCTCTGAACCCAATTCTCTTTCCCGCCATATTTTATGAATGGTCTGTAGTTCTTGGTTTCCGTTAAGTAGGATTTCAATTCAAAAATTTTAAATATTTGCTTCGAAGAGGTGGTAAAAACCTGGCGTGTTGAAAAGAGAACTTTGTGAAAGGAAAATAATTTTTAGATAGGAATTCAATGCAAATATCATTCTATGTTAGTTAGGAAATGAATCTAATATTTAAATGTCCCAAAAGACTAATTTATTTATACTTAAGAATTTAAATCAATCAACATGACTATCTTTTTCATATACAAATCGGATTACTTAAAACCCTGAGTAAAACTAAGCTTTATAAAAACCTGTAAATATTCTGCCTAAATGGCAATATAATCCCAAGGTTTACTTTAAATGGCAATATAATCCCAAGGTTTACTTAAAACCTAAACATATTTATTTTTTTGTGTGCTATCTTTAATTTCGTATTTAATGTATCCGAAAAAAGTGTTTTGCATTGAAATCTCGTGCTTTTGAAACATCAGCTTTAAGCTGCGGAGTCAACAACACATGGGTGTCTGCACAAATTGTCTAGAAAAGAAAAAGAAACTACTCAAGTGAAAATGAGAATCTTCTTAGCGGGTAATTGAATTACCAAAGAAAAGGGATCAATGCGAGCTAACAAACCCTTCGAGCGATATCGAATTTCCTTTCGCTAAAGCGACAAGCATAAAAACAAAGTACAACTGAAGTGAAGCACGGTGAAAAGGCTACAGCTCTTCTGAACGCTAATTTGCCTCGCAAAAAACAGCCTAAAAGCCCTCATGATTGCAGTTTCCTTAATTAATTTTTAGCTGATTTAATTCGTCCAGGCGAAGAATTTTTGAAGTATGTAACTACGTTCGTATTCAAGAAGTCTGAATCTATAAAACTTTCGAGTAACTGAGTAAACAAAGTGGAGTCTTTCTTAGTCAATCTAAAACTAAGAGGGTTTCTCTTATAAAGACGACAGGAAAGAATGCAAAAAGTAAGAAAAGAGGGACCGTTTGGGGGAGTAAAATTAATCTCTAGACGAATTGAGAAACCCTTTTACCTTCTGAAATTCCAACAAAGTTTACCTCTGATAATCCTAAAATAAAAACGGCGGGATCGCGCCAAAAAGACGACGGAAACCTACTGAAAGTTGCATCTTTTCTTTTGCGAAGCACTTAATTATCGGACACATGCCGATCGCCACAGTCCCCCATCGGCGGAACGTATAATTTAGAAAATTGCCAAACAATCCCGAACCTTTTTTCTGGATTTTTGACTTGTGTTGCGTGGAGGTGATCCCTCTCGCGACCGAGTCAAGTTCAGAAGTGCAAGAACTCCGGGAAATTTGCATGACGTGAACCTATCACGACATCCAATCTTCGGCGCTGATGGCTCTTGGCGGCAAGTCCGATGCATTTTTTAAAAGTGGAAATGAGGAAAAGGAAGCAGACGACGAGGAAATTGTTTAGAGGAATTTTTCACATTCGAATGAGCTTCGTGTTTCATGGTGCTTTGCACCGACTGAATTTTAAAATCTGCGAGTTATCTGATTAGGGTTTGAAAAGACATTTAAAATTCACAAATTTATCTTAATAATTGGCGGATCTAAGTCTTTTTATCAAAATATGTGCTTAAGAAAAAAAAAATTAATATAAAAATTGTGATTTACAATTAAAATATTTAATTCATTATCATATCTAGAAGCTTTTTTGAATCCATAATTGGTTTCCATTTATTACACGGAAAAAAATTAGAAAAAAAAAACCGAACAATAAAGTTTTTTAGTATTATAGCTATGCGCCAAACCAGTTTTGAAAATTATACCTTCTTAATACCCTCATTACTCAATGAATTCCTATGAATGCTTCACATTTCTCGACGATTATAATCGCACTGAAGGAAGTGAGCAAATATTCTTTTTGATCTCTTTTAATTGAGTGTTTATTACAAATATTTTTACGCCAACATCAATCAGTTGACTCAAATGTAGGAACTTTTAAATGAAGGTTCTATGCGAGTTTACGCAGAAATAAATATTCATTCAAAAAAATTGCTAAAAGATGAAAATAAATTAACCTTTGTTGTTGGAATTATGAGATAAAATATCCATTAATTATTAGAAAAAACTGTGATATTTATGTAAATATTGCTAAATTGGTCTCATAAACTGAGGAGGAGTTTCACATTAATTGGATTTTTACACTCTCTGTGGGGGGTTCTTAACGCAACTGTTTAGAATTAATACATTAGATTACTTTCGGAATTTGTATGGGCGTTTAAAATGGTTAGAAGCTCACAAGGTGCACTCAATATTGAGTGATAAAAGAAACAAAATTCGCAAGATGTAAAGGTTTTGAGTGTGCATTTCAGCGATGTTTTTTCGTTACGACTTGCCACTTTTCTTGATTTTTAAGGTTCTGTACCTTGAAATGAGTGAACGGAACCCTTATAGGATAACTTTGTTGTCCTTCAAGATCCTTTTTCTCGGGAACGGCTAGATAACGTGTTGAAATTAATACCAAGTACTAAAGTCTACAACCTCTTGTAATCCTGTAATTTTTAAGACTCTAACTAAATACAATAAAAAGATATGGCCTTGTAAGTAAATATAATGTATTTTGACACTGACTGACATATCAAAACCTATGGGGTACTTCCCGCTGACTTAAAATCTTGAAATTTGGCATAACACAAGTAAAGGAAAAAATTCAAAAATCATTAATTTCTAATTCTACATCCAACGGTATGGAACCGTTCTACTCGCACTTATCCGTCTCTTTTATGTTCTTATTTTGGCACTGATTTTAAAATTGTTCTGAGTTTTTGTTAGAATATCCGTGGTGTCACAATATGATTACAATAAAAATGTGAATCACGTTAAAAACGGCGCTCACTTACGATGTTATTCCATTTCTGGATCAATAAAGTTATGTATCTTAAGATTTCCGTTGTAATTTTCTGTACATTCTCTAAATGAACATTATATTGTAGAATATTTCATCAAAATATGTGAACAGACTTGATTTAACTCAAAATTTTGAACAGAAATCTGTAAGGGGAATCTAAGGTAAAATACTCGTAAATTTCTGCATAAAGTGAAATAATTCTACCCTAAAATGTTGCATTTCCTATAAAAATGTATCCTGCACATCCCCTGAGACTACATTTGCCATTATAGATTCAGAGATAAGAGCTGCTTAAGTGTCTAATTTATATCCACTTGTACAACTCAACTAAATAACTATATTGCGAAGAGAGTGTATTTTTGTGAAATAAATTATCTCCATCATAAAATTAATGGTCCTTAAATGTACTGCGTTAACACTTTTAGTAATAAAAGAAAATGTTTAGCACCTGAAAACCTCAAGGCCCTCTAAGAAACCGAAAAGGGGACGTTTTTGTTATCCTTGCGGAGAGATTGTGGAGCGCGATAATAGCAACAAGCAGTAAAATGCAGCTCCGAACACCTCTCCACGTACACGCGAAGAAGTAAAAAAGGCGACGAGCTGCTGCATAAATTCGAAAATTCTCTCGAAAAAATAAATTTCAAAAGCGTGTCATGCATCACTCGTATCTCACACGGCTGAGGGGCGCATGCACATGCCCGGTGCGGACCGCTAGCCCTCACTTATCCAAAACTGGATTTTCATGGTTTTACACTTTGCGGGACATGCCGCATCTGATGAAGGAAGGGTTAGGCCAGGGGAAAGGAAAGGGCTATATTTTATTCGGCTGAATAAATTTATATTCAAACAAAGCTCTCAGCACCCCCTGCGAGTCGCACGCATCACACACGACACCCCGGGAGGCGAGGGGATGATGTGAGGTGAAGTGATGGTGATCACGACAGCCGAGATATCATCACGGGAGTGGTGTGCGACAACACCCGGGTCCTTGTGATTCCAGAATCCAGAGGTGGGGTGAGTCGCGCAGCAATAACCAGCCCATGCGCCAAAATAACAACAAGATCGCCGCGCCGCCTGGCCAAGGAATAAATAATCCCCGAGTGCGGCTCATCTCAATTTCGGATTAATGACCACGACTTGCACGTGCCACAACCTTTTTTTTCCGGAGCGACATGTGTGCAGCGGCCCCTCAGCAGGCTCCTGCCGCTGGAGCGCCAGCCATCGGGGACGAGGTCGCGATTGGGTGCATTTGTAGGGCATAGGACAGGGCGCAGGGCACGGGCAGGGCCACTAACATCACAAATGTCCGAATGACTCATGTGAGGAGTGGCTACTCCCGTTCATTCCGCGCGCTCCCGTCGTCCTCATCATCATCAACAGAAGCAGCATCCCGTGCATCCTGTCCACACTCCGCCTCTGGAGCGGGGCAAGGGCAGGAGCAGGGCAGCTTCCAGGGACGAGGTCGAGTCGCGGCGGCCAGCTTCAACTTCAAAGGGCTTAATGTGCACAGTTCTCTGAATTAGAAGGAAACAGATTGCGCCGGCACACGGCGCTGCCGCCCCTTGCAGGGCAATAAAACCAGTTTCTGGAGGAAAGTCGTATTTGGTTAACAAAGAAGCAGGCGAACAGATAAAAAGCAACAGAGGAAACGCTTTTATTGAGGAAATATGTTTACAAGACTCAGAAATTGTCAAAAAGAACCATGCTAAACCGACCATGAGAAGGAGAAATGGAAATTCTCAAAGTGGTTCTTTTCCTGCTACCACTAACCTTCAGAAGATGGTATAAAAACAAACCTCAGATGTTAAAAAAAAAATAAAACAAGTCAGTGTTAATTAAATTCGCATATCAAGGGCTCTATTCCGTAGTTGAACTTCATTAAGAAATTGTTAAAATTATATGTACAAATATTGTAATACCCTATGATCAAAAAGTACTGGGAATTGATTAATAAAACACATATTTTCAATTTTCCCCCTCAAAACAATGTTCATTCGAGCCGATACACACGTTTTTATCAATTTTCCATACAATTCTCATAGGCGATCGAAAGGATGGCGCCTTCACCGATATTTTTTTGGATTCTGTGGACTGAAAACGCAGCAATTTGAGCTTTAGAAATAAAAAAAAACACACGGGTCCATATTTTCAGAATACGATGCTTAGTCGATGTTTCTTATAGAGTATTTGGCCAAAAATTACGCACAGGAAATATTATTGGAACATCAATATTTCAAACAGTCATTTTTTAATCCGTAGTATGCTAAACTCGACTCACAACAATTGCCGTAAATAAATAAATAACACTAATGAGTTCAAATTAGAAACAGTACTTAGTTACAATTAGGCCATCTTACGAAAAAAAAACCAACTACATAGGTACTTTAACGCGAAAGATTTAAATGACAAATCCCCGGTAATTTTGGACATAAGGTATATGCTACTTATAATTTCAGTACAATCAAGGTCTCAGAGCATATTCCCTTACAAATGATAACACGAAAAATTGGATAATTTTAAAAAGTATATGCTAAAAATAATGTTTAATTGTGCCGAAAACCTAAAATTTTAAATTTATTATTTCGCGTAGAAAAAACATGAAGATAATCTAAATATAAATAAATTGTATATTTTTGCAATGTGCTCATCAAGACATTTCATTTGATACCAAACGCAATAAATTTGTTACATCATACAGGTAGTGGGGATTCTAGAGAGATATAACTATTTTCCCCCTCCACCACCCAAGCCTCCGCTAATTATAGTTTATCGTTTTTTAAATAAGGGCCTGTGTTTAAGTTTTCATTGAAAATATTGTTCAGTACAGTTTTTCTCTCAATTTTTAACTATAGGTAAGGTACAGTACTGAAACTATAATTAAATAGAGTGAAACGATTTTTGCTTGAACTTTAAAGTATTAAATATTTTACAATAAGCAAGGCAATAGATTCAGAACAGGAAAATCTTAGCAACGAAGAAGTTTTATTTATTTTCATGAGTGTGATACGGTGAAGACTTGTGAATCATTGACAATAACGAAATTATGAAAATACCGTAAAACCTAGTCTGATTTAAGCTAAACTTAAGCAGTGAACTGAGTTTAACTTGAATTAAGATTTTAAAGACCGTTATTGCTGCATCCACTAAGAAAAAGATGTATCATAAAAAGAATTACATAGTGCTAGGAATAAAACATCCTCTTAAAAAATAGCTCCAAACAAAGCAAAACCTTCTGAAATCCAAGGTTCTCGTCCCATGACAGGCATCCATCACAGACGTAATTCCTTTGTGCCTGGAGCCTAGGAGCGCAATGAGCACAATCCTGGAACCAGCTGGCGATAAGTGCCCATTATTACCTCACAAATTTTCCTTTATGCAGTTGCCCCTGAGGTGCTTCGGCGTAGGAAAATTGCTGAAAACCTCTTATTGCACCCTAAGCCGGTTAAAAGAAAAAATGTTGGCGTTTCTTTACTTTGTGTTCGTTTCCCAGAACCAAGCGGCACTGGCGGTCATATAGGGCCCGAAAGCCGGAATTGGATGCACTCGATCAACATCCGTCGGGGCTAGGGAGGTGCAAGGGACGGTGCTGAGTGGAGCTGCAGTGGAGAAAGGGGATTTGGACGCATGTGAGATAAGAGGCATTCAGACAGGTAAAAAAGGTGAAACAAATTTCTTGATTACAAGCAAACAGCTGTCTGCATGACATGTGCATCTGCAACGAGAGGCAGTCGATTCGAGGCGATAGAGCGCCTGGAGGCAGCTTCATTTGATCCGTACAACAAGAGAACCATTCCCAGGAGTATTAAAACCAAAGTACTTAATTATGACTAATTATTTTTGAGGTAAATGATAAGTTGTTTTAATGACAAGAGTATATCATGATGATTAAATTCATGAATCTTTACTATTCTACAATTAATTAAACATTTTTACTACACCCTAATATTACTCCAACCGGAGGTAATAGAGTTTATAATCTTTTCTCCTTTATGGTTTCAATGATAAGAGAAAAAAATGCTAGTTAATGGAGAACAACTTGTGGGCCCATCCCAACTCTCAGGAATTTATTAGAGCTATACTAGGAATTATTTTCTCTATCTGTTAAATTGCTTTGAAATTAGAGTTCAATACGTATGTATTGAACTATATAGTATCAACATATATGTCAAAATCTTTGTTTAAGATATTATTGGTTTGGTTGATTGTACATAAAATTAAATTATTTTTCCAAATATGGCCCTGACCTTGGACCATCTTTATCAACTCAAATTTAGTGTGAAGGATTTTCGTACCGTCGAAAAAATACTTTACTTAAAACTTAAAGCAAGTATGTATAAAACTATGATATAAAGGAATATCATAATTATATTATGATTTATTCTATCAAAAACGTTACTAAAATAAAGATCATGCAATGGCCTTCTTTATAGGACTCAATGACATGGCAGTAATAGGAAACATCTAAGAGGGTTGGGGTAGTCGATTGCCTTTTTGTGAATCCACGTTAAAAAGACATGAGAAAAGGTCTACAACGCAAAGTACATGACAACCAGCTATAAAAATCGGCATTGAATTAAATTAAATTACCAATATTATTATGAGTACTGTTAATTATCATTAGCATTACCGTAATCACACGACTATTACTTGCCATTACTAATATTACTTATTACGCGCAAATTTGAGAATATTGTTTCTGAATATTAATAAAAAATATACTTAGCCTTCACTATTGGGCTTTTACAAAAACTAATATTAAAAATGCTAAAACAAACCGCTTTACAGTCTCTCTTAATCTTCTTAAGACTTGTTATTCCGAAATTTCAAGCGTTTGCCTCTTAAATCTCTACTGTTGATTTATTCAATTAAAATTAAAATTTCAAAAAATGTTGGTGTTTCTAAGAAATAAGTAAAACATGTATATAAAAAATTGCGAGTGTTTTATTATTATGAGTTACATATGCTGAGTCCTGCTATATAATTTTGAATAATGGGAAGTAATGTCTTGTAATGTCTCGTAATGCTAAGTAATGTTAATATCATTACGGTAATGGTAATTAACCAGTTCCAGTAACTGTAGTGGTAATTTGATTTTATGAATTACCATTACTAGTAATGGTATACTGGTAATCCAATTTAAATTGCAAAACTAGTAATGGTAATGGCTATGTTACTGTATTGCAAAGTAATGAATTATTTTACGGCTCTAAATTGACAAACAGCGCTTAAATTAATAATTAGCAGGTACTTATTGGTAATTTATTTAAGCGATGAAAAGAAAGGTAAATTGAAATTGAAAGACAGCCACTTTAACGAGTATGGAGAGGTCGGAGGAAGTATAAAGAAACCGACACACGACCTCCAGATCCATCGAAACTGTCGTCGCGGAATACGCCACCAAGTTAATTTGAAACGGCGAGAAGTGCGTGGAATTGATGGGGAATGCGTCTATTTACTATTTGCTATTTACTATTTACCTAATGGCTCTGTGCACATACAATTGTTTAACGAATAATCGGCGGCGACAGCGGCCAACCTGACGGCAAACACACCTGTCCCACAGGGGCACAATCGAAACGAGTCTGTTCCTCTTAATCAGCCTCCGTGCCACTGGCCTCACCCAGTGGCGGCTGCTCCAGCGAATGTCCCTCGCTTTTATTGCTCTTGGCTCGAGCGCCATATTGTTGACACAGTGAATGCTTTTCGCATCTGACGCAGCCGCAATTACTCACCGACTCCCGACTGCCGACTGCGCATGCGATCTGAACTTGGCGCTTCAAGTTCACTTGGCAGAAATTTTTGTTTATTGCCCGCAATGAAAGCGGTTTTTTCATCCGGCATCGAAGAAAGTAAATATAACGGTTGAGTGTTTGCCGAAGCGGCGGCGTCTTACTCTATCGGTTTTTGGAGTGAATTGGCAAAGATGACAAGGTCACTGTCGGCATTTTAAGTTAATGGATTCATTAAACATCCAAAGGAAATAGACGGCAATCTTTGAATGGGGAGAATATGGGAAAATTACGAACTACACACAAAATTAAAATGGGAGAACAGAATGAATGATGAAATTAATAATTCAATAGGAGGTACCGAGGTAAATGACATGACGATTGGTGTCATGCATCTCTCAAGATCATCGTAAATGGCGATGAGCTGCATCCTGTCCGAGGTATCTGCACTAATAGTAGTAATGCTAATTTTGTTTGTCTTGTGTTGTCTTGTTGTTGAAAAAGCAGACTTGCAGTGATGACACCTTGTCTCATGGTTTTCGTAGAGAATAACTATTGATCCAGGCAATGACGAATCCATCTTCGTCTTTAAGATTGGATTTGCAATGCCAGAAAATAAACATGTTGTTTTTATTGAATTTTAAGTCTATCGTTGAGTACAACGATGAAGTTAACGTCAAAATTATCGTTTTGAAAAGTATGCAAGAGTGTCGGACTTCAATTCGATGCAAACACTTAAAGCTTCACCATATTTTTATGCACTTGAATTTGTAAAGAGCAAGAAGATTCGTAAAAAATAGTCGCATTAAAAAAACCTGAAGCCCTAATATACTTATAACATAAGATCCTAAGATTTTATTATATTATTATTATTTCGAAGCGAAAACCAAATTTCTTGCCGATGATTTTCAAGCTTGGAGTCTACATCAATCCAGTCGCTATTTTCTATTAAATGGACACCGCATTTGAAATTAGCTATCCTAAGAATTCGTTAAATTATCTTCTAACCCCTAAGCATATTCATAAAAAACGGATCATTCGATAATTATGCCTAAACTAACCCCTACACAGGAGTTCTCCAAACCCCACAAAAATTTTTACATTTCTGGCTTCCGGCAATTAATCAGGCAGGTAACCCCTGTGTTTAAAATTGCTTAAAGAACGCCGAAGTCAACTGATTGTATACTGCTCAATTCCCCATTTTTAGTGCATGGATTTAACTTTTGTCCAACTTGTAGAAGAATTCATAAAATGAGAGAACAACTCCAGCCCTATTTACGACTAAATTAAGTAGATTATTTACCTTTTACTTTTGTCGGTCGGTCCGGCTTAAAACTTTAATTAAAATGGGACAAATGTTTGATAATCCTCCTTCATTCAATTGTTAATCACTTGCCAGGACTGTGAGTCTTTGATGGACCAACCGAACATTTTCTATCAGGAAATTGCTAAGTGTAAAGGGAATGTCGCAATTATAAAGGGATTTAATTTTCTTCACATTATTTTATATTTTTCATACCAATAAGACATAAAAAATATTAATAGCTGTATAATAAAATATGATGACCGATGACCCTATCATATACATTCCAAGAGTGAAATTCATATCTGTGGAATTTAATGCATGTAAATACAAATCGTGCGAAAATTGCTGCCTTTCACGTGTTCAAATAATTAAGATGCATTTTTAGAGAAATTTATTCACGGTACCATTAAAAAAAACATGTATCTGCAGTAAAGGTTTTTATTATTATTATCATTAACATCGTTGAAACTTTATAGGGTCATTCAATTAAACTTTTCTCACAGTCTTAGTTAGCATAAGGTTCAAATTAAAACGCGTAGTGAACCGGGGGTTCGAAACCTGCCCTGGAATTTAGATGACCTTGAAAAATTACACATTCATCTTATATTTTTACTTGAGAACAACTGATCCATGTTTCTTAAAATATTCGATAAATATAATAGGCTATCAATCATAATTACCTTGGAAAACCAGTAATTTTGGAAATAGGAACATAAATAAAGGAAGTATGGTTGCGCGAATAACCTTGACCTTGCAATATGTTGATGTTGAGATAAATGTTCAGGAATAGTTATTTATTTGATGAGAATTTGGCTCAAAAAAGATATTGGGGCACGTTTTATTAAAAATCTGGTTTTATGTTAATAACTTGCAAATAGACAAATACCAGCTATGCAAATTATGCAATAATATAAAACATAGACATAGCATTTAACATATTTGTTACAATCACATCCTTAAATTAGTACTTTATGTGGTTGATTGGTTTATTTAAAGTGTATGGCTATTAATAGGACTATTCGTACTAAATTAAATTTTTCCCGAAATTTACCGAAAAATATTAAACCGTCAGCCGCGTGCGTGTAAATTTGCCGTCTCATGAATGTGTTACGAGTGAAGTTACATCAACCTCGGTAAGAATCGTCGAGTCGACAGTGAGGTGGGGAAGAAGGTTCTTTCCCAAGAAATCGAAATCCTCTCCGGCTACACGAAAGCACAACCACCCTGCAGACAAAAATATTTACGAAAACTTCACAACAAAACAACCCCCAACCGCCGAATGCGAAGATATTTCGAGCTAGACATTTTCCAGCCAATAATAGGGTGAGACCGATGTCAAGTTCAGGAACTTTTCAGAGCTTTTGCACGGAATTTCCTATATACTTGCACTCGTGGTGCGAGTATCGCCACTTCTAAATAAATAAGCGGGGGCGGGAGGGGCCACTCCACCTCTACAAAGGCACGTCCAGTGTGGAATGGGCCCGGAAGGGACATGCGGGGGAGGCCGCGGCAAATTCCGATATTTTCCCTTATCAAGAGCTTCGCACTTCGCATAAACAATAGTAGTCGAGGAGACTCGTGGCCTAGATGCCCATGCGCCCCATTGGATCAATTCCCGACCACTCGGGCTCCGTCGTGCAGTTTCCGGGCCCCCGGTTCTACGCATGTCTCGCGAAAGCTTCAAACTCGCAACGAATCCGAATTCTGGCCAGAAGCATGCCAATTCGAGGTTCTCAGTCCGATGAGAAACAGCAGGAGTGCTGGTCGCTTACACTCATATTATTAAATTTTTTAGAAATACATACATATCTGTTTAATTAGAAGCCTAAAATAAATGCTTATTCATTTCATACCTAACTGCAAAATGGGTATTACCATTTTCATAAATTCTCATCATTTTAAAGCTTACAAAACAAATAGCATAAATGAAAGCCTTATAGATGAGACGTTGAACTAGCCTAAGGCATGACCTAGCTAGCTTAAAAATTAGGCCAAAACTCTTAGAACATTCACAGAGGCATTCAACGCAGAACTCTTAGAATTTTGTTCTTGATATTCTCTAAAAGACTAAAAAAGGATTAGACAAATTGTATGTGGTTTTGTCTACGCGACTTTTTTATTTACTATAGTTATAACACAAACCTCAAAGCCCATATTATGTCTATTGTTAGACACGAATTTATGGAACTTTTTTATGGTAAGAGTAGTTGCATCAATATGAAGAGAGATATCAACACACAAATTTAACCATGTGTTTAAATACTAAAAAGTAAAAAAACCCAGATCGATTTTGTGGACAAAAATGTCTAGCTTTTAATGAAATGTTTTTATGCAACACGCCATCTTAATATTACGTTTATTACACCAATAAAACTTTTGAGAGAATTCATTTTTGTTTTGTTTACGGTTTTATGAATTACCTCGCAACAAAGGAAACGTGTCCTACACACATGACTAAATTACTCATTAGCAGATACTCCAAATTACTGCTTATTCCAAAATTCGTTTGTCTGTTTGTTGCTCAGTCGCTAAACTCTTGGCTTCAATATGGCGACCAAAATTAGTACGTAGGTAAGGCATACTAAAGGTATTTTAAGGCTATTGATTTCGAATCTACTATAAAAAATTTAAAATTCAAAAGGGATTTAATTAAAAATGTGACCATAGATAATTCGGTGCGCACTAATTTAAAATGTATTAAAACAAATTCAAAAGGCAGATCCAATATAGCGACCAAAATTTGTCGATTTCAAATCTACTATCAAAATTTTTAAATTCAAAATGAGAGACCCAGTATGCACAATGACCCAAATATCCCTATTTCCAATTTTGAAGGATTTCCATGAAAATTAAATAAAGTGTTTGCAAGATCGCTGTCATCGTATTTGATATAAAAATTTTAAATTTTCCACTATTCAATTCAGTTATATCATATAATATAATTAATACTGAGCATCTAAATGCAGTCTGCAGCGAAATACTTAGGTTGACGATAACTTCGAACACGAATAGGCAATTAACATAAGGTTTTCAACTTAATGTCCTTTCATAATTCAACGATACAATAGCAAATACCCTTAAGACTTAACAATAAAGATGTATAAATAAGGAATAAGTTTAGTTATAAAAAAAACCTACACTCTAAATCTTTTTTCTAGGGAAATGTTACTAGAAAGCATCTAGTGTTGAGTTTTTCTAGATTACTAGTGCTTTTTACTAGGAAACAAGTTACTCTGACCGAGTTTCCACTAAAATTTAATTGAAATCTAGAGAAAACTTCTTGGAAATCCTAGAGATTACTTACTGGAAATCCTAGGAAGCCAACTCTAGTTGTATTCTAGTTGATTCTAGTTGGAAAAAGGTTTTGTGTGTATAAGATGTGAACCGCGGCAGCAAAATAAGTTTTGTATAGTTCTACATCACATCTTTATACTTTCTAAGTCTCGAGTTTATTAGAGAAGAATATTGTAAATATTCGACAAACAAAATGTCAGGTGTATAAAATATGGTTACTTTTAATAATAATTGCTTTACCTACTTTAAAAACAAAATTTGTTTGTTTTTTTCACATTTTATATACAACATACAGACATACACTGAAATCTCTTCATAAAAGTTTCGGTTTAGCATTTTTGGTAGAAAACCCCAAAAAAAGATCTTAATTTATTAAAATGGGCTTCATAAGTATTTATAATTAGACAAATATGATAAACGACCCTTTCTAACTTCAGCAATAGTTATTTTAAAATCATACAATTGCAAAACTCTAATCAGTTGGAAAATTCAGTATAACAAATTGAAAAAAATACAAACTCTGTTTATCAAAAAAGCTTTCATATATTGATTTTTTAAAATCAGACATTTTGAAAATGGTATTGACATACCTTTCATTTGCGGCCTTTAATCAAAGTTCAAAGAGCCCCTTCATAGCCGCAAACAAGGGTTTCTTACAAAATGAATGAATAGAGCACAAACAACGTGAAGAAAGTAAACAACCGAAGCAATATTCTTGGTCTTGCCTGATTTCCACGCCACATACCTTCGAAGTGCTTAAAAAACGACCAGTTGCAGAAAACCCATTTCGGTTAAAATTTTGTAAAGTAAGGAGCCACTCTAAAAACCAAAGACCCTTCTTTTCCGAAGGTTGGCCGGCTGAACCCATCCCGAGGGCGAGCAGCAACTAGACCACCAGACCAGACTCACTAATAAAAACACGAAAATGGAAAACAGTTTGCCAAGTCTGCTTTCCTCCCTAACCTAGGTGTCCTTTGAACACCGCACGTCCATTGAAATCAAAACATTTCGCCCATTTCTGCGATAGTTTGATCACTTTACCCAAATGCAAATGGATTCCTCAAGTCAAACTTTGCCCGAGTCCTGCTCCTGCTTGACTCCGGACCCAGATGAATGCCGCCCGGGGCTCCGCTGTAATGAACACTTTGGCACCTACAGCGTTCGGCTTAACTGGCAACATCGAGGCATAGGGTGAAAAAGCAGCTCCGGAGCCGAAAGTCACGAGCGGCAGCCCAGCACCCGCCGAGGATTTCCAGTGGGGCCCCGGCTCGACAGGCGGGTCGACCCCCAAAAGGCCTCGTTTCGACGGGAAAGTAAACTGTATGAAGTTCCACCAGTCTAATGAAAATTTATCAGCGCGCATTTGTATCTATTTTTGTCAATCTGTAGACGGAAATTAAAGTTCTATTGGATTTGGGGCTTTTAGCCCCGTCGGTGGCGAATGGGGAGCACCCTTCGGGGCCCCAACCCTCTTTAGTTGGTGTAATCGCACATTATTGATTTCTCCTTGTAGGGACCTTTTGGATGAGGCTGCTGAAACTGCTGACTCGGGAACTGGCGGGATACAAACTGCGGTGGTGGGAGGCGAATGGGGACTCTATTTATAGGACGAACACCATGAAAAAAGAGGAATTCTACTTTGGTTGAAGCAAAGTAATTTGTGTCAAGATAGAGTACAAGGAAAGTTTGCACAAAGGTAAGGAGCCCAGGACGTCGGTCAGGAGCTTTCTTTTAAAACGAAATAAGAAAAATTTGCTCTCTGGTTGAATGATGCGACTTGACTTCCTCCATTTCCGGATAATTAATTATTAAGACAACTAATTTAAATTGCATAAATAAAGAAGATTCCTAGAATTTATGTCCACTTTTGTCAAGATTATTTTGTAAAGAAACATTCTTCAAGATTCTTTACTTGCGTCTTGAAAACTTTACTTTCTTGATTCTTTAATTTAATTTCTGACTTTTATCAATTTAAGAAGAACTTTATCTAAAGACAATCATTTATTGGAGTGACAGAAATAATTAAAATAATTATAATTCTTTTTATAACTATGACAAGCCACACTCGACATTGAACGGTTGTAAGGAAGTTTTATATGGAGTCAGAATCACCATTGGACGTTGGACCGCAAAAGGTTAAACTTCTATAGGGCAATGATCGAGACTCTGGCCGTATTATGTATATAATAAAAAAATAATAATTCAATGAAAATCCCTCTCTCCACTTCTTATATTACCATTAAATATAAATTAATCACAAACCAAATTATGAAAATAAGTTAACCATATGCTTTAGATTAATTCGGATAAATTTGAAAGCTTAAAATAAACTATTCCGATATAATACACCCATATTTTAATATAATCTGAGTGAAAACTTATTCTTAGTTTATGAGAACAAAATAAGTAAATCCAATATTAAATGCTTGGGTACTTATGTGGTGTTAGAGCTTGTTCCTTGAAATCTCTTAATTAAGAATTTTTTTCTAGACCCTCCCTCTAAAATCAATCCTATAAAATAGAGTTTGAAAAATGTTCTAATTTTATCATTCAAAGTCTGTCGAAGGATCTCGCAGGACAAAAGCTAGAAATTTATGCAAACGAGGACGATTCATTCTTTTTGATGATACCAACTCATCCACACATACGCACAAACTCCGTCCAAATTTATTTTTCAAAATGAATATTATACCATATAAATTATATTCATTCTACTCTACAATAATATTAATATAATATATTTGATAGTCTCTACTACATGGAAACGCGGAGTTTAAAGTAAATTTTACACTGTAAACATTATTATTGCTACTTTAAATCTCAAAATTTCAAACTTTTTACAACAGCCCTCTGGTTCAATTTAAAAATAGCGCCACAATTGTTGTCTGTTTTACTGATAAGAATTCAACCGGCAAATTTCATGTTCGTATGCCAACAAAATGAGAATATTTTGATAGTTCCCTGTCTCAAATTTTCACAAAACCGACTAAAGAATTATTTTGTTATTTCGAAGAAAAACATTTGCTGGAAAAATTATATCGAAAATTATCCCATATAAGTTAAATATAAATTAGTTACCAAGTTAAATCTATCATACCTTAAACCAAAAACCTAGTTTGTATAGTGTAGATTTCAGAAAGAAGGAACGTACCTGAAAATGAAAGAAAGCAACATATTAGAGTTTGTTGTTATATTACAAATATTCGAATTTAATTCACAAAAGAAGCCAATAATTTCAGTTGTTAAAAAAACTATATGATTTAGTTTTTTTAACAATAGAAATTATCAGTGTAAAGAAGAATCTGAAAAGCAAGCCGTCTGATTTACCCCCTAGAGGACTTTGCCCTCTGTTTCTTTTTAACGTCCCCATATAACGTGTATTTACATATAACAAGACATTTGCGTGTAAGTTTTAACCATTTTTAAATGGCATTAAATATCTTGTTATTGAGAACTATTGAATGGAATACTAAAAACGGTTGAAACCCTTAATTTAAATAAAGTTTTTTTATGAATTCCGAGGTGCAAAGCACCTGCCTGGGGTGCAATAAAAATTACAATTTTATGACACCATGTATCACGTGAATCAATACAAGAGTTCGTCTCGACCCAAACTGAATTCAAACAAGTAACTTCCCCTTGCAGCGAATGTGTACATTGTTTCGACACGTCGTTGTCGGCATTTTGTAGTGCAAATATTAAATGAGCATATGCCGGGAGTTATGTGCGATAGAAATAACATTTAAGCGCTTTATTTACTTTAATTCCAAAACAAATTTAATTCGATCCCTTGGGGGAAATGATGTTAATATTTATGAGTTCTACGTGCATAATATTACTTTACAACCAACGTGCCATTTTGTCAATCAGAAATATTAGCGCTATTTGATATTAACTAACTCAGGATTTATCTTTTAGAGAGCGAAATGAAGGCTTTTTTACGATTTTTGTTTTTAAGGTTCCGTACCTCGAAAGGAAAAAACGGAACCCTTATAGGATCACTTTGTTGTTCGTCCGTCCGTCCGTCCGTCTGTCTGTCTGTCAAGACCCTTTTTTAAGACAGGTTTATATATTTTGTTACCAATAGGTACTTTTTTTATTCGAATAGTAGATACATGTTTTAAGAAGTTTTAATAATTTTTTTTATGGTAAAATATGTAGTTATAAACAAGTGCGTTATTGTCAATCCACCGAGGGTTTTAAAAAAAACGCGACTATGAAAACGTTGTTTCGAGAAAAACGTGCTTAAGGTTTTAAGTATAATTTGCAGAAGTTCGAATCGGCTTCGCTTGAAATCGTATATCTCCACAAATAATGCTCAGATCTTTATCATATTGATTTGAGTCTTATAATGAATCCCACACGAATATTTTAGTAGAAGGATTCATACTTCAGGTAAATAATAACCGAAAACACTTCTCCAGTCTATGCATTTTTGAATGAGCTGGATTGAATTTGATAGAAAAACCAATTATATTATATTATGAAAGTTTAGACAAATTTATATATATGGTAGATAATGTCAAAAATTACTAATCATCAAGGCAGAAAGATAAAAGAACGAATTTCTCGAAAGACATCAGGCCGGACATAGATAGGAATCGGATTTACGACCTTCAGATTTGCGCTACAATGCCTTAACCGCTGAGTTACCGGTGCATTCGAGTAATTCTGAGTACTGATAGGAAGTGCAACTGATCCCACATACATCCAGACAAACACGTTTAATATAATCCCGCGAGAAGCATCTTAATCTAAATAAAAAAAGACAGTGTGTAAGAAAAAGATACATGAGACAATTCAGTCAGCTTCATCCTCGTCCTTCAAAAACTCAAATAAAAAATTGAGCAAGTTCAAGGTAGAAATGATGTCACAACCACACCATTCCAGAGGTTGCTAAAGCAGTATTTCTTTGAAAACGTCTTACTTAACCAGTAACCGGCCTAAAGATTATCCCATCTGCTAGAGAGGCATAAAAAGGGTCGCCAGTAGCCAGCGGGTCACGCAATAACACCGGTCGGCCCTCCTTCCTAGAACAGCATCGCATTAACCGTCCGTCGGCCGTCTGCCGTCTTTTTTATATAAATTATGTAATTCGACACTGCGTAAGTCCCGCCTTACATCCTTCGTCACTCCTTACCTTTTTCGTCTATTTATCCCGCCAAGTGCAGGTTGCTATCAGCCGACACACAGCCGAGACGTCTCCGGTTGTGTAAAATAAATAAAAAAGAGCAACAGTATCACAACATATAACCTGCATTTAATTTGATTTTTTTATCGTTCATAATTGCTGCGGTTTGCTCATTCTGATTAGTGTTGGATTGAAAATATCAACTGTCGAATGCTCCAATCGGAGTTCTTTTTTTTATTTCTGGACTCAGACAACAATGAATGACGCAGCTAGACAACGCGCCAAACGAAGAAAGAATTTCATTAACAACGAAAGGCGACGCGACACCAATTATAGGGGATTGGATTGCTTAATATTAGTTCTTTGTATTTTAATTGCTTGATATAAAAGACTGCATTTAAACAGAACAGAACTTAATCATTCATCGTACACCATCCCAGCAGTGTTGTTATGAATAATTTTGTTATTATGTAGTAATTTTTTTTTTGTATATTAATTTATTTACGTCTCTACAGAACACAACAGTGAAACTCCACTATCAAACTGCAAATTCACTATCATATGATTGTCAAGCGAAAGGTTTCATAAAATAGTACTATAGTGAATTAACGATATTTTACTTTGATTTTGATTTGGTTGTACCTAGATGCTATTTAGTTATTTAACGATACTTATACAATTCGTGATTTTTGTAGAGTATTAGCACAATTAAGCGATGATGATTTTTTGATAGTTTAATGGATAGTAATATACACATTTAAAACTTAAAAGTGAATTTAAGGGGTTAGGTGGGTTTCAGAGGTTCAAAAAAAGGGTATTTTTACTATTTTTTTTGTAATATATACAATCATATATTTTATTTAAACAATTCAGCATATCAAAGATACATATTTAAACAGTATTTTGTGAAATTTTTATTTAAGAATTCCGAAAACTCAGCCATTGGTACCTCATCTCCCTTGACGTCTCAAAAAAAAATTAAACTTTGAATTTTTGACAGACTTTGAAAAAAAAAACACATTTTTTGGTCAAATTTTCGGCATGTTTTGGCTCGAAAAAATTAGTTGTAATAAAAAAAAAAAAAAATCCTTCGTTCAATAACTAGATAATGTTATTTCAAAGATGTGTGCAAAATTTGAACAAAATCGCTTCATAACTTTTCGAGAAATCGTGTCCACCGACTTAAAAAATTGAGTTTTGAGATAAACGTGTTTAAAGTTGCCCTATGCAGCTGCTTCCGTATTCCGTGGCCTGATGGGCGGAACTTCCAAAGGGTCTATCTCTTAGAATTTTACTCGGATCGATTTGAAATTTTAGGAGAATATTTTAAACATATTGTACTATTTAATAAGACAAAAAAAAAATCGATTTTTTGAAATTTTCAAACCCACCTAACCCCTTAAGTCAATTTGATGTATTTTTGTAGGAGTTCACAAATGTTAAAAACTTAAAAATTCTTTTAAGGATCAGTAAATTAATTGTAATTTTCTCATAATTATGCACATTCCACGATATATGTATAATCCCTTAAAGCAAAACACCTGAATGACTGTGCGACAATTCGCTGACAAGCACGCATTGGTTCTACACATAACCTTGAACGGGTACAGAGAAAATAATAAACAACACGAAAAAGGTAATTTTATCCATAAATTGATAAAAATTACAGTGAAAAATAGATACTATTATGTACTACAAAGAACAGAGAAATTTACAACTATAGTTCACGAATCAAGGACTTACTACAGGTGGAAAAGCCAAGAACGAAAAGGAATCGTACAGAACTCATAATACGAGCGCAATCGATGTTTGCAACAAACTGCCTGAGGATATCAAATGAATAGTGATGTGGGAAGGTTCACAAGTGCAATTAAAACTACGTTAGAATAGGTGTACAACTAGAAATAACTATGTTATTAAATTATTTTTATTACTTTCAAGGAAAGTTGTAAATTTTTGTTTTAAGGCAGTAAATTAATTCTTCAATTTTACTAGCAAAGAGTTGGTGAAAGTACCAGCAAAATGCTGTGAAGTGCGATATAGAAAACATCATATTTTATTATTTTATATATAATAGGCATACACACCATACATGTAAATATTTTGTAATTAAATATATCTGACGGACCACTTTCAAATTATCTTCTAGCAAATTAACCATTTCCCCTGCATGCGAAAATTAATTACAGTCTGAGTGTTCTCGGCCGTAAATCTGTTACGCCCGCCACAGGAATAAGCCACAAAAAGAGGCCCTAAATCTCCGCCAATTCTAAACAAATTTGCATAGTGCTCGGAGGGAATTTTCAATAGTTCGAAGGCGTGCTAATAACGAAGGCTAAATGTTTACATAAAAATAAAAAATAAAAGAGTTTCCTGTACGCTAAATTGCTTTCTAAAAAACGCGCTACTCTACCAAAAAGAACTAGGGCTCCGTGGGTCTGACAGAGCAAAACCGGAAAAGTGTTGCAGTAAACTTTTCCCTTGTTTATTCTGCCGATTATTTTTTTTTTTTTTAATAGTTTTACATTTTTTTGCTTTTCTCAAAAAATAAACAAAAGCAACCAAGTCCAGTTGAGTGTAGTAAACACTAGCGAAGCGCAAAATGTTCCCAACGTGCGGTGCTAATTACATTCATAGAAGCAAACGAGACTGCGGACGAATTTACACATTTCCCGCATTAACCGCGCACTGGTCGCAGTCGTCGCCACCCCCGCCTCCTACTCTCTTTTAAGGTGGAGAGTCATAAGAATTCCTGCGGATAGCCAGTACATCGGCTGGAGGAGAAAAAATAAATATGAAAAAAAAACCAAATAATTAAAAAATCGCCACGAACCATTTTAATTCGTCTGAAATTTATGGGTGCAGAGGAAGCGATGTGAATATGAAAATTTTAACGACACCTTGTCGAGCCGCGAGGATCGATTAAATCAATCTCGCATCGGGCTGTGTCGGCGCGACATGAGATTAAGCTTAATTAGCGTAACTCCGCGGTCTGGCGAGGGCGGCACCGGGGGAGGCAGCTCAGGTGGAAGGTGCCAAAAGGTGAGGCAGCTCGCGATGATCACTGCCGTCTTGCCGTGCTCCAGCGAGTTCACCCCGCCACACGGCCACGGCCCGGTTACCTCAGCCGTTGCGTAATTTAAAGTCAGCAAGTGACATTGATTAAGTTCCCATCGAAGCGGTGCGGTAATTTGGAGCACTTGGCTGCATGCTTACCTGCCGGGGGCCCGCCCACCCACGCCGCCAGAGACCGTGACGAGTTGCACTTTCCGCCGCGGAAAAGTGCGCGGGGAAAAACGCACGCTCGCTGAAAAATCACGGGCCAAGAAGCCAGCGAAACTGTGACGGGGCGGCGGCGGTGGAGCCGGTTGGGGCCCAGCTGAAGCCAGTGGGGCCCCACACCAGCTGCAGCCGCCGGGCCGGGCCCCAAAGCAAGGAACCGCATCAGCCGAGCAGGAGGCGAGGACGGACATATTTTTCCCAGAATGAGAATTTATATTTATAGCGTCTGATGCAGCGCACCGTGCGGCATTCCTGCGTCGGGGGAGCGCTTTGCATCCCTAATTATGCTGCTCCACCTGGAGGGGGAAGGAGGCTACCGCGGAGAGGGGGCGCCGCACCGTAACAAGATTGAAGATTTTCTCAGGCATAAAATGGTCCAGTAATGGAGTTAAAATCTCATTCTGTTCGGCTGTCTAACTCGCCTCCTCGGGCCCCACTAAGTGGGTTGCCTCGGGAGTCGTGGGTTAGGTGGATGCTGGTCTTTCGCTGCAGACCTGGTCCCTGGTCCCCGGGTGCCGTCCGTTGCGGCGGCTGTCTAAATATTGGCGATACCTCACAGCCCCATGGAACCATCTGAGCGTAGTTTCTCCACCGCTTTTTACCTGGCGTTCCTAATTAAACATGCGATTTTCATTTACGGTTGCTGTAATTTAATTGCTATCCGCTTTTTTTTAAGCAATTACTTTATGGTTATTTCAAAGACAAAACCTACTGTGCCAGACCAAAAAATGTGATATACAGTAAGTAGGGACGTTCTCACTATTTTATAAACTTTTCCCAAATCCAAAATGATAATTTCAGACCTATCTCTTTTATAATTATAGGAATTTGATAATAGAAGTAATAATTAATAATGATACCTACTACAAAAATATATGGTTTAAAAGACACAATAGCTTTCATCCAACATTTTAATTATTAAAAACAACTTACACTTAAATCGTTTTTTTAAAATTTTACGAACAGTCCTCTGGTTCAATTTAAAAATAGCGCCATAATTATATTGCCTATACCTACTCTATCTTTATAGCAACGATTAGCTTTACCGGTGAGCAGAACGCAACCGGCATGAACTACGTTATTATGCCAAAAAATGTGATAATAAACAGTCCTCTGACTCGAATTTTCACAAAATCAACAATATCCGAAAATACTAAATTATTCTTAAAGTATTTTAATTATAATCTAATCTAAATCTTACTATTATCTTTCGTGTCATATATTTTGTTATTTCGAAGAAAAAAATGTGCAGGAAATATTATATCAAAAATTTTCGTTAGAGCAATATACTCGGCATTTTTTTTTAAACGAAATATACGTCCCGAACGTGATATTTTGGCTCTCCAAATTCTTGAGTTTGCTTTTCAATAATTGAAACAAAACTCTAGACTAAACATTCGGAAATCTTCCATGAATTTTTGGGTATAATAAGCAAGCACATCGTTTTCCCAAAATTTATTAGTTCTCAACTAAGTAATAAGCTATTTAATTTTTTAATGAAATTAATTTCCACATACCATTTTCCAGGTTTTACGATATTTACCCCGTTTATTGTTTCAAAATTGGGATTCGAAATTACAGGCATAGTGTGTCGAGAGTATTAAAAATAAAATCCAATGGCTATAGTATAGAAAGAAGCACGCATTTTTTACTAAAATAATTTTATCCTGAACAATTTTCTAACTTAGCGACTAAACTTTTTATAATAAAGTTTAATATTTCTGTTTAAGACGAATTACGAGGAATACCATGGGTGCCGATAAGGAAAACCAGCTTTTCATCAATAAACGCCTGCGTTGCGTTTCACAAGATCAACCATAACTTAATAAAATGAAGTGCATTTATGAGATTAAAGTCAAAGTGCCCATCCAATAATTAATTTATACCCTGCCTTGCCTAACCTTTCCGAGGCTTGGCAGGCCGGTCTTAGGAAACATAACGAGGTGGGAAAACAGAAAATTAAATTGAAAGTGCAATTACCGATTTACGTTTGAAATGTGTGTCTCCACGAAAAGTGGGTAAAACAACTTTTGATTTTTGCATCGTTTGGTTCCCAGATAAACATGAACCCGAAGCACCTAGCTGCCTACGTGAATCTTCTGAGCAACAGATAAATTCTTCGTTCAATGGCTCCTCCGCGTTCTTTTGGAGCGGGGTGAAGCAAAAAAATGTTAAAATTCATCTTAGGATGCATAATTACCACGAAATATCATAAAAACCGCTGTAGCTGCGGAGTGGCCTCATCTGGCGTATAAATCGCGCAGTTTGACTCCGTGAACCAGCTAGCGGCAGCCAGGTGGAAGCTGCATCTAACCCATTTGGCTCTGGAAGTGACGCAAGTATGCAGCTCTTGGCTCTTGGCGATCCGACCGAACCGACCGAAATCGGCGGGTCTCGGCGGAGCGCTTGATTTATTTTGCGAAACTTTTACAGAATGACTTTGTGCCACATTTCAATTCCCCGGTTCGGCCGCCAACTCACGGCCTAAGCATCCGCTGCCTCCTGAGCAGGCGCAAAGGAGGAAAAATCATGTCCGCGGAGTGGATATGGCGCGATTAGTTACCCGCCGAAGGTCAAATTTGAAAGTAATTCGCTAAAATGCATTCACAACTGCATACTGCCTAGTTACATGCATTCATTATGCTTGAGAGGATTGCGAAATGTTTTGATTGCATAAATTCGCCGAGCGGCGATTGCCGCACATGCGGCCTGCCTGCGCCTGCGCACCTATAAGCCAGCCCCATCTATCAGGCTTCGCCAGAAGCGCCCCAGGCGCATGCGCAGCGACAAAAGTTTGTCGTAAGAACACGTCCGTCGTCCGCTGCACGTTGAGTCATTCCGGACCGCTCTATTGATTTGGGATCGCATTGCGGCCAGTGAGAATTGAATTTTAAGCGGAGATTACACGGCCTGACCGCGGTGATTCATTAGCGCTCGGAAGCCAGTCTCCATGCTTTCACTTGCTGATTCCACCCATTCGAGCCTCTAGTTGCCGTAGATCGCTTGCAAATTGTTTGCACCTCTTTTGCCGATCCTTTGTTGAGACTTTTGTAACGCCTCATAACGATCTCGGCGAAACTTTAACTTGATGAACAGAGAGAGCCACGACACAAAAATCTGTCGCATCGAATTTCTACATTTTAGTAGGAAATATGGTTCTAAACATCAACCAGGTGGCCGACATTGAAATTGTAATCTAAAAGCTTTTAATTATGAAATTTATCAAGATTGTAAAAAATTATATGTTCTGTACGAATCTCATGGTCTAGCTCGCGTTACCTCAACCAAAGTAGCTAGCCAGAACACCTGGAACAAAAATTTCTGGAACGACTGAGTATATCTCATGAAATACACTCAAAAATCAAAATTCGAGACAAATAAACCTTAATTATTGAATTATTGAGGATGGCAACTATAAACTTTCAAATAGAAATTTTGTAGATTCAGATTCTACAAGAAAGACTTCGTTATTTGTATATTTAAAAAAAAAAAAAAAAAATTTGCTTTTCCATTTATTGATGATGATGTTGTCATGGTTGAAAATCGAATCTTATATTAGGCATTAAAATAAAAATTGTTACGACAAAAATAGATTATTTTGAAGAAATTTATTTTTTCTTACAAACATTTTTCCTTCCCACTCTATTACTTTTATGTTAAAGGCCTTAGTTGGAAATTAAGTATTTTCTATTTTACGTCTATATATATGTAGATAGACCAATTGCTATTTATAAATATGTACATATATGTCAACATTCAGTTCTACGTTACATGATCTCTAAGAAAATAGCCTATGACTGGCGGATAGGCACAATTTCGTTTTTTTTAATACAATTTTGTTTCAGAACAATAATAAGAAATACAATACCTACCTTATTCTGAATTAAGATTATTACTCAACGGCAATTAGCAAATTACAAAGGTGTGGTTGGCGATATAAAAGCTCCTACTCAACTTAAACACATCTTTAATAAGGATTTTCCCTTGTAAGTTTTTTTAAAACTCAACCAGAACGAAGATATAAGAGTTCAAAGTTATAAACCTACCGCTCTACCTTGCCACCGAGTGAATGTTCTTTTTTTCAAAACTTGAGTTAAGTCTCAATTTAAAAATAAGCATCATACGAAAAAAGTCCCTCAAACAATCAAAATATGTTCCTGGAATGGGATCACCAAATAATCGTATCAGTTTCAGCGTAGGTGGCGCTGCAATCAATAGGAATTAGGTTGTCTATTTCTTTTCAATGATTTAATGTATAGCTTCAAAATAAGAATTATTTGCTATTTTTAAATTTTACTTTTAGAATTTCGATTATGCAAAACATCTCAATACTTCCCGCATTTTCTTCTTTATTGTAGCAGTGTGGTGTGATATTTCTGTACCTGCCTTCAGAGCCTTTGCCAAGTAAATCCTTTTTGCTTTGGAGTTATTCATTTTGTTTCTGGTTTCTCCCTTTACCGTTAATTTTATATTTCCCTTTCAATTAAATGATATTAAGGCCGCTGCTGGCAAAGTACTTAAAATAAAGATAATTACATAAGTAGGCTCCTCCAGCGAAAATGAACGAGGCCAAACAAACTGAGTCGCGCAACCAAAAAATTTAATAAGAGTAGCAAAGCATTCGGAAAAGGTTTCCTCAGAAAGAAATCTGAAGCACCTAGCTAATAAAAACTCGACAAAAGTTACTTTTAAAGATATGAACGAAATTAGAACATCCATCAAGCCATCGTCGCAGAGGAGGCCATAACGAGCGCTTCCTTTGGCACGTTCTCGTGTTTACGTTCAGTTTTTCTCGGGCTTCGCCGCCTGTGGCTCGAAGCACGCAAACTCGGCGGCCGGGCACACACCCAGTCCCTGCGTCCGTATTTCTGGCGGGGACAGGCTGCAGGGGGAGTCACCCTAGCTGCCGCTCAGCCCTGCTTAATTCGAGCCCCTCCGCTCCTCCTCCGCCCTGAAATGTCCTTTTTCGTCTTCGCTTTAAGAATCTTAAAGCACTGGGGCAGAGGCCCTTTGTTCGGTGCCACCCTGTGCTACACAGTCCCGGAACCCACACAGCCCTGCATCAGAACAGGGCGACGCGCGACGGGGGGCGCAAACACTTCAAGAATGAAATACGACGAGATAAATCCTTTTTCGAATATGCTCCCAAATATGAAAATGGTGAAAATGGGGCTCATCGCTTTCAGCTCGCTTGTTATGGGCTATCTGCAATAAAAGGACGTGCCGTCTCGTCCCTGCAGCTTCCTCGGGGGTTTATCATGCGAAAAATGTGAAGTCGCCAACAAAAAAAGAAACAACAAATAAAACAATTCCGTACACAACGCCGGATAAAATAAAACCATTATCATTCTAGAGGAAACTAAGAAAACAATTAAAGCTGTCCACGATGTCCGATACGCATGCCGCGCGCCACTGTGGCCCACTCCTTAGATTGGTCCGTGAAAGGATGCGAGTATAATTAATTGGAGACAGAAGTCACACGGCATTAGAGCTCGGCGGGGTGGAAGTGTTTTTGCCACAATTTAACAAGGGTGCGACATGTTTGACAGGGAGACGCTCCAAATGGGACAGCCGACTCCATAAAGTGGGTCGCTTTGGCGCCTAACAATTAACAATTTTCGAGATTTCACACTCAGTCGAGTGTGATCAAAAATGTACACGGGACACGATGAATATTTAATAATTCGCCCCGAGGACCTCTTTGAGTGGATGCCTTTTTTAAAGCGATTACGTTCTTGCGTAACTGCTTCCAAAAACCGAAAGAAAGATGGCAAGAAACCAAGGCAACTAGAAAGATAGTCCACACTTTCGGTAAAATTAACCTAGGCGACATGCATGAACTATGGCCTAGGTCTTAGAAATTACTTCTTTCTCGCGCGTTAGTAGAAACAGCCTGGATTTATCCTACTGTCCTCCCAATGAGCTAAACCAAATTAAGTAGTCTACCTTTTGTTCTAAAGGGGAAAAATTTGGGAATAATTTTGAATTCCAGGATGATAATCTCTATATCTTCACGTCCGAATTCGGTTCATAAAAATACAAATGCTACCACATTTTATACCAGTTTCTCCTCCTGCTTAATTCCAGGTGTAAACGTAACCTCGAGGTTGCCAATGACTACGTATGATTTGCCTTTCGATTACGTAGATATACCACATAAAATAGTATAATAATAATATAATACTACAATACTATAACACTACCCGCCTATTTTAGTGAACTATTGGTCCTACTAAAAAGTAGCAGACGATGTGACTTGGCACCATCTAGATATCGGCATGCTGTATAAAATAAATAGTTCCCCAGTTTGCCCAAACCATTCGAATTTGGAACACACTTCCACCAGTAATGCAAGGTACAAAATCGAAAACCTTTTTCAGGTGGCCACTTAATGGCCATTTAACTTGTCTTGTTTCCCATTAATCTTCGTCGCATCGCGCCTGCACTGGGCAATTTTGATTTTCGACTTTTTTTTTCCTTTTCCTTTTTCTACTGTTGCTGCCTGAACCTCTTCTCTTAATTCTAATGTTCTTTTTATGCTTTAAATTTCCAATAAATTATTAATTAGTAATACTATTTAAAACCCCGTGGCTGAAAATTTGGCTGCTGAAACAATTTTAATAACACAAAACCTAAAGCGTAAATCGTATATTAAGTAGCTACGTACTGATGAAAGCAAACCGCATGAAAATCGGATCAGTAATTCTTAAGTTATAATAACCGAAAGTAAAGGGAGAGGAAAGAACTGCGGTCTATATGTAGAATAAACATAATTCAATCTTTACAGCAAAAAAATATTTTCGGATGAAAGCCTTCGAGATGAAAGAGTATGGATTATTGTGAATAAATGTTTTCCGCATATTGGGATTTTGAAGACTTACTGGTAAGAAGCATAATGTCCCCATTTTGCTTTGATATATTTCTTAGAAAAGTACAAAATGGGTAAATTTTCTTGGTTACTTGATTTTTATGAAGTACCCTTTTTCAGGTTCACTCGATGCCCTTCGTCTTAATCCTTGTTGTGGAACGTTAGAGCTCTGTAGTACTCGCCGCTCACTCATGCAAATCACTCTCAATTCTTGATCGAATCAATCATCAATTCCCGTGGAGTGGATTCGTTTCGAAATCCGCAAGCGGCCCTCTGAAATTCCCATCAATGAAAGGGAACCGAAAAGCTACAGACTCGCTCGAAATGCAAAAGGGAAAAGATAACAAGAAAATCACATTAGGGGTTCGGCTGGGCTGTGAGACCGGAGCCCACGCAGCGCTCATGGCCCCCGCGGCAGCCGCTTCAGGAAGATTAATTTTGTTCGATTTGAACCGCCGGATGCTGGAAGTTGCACAGTTTTCCAGATTAGCGGAGGGCCCACACGATGACACAAATGCATCTAATTAAGGCCCCAATCAGTGGCAACGGCGGCGGCGTGTCAAGTGGGCCCGTCTTGCCGCCGCCTCGCCTAAAACTGCGATCGCCATCCGCATCGGCTGCTAAAAGCCCGGGAAGACGACAAATGCGCTTCCTTGCAGAGCAAGAACATTTGAATGCGGCAGTGGAGCGATTAACCTTTTTACGCAAAGTGCACATCGGGCTCCGTGGGGCTGTGGCGGTTAAACGCAAAATAAACAGTGGGGCCTATTTTTAGAACGGCTCCGTAATGACCACCGGAGCCCGTCTTGTTAGCCCCCGCGTCCGAACAGATGTCACCAGCTGCTGCAGAAAGAGCCCGGGCGCAGTGCACTCGCGTCGCTTACGCCACTTACGCATATGCGCACTGCGGCCACCAATTGCGGCGCGCCAACTGAATTTCAGAGCGCACGCACACCGCATATTCGCGCCTGCGGGCTGCTGACATCTTCGCGATGTGCCTTCGACCTGTTTCCGGTTTTCTTGAAATCGAAACGACACGCGGATCGGCCTTCAGGGCAGCAGGCACAACGGCAACGATCCACGAACGAGGGGATATTTTTGAAAAACTGAGGAAAACTGGTGTCGCGATCTTCACCTGTCGCAATGCATTTAAGTCGCGAGGAAAGGCTTAATTTGTCGTCGTGTTTTTACGGTGCAGCCGCATTTCGCCTTCTCTTTTATTTATTGCATTTTTTTTTACAACTTTCTCGGATAATATAAGACAAGATCGCGCGATGGCTTCACTCAGCTTTCATGGGAATCAAACGTAAATGGGGAAAAACGTGTTTTTTATCGAAAAATGCAAGTAGGATTTTTGCATTTCATAAAAATTATTGAGGCGACCTTGAATTGTTTTTTGCCCCATTGTCATTTAAAACAGTACAAAGTCAAGGTACTTTGGAATGTAATAACTAAATTAACTTTTTTACGCGATTAAAAAACAATGTATTAAGCATTCATGTATATTTATTTAGCTTGATTTTGCCCCTCTCAGAGAAAAAAACCCTCCACAAAACATGAAAGTTTTCGGTAAAGTTTCTTGAGATTTTTATTTTGTAATAGATGGCCAAATCAATTGTTTGTAGGTCTATTTTTTTACAAAGTAAATATCTACGATCACACGATCTAATTCTGATTTCCTAGCACAGAAAAAGAAATTAGGAACCAATATGTGTGATATATAAAAGTTTTGAAAATTCTATCGCCATTCATCATATTGTATCCGCTAGATTGAAAATCACAAAACCAATTTGAATTTATAATTTTTGTTATCCGCAATGAGTAATCTAGACCCCAAGTTTCTTTGGGGTGATTGATATGAAATTTATGTGAGCCCCCTTGAAGGTGATTTTTAGAATATTTCTTTGTACACATTCCTGCATCTATACTATACGCCAATAACTAAAATACTAAAATTCAAAATTGCTAGTTATAATTTTAGTTAGTTTTCAGAATAATTATAGTATGTATGTTTGTGTGATTATGTGTCTATGTGTTACTGGTCATACCCGATTTTTAGTTTGTACTAAGGAATGTATTACAACAGAATAAATTGTTGAGTTAATACGTTAAATTTAAATAAAAATAGTACAAACACAAAGATATGTATACAGGGTGTTTTGTTAAGGTCTGAACAGGGGTATGCCAATCGATTCTACATAGTCTTCTAATCAACGGTTGTTCGGAGACCCCCTCCCCAAAAATCGGTCCTTCACCCCGAAAATCGCACTTGTAAATTTGGAGAAGGTGAACCCAGAAAATGCTTTATACATACATAAGTTCTTTCAGAATTGGTTAATAGACTTTGGCCCTTCGTTTTGTTGATTTTTTGTAACGAAACACCCTTTATAGATAGAAATATCATTAAAATACAATTTACGTAACATAAAAGATGTCGAAAGAAACTTTACGAAATTAAAGTTAATTTGAAAATTGATTTCATATTAGGTGGTGATAGTGTTTAACTCTAACTATTAAATTATTTTATAAACAATATGAAGTGTGATTTCAACAGGAAGTATAACTTATCATACAAACTCTCAAGGTATGATTTTCGGAATTCAATAACCCTAATTGAGCTGCTAGATTAGATCAGGAAGCTCTTATAATAAAAATGTATGGCAATCAAATGGGTTTGTTTTTCCAAGAATCGAGAACAAGGACTGAGTACTATTTGTTTAGCAGTTATCCAAAAAATATGTTTCCGTTTGATAGCACCATAGTGCCCTACTGATAACTGCTGATAACCATCAATGCAACAAAGAATATGGCTTAAAATCACAAAACGCCATGAAATCAAGTGCTTTTGGCAAATAGAGGCAAACTCCACTCCTCGTTTTTCGCGATAGCCCCACTCCGAAGGGAAAAGAGAGCACAACTCCAAATATTTACGTCGCCCGAGAAGTGTGCCATTCATTTGCCGATTAAGTTCTTGTTCAGAACGAAAAACAAACACCTAGTGCGCTTTTAAATTCCCCCTGCAGGCAAACGAGCCCCGAAACCAGAACGCGCCACCCCAATAATAAAATCAGAGTGGATCACCCCATTTTTTTTCCCAGAAACGACACTATTCAATACCGGCAGCAACATTACGAACACACCCCAAGTCGGGACGGAACCCCTAGTGGTCCTAAACAGCCCGTCAAGCGGCAGAACCAATTTTTGCAAACTTTTCAAAAATGTTCAAGTGCCTTCCGGTCATTGAAATCGTCCATTGGGACCGGCAGCAGCCCGCCTCGCTCTCGAGTACCTTCCGCGTCCACGAACCTTTTGCGCGCGCGGCGGCGCGCATGAACAGTTCGTTTAGGTGGCACGGAAAGCATAATTTGAATTCTTCCCCGAGCGGCCCATAATTGCATGATGACCATATGCGCGTGATGCGGGCTCCGTAATGCGCCTGATCCTCATATGCATGACCATGAGGACCGGCCGGGAGTGGTGCAATCGCCGGGCGGATGGACGCGTTATTCCATCGGAGTGGTTTGCTACTGCAAGCGCAAACTGAGGAAAACGAAAAACGCGCTCTTATAGTGGAGGAAGTTAAGTAAAGAAGCAGCGACGAAGACGACATTTATTCGCGTTATTATAGGGGAGGTAAATTGAATTTGAAGTCAGACCGACGGGGCTGCCATTAACGTTGTCGTCGACGACTTCATTAGAAGGGTCGGACGCCTATTGTGAGAAGTATTTCTACAATTCCTCCTCTATTTATCGCGATATTTCACTCTTCTTCATAGCTCTCAATGTTTTCTTAATTAAAGGAAAGAGACTGTTGCTTTGGTTACTTTGTAACACGGTTCGTAACATGCATGCTGGTTATCCGGGATCCGAAGCACTTTAAAAGTTTTTAGTAGACATAAAATTCTTTCATACTATAATACATACATATTAGGATAAAAGTTCTTCTTGTATTGGTTTATTTATACTGTCCTCATACTTGTTATTTATAAGAAAAAACTTAAAAACCCATCAATCTATCTTACACTAATTGTTATCAAACCCTCTACTCGTTTTAAACCCATAATCCGATTTTCGAACACACATTCAATTAGATAGTGGGCGCGGGGCGAACACAATCTGCGAGATTCTATTCTATGAACGTATGGCCCTTTCGAAAAAGATTTTGAGGTATACCTAAGTGGATTACCCACCACAGTCTATAGTTATATTTCCAAAGAAATGGGAAGACATTTCTAAAGAATCTTTTTCGCACATTGCCAATTCGTAAATGAAAATGATCCATCAACTCCCATTTTCGAAAAAAAAGTGTAATTAAAAAATACCAAAACCCGTATTTTGGCCATATTTGAAAAATCATTAAAAAATAAAGGTTCATCAGAGTAGTTTATAGCGTGGTTTTAATGAAAGCCTTAGTGCTAAACTAGAAATATACATATACCACATATGTACATTAACATTTCAAGCATCTTGGCGGTAAGTGAAAACGTAACAAATGATTACGAATTATAGTTTCTTATAACTTCTTTCGAGGCATTTCACATCCGGTGAAAATAACTATAAATATCTGACTATTCACAACTGCATTACTCAGAAAATTTGTGTGAACGAATTTTGTCAGCCTAGTAGTAAGGTATTATGGACCGTTCCTCTGAGGCAAATGGAACTCAACAATTAAAAGTTTTCAGCAAATTTCTTAATTCTTCGAGTCGCCCATATCCATATATCATTATGATTATGGCGGGTAATTAATTTTTTTGTTTCTTACTTTTATTTTTCCTCTATTTTGGGCTGCTTTAATTTCATTTTCGCCTGAATCTCTCAGCTTTCAGTTCCCATGCGTCTCAAACTCATGCACCGCTGCAATGCAATCCCGATCGTAGCGACGTAATCAAATCGCGTCTTGTTATCTGCCGTTTGCAGGAGAATGCACAAAATTGCATAATTCCAGCAATTGGAACTCAATGCCAGGCGAGTAGCAAGATACTCTGGCGGTGCGGCACTGTCGATCCAGTCGAGGGCATTCGCGTGTTTCGCTCGACTGTTTCGCGTTTCTTGCTGCCGGCATTTTTCCCCGATTCATTTTCTTTCTTCTTTTTCTTCTTCAGTCCGGTTGGATCTTAAGAAGACAATGAATGGTATTTTCGTCTTTTGTTTATGCATTGCAGCAGCCGAATTGTGCGAATTTGTTTGCAACCTGCCGCTGCTGCTTCATGACATCAACTAACCGTGCCTTTGATGGTGCTGCCCTCGTTTTTGCGCGATGCACACTATAATCACATTTGGGCAGTATCAGTTTCATGTAGAATGGACTGTTTATGAAATAATCTCCCTTTTCCCCGATTATCAATCCAGAAAGCCACAGAGCTCTTTTCTTCCTTTGTTCGTTGATTGCTGAAGCAGTGGCGTAGAGCAGCGACAACAGTGCTCCGAGGAAACTTTCTCTCTCGTTAACAGAGTATAAATCAACAGCTGACTATGTAAATTCGCGCATTGCAGCAGTCCGCCTGCAGCTTTTGTTTACAGTCGAGCAGCAGCGGGCAGAGATCGGCGGGCGCAGCGATATTGCGGTTCTATCGCGGCCCGAACTAGTGCAACAAGTTCTATTTTCATGTTCGCTTTCGTGTGGCGATTTTTTCTTTATTTTCCACCACTAGTTCTAATGTTTCCTTTCCTTCGTTCGCTCGACCGTCGACTCACTCAAGGTTTGGGTGATCGCTTTGGTCGTCCGCGAATGGACGCGTTCGGACGAATGGACGCAAGGGCGGCGGCGAGCGGGAGAAGCGAAGCGACCAAAACTGCAATTACGATTTCAATGCAATATCGTGGTCCCTTCCGTCCCGGCGGCCCCGGGGCCAGGGAGGCGGTTATGTATGTGCCGCGAATGCAATATCCAATTGCATAACGCGGCAATCAACCGCACAGACCAAATGCTAGCCGCTGCATCTAGCTGGCTGTTGTCGCGTCGCTCGCCGTCGCCGCCGCCGTTTCTTTGCTGGCCCAACTGCTGCAGTAGTTCAAGATTTTATAATTTTTCCCCTTTACTTTCTGAGTTTATATTCTTTTTTTCTCGCTAGCGACTGCCGTGTAGCAGCAGCCTAGCAGCTAGAAGCGGGTTTCCTCCAGCTTCAGCCCAAACGTTCTCGAATTGTTTCGCAATAGAAAGAGGCAAAAAGTGACAAAAACCTTTTCGTGTCTGCCGAGGTTGCCTGCCTCCTCAATAGGCAAAGAAAACGAAAACGAGTGCGACCGCTGCCTGCCGCTACGACTCCATTCAGGTAACCTTTACTCGTTAGAGAGAGGAAACCGCCGAGGCGGAGATATCGATTAAATTCTTACAGATATTGAGTAACCGACGGTTGAATAATTTTATTGCATTGCATCCGGATAAACGGCTGCACGTGTGACTGCATACGGGAACTTTGCGAATCGAATGTGAATGGGGTGCGGGGATTCGTTATCCGATCCATTGGTGGCTTTTCGAATATTTACGATTAATTATCGCCGGTTCGACAACTGCCTTTGCTTCGTAATTGTCTTCTTTTTTTTTTTAATAAAAGAAGAAAACCGGGGTGAATCATACAGATGGTCTCTTGAATGAGCTATCTTACAATTAATAGCTAAAATAATAATTGCTTCCACTAGAATCGTTCTAGATTGTTGATGAATATGGTTTTACTTTCTCACGATAATTTATAGTAAATTGAAAAATGTAAATTTTAAAACCGCGTAAATTTTACGCCTAGATAAAACGTTTTTATCTATAACGATAGACCTAATTCAAATAAAGACAGCATTCCGATATGTATTTTAAACATAACCTTACTTATTCACCCATAACCTCACTCATTCTAAATGAGATATATCCGTTTAAATGAATATGCGATTTCGAGTTTTCGAGTAAAACTAAACATAGCGCCACCCACGAACAACCTATACAAATTTCTTACATTCCAATTTTTCTATTTAAAACCAAATTATATATGTATATGCATAGCAAAGTCCACTAAAAAAACATATTTTACACATCATGTTTCACAAAGGCTCCAAAAGAAATACAATATTGCCAAAATTGTTTTTCTCATAAGGTTAAAAGAATTTTGTTGGTTTTGTTTTTTATTCGATTGAAAAGATCTTGAGCTGCTTCTTCTTTAGAAAGCTATTTTTACACGAATTCTTAAATATTCCCTTTAAAAAATGGATTGCTTCTTTCTCCGATTCGAGAAATTACGGATTAGGAAAACAATAATACTTCTTGAAGAAACTGAAAGGGCTTCCTTAATTCTCATTTCAGAGCTATTAACTAACTATCTTTAGGTTTATTCCTTTTCTATTAAAATAAATCCTGATAAAATGTACCCCTCGGGCAAAGCCTAATTAATTCTCGGCAGATAACCGAAGCCCTATTTGTTGACCCGGTTGAATATGTCCACAGGAATAAAATGAAATAAAATCGGGCATTTCACCCAAATCAACTGCTATGATGTTTGATTTGTTATAAAACACTATACATAAAACACTTCCCCAATCCGGCCGTGCTTCCCTCTGCTGTCGACTGGCTGATTGAGCCGGCCATCTGTACTAACCCGGAAAACAGGCAGTTGGCTTTCAGAGATATCGATTTCCATTTAACCCTCCACAAGTTCGCCATGAAAACTTGTGTAAAACGAGAAGGGTTTTCGGGCTTCGCATTTAATTTATTCCCCATCCACCTAGATCGTCCATCTCGCTCCTGTGTGCCGACAGAATTTATAGACCGTCTCTGGGTGTGCTTCCCCACTTTTGTCCACATATTTTTTTGCTCCTTGTTCGATTATCTCAATCTGATAACAGTCATACAATCCGGCGACTTCACTGAACTGCGGTGGACTCTGATGGCATCATAAGTTTGTTAACAATGACGACAAAATTGACAGCAATATCGAGATGTGGGAACCGACTTTTTTACACAGTTGAATTCGAAAGGAACCGAGTGATTCAAATAAATGATTATCGTCACAAGCTGGGGGCACCCTCATTGAATGATTAATGGAATTAAGAACAAAAATGCTAATAAAACAGAAAAGGAAATTCATTTTTCCCGTCGATTCGTTCAAAAAGCCACCCATCCTTAACTTTTCGAAGCCATCTATAGGAGCATTTAAGTTTTTACTGCAGTTCTCTTCTTGAGAGGTAGATCAACACTAACAAAACTAGTGGAACTATTGCGACTCGGCTGTCTCAATCAACTTGTTTATGGCTTAAAATCATATCTAACTGACAGTTCTTTTAGAGTTAAAATTTACACAACCTTATCTTATCCTGTTTTCGTTCTATCTGGTGTTCCGCAAGGTAGCCACATTGAACTTTTACTATTGACAATTTTTATTAACAACATGCCGCTTTATGCAGATGATTTTAAAACGTATTGGATGCATTAGATCTGATTATACATATTTTAAACGAAATCAGTCAAAATGAAGCATTTCAATTAATGTACATCAAAGCAATGTACATATAAATCTAAACGCAGTTCACAAAAAATAATTCGCTACTCATTGGAAAATGTATTTTCAAATTGGAAATTTAATTAAAAGCTGCAGCTCATTCGTTGGAATTGTGCTTTCAACCGCCACCACATGCGAATGTTGCTAACTTAACTAACAATAATCAAAAACACAACCTTCACCACACGTTCGGTAAAGTTATTGTTTTCGTTTTACCACTGTTTTCTGCTTTCATAATTAATATGAGATAATTTTAATCGACCGTCGATTCTAGCAAACTACTTTTTATTAACTTTTATGCGGATCGGCCGATTTGTGTGATATTCAACACAGATATGCTCCAAATGAATTGTCTAAAGACGAGCGTTTTTTCGTTTTCGTTAATAAAGCCTTTTTGTCTGCTTATGTTTGTAAAAAGTTTTTTGCCTAAAACTGGCTTATTTTTTTAATGAATTGTTTAAATTGTTCGATTTGGATAACATTTCTGGTACTATTGTAAACGGTCATAAAGGTTTCATTTTTAAAATTAATTGAATTGATCATTTATAATGTGGCATTTTTGTAATTAAATATTTGAAGTATAAATAACTGATGCAGTTTTATACTTAGATATCCAAACTCCACCATTGTTGTAGCAACGAAAACGATGTGCCATTCTAAAGTAATCCTATTACAAAAGAGAAAGATCGGAAATTTGTCCACGAATAATAATTCGCTGAGTTAAAACTCTAAGTGTGAATTATCTTGTAGGAAAATTTATTTTGTCGACGATACGAGTACATGAAATACATGATGCGTTAATGAGGAAATTATAAAACGTGGGTAAGCTGTAAATGTATTTTCTTCAATATGACTGTATACATTTTAATTTTAACACATAAACATTGTGTTAAAATATTATATAATGCTGAGTATGCATTTTAAATAAAACTCATACAGTGCGTGTAAATTCAATGCAACCCGTATTAGTCAGTTGTTTTAACTTACAATTCGCGTGTCATTAAAAGTTACACATTTTTAATGAATTGAAACAAGAACAACACACTCGGTTTTGCAGTGTTTTCCTTATTATGGCGGGTCTAGACGACGAGACACTAGACTATTACAAGTAAAACCTTTAAATCGCATGACTATGTTCATTTCCTTAGTTCCAGATGAGCCAAATATCTGACATGACCCATTTTCCAGACAGCCAAAGATAGTCCGAATGAGGAGCCCGTTAAAGTCTAAGACCATGCATCTTACATCTGATGCATACAAAAAATTGAGGCTCATTAAATAGTTATTCCTGTTTTTCATGAGACCAGCGCAACGCACACGATCTTCGCCGGGGCTAGTTGGCCAGCCTGCCACCAAGAACGAGCAAAACTCTCTAGTTGGCTGGTTTGCTACCACTCGAAGAAAATTTTCCTTGCGATCGTTATTATCTTGTCATTGACCTCTCGCGCGCATCTTCCCTTTTGTGTGCGCGCGCGCTTTGTGTGCTTTGTATTCCGACTGCAACTCCTCTTCTGTCGCAGCAGTACACAAAAGTATAAAATTAAACGTTGGACGCGCTGGGCTCGGGAGGGGCGAAAGCAATAAAGTTAACAACATTCTTTCGCTTACGAGAAGAAAGTTCAGAAATAGAAAAAAAAAAAACATACATATATGGGCAAAATCGAAATGGGCTTCACCGTGATGGGCAGAGTATGACTGATAACCTGGCGGCCTCATACGGTCCCATGAGTTATGGGAGATTTTTTGCCCACCACCGCATCGTAGAAGAACACAATTTACCTGCTTAAAGACTTAAAGAGCGTGGCCGACGCTTCTGTCCATTGAAGAAGAAGAAGAAAGCAGGCGCCATTACGCGCCATTAGTGCGTAGTGAGCAAAAAGCCGCCACTTTACAAGATTATAACAAAATCTACAATAATCGCAGCTGATAAGCGTAACGTGACTGACCCGTTACATATGGAGGAGATATATTTTTCCTCGCCATTGTCGTGGCGCTGTTGCACTTGGCGGTGGCACAAAAACGCTTATCAACTCATGATAACGACCCCATGCCCGCCGCCGTACCTTCCGAGCACGCAACCATCTCACGCTGTCAGAGATAAATTGCTGAGAAAAATATTGGACGTCGGGCTGTGCCTCTCACTATGTAATCGATGCCGGGGCACCCGATAAAATTAATAACAAACCGCTGGGGAGCTCGAGTCAAGGAAACGGTCCCCGGTCACTCTATACTGGCGGAACACCTTCCCATGAATGGCAAATGGATGCATACCTGAAAATAGAGAAATTACCATTAGTGCATGCAATTAACTCATAACGAACGCGAGCACGGAAAAAACGGAATTCGTGCATATTTAGTGGCTGCAAATTGGACACACACAGCGCCCCTCGGCCGCAACATTACCGAGCACACTATACGCAATACCGACATAGAGTTTGATTGGACAAAAGCTGAGATATTGATCTAGAAGCGGGCTGAGATATTATGCACCAGAGTGCACTCGCGCGGGCCCCACAACCAGATCAGTTGTGGATCGCACATTATCTTCTGTGGTGGATCTAACCATGTAAACCGCTAAAAATGGCATTTTGTCGGACGGTTCCCCCAAGATCTCAGAGTGAGCCCCAACGATCATTTGTCGGCGGCGGTGGCAGCGGCTCTTTTCTTAGCGTTGCAATCTCAGCAGGCGCTCGAGTGGCTCCGCTGCGTGCGAACAATGGCTGGCACTTTCCAAAAGAGCAATGCAATCGGATACGTGCGACTATAAAAGTAAACCACAATCCCTGATGTGGCGTTGTGTAAATTAACGAAAAAAAACCAACAAAAAACATACTTTTTGGGGGATTAAACGCTCTCTGGCCGCATATTTGACAAAAAAGATGGCCTTACGTGGTAAGATCCTCAAGATCTTCAGTTCGATTAAAAGGAGGACACACGTATTCATTCCTTTTTTTGCAACCAAATTATGTATTATATATGACAAACAGCTGTATCTCTCGATGTATTCAGGCATATAAAAATACAAATACAAATTCCTACGAATTCGAAAATCATATATAGCATTCCGAATACTTAATTGATGAAATAAATTACAAAACTTTCAATGCTTACTAAATATCACATTTAGATTGTTAAATGCATTATTTCTTTTGAACATATTTTACTTTTTAACATTAAACTAGGTATTTATCTTGAATAGATATAAAATAAAACATTCTGTACTAGACAATGCTACTATATACTTTTACTTATCAGTATTTGCTACGAAAATAAGTTCTCACTACAGAAATAAGTGATTGCTACTCAGTAAACTGCGTAATTTATTTTTAAACCTCGCTACTAACTGACCATTTCAAATCCATACTTTTTTATGTATAAATAATATCTTAAAAATGCACTAAAACCCCAGTTTTCCAATTAAATTTAAATGTGTATTTTTTTAAATACCTTTTATATGATGAATTCTCATCTTTAGTCCAGTTCATACAAGTGTCTATGGTCGTTTTACGAAAATTTAAACAAAACGTTGATTATGTTTTCATTAATTCTAACTAAAATTCCGAGTTTTTGTAGTAATTGGTAATTTTGTATTTTAGGTACACGACGAGTATACGCAACAACCGCACGGAAATAAAGTTTTAGATTGACGTGAAAAATTTATTATTTCCATACTTTCTTTGCGGAACCTATAGAAGCTAAAATAATCCTCTAAATCCGCGGCGCGCCTAATTCGATACACTCTTTCCTTCGGACAATTCATAAACTCAGTCATCATTCCTTAGAGATAACGCACAACTGAATTTAAGGTTGCTCGAATGCAACTTGAAAAAAATTGGTAGTAAATATTTGTTGTTATAAGTAAAAGCCATTGTTCATTGTGAAGTAAAAAGGATTTGCTATGCACTAATATTCTTTGAAATTATTGCAATTTTCGTCCTGTATTATGCGAATTGTGAAATAGTCGTTTTATATACCACCACTGTTATGATGTGGTTTAAAATTCTTCTTTTAAATACTTCAAAAGCTTTGAAACTTTTCATCAAAATTTCTTTATACCCGCGAAATAAATTGGATAGTTACTTACTTTTACTCAGTCACATTTTTGTCTACATTAGTTTCATTTGGTCTTGGTAATTTACTCAAAGTTCTTTCATATAACATAAGTCTTTTAGTAAGAATTATCCGCTTATTGCTTCCATATTTATAAAAACAAAGAAGAATATATTTTTATATATTTGACTTTCCCACCCTTCCATGCATTTGCTTGTCAACGTCCAAGCTAATTTTTGGAAATATGTACTTGAAATTTAGGATGAGATACAAGAAGCTGTTTCGTGACAACTTATTTTGTATTTACTTCCTTAATTTGAACATAAACTGGAAGTAATTTAATGTGTTTTCATCGTGTGTGTTTCCTAAGCAAGGTGAGAATCCCAGCTTAAAATGGTCTCACTTTTCATCCATCAATCGGCAGTCCAGTACTATTTCTCAGTGACTCGACTTAATCGGTTAGTTGTTTGAGATTTTTAGTATATCTACTTTAAGACTATGTATATAAATTTACTTATTACTTCACGGGTCATTCTTCAAGTATATCCGAGTTTTACTCTTTACTATTTTAAACGGGTAAATTGTTTAAATTTAACGAGACAAAGACCCCACGGACATTGCCTGCATTTATTTCGCTATCCAGCGAAAACTCATAACTCTCGCTTAAGTTCCAGCGATTTTACTGCCTCGTAACCCGCAGCCGTGGCGGCGTGAAGAGCGCAAAAAGCGCTAGCCAGACTCAGTTCCTCCCCTGGAATGAATTCCTGCATAGTTTCTGAGATCCTAATCAGCTAGAAAAACAATTTGAATGTTTCCGAGAAGGATGTGCTTTCGCATGCGGGCCCGGCCATGTCTGCTGCATAAAACTAAAAATGATGACCGAGCCAGAAAAAATGCCCCGAACTAATTTCACTCGCGAAACATACGAAGAACTCAGAACAGGTTTCAATCGGGTCCATTCCGGGCTCGGCGTCCACCTGACCGCGCCCGCTTCACTGTGGCGAGCACCGGCTCGTCCTGTTGGTGGTGATCTGGGAAGATTTCGAGCTCGAAGGAGTTCCTATCCATCAGAGGGGGAATTAGCCACTGCCCGAAGGAGTCTGAAATGTTGTGGTTTTGTTAGTTTTCGTCCGGATCAGCGTCCATGCGGAGTGACACTAATTTGGGCATGGACGGGTACAAGCCATGGACCCTGCCTTCGACGACGCGGTGCGCGGCCCGCCCCATCTTGGGCTTTTTGCACCGCCGACTGTACAAATTTAGTCGCACCGCGGTAGCAAAGTAATAAGATGCACGCGGGACTAGAATTGGAAAATAATCGCCGATGAGATTACACTTTGGAACGAATGCAATAAAACGAAGAGCCCCCGTGGGCTGGGATGGGAGCAGCCAGAGCTTTTGGTCATTGACCTGGACTGATGGGTTGGTTGCGTGTACGAAATGCACTGAGCCCCACGAGAGCCCAGGCGCAGGCCGAGCACCCAGTGCCGGGGGAATCGGAACCAGCCCATTCATACGTGTGCTCCGCCGAGGGGACGGAGGCGGCCCGGCCCTGCTGTGGTGCACCAACATACACTTGCCCGTCTCATTACATTAGGTCAGCGCTCGGGCTGCGCTCGGGCTGCGCTCATCCGCCCCGCGGGACCCCTGTAGAAAAATCAAGAAAAAATTTTAAAAATGTTTAGAGCTCCACAGACTGTCCGCGATGCACCGCACCAAAGATCGGCCAGAGGGGAGCACAAAGAAGACATGAACACGATTTCGAAGTCTCTGAAGTTGCACCGTTGTGGAGAGTGCCAGTGGAAAAGTCCCGGGGTCCGGCACAGCGGCCGGGGCCGGGGCCCCGTCCCGTCAGCGCCGCACTTCTATGCCGAGAGAATCACCAAAGTCAACGGGGCGAACACACCACACCAAGACGACGACGACGACAGCGAGCTTGATAAAATGTAGTTGGAATTTCATCGGGCTAGAGATGCACAAAAAACTTGATTAGTCGGACGTCTCCCTTTATCGGGATCCTTCATCCCTGGAGCGCAGCCAGCTTCATTTGTAATCGCGATCGCAGCCCGCTTCGGATCTCAGCAAACCAGAGGGACCTCCACTGCTCGTCCCCGAGAGAGCGCGCCTGAATAATTTCGGTCCCTCAACACGCCCCAAAAATAGATCTTCTCGGGAGCGATCACATCTACGGTGCGCGTAGACTAGACTTTCTCCCGATTCGACTATTTCTGGACGCACTTTTTCACTATTGACATTTTATCGCAACGTTGTCGTCGTCGGTTTTTGACGCCCGCTCCCGCCGATGGACTCACGCCGAGAAAACCCGTTCCCCTGCCCCTTCGATTGATGCTAAACAAGCGTCAGCCGTTGATTATAAATTATAGCGAGTTCTGGTTTACGTTTCTGGCTCGATAGTGGATCTTTTACAAAAAAGAATTTACGAGGAAACTATCCCCGCCGCCGCGCTCCGCTCCCCTGGACATGCTAACCACACTCGCGGAGTGTGGTTTTCATGCTCCACACCATAAATTGTATAATTCGATCGGTTTAATGCCCTAAACCTTCGTGGGCGGGTGCGCATGATGAGTATTCGGCAGCAGCTTCTCCGCGAAAGGCAGAAGCTGCTAACGAACTGAACAGGGTGCCCACAAATAACTAACTAATTTCTTACTTACTTCTTTCAAACGCAACATCCGCAAAAATTCAAGATCAATGTCAATTCGTTTATTCATAAAGATAACCATATTTTATATTATGTCACTTATTCCTAGTGCTCTAAAACCCTAGAGTCTAGATAGATAGAACTCTTAATCATGAATTAGTAGATTAGTCATTTAGCATAAATTATTCATTAGTAAAGTGGTGAGACCCAGCCATTTCTTAATCATGAACTATCAGCTTTCAGTTGTTAAACTTCCTATTTAACGACTTAAAGCAATTAAATTGGCGTTCACTAATTTTATTATAAAGTGCCATGTCTGAATCGTTTAAAAACTAGGCGGTAACAACATCAACAAACTTTTAAATCACACAAAAAATACAAAATCAACTGAATTCTAGCACACTTTTCCTCATTTAGATATAAATAAAAAAATAAGTTATCAAGTTTTTCTGATTTAGCTGTCATGATGACGATTAGTCTCCATGGCAGATAGCGCATAAATTAATAATTAGTACTAATACATTGGACAACAATCTAAGATTGGAAAAAGCCTTCTAGTTTGCAATATAAGAGCATAGAAGGAGAGGACATAAAAATATTTTTTAGCATAAATAGTTCGCGTCCAATAAAACTAGCGTGAAATTTAAGAAGAAGCCAACAGTTAACAAATAAGAATTAGTAAGGTCTTTAAATTTATAGTATTTTAACAGATATTCTATTCTGCCAAAATGCGAGACCAGTTTCTAAATTACCTCTCTTCTTATGCTATTAGTTATTTATAAGCACCCTGTAGCATTCGCTCAAGCCCATTTATACTATTCTGAAGGACTGAAAGTATCTTTTTTTTATTGAAGAAAATTTGTAGGCAGTAATATTTTACGCATAGCCAAGAGGAAAACTTATTTCAGGTGGTTTCAAGTTAAACAGGTTCCGCCGGGGGCCAACTATCTTCCATATCCACCAGGTGCATGAACGGGTTATGAGGCAATGCCTAGTAAATGTTTTCTGATAAAATGTGTGTTCGGTTGCGCGAAAATTGATCGATAGCGGCAGCGAACTAATGGAATGTTTCCTCTGGGTACCGGCCCCATATTTCAAGTAATATTACCCTGATAGCATTTTTATCGAAAAATCCCTGCTGCCAACAACCGCAGAATGTGCACGAGTGCAATTGTAAATGATTTTGAACATTAAAAAAAAAAAAAATGCAACCCGAGTTGCGCAGATTATGTTGCGGAAAATATTTAGAACGAATTGGAAATTTTTCAGCAAATAACTAGTTTTTTTCTATTAACTATACACACGCACGGTGCTAGTGCTTGTTTGCTCGCTTGGATATGTTCGAAGCATATTTTGTTGCTGCATTTAGCAACAATATTGCACTTTATGTTGAACACCGACATGCCTAGAAGGGTTATTTCATTAGGCAGCCTATTTAGGACGTTCGTGAGGTGAGTTATATCACCGCATTTTCAGATACACATACATATAGATTATATATTTTCAATCCCAATTTCATTATTTTTATGGAATTTGCGACAAGCTTATGTGATGTTACTTTATAATTGAATTTTGGAAACCTTATAGAAAAATTAAAAGTATACATATCATAAAAAAATCCAGTTTGATTGCTAACTTTAATAAAGCGGTCTAGAACTAACCCATCTTTTTGAAATCTCTGTTACATAGTCTAGTAGTATAAGCTCTCTTCAGAATATTGTAAGGGTTGAAAATAAGTGAAAATATTGTAATACAGTCGATATATACATATAGTATTTTCAAATTCGACCCGAAGAACGATTTGACCACCGTACTTAAATGAGTCCAACTTCTGTACACAGATTTACTTTCTGAAATTCTTTTTGGCATTTCAGTTATAAAACGCATAGAGTTGAAGGTGCGCTTATAACCGACTTACATGTAGTTGGCGCATTTGGTTGAAATTGGAGCTCTATTTGTCAAGGAACTAGATGCTCAACGTCCACTAATGCGTTCTACTTTCAATTTCCATTCTAGCCCTGCCAGCCAGTCGCACAGTTGCCCGTATGCTCGGAATTCTCCTGAGTCGCTCACGTACCCCCATAAATCAGAAGTCATGTTCCATTCTCGAATTTCCTTCCTCAATTATTTCAATAAATCTACTGTGGCACGAACTAGACAGTCACCACCGCAGCCAGCAATTGCAATCCGAAAAATCCGACAAATCCATTAGGCTCGGCCAAGAGTGCTTAGGAGCAAGCTGCCCAGATCAGAACCTTCGGCGATCCAGCCTACCTTCTTCTAGTTCTAGCCATCTACGGCCGCGATCTATCTCTCCTGGTGCTCTGCGCGCGCATGCCTGTTGCGCCCGCCCCTCGGCAGAGCACGAGGAGCACAATTGCAATTTCTGCAATTGCGTGCGCAGCAACTGCGCGCAATTTTTATTCTTACCTCGTCAATGCGCGCCTCATTACTGCCTCCTTTTCCGCTTTTGCTCCTTTTTTGGCTCTCAGCTGCGTTTTGGTCGCTTTTTTACCAGCGCACTGCAACTTAAACCGCAGCAGACATTCACCTCTTCGGAAACGTCGTAAAATTCGCTCGTTTTATTCATTTTTTGGGGGCTGCGGCCGCAGAGAATCCGCACAAATGTGCCCAGGGTGCGGGCGGGCGGGGGGTACAAACGCGACGCGGTTCACACACAGCCGTCGTCGACGTCTGGTGCAAGCGCGCAAGAGCCCCAAAGTTGCACACTTTTGAATCCCCACCGTCTCCCTCTCTCGCCAGTGCTTTGGCACCTTTTCGTTTATTATTTTGCATTTTCGCAAAATTGCCCGCTTGTTTTTGTCGTCGGCTTGCATCGGGAGCGGTGCTTGTTTTGTTCCGCCCCGCTCTAGCCGGTCACTACCTCCGTTGACGCGCACCGCATCGGCTATTGAACCAAATTTGAATGAACTTTCGATTTTAGCTCGATGACTGCGGGTTGTCGCGCATATTTCCTTTTTTTTTTTTCTTCATTTTTTTTTCACTTTATTAGCACCCATGTCTAGCTTTTTTTAGACCGTAGAAATATTTTGGTACCAAAGCATTCACGAATTTCTGTCGAATGAATCATATATATGCTGGAATTCATTAATGCTTTCAGGGGGTCCTATCTCCAACTTCTAACTTATCTTCGGAATGAAAGGGAAACAAATAAATTGCAAACCTGAAAGACTGTAGGAGGTGAGGTCGTCAACAAATTATTAATTACATACCTTGCGCGAGTAGAAACAGAGCCACTCATTTGATCCCCGAGGAGTTAGTATCGATTTATGAAATCTTTAAAAAAAAAACAATTACAGACTACTTACTTCACGAGGAAGATGAATATAAATAAGTAAAACCAAAAGGACAATTGATTCGATAAGTAGTAACATCCTTTACAAACAGATCCCAAACTATGCAACAGCTTTCCAGAATTAACTTTTGGGTCCCTTTATAACCTAAACCTTAGCATAGACCACGACTTAGCGACAATATAGTAACATTTCCGGGAAAGTCAGGTTTAAAATAAACAAAAAGACCTTGTTGTTAGTCTTTTTTCTCAATTACTTTAGTGAGTTGATATACACAATCAAAAGGCGATTTTTAGATCATCCTCGATCTTTTTAGTATTTTTGTATAAGACCACAATCCTTTTAACATACAAACTAGATCGACAACTAAAAATCAATATTGTATACAAATATTGAATGTGAGCGTTACGACATTATAGCTTACAATATTATTTTATGAATAAGACTTCTTTTGGATTATATACTGTCGCCATTCTTACCTACATATATGTATATACTTGTATATAAATATTATTTTTGTATACTAGATTTATGTGAATTTCTACAGCTGTAGTCTCTTGGCGCAGAGAAAAATTATATAAGCATACAAATATAACACCCAAAAGCATTACCTCTCCGCAGTCGAGCAAAATAATAAATAAATCATTCAAAGTAATGCTTTTCTCAAAATAACTTCCTTCTAGTTGCTAGCGCCGATATGCTTTGCTACTGCGCGGCAATTTATAATAGATATGTACAAAAGACTGTCCGCCCACACCCTCCCGGGCATTGTCTTGGGAGATTGCCGCGAGAAATGCAATCTCCAAAATGCATTTACTAGCGCGCAACGATGCCATAAATCAGTCGGATGTCGCTAATCGCCAAATCCTATAAAATTATTTATTACGTCGGGAATATGCCATATCCTTGCACCAAGTGAAAATTCTACCAAAAAATCTTTGTACGCGTCTAGAAGAAGAATGCTAGATGGCAATTTTCGATGAAATTGTCTTATCCGCCGCCAACTTCACTGCCTCGCGAGGGTAGCGTGTAGCGTGTAGCGTGGTGGCTGGCTGGTGGAAGAAAGCAAAATCAGCAAGAATGGGCAAAAGTAGCGGCGCATGCAATTTTCGCATAATAAATTGTTTGGCAGCATGCGTCTGGTTGCATTAATATATAATGTGCCGTGCTCGGATCGGTCGGCTCGGCCTCCCAGTTGTGCACTGCACCTTACCTTTCCCCGGCACACTTCTTTCGCTTTCCCAAGAGCCATAAGAAACAAGTACAGGTACACAACACACGTGCAGGTTTCGATTTGCAGCGCGGCTTTTTAGAGGTGAGGCGTTTTGTAATTACCATTTCGAGGAGTTGTGTGAAAACATCGAGAGTTGGGCGACTGAGAAGATGCTGATGATGCGCTAACGCGGACCGCGAACAGGCCGTGCAAAAGAAAAAAAGTGAAGTAAGCCACGTTTGTGCGGCGGCGGTGGATTGGCTTCGCGGGCAAAATAAAACCAGGAAAAAACAGCTGATGGATACATCTCCGGCGTGGAGCTTTATATACCTTTTTTTTTTTTTTTTGATTCGATCGATTCCATTCATGAAAATGCCTGGAAAATTCTCTGCCGGTCTGTGGGAGCGCAATGAGGATCAATCAATCAATCAATCAACAGTGTCTGTCTCAATATTATTGCGTAATTACAGCACAGAGGCTTGGCGGCGGCGGCGAGGATTATTACAAATGCGAGCCTCCGACCTCAGCAATCGCGAGTCCTCTGAGGTGATTGCCCATCAGCGACACTGTAATGATTACAAAAATTGTTGCAAGCCGTACGAATGGAAGTGCCCCACGGAAAAAAAACGAAACAAATTTTAAAAAAGGTGGACAAGTAAAATGCCTTCGCTCTTCCAGGTAACAGCACGATCCAGACACGAGAAAAAAAGCCATTCTAGTCCCTTCTTACCTTAGAAACCGTACGACCCAACCGGTTTTCGTACACAAAAAGCACAAGGTGTGCTCCGTCCTCCTCGCCAGCATATGTGGTAGATACCACCGCGATACCAAGAAAATAGAAAAGCATACACGCGGCCCGCCGGAGGGACGGCGGAGACGGAGGTGCGCACCTTGAAGAACAAAAAAAAATACTTTTCTTTGAATTCCTTTGCCCTCTTCTTCTTCGAGAGTGTTCTTTTCGCTTCTTCGCTTCTTTTTTTCCTGCTTATACTTCTTTTTCAGCTATTTGTGTTTCCAGCCGAATACACCCAAACGTAGGCCTAGGAGCTGAAACTGCATTATCTGATCAGATGGGTATGGGAAAATGTGGGCAAAACAAGCAGGTGGAGGCCTCTTTTTATTTGATTTCGGCCCAATGAAAGACATCCACTTCAAGGGGATTTATAAAACGTTCTAATCCGGTGTCAGTTCACTATACATATATACTTAGTAAAAGTAAATACAAACGAGTGTGTTTGTAAAAATATTAAAATAACCAAATAACACCACGCTTTTTTCTCCACTTCCGTAAGGTAGAGCAACGTACGCAACGGCTGAGTTGGGAGTGCAATTATTTTACGCAACGATCTAACGGGAAATGAAGAAACCCATAATAATTATTGAACCGGCCTGAGCTTACACCCATACAATAAATACAATCTTAACGGCATACAGGGTGTTCAATTTGTAAACGAAAACGTAGAAGATTTAGGGTAAGTTTCTATTAATTACCCTGTAATCAACTTAATTACTGAATTTCAAACTCTAATGCATTGATTTCCACAAGTCCAACAGATTTGGATGATGCTTAAATTGAACTCATAGACACCCTGTATATCAAACCTATCCCTTAGAACAAATTGGCTTTACTTTAATCAAAACATAGAAATAACAGAATTGAACACTACATTATTGAAAGGGTATTAACTACTACATCATTTCTTATTATTGCCACAAATACCTAACTCGCCGGAGGAACGAAAATAAAAATACAAATATATACATATTATTTATCAACTGCATCAGGAGTCGGCGATTTTGGGTTTGTTATTATTATTTGAGTGCGATGGAAGAATGTCGTTGTGTTATGTGTCCGCATTCTACTTACCGGCATATTTTTGACGAACATCTACCAAAACGACGACCTGAATTGATAACGTATATTCAGCAGCATGCTATAATACAAGTATGTTTTAATAGAAACTAATTTTGCAACCAGTGTAAATTTTAAAGCGCTCTAGCCCTTCACATTACATTACATTACTCTTGAACAAAATAACACTTAGAAATAGAAAAGTAGTGAATTATTTTATCTATTTAACAGGCAGACGTGCTATTGGAAGCTGTGTTTATGTCATTTCCATAGTATGGTGTTTCGATTTAACCATTTTTTCAATCTATCAACTGAACCCGGTGTATATTTCATGTGAAACATGATTACACGATAACCCACTTGCTGACACTAATTTTCTGTTAATTCTCCACCCAAATTCCATAGAAAAGTGCCCATTATTCTTTGTGTATATATACTACATAGTTTAAATGCCTACTTATCTACTCAGGTAAGGCCTTGTTCTTAATTTTAAAAATAAACAGAAACAGATTCCAATCAATCCTTTCTTGCACATTCACATTACATTTTAATATCGCCTTCTTTGCATTATTTCGGTGTTTTTGCATTCTGTCGAATACTACAATCTAAATTCAGTAAACTCATTTCAAGAAGATTGTTAAGTATATAGCTTATTATATTTTTACAAGTTAATCTGAATTTGAGATTTGATAAATTTATTGATCAAAAACTGAAATCGCCTAGAATTCAAAAATATTTATTTTCTCTTCCCTTTAAACATCCCTTATCTTTAGTATTAAAAAAATATTCAAAAAGTTAAAAGTATTTAAATTCGTTACCAAAATTACCTACTATTACAAATAAAAATGAAATAGATCATGAAAAGACTTAAGAATTAATTCTTGAGTTGTAAAAGCGTAGTGATAATTATGCTTATGAAATTTATAAAAATTTGTATCATACTCAAGTCTCCTATTTATTTTTTGTACCATTATTTTTTAGTGCTACTAATACTTATGTTACTCTATGAGAGAATTTTTTATTTGCAATTGAAGTTGATGTGTTTATGTTTGGTTAGCAATAAAATCCATTCGTGTTCGACCGAAGGTTTTCTTCCTTCATAATTGAATTTCAACTTGTTTTTAATTGCTTTAGCTGTTCAGAACCAACTTCCCAAACGTAAAGAAAGGAAGCAAACGTCTCTAAAGAGAATATGCCCTAAAACTTCAGGTCTTAATTTCTGTTTGAGAGAATCCATTAAGAAACTAGCTGCCTAAACGATCGTCGGTTCCTAGAACGAAGGTATAAAATTCGGCGGAAGATGCGACTTAGGTGTAATTAGCCAACCAACCAAGTCGGAGGGCCACATGTTGTTCAGGGCGGTGACGAGCAAACTAAATGGGCTTTCCGGCAATTCTTGATGGAAGGAAACAAGAAATATTTACGATTACAAAAAATAAAAACTGTATGGTAGTTATAAAGCAATAAAAATTAAAACAACAATAAATTCGTCCACCAGTCCTCCCGGGAATACCAAAAAGACACAGCCCTTCCTGCTGGCCTCAAGGGAGCGTAGAAAATTTCTGGATTGGATAAATTCTATAGTTAGGCATTCGAGGAGATGATTTTCGATTATTTTTATTGCTGTAATACGCCCGATAAATTTAGCTACATTCCACCTCCCGCTGCTGAGGCGACAGTCTCATGGCTCACATTCTATTCTATCTCGTGAGGCATGTTGAAAGCGCCGATCTGCTGGTCCAGCCGAGATGCTGCACGAAATGATATGCCCCCAACTTGTTTGGGCATGACCCCAGGACAACATATCAATTCCACATCGTAAACGCTCCCCGAGACGCCCCTCGATTGCCGAAATGAAGCGACAGACACACTACCGCGTCTCTGGACGTCTTTTTGGAATATTTTCTTATTTTTATTTTTAGGTTCGTACGTGGCAAAGAAATTTATCACTTTGGCTGGAGTTCCTCCTCCAAAAACGTCCTCCGCGCCAAGAAGGCACATTAGGTGCACATATTTTGGAATCAGAAAAAAAGCTCCCCAACTGAGGTGGAATTCCTCTTTGCCCTTTATGCTCTTGTTCATCCATATTTTTGGTATATTATGTACAATCGAGGCTCCACGGACCGCTGAAAAAGCTCCCCCAGAATGTGGAGCAGAGCAGTCAGTGTTCGTCTCGTTTCCCCCCAAAAATTCTTCATGAATCTGCAGGGTGCTCCGAAAGACACAGAAAGACGAATCGCTGACTGTTGCCAGTCCCTGACTCCGCTCAGTTTCCTTTAAATTCTTCTGAGCATTTACGGGATGATCCTACTTTAAATTGAGCCACGAAAAGTCCCAAAATGAAATGTTATTTATATGGGCTTTGGGCAGGGGGTAGGTAGGGAAAAGGGCGCTGGTTGCTGCTTTTTATAGGCACCTACTGCGTTCCTGCCATGCTCAAATTATGCGCGCGTAGGGCAACCTAAGCTAAAACCGAAAAGGCAGACAACGGCTCCATTTTGGGAGACCTTCTCCTCCACATCCCATGGATTTCATCTTTTTCTTATTCTTTTCCCGACGAGGGATACTGTCACCGTCTGACCTCTTTCAGCAGGGGAAAGAGACTCGCTCTAAGCGTGATAATCTCATTAAAGATGTTTTTTCCGTTCCATCCTGACCATCGTTTTTCTATTTTTTCTGTCTTATTTTTGTTTATTTTCCCTCTTTTTGTTTTCTTTTATTGCCGCATATGACTTAAGTGTCTCCACTGGAGGTGAATCCAGCGATAAGTGGGTCTTTTATTGAATATTACGAGAGGAATGTGGTTAAGGAAATGTTTCTCAATGTTTTTCAAAAGAATTTCCTCCATTTGGCTTTATTGGAAATTTTATGCCTTCTGGCTGCCATAAAGCTTTTCTGGAGTCCAGGGGAGTTGTCATGGAGTTTAGGTCTCAGCACCGCTCTGGGTTAACCAAACGTGGGCACAACACTACAGCTATAAAAGCATTTCTAGACCAGAGCAATTCGTTGTGAATTATAAAGCACTGCAGCTTGTAAGCAGTATTCATTCACTTCCTTGCAAAATATTGACATTAAGATTAATATTTTGTGGCATATAGTCGTATGCTCACGTTATTTGCTCACGTTATTTGCTCGCCTTATAGCTATAAAGTTGAGTCAAATTAGACTTCGTACACCTCAGCAGTCTTTTAAGGAACTTTATTCTGCTGAAGATTCTTTCTCCAGATTCTCCATATCTTTAAGGTTAAGGTTTTTCTACTAAGGTCTGACTATAGATCAAAATAGGATGGACCAAGGAGATATGGAAATTGGCACTCAATCCATGTGTTCGGATGTCTGCGACAGGAGCCCCAAGCCGCACCACACTGATGAGATTCACTTAGTGTCCTGGATCGAAACGCCCACCAATTTTTAAGCTCGTCTGCCTCGGTAGATAAAGTAAGTATTTCTGATCAGGAACACCTTAACTCCGCATAAGATATAGGTAATCCTGGTCAGGAAAACATCAAGATCTGAGTAACGCAGAAGTTAAATTATCCTCATCGGGCTTGTCCGACCTGGTCCTGATTATGTACAGGCTAATTTTTCTAGCCGGAATGTTACAAGAAAAGTATTCAGATCACCTTATTTTAAATGTTTACATTTTATTTCTATTTGAATTAGACTAAGGCAAAAGAAAAGTGACGATTGCCTGTCTGTCATCGCGTTGTCACTTCCAGGTGACATTTCAGGTAATTGTCACGTTATGGAAAGTTGATTTTAGATAAGTGATGACAATCACTTAGCAGCTTGTGGAATTCGATCTCCACACTTTGAAAATAATCAGAAAAAGTCCATCAAATCACAACCCCAAAAAAATAAATCACCGTATTGGATTCCTATCAGTGAAAAATTGAAATCCTTATTGAGTTACTCATCACGCCGAAGTATGTATGATTTACAATCAGTAGGAAGAAAATAGCGCAAAAAGCAGACAAAGCGAAAAACGAGAAACAGGGGCGAGCAGATGTGACAACCAGCGTTCGGTGGCATTCACTCTCATTGTTTTTGCGGAGAGAACATGACAACATGCCCGCGTACGGTGGAAAAAAGCGAGCAACAAAAACCCCGGAGCAGAGCAGCACAGCACAAAAAAGAAAAACGCGAAAAAACAGTTATCACGTAACAACAGTCGACATTAAAGCTTGACGGCATTCGCCAGTCAAAGCAGAAGCCGCGCCCCGCGCCCGTGCCGTTGCACACCTCAGCCGCTTGCTTTGTCGCTGCTGCGGCTGCTGCTGCCGTGCCGTCGTCGTTCGAAGCCGCACCGCACCGCACCGCACCGCTGCCGTAACCTTGTCCCACCGCCCGACGCGGCGCGCGGTGTGCGGTGTGCAGCGCAGCGTCATTCCTCATTATGGCAGCGTCGGCTCGAATTGACCGATTGCGCTATGCCGTGCCGTCATTAAATCCATTTCTCTTCAATGCCATTGCCAAAAATTCGCGAACCTGACCCCGCGGGGGAATTTTTTCGCGCTCCCGAGTCGCCTTTTGTTTGCCTAAAGAGCGCAAAAACTGCTGCTTGGGCCGTCATCGCATCAACTCAGGACCGCCGGGCCGTTGGCCGCTACGCCGCGCCGCCGGTTGAACTCTGCTCGCATCGTAAACACTTCGACGTAGAGGCCCCTCCCCCTCCCCCTCCCCCTCCCACTCTGTCGAAATCAGATCACAAAAAAAAAAGAAAAAAAAATAACAATAATAATAAAAACGTTGTGTCTCACCGATCAGTGGCATTGTGCCGCGCACCTCGTAAAAAGTTTAATTTCATCTGGAGCACGGCGCGCGGTGGTAATCCCTCCCCAGCAGCCGCCGCGCCGCAATTAGCGCGTTGAATAGAACAATTCCGGCCCCAGCTCCCAGCTCGCAGTCCGCAGCCTCCGCCCGGCCCGGCTGTACAAAGTGTGTGCTGTTGCATAATTAAGCATAGCAAAGCTCGCGAAATGAAAGTGAAAAGTTCGCGGAAATTAGCTTCTCTCCGCTCGCATAGCGCTCCTAGGCCGGCACCTGCGGCACCGCACCGCACCAAACCGAACCAAACGAAACCACCGGCTAGGTGAGCACGTCGGTGAGAGACGACTATTTTTATTCGCAGTTACGTCAATTTTTTTCCACTCTCCTCGGCGGTTGAGTAATTCGCCAATTTACGAACTATGGGCCAGGCCATTGATACCGCGATGATTTTCGCTTTTCAAACACTCCCGCTGTTTACCTCTAGCGGAGTCTGTCTAGCCGAGTGCACGGACCACGCCGGGACAGAGGTCAAAGCGGCCGTGGGTGGGCGTTCACATTAATTTTGAAGCTGCTCTGCAGCAGCCGTTGCACAGTGGTCCGGGATCCCAATTCAACTGGACGAACCCTTACCTCTGTTCTATACTTATATTATATTAAAATGAAAAGGCAATCAAATGAAAATTCCCGTACTCATCCCCCTGTGTTTTAAGAGCAGCTGAATTCATTTCGGAGATTATCTTTTACCTAGGGTTTGAAAGAGTGAAAATAGATGCGGTCCTTTTTCGAAAATCATCCACAAAAGCACGAATGGAAATCGTTTTACATCTTTTCAATTTTCAATAAACTAGCCCCTCTTCTTCTCATCCCTTCAGACCTTAGTCCAAATTCTTAAAGATTTTAAAACCCCCGTATTTTAATAATCTTATTCAAAATATACCCTGGATCTAAATCATGAACCTCTTTTCATGGAATTTACTCCTACTTGAACCTAACTTAATACTACTCAATACTATAGCTACTAGTTTGAACTTCTAAATCCTCCTCAGTAAAATTTATGCTCCTATCTATCTATCCTAAATATTTCGGAAAGTAGGTACACATGCATAGCATTCTGACAAAAAATTCTTGCATTATACATTCGTGCAGACCTCAAAAGAATGTTCCTACAAATTTCATCAAAATCCGGGAGATTACCGGATTCTTGAGTTATTCCCTAAAATTTACCCAAATGAATTTAATCGATCTGAGCAAATTTAACGACCTGGAAGTGTATCCTATATTCCCGATCGATTTTATCAACGAAATTCAGTAATGATTCTTGCAAAACATTATATATGTAGGGGAAAGTGGGGTGAGCCGGGACACACTTTGTTCAAGGCCTTATAAAACCAAAATAAACAATTTATTTTTTTTATATTAACATCCGATCCTGCAGATGGGTTCAATACCTTTCATTATTTGTCACTTTAAATATTATTACTTTATATTTACAATAATTTATAACCGTTTTAAAAAAAAAGGTCAAATCGGAAGTTTCAAAAATACGTGGGGTGAACCGGGACATGATAGAAAGACGTGACTTTTATGCTGTAACTAATAGTCTTATGTCAAAAATATGTTATGATATTATTAGAAACAATGCTTGAACATATTTTTTTTACATTTTTTATTATAAACAATATAAAATGTGCAACATAAAATTAGGCTTCCTTTAACTCCGAGAAAATAAAACTTTGACGAGTGTCGATTTTTATTAACAATCCTCACTAAATAAATGATGCAGGTGCTGACCTTGAGTTCTCATAAAATAATGTAGAGGGCCAATACAAACATAATTCACTAAGAATTACCAACATAAAAACATTAACAACAATTAAAAAAGCACTGTCCCGGTTCACCCGACCGTCCCGGTTCACCCCACTTTCCCCTACATATATTTCATTTTAAACGTTATAAACTTGGAATTTGTTTGCGCTGTTTTAACATTAGCCATACCCATTCAATGCGCGTTCGCGATTTACCTGGAGATCGTGAAACTCGCAAAAAGTCGAGCTCCCACGCCGCTTAAGCCATGATAACAGACACTCACCACATCCGCCTCCGTCTCCCGCCAGTCGTTATCTTAGTGGTGCTGGGCGTGTTACGTAATCTTGCTGCGAACGCTTTAATGACTTCAATTAGTGGGAGACCTAAATGCGGACTCACTCGATGTGCAGCAGCTAATTGCGCGGACTCGCACAAAACGGATGCTTTTGTCTATCCAGTCGCCAGAACAGTGGAGGAAGGGCTTTTGCATTGTTGCAAATCTTTAAAAGATACCCACCTGCTTTAAAATTTCTTAATTTATTCAAAAAACGTTCTTTAATCCCTTACAAAACGCAAGTTTATTTTTTTTAGAAGACTGATAAATGAGCATTAAATGGTTTTTAAATTAATAGTTGAAATTGTCGAAATAGATAACTAAATCTTTTTCTTCTAAGCCAGTGATTTTGTTTATTCTTGATCACAATTAAACAAATTGCAAAACTTATATACATACATGTGAGGACATCAGCTTTGCTGGGGATCTTTGGCTTTGCTCTTCAATGCTGTAATCAGCTGAGCTATCGAGGCCAGTTTTCGATGCCTTCGAGTTTTTGATAAGAAATGTGACCGATAAATAATAATAATAAATAAATATTCGTTAAAGTTTCAACAAAATTCATATCAAATTCAATTTAACTTCACAAGACAGTGCCAGTGATTTCTTCTATATTTTATCCCTATAGCCTTACAACTCAGAAAATTTTTTAGCTTTCTTTAATCCAATCGAAGCCAAGAAGGTTTTTGAAGATTATCATTAAGATCCGACAATTTTCTTTATACTTTACGATATTTTTATACGATTATTTCCTGATTACTAAGTGATAGTGCAAGTTCATGATCATTACACACAAGGTGTAATCCGTATTGAATGAGTTAATAATTTTTTTAATTTTCGAGGTAGGTATTATTGCGTCTTAAGAAGAAAGTGAACATTCTTTGTAAAGGGGTTTTCTTTAATCTTTGTAAATACTTCTGTAAATTCCAAATTTATAAAGTTCTTCTAACCTTACCGTGCCTCCAGGGCGTATACTCCAAATCTGTAGCAGTTGCTGCAAATTGAACCGGCTTTCTGACAAAGAAACGCTCCTTCCCCATCAAAAATCTCAGAACTCCCCAAGCAAGCAGGAAAACTTCCAACTTCGCAACACCTCCTTCACAACAAACGAGGCAGAGCCTTTGAGGAATCCATCACCTGGCCAGCGAACTGCATTACCCGTCGCATCGCAGCTAGAAGTGGATGTCAGTCGCGTCGCGCATCGCATCGCCTTCGGTCTTTCATTTTGTATTTTTTCCCCATTTTTCCCAAGTTTGTTCTCGTTCTCATTTTTGACAAAGGATTTTTACATCCATCGTTAAGTCAGAGCCTATCCCACTCGTGGATCCCCGGGAGCACCGCCGCGCGACCGCAGCCGAAGGAGTTCAACAGCTCTGCACACTCCTCGCATGCCGTTCCCGTCGTCGTATCGGGCCCAGGAATCGGAGGAGGTTTCTTCTTGTTTTGCTCCCTTTTCTGTTCCTGCAGTTTCTTTTGAACTTTTTGCCTCGCCCCAATCTTTCGTTTTAGAAGCTCCAAGAAAACCGGAATTTGTCGGATTCTTCGATTTTTGTTTTCTTTCCGTGCCTCAGCCTCTCCAGCCTCAGACAGCGCCGCCACCAAGTTGCACTCCATCCACCGAGCTTCCCCGCCGGCCAGACAGTTATGCAGCGACAGATGCACACAGAATCCCGATCGAAACGCTACCTCGCGATCTAATTCGAACCTGAAGCTTAGTGCGCTTCCTTTCTGGCAAGGAAACTTATTTAAAAGAAATCCCAAACAGGCGACGCGACGTGGAGCTGTGCAAACTTTCAAAACCCACCTCCACCACCTGCGGTAAACAGAGCCGAGCTCTCAAGTCTCAGCCTCCATAGACCTGGAGCTCAAAATCATATGTGAGCCATCGCGACGTGGCCAGGCGACTTCCCGACCGGACGGCTTCGGCGGCCCTACCCCCCGGGCTCCGCAGGCTGTTCGCCGACCGCTGCCTTCGTGGTGGAATGCGAACTCGCTGGTATGAGTGAAAGTTAAATAGCGATTGGGCGCAGCAGCGCAGGTTTCCTCACTTTCTTGTTTTCCGTGATTTAATAGAATTAAAACTTTAGCCGAGCCAAGCCGTCAAGATTACTGCACCGAGTCGTTTCACAAAAGTTCTCGTGGGAAAATAATGTGGCCGCTCGTATCAATGGAAAACGCTGGCGGGCACTGGCGCGTCAGAGGAAGTCGCATTTCGCTGGGACCGCAGAGTTTCTAGCGGTTCTAGCGCGTTATCAGCTCAAGTTAGGACCGCAGTTACAAAATTATATCACCGACATGCCCGCAATTCTTCCTTTATGAAGTTGTAAATATGGACAGGTGCGGAGGGTTTCATACAACGATAGTGAGTCACTATCAATCTTAGAGCACTTTACGTCACCGCGTGATAAACGGTGTGGGATTTACTAACTTGCATAATAAACGGACGTAACAAGTGCAGCGGTGACTTCAACAAATTTTCTGGAGAACCATTTCGATGCGTCATATAATTCCTATCAACGCCTTTTCACTTATGCAATTTGCATTGTACCTCAGATAGTTATGCACTCTTCAAAGTTTCAAAAACACAGAGCTATAGGAATAATAAAGTTTAATGTCTCTTCCCGGCATAATTTCATATGTATGAAGGTTTCACATTTATGACTCTTGCCTTATCTTCATTTAAAACGAAAAAATACTTTTGCAACTTGTGCCATATGTTGAAAAACAATTTCCAAAAAATTCCTCTCACTTGAGATATTTAGCTATCGAACATACAACGCTTTTCAGTTTTTCTATCTAACCAAGTGAAGTTATCTCTAATATTACACCTGCTACGTCTGTAACAAAGAAATGCAGCGTAGGTTCGCCTGTCACATTCATTATATTGTTTGTAGACCTTACATATACTTATAAGTATGTCCAATAAAATATACTAAAAACATATATAAAATAAAATGAGCAAGAACTTGATCGCCATTTTCTAGGAAATTCAATTCTCGATAAATGCCTTTGGTATTTAATAACATGTGTGAAAAATAATTAAATCAAATTAATAAATGAATTTGAATGACTTGTTTTCGTCCATGTTAGATATTTTTTTTTCCTACTGAAACCCTCATTTCAGCTAAAAGTCGAAATAGTCGATATTATTACATAGTTCGTTAAGAAGTGGACGAAAATTGATTTGCTTCCCAAATTTGACAACTCCACTAATTGGTCGATAACTGACGAAATTACCCTATCAACTTTGCATAACACAGTCAAGCTTTCCGGTATTTATTTAACAAATTTTTAAGAGTAGATATGGAAGGAGGAGCAAACAAGGGAAGATTCAACGTTAATAAAACAATTTGAAAGAAAACAGCATGCTATAAAACATGCCTAAGATATGTAGTTAAAATATATTATATGCCATTAAAACGGCAATATCCAATATGAATTTAGTTTGATTGTCATAACCGATTTTTCAATTATGATTAAAATAAAATTTTTCAGCACGACAATGATTTTACTGACTCGGCTAAAAAGAAGTTGAAAAACTCAGGAGAAAGTCACATCAACCTTATAACGCAATAGCAAAAATGTAGAGAATAATCTTCACGACTTAATAATATTACCTAACGACATACATATGTATGTATTTTACAAATCGAAATATAAATATTTTTAACAGCAAAAAATCGTATCTTATATTGTTATATTGTTGGCCATTTCGAACAAAAGTGAGTACTTATAATTGAATATGAAATTTAAAAAACTGAAAGCTGTACAAAATTGGAGAATTCTAATTTTAGCAAACGCTAAGAAAACTCAAAAGCAAAACAGAGCCCAGATAGAAGAGAATTGATTTAAAACCGATTCCGAACTGATTCTTTGTTAGACATTAAAGAATCAATTCTTTTCTGATTGAAAAGTGATTTTTTTGTATGCAGCATGTTCTGATTGGTTGGCGATACTAGCCAATGAAACTAATGCAGGAATCAGAATAAAATCAGTTAACTATTCTTTGATTCCTCCGTTTGACAACATTTAGTTAGTGAGACAGACTTAGGTCATTTTTGGCCACTATGATAATTACTGCTTTTTAACCAGGGCGTCTGGTTGAAATCATACCGAAAATCCTAGGACCCAACCATCTGAGTTATGTTGATCCCATGAACCTACAATATTACAATTTAATACTGAATCGTGATGTGTTTCGCTGGAACTAAAATTAGTTTTAAATTGATTTGTGGCATTAGTTTTTCTTCAAACTCCAAAGTGAAGAAAAACTGATTCCAATTTCTATCTGGGAACTTTCTTAAGATCCAGTTTATCCTAAATTAAAAAACGTGGCAATAATCTGGCTAACTTTCTTAACTAGTTATTTAATTGAATACAAATTACATCTCGTCTAGTTACCATAAATTCATATAACTACTAATTATGCTGTTAACTTTCCTAATTGAATTTATTACAATAAACAATACATTTTTAACTAAAGAAATTATTTCCTACTCCTAAACACCGGAGATTATAAATTTTAAAGTCCCCAAACACTAAATTACCTTGAAATCATTCTAAATTTAACCGGCATTTTCAAAAAGACATTTCCTGAGTAGACAGACAGAAGACATCACTCATGCTGTTTCGAATCAACTTCTAGTCCCCTCAAAATAATCCAGGCAAATCCTGAAAAATCGGAAATATCTCTATTTTCTAGTAGAAAACGACGGGTAGGGCAACAGATCCAGACAAAATTCCCATTTCCCTCCCGAGTCCCCGAGCTGGGCTACTCGTAGGAGCGCCCGGAGAATACGTGGAGTAATCAAACGAGACCTCGAGCACGAAAACCGACGAGTTTCCACGTCCCCACAACTTTTTTCTTTCCACTCGCCTGGTTGCGTTTTATTTATACAAACTATCGAGTTTCTTCGAGCCGCTCTTCAGTTGGAGGAACGAAAAAACACGGTACACAATCCGTCTAAATTTTCGGGTACACCGGGCCCAGGGCAGGCCAGCAGGGAGCCCCTCGAACGACGTTCTGAAGTCGCAGCCCGCCGAGGGAACGATTTATATTTTTCCAATTCTTTCGGTTGGAGTGAGATTTTAGGGTACTTTAAAAGCAAATTCCTCAACTCTGGTTTTTCCTCTAAATGCCGATAAGCTGCCAAAAACGTAAACGACCGTAGAGCAGTTGTAAGTGGGAGATGGGCGCTAATTTATTGTGACAAAAAGTGGGCATTTCTCAACTCGAAGAATGTTAAAATGCCGTCGGCAATGCGATCGATTTAATTTCCCGTGAATTGAACAGAGCCAAGCTTATGAAGCTCGTGGGCCGGCAGTTTTCACTTCGATTTCAAATTGCTCGCTTGTTGAACTGCTGCACATTTGCATGTGAAGTGGCCGCAATGCACGGACAGTCTCATAAAAAGCACAAAATGCATGTAATCGATGCGAAATGAAATAAACTTGACGATTTATCGCCGCCAGTGGAGGTCTGGGTCTCGAGAAAAGCGTGACACTGCTTCACACCAGTAGACGTTTTCTTTTAACCCAGAAGCCATAAAATCTATTTTATTGCTTTACAAACCACAATTTAAAGGAAATATTAAAACTCGATCAAGTTTAAATGTCTATTTAATAAACGAATAATAAAACTGCCCCAAGACTTTTGGGCCGAACAAGCGACAGATGATTATAATAAATTTTTTTCTGTCAGATTATTATACCTAAATAAAATTTAAAACATGAATGCGTGCTGGTCTGCACGGAAAATATTGTAGTATCACGCATACTAAATAGCTATTATATTTACTGACTTATAGAACTACTTAACCCAATATTTCTAGCGGACCGATTCTGATTTAGTAACTGCTCACGAGAGATTTAATTTCCGCATTTTATTTTATCGCCAAATATCGGAATTTTATATTACGTAACTATATGAGAATTTCCATTCCACTTTTGACTGGTACGAGATAAATTTTTAATATTCTATTAGCTCTAGTGCTTAAAGCAAAAACAATTAATCATATCATAGGTAATCGAACAATACCATTTTTCAAAAATAAAATTGTCAATATGTATTTTCTCAGTTAGATACTAAATGATACTTTTGCATCTTTGAAAAAATGTTAAAATTTCTTGTTGTTTTAAAAGAAAATGATTGTTAACATTTCTAAGAATGACCTGTTGTGCTTTACATTATGTTGTGGTGTTAATTGGCAACATTTTGTTTATTATTTTTCAGTAGATTGCAAGAAGTTCACTTTCGTCAACACTTCTTTTAAAGTAGATTTCTTATGTCTTTCTTTTCTTTTCTTATCTTTAATTTAATATTTTCCGATTTAATTTGTAATTCAGGTACGAGCATAATTTAAGAATTATTGAATTGAAGAACACTTCTAAAACGAAAGGTCTTCGAAGTTTAAAAACACTCTCGACCATGTCATTGATTTCTTCAATTTGTCGAGTAGTCAAGTGAGTTATTTCTTTTAATTCGTTTATTTTAAGGATTGTTCCTACAAGGTAAAGGTGAAGACGTTTCTAATACATATACTCGGGAAGTATGAGTGACCGATAAGTCGTTTTTACATATTCAGCACTTCAGACTCCAAATGAACGATTTTACAACGTTTCATCATGTTTTAGATTATTAACTGGCCATGAGGACTTTAATATCCAGTCTAATGGTTGAGAACCTTATGAAAAGAAAAGCTCGTTAGCGAAAACTTGAGTTTTCGAGTGCGATGAAAACAGGGGTATAAGGCAAAATGCTTCAGAAACCGGTTTCAAATCTAACCAATTAAAATGTAACACTTCCATTTACATATATTGCGGGGAAAATTTAATCAAACGGGCTGTTAGATTGTGGAAAAAATGTCAAAAACACATTTCGCGGTTTTCTGTGGTTAAATCCGAAGAAAGGCCAAAAGACAACCACAGACCAGAGGGAAGATAAACACTTGGTCTTTCGGAGACCAGGGACTGTCTACCTATAATCTTAGCAGGGCAGATCTCGGATTCATTCCTGGTTGTTCCCAAGCAGCAAAATTAAATCCACCAACTCAATAAAGCAACCTTTTTTTCTTTTCAGGGAAACAGGATTTTTTCATTTGGTTTGCTCGCATAGGCGAGCACCAAAAACGAGAACGAGAACTTCGGGAACCGACCCTTTCTGCAGCGGCACCGTAGCACGAGGGGTGTACCCCACAGAGGAAGACTTGGCAACGCTGCTCCCGGCAAGAGGAGTAGAATTGGTCTGGCATACACCGCAGTGGGTGGAACACATTAACTTCGTGTTTGCGCCTTTTTTCTTCGCTTTAAATTTTTTTTTTTTGGGAAGAGAGAAGAGTCCCCGTTTGGGGCTCGGCTCGCCTGCAGAGAAAGGTCCCGGGGGAAGCATTAAGGTGTCTGTATACAAATTATGCCGCCGATTACAATACAACTCCCGTCGAAGCAGCGACAATAATCCAACCGAACGCGCTCTTCCAGCCGAGCTGGCACTAAGGCAGCTCCACCGGAAGGGGCCCAGGAAGTCGAAGGCAACGAAAACTAATTAACGCAAGCGATAAATTTTCGCCTACTCCAAAAACATTGCGAAAAAGGGGTTTTTATTGCAGTTGCGGGCTGTGACCAAACTGGACAGCAGGACTATAGATACTAAAGGAATTTTATATTGCCTCCATTGGCGCCTTTTTTTTTAAAGGAAAATTATTAAAAATGCTGAGTACACTAAACTTTTTTACAATATTTGAATTGAGTTTAATTTCGTTGAGTTCAAAGGACAAAGCAAAGCCATTTTTGTTTTACTAACAGAGTTACGAACAAAGTGCTCAAAACGGAGGTTAAATTTGGAAGAATTTTATAAAACTCACTGATTTTTAATCAGAAGTAACAAATATGCCAAGAATTGAATTCTTTATTTATATTACATGATTTTAGACTTGAGATTTTTTAGCATTTGGTGGGACTTAGCGGTGTTTTATTTCAACAATTTAACACCTTTTTTGGTTGGAATTAAGGCAGATTAGTTGCCCAATTTGCAGCCACGATAAAAAGCGGTATAATTGTTAAAAAATAAAAAGTTTCCTCTCACCTGTCAGACGATTCAGAGGAATCGTATCGATCGGAGCATCTCTTCTTCTTGGTCCGACTGTCATCTGCTTCTTGGCCTGGCTGAGGCTGGGTAGTGTCGGGGCCCTTGGTTAAATCCACATCGGGGCCTCCTCCTAATCCTGTGCTACCGCAGCCGCCCTTTTCTGGGCCAACCGACGACGATTTGCCGCTGGCATTCTTCCTTAGCACCACACTCGCACCAGAAGAAACATTTTTCTTATCATTTACAACAATTAATTCACCACCGACAATAGAATTAGCGCTGTTTTTGTTGTTTCCGCCGCCGACACCGTCGCCGTCGCTATCACCATCACTTATTTTACAAACATCTGACAACTCCGGATCGACTTTGTGTTGCACTTGATTCGCACCCGTCGTCATGTTATGATTCCGTTTTACTCCCGTTTTCTGAGTTTCAGACATTTGAAATTTACCATTAGCACACGCCACACTATCGGCACTTATTGATTTTCCCCGGACGACAAAATCTTCACCATTTTCTGTTGAATTTTCATTGATTAAACTTGAAACTGTTTTGCCATCTGAGCACAAACCGTCTGCCATCTTGTTGTCGTCCGCATATCACACGGGCCAACAGGGGAACACAATAAATAAAATAAAAAAAACAACACAACAAATTTTTGAAAATTTATGTACGCGCACTTATGTATGCATTATGGTCTTGTACATACATACAGCGGAGGCCCAGTGCCTTATGTGCACATAAGTCACTATATTTTCACAGCAGATTTATGTGCCCGAGTGCACATGTGAGCGCGCCCCAACCGAACTTCAACTTCAACTTCAGCTGCGGCGGTGCGCCAGGGAGGACGGGAGCAGCGACAAACGTCGACGGGATCCGCGCCGGGGAGCGAGCGTACATAAAACAAAGCGCTGGCGACGAGGCGAAGGTGCTTCCGAACTTGTGGTCCTTTTTTTTCCTAGTTCTGCCCGTTCGCCTGGTGTTCCTTGGATCCTCGGGGGACAAAGCGACTCGACTGCTGCACGGCGGCGCTCGGGGGACGCCGCTGACAATTGACGGGACGCACGAAATGGAAACTGATTCGAACATAAAACCGAAGAAAACTCAGGCAACCGCACCACTCACGAGACGAGACGACGCACTGCTTGTGCTCTCCGGCGTGTTTGCTTCCACAGTGAGGAGCGCCGCGGCCGGACCCCGCCGCGATCACAGCGGCGCACTCGCACATCGCCCCGCGGCGCAACACGCACACTCGGCCGCTTCCTATGTGCCGCGCTGTATGCAGCTATTTACTGCGCTCCGATGGGCATGTGTTACGCTGGGCGGCACTGCCAGCCCCAGCCAACTGTAGAATCGAGAAATGTCAAAAATAAATGCCATACCAAGTGTGGAAGTTGTTGCAAAGTTATGCGAAGGAAAAAGCTTGTTGCCTCACGCCAAAAACCACAACGGGGTGGCGCTGAGCGCGGTTTGTGTTTTTCTCATGAAAAAATTGACGATTGAATTTTTCTGTTTCTTTCAGGGCTGATCAAAAATAATAATATTAATAATAATAATTTTTATGCCACTGAAAAGCAGCTTTTGTTTTGTGCTGTGTTCATTTCTGCCGTGCCAAGGAAAAAAAGTGGTTAAGCGCCAAATTTTTCAAAATTGAGTTTTTGGTATCATTCGATTCGTCCGGAAATTCTCTATTTAATTTATCTTCAATAAAATTTTTATCACGATTCAATTTTGTTTTATAACAATATTATATTAATTTGAATAAAAATTATTAAGAAATCTGATGTAGATCAAAAAAGATGCTAAGTAACTCGAAAAATTGAAAAGAGAAGCGATTCGAGGTTCGAATACAAAAACAAAAGACCTTTAAAGGCCTTTACGTGTTTTTTTGACTTTAAATATCCCGCATAATTCAGAAGCATACAAAACAGAAAAGCCTTAAGTACTTAAGGTTTTCTTGTTTTGTATGCGGCATCCCTGGAGCGCTTCAAAACAAAACTAAACAGCCTTAAGTACATTTTTAGATATGAAGTTAAAACACTGCCGTGCCAAGGAAAAAAGTGGTTAACTCTAATCGAAGTGAGTTCGAGACAAATGAGAAAGAGTTTGAAGTTAAAAACATTCTTTTTTTGTAAAAATTAATATGTTCATTAATAATGATATTCTCTAACTGAATATTAAAAAAAAATTAATTTTTATTAAATCTATGTAACTGGTACAATTTATTGGTTACTTGTTTTTTGAGAATACATTTATTAAGCGCTCCATTGGTTGTTAACACTTTTCTTGATTTGTAAAGCACGACTTTCTCTATGTTCATTACAAATTCATAGCTACTAAAGTACTTTAGGGGTCTTTTGGATTTATATTTGGAAAGGAAAAAAACCTTGTGCCTTTTTGCATAGATTTTAATAAAAAAATTTAATTTTTTTTTAATATTCAGATGAAGAATATCATTATTAATGAACATATTAATTTTCATAACAAAAGAATGTTTTTAACTACGATTTTTTTAACTCCAAACTCTTGCATTTTTCTCGAAATCACTTCGATTGGAGTTAAAAACTTTTTTCCTACATCAGATTTCTTAATCATTTTTATTCAAATAAATATTGTTATAAAACAAAATTGAATCGTGATAACAATTTTATTGAAGATAAATTAAATAGAGAATTTCCGGACGAATCGAATGATACCAAAAACTCAATTTTGAAAAATTTGGCGCTTAACCACTTTTTTCCTTGGCACGGCAGTACATTGGTCAACAAATTTAATTTTTTTTTTGTTGCCAAATAAATGGTATATTATTTCTATAGGATTTTTTCCGTAGGTTACGAATTCGTAAATGAAAATGATCAATCAGCTCGCATTTTCGAGAAAAATAGAGTCAAAACATAGAAAAGACCGTATTTTGGAAATTTTTAAAAAATTATTGAAAAATAAAGGCTCCATAATGGCTTAAATGAAAGCCTGAGTCTTAATCTAGGAGTATCAAATACAATTTATCCTCTATTCTATAGCCTTTTTTACATATCTTGACGAACAAGTTTTTCATGAGTGTACACTTGCCGTGTTCTTTATTCGTCATTCATTGTATGAAATAATCAGTTTATGGAATAAAGTAAAATTCACTGAATATTTCGAAATGTTTCAAAGGTATATTTTTATATAATAGCTTAATATTTCAGCTGTCATTTGAGCAACATTAGGTATAAGTTTCTGGATCAATCCGTTATTTTTTAATGATTTTTTATAAATGGTCAAAATATCGCATTTTGTAGTTTTTAATCCTATTTTTCTCGAAAATGGGAGCTTATTGAGCATTTCCATTTACGAATTAGTAATCTACGGAAAAAATCCTAGAGAATTGATGTGCCATTTCTTTGGCAACAAATTTGGACCAGTGTTATTTATTCATTTTAATTAGTTATGGATATTACTTGTTTAGTATCACAAAAGAAAATTGATCCCAACCTTATCCCTTCGAGTTTCAACTTCAAATTTTGCTATAAAGGGACTTGGTAGACAAAACAGGTATATTAAAAAAAAAGAACTAGATAAAAATATGTTGTTCGAGATTATGCAAGGATTAAAGTTCTTACCGCTAATTTCAAACGTTGAGGATTAATATTAATTAATCTTTAAATACTGTCGCATCTCAATCTTATTTATGATAGGGCTTTGTAGGAATTAAAAAAGAAAAAGTCACGTCTTCAGAAGAGTAGGACCTTTATTTTATTAAAGCATGATTAGTTAACTAAATTACTTCCAAGTACAGGCATACATATATAGTATAAAAAAACCAAAATCATATCCCTTCTTGGGCGAAATGCCCAAACACAAAATCTATTTGCATTTGGGGTTTATTTGCGTGTCCCGAAAATGGAAGAAGCCACGATGCTTGTTGTGTTTGTTGCTACTGGCAAAACTTTAGGCTCTTCGTGCTCAAAGGTCTCAGCTACTTGGCGGAAGCCCTTGAGTACCTTAAGAACTTGACCTTTTGCTTTCTGCTCTGGGTCGATGTCCGGAATGTCCCTCAGGAAGCTGTAAGTCTCAAACAAAGTAGAAATTGGTCCGGGAGAAGTAAGTAGAGCCGCGGCCAACTCGGGATACTGGTCCAATATGTTTTGAGGGATCTTTTTCTTAACCGCATTGACTCCGGATGTTACGTGATCGACGACCACAGGGTAAAACATATTTGTTACAGCCCCAGCGTAAAAACCGTCGAGCGAGTCCTTTGCGACCGAGTTCCCGTGGAGAGGGTTAAGGGTTTGAACTTGATTTCCAGGGTATTTTTGAGATTTAATTATGTCCTTGATTTCTAGAGATAGTTCAGTTTTGATCTCATCAAGCTTATTCAGAATGTCGCGCTTCATGCTGTTAATAAGGTCCTGCATGCTCTTTTCATGCTGTGGAACCTTCTCCTCCAAGCCGAATTCAGATTCATCTAGATATTTATTTATTTTTATAGTCGTTAGAAAAACACGAGATAGCTTCTAACTTACCTTGAGCTTGAACATCTTTCTCGCCAGGATTTTTAGTTTCAACTTGCGCTTGCTCAGCTTTTTGTTCCTCCTCCATTGCGCAGAACACACTTAACATTTTAATTTTTCGAATATTTGCGGCAGGCTTGATGATAATTGCGTAGCACTCGTTCTCCCTAGCGCGCAAAGATTGGGTCAAGTCAAATGCAAATGAATGAAAAGTTCTTTATGGAAATTTACCTTAACACCAGTTTACAAAAAGAATCAGAGGACGCCACTTCCTAACAGTTACTTATCCACGGCTTTAATGAGTAATGAATGACACTCACATAACGCTGCAAATTCCGCGAAACCTCCCGACGCCGCTTTTGGGCTGCGGCTGCGGCTGCGGCTGCGGCACGTGCAATAAACAAAAGAGAATTCAAATATTCGATGTTATAAACAATTCTATGTTATTCGATTTTGAATTCGAAATTCCAAGCTATTCGAATCACTCGAATAATTTATATTTTTTGAATAGTTTGAATTGTGCGAGCAGACATCAGCAGTGTTTTTTTAAACGCAATCTTATTTTATAATAATAAGAATCGAGATGTTTTCCCTTATTTTTATCAACCTCTAAAGTAAAGAATTTGTTTTTATTTAAGACAGAATATTCTCAAATTGTGAAACGTTTCGAACTAAATCAAGCAAGATCACCCTGTACCAGCGGCAACTAGAAACCGATTTCGTTTTCTTATAGCATGGACGTGTAAAATGAAATTTAAAATTTATAAACTTAACGATTCTGAATTGATAATGGAGTTATGCAGATGGTAATCAATTATCACAACCTATTATGATGAATTTTTTAGTTTACATAGTTTTATCTCGTAGAATGCAATTTGAATTCATTCGGAATCTATTCTTTTCCCCAAAGGGATTGAGAGCTAACACCAATACATGCACCCCCGTTCGCTTTTAAAAATGCATGTTAGAAAAATTTAAATATTTTCAATTTTTTTACCTCGTTTTATCTCTTTCGTTCTTATTAGAATTTACATTTAAAAATTGAATATGGGTTAGAGTTTTGAGGTCTTATTAGAGTTTCAATTCTTATTATTGGAAATTTTTTTGGATAAAAGAGCGATTGCGAAATTTTCCGTATTTTAACTCAATTTTATGACTACATACTTACATTTCATAACAAAAGTTTCGGAACTCTTTTGACTTTGATTTACTTTGTCCTTTTATTAGTTTGTGCTACAGACTATTTGCAAAATACAAATTCATTAGGTTACAATAAAATTCAATATTGCTTGATTTAGTTCGAAACGTTTCACAATTTGAGAATATTCTGTCTTAAATAAAAACAAATTCTTTACTTTAGAGGTTGATAAAAATAAGGGAAAACATCTCGATTCTTATTATTATAAAATAAGATTGCGTTTAAAAAAACACTGCTGATGTCTGCTCGCACAATTTAAACTATTCAAAAAATATAAATTATTCGAGTGATTCGAATAGCTTGGAATTTCGAATTCAAAATCGAATAACATAGAATTGTTTATAACATCGAATATTTGAATTCTCTTTTGTTTATTGCACGTGCCGCAGCCGCAGCCGCAGCCGCAGCCCAAAAGCGGCGTCGGGAGGTTTCGCGGAATTTGCAGCGTTATGTGAGTGTCATTCATTACTCATTAAAGCCGTGGATAAGTAACTGTTAGGAAGTGGCGTCCTCTGATTCTTTTTGTAAACTGGTGTTAAGGTAAATTTCCATAAAGAACTTTTCATTCATTTGCATTTGACTTGACCCAATCTTTGCGCGCTAGGGAGAACGAGTGCTACGCAATTATCATCAAGCCTGCCGCAAATATTCGAAAAATTAAAATGTTAAGTGTGTTCTGCGCAATGGAGGAGGAACAAAAAGCTGAGCAAGCGCAAGTTGAAACTAAAAATCCTGGCGAGAAAGATGTTCAAGCTCAAGGTAAGTTAGAAGCTATCTCGTGTTTTTCTAACGACTATAAAAATAAATAAATATCTAGATGAATCTAAATTCGGCTTGGAGGAGAAGGTTCCACAGCATGAAAAGAGCATGCAGGACCTTATTAACAGCATGAAGCGCGACATTCTGAATAAGCTTGATGAAATCAAAACTGAACTATCTCTAGAAATCAAGGACATAATTAAATCTCAAAAATACCCTGGAAATCAAGTTCAAACCCTTAACCCTCTCCACGGGAACTCGGTCGGAAAGGACTCGCTCGAGGGTTTTTACGCTGGGTCCGTAACAAATATGTTGTACCCTGTGGTCGTCGATCACGTAACATCCGGAGTCAATGCGGTTAAGAAAAAGATCCCTCAAAACATATTGGACCAGTATCCCGAGTTGGCCGCGGCTCTACTTACTTCTCCCGGACCAATTTCTACTTTGTTTGAGACTTACAGCTTCTTGAGGGACATTCCGGACATCGACCCAGAGCAGAAAGCAAAGGGTCAAATTCTTAAGGTACTCAAGGGCTTCTGTCAAGTAGCTGAGACCTTTGAGCACCAAGAGCCTAAAGTTTTGCCAGTAGCAACAAACACAACAAGCATCGTGGCTTCTTCCATTTTCGGGACACGCAAATAAACCCCAAATGCAAATAGATTTTGAGTTTGGGGATTTCGCCCAAGGAGGGATATGATTTTGGTTTTTTATACTATATATGTATGTCTGTACTTGGAAGTAATTTAGTTAACTAATCATGCTTTAATAAAATAAAGGTCCTACTCTTCTGAAGACGTGACTTTTTCTTTTTTAATTCCTACAAAGCCCTATCATAAATAAGATTGAAATGCGACTGTATTTAAAGATTAATTAATATTAATCCTCAACGTTTGAAATTAGCGGTACGAACTTTAATCCTTGCATAATCTCGAACAACATATTTTTATCTAGTTATTTTTTTTTAATATACCTATTTTGTCTACCAAATCCCTTTATAGCAAAATTTGAAGTTGAAACTCGAAGGGATAAGGTTGGGATCAATTTTCTTTTGTGAAACTAAACAAGTAATATCCATAACTAATTAAAATGAATAAATAACACTGGTCCAAATTTGTTGCCAAAGAAATGGTACATCAGTTCTCTAGGATTTTTTCCGTAGATTACTAATTCGTAAATGGAAATGCTCAATCAGCTCCCATTTTCGAGAAAAATAGGATTAAAAACTACAAAATGCGATATTTTGACCATTTATAAAAAATCATTAAAAAATAACGGATTGATCCAGAAACTTATAATGTTGCTTAAATGACAGCTGAAATATTAAGCTATTATATAAATAAAATTGAAAGAAAAAAAAACTTTTTTAAAAACAAGCTTTAATTATTACTTGTTAATAAAACGAACTAAAAAGTTAAAAATAATTTAATTGTGATAAGAAATATACCATTTTATAGATACATAACCTTTAACGATCATTAACTTTCTTCGTCTACGTCAAAATAATCTCATAACGTACATAATTATTATATTATTAAACCCTAAAACTTTATACCATGTATTAAATCTTTTCATTGTTATCACAATCTCAATTATTTAAATAAAAGCGTGTTACATTTTGATGGCAGGAGGAATAAATTTCCGTTAGTTTCGTAGATCCCGAGTTCCTTGAAAACGGGCGTATTTTACAATTTCTGTGCCTGCAAAACGAGCTACGTTTGGGAGCGCGTTTATGCCTCATTTGGGTGCGTATATGCCAACGAAACATTTTTACTTAGGTTTTAATTTTATTGCTTTTACTTCTGTAGCTGACTTTTTCTGCATTTTTGTCGTTTTAGTGGTGGAAAATCAAGACAGCGAAGTTTTTTTAAAATTTGTAAAAACCATAGTTATCAAAATCAGCCAAACAGTGTAAAAATAAAAACTGAAAGAAAGTTATAAGATAGAAAAGCAAATGTAAGATGAAGATGAACAAATATAGTTGAGTTTAGAAAGTTAACGACTTAACTCTTAACCAAAATAACTAAGTTTTGTAAAAAGTGTATAAATTTAGAAAAATTTAAATATTCTTGCGGAAAAATATACGACTGGAAGAAAAGCGCTTGTAACTCCATCCGTTAGAGATGGAATAATTTTACGACTATGTAATTACAACAGATTCTTGCGACAATGCTTTAAAAGTTACCTCCAATTTAAGCAGATTTAATAATGTGGAGGTAACACCGAATCTGTTGGGAGGGCCCTTCGAAAAAATAGCTGTAAAAAAATAGTAATGAAGCCCGTGCTAACGAAGCGCTATCAAACTGCGTTTGGTTTTTTGATTTGATCAGATGAAACCAAAATTAACCGATATAAATAAGATGATACAAAATGGATATGGAAAAGAACGGACAAAATACGAAGACACCTCTGATGATGACTAAACGGGGCTAGCATTCTCTAGTTTGGGTCTTACAAAAGTACAACGTAGCAGACGAGAAATATAGGTGTCATTAAACTCTTTAGACCACCTTTTCACAAATCCCAAATAAAAATTGTAGAGTGAAGAGGTCGATAGGTAGTAGAGAAGAATAGCTTCTAAGAAAGACTCTTATCATATTAGCAAAATCTGTTTTATTGGAAAGTTGTCAATGTTTATACAAAAAATAAATATAATATAAATGAGTCAGCTATTTGTGTGTGTGTAAATACTGCAAAGAAAGGCTGCATATTACAAAAATCTGTCTGGGCAAAAAGAAATGTTTGCCCAAAAGATAGAGTAGCTTTTAATACTTGCTTAGATCCCGATTTCTGAATAAAAATTTGATCATACAGACAGAGAAGTGATAAAAATTAGAAATAACATACATATTAGCTACACATGATCAAACGAAAACTATAGACGAACTTTGTACAAATATTATAAATACTGTTATGTCCATAGAGACGTAGGCATGAGGCCTTCTTTACTTGCACCTGGAGGGGTTAAAGTCTCCTGACACAGGAAATCCAGCGGTAAATACACCAAAGAGCCCTGAAATATGAAAGTAAATATTTTGTATATAATAAATTATTAATTTTTTTAATACCAACCTGTATATTTTTGATTCTCTCTATGGCCAGTTCTGGATCTATTTTGCACAACGGTTCCTCTTGATATTTGCGGAGGGCACTGAATGTTTGAACATTATTTGAAGGAATGCATTTAAATACTTCGTCAAAAATTTCTGTATTTCTATTAGAAGTACGTTTCCAAACGCCATTCCAAAATCCATCTATAACAGGATCAACAACATCCACAGGAATTCGATCTGGATCCGGTTCTAGTAAGCCTACAAAAGTATAATCAAAGAATTACAAAAACTTAAATACTCTACAAGTTTTTAAATATAAAAATTTCAAAAAACTCAAAATCAGTTCTAACAAATAATTCTTATTTTATATAGTCTTACCTAAATGCTCCTTAAAAAGATATTTGCGCATTCTGCCAGCAAAAATACCACTTGGAAAGGTTTCACCATTCATTCGACCATCTTCAAACTCTTCGTCCTAAAAGCGAACGATTTTCGTTAAAAATATCTAATATTCGATCATCGTTCTCTTTACCGTAATGATGGTGGCCACCTCCGAGTCCCGTTTCCCAATAAGAGATCGATCATTTATATTAGCAGATCCACAGATAACAACACGATCATCTGCGATCAGCAATTTTGAATGCACGTAGATAAGTTCAGTGATGGGAGTACTGTTGAGCAGGTCATAGGTCCGCAAGCTGTGGAAGGAGATGTACTCGCTGGGGTCTTCTATGCCAACTTCTTTGAGCCGTGAGAGAATAGAGGCCTTTCCTCTGATTCAAAAGTTAAATTGGTTTATTACGGATGCCTAAAAAGTCTAAAGAACATTTATACCTTGAGATTGAGGCATAATTCCAGTGAGTAATAGCTCTTAAAGAATTTCCAGTAGTACCACCTACGTCACCTTCAAACCCTGGCAAAAGTGGCATTATTACGAATACCCTAAACACCTTCTTTTCCCTAATATAAAAATAATTATCAAATTATTTTCTTTAGCGAAAAATTTAGTTCACTCACTTATGAGCTCTGACAATCCGCTTGAATAGAGTTTCTCCAATTTGATTTCTTACACTGTTGCTGCCGTAGTTGCCAAATTGCAGAGTAATAAAAAACTGGTTCTCAATGTAAATATAATGCTGAGCTTTAGTAATCGTCTGGATGTAGGCGTCATGAATGCTTTGCTCGACTAAATCCTGTTCTATAAATCCACAACTCCAGCTAGACACACTCCGCAATATCTTTTAAATATGAAAAAGAGTGAAATTTGAAAGAAATAAGCTTTATTATTCAATTTACCTGACATGTTACTCGATTTAGTGCCACATTTAGAAATTTATCTACGATGTGAATATCAACATAACTCTTTGGCATTAAGTATGGATAAGACTGAAAAAATACAATAATAACTTTTTTAATATAATGTAACTGTCTTCAAAAAGTTTAAACGACTTTCAATTGCTCGTACATATTTACAATATTGCCATCTAAGATTTATGATTTATTGGAAGGTTTCTTGTTTACCTAAGCGGTGTTAAAGGTTTAAATATTTTCTACAAAAGAGGTCTTATACATATAAAAATCTTACTTGGTTATCACGAGTTTTCTCTAACTTCATTGCGTTCCATCGTTGAATGAAATGCCGCGCTAGATCTCTTGCTGCAGCACCTAAAACAACGGCTCCCACATCGTGCCAAGGCATTCTAGGTGTTGTAGTTCTATCCACCAAATCTTTAAAAAAAAATAAAGTTGAAATATGTAATGCAAAAAACGATTGTTTATCAAGAAAAGCATACCAACATAAGGAGCGTCCAAATTCACAAAATCCTTCATAATAAAGTTGACATAATCTTTTCCAAACCAAAACTTTGCTTGACCGTTCAAATCAGTTAAAATCTTTGTTTGAAAAGGTGTTGGATCCTCATACCCCCCCTTTCTTCCTTCCTCCAACTCTCCCGTAGAGAAGAACAACGTTTTTTCTTTGTTCACTTGTTTACCATCGCTTGGACTCTTTTCATCGCCACTTCCATCCGTAGAAGTTAAACGCTGCATTAAATCTTTCCCTTTTCGCATATTATCTTTAATTTTATCAAGAACCCTCCTCCGTTCCATCTCAGGGGTATTTTGCTTAGTATGTTCTGAAATAGTATCAGGGTCGGTGTAGGTGGGCATGAACAGTTTGTCACCAGGTTCTAAAGTGGGAATTACACTTTCTGCCTTTTGAAGGTCCAAATTAATATCGGGCGCTGATCTTTGTGACCCCAGAGCAGAGTCGTCGTCATAAACAAATGCTGACCTAATATTAAGTGGTTAAATAAAATTGTTTTTTTTATTTTATATTCTATTATACCTTCTTTTCTTCTCCCCTGAAATTCCGCCAGTAGAAATGCTGCCTAAATCAGTCAAGCGATGCCTAAAATCATCCCATCTTCCGTAGCAAAGATCTATTCCGCCCAAAAATGCATATGTTTGATCTACTACCACAATTTTTTCATGATGAGCCCAGAAAAATACCCCCACTTTAGCATGATCAGGATGACGCATGACCTAAGATATATTTTTCTTTATTCTCTATAGCAAAAAAGTAATCGCATCAAACCTTTATGTTTTCATGAGTATTTACAAGCCTCTGTTTGCTGTAGTAACTATTAATACCAAGAGCCATTTGAACTTCTTTGTACAATAGGACATATACCCTAACACCTTGAGACTGCAGTAAAAGGTAAAGTCAACGTTAGATTTAAGGAGTCATATATCCTTACGTACGGCTTTTCGGTGCAGGATTCTGTCTAGTCTCCAATAATCCCCGTTAATTGCTGGACGTTTCATGTAAATTTCGGGACTCAGCCACCAGTCCGCGATGTAGATCTCTTCTTTGGCTCCTTCTAAGGCATCGGCAACTGCGCTCATGTAGCTTGAGCCGTCGACAAACCAACTGGCTTGAATAGATGACCTGACGGGAGCGAAGGACATGTGTGGATTGGGGCACGTAAAGTCTCTTGCTGAAAAATAAACATAGAATTATTAAAGCCATATACGAAAATTAAACCGCAAAATATACAGCGTAAAGATATTCAGTAATCACATATAACTTAATGCCGTACATGTGTGTGTTTATTTTATAGTATAACAAATTTGGCAACTATGCCAGTATATTTTTACTTCTAAATCATATAACCGTGCACAATCGTTTGATTAGTGCAACAATTTTACATTTTATTAAATAAAAAAGATATAACATGTTTTCAGTCTCTAAACAAAAGAATATATTATTGTTGCACATAATTTTCTACTGATCTTGCAATTGTAATTTTATCTTATTTTTATTCTTTAGCCTCACTTTCTTTATTCGACCCTATTTCAGTTCGAGACGACTTTCATCTTCACATTTTTCAAGATTCTTCAGATATTGAAGAGGAGGAGGTTGGAGGGAATTTTGAAGACGAATCGAGTAAAATTCTGAAAAAAACTGTGCGACTGAAGGAGTTAAACATAACTGCACAGAATAATTGAAACGTTATTTTTATTTAAAGTACATGAGTTTTAACATGTTATCTATATTTTCCTTAAAATATCTACTGTAAGTTATGAATATTCGAAGTACATACATACATATGTGGCTTTATAAGTGGGTAAACCAAATTATTATAATAGCAACAACAGAAATGAAGACTAGAGTTTAAAAAAAAAGGAAATGAAATGTAACTACACGTAAAATAAAGACGCATTAAATATCAAAAGTAAGACATAACTTACCTTGATTATTGGCAATTGCTTTCAAGTAATTCATCCATTCTTTGCACTTCCTTTTAGTCCAGCATTTCAATATAATATGTCGATTATTAGTGATCAACTGTAAACCATTTCTCATACCAGTACTGTAGATTCCAGTTGAAACATCAAAGCCCTGATCAAACAGAATCACACTCCTGATCAATAAAAAAACATGTATAACATTTCACATTTATGTGCTTTCCTAACCTGATTTCACCATCACTGGGTCTCATGTATCCGAAAAACGTTTCCTTAATAAAGAACCAGCGACTCCTCCATTTTCCACATAAAACATCCGAACAAAAGTAATTGCAACGCACACAGCATTTCTGGTGGCAACATCCGAAGCAATTGCAACCAGCTTGTCCCGGCCTCGTGGAGCCAGTCCTCTTTAGAATAGGTCCTTCTTTGCCTTTGTCGCCCAATCCTTCCACGAACGAGAGATTTGAAACCTCCAAAAAGTTTATCTGCGGAACAAAAGTAGTAAAACACCTATGATTTTTATTATTTCTCAATATACAAACCGTTTCATGGTGATTCCGGTAGAGGCTGATATTCAAAAGATTATAGAGATAGTCTTCTAACTGCTTGATTCTGATGGGCAAGCCCTCGACAGTTATTAATGTTTCTGGTCTGTTTGGAAACCTTGGCAAGGACGACTTCTTCTTTTTCTTACTCTTTTCGTCGCCTGTTTTATTGTGCATTTCATAGGCGTTGCGGTAACTAGCCCTTCTCTCTTTATGGCTCCGAGTTGGAAACGGAAAATTCAGAGACGCTCTGAAAACCCTGAGTTGCTGGTGAAGGGCATTAAAGTGCTTATACCTTTTTTTAATATTCCAACTAAAGCGCCCGTGCATGAGTTCGATTGTGTACCTGCAAACAAATTCAGCTATATAATTTTTATTAGAGCTTAAATCCGCAAACGTTCATACAAATTCGGATTAAGTAGATGAGTTGTAATGCTTCGTTCATTTTCGATTATTTGTACACTAATATCCGCTCCTGGTATGAAGATTTTTCTGTGAAATGATGTGAACTTAATCGGTGCATTGTAAATTGTTGTAAATGGAATGTCTGCATTTGGTGTAACACTGTCTGTTTCATCTTCGTCATTGTTGCGCTCAACCAGCACGGGATTTTCTCCACCAACTGAAAGAATTGTTACCGAGTCGGGAAATGCAAGCGTTTCGTCATATTCGGATTCTACTGAAAAAGGGCCTTCGGAAAAACATCGCGATGCATCTATCGATTCAGTTTCGCTGTCCTTCGATGTTTCTGCATTGCTGCCGGTTACAGTATCGTCATATATTATCGCGGGGTTTGAAGTTCCTACATCGGATACCGACATCTCATCTAAAATAAAATTAGATTAAGTCGTACTCAAGAAGAGTTAAATTTAAACATTATCGAAATCGAATTCACTACACACTAACAATTGGCCTTGAAAAATCTACATGTATCTTTCTGTTACTTATTATTTATTTAAGGATATCTCCGGAATTGTATTCAGCGCTCCTGAAAGCATTAGTAGGGAATATTTTCCTAGTTGTTTTTTATGGAGAAAGTTATTAATTTTGCCCGGACAAACACCGTGTTCGAGAAGAAAAGTAACCGCTGAATCGAAATGTCGGCTGCAAAAACTAAATTCCTTAGCACGAGAAGAGATTCCTGAATTAAGTCATTGTGACGTTGCATGACGACAACTCCGGAAAGGATGCTCTCAAAGTTAATGGGTTATATGCAGTTGCTGAATACGTGGCTGAATAAAATCTGGCAGTCAACCTTTTAAGGGCTTTTGTATTTTGGAAGGAGGTGGTCTTTTTAGCCTAAATTCTTTTTTGATACTTTTAGATTACAATTTATTTTTCTACACCAAAACATGAAATTCTGGTAATTTTTTTTATTTCTTTATATCTTTCTGAAACTTCGATAACACCTTGGCCTCAAATTTTAAAAAATCAATATATCGGATCCAAAATTGTGTACTTTTAAAATTACCAAAAAATAGCTAAATAATAAGAATTGACTCTCAATAAGGCCTGAAAAATATGATCCATTTGCAATTCCTAAAACTACATCGAGAAAAATTTCCCTTTAGATAAAGCAGCAAAGAACTACCGCTTCCCCTTTCTTATGTAAATTCCAGTAAGAACGAAAGAGATAAATATGGGCAAATAAGAAGCAAATTGTTACTTACAGCACTCAGTGTAATTAAGGTATAATGTTTAGGATTTTTTTAACATGCATTTTTAAAGGTGACCTGACCTGGAGTACTGAAGTTCTGAAAGAACTGAATTGAAGATATATGTATGTAAATTTTTTCATTATGCATCGTTAAAAGCGGTCCGGCATATCAATTGTTGTGTCTCTAGCTGGCGAAAAGTACAGGGTACTATTGATATTCTTGGAAAAGTTTTACAATTTAAGCCATTGACTGCCAGCTACGAGATATCTCGTAGTTGGCAATAGCTGAATATTTAGCTGAATATGCTCCCGGCAGTCAATGGGTTAACCCATTCGCCGCCGAGAGCATATCCAGCTAAATATTCAGCGAATTGGTTAAGAAACTAATCGGAAAATCTTGGTAAATTAATTATTAAATAAGAACGAGCATTTCCTGTTATAAACTTAATTTATAAAATTAAGCTTCTTGTAACAAATTTAAGTACACATACATTATCATGCACTTATAGAAAATTTGTATAATACATATACATATGTAAATAGGTACCCTGTAGAAGTGTTTCAATTTTCGTTTCACCTCTTCTCAAATTGGTATACCCTCTCTTACACATGATTTCTTTATTACTATCAATTCAGAGTCCGTAAGATGTTTGGTTCGTCTAACAAAACTCAATATTTTGAGCAGCGCCAATGCTCGTAGCTCGCTGTTCGTTACAATCTGGAATCGAATAATTCAGCTCTCATGCTGAAGTAGAGGGGACATTTGCATAGAAGGTGGTTCATCTTCTTCTAGTTCGCATTTACATAACGGTTATTCAGCAATGTGCATGGTATGAAGACGCTTATTCAGCCGTATGCAGTATCCCGTGAGGACACTTATGTTGGTTAGGATAACTGCCAAAAACCAAAACATTTTACTAAAATCTATTTTTTCTTATTTGAAGTGGTCGGTCATTTCAAAATTTGCATTCTTAATTTACAAACATATTCTCATATATCGCACTTCTCATACTTTTCAGTGATTAGAATGTTTTATCATCTTCAATTTTTCAAAGTCTGTGTGAAATTTGATTCAGAGGTGTCTTAACCCATTCGCTGCCAACTACGAGATAACTCGTAGTTGGCAATAGCTGAATATTTAGCTGAATATGCTCTCGGCAGCGAATGGGTTAAGAAGCTATTTCAATAAATATACTGCCAATGACGGCTATTATATTCAAGGTTGGTAATAGCTGAATATTCTGCTGAATATGCTCTCGTGCTTAGTGATAAGCAAATAACTGCCTATTTAATAAATCTCCTCCCATGTTTCTGTCATTTATAACTAATACTGTTTATGGATGAATATTTCAATTAATTCTGTCTTTCCATTCCATTTCCCGCAATAAGTAATTTACGATTGTGTGCATAACAATTGAAGAGCATTTACATAAGTGGTTTCATCCACGATATCGCATATCCGCATTTGATAACGAAAAGTGCCCCGCAAAAGAGATATCGGTGTATAAAAGAAAGGAATTATAGTATACCTATCATCTATTGCAATTTTTCAATAAAATTATTTATAAAAGTATTCGAGTTTTCAGCGTGTCATCCAATTCGCAATACCCGGCATTTAACCATTCGCAATATCGTTGGCGGCGGTTACAGTTGGCTGCGTTGAAACGGTCGAATTATCAAAATATTTCATACATTTTGATGTTGCTTATGTACCATGAACCATGAGGCTTCTGATATATTGCTCAACATTTCAGCGGCGTTTAGTGACCTTGCTCAGCAAGATTTATTTAGGCGCCACGATATGTAAATACAAGTGGTGCTATCAATATGCCAGTAAATGACTCACACAATCCCAAGTAGGCAATAAGCAAAACTTTATCCATATGAAGAATTATTAAATCCATGATTTGTAGCGATGAAATATTTTTTTGTGAAGCACAAATTTAATTCAATATACGACACACTTTTGAACAAAGGCATTTTATTTTCGTTGAAAACTACTTCACTACACATGACAATCGTCATGGGGTACGTGGTCGGTCGGATCGGCACACAAGGAGTATCTTACTAAGGAATCTATCTTTTGTAATTTTACCCGTATGCCCTATTAGCTGAGAAATGCTTCTGCGATGACGAGCCACATTTTGCAGAGATTCCATAGCTTATTAAAATTTCACTGTGGACATTCCACGATAATCGCACACAAAAAATATCTGAATCTCCCACAAACCCGCGGGACTTATTTTTTTTCTTTTTGCTAGCACATTACTAGAAGCGAAAAGCGACTGAACGTCTCAGCGAAAATCACTGGAATCGCGCTTATCACAGCGCCTTTCACTTTTTAATCAGAATAACACCGTGACATTTTCACAAGATAACAACTAATGGTGTATAACTGCTAAACAAACACAATATTTACCTGAGCAATTTGTGCTCGAACGGTGCTATTAAAACGCTTCACAGATCCGATGATATCACCCGGAGACACTTTTTTCGCCCTTCACCATGCAGAAGACATACTCAGCATACTCCGCACTATAGTGAGCTAAGCAAACTGAAAGTTTTATTAGAAGAACACAAGTTTCTAGCAGTCCCTCTCTCAGACCCATCCCGCCACAACAATTCAAGAAATGTATTTATAAATTAATGTGGCGTGGCCGCTACTCGCCGCGCACTTTCCTTCCTTCGGCATGCAAAGAAATTCCCCCTGACCCAGATCATCGGCCTGGCTGACGTTTCCTACAATTGGACGTCATCTCGAGTCCAAAGCAAAACAAATACTTCGTCATACTCAGCCAGTCTACTGATTAATATGGCCTCGGATGCCGAAAAATACAGTCTATCTTAAGATAGTAAAGGAAAGAAATATAACAACATGTCTTAAGAATTATTCGTACATCTTCCGACAAACGCCGTGCCGAGCAATAATTTTAGAAAGCTTTCTAGCTCTGCAAAGCTTAAGAGGCTGCAATTGCAACAGTTTAGTAATAAAATTGTACATAATTCACATAACAATGAGATGTAAATTAGCTTACAAAAACCCACAATCATTTTCCTGCAAATAGGGAATAATTATGTAATACACTATCTGAGTAACTCATTTTGGCTCGTTGCATCTTAAATAATATTTAGTTAAAGACTTCTCAAATGCTCAAGTTTGGCGTACTTCACCTAATTTTCTACCACAACTAAAGGGTTTTTGTTTTACCTCTTCTTTACTTATGCCCTTTTATTAAGTGTTAAATAAATATATAAAGATATTTTCTGTTATCTCGTTGCATTATGAAAGGACATTAAAGCTGTAAAACAGTATGTTAATTCCTTCTCGTGATAGAAATTATCGTCTACTTAAACAAACTCTGTACATATCAACACTATTCCAATATATTTCCTTTATTCAATTTAATTAATTAAATTCGTGAATAGCTCCCGTGCAATACCCTAAGTAGAAATTTCCATTGAAATGCTTTAAATTAGAAAAATTGTGGTCGCCATATTGGATCCGCCATTTTGAAATTTCAAATTTAGATTCGAAATTAGTTACCTCAAAATGCCACTGATACTAATTTTCAATTCAGTTCATCGAATTTTCAAAAATTATAGTCATCATATTGGGTCTGTCGCCATCTAAATCTCGAAAGCGTATTTGCGATCAGCATTTCCAAAAACCCCTAAATACCAATTTTCGTGGCAATGCCTTTACTTTTGTGATGTGCAAAAATACAGGATTTAAAAACATCCTTGGCTTGTTTTTTATAACAGGGATAAACAAGAATTCTGGGAGAAAATTATAGAACACCGAATACCATTTGAATTTCATGAATTTTTTCTGTAAAATTACGTAAAATAACGTTGTAGGTTTTTAAATTATACAAAACTCGCTAAACCTTTTCTAATAAAAACTGTCGGCCGTGTAAGTAGACTAGAAATGACCCTGAAATGTACACATACATGAGTTGATGGCAATCAAAACAAAACCAGTCTTGTTCGCCATAAAAATCGATAAAGCTCCTTATTTATTTATTTATTTATTTATTTATCCTTTGGCCTCCATTTAATTTTTTAAAGTGTTTTTATTATCATGAACTCAATGTTGTTTACATTTGGCAAGGACAACGCGACAAAGACCTTTACTTACCTTACCGATTCCACGCTGTCACCTCCAAAATTCAAATGTGTGAACCAGTCTAAGTTAGGCTAAAGCGGCTTGAAGTAGACAGTATCAAAACCTCATCTTTTCAAGCCCAAAAACACTAGTCTCAACAGGCGCACTTTTCATTTTTAATTAGAAACATTCTCGGGCAAATAGCGTAAAATGAACCGCAGGTGTTTACGGGCCCAAGAGAACAGCCTGTTTACATTCGAGTTTCTACCACGGGGCGTTGCCAAAACTCTCCCACTCAAATTTCAGTTTTCTTTCAGATTAACCTTCGCAAGCCCTCTAGTGATGTCTGCAAAAAAGAGATTCTTTGGCTAGCGCGTGAACATTTTCCAGGCTGACTGTGAACGTCTAAGAAAATTACAACTTCGTATGTGCTAAATGTTCTGAATTTCATTAAAATTTACCTGTTGCGAATCCAATTTAAAAGGTAAACAAATTAATTAAAAATTTCACTATAGCGCAAGCGCCGACCCACGAGCACTAGTCCAAGAACCAGACGGAACTAACGCGAAGAAAAGAAATGTGAAATAAAATCTTCGTCGTTGCTTCTTTCACTTTCTTGCAAGTCTTCTTCTTCAAGATCCTAAAAGAACAGTTACAAAACGGTTGACCTAAAAAAGAAAAAAGATATTCGGATAAATTTCCCCCTCGAGAAGGAAAATTTCCCAAAATGAATTGCCCACTCCTTTTGGATTTTATTCGGCCATCTTTACCCTTACTAACTTGACACATCTCTTTCAGATTCCAGGTTCTCAGCTGCCGAAGTTGGACGATTTAGTCGCAGAGTGCTTCTCAAATTAAACTAAAGTGCAGTGCCGAGTGCGTGGTTTTTTAATTTTTCTTAAATCTCGTTTCTTGAACTGATAAAAACAATCAAACGCAATCAGTTGAAAAGGCAGAGCAAACGCTTTTATTCACGGCACCAACGCTTTTCTGTTTGGGGCATCTGACACTTTATGGAAATTGCTAAAGCACATGGCATTCCGTTGTTGTCCTTTCGCCATTTTGATTCTCATAACGGCCATTTTGAAAGGTAAGTGTGGTGTCATTTTCAAAATTTTGAACAGTTATACGTGTACATGTGCACTCAAGTTTGTTGTTTTTTTTTTAATTTGTCGTAATTTTCCTTCTTAAACATAATTAAGAAAGCTCTGAGTACTTGCAAATGGGTTAGGGATGCGTTCTTGTTATGTTGGGGGTTGTGAACTTTGCTTACAGCGGTGATCTTGTAAAAAAGATTTTTGAATTACATATTTATTCGCGCATGGTCTCAAAGCGCGATAAAATACAAAAAGTGATGTGATATTTTCATTCTATTTATAATGAAAGCTCCATATTTAGTAACTTATTTATTTTTTAATTTACTATAAAGTTTTTTGAAATAAGGGTAAAAAAATGTTAAAGAAAATTAAAAAAAAAAAAATAGTTTAATGGTTTTCTGCTGATTGATCTTATTTACCATGGCTATGTGTCGGATTGAAGACTTGAATTAAGGTTTTAATTGGCAGTGCTATTTTCTTTGTTTAAGTGCTTCACTTCAATTAGGTTTCACATTTCGCACAGGCAAGGCACTCCTTTACCTTCTTCATAAACTCACCTTAAAAATAAAAATGAAGAATTTCATTAATAACTCGATCTGCTGTCTAAACATACAGTGGCGGCAAAATAAATACCACACCCACTATCAGTTTATTATCTCTCAATATTATGAGAAATTTAAGTATTTTGTAGCTAAATCCAATTTATTATTCTGAGAAATAATAACTTATTAAAAATCACAGCTTGCATTTACTTGAAAGGGAAAAATAAATAGCATACTTTGCAAAATGGAAATATCTAAAATTTGTTGCAACGTTATTTCGGAATATTTAGATCTGTTCTCAGCTGGATTGAGATGGCCATTATAAAACTGGTGTTTTCTTCGATTACATCCAAAGCTTCACTGACTTGGCCGTATGGTTGGGGTCGTTTTTTTCGTTTCCATTTCCATTTCAGCGGCATTTCCCACTCTGCATACGGAAGCATGATATTTTCAGGACTCCCGGCATAGTAATGATACCGCCGCAATGTTTCACGGTTTTTACGGTATATCTAATTAATAATAATAGTAGTAGAATCTAATTAATAATAGTAGCGGAATTTGTACTCGCAGGTCATCTTGCCAACACAAGACAAATTTCTCAGTGGTGGCAATTACTTTGTTTAGCTCAACATGAACATTCAATAGCAGCGTTATTTATTTGCTGAGTTCAATAAGTTTTATTCAACCTGCAAACCTGAAAAAAAAATTCAGAAAAATATTTGACCCGAACGTCTAAAACTCTCTTTCCAAGTAAAACAGCGCGAATTATCCTCGTCCTCTCCTAAAAATTATTTAATTTTCCACTAACGCCACATAAAGCGCATCAAATGTTCACAGACATGACTAAACTAGGGAAGTAAAACTGAACGCCTGCCACTCCGCATTTATCGATTTGATTATTTTACTCGTCAAATTGTAAATTTGTCCTTTGATAGGATCTCAATGCACAATTAGAAAACGGTTGACATAAAAGGGAAAAGAAACTCTGATGATTTTTCCCTTCTAGAACAAAAATTTCCTAAAATAAATTACCTAATTCTTTTGGGCTTCATCCAGCCATTTTTAAAATCTTGACACATTTCAGATTTCTCAGTTCTCGAAGTTGAACGATTTACTCGTGCGGTACTTCTTAAATTAAAGTGAAGTGTGTGCCTTTGCAACTTTTTCAAAATTTCTTGAACTGACAAAGTAAAGCAATCAAATGAAACTCAGTTGAAGTGAAATCATTAAAGCTTTTATTTGCACGAGTGCTTGACAGCAACGCTTTTTCTTTGTTTGGGACATCTTCTGTCAATTGCCATGGAACATCAGATGCCCCAAACAAAGAAAAAGCGTTGCTGTCAAGCGAAAGTTAATTTTGGAAGCGCCATTTTGATTCTCATAGCGGTCATTTTGTAAGGTTAGTTATGGTCTCATTTCATTTGTTAAACGATTTCATTATAATTAAATTGAATTTATACTTTAATATTTTAATTTAAAGCGCTGATATGTTAGTATAGCTGCACATTAAGGGTGCGTTCTATTATGTCGAAACAGTGAGCTTTATTTACAGCTGTTTCTCAGGGTTGTCACATATTTATGTAATTGGTAATTAAAATAAGTTATAAGCCATATTATTATAGTTTTCTTTTTGTATCATTTTAAAATATTTGACTGGAAAAATATAGTTTTTGTGTGGGTGTTATTAATATTTATATTTATTTATTATTATTTTAATTAAAATCTCTTGAATTTGAAAAACATCGGTCGCCATTTTGGATCCGCCATTTTGAATTTTCAAATTTTGATAGATACGAAATTAATGGATTCAAAATACCCTTAGTATTAATTTTCACTTAAATTCGCTGAAGTCTGAACATTTTTAGTCGCCATATTAGGTCCGCTATATTGAATTTTTAAATTTCAAGAATGGATTTGCAATTAGAATCTCCAAAAACCCTTAAATACCAATTTTCATGGAAATCCTTTGAAATTTATAATTATTGACCGCCATTTTGAAGCGCTGTGATAATCTCAAATTAAATGACGATACGCTTAAACTTCAATTAATTAGGTGAGTTTAGGTACTCAGGATGTTTTCAAGAACTCATCCGTATGAGAATTCGCTTGCATATAATTAGTTGGCTTGCAGCAATTGGCTTTTCAAATTTTTGTCTACATTTTCGAACGATTTGTTGGCATCGGCAAGTAAATGATAATTTAGATTACCATTTCCGTAATAACTGGAATGCTTACTCAATTTACACTGCATATCCTTTCGTCATTTGCCATGTCGTTTAACTAAAAATTTCACATCTATAAGTCAATAGCAGCCAAACTATTGAAATTTCTAAAATATTAATTCAGATGATTAACTAAATAGCATTTATTTTACGCTGGATTCACATGAATTCATACAAATTTATTTACCTCAGAATTTAAACAAATATTTGTGCTGTGTCGTTTTTCATTAGAGTTTCAGCCAGCTTTTGCATTTTGAAGAAGCACCCTTTGCGTTTTTCGCCAGAAAGCTCTCCTAAAAGCAAGCAAACTGTAAATATAAATAGAAATGACGCGCATTTGAGAGCACTCGCCCGACGACGTGCAGATCTCTATAAAACTGGAGGGAAATGCAGCTGCAAAATCACGTGCACACCTCCAAGACCCAGCCGCTGATATCCCTGAATTGTAACTGCGCAATGAACGGTCCGCTGTCACTGACCTGAACATTTGCGGTAGTTTCGCCGACCTGACGCTATAGAACCAGATTTCATTTCGTTTCATTTCTTGAGCTCTTACCTGCGGGTGGGAAATGCGTTTTTGATATGAAAACTTCCAAGATCCTAGGCTAGATTTAGCCGATCTTCCGTGATGATAACTGTCATATTTTCGATTGATTTTATGGCCGAATTGATAGAGCCTTTTTGGCGTGTGATGCCACCGCTGCCCTTATCTTCGCGAAAAGCTACTTGCGGCAGAAACAGCTGCAAGGGGCCGCTTTCAAAGAGCCCCGGCTTCGAGACAAACCCAAGCCGAGCAGCACGTCACGTGAGAGGAATTATCGCGGGGCAGTTTGAGTTGCGGCGCTCGCTGCTGTCGCTGAAAGTAGGAAACGAAATGAATGCCACCAACAACACGAAGGTGCTTTCTGCGCCTGCGCACTATTTTCCACGTGCGGTAACTCGGAGTGTTGCAGAAACAAAATTTCACCTCCAAAGACCTTCTTTTTTACTGAACTTATAAAATTCAATTGATTTAAATGCCTGAAATTCAAAAATTCTTCTCGACGCGACGAATAAACAGATGGAAAGAATTCGAATTTTTTCAAATTACTGTCCTCTTCAAAATAAATTTCCCTCAGAAATAGCCCAACGAATTCCTGTTAGCATCAGCACGGCAGCCATGTTGATGTGCTCGTGACACTTCTAAGATTACTTTTTTTCCATGGCGTTGTCCAAACACGCGGCCAGTTTGCTGCTAGTATTTGGTGATATTTTCTTTCTGGAGTAACTTTTAAACTTGGAAAATGTGTTGTTAAACTAATGAGTGGCTGGTTGTCGGTTTAATCTGAGTGAAACCGAAATTAAAAAGAGTTTAAGGGTGAAAACTTGAATCGTTGGTTGTGGATATTACAGCTACTAGATACTTCTGACAGGTACGCCATTTTATAGGATAACCGCCATTTTGTTTATCATTGATGACGTGTTATTGTTATAACTGGTAAAATGTTTGTGTGGAACAAGGAGTACTTAAATCAGTTTTAACTTTTCTTTAAACTAAAAATTAGATAGCTTAGTACAAGAGAAAAGGAAAATTTATTCCATTCGTGTTCCTTTCATTTGTGCAGCTGCAAATGTGTTGGTATAGCAAAGTTTGCTGAAGCACCTTGAAAATTGCACGACGGGGCAAGGAGGGGTTCGTTTTTTTATGCCTTTGCCTTCCAAACTGCAGTCGGAGGCAGTCGCTATGGTTTCCGCCATGCGCTGCCCGTGCCTGAAAATCTTAGTGCAGCGCAGCCATTTGTGACTTGTGGTCCCGCGATTGTTTGGGCATTTCTTCGATATTAAATTAATATTTTTTTGTGTGCCACTCTCGCTGAAAAGAGCTTTAAGACCTGCGGCATCTTAAGAGCAAGCTTTGATACTCTGGGGAAGACGCGTCGTGATGGTGGAGATAAAAAATGAGACCGGGAAAATTCGCTGGTTGAGTTGAGTTGAAATTTGTGTTCACTGTTCAAGTTCACTGGGCGGGGGCGGTGTGCTTGCAAATTAATCTTTGATGCACTTGTGGAATCAAAGTACAAATCGCATTGAATTCGTCTTAAAGCTATGGAAGTATTTTAGATAACTTGCATCTAGTGTTACAATTTTTAACTGAACTTTAGTGACTAATGCACGCTTATAACTAATTTGATTGAATCAAAGTCGCAGGTAATTTTTCTTGTGTCACATTGCGGTTTATTTTTAGTTATACAGGTGTCCATCTTATTTCAATTATTCCACTCAAGTTGGATGACATTTGCTTAATATTAATTTTTATTATACAATTTTCAAAGACATTTTTGTTATGCAGAAAATCTGAAAAATGAAAAATATTTAAAAAACAAATTTCAATAAACATTCGAGAGTACTTTAGAGAAAAAAAGTTTTTGTTGTACTCTTTCAGAAAATTATACCATTAAAATTTTAACACTATTTACATACAAATGATACTTATTCCTTAATCAAATTTATATGCAGTCAATGAATGGAAAACAAAAAAGGAAAATTACGTAAATGAAATAAAACAAATATTTAAATATGTATGTACATATATTTATTTAAATTATTGTGTTAACTTTCCCTCTAGAACATAAAACTCACCGAACTAATGGCTACAGGGAAAAAGAGTCCTTTTTAAGTCTAAGAGTCTTAATGCAAACTAGAGATCGTGCAAACGATCAAATACTTATGTAATCAATAAAACTTGAAGTATTATATAAATGAAAAAATTGTTTATAGTATTTAATCATATTAAAATTTCTTGGCGGTCGACTATACTTTTCGAGATATTTAACTTTAAATTTTAATAAACTGTCAGCATTAAAAGTTGCCATTTCCGTCTTAAAATTCCTTCACGCTTGCACCATTTCAAGAAATCTCTTACTTATCTGTCATCCATGTTATTTTCGTACGCAGACAAGCACGCATTTATGTAATATATTCGAATTTCTAATGTGTACGAAAATAAAAAATCCAAACTTGATGAAGGAATTTTTCTGAAAATTCATTCACTATGAACTTCTGAGGTTTTACATCTTTCTTTTCTAACCGCTTTACGTAATCAATTAATTAACTTATTAGTGAAATCTGCCCATTTTAGTCTATGATAGAAAAGTATTTAAAGACATATTTATAAGTAACATACAATTGATCTTGAACTTGCAATTCTAATTGAGAAAACGAATACTTAATTATTTCAAAAGTACTATAATTATAATAGTTATAATCCATATATGTAGGAAATTGAAATAAATTCGTTCTGATCTAATTACAAATGAGAACCTCTAGTTTTCATTGCAAATTCGAGTTCTAAAAGAAAAACTATTTACTTTACTTTATATGCATCTAGAAGGATTGAAAATTACCAAATTTTCAAAAAATCATTTCTTATTACCGAATGACTGAAAACTCAATATTTTTACTCTTCCTTTAGATATATGTATGTAAGTAAAATTTGTTGTGCTTTTTATTTTCAAAGTAATTATATTTTTAAATAACGCGAAGCATTTTGCTTGATGGTGCTAATTCCGACAACAAAAGCTGTTAATCATATTCCTCCTATGTTATAAATATGTACTATATTCAAAACGGGCCGTGAAAATTGGTACTTGGGAGATTTTGGAAAGATTGATTATTATTCTGTTATAAAAGTTTGGAAATGTAATTTGGCGGATCCAAAATGGCTACCTAAATTTCTCAAAATCTGATTTCGAATATACTATTGGAAAATGACACATATAGCAAAAGATGCATACAATCGATTTATAAAATAAGTAAAAATGTATCATATGTGCATACTATTTCGTCGTTGGCAATCTCAATAATACTGAGAAAGTTTTTTTTTTGGAATTTGTGTTTCAATTATTGAAATCATGATATGATAATTGATAAGATCAGTATGTACATACATACTGAAGTGCAGATTATTTCAGTATCGTAGGCAAGATAAGATGAATAACTTTACTAAAATCACTTAGGACAATAAAAAAGCACATTATGCTCACGGTTAAAACCAAAAATGTAATAATTTTGTATTGAAAAATAATATTCAAATGGGTATTCGAGTTATAATGATCACAATCACCGCTCTAAAATAATAGCTTCTAAGCCGTTAAAGATAATTGAATCATATTTAATAGGTAAACATGGTAACATTTGTAGTTTCAAACAGGCATAAAAATAAATTTAAATTTTCACAGGGCGTAGAGTTATAGGATATTTTACGTGATGTTAAAGGTTTTGCAAAATTAATAACATTATAAGCGGAGGATATCTTAGAAGTGTATTAAGGGACTGCATAAATTTAGAACGTTTGAAAACATGCTCGTTTTTAAAAAATTATCTTTTTAAATTAAAGTCCAATATTCTTACTTTTCTTTTGCGTAGAAAAATAGCTTCCGGGTGCCGTCATATTGATGATTGATTGTCATTAGTTATTTAAAGATCAGTGTTTGGTGCGGTAACATAAATTCTGCGAGACTCATTGAACCGATTCGATTGAATTTTAAGTTATCAACAGTAAATCAGTAAATCATTGTATATAAATGATATAATAAAAATATTGCCAACGCGCGTTGCAGTTTCACTGCGGAAAAATATTAAAAAACTTAAAAATATTCATACAATTAAAAAAGGTAATAATATAAACAAATTTCATTTTGCAGAATTCGTTGGGCATTGAAAGGATAGAATGAATATCGGAAAAAGCGATGTTAAAAGAATTAAGCGCATTTTCCAGAAATATAAAGTTTCATTTGAGTTTGTTCTCCTTAACTTTTCAAAGGTGATTCAGTTGTATAAATATGTAACTGGCCACCACGTTGTTATTAAAAGAAAATTGGTCAAAAAGAAGAATAAAGTTGTGATAAAATACAACACGCTTAGAAAGAGTTTATTTTCGTTAGAAAATAAAAAGAAGCGTCAAAATAGTTTACCATGGAGCACAAGAGCGGTGCAATTCATAAAAAAACAGCGGGTTTTCGAAAAGAACCAGGATGAGATCGAAAACATTGTTGAGATCCAAAGTGACTCTTTGTCCCCGGAGGAAATACAAAAGAAACTTAAAGAGCAATTAGAGCTACTTAAAAGCGGCAAAAAGACTGTTCCGCTTATTGGCGGTAAAGATGATGAAATTATTAAGACTGCTACGATTGCTGTCACGGATATAAATTCGTTGAGAGACACCAATTTAAATGAAATTCAGCGAGGAAATGCCGAACTCGAATGTAATGATGAAATAGAGAATATAATTTACTCGCAACATGTAAAAAATAGTAATGAAAGGCTCTCGATTTTGCCTGATTATGCTGAAGAAAGCAATGGAACTCAATCGAGTCCTGATGAAGACCCTCTAGATACAGACACATCGGCTAACATGCCGTTTACGAAAAGTATGAAGTTTTTAGACTTACTAATAAATAAAATGCAAATAGCCGATAATAAAAAAAAATCCAAGGGTATGAATGTTACAAATACAACTATTCAACAAATCGATGAAACGTCTCAAAATTTTCAAAAATTATCAAACAGTAGGGAATTTAAAAATCAACTCAATAAGGAGAGTGTTGAATCTTCAAATGATATTGAAAGTATGGATTATTCGAACTATGAAGAGGGCGAAAATATCCTTCAAATAGAAATGAATGAAATTCCTCCTGCGATAGTCAAAGACAATGAAAACGCAGCAACAACAACGACAGTCGGTGAAGAGACCTCTTCGAGCTCGTCTGAGTTTTTAGGCTTTACGGATTATGAACTAGTTCCTTCCACTGTACCGGGAATGCTTCCTACTCCCGTAGTAGCTAACTCCAAAAAAGACTCACAGAACTCGGCCTTTATAAGTGAAGATCTTGACAATTTTCTTCGTGAGAATTCTTTGCAAGGCGTTACTTCTCCTCGGGTGGAAGTACCAAAACGATATAAGAGCCACGAAGAAGGCTTGATGTGTGATGGGGCAACACCTCCCAAAATGATAATGCCGGTGATTCCAGAAGAACTAATTAAGCCTAGGACAGTCGCCGAAAAAAGATATATCCTACAGAGGAAGCAGAGCATAAAATATTATATGATTGAAAATGAGAACACCATCTACAGAGAGTTAAAAAAGCGTACTAAGTATGGAAAAGCAAACACCGCTGTTGTTCGTTGCATCCAGAATTTAGAGGTACCTTGCACCAGAGATTGCTGGAAAGCAAGCGCGTGGTTGTGCACCGAAAACGGTCGGTTCTATTTTCAAATGTTGAAAGTGGATGATGTTATTGTAAAACTAGTAGGTGGTTCAGGTAATCATGCAAGTAAATACAAGCGTCCACAACTAAGCAGACCACCTAAAAATATTCTTCCGAAAGTTTGTTCACCAGGTTGCAGACAGAATGTTGATTTTAGAAATATCGTTATTAACTTGTCCGACGATGAAGCAGAAATTGAAAAGAAACAAAAAATAGAGCACGATATTAAACTTCAAATAGGTTCAGTTGATGAAAAGCCTGCTCAAAAGCCAGGACCATTGTCGTCAAAATGTATATTCTCTCCATTTCAGCCGAACATGGGAGAACTGCAGGTCTATGAAATGCCTAAAGTTAAATTGGAAGTATTTCCAGAAGTGGACAAACCGCTGGATGATGCTGTTAAACCATATTTAAAATATATTCTACCATCAAACTGCATTACAAGAGAATGGGCCGAATTTGCTGTTTCCACAGTTATACTAAAAGCAGAACTAATCGAAAAAGAACATCCGAAATCATTCACGTTCACAATTCCATATTTAAATAATCAGAATAATATTCTTGTTCGAAAAATGTACAACAGAAGAGAAAAGATGGAAAAGTTTTCTACAAAGGATTTCGATTTTCGAAAAGAAGTCGAAGCAGATGATGAAATTGCCAGCGAATGTGCTGATATCCTATCGGAAATGATTAATAGCGTGGCAATTGGATTAAGTGAGGATTCCTTGCTTAAAGATGACCCTGATATTGATTATTCGAACAATACAAGAGTTAATGAGGAAACAGTAAGAAGAGATTCCAGCGAGGAAAAGGTCTCTGAGGTATCAGAGAAAAGAGCTACTAGAACGAAAAAAAATAAGCTTGTGTAAGTATTAGTGATATTTCCTGCTTCTTTTGTTTATCGGTATACTTTTTTTTTATTTAGGATGGAATTAAAAAAGCTTAATGCAACTGTTATAGATGCTGAAAGCCTCTGCTCAGTGGGTAAGTTTGTGATTTTCAGTACACATACATACATATGTATATATTTCATATTTTGTCTTTGAATTAGCATTAAGCTTTTGTCTTGCTTTGGACACAATTCAAATAGATTGCCCATTAATATATTTAGGAGTTAGTGCACAGCTTATAAAAGTTCAGCAAAATAAAAGTATTATATGTATTTATATTCAGATTTAAAAAGACCTAAAAAAAATGTCTTTTTGAATTAACTTTGCTGTATTATTATTTTGAATTATTTAAAAAAAGTTGTTTGAAAATACATATAAGACAATTCTTGAAAGTCAGAATATATCCCTTATAATTTAACTAATTTCATGAAAGTCTCCGAAAGTTAGGAATTTTATTTATTTATTTACAATTAGATAAGTAAATAAATTTACAAATCTACAATTACAATTTTTCGCTTTATCTTCTTGGCCTCGGCATAGTTATGGGTAGAAAAGTAAGGTTTCTCTTATTAAGGGGTAACTTTAAAAATAGGGTAATTACGTTTCGTCGTTAAAACTTTAAATTTTGAGAGTTATTTATTAATTTGTATTATTTTACACCTTATAACATAATAATATTAATCTAAAAATATTTTTGAATATTATAATCCTTTTAGAAAAGAAACGATGCAAAATTCCACACTGCAGATTTGGTTGCGTTTGCCAAAGTATATCAGGGAAGCCGATTCAAAGAAAGTATTGTAAAAAGAACGAGTGCATGTTGTTATCAGGTTCATGCAAGCATATGGCGTCTACTGATATTGGCGATCTCATGGTAATTAACGATTAATTTATTTTATTTAATTCCTTTATACTTATGAATTTCTTTTAGAATTCATCATTAACTACAGAAAACGCCCTTTTAATAAGGCGAAAGGCTACTGAAAAATTGGCAAAAGTAGAAAAGGAATTTTGTGCTACTGTTGTATTAACCGAGAAGGAAACATTTGTTTTAAATGAACCAACAAAAGATAGAAAGCGATCAAAAAGAATTCCAAAACGTTTTGATGACTACGACACTACAGAAGGGAAAGAAAATAATTCGGGCAATGACGACGAAGAATCTATTACATCCATACCAAAATTGTATCCGTTTGACGATGAACCACCACCAAAAAAGTTTAAGCATTGCACTGTGGATTTGTATAAACTGGGAGGTTTGGAGAATATAGAACCCTGGTGTATGATACACTGCTTGTATAAATGTTTCTGTAAGGGTGAAAGTACTACCGGAGTACCCTTCGAAATTAAAAAGGAAGAAACCATTGTATCCGAAGAAATTGCATATCCTAGAAGGCCAATTTATTCATTCGATAAAGAAACTGCTTCAAATAAGAAGAATTTTTCGAACTCAGAGCAGAATTTGTTGAAACGGAGAAATGACTCAGTTGATAGTAGTGAGAGATACGATTCCCCTTCCAAAATGCAGAAAACTGATATTGATATAAGTACTTGCAGAAGAATTATGCCTATTCCAGCTAGTATGTATCAATTTCAAAACCACCGAAGAGCTACACAAGTTCGAAGGTCTATAAGAACATCCGAAAATGATAGTACGAGTTTTATGCTCTCAGATAGAATGCAAAAGAGTTTACAGTTTCCTACTATCTTTTCGAATAATCGATCTTTACTTAAAACGAATCAAAGTTATAAGAGGCGTAGAGAAGACTCAGACGAAAATACAAAGGAAGCAGGATATACACCAGAGATTGAATCGAGTAAAAATGAAGCCAAATTCCCTGTTATTTCATCTGTGTGCTCTCTGAGTGAAGTTCCTGAACTGAACTTAAAATTACACAGGCAAAGTAGCATGCATCCCAGCGAAACATCGTCCAATTTTTCTGGAGATGTTTCTCAATTTTTGAAGTCAGGAGACAAAAATGCTGATACTAGTAGCGACTTTTTAACAAACCCACCAGAAACATCAAGCTTTATAAATCAATTGCCCGCTAATGCCACAAGAGTAAATTCTCAGTTTCATAATCAAGTAATTAATAAACTAAATTTGGCAGTAACGCGATCAATGCACAGCATTTGTACAATTCAATTAAGGAACACGAAAAAAATACCAGATCCTGTTCCAAATACATTAAGTTGTCATCAATGGAATTTATTTTTGCAAGCATATGTTGAAGGCACAATTTATATTTGGGAAATAAAAACTAATAACGGCTCATTTTTGGCAGCTACAGTAACAAATCTCATGCCAATGATTCCCAACGCACTTAGTGTGATTAATATTAAGGCAATTTCTAAGCACAAACTGCCACTAGTTGGGAAGATGCTGAATGCTAGATTCATTAATGATAAAACGAAAACCCTTTCAGTGTTATTGACAGGGCATCATGGCTATTGGCGTATTATTGGATTCATTCATAGTACCTATGACTATCTCAGAAAAGGTGGATATTTTAAACCTACACCACAAAGTCATCCTTGTCTTTCTAAAAAGATTAATTTGCTCTACAATATAATGATATTGAGGCAAATTCATAGTACTAAAACATTAATTGGTCAAAAGCCTACTGCGACAATTACTTCGCAACAACTTGCTTCCGAAACTGAACCAGAGGGCAGTGAAGAAAATACTCTGCATAACGAGAGTGGGACCGAATCGTCCGTAACAAATATTTCGCAAAATATAAATACACAGGAATTATATACCATTACCTCTCCGGTACCATCTATTGCAGTTGCAGAAACTTATGCGGAAGAATCAGTCACTCAGTTAAACATTTCGGAAAACAGAACTATATCGGAATCGTGTGCTAGTACATATAGTAACTTGAGCTCTCCGGTCCCATCTATTGCGCAAGTACCAGAAAGCGACAAAAATCCTGAAGGTAATGTATTTAAGGTCAACAGAGAAACTGTTGGACTTCCTATTACGCCCAAGTGTAATTTAGAAATCAAGCGAGTCTCTTATAAAACCATCGAGGGCATTGTTATCCCAATAGCAATTCCTGGTGACCATCGTTGGCTGGTATTAGATATAGTTGGTGATTTCTCCCACATTTACATACCTGATTGGAAAAATTTCTTGAGCTATGATAAAATTAAAAAGGCAATTATGCTAACACAGCGCACTAGAAAAATTGTTCGAATTGGTCAAGATGAAAGTTCTATTGATGTATTCGCTACCCCAGACATTCGAGATAGGATTTATTTAGGACCTTATGGTATTGGAGCAGCAGAAGACATTGTACTTTATCAAAATATCGACGGAAGAATGATGCTGCGGGAAGATTTTGAAATAAGCCACAATATTTCAAGAGAGCAAAGAACTTGCGGATTTTGGTTATATAAAAAATTTGGAAAGCTAATATTTGATATCGATCTTAAATCTCTACATATAAGCAAAGTTCCATTGGACGATGATTGTGTTATTGTGGATGATAAAGGAGACGCTGTCTCCGAAGAAACTGAAGATGTGTATGCGATAATAGAAGACAGTTCAGAGGAATTTACCCAAAAATTAGATGTTGCACAGCAGCCAATTGAACCAGATCTACCGCTTCATATAGATTTAGATGCAGTTAGAACATTACGTGAGTTTGATGGCGAAAAAGCGAAAACATCGGAAGTTCCAAAAACTACACCACTATTAAAACCATGGCATGTTACTACAATGCAAGTTGCTAAAATATCTACGAAACGTGGTATAAGCAATCTTAAAATAATTAAAAATATTGAAACACCTTCACTTCCCGAAAAGAGCACATCCAGCGATAAATTTGAAATGGAAATTAGCGAACCAGCTAATGAAACTCTAATTCCTCAAACAGATTTAACAAAAGAAATGCATCAATCCCACCCGATTGTCCCAAAAGCAAAAGATCTACAAGTTAGCGATTATTCGAAAAAAAAGCAACAATACCACCAGATTGCCTCAAAACCAAAAGATCAAGTTGGCGATGTTTCGATTTCGGAAGAAAAGGATCAATCCCAACCAATTGATCCAAAACCAAAAGATCTGCAAATTTGTGATGTTTCGATATCACCAATATCACAGCATTCTTCAGATACGAAGTGCTATGGTCCCATGACCGCATCACAACATGGTGAGCCAGAAAGCGCAACCGCGAAATTTCGAGGCACTTTGGTATCTTCAATTTCAAAACAGTCGCTAGGTACAAGGTGTTATGGACCGGCCCCAGGATCGAAAGAAAGTGAGCAGCAAAACCAAACGCGTAGAAACAGTTTAAGCTCCCCGGTGTCGTTATTAATTCAAGCGATGAATCCATCCACATCTATTATAACTAAAAAAACAGGCTCATCGTCAATTCCGTTAATTAAGAAAATGCAATCAAAACCTGAATTAGTCACTAAATTAATTTCTGCGAGTCCTGCGCAAATCGCCACACCTACATCTAACGCCACTTTGATTAAGTCCCAACGACCAAGCAATTCAGTTACTACAATTATAACAAAAGCAACAAGTCCAGCTCAATCGAGTTTTTCGGTTACAAAGCCTGGATCTTCAACTAATCCACTAAGCCCTGCTAATATTCAAACATCAAATACCAAAGCCCAGATGTTGCCAAAAACAATTTTCTTGAACCGAAAGGCGGATGCTCAGGTTGCATCAGAGGGATCAAATCGTCGGGAGTCAACTGTGACGACCTCAAACCTTGACGGACTAAAGACGGTAAAGGTTACGAATGCGGATGATAAAAACAAAATACTGGAGGCAGACGGACAACCATTGTGTGGGTACGTTGTATGCGAAGATCCAAAATTAGGACCATTTCCCGCTAAGAGACTCGATGATTTCTACTTCTTAAAAATGCCCGGAACGAAAGGCGTCTACCGGTTGAAAGGCATGGATATGGTGAACAAGTATTTGAATTGGTAAGCAGAAACATTATTATTATTTTAAACACGTACAGGCGAACATTTAATCCGGCATGAGTGAGCTCAATTATCTTACACTCAGACATTTTTAAAACCAATATTGAGCTCTAGATCAGATCAGATTCAGGTAGATAAACTTAGATCAGATTAGATCAAAAAAGATGAGTAGTCTCAATGAAAGTAGATCCATTTTTGTATATCCTCTTTATATTTTGAGAACTTAGCAAAATGTACAGAAAAGTTATTTGATAATAGTTGGTTGGCCTGATTCGTTTTGACATATTTTGTACTATTCATAAAAAAGGAGATTTCGAATTTTTCTAGTTTTGTTTTTTCCGCAGTTTTCTCTTTTAGAATTATTAGTAAATCTCCATTTATTTATACTGTTGCAAAATTGGGCGCAGGGGTCAACGTGTTTGTTTTAATGTGAACGATATTGTTATATGAAAATCTTACGTAAATAGTGAAATGTGTAATTAACTTAATTGTCTTAAGATTGCGTTTTATTTTAAGCTTTTAAAGTTTTTTTTTTCATGCAGTATAGGACAAAATGATGTTTCGACGTAGGGTAGTGTTTAATACTTATAATATAGTTTAAAGCGATCGACATGATCTGGCCCATTAACGTACTCAGTCTAGATTTTGTCCTAAACCAGTTTTGTTACAAGTTTCATCTTAATCTGCTAAAAATACGCCAACTCGAGCTGATTATGAACAAATGATTTATTTTCAAATATCGATAGCATATTACAAATCAGCGACTCTTAAAACTTTCTATAAAGCCATTTTCATTGAAAATATAGTTTAAATTAAACATAGTGAATCTATCCATTTCGCATTCTAATTAATCTTTGTTAGGGCCCAGTTGCTAAGCATATATATGAAATCTGTATTTATTCTTAGTGTTAGTTTTTGATTTTTAGTGATTTTTTAACGTAAACGTGTTTTTTTTTTTATAGCCATATAAGAAAGCAATCCGATTCAGCGGAAAATATGTGTTGGAGATTTACGCCTTCTAAAGGTCTTAGACGCAGAAATAGGCCAATGTTAAAAATCGACAAAGAAATTGTCAATGGCAGCTCTACAAAATCAGTAGTAACATCAACAATAACTTCTACAACTCAGGAAGAAAACCCCTCGCGGAAATTTGTTTTGACTTTGGCTAAAAATACAAATGTAAGTTATATTTTTTTCATGTTTATTTGTAAAATTTATTACGTATATTTCAGGTTTTACATCAAACCGCCGTATCAGATTCGCTTACTCTCGAGACGGAATCAAAGTTACAAAAATTAAAAAATTTTACGGTAAAGAAAACTGCTATTTTAAAAAATCCCATATCTAACATCCTTACAAAGGAAAAATGGATAAAAGTGAAAGAGACGCCGGTTGAAACCGTAAGAACTTTGAGCCCAAATTCTTTGCTGCGGAAGGTTCTATCGCTACCGACAAAATTACCGCCGGTCCCTCCACCGGAAAAAACTGCAACATTGCTGACACCGCCAACAGTTAAAACTCCTCCACCCGTAGCTGTTAGAACTTCGCTGCCGGCAAATTCCAAAACTCCGCCCCCGGAAAATGTTAAAACGCCATCGCTAACAAGTGTTAAAATCCCGCCGTCGGTAATTGTTAAAACTCCACTTCCGGCAGCTGTTAAAACTCCTTTGCCGGCAGTTGTTAAAACTCCTCCACCGGCAGCTGTTAAAACTCCTCCGCCATTAACTGTATCATCAAAACTATCACGACCTCTTTTACCGATTTCTATAAAACCAGTAAATCCAGTATATGATGAAGTTATTTTGATTGACGACGATGAGTAAAAGTTCCCTCGTACAAGGGGCTCTTAAATATTTTTTTTTTCTTGTAAGACTGTGATGTAGAATTTGTTAAACCGAAAATGGTATTCGTTAGAACTTTGAATTATTTTATCTCATTTAGAAGCTTGCATTAGAATAAGTTTTTATTTTTAATTATTGGATAATATTATAGTTATTTCTCCACGAAATAAATGCGCATTTTAAGAAGCTTGTGAGTTTTAAAAAATTTAGAAAAGTGCAAAATCAATTTATTTTCTATAGTGAATAAAATACGAATATGCGATATTTCGTTGAAGCAGCTGAAGACTATGATGGATTAAATCTGCGGGAAATTGTTTCGTTTGCAGTTTTCCATGGGTTTTAGTGGTTATTTAAATTTATTTTGGAATTTGTTATCTGGCTGGAAAAGATTGGTGAGGAGATCGAATTCTGAAACTGCTTCTAGGGATTTGTTTTCATTTTCCCTGTCAATGTTAAAGGACGCAAAGCTGCGAGAGTCGAAGCGGGAACAAAAACATTGCAACTGTTTTCGTCAAAGACTTCAGGTTTTAATAAATCATTATTTACAGAAGTGTACAGTAGAAGATTCTTATTTGGTTTTTACCTTTTAAAGAAAGCACTTGATTTAAGGTAGTAGCACCAAGCAAATAACTCATAGAGGTCTCATCTAGAACAAAAATCTGTGACCGACGGTTTTAAGTTTTCTTGCTTTGCGCTGGCTCCCACCGGTTCATTCTCTCGCATTGAGAGCATCGATGCGAAGAAATGAATAAATGAACAGCCGAAATTTACCGAACGCTGCGATGGGAATGGGCTTCGGGCGGGAGCTAGATTTTGGTTCTGCTGAGACTAACGTGTGTTGGTTAGAATATGTGTGCTAAGGAGGTGAGTGTGGTTGCCCATTTCTGGAATTATATCGTGAAGGATTAGATGGCCCGCCTGAAAGACGGTGGGAGTTATGAATTTAAATCACTGCAGATTGTACTCTTGAATTCAATTTGATAGTTGCTAAAATTCTTTCAATGAAAATTATTACTATTCAAACCAATTCATCTAATTGCGAGCCCGATGAGGATGATTTCATTATACCAACATTATCGGATTGCGATGATGAAATTAATAACATTACCTTAAGCTTGAATTCGGAAATTAGTGAGCATTCCTCAGATTCAGTAAATGTTCGTATTATGGAAGAGGATCTATCTGTTTTTGGAGAAACTTCAACATTTTCAGTAAATAATGAAGATGAGCTAAATCAAAATTCTCTGAGATATTTTGCAGGCTATATATTATTTAAATTTTTTTAAAAAAGTAACTGCGACCAATGTAAAACTCTTGTTAAAGAGGACATTTTAAATACTCAAAGAAGTGAAATGTTTTTAATAAATAAAAATTATACCTCTCAAAATCTCAAGCTACAAGCCCCAACCGATGAGTTCTTTTCAATTATATCTTTGCATGCATAGATTTTTTCTGAAAATTTTAAATACATATGTACTTCAAAAAATATTAAAAAGAATATGTTCAACTTGTGTTTTAATGAAACAAAGCAAACCGAAAAATTAAACAACTGGTTTGATGAAGAAAATAGCTGCTTTGAACACAGAAAATATATTTTAAATTTTTTACTTTTGATTTTAATAAGAAAAAATAGTCGATGGCTATCAGAAAAATTAATTAAAAGCAGTAGAAATATTAAATCAGCTAAATTAAGAATTTTACAATCTTAAATAACTAACAATAAAAAAAGATCCTGACTACAAATTTCTGGAAGCGAATGTGTTTCTTAAATTTTTTTATTTGATTCTCACTACATTTGTCTTTGTTGAAAATGTTAATTTAGGAAAAAAGCATTCTGCTGATGACGAATTCGAAAAGATTTTCTGACAGTTATTTTTTTAGGCAAAAATAAAAATAATGTTTTGATTTTTATATTTAAAATTAAAAAAAAAAATCGAAAATGAAATTTATTTTGAAAATCTGAAATAAAAATCAAAAAATTATTTCTCAAATATATGTTATCAATTCAACGCTTTTAATTTGTCCTATAATATTAATTATGATGCACTACATATTGTAATTTTAAGCAGATCTGACAACTTCCAATATTTGATTTTTGAATTCAAAATTATAACAATAATTGTTATTTACAGTCCTTGCCACAAACTAAAAATATTGCATCGCGTTTAATTGGAATCACAAACGCTATAAAATTACTCGTTTTTAAATATTGTTTACTTGAAATATTATTATCCTTTAAATTTTTTTTAAATTCTTATCTAGAATAGAATAACAAGAACTAATACAAAAATTATAAGCGTTGAATTGATAAAATATATTTGCCATATCATTTCCTGATTTTTATTTTTGATTTAAAATAAACCATTTTCTGATTTTAAAAATAAAACTCATTTCTTAATCCATCACGATATCAATTCCACAGCGGCATATCATCGCTTCGTGGAACTTGCGAGGTAACCAGAAATGGACAACCACACTCACCTCCTTAGCACACGTATTCTAACCAACACACGTTAGTCTCAGCCAAAATCTAGCTCCCGCCCGAAGCCCATTCGCATCGCAGCGTTCGGTAAATTTCGGCTGTTCATTTATTCATTTCTTCGCATCGATGCTCTCAATGCGAGAGAATGAACCGGTGGGAGCCAGCGCAAAGCAAGAAAACTTAAAACCGTCGGTCACAGATTTTTGTTCTAGATGAGACCTCTATGAGTTATTTGCTTGGTGGTAGTAGTCTGGTGTTTAGAATTGGAAAAATCGAATTTTTTTTTTTTAGTTAATTCGAAAGTACAATATGTTGAGAACATACTGTATAAATTTTAGACCGAAATTCGAAATACGAACGGAGTTATAATGATTTTTCGAGAGCGCCTCGTGGTTGCACGGTGTGGTAAAATCGATTCTTGAAACTTTACACGCGTTTTTCTCTAAACAACGTTTTTCCGGTCGGCCCAGGTAAAAACTTTTTTTCTATACAACCGATTGGTCTGAAATTTTAACTGGTTATTCTACACACCTGTAGTTCTCGTCGGAACTAAAATAAATTTTTTTCACCCCTAACTTTCCATTTTACAACCCCTTTTGTGCTTCAGAAACATGACTTTTTTTTTCTAAGTCCGCCATTTTGTTATTTTTCAATAAAATTTAACAATTTTAGTTCCGACGAGAATGACATATCTATAGATTAATAATCAACTTAAATTTTTAATTTCTGATGTCCTCAAGAGCCTAAAACACCCGGGCCAGCCACCCACTTTTTTTTTTAAGCGCCAACTTCCATTAATTATAATAATAATAAGAAAATGTTTAATTGATTCAAAATAATTTTTTTTTATATCCTTTAGATGTTAGTAATAACATATTAAAAAATCAGAACGATTCATTTTTATTTTCCCCAAAAAAAACGTTTCTGAAAAAAAGTGTGAAAAACGGTGCTAGATACCAGACTACTACTTTAAAATGCATGTATATTTAATACGCTGATCACGGCTCGATAAAGTTAAACGTTTAAAATAAGGTAAGAATAAAACAAAACTTTAATAACTTTTTGTTCTCACCCGTTTCAAATAACTTTTCTCATTTGTTTCCATTATCTTTTCACTGATAATAATTATAATTGTTAGCACATAACAAAAACGCTTGTGGTAGACTATGTAAAAATGATTAATCATATTTTAGAATATTTGTATTTCCTTAAATTCTAATCATTTTATTTTTCAGGGAAGAATACGTTTTTGTAAATTGATTTGAAAACAGGGAAATGCTTAAAACTTTTAGTCAAGTAATTAAAATCCCTCGAATTAAGATTTTTCAAATTAGTGTTCTGCTTTTTTTCAATTCTTTTTGGTCCAATCTATGAAAAAACTGTTCTAGGAAAGGGTGTAAATTAAATAAGGGAAAGAATAGATAATGTACATTAAAAATATGTACATACATATAAAATATTTATTGAGTATATTCAGTGAATTACAAAAAAACAAAGTTTCTCATGGTTGCTCTTTGTACGCCAGATAAAGTATACTTAGGATAAAGACATTCATCACCCTTTAAATCTTAACAAAAAAGAAAGCGATAAGTACATAAACTTCGAGTAGACTTAAACTTTGCTTTGTGCAATCAAAGCGAATATGGCTCTGGGAACATCCATGGTTTGGTCATCTATCAGAACAATGTCAAAAGCCTCCAAATATCTCTCCAGACTCTCCTCGGGCTAGAAAAAGCATCTTTAAAATATCTACGGCATAAAGGACAACTGAATTTTCTTACATGATCGAAGAGAAAGCCAATTTTCAGGACGTAGGAGGAGACTGGCACCCCATCCGCCATTCCAGCGTCGCCGATTGAGTCGCCCATGAGAATGACGTGGTCTCTGTCGTGGACTTGGTCGTAGTATGCCGTGCCCTTGAGAGCAGTCTCGTTTTTGTTGAACGTATGTATCATTCGTTCTTGAAACCCATTCAGCAATCCGTCCTTGTACTGCAGGAAGTTGGAAATAACTTTCACATTTGGGAACAAAACGTTCGCTTGCCTTAGAACAGATACTACGCAGTCGCCTAGACCAGCTGAAAATACTAAAACGGGGACTTGCAGCTTGTTCAAGTCTTGGAAGAAGTCATGAGTTCCGTCTCTGAGTGAGTCTTTATATTTTCCTGCTTCTTCATCAATTTCACTTTGGTCGAGTGTAAATCCTCTGAAATATCAAGAATATATATTTGAATTTTTTTTTATTTAGAGAAAAACTTGGATGTGTTAAAAAGCTAAAACCCACTAACCTAAGGATGAAGAAATTATACAAAAACGTAAATTGGGTATGAACCTGAAGAATCTAAAGTCGTTGATCAGAAAAGTAATTAATTGGTAGGACTTTTGTTCTAGTTTTGCACAACTTAAAAGATTTCCACTTTTAGAGTTCCGTTTCGTTCGGTCTCATGCCACAACCTAACTCTCGTCTTATCTATTCTGCCGTGCCAAGGAAAAAAGTGGTTAACTCCAATCGAAGTAATTTCGAGAAAAATTCAAAAGAGTTTGGAGTTAAAAAAATTGTAGTTAAAAACATTCTTTTTTTATGAAAATTAATATGTTCATTAATAATGATATTCTTTATCTGAATATTAAAAAACAATTAAATTTTTTTATTAAAATCTATGCAAAAAGGCACATAAGGTTTTTTTGCCTTCCCAAATACAAATCCAAAAGACCCCTAAAGTGCTTTAGTAGCTATGAATTTGTAATAAACATAGAGAAAGTCGTGCTTTACAAATCAAGAATAGTGTTAACAACCAACCAATGGAGCGCTTAATAAAGATATTCTCAAAAAACAAGTAACAAATAAATTGTACCAGTTGCATAAATTTAATAAAAATTTTCAATTTTTTTTTAATATTCAGATAGAGAATATCATTATTAATGAACATATTAATTTTCACAAAATAGAATGTTTTTAACTACGATTTTTTTAACTTCAAACTCTTTCTCATTTGTCTCGAAATCACTTCGATTGGAGTTAACCACTTTTTTCCTTGGCACGGCAGTGTTTTAACTTCATATCAAAAAATGTACTTAAGGCTGTTAAGTTTTGTTTTCAAGCGCTCCAGGGATGCCGCATACAAAACAAGAAAACCTTAAGTACTTAAGGCTTTTCTGTTTTGTATGCTTCTGAATTATGCGGGATATTTAAAGTCAAAAAAACACGTAAAGGCCTTTAAAAGTCTTTTGTTTTTGTATTCGAACCTCGAATCGCTTCTCTTTCCAATTTTTCGAGTTTTAGCATCTTTTTTGATCTACATCAGATTTCTTAATCATTTTTATTCAAATAAATGTTGTTATAAAACAAAATTGAATCGTGATTACAATTTTATTGAAGTTAAATTAAATAGAGAATTTCCGGACGAATCAAATGATACCAAAAACTCAATTTTGAAAAATTTAGCGCTTAACCACTTTTTTCCTTGGCGCGGCAGAAAAGTGGTGATGGAAAATAGTTTCAGGGTAAAATAACACAAAAAAGTAGAAAAAATGATCGGTTATGTTTCCAACAGCAGTGAAGAGGTAATTAGACCTACAATCAAAAAACATTTTGATGATAAGAACGAATTTTCCACTTTTTCGTGTGATGCAAATAGGTTAACCAAAAACAGAAATGATGAGATATTTGAAAAACTAAGTTTTTTGGATTCCCCTTCCAGTGAGTGAGTGAAGTCATTATTACGAAAATCAAATCCGATCGGAATGTAGGAGATTCACAAGCAAGCTGGCACTGCCAGAGTGCATATCGGAATCAATTTTAAAGAAATTAAAACGTGTTAATGGAGTCTTTGAATTGAATTTTTTTCTTGGAAACATCAATCTTTATTACGAAAATCAAATCTGATCAGAATGTAGTAGATTCACACACAAGCTGTCACTGCCTGAGAGCTCGACTCATACAAATATTCTTAAATGTTCCAGTCTTATTAAAAATCTCCTACATTCAGTTCTGATTTGATTTCCGTCGGAATTGAGAATATAGTTAGCTTTTGGAGACGTTTTAAATTCAAGGGAAATTTTGCGTTCCTAGAATAAGAGAATTGGCTTAAAAATAATATCTTTGAATTCCTATATGAAAATTATTATAAGAATTAGTTAGGATCCATAGGTTTCCAATTAAATTAATTTTTTGTTTTTTAAAAACATTTTCGATGGCAGATTTTTAATAAGAACACTTGAAATTCAAACTTTGAGCATAAATAAAATGCATAAACTAAATTGTTTCGCAATTTAGAGAGCAATGCAGATGTTCTTGTTATGCTTAGTGTTCCAATTGCATTTAGAAAAAATAATATTATAAAAAGATATATTTTAAACATCAAAACCCTTATTAGTTAAGGATTGTAGGCCAAGTTTAGGTAAGGAATTTGGGATGTGTGACTAACTTACTTTTCAACAAAAATTTATGTACAGTTTTCTATTGAATAGTGCTGAAGTGTTATATGCAAGAAATTGAGATCTCATTGCTTATAGGTGCTTATTAAAAAGAGTTGCATATCTGGTTAGTTATAGAATGGATTTTGAATCTCTGTACCATGGGCGCGCATAAGATTAATAATTGGAACAATATAATAATAATACTGTTGATTTACAGGTACGTGAAAATCGTGTGGATACTTTTCCTACATTGTACTTACACTAAGATTTCCCCTGACTTTGTCCACCACTCGATCATGCTTTGTATTTTCTCTTCCAAGGGTACGTTCGGATCGATCTCGATGGGTCGGTATTTTTGGCGCAGCTTTTCGGCCTCCTCGATGAAGCTCTTCGGCAGGGACTTGCAGGAGTTGAAGATTCCAAAGCTGGAAAGCACCGGCTGCCCGTTCTCCTGCCGCTGCTTCGTGATCGTGTAGTCGAAGTCCGAGACAACCTGCAGTTTTTGCACCCCGCCGTCGACGAGGGAATTGAGGATCCGCTCCACCTTCTGCCTGTCCTTGATCTTGCAGTGGGGCCCGCACAGGGCGGGAACATCTTCGATCTGGAGGCCGTTCCCGTTTGCGGCATTTACCATTTTCAGGAGCCGAAACACACTCTGCGAAACGGTCGTACGGAACAACTTGGCCTAGGGGCGCGAGTGCACTTTGCAACTACTTCGCAATCGTTTGCTCGTTGTTTTTTTCGCTTGGACACATCCACACTCAAGCAGTTGCGTAATTATTCATAAATATGAGTTGCATCTTAATATAAAAATATTGTTGCACATCCGTTTCGCTAAAAATACACTAGTTCCGATCAGAGTGCTGTTGGCGACGGTATTCACGCACGCCGTTTGTCGCTTTTCGGAGGGTTGGATTCTTGAAGTCTCAAAGTCTCAATGGTTTTCTAAAGAATTCAATTGCCGTGCTTTTTAAGTCAGCAATTTTCTCCCGGAAAGAAATCCCAACGCAAAGTGAACTCCACTCTGGTGAAATGAAATGTCAGGCGAGCGAGATGTGGATAATGCAGTTCAAACCGCAAACATACGTCAACAAAATCGTTAAAACTGTATTTTCGTAAATTTAAATTTAGGAATTACATTTTGAACTCGAACTTAAAACATGCAAGTCATACTTTTTCGAAATAACATAAAATTTACTTTATTAGAAAAAAAACTTAAATACCTGAACATTTTACATTAAACAAAATTATATTAGCCTCATCTTTAATCTCTATTCGTGAAATTGATTTATTATTTTTTTTGTATCGAATTCATCCAATGAGTTCAATCAATTTTAAATAATCTTAAACATTTCTAAGAGCAGGTCTATCAAAAAGTAAACAAATTTAAATATTATTGGCTTTGTTTGTTTGTTTGCTGATAAATTTATTCGCCGTGTAAATTTTTGAACAATTAGTTTGGCCATGGGTTTAAATTATTTTCGTATATATCATTTTCTCGGGATTTCTACTAAAAATTTGACTAGAAAAGTGATCACAGCCGAGTAGCTGAGTTGATTTCTGCAATAATTTTACCGAGTAAAATTATGTTAGGATGCATATTCAAGTATTGTAAGATAACACAACTCAATGGATGGGAAAAAAAATCCAGAGCAAAAACTACTACAGAATTTAACAAACTTAATCTTAATCTAAAATTTTCTTTTAATTTGTTCATTTTCAGGACTTGTACAGAATTACATATTTAACTCTTTAATAATTACTGACCATTTTGGTTTTCTTTGCCGAAATATTTATTTTTTGAATAGGAAAAATTGTAAATCCTTCGTTTTTTCAAAATTAATTTTTTTGGGAACGTCCTCAAGTTGATGAGACCAATTTTCAATGTTACTATTTATTTTTAGGATTGAAAACAAGGGTATGTAGGAAATGTGCATAAAAGTAGCATAAGTATAAATACGAGTAAAGTGTTCATCGTTATATTAAAACTTAAAAATGTATAATAAAATTCATGGAACATAAATGAAGAAAATGTTCATATGTAGGTAAACAAAAGTGCTTTCAGAAACTATCAAAAATAATTTTGATTATCTAGGCAACCTATTACACAAAGCAATTAACTTTTACAAAAAATATGTCATGCACAATTTACGATTGAGCCGAGTAAAAAAGATTTTGAGTTCTCGACTGGAAATGCGGTTGCAATTCTTGATCCCTGGCGCGTTATGTAGAAGTGAATCGATGTAATTAAATATGGCTGTAGCGCTACTTTAAATATCCCAAGAAAAGATTGTTAATTAAAAACATCATGTATGTATTTCAGAGTACATAAAAGAAGAATAAAATACAAATAAATATCATTTGCTACTTATTACATAATTTTGTTTTACTAAAATCGATCAGTCAAATTTATTTCACCATACCCTTGACCATTGTACCAAACCATAAATATAATAGTTTCATACCTCACCTTTGTCAACTTCAATGACTTATAAATGCTGAAAATTGCTGAAATTTATTAGTTTAAAATAAGTACCTTGCTCAGAGACTGTATCGCGAACAGTGCGTGTTCTCAAGCCGGTAACTGGGTTTTATTGAGCAAAATTCCAGTAATTACTAGCACTGCCATCAAGTTACGTTAGTGGTTTAATGTAAAACGTGTTGTGTAATTCATAATAAAAAACGACTGAAATTTTTCCTCATTCAAGGTATCAATAAGATGCGAAGAGTTCAGTATTTGTTTAATAAATGAACAACTTGGCGATTTTATTTTCGCTTAAATTCCATTCTTTCTACTGTTTTGTCTTTCTTTCCTTTCGGTAAGGTTAGGTAACTAATACTTTTTAATTGTTTAAAAATATTCTAATTTAATTTAATTTCCCATTCTCTCAAATCCCGAAATTCCAGGGAAATTATTAATCTGGGAAATAAATTCATTTAATTTCGTTTAGAAATATAAAAATAACCATTAAACTTTTCTCTTTTCAGAGAATTAAGCGTACTTGGTGCCTAAAAGGGTCAACTGGCGGTAATGTGTAGTACCAATATAGTTTGCAGCATAATGTATTTCAGGTAAGGTATTATAATAAAATAAGTCAATTATTTTTTTAAGTCAGCATGTTATCCCGGTGTTGTGGGTTTGATTCCCACATGAAAACCCATGGGTAAAAATAATTATAAAAAAACAAACAAACAAAATTAGCAAATAAAATAACACAAAAAATTTACAGAAAGTGCAATATAGGCTTAAGTTCTTAAGTGCGCAAAAACAATGTTTCTTCAAATATTAATGACAACAATTTATTTAAGGACATCATCGGAACGTGCCAAGGAACCCCAAACAAAAAATTCAAGTGTAAGAAGGATAATACAAGTAAACCTACTTCTCATTAAATTAAAAAAATTTAATTTTTTTTTTATTTTCAGATAAATCAATCCCCACTGTTAAAACTTAAACCTAATTGGCCTTTGCGAGCAACTTCTGCTGGGCATGAAAACAGCTGTTTTGCTTTTGTTATTTCCCGTAAGCGCCATAACTGCCCAATTATTTCACTGTATGGTTGAATGCACTTCCACTCTTCCCATTAGGAGGTCGCTTTAAGCGCAGTCGTTGCGCAAAGTTTTGAAATACTTGTCGATCGCAAATATTTGCGGGTCCAAATTTAAACCATAACGATGGTCTTCGATACCGAAGCGCCGTAGTCCTGGCATTTTCATGTGGGAATTTCTAACCCCGCGCAGTTATGTGTGTTGTCTTGCCGTCGGAATTTAAAAACTACTCCGGTCTTCCAATTCAGATTCATTTCAAATGGGAATTTGCTTACTCGTTCCTCATCCATTAATTTAAGTATTCTTATATGGCTAGTATAAGGCTTTGGCTCCTCCTCTTCCTTTTCTTCCTCCTCTTTTTTAAACGAATAAACGCATCTTTCAAGAAATATACATTTCCTAGTTTTCTTCCGTTTAAAATGATCTGTAGTGCAGAGATGTTTCTGAAGTTCATGTTCTGTCATAAAGTATAATTTGCAAATGTCACAGGGATGAGGATCCGTTTCTTTATGATCGTCGAAATGATTTTTAAGATCCGGTTCATTATCAAACTGAGATTCACAAAGGCAGCACACCCAACGACCATAAGATTGAAGTTTAAGGTGATGTTCATAATAAAATCTGAAATGAAAAAGACATTTGGTTTAAATATTTGCTAATATTATAACACCTTAAAATGCCGTAATTGAGACTGTCTTCCATACCCATCTCTAAAATCAACCCTTTCCTAGTAAAATAGAATTTGAAAGGTTTGTTCACTTAAATGCTTATAGTTTCTTGCAAGAATCCTGCAGGACTAACAATGACAATTTGTGTGTTTTTGGCCTAAAATTTGAACCTTGATACAATGTTTCACAAATTTATTAAAACTGAAGCTGATAAAATCACAAAGAGTAACAAAGTTTAAATTAGAGTCCAGAATACTGGACACTTTAATGACGAGGAAATGGAATTGAAGTTATTTGTCCCCAAATTATATCTAATGCGCTTACTTGCGCAGTGCAGATTTAATATGGCTCAAATTTCAAAAATGTCTATCCCAAAAGTCTCATGAAACACTTAAGAAGTGATAGTATGTATAAAATTCTATATTATATTTTGAATATTGTAGGAACACATTTGATAATTAATTTTATTTTATTACTGATGTTGGACTTACCTTCTCACAAACCGACCTCTACACTTTTTACAGTAAAACAACGGCAAGGGATCATGACATTCAATATCATGCGCCATAAGTGAATTTAAGGACGCATCCATGTATCCGCAGTCTTCTTCAGGACAAATCCACTTCTTGAATTTCTCGTTTATAACTGAAAAATGATTTATTTTAAACTCACAAAAGTATATGTATATATTTTCTTACGTTTTCTTCTCCTGGATCGTTTTTCACTCCATGTGGAGTCCTTATCCCACGATTTTTTTCGCTTACCAGAAGATGTTACGCACGACGAAGTATCCTCACTTCCTGTTTCAGTGTATGTGGACGATACCCGTGAGGATAACCTTGTAAAGGAGGTGCAGTGCGAGATTGGACCAGAATTCATAGAGTCAGCGTCAGTTTCTATTTCTCCTATCCATTTTGTCAGATTATTCATGCGGATGCTATGCAGTGAGTCGATATCTGTGCTGTCTTCCTCCGTTTCGGATTCCGAATGAACAGTTTTTTTCGATCTTGTATTGTAAGTTTTTGAACTTGCATTACCATTAGTTTCTATTGCTTCTTTTTTACCAAGGCAAATAGCTTCGTGTAAGTCACGCTTAGAGCGAATTAAAAACTCCTCGTGACAGTAAGGACACTTGAATCGATGCTTGTGAATCATTTCATGTTTCCTGAGTACAGCAAGGGACTCAAACGAGACATTGCATTCTTCACATATGAAGCCAATCTTAAGTTTCGGCTTTTGCACGGCTGGAGATGTATGCTTCTTTTCGTGCCTCTTCAAAAAGGTTTGCCTAGTAAACGTTTTCGGGCAGTGTTTGCAGCTAAATGTATTTGATTTATTTGTGTTTCTTATGTTCACTTTTCCTCCAGATTCGGTGGCCAGAACCGATTCGCAACGTTCGTACAGTACATCGAGCAGCTTATTTGGGGCGTTATCGATTAGATCGTCATCCATACTATCGTCGTCATGATTGTCTCCGTTTGTAATTACTTCCGCGTTTATCGATCTTACGTCTGTTATCTTCAAAGGCGATGGACCAGTGAAATTGGCAAAAAAATAATTATTCCCTCCGGTTTTCGTTTGAGCGAGGAATTTTGCGCACATTTTCTTATTGCCACATCTTATAAAGTAATTAGCGCGGTTTTTCAAAATATTCCTTTGTAACATTCGCCTTTGCTCCGCTATAACGAAGATTGTTTTAATGCAATCAAAGCACCCATAGTCTACCACCGAATCTAAGGGATAGTACTGCAAAGTGAAAAAAATAAATAAATAAAATCACAAGTTCTTGATTGGTATTTGAAATAGTGAATATTGTTCAAATTAACTCCACTTTTTGAAATTTTTATATTTGAGTGATAAGTATTTTTTTATATATTTAACACTAGTAGTCGTGCCTGTCTTCATTCGAAGAAAGAAATATTTATTAATAAAGCAATTTGCAGATGCTTCTTTTCAGCCAAATATATGTATATAATAGAATAAATTCTTATAATTTTGCAGAATTTCTGATCTTGGCAGAATGATGTTATGAGTCTTTTTAAATTTCATTGAGCAGAATTAAAAATTTCAAAGAAAGAATCGAAACTTAATAAATTTTTGTTATAAAAGGAACAGTGAAAAAAAATTTAGATACGTTTCGTAATTAGCACAAATATTAGGGGCCTAAAGCAGAACCTAGAGGGACACCAGCATACATATATATAGAGAAAGAGGTCGACATTGCCGATGGAAAGCTTATATTCACCCACTTAGCTAACTTAAAGTTAAAATTAATTTGATAACGAGTTTATGACATAGTCAGCATTCAAAAAATCTGACATCTTTACCAGTGTCAGTTTTAAGGTAAACCTTGAAGTTATGAATTCTCCATCGTTTGTCATCTTGTTGGATCCTTCATCTTGAATTTCTAAATTTAAATTTGTGAGTCGAATTTAGCGAACCTGAAAACTCCTATGTATTTTCATTAAAAATCTAATTTCACTCTGGCGTAATAAGTTTTATTTTTCAAGTTTTAATTTGAAATTTTTTTATGAAAGGCGATTTTACTTCAGAAAGGATCTGGTTAGAAATTTAAAGATTAGACGCTTAAAGATATGATTAGTGAAATGGTATAATATTTTTATAGCTAATAAGCGAATGCAACTGAATGTATAATAAAAAAAAGGCTTATTTTCTGTACATCGCTAAGAAATATTCAAAGAAATTCCGGAAAATCTTAGAAATTTGTCGAAACTTTGTAGCTAAATATCTCGGGAAGTACATGTAAGCGTCAACATGTTGTTGCATGAATTCTCGCTTGACCGTAAATGATACTTTTTTACAATGTTTTATCTTCATTTAACCTGCAAATGGAAGTTTTGCTTGCCTCAGATATTTTTTTAATTATCAGTGGTAAACAAATAAGCAAGATGCAACGCCCCAAGAATTCGCTGGGTAAATTCATCGATATAAATGCGTATATTATATATATTTTATGTCAGTATGCTGAAAAAAATACGTAAATTAATCAAGAGGCCTTTCTAATTCAATTTACTTCTTGTTAAAAGACACAGGGTAGTCAGAGGCAAACAATTCCACGTTAAAAAAAACAAAGCGGGAAAATGGTAGAGCGTTTTTAGCATCTGGTGCATCTGGCGTTTGACTGCAAGCGCACGGCAACACAGGGGAACCTACGAAAGGGTAAAATAATTTGTAAACTCACTTCTAAACAAATAGATCGCATTGCGGCCTTTAAATGATCGTTTTGATTTACGCTGCACTTATTACCGACTGTCTTTTTACAAAATAAACAATATATTCCGCTATTTGGTGTTGCAACTGAGTTTACACAATTGCCACTGCCACTTTTGTTCTCCTGGCCCGCAAGGCTCGCCGATATTTTGTCTGGGTTAACCATTTTCTCCACAAGTTTCATTTAAAACGAATCTAACACTTTTTTTCCGTCCGGGTAAAGTTTAATACTGAAATTTTGTAGGGATTTGTTTCTGATATTTCGCCTAGGAAGTATAAATTAGAAAAATACCACCTACAGACATGGCGACCTCTTTTTGACAAGCCAGTGACATTCGCATTCCTAGAAAGTGGTGTGGGTTTTTTTATTTTTAAGGTCTGCTTAGCTCAAAACTTCAAGAAGTTGTAAGGTATCTGCCGAAGCAAACGACTTTAAGCGTTTTTAAATTGAGTAATTTCATTTTCTGTACTTTTTAGAATTTATTATCTAACTTATTTATCTTCTAATATTTTAAATATTCCAGAAAAGCTGAAATAATATTTCTGAGGATAGATCGGACTTAATGAACGAACTCAACAAAAATTAAAATTATAATATGTAAGCCATATGGAATTAAACCGAGTGGTTTTTGAATTTCTTTAAGACTCGCTCTATCCGTTTCACTGAGTATCGCTTAAAAATTACTAAACCCATTTCATCTCCATAATTTTTTATATTTTGAATTTCTAGACAAAGGATGTTGGACTTACTTAATAATAAAAAATTAAGTTAACAAAATTGGGGATTTTAACTTTTTGTCAATGCCTCAAAAATTGTATTAGATGACGTAAATTTCAAATTGTTTTTTATAATTTAAAGAGAAGGCGATGTAATGGATATAATTCGTGTCCGTCTAACATTAAAATCGCCGGAACAATTTTTAATTTCACCTTGTATTCCCGAGTCGAATTTAATTAAATCTTCGAGGTAAGAGTAGTAGAGAAGTCGTAAAATTCAATACAAATTATTTTCTATTTTGTGCCTTAAAATTATTTCGCTTTTTCCAATTTGAGTTGCATATGAATTTTTCCGTATTTTACTACCTTCAATTTCTACGATAGTGAGGAGTCTTCGGTTGGAAACAGCGGAAAAATTTAGAAGAATCTATAAGTAATAGAGGTACTATATCTCTTTTGTTGGTGTAATCCCACCTTATCACAAATTCATACTATACAGAAATACGTAAATTAAACGTAAACTTATATAGGATTAAGTAGAAATAACAAGATATTAAAGTAAACAAAATCTTTTTATAAAACAAGCACTTATTTATTTTGAAGAAATAAAGAATTTGATCGTATTGAATCGTCATCGGATTTGTAGTAAGCAAAATGTTAGCTTATAAAAAAAAGATATTATTTTTATGCAAATGTCTAAATATATTTATATAGGTATAAAATATTATTTCATCGAAGTGACGAAAATGTTGTATGTGAATTAAATTAAATTAATTTATCAGATGATCTAAAGTGATAATCCTTTTACGAACTATGAGGACAACGGACATGACTGGCTTTAATTAAGATACGGCCGATAAAACAAATCACCTTTATAAAAACGATCAAGTATCATGTGATGGAAAATATTCCAGAAGTGCATTATCAGTATTATGATGTTTGATTTTAGACAATATACTAAAAAAATTAAAATTTATATCTATTATAGATATCTCTAGATAAATAAAATTGGCAATTCGTTTATTTGTTGCTCAATCACGACTAAACGTTTGCTGCGATATTTTTTGAATTTTTTGACTGAAGATACTTTATAATTCCAACTTAAAATATAGGATATTTTAATTCACATGAAATGTAGAATTTCAAAATGGGTTATGCTCAACAATTTTAAACTTTAAGGGATTGCTGTGGATCAGTAATTTTTGGAAGTCCTGTAAATCATTAAATTATTGTCGAATTGCTGTGATTGTTTTCCTGTATATTCCTTGGTTATTATACTTCTAAAAACGGATGAATCGCTAGGAAGTCTACATAAAGAAAAAGTTGTAATATTTGTTTAAAAAAATGCCATTTGATCCTTTGATCCACTGGGGTGGTATATAATGAATCATCATATCGTACACACTAGGTCAAATAGGTATAGCATGTATCATGTATCAAAACTACGATTTCCAATAAAATATACTCATGGTATATAATAACAAACAAAAAAATTAAGTCTTCATTCCCATACTTAACATACCGAACTTTTAAAATTAAGAACAGTATGTTTGCCCAACTTCTCTTTCTTGGTTCATCTTTCTGACCATTCTGTAGGGTAAAAAAGCTATAATTACAAGATGATTTGCAAACCGCTGATATTATTGTTAGATTTGGCCTATGGTATATGGTAAATCATGATCCATTGTTTTCCACGAAGAATATGGTCCGGTGTGTACCACTGATCCGTCTTTTATAGCAACAACTCCATTTTTATATTCGGTTTTTTGAAAAAACAAATATTGTACTATAATGTGCTATTGATGTGCTGGTTGTGTTTTTGAGAAAAACCATTTTATCTCTACAATTGCGATTTTTACAGCCACAACTCTATTTTGGTTGTGAAGTTAGCCCAGTCAATTTCGATTTTTGGAAAATGTTTTTTTGTGCTATAATGTGCTCTGGATGTGCTGTTTGTGCTATTAGGTTACAAAATTTTAACTTCATAATTGCGACATTTATAGCCACAACTCCATTTTTATTTTCAGTTTTTTGAAAAAATAATTGTTGTGCTGTAATGTGCTATGAATGTGCTGGTTGTGCTTTTGAGAAAAAAAAAATTTATCTCTACAATTGCGATTTTTACAACCGCAACTCCATTTTGGTTGTGAAGTTAGCCCAGCAATTCTAGTTTTTTGAAATTTTTCTTTTGTGTGCTGTAATGCTGTAATGATGGGTTGCTCGTGCTATTAGGTTAAAAAAATTTAACTCCACAATTGCGACTGTTACGGCCACAACTTCACTTTTATTTTCGGTTCTTTGAAAAAACAATTGTGGTGCTGGAATGTGCTACGGATTTGCTGGTTGCTCTATTGAGAAAAAAAATTGTATCTCTACAATTGCGATTTTTACAGCCACAACTTCATTTTGGTTGTGAAGTTAGCCCAGCCATTTTCGATTTTTGGAAAATGTTTTTTTGAGCTCTGGATGTGCTGTTTGTGCTATTAGATTAAAAAATTTTAACTTCATAATTGCGACTTTTATAGTCACAATTCCTTTTTTATTTTCGGTTTTTTGGAAAAAAAATTATTGTGCTATAATCTGCTGTGGATGTGCTGGTTGTGCTATTGACAAAAAAAGTTTATCTTCACAATTGCGATTTTTACAGACACAGCTCCATTTTGGTTGTGAAGTTAGCCCTGCCATGTCCGATTTTTGGAAAATGTTTGTTTATGTGTTGTAATGAGTTCCTTGTGCTTGTGCACAAAAAAAATTTCCAAAAAACGAAAACGACGGGGCTAACTTCACGCCCAAAATGGAGCTGTACCTGTAAAAATCGCAATTGTGGAGATAATTTTTTTTTCTCAAAAGCACGACCACGTCATCCATAGCACATTACAACACAAAAGAAAATATATTTCCAAAAATCGAAAATGGCAAGGCTAACTTTACACATATAAAAAATAAATCATTCAAAGAAATACGGTCTATTAGAACTTCCTATCTAATAAGACATCGACTCTTGCTAATTACCATCAGAATTTAAATCATCCCATATCATTTATTCTTCTTCTCTGAAATCGGTTCCCTGATATATAAAATTATTTTTTCATTTATTCAACAGGAATACGAGTTGGTTAGTTAAATATATAACAAAGTTTATTCAACCAAACTCAGTTAAAACCACTTTTAGAAAAATCTTGGGACAGCTAGATAATTATTTGTGCGAAATTTGTAATGAACTATTCTTTTGGCTATGTAAATAAATAATCTGTTCATAATTCGTTTAATTGTGTGTTTCCTCTCCAATTTCAAACATCCCGGCTTTGGCGGGTTGATTTTCCTCTCTGGCCGAATGCAAAAGGGACGGCGGATGGGCAATGCAATTAGAGTTTCTCAACTAATATGAGGTTACGAGACATGATTAAAACTGGAAGTTGAAGCCGGAAAAATTCCCTTTCTATTTTCCCTTAGTCACATGGTCCAAGGACTGCGCGAATAGCAAGGAAACACACCTAAATAGAACACTCCTAACAAATGCTCTTTAGGTAAGAAAATTAAAGCACACCAGGGACGTTTTGTATGAAGCGGTATGAGCAAAACTTGGTAAAAGTTTCACACAAGCAATTTGGGACATTGCAAGCTTTTACTTCTTACAAAAGATTTAAAAGTAACGAATTTGAAGTCGTTATTAAGGGGGATAGTCACTGTGACGGCCGAAAAAATGAGTGATTTTCAAAAATTTGTTTGACCGGGTAAATAAAGGAATTTTTGGATCGTGTTTTTTTTATTTTATTAAGTACACATCCAATAATGTTTCCACAAATTTTTTACTAAAAAATAATAAATAGTATTAACAATGTAAACGATTCCGTACAGTTTGAGAAAAAATTCCCTCTCCATGGTCGCATCGATTTTTCCAAAGGCCGGTAATGTGACAAAAAAAAAAAACAATTTGATTATAATCTGTATGAATGTAGTTATCGTTGTACGTAGGCGTTTTTTGTTATTTTGATTTTTCACAAAATGGCGACCAATTGAAAATATTTTCATTTTTTCGACCGTTTTTTTTTGTTTTCAAACAGTTTAAAAAATAGTAAAAAACAAAATTTTCCAAATCGGCTACGCTTAACCTTAGCCACTTCTAAGACGAACAAAACAAAAAAAAAAAATTAAAAATCGGTTCAGAATTGTCCGAGTTATCGATGCGACCAGTTTGAAAAAAGTCGTTTCAAGAAAAACGCGTTTAAAGTTTTTAGTCCATTTCTCTCGCAATGAAATCATGTATCTTTTAAAATTTTCATACCAATATTAAACTATCGAGTCCTGGACCTTTTGATCTGCAATTTTGTAGACATATTCTTGAATATATTAACTTTGATTTAAGAAAAAAAAAAAAATTTTTTTTTTGACTCATCACAGTGGCTATCCCCCTTAAGGGAGGTTAACCGTCCTGTCGTTTTTTCCGCTTTTTTTTTTATCTATTAGATTAATTATTTGGCATTTGAAAAAAAAAAGAATGTTAAGCATATGTACATTGAACTTATTTCGTGTACGTTTTTTATTAAAAATTTACGAAGTTATTCAGATATGTGAACATACTAGAAGCCTCTGTATAAAAAATTTTGTCCAACGGCTGGATCTCTAACTTAATAATGATTGGTCCAAAAAATAAAAAATTTTTATAATCTACACAAAAGTAATTCTTGTTGCACGTAGCCGTTTTGCGAAAAAAAATTGTTCACAAAATTGTGGATATTCAAAATAAAACAGTTGAATTTTAGTGATGGTTTTAGTTTAACTCATATTCGGAGGCTTAGAAAATACTAAATTAAAAACAAAAACACTTACCTGCAATGATAGCGATAGCTACTACAATTACGAACATTTAATTTTTTTTTTTAAATTGAAAATCGGACAATTAAAGCTAGAGTTAGCAAAGTTTACATCTGCATTTACATTGTATTTAATTAATTCAAATTACTTTAAATTTATGTAATCTTATGATTTGCTATTTAAATTTATACTGACCTTAATAAAATTAAGATGTTATGAATTATTATGTTGCGTATCCCAAATCAATTGATAAAGATAAGAAATAATTAAATACATAATCAAAAAAAACATGGCACTACCTCCTCCTTTTCCCACTTCAAAAAATTTATTTTTGTAGAGGTTAAAAGAGCGATTAGAGTCCTCTCAAATTCAATTCGTGATTATTAAATTGTAATTTGTCAAGAAAAATTCTTGAAATGGAATCGCATTTTATGTATGTTTTTTTCTTTGGCGTTAAATATTAAACTGTCGGGATATTTCCGTCGATCTTATTGACTGATGTCCACAGAGTCCTGACCGTGCAATAATAGTCGTATTTATGGAATATCCTCAAACAGTTTACAACACAAATAACTCAAAGGCAAACGAGTTTCCAGAATTGATGCGAAGTAATTTAGAAGCATCATATTAAATGCCTCATGTCGCCAAATTATCGACATTGATATGCTTACAGTAAGGCACCCGATATCCCAAAAAAATTATATGTGTGGTAAAATAATACATATCAGTATGATGCTAAGTAAATTATTTATTCGAATTAACTGCCCAATATACAAAGAGATTGCTTATGCTTTAATCTTTTAGCTTCTTTAAACTTTAAAAAAATATGGAATAAGTTAAAGTAAAGTAATTTTGAATTTAAGAATATTTGCTGAGATAAAGTAATTGGTTCGAGTGTGGTATTAAATTAGACTAGACGGAATAAGATGATGATTTTCAAAACATATCGGGAAATAAAACAGAAATTAAAATTATTAAAATATTAACTGAAATTAATGAGTTAAAATTAATTGAAATCCTCAACCGCAATTAAAAATAGGTATCATGCTGTTTAATGTGATTTATTAAGGAAGTTACTAACTTTCCGTATTTTTTCATTTATTTCAATTTTACGCCTCTATAAACAAAATCCTTTGAGATTATTCTCGGCCACTGCAATTCCTTCAGTTTTATCTCGTTTCCTGGAAGTATACTTAAAGTCATTCGAAATTTATTTTATGGGTTAATTTAAGAAAAATAGTTCCGGTGGGCTGCAGTTAAGATTTATTATTCCCATATTGCTTTATTCAATTTAAAAGTTTGTAAAGAGAAAAAATGTTTGTACAGCTGAATTTCTTCAATATCTTCTTTAAAATTGAAAAACTTCTATGTGGAAGTAAAAGAAGCTCCAAATGGAAGTATTTTATTAGTGGTTCTAACAACTTTACACCTCACTACAATTTTTTCCCGCATTTACTATTGTGCCAAGTTTCATACTTTTTTACTCCCCTTTACAACCAATTGGGTAACGAATGTTGAAATATATTTTGTCAGTGAGTGCATACGTCATAAAACGCTACTATTTTCTAGCTTTAGCGGTGTTGGGGTGAGCGTTGAAGAGTCATGAGTCTAAAAATGATATGATTGTAGTTTTTAGTTCTAGGTATAATCGGTAATTTAAATTTTTGTAAATTTTACAGAAATCGATAAAACCCGCTAAAACAATGAATTCTGCTGTATTTGTTAAAACCAAACAAGTTGTTCTCCTTTATAATAATCAAATTATCAGTTGCAATGTCTAACTTTGTAATTGTATAAGGAATGGCCAATGTTACTACCTCATGTTTTTATTCTTGCCAGGCACTGTGACCTTGACAATATTTGTACATGTGTATATCAAAATTGATTCGATCCCTAATCATAAAACATAGAAGTAATGTTTTCCTTCAACTGTCAACTTTATTAAGTTAATTTGATATTGTGAAATAAAAATCAATGAGAAACAGATAGAAAGTCGTATATCCTGCCCATTTTTTCTTTTAATTCTGTGCAATCCCTCGACAGTAGCTTGATAAATTATTCAAAGCACATGTGAAATGTCCTCATCATCGTAGATTTCGTAGAAAAAAAGGGCATCATAACGTTGGAAGAAATATCGAAAGAAAGCAGAACTTTTCTTTCCCCAAGTTTAAAGTTTCAGCAAACTTTGACTTCTTGACTAAATTTGACATAAGAAAATTTCACCTTTAACTTTCTTTTCCGTTTATTTCTTTTTTCAAAAGAATCTGATAAGTCGAATAAATTTATTATACAAATCACCCACTCAAAATAGTTTGTATCTACAAGTTTCACATGCTATTGAATGTGGCAAGTGGTAAAAAGTTTGTGAATTTGAAAGTTTGTTAAACTGAAACTATACTTATATAAATACATATATGTATATGTAGATAGCCAGACATTAACTTGTTATATTTTTGGAGGTAGTGGAAAGACGAATTTAATTATGTTTTTAAGTAAAGGTTTTGGAGGCAATCAATATCCTAACTAACGAAACGAGAACACGGATTAGGTGTAGGCGTGTAGGCCTTACAATCTCCATCATTAATGAACTTTGTGCAGCCACGGAATTAAATGCAGTACTTAACTCATCTATTTTGTGCATTTAGGTCATGGCGTTATAAATTGGTTCAACCCACCTAATGGACTTTCGGGGTTACTCTGCACTCTATTGCACGTACGGGCAGTGTGCCAAGGGTGCGTGGTTTTGCAGTTTTACTCTTTTGAACTGTGCCGCGTTATTCTATTTCAACATACGCTTAGTAGAAACTAAACGCTCCATAAAGATTGTCGATTATAATTTTATTGGTACCATAATTACAGTGGAGTAAACATTTTCAGTACTTGCATGAATATGACATGATGTGGCATTTGACTTTCAGAATTTGAAATTTTGTAAATTTTGCAAACATAAGCAGATAAGCTTATTTAATTCTTGTTAAAGATTATCTCTAAAACATTTGCCACGTAGACGCACAGGGATGATCCTGGAATTAAGTCCTTCAGTAAACATTCGCTAGAAAGAAGAAATTTATTTTGTCATTAAGCAGAATAAAACTTTGAGGTTTTTTGGTTGTTAGTTCTGCGTTTCTCTATCACCTTGTTCAATTTTAATTGCTATGAACACAACACTCTATACAACAATTGAATATATGTGGAAAAATAAAAAACCAACAACAGACTATTAAAGTTATTTAGACTTACTACAAACACAATTATTACTGTAGTTTACAGAATTTTGAAAAACGATTAACACCTTCTTGCAATAAATATAATTATAATAATTTCAAAAATATATAATTAATAAATGAATTGAACAGAAACGGCTCCAAATGGGTATTCTGTGGTTTTTGCTTTAACAATGTTAAAGTTGTTGCTGAAAAGTTTCTGTGGATAACAGCGAATCTTTTCAACACGAACGGAAGTTCTTATTTTAAATACTCAAGTTGTTAGATAATTATAATAACTGTGTAAGTTATAGGGACAAATATTTAAAGTTCTTCGGCAAATCTAGAAAAAAATTCAAAATTTCATTGCAATTGGTGAAGATTAAGGTTTTTGCTGATTTAAAAAATTTTTATTTTGGTAAAACTTAAACATAACTTAAATAAAATCAAAGTAATACATTTTTTAAGCAATTTTTTGTTTTAATTTGTAGCTTATTTTATGTGTACAACATACTTATATCTAATAACATCCTCGCCATCATGAGAATGGATCATTTTTAGGGTTCCGTACGTCCGAATGAAAAAACGGAAGGATCACTCGTGTGTCTGTCTGTCCGTCCGTCACAGTCAATTTTCTCCGAATCTACCAGACCGATTAAGTTGAAATTTGGTACACATATCAATTTCTGTGACCCAAACGCAGAGGTGTGACGTGAATAGACGAAATCTGAATATGAGGGGTCACTTTTGGGGGCAAATTAGAAAATTAAAAAAAAAGTTTTGCAAACTGTACCGTGTGACATATGAAATGAAAGGGCTTATTGTAAGGATCTCAAATATATTTTTTTTATAAATTGAAAATAAGTAGTTTCAAAGTTATTTAAGAAAATAGATGAAAATTGACCATTCCCCCCGCCCCCCCCGCCCCCCCCCCCCAACCCCTATCAACGAAACTACTGAGCCTCAAATTTTGAAAAAAATACAGAAAATAGTTCTTTACTTATAGATTACAGGAAAACCTATAAGAAGCCTATGGTCTTAAAATAACATGGTAAATCTTTTAATATTGTGCGTACAAACTTACATTTGCAGTTGAAATCTATGGCAGAACATGTTTTTCAACTCCAATGTTAAGTTTTGTTGAATAGGTTTGTAGATAAATATTTAACGAAAATAATGAGTCCACAATGGCCATTCTACGACCAATATTTTAGGAGATATTAATTTATAAATTTGTAGTTACATCACAAAAAAGATTTTTTTTTTCTTCTACAATTCAAATTTAATTGAAAATATAAAATAACTACTTACTAAGTTTTACGGTACTATAACGGTACGGAACCCTCAGAGTGTGAGTTCTACTCGCACTTGTCCGTCTTTTTAATATTTCAATTGAATTGATGCCGCATTCTGTTAGATCTCTAATTGTTTGCATTTTGATGCCCATTCGATGAAAAGGCACACCACTTCAGTTGTTGCATTTGCAATTGTAACATTAGTAGCCAAGCCATTCTCAGGCACTTCCAAATCAATACAAGAATTTAAAATCAGAACCATATTTTTTTTTTGAAATCCAAGTTTTTTAGTCTATTTTACACTTATCAAATCCGTCTGCACTTGTTAACACACGTAAGAAAAATGACGCTGGTAGGAAAGTAATAAACTGCTGGAAGATTAACAACTAAATCTTTGACTTAAAAGTAACGTTTAAGCGTAAACTCTGTTGTGTTTTCAAGAAAACTATTATCTGACGGAAGAACTGACTCAATTTAATTAAAAAACTTTGACTGTTAAATTAAATACTTTTTTGTTGGCTAGTAAAAGTGTTACTCTTGGTATCTCAACAACTTTTATGTACGTTTTAAAATCAAGTGCGGCACGCTTAAATTAACTGCGGAAAGCTTTTAATAATCAACAATTTCGTCTTTAATTCAAAACTATTTTTCTTGTTTCAAGAACTTTTACATGTTGCAAAATCAAATGTGAAAGTTGTTGCTTTTAACAGAGAATTTTTTTCTGAGTGTTCTTATCAATTGCAATTAGATAGGATTTACGCAACATAATAAAGGCCGGTAAAGTAGTAAAGTTTCCAAAATTGATAATTATGTATTTTTATGAGAAGGGTCATTCTATAGTAGATGACACCTTAAAACAAAATGAGTAGTAATACTTTTTTTATTCCTTAAATTTTTTATACAATCAATATTAAAAGAATGTTCAAGTCAAACACTGACTACATCCTGTATCAGATTCGGACGGTCATATTTTTATCTATAATTAATAAGTATTACAACACTCTTTGCATCTATTCTATTTTATTTGTGCAGTGCTGATGGTGAACGAAGTTGCATTATTAACTTTTTTTTTCCGAAAAGACTTTCAGTAAAGCTAGGTTACTTTTTGATTTATTGTGTTATTGTTGTGTTTATTTTGTTTTACACGTTTCATCTCCCGACCGTCACAAAATAAATATACATAGGCTTTGTTAACGCTAAAAGTAAAAGACCTATACTATAAACAACCTTCAGAAAGTAACGAGGAACCTAGGACTCTTAATTTTTACTTGTTTTTAAAATATTTATTAGATGAAGTAACTTGATAGAATTTTAAAGAATTATCTCGAAAAATCACGTCTATTCCATTAGATTTTGTTTTGTATAATGTACATTAATTTCACGAATAAAACTGAATCGAAAATCTGAAAACGTATTATCTTAAAAACATATTTAAAAATGTGTCTTGCATTTCGATTAAATTGCGATATTTTAAGAGAGTATAACATATTTTAACGACATCATCCTTACAAAAAGCTCCTTTTTCATTTTTGTTAAGCAAACAGAGATAAAATATGGAACAAAAATGAAAAATAGATTATGTCACTTAGTCGTACCTTGATTAAAATCTTGTTGTCAGTTGGGAATATGAAAATATTGCGAAAATAGTATACGATTTACGTCAGTGAATTGAAAATCTTTGACAAATTGGCTGCCAAGAATTGATTTATTCATCGGCCCATCAGTTGGTATCGCATTTCAATTTCAGCATCCCTTTGATAAAGCTACAAAGATGAGATGAGGCATGTCTGCCTTACATGAAAGCAAACACTTGATTTTTGAATTAAAAGGCAAAAATCTGCATACATGCTTATGCTTAATTTTAGCTATCGAGCATATTTTCCTTTGAGTGCTCGTTTAATTAAATTTTCTTTCAAGTTCGAATATTCATGATACCCCATTTGATCTCCTTATGGCTTGAATTTTGATAATCGATAAAATACGTGCTCTTTTATTTGTGAAGTAGAATATATATGGAACGTTTCAGGTTAATAGATTCGTTTTATAATTGTTTCTCCTACAAACTTCGATACCAATCCAGTTTTTAATCAACACAGGGGTTGAGTTTCGTAAAAATTCTTTCTTAAAATGTCATCACAAAAGGAAACTATTCACCAAATTTCATATTTATAACTTCGGTTCGACTGTGATGAATCAGTCAATCAGGGTATGTTACTTTATTAAATATAGATATTTAGATTTTATCGCCTTTATTTACAGCTTTTCAATTGTACTGATATTTTCAGAATTTTTGCAATATATTGTTATGGTATGTGGGGATACACATATAAGATTAGAAGTGGTCCTTGTATTAATAACGCATATCAATTAGACAGAAAGGAATCGAACATATCGTATAAAATTGCGCAAAATATATGTTTATATTGAAAAATTTAAATTTCAAAATACTTATAATATATTCTCGGTCTGTTTGTCTTGACTAAATTCAGAATCAGTAATCAAATAGAATTATTCACCTAAAAGGTTTATAAAATGTTCAAAGTCGAACTCAAAAGGTTAAGGGGTAATGCTACCTTATAAACTTTTTATATCGTCTTAAATGTGAAAAGCTCCCTTAAATATTTAAGAACGATATGCAAATGGTTTTATGGAATTCTTTATGTGGCTCAAAAAGTCAATTGTCGAGTGATTTCACGGTGCCGTTTTCCGGGTAATTTAAGCGCGCGCTTGAGTTCACTTACTTAAAAGTTGAATCGCGTTTTTCTCGAAACTATATTTTAGTTGGCCTTACTTCTAGCGCTTTCAATTCTCAACCGATTGACTTCAAATTTCTGTACCTTCATAATACCATTCTCTAGTGAAGGACGTCGAAGTTTTTTGATTGGTTCGGCCAAGTAGGTATTTTAAAAAAATAGATTTTCTTGCGACAGCTGCTGTGCTGCCACTTTGTTTTTAAATAATTATTAAAAAAATGTTTTTAAGTACCTCAATATATGTACAAATAGGTGTAAAAGAATTTGTTTCAATAAATTAATTTGCCTTTCGTTAATAAATTCGAGAAAAGACGCATAATTTCGTGCTCAGAAGGTGTAGTATTACCCCTTAAGCTATGCCATCTCGTCTCTTTTCTAGAATAGGGCAGCGGTCTCTGACTTTCAGAAACACGATATTTTTTACGACGCTATTAATTTATTAGATTAATTTCGTACTATACTACCATAATTTTCGGAAAAAATTGCTCTCCTTTCATTTGACTCTTAAACAGGAATTTAAACTAAAAACTTGTTTGCTTTTGTTCGATGTTTAAAAATGATTTTTGCTTAAAAAGCACTAGTTTAAAGAGTAGGCACGTGGGTAAATTTCAAACTAAGCTTTTGAAGGCACGTGGGTATCAAGAGGAGAAATTGGTATACAAATTGTGTGTACCTATTTTTCGATAAGTTTTCTCCTGAAAGTTTAACCCCTCGGAAAATAGCCAAATGGCATTACTGCTTTAGAAACTTCAAAGCATTTGAAATTGGTCCTTTGATGCCTTATCTTTTTTCTCTACTTTCAAAAGGACCTTTGTTTCATGTTTGTACATTTTATGAAAGTTAGAATGTTAAAAGTAAATGGACACTCAACAAAAAGAATTTATATGAAAAGCGTGAAATTTTAAAAGTATAAAAGGCTGCGAATTCCCTGCGATGGGTAGAGATGAAAAAGTAAAAAATCAATAGCAACATTTAATAAAACTGTAACCGAGTTATGTCTAAACATGATATACATTTTTTGCACAGGTCAAATTTACCTATGTATATTTAATGGTATAAAAACCACTTTAGGAATTGTTGTCTATCATTCTGTCTTTGATGAATTGAAATGAAACTGGTATTATAACCTATGCTCTAGGGTTAACCTTTAGCATAAATTCTTTTTAGTACTGGGAACGATTCCTTGTGTCTAGTGTTTGGGATGTACTGGATCTACATACACCCGGATTCCTGTAAATCAAATTAGGTGGAGAAACTCATTAACAATAGGTACCTTTATTAGTTTTGTTTTTTATTTTTTCCTGGTCATTGATACTTTTCGTTTATTGTGTTATTTTTTATGAATTATCGTTCTTCTATTTCTTTTTAGTAAAGGGTTTTGTGGCTATTATTGATTTTCCTTTCTTTCTTTGTACTCTACAATTTTTCCTAGGTCTTGCTTTAGGCAATCCGAAAAAAATGAACGGAATCCTAAAGATTTAGAAACTTGATCATAATCCACTGTACCTACCCCAAACATTATTAATCTAAAAAATAATGTTCAGACAATACACTAACTCTACATATACTCTACGTAGAAACAGCACAATCGATGGTGACTAATACCTATAACCTTTACCTACCCTCCCCACTATTTGGGGATATAACATAAAACGATGCATAATTTTAAGTAATGCAACTATGTAGTCTTAGCCAGAATATTTAAGGACATATTTAGTCTACCGCATAGTAAAACTTGCAGAACATTTTAGACCTTAAAGGATTACTATGAAAATTAGTGCTTTTGGGGACGCTGAATATTAATTTCTACTAAGTTATGGAAAGAAAAGATGCGGACAATGTAGAATTGATTGCAATATTTAATTACATAGACCTTAAAACTACATATGTATATCAAATTCCTAATGAAAAGAATTTAATTATATATGTAGGTAGGTATAGTAACAATAAACTTTTACAAATTAATAATTCTTTTTTGCTTGTAGTTTTAAAATTAGTAAATCTAGAAGTCCTATTCTTCGTTATTTATTAAATTCTGGGCTTTTAAAAAGGCAATTGTGGAGTAAATAAAAAAATCCCTTATTAATAATTTGTTAACTTTGGAGAAAACCACGTAAAACATTTTTATTATACTAGAAATAAAATTATTTAAGCTCCAAAAGTCACCAATTTTGAGAGAATCAAAGAGTAAACAAATTTATTATCAAACTGGAGTTGTTAATTTGTGTGAGACGTGTTAGGCATATTTTGCGCAATGATGATTAAACATTTTTCACGCTAGAGAAGATTTACAATGAATAGCAGTTTAGAAGTACGCCAATCTTCCTAATGAAGCAACGATTACTATACAATATTTCAGAATTAACAGCAACCAAATAGCATTGAAATAAGGAGGTCAGATTTGCCCCAGGTTTTGCAAAGTTAGAATTTTTGCTATATTTCCAAACTGACAAATATCTTTTCATTAATTAGGTTATAGCCCCCGGCTCCAAGATTTATCGTTTGAACTGTTAAGCCTTGAAGATGGGACAAATAAACTTGCTTTCGCATTTATAATGCTAAGTAAAGATTAGTATAAAGTCCCGAAGTTCTACTATATATGATAGCAAACATATTTTAAAAGTTCCAAATTTAGTTACTCGCGTTACAACTTTATCCCGCCTTCCTTTTCATAAGCGTTAATAAAATACACGAACAAAACTGCTGCTTTAATATTTAATAAATTCGATGGCATTGATATTCAAAATTCAAATAAAATCAGTTATTCAAGCAGGCAAAAATGTTAGAGAACAGAATTGATTTTGTGCTCATGCTTAGCAACATTTTAGAAGGGCACAGGTCACAGATTACTCAAACAAAACAAGCCGCCCAGTCTGGAGCATACATAGATGTATAATTAATTACTTAATACACCTGTGCGAATAACACGTTCCATTTGGACCTATATGGAAAATATTGACAAATGCACATTGATTCCAACTAGATTATGTGGGAGGCTCTTAAATCAATTTGGAGGAAACAAGCGAAATCATGCGTTACAGTGACAATGGACAGGAATTTATTGATTCAGGATAAGAACATCGGGCCAAGTGGGCTAAGGGCGGTTTCCATTATGAAGGACGGGGAGGATGAGATGATCCTAATGCAAACTGAGACCTTTGTTTGATTTTCTTTTAATGCAAACTTTTGCCTTTACGGATTAAAAAAGGCTTTCAGTACATACTTAAATTCCACTCCACTTATTCTTTAGAAAGCAGCAGCACTCTGAACGTACGTTCTCAAGTACTGCAAAATTATTTATTAAAAAAAAAAAAACCGGTTGAAATGCCTCAGTTGCAAGTATATTGAAAGAAAACAAAAGAATTATTATATTTTATCCTCGGATATATTGGTTTCTAGGTTAAATTTATTTCTTGAATGGTATGTAGTAGCCGCAGTAGGTACCTGCTTATAAAATGTGTTTAGTCTCTATAGTTTCTACATGAAATCTCATCAATAGAAATTTATAGATTTGCTTTTATAGTTAGTTCTTTGAAATTTTTTCACTTATGATTGAATTTATTTCAGAGTTGTTGTTTATTTATTTATTTATTTTTAAATTTTAATATACTATAAAGTTTGTTCAGAAAATTTGTGCACACAGAAAAATTCATCCTTGCAGTGACCTTCGCGTGTATGCTTTCATTTGTTGTTATGTTTTGTACACTTTCGTGGTGCACTTTTCAATCTTGAATTAGATAATACCCTTTTTTTAACTACTATTATCTGATCGGCTTTTTATAATGAATTTTTAAAAGATTTCATTAAAATTGGTTCATTAGTTTCTATGTATGTATGTATATGTCAAGCGATTTTTAAAAACATTAAAATTTTCAGTTTGATTTGATACTCTAAATAACATGCCGTATTTTTATGAAACTTTCAGAAAACAGTCTTAAAATTTACACAATAAAAGTGGTGCCAAATCGATACCATTAGACTACATTTTTGCAATTGATTAGTTTTCTTAAACGAGCTTTTTAAAAATATGTTTAACAGTATGACTGCAGCTGTTGTAAATACGAAATGTTATTAGTTAATTTTAATTGCAAATTGCTGTCGGAAGGACAACCATATTTTCAGCCGCCCCGCATTTTTTTCAGTCCAGGACACAGCACGGACGCCAATCGATTTCTTCTCTACCCCGCGTTCTAGCCGCAGAAAAGGAAAGACCAATTAATTTACTTTAAATCAGTTTGTCTTTTAATTAGTCGCCATTCACAGCATACCAAGAATTATGGGTTCGCTTCAAAGAGAAGTTTTGGAGTTTAAGCCATGGAGTAGATAATTAAAAAAATAAAGGAGAAAATTTATATTTAAGTATATGAACACCTAGTTTAACTATTCATTTCTAATTAACGAAAGTATTCTATTTGAACTACATACATACCTATATAAATTAACAATAAGAACAACAACACCAGTGATCAAATAAATAATATTGACAACTATTTTTATTATAATCATATATTTTGGTACCTCTAATCTCATCCTCCAGTATTTTTCTCGAAAATTTTAGCTCATAGACTATTTCACTTATTAATTCGTAAAATCCTATAGAAATCAGATGTCACTTGTAATTGGGAAAGACCTTAATTAATTTGTGTAATCGTATAAATATTAAATAATAAATATAATAGTATTCATTTTGATTTCCTAGATGTCGCTTTTATGAGGTTTATTTTCGGATTTCGTATGAAAATTAAAAATTTGTTGATATCATTACTTCTACAAATATCGAACTTTGAAGAAAGTTGTGTCAACGATGTCTGTCCGTCTATCTGTCTGTCACAGGTCTCCAGCTTCTAAACGAAATGAGACTTGAAATTCACGCATACATAATATGCGCTTTCAAAAGATGCCCATATGAACAATTTGTTATAAATAATTACGAAGAAATTTAGGAGATTTTATTAAATTTTTGAAATTCGCGTGATAGACCTAAGCCCGAGTAATATAAATTCCATACTAGGAAATCAAAAACAATGGTTTGAAATAATAAATTTGAAAGGAATGAAAAATGTTTCTTAAAATTCGAAGATTTTGATTCATGCTTTGTTAAAAATTGCATTAATATTTTGCTAAAAATAACATTTTCAAAGTTTTACTTTATCCTTGCAATTATGTATGTAGATAATTCCAAAGGATTGAAGCCTTAACAAATAATTGAATTGAATTGATATAATTCAAAAGCGAAAAAATGAAGCCGTGTTGTTCCTGTTGAAAATTGAGAGCGCCGATTTCGATTGAATTGGAGTTAAATATTTCTTTGGAAAATAAACAGAAACCCAATCCTTGTCGCGTTCCCATAATCTCAAGTATTCAAAATTAATTTCGCAAAAAAATTTCACCAGAGATGAAAGATTTTTCGCTTTTATAGAGGAAAGCGTATGTAGGTGGCGAAAATATTCGTCCTTCGCTTCAGTTCACAAGGTTTCGTTGGAACGTGTCCTTTAATTACCACATCAAGGATTATGAAGATTGAAGCGTTCTAAGCCACGTTCATGTTACCAGCTGTCGTGCATCATCTTTTTTTATGGTGCTGAATAATTGATTGGGGATTTCCTTTGCAGGGTGGCGCTCAAGTACCAAAATCTAGGGCTCCTTTGAAAAGCAGAATTAATGAAAATACCACTCATTGGATCAGTTTAAGACTCGAAATTATTTAGTTGTAATTTTCCTTAAACATCCACTTTATGTTTGTTATTTTGCGTTTAAGAATACGCAGAGGAAGTGCGGGATTAAGAATTTTGTTGTGGGCCTCAGGCTCATTGGATTAGGAGTTAGGAGGTAGACGTTTATTATTATTTATAACCCACCCATGAGTCCGTTTTCATGTTCTCTTGCAGACACTTAGAAAATGATTTTACAAGTTTTACAAAATAAAATGTTTCAGTATAACATACATACATACATATATAGTTTGAGATAGCATTACCTTTTTTGGTAAAATTGGGAATAACTCATAGTTTTATTTCAGTGACATACATGTGATAGTTATCAGTAGCATTACTAATTTAAAACCAGAAATATTAGAAGAAAAATGTAAATGCATATTCATATGTAGTTAACGATAGCATATACCCTTGAGAAATCTCATCCGCTATTTTTGATCCACCATTTTTGATTTTGAAAATCTTATTTCATTCGTAATCAACGACCTCAATTATAATTTTCATTTTTATTTACACGAACTGCGCTCGTTTCTAAAGATGACTCAGATAAACAAATTTTCACTTTTCATTTGATTTTTTTTTTAAACTGAGCGCGTAGACTATTCAATTTTATTTGTGGAATAAACTGTTTTAAATCTTTCATCGAGTACTCAGTTCACAATTTGGTAAATTGAAGATTATCTCTCGGAAAATCTTCAGAGTCGAACTGAGCGGACCCAACATATATTAACAAGTAGTTAAATTTACATACATATGAAATATTTTGTATACTTGTATTTTATATCAAATTGAATCATCAAAATTTTATATCTTTAACAAAATATGTAAACATAAACCTTGGGGAAGGGTCTCCAAGCACGTACTTGTTGTGCTTCTCTATTAACGCGAGACGTGCAGAGGAGGTCTTATGAAAGAGTCGTGCTCCTCAATATTCCGAATATAGATTTCACCTGTTGTTATTCCTAGACGCTGTTTTCCATCATCCTAACTTATTTAATACTGAATTAAATTGCTGTTGTAAAAGGATGCACCTAATCAGGTCGTAAGAGGGCATGCAGGGCGTGCGTCACAAGCGGGTAGACAATTCAGGAGGAGGCAAATCACAACATTAAATTACTAGCAAAGACAGTCTGTCAAACCCTTTTCAATTTTTGTGCTTAACATTTTTAAGAGCGTACATGATTCTACATAAAAAAGTTTGACGCTTAAGGGCCGATTTTTCAATCGTCGGATAAACAGTCAGATTGAACTCAACTAAAGGATTAGGCGAATTTTGATTTTTCAATCATCAGATATCACTTATTTGAGGAATAAAACAACTAACAGACGAATAAATTTATTCGTTTCTTAAGGGGGGCGATACATGTAAAAAATATCAAAAATAGAATTTTTTTTTTTGCATAAATAGTTAAAATAACATCTCAAAAATATACCTGTAAATTTTTAGAATGAAATTCGCATTATTTATCGATTAAAAACTCATTTAAGTGCTCCGCCTCAACTCGGCGCTCGAGCACTATTAAGCCTGACTTTCTGTGTGTCAAAACTTTAGACGCGTTTTTCTCGAAACAACTTTTTTTAAATTGGCGGGCACGATAACTCAAAAAGTTCTCAACCGATTCTTATGAAATTTGGCACATGTCTTCTCTATAGTATTAGCTTCTAGTTGAACCTCAAAAATGCCAAAAAAGTTTTAAAAAATTAGCATTTTTGACCCAAAAACCATCGTAAAAAAGGGTGAAAAATCGCCTTTTTTTTTCTGAGGCGTGCCAATTTACGATTTTTTAACTTTTTTGTTTTTTATTGGTTCAACTATAAGATACATGGTTTATGAACACGCTCTAACCAAAATTTTTAATTTTAGAACGCTGTAAGAAAAGCTAAAAATCCCGCCGATTCAGGCCTTTCGCCGCGAGGGTCTCAGGAGATTAGTTACTACGGCGGCCATTTTGAAAAAAAAAAATTTAAAAAAATCTGATTCTTATATTTTAATATATAATGAATAAACATACTGAATTTAAAAACGATTCATTTATTCCTTCCCTTTTAAATAAGTCTCTGAAGAACGGTCAAAATTCAGGCGGTCACATGTATCGCCCCCCTTTGCAGCTGTTATTCATGAGCAATTTTATTCTTTATGTGACGTGCCGTTGACACAATTTCTATAAAGAAAGACGGATAAGTGCGAGTAAAACTTAGTAAGCAGTTATTTTATATTTTTAATTAAATTTGAATCATGAAAAAAATAAGTTTTTCACGTAATAATTATATCATTTTGACTAAAGAAAAAAAACATGTGCTAACTTCTAAATTATGTATACATCTAAATAACATGATGTACAAGCCAAATTTGATCTGCACTTTATGCTTCAGTTAACTAACGTTTTTTATTTGATAAGGATTAATACTATAAACGTATATGTAGATGTAGGTGAAAAGACCTTTGTAGGTATACACCTACATATTTTTCATTTTCTTTTCAGCAACTATTACACTGTCGAAAAAACCTGCAGTTTTCCGGTAATCTATGACTCAATATCTACTAACCCAATTAAAATCTAAATTTTAGCTTTAGAAACCAGAAGATCAGGGAGGGGAGGGGGTAATGGTAATTTCTAGCTAATTTTGAGCTATTTCCTTAGGACCACTGGACCAAACATTATAAAAAAAAATATTTTTAGAATCCGTAGGGGTAGGTAGCTCTTTCAAATGATACCTCACACGATATATTAATTAAAAAACTTTTGTTTTCTTTGGACCAAACTGACCTCCCATTTTTATCTAAAATAATTTTTTTTCTAATCGTAGACTGGCGATATGTGCAAATTTCAAATTCCTACGTTACAAAATTTTCGAGAAAAACCTCTGTGACGGACGGACGGAAGGGTTCCGGTTTTCCTTTTAAAGGTACGGAACCCTATAAAAATGCATTTATATGATTCAATTAAAGACATTTTAATAGAAGAAGACAGCTAAATTTGCAATTGTTTAAATCCGTCTCAGAGAAAAATGCATTTAGTTCAAGAAAGACCAAATCACTTTGGCAAAATAATGTTTAACTATTATCTTAACTAATTTTTATTATTATTTATTTATTTGCTTAAATATAAATGAGGTACAGTATTGCTCGCAGAATAATATTCAAATATTATATTATAATGTTTTATGTTAAAGAATACATATTTTAGCTGTGATTTAAATTAATAAAGTGTTGTTTTCCCGTTTGTGGGTTAACAAGTTGAGGTAAAAAATTGTTCAAAAACCTCAAAGTAATTTTGTAACTAATTCAAAAGGTCATTTTAAGGTCACGTAAGTATTAAGTACAACTTTTGTATATAATATTTTTTACAAAAACGCTACCCTGAGGAGTTATTTAACCGTTCCTAAACTTTTACGATTGTCTAGCGCGCTAAAACAACATTTATCATAACTCCGCCAATTTTTGTCGGATATTATTTCAAATTTTACAGGCATATTTTCGGAAAGTAATGAAATTTTAGAAACTAAAAAGCAACAAATTAATTTCTTCAAAATGACGACTGAGAATGACCACTTAAAGAACGGAAATGAAATTGTGAATTTAAATTTCAATTGCAGTGGTAATGAAATTAATTAATTACAAAAACTGTCTTTTACATCCGGTTTTGTACCCGACTGTTCGCAATCTAACTGCTGCACGAACCCGCATCGGTCATTTACCACATACAATTCACCGCTCGTTTTCTCCCCCACAGACCAGGTGGCGCAGGCGATGCCAAGAAGTAAATCATAATTTAAGTGACATAACATGGCCGCCGCCTAAGTGCATTCAGAGAGGCTTCTGTGGAATTTTTGGGTGAATTAAGTGCGTTTTGAAAAAGTGCTTAGTGAATTTGAACAATTAGCGAAGAATCCTCTGTGCGGTGAGTAAATCCCTGGCTGTGTGGGCCGCATTTCGTGTTAATTTTCGATGGAAACGGCCCGAAAACATGATGGCCATGTCAACTACGAGCAAGTGGCAAATGTCAAACAGTGTGAAAAAACGTAAATAATCCGATCAATGCTAAACCACTGCCAATGTCATTGATTCGTTTACATCTAGGGCGTGCGGGTTTTTCGCAGGCGACCCGAATTAGGACGTAGCCTGCTTGAGGATCTGTGCAAAACCGATAAACTGCTTTTTCGCCACCGAGATTTTGGTCCAGCAGGTCGGAGGTGGGGTAGACTCTGCTCCGGGGCGCGATGCAGGCCCAGCGAATGGCTCGCTAAAGACCCCCCCGTGGCCAGCGCGCAGTTAATTCATTAAGCCCCACATTCAGTTCTATGCCCTGCTTCGTCTTTGGGCGCTGCCGATTCGAAAAGGCCAGACATCAGCGGTTTTCTGCATATTTCGCATTTTTGTGCATATTCTGCGGCGACCGGCGGCGGATTCCTGCCGCTGGTGTTACGAGCGCCTTATCTCGGCCTGGGGTATCAAGTGGTCGCCGTCGCGATGGTTCCTTGTAACGACGGGCGACTCGAGTGCCCTGCCCGGCTTCAAGACCGCGGCAGGGGCATCTTATCTCAGGTGGCGGCGGAATATTTTTCACAATTATTACCCGAATGGCGCATTAATTCGTACCGAACCGACAGCAAGATAATTGCCTGCTTCCCAATTAGCGCTTTTGTTATTGTAATGAAATCAGCAGATTTGCGCTGATTGCGAGAAATTGCCCTCGGTGGTCACGTAAGGTGCTGACTTGGTCCCACTGAATAGAGACTTGGAAAGTTAAAATAATAAAAATGTTCCGATAAATAAAATATGCTTTCTGGAAATTTGTTCATTGAAATTATCATGGAAGTCATGTGCTTCCTTCGGGATACCTGGAAATAAAAAATTAAAAACCGGTCAAGAGCGAGTCCGTCTCGCGGTATCAGAGTTCTGTACCAGAAATTCAACATTAGATCGACATTCTAAAAAACGTTACCTTATGCTAAAATGGAAGAAATATTTTGCAAAGTCAATTGCCTTTCAATAATATTCAAACAGACGGACGTAAGAGTGATCTTATAAGAGTTGGTCTTATTAGCAATTTATCTTATAAGTGAACACAAAAAAGCTGTTAGTATTGTTACCGGTATCATTAAAAATGTATCGTAATTTGAAAGCTAATAGCCCGGACAAATATTGATTATTAGTAGATTGCGGATTATATGCAAATGCATATTATGCATTTGTTAAGAACTTAAGATAAACAAATAATTTCACCGCAGAAATTATTTATATCATTAGTAACTTCAATTTATACATGCACGACCGTAACTTTGACGGTTGGGCTTGTTTTTAGGTGACTAGATTTTACGGCCGCAAATATACTAATAGACATAGTTTGAACAGGGCATATGACTCAATACCTACTAATCTTGATAGTGTCCAAATTTTAGCTGTAGAAATCTAGAAAATCAACGGGAGGATTCTTTTTCACACATTTTGAGCTATATTTGTAAAACGAAGAGTAATCTTATAAAGGTTTCGTTTTTTCCTTTTGAGGTGCGGAACTCTAAAAAGGATTTGAAAAAATTGATTGAATTCTATTAAGAAATATGTGTATAAGTTAATATGCCCACAAGAAACGGACACAAGTGCAACTCTCCACCTCTTTGACCAATTCTAAAATTAGCGAGATTGCAACTCAGATACTAATCCCTTTAATGCATAAACAAAGTTCGATCGAAATCGCTTGAGAAATACGGGGGTTATCATTGAAATAAAATCATATATTTATATAAAAGTTTAACTTCCCTCCTTCACCAATCCCGCCAATTTTTGATATTAATCCAATGAACGAGCAAGTAAAGATTGAATAAAACCGATTCGACGATGAATCTTTTTATACAAATCTGATTAAAAAAAAGACCCATTGCTGCATTGTTTCAAAAATCTAATTCGATTTGTATTCATGCTTTTAGCGTAGTAGAGGAAACATTTGAGAAACGCGGGAAATACATACAATGTAATTAGGAATTAAAGTTCTCCCTACATCCTCTTATTTTGATATATTTAATTAAGATAACCGCAGTTGCTGAAATCCAATACACAAGACTCCAGCTCACAAATAATATTTAATATCAACTGAGTGCCAACGAAGCAATTACACCAGTTTGATCGGAACATAAACATGTATATGTATGTATATGGACGTCATATACGTAACAAAAATAGACTAAATACAAATGAACAAATCTTGTATTTCTATACGTGTTTCTCATCATGAGATGATCATAGTTTCACAGATGCTTACAATAACTTCTTTTCGATTGCTCAGTTTGTCCAAGGCATTAATACCACTTGTATATTTCTATAAAGTTACCAACAATTTAAAATTAAGCCTAGCTTCACAGACACACAGTTCTATTCAGAAGAGCTTTGATAATGATTTATTCATTGCAATTGTAACCTTACTCTAAAAAAACACCTAAGCTTCAATGAAGAAAATTACAAGGGACCTATTTTCCTAATAAAATGAACGCATTGGAACTAAGTATTCTTCAGAATTCGTGTCGATGATCCTCTGAATGATTTGCTTCATGCGCAATAAATCCTCTTGATGTAATGCCGAGCTCATGCCATTTATTCATTTCTATGAAATTTTTTAATAATCGTAAAGCATCTTCCCCCTTGCTGCAGCATTTTGCAAACATAAATAAATCGCTAGGCAAGAATGCTATCTGTATTTATATAGGAAGGGCTGAAAATCCCATCGGTTGAAGTATTCCTCCATTCGAAAATATGCCATTAAGTTCCGCACCCACCCGTTTTCCAATCCCACCTCAGTTTGGGCCAGCGACCGAAAAATAATCTCGCAAGTATGTGGGGTCGCGTAGCGGCGAAACGCCCGCCACCGCCACGGAGGCAGCGCGGCAAATTTATTCATGCCCACATGGATTTGCAGTTAAATGCACCAAACTGTCCCATTTCTCCGCTCTTCAGTTTTGCACTCGACTTTGATGCCGACGACCGAGGAAGAAGTGCGCCTAGAAAAGCAGTAAATTTTAATATATTGTTTTTGGGGAAAACTCGAGTGATTTAATATGACGTGCAACGAATCAATTATTCCGAGCCAAAACAAGGGGAATTCGCATCGCATCCACGGCCTGTGCTGCTTGGTATGGTACTTCCGGAGTACAACGCGGCAAACAACAGGTCGAAATTCAAATCCTATAGCAGGTATAATAAAACCTGGACGATTTTAACCAAGGTTTGATTTGTACATACTTTCAGAACTTTAATGCTAATTTCCATTTTTTTTTTTTTTTTGGTGTGGTATAAACTAGTGGACGTCCTGCGCCCTGTGCTTTTAACCGATCAAAATGAAATTTTGGGGATACCTTAGCAAAAGACTAAATTACTGGCAGGATCAACATTAAATAGAATATAATTATTTGTTGAGATTGGATTCGTTAAACTCAAAATTTTATTTTGTGGCACGACAATTTGTCGTTTTGAATGAACCTAGAAATTTTTTAGATTAATGATATTTTGATTATAATTGATTCAGCAAGTAGTTTAGTATGTTGCTAATATATCCCCAAAATTTCATTTGGATCGGTGTTATGTATAATACAAATACTTCCTTTTTTGCGTTGGACAGAAAAAGCTGCACATCAGTTTCCAATTCAGTAATTACGAATAGAAATTCTTCTGAAACGAGAAATATTACATATGAAATAATTAATATAAGGTATATACATACATATATTGTATTATTTTTATGAATCTGTCACTCTATGAATATTTGGTATCATAAGTTTATCGACTGCAATCACTCGTTAAAAAAAACGCGGCAAAGAAAACTCGTGGACTGCGCAGTCACTGAAGAGGACAGCTATGCGTTGAAAAAAAGAACATACATATATGTACATATACATATGTATAATTGCATTTGCCGATTTTTCCGGAATTTAGCATTTCAAAAAAGCCGACCACAATCGATGCCATCCCATCGGCAGCCATTTTCATATACCGCCAACCTGCTAGCAACAAGAACTTTTAATAAATCAATTCGTGTCGATTCCGGTCGAGTCTGCCTGATTCCTACATGACCTCCTCCCTTCAAGCCGCGGAGCGCTAGAGCATTAGCCGGGGGGCTTAAAGCACAATGCCACTTTTAATTAAATTTAAATCGACAGTCGATCGGCTGAATAATAATCGCATAAAATTGCATGGGGAGACGGTTTATGCCCGTCGTTGGTTTTTACTTCTGCCTCTTGCGTGTAACGCATTCGGTGCGGTGTCGCCGCGCATACAAAACAGGCTTCCTGTGTGGACACTTTTAGCACCTTCCAGACTTGAAAATAGCACTGCACCGTGCACAACGCTATGCCCAGTGGCGGGTCGAATCAGGTGGTTGTGGCTGCCGCCAATAATTATTCTGTTCTGGTTTCCTTTTAATTCCGCTGACTTCCAGTGAAAGCGGCCCCAAATTCTGAGAAACGCATTTTACGACGGAGAATATTACGCAGATTATGTTGCGGAAAGTTTTACTGCCCAATTACCACTATATGTTTAAATCACATTACTAAAATTTAAACGTTAACCTTACCTGCTATTAAGCAACATTTCAGAGTTTCCCATTTCCAATATTGTGTATACTAAAGGAGTAATTGTTGGAATTGTTATAACCACGCGCGAATCCGAAACTATTTGTTATTTACGCTGAAATTTACTTATTGATGTTTTCAATTATTACTGATATTTTGGTAACCTGACACCTTGCGTGCGATTGGGTGTTGTGTTTTATTTTGATTTCAAAAATACATATTCATTTTAAAAGGGAAATGTAATATCGATGTCAACTCAAAACCTAAAGTAGGTGATGTGTATATTATGTGAATAAGCAAAAGAGTGACATATTAAATTTACGAACATTTATTATATGATTTATTGAGATTGCGAAAAAAAAAGCTTAGAATATATTTCAGTTTGAAATAAGAGGCTCGAACGATTTCTTACCTCCTCTCAAAATTAAAACACATAAGATTCATAATATATTTTTATTTTATTTATCTTAATAGTGGGTATTCATTCGCATCCAAATTAATGAACTTTTTTTGTAATATCTGGCTTACATTCCAAATGGAAACAAAAAACAAATAACAAGGATTTTAAAGTTTATCCATTGTAAAACAAACTGAGAAAACAGCAAGAAAACATAATTTTAGCATAAAAACATCGTAGTTCAGCTCACGAAATACCTGCCAAATTTGTTTAACCAGTAAAAGTTATGCAATATTTGCTAAACTTCTGCGGTCTGTGAGACTATGAGGTTAATTATTTTAAGAAGCATATGAACGACGTATGCTTTGCATATCTACATACTAAGATACTAAATATCACATAAATCCGTCAGAGTATTTAAGAATTATGGACATTTGAAAAAGTGCTCTCTTAATTATTTCGAGCAGCTTTATTCCGAGTACTGGTAAAAAGTGTTCTTTTTTTTTAGTCGTCTTTATAATTTGTCGTCTCTTTTGAGAAAAATAATGGAAAGAACTTTCTTTCATGTTGAATAAAGTCCGACGATTCCTGCTGTTTTTCCTCAAAAAGGCTTATTAAAGTCTAAACTTTCGTCAGTGCGCCCAAAGAAGCAATTATACATATTTTGCCTGGCTTAGTGTATCTCATGGTTTTTTCAAAGGTGCTCAAATACCACGAGAGCAAATGCTCGGCGAACAAAAAGGGGTTAAAAGCCACCTGGAAGCTACTCGAGAGCACTTTGAAACGTTATACTTCTTCCTTGCTGTGTTAGACTGAAAGATTTTCTTTCTCGAATAGCCTCAGTCATGTGATTCATGCAGTTCTAGAGGATAGCACTGTTCGGTTCAGTAATTTTTCCAGACGAGCAAAAAGGTTGAAGAAACGTTTACCTTCTATTTATTGCACCTGTGCGTTAGCTTGTCGTGCTGTAAATTTTATGTTCTTCTCCCCGACGAAGTTGACTATACTATAGTATTGTTAAGCTTTATTTCATTGCGTTTTTACTTTGGTTGTAGATAGATAATTAAGTCATCACAACTTTCTCTGCGACATTTGCCATTCGAATAAAAACCCTTCAAGTAACTCCCGGTGACATTCGACGAGTGCCTTACGTAAAAGCGGGTGACATGAAAAGCAATTGGAATCTGCCCCAGTACAAGTCACCTTCTTTGGTGTAGACGCTCCAGGTAAGTTTTCCACTCGGACGAAACAAAGCCCATAAATCGCAGCCTGCTTCGGGGCGACGTCTTATCGCAAAGTGCGGCAATTCAATACCAAACCGCAGTTTATCTTTGCTGGATAAAAAACAATTTTACTAGCTAAGTGCACGACTGCTGGCGCAGCTACCGTCCCTGAATTCGCTGCATTTCAGGTGAAATCAATATTTCAATCAGCCGGTCGTGTGCAAAGAAGTTCAAGTGTAACCCAAGAACGACGCGCATTTAAGAGCCATTTGATTGGTGGTCTGAAATATGACTTCTTGGCAATTGACTGTGAGATTTCTTGTGGTTCCGCTGCAATTGCACTTTTACCAGAGATCTTTGGATAAGAAGAGCAGAGGCTTTTTGGTTTTAAAGAACGATATCATAATTCAAGAAAGAAAAATTTCAGCAAATTTTCTTTCGTATTTCGATTGTAAAAATTAAGTTTCCCGTTTTAAAGAACATTAAAGAAAATGTCTCATCCAGCTTAATATTTTGAGAAAAACTAAAATTGTTAGGCTATTACATAATTTAAGGTCGTGTTTCCATAAGAAAATCGGAAGATGTGTCTGTTGTTGCTAGGTCCTAGGCCAATTTTTCCATTTTCATTTTTAGAAAAAAATTGGTGTTGAAGGTACAACAGACCTTTTGTACCTTAGCCGTATACAACATATATCTATGTATGTATTTAGATCTTTTGGCTGCTACAAAATCATATTAGTTTATTTTTGGGAAAGTAATAGTCCGGGCAATCTGCACATACAAATATCCAAAGTTGGCTGAGTTAATCCATAAAAATTAAAATTACTCTTTTTCAAAAGTCGGCAGTTGTGCTAACGTGCATGTTAGGATTTTAAAAAGCACACATTTCTTTGACAATTCGTTCTGTATTTGGTTAATATTTCTTCGACAAGTGATTCGTAAATTTGCTCAGCTTGTTCATATCGTGTTTATAAATTTTTAAGAGGCGAGACGAATTTTGCGATGCCTATATGCATCCATAATTTGTTAAGGTGTTATGTTTGGAATAAAAGAGATTACTTTGCAACACCAATTTCATAAAGCAACATTTTGGACTCTTCTTTAAAGTTTCCCTTTTTTTTTACTTTCTAGATAAAGAACGAATGCGGTAATTTATTATTCATTAGTAAATTGATTTGAAATAATTGTGTCTGCTAACAGATGTCTTTTTAGGCATGAGTTCTTGATTTCATATTCTAACATTTATCTTGCACTAAATAAGTTTAACTCCAAGAGTCATGAAGTCTTTAGATTGCACTAATAGTTAGTTTTATCTTTAGGTTTCATATGTATTATTTTAATTTGTACCTGTTGATTAAGTTTAAAAAATGTCATATTTTAACGTGCTAAACTATTAAGCTGATCAGTTACGTACATATAGTACATTAAAACGATAATTTACTCGAGCGAAATCGCTATTTTCACAATAATGAGTGCCTAGTAGGTAATCTGAAAATTATATATAATTACGAAGAATAATTAGGTAGTGAAAGAAATAAAACTATGACTTAATCGCGGATTATCTACACTTACACCTATTATAATAAAAATTTACACTTTGCTAGTTTTATGATTATGGCAACATATGAATTTTTCCCGAATGTAGTTAATTTTACTTTTCATGCAGTTAAAGTTTTACGCTTTCATCTAAATCCGAACAGATCGGGTCATTATTTGTCTAATTTTGCTCGGTTTTTAATAGAATTACCTATTAAAAATATATTGGTATTCATGCTTTATTGCTCACAAAACAGGTGTGCATTGATTGTAAAAAATCAATATAGGTAAAATAAAATCAATTTATTGTTTGTAATTTAATCATTTTTATCGTCCGGTGATTTATTCATCTATTGATCTTTTCTGAAATGAATTTGAGTGTGACGAAGCCGTGAAAAAATGTTAACCTTCCAATTAATCAGCAAATCGGTATGAAAGAAGTATTTTCATCGCAAACAATTCGTTTACTGGAAAATGCCATTATATTCCGAAATTTTTGTTCTTAATTACGAAAACTTTTAAACATTTTTTGTGTTTGTTTTTCGGGAATGATAAGGTATGGCTATCAATTGAGACCAAATCGACTGTCTTTACCCTTATCAGTCATTCTCTTCTAAATTTAGTTTAGTGCCTTCAAAGTTGAAGGCAATAACCATTTGGGTGATGTTTTTATTACGTTAACCCTTGCACATCAATAATTTTCAAACGCTTCAAAATTTATGTCTTTAAAATTCGTCTGAAAGAAAAAGAGTTTTTCAGGTCTTTTGAGGGCTTAGCGCAACTTAGCGAAAGCTTACACAAAGAGTATCACTTGAGTCATTTTTAAAAGACCTTTCATCGGCTGTGGATGGGACGTCAACTGCTCGCTTGCTCATCAATCAATCACAACGCGAGGCGAGGCCAAACACTTGAGTCCTGATAGAAGATGCTTAACAAATCTCGATAGATTACACGAGCACTGGAGAAGAAACGCAAAACGAAATTTTCCTCTAGCGCCGACGGGGAAGCAATTGCTAAGTGCTTTCGTCACCTCTCGTCAATCCGTTCGTTTGGCGCCTAATCATCATCCGCGGATCAATTGTGACGAGGTGTGAGATCCGAGCGGTCGCGTTTGGATCGGGCCCATTAACGCCAGGTCGTGATAAGTTCTGTCGCTAATGTCGCGGCATATCTCTCCTGGTCCCCGGACGCTGCGCAGCATTAATGCCGTCCAATTATGATTTTTATCGGGGCATTTAATTGAATTGTCCAAGAGTGGGACACTTTTCAGAACGGCCGAGCTGGTTGGCAACAAATTTTTATCACTAACCCGATCTGTTCCAATTCTTTTGCGGCCTCGATCGGGGCCCGTTGGTTGGAGCGCAACGGACGAGTTCGACGTGCAATTGTTTATTGAAAACTTCTGGGAAATGAGTCGCGGTCCGCGGCCCCAATGTTGCATTGTGACGAGCGGCGATTTTTGCCAGGGTTGTTATTATTTTCCACAGATAATGGGGGCCCCGTGCACAGAAAATCATCATCGGCACATGAATGAGCCTGACGCGACGCAGCGATGGCGTCGCCCTGGTAGCAACTTGTTTTCATTTTTTCCCTGCTTTTTGTCACATTTTCCATCCATCGAGGTAACACGAAGCGGAAATTGGAAATTTTATAGGCTCGTTAAGGCACCCAAGTGTATCTGTGCAGAGAGTGGAGAAAACCTAGCCTAAGTAGCTTAGGGAATTCGCATGTATTATAATACTTTTCAGAAATCGGCTCCTTTGGGACTCTTCATTCGAACTCTGCTTATCTAGTGAGTACTAGCGCGGAGAGTATTAGAGCTACTGCAGCAGATCATGTTTCCCAAGCACCAGAGTCTTCTGGGATGATTTGCAGGAAATGAAGATCTTCTTCCATTCAGCTGAGCTCAACCTACTTTTACTGTCATTCAAGCTGAAACTGAGAAAAACTCGAATCTCAGGTGAGCTGGGAATGCTCCCAAGTTTGTTTCAAGAAGCCAGCCGTTCTTGTCGCAAGCTCTGGACTTGTGGAAGGTGCAGTGGCCGCGGTTAACACCGATTGAAGAATGCAATCCAATTAAATTGGTTTTCATTCAGTAAAACGACACTCAATTGAAATCTGTTTTTGCTTCTAATGTCTGGACTGGACATTACGAGCAGTATGTACTTTTTCATTATTATTGTCATCATTTATACCTTTAATTGCAGTCGTTAAAAATAGATGAATTTAAGGCAACGAGGTACTTTTTGAAAATTAAAAAAATTTAAGAGTGTAAAAAACGACGAACATACTAAAATGTTAGAAAATATAATTAAATTATAGACGTACATAATTATTAATTATACTATGCGATAAAATTTTTTTTTTTAGTACCTACTAATTGAATAACTATGCATACGAGTTATTTTTCTTTAATAAAACATTCTCTTGCACTAGGTTACTCGAAATATTTATTGAAAGAATTTGTTCTAATTTCCTAATGAAGGCTATTTTAAAAACTATAAGTATAAAACAAGGTTTACATATTTGGGTTATTTTTCGGTTTAAAGAGTTTTTACCACCTTTTATATAGTGTACCTATGATTCTCAAATATTTTTGACTTGCTTACTTGCTATTCTTTTCATTCGTTGTTATTAGGTCATTAGTCTTAACAAATATATGCATAGTATTGTTAGGAATATACAACATAAATTTTGCGAAATATATTTTTATGAAAGGGGAAGTGAATCGGAAAAAGAATAAAAATAAATTTTTTTAAATAAATCCGAATATGCAAAATAAAAAAGCAATTTTAGTAACAAAGCAAAACTAAAGATAGTGAGATAGTATTTGGAGTATCCTATAACTGCAGTCAGAAAAAAAACTTATCAAGTCGAGAGAATAAGATCCTAATCAAAGTTTAGTGAGTTTTACTGATTTTCAACAAAATCATTCGTATGGGACATATTCTATGTAATTTTGAGACCAAGAAAAGCCTACCATTCACCATTTGGATTACATTCGTAATAACTTCAAAAACGGAAGTGTAAATGTTAGAAAAATTCATCATATGATCGTTAAAATTACGATAACTTATAGTTTCTTTAATACAAGTTGGATATAACATATAGCATAAACTAACATATGTACATATGTAGATGTAATGGCTTTCAAAATTTCCTATTTTCTCATCTAGTAATTCTCGCGCAACTACGACGAATCGAATGAGATCTAAATCGAGAGGGCAGAAATAATTTTGATTTTTAGATTTTTGGACTACATGGAATCCATGTCTTAAAATATATCTTTTAAACTTTCGTGAACATATTTTATAAAAATCTTAATAAAACAGATAAAATATTTTATTAAGTATACACGATTTTTGGATGCGGTAATAATGCATAATTAAAATCTGTTTACTAGTTTTCTTGTAATATGATAAAGATAAAGAAACCTTTATCACGAAACGTTTTCTCTATGTTTGCAGATATCCACCTCATGTCAACACTTAAACTGGGGAGGGAAGGAAGAAACATTAAAAAATTCGGTAAGTGCTCTCAAATTCCTTGAAGAGTTTAAATATTAAGCGGCGTTCTCGGTGGCAGTGGAAAGTTCAAACTTTGAAAATTGCAGTTTAATTTTCACCGTGCCTGCGCCAAGTCTGTGGAAAAAAATAAACGAAAACAAAAGCAGAAAAACAAAAGTGCACTTGAGAGTCCTCGAAGAGAATACATACTTAAAATTTCAAGAGGAAAAAGATGCTATTCGCTTCCTTGCAAATGCGAGCTGCATGCCTCGGCCTTGCTGTGCAAACATGCAACGGTGCAGCGATGCAACTAGGCGACACGGAAGAAAATTGGAAGTTGAATAGCGAACTTCATTCCGCGGGCGGGCGGCGGGCACTTTTCAGCGTTTTGTTTAAATTTTGACTTGCTAATGTCTAGCGTCTTGGGCATCGGGCACACTTTGAGCCCCCCCCTTTCTCAGTTTGGACGTCCGCTCCTGAGTCCTCGCTAAGAGGAGATGTGTCCCCGGGTTTAAATTTTATCGTTTTTGCTGTGAGTGGATGCTGCTCGAAGTGCAGGGGCGGAACAAATGATGCAGAGGTGGTGTAGGGGTTGCAGCGGGGGCAAATAATGTTCCAAGTCACATCGGTGGTGAGTGGAGCGGCGCATTGCTGCATCATCACAACACCGCCGGGGAGCCATGAGCCACCCCCGGTGCAAGGACTGGCGGTTTGGCTTCTGAACCTGGCAATCGACCGCTGAACGTCCAAGGGCTCCATAATGTGGCGGCTCGGGGAGGCTGTTGGCGGGCCTCTGTCCAAATAATGTGATTACTAATGGAGCTACATGCAGTCCCGCACTGCCCCTCAGACGAAAATCGATTGCCACATTTTTGCTTTTTATTGCTTAATCAAAGACAGACAAGCCATGTCGACAGAAGATGTCGGGATTTCGAATGTTATTAGATTAAGCGGATTTCAGGAGATACTGAAAACGTTCTAGCTTTAAAGAAGTTGGCAAAAGTTAATAACACTATTTTTCAGGAAATTTATTTTATTTCATCAAACCATTTGGTTAATATTTAGGGAACCGTCAAAGACCCTTTTGAGTAGGGTTATCAACTTTTTAGACACTGAACCTTCATACATTTATATATAAAAATCTCGTGTCACGATGTGCGTTTACGCTAATCTCCGAAACCGCTGAACGGATTTCGATGAAATTTTGTAAATGTGTATTGTTTGGTCCAACTTAAAAGATAGGATAGTTTTTATCTTGATAAGTGACAGTCAATATTTTTTATTGCAAATTTAATGATTTTTTATAGAAAAAGGGTTGTAATTCATTTACGTGTATTGCGCATGAGCTCCTGAGTGATATAGGCAATATTTTGCAATTGGCAAATGGAGGGGAGAGGAGAGGAGGGGATGGCGGACTGTCAAAATTTAAAATTCATGCGATTTTCTCTAAACTTGGTACTTGGGGGTTTTCGGGGTCACTGATTTCAATCTGACTGTCAGAATTTATGAATTCAAAATGGAGGGCTGTCAAAATTTGAAGTTTATGCGATTTCCACCAAACTTGGTACTTATGTAGGGGTTTTCGGGGTCACTGATTTCAACCCGGCTGATTTCATAAACTGGAGATTTTCCTTTTACAAAATATTTCATCTATAATATGTACAGCGAAAGTTTGTGTGTGTGCTTGGTACGAATGGACTCCTAGGCCGTTCAACCGATCATCCTGAAAATTTTATCACGTATTATTGAAATGAAAAGGAGTAAACTGACATATGTAGGTTACGTTTTTTGTGTCTGTCTGTCTGTCCGGGCTAATCTTCGAAACGGCTGAACCTATTTCGATAACACTTTACAAACATAAAGAGCAGGTTATCAGGAGTGACATAGGCTACTCTTCTAATTGTTTACTATTGCTAAAATTTACGAAATTCTAAACGCCAGTGATATGTTTATGGAGTCACAGAAAAAGCACTTATCAAGAGATGACATTTTACGTGTTGCCCATAACCTCAAGAGTGACATACGCAATGGAAAAAGTGGGGTGATGGGGGGAAATTTAGAGCAGTACTTATCCGGTTGAGATGATATTCTATGTGCATGTTGCGTACAACCTCTTAAGTGATATAAGCTATGCATCACAATTGGAAAGGGAGGGGGGAAAGAGAAGAGAGAGGGAGAAATAAATGTTGAGCAGAGATATGTTTACGGTAAGTCATGCAAAAAGTATTTAGGCGATTGAAAAGAAATTCTATGGGCATGTTGCGCTTAACTTCGTGAGTGACATTTAACAAATTTGAATTTGGCAACGTCACATTTTTATGGAAAGTTGTGCCCGGGCAACGGTACGGTTCAGCTAGTACATTTATACATTTCAAAATAGTGTAATTAAATATCTTAAAATTTTTCGACAACGGTCAGGGTAAAGTTTAATTAAAAGCGATTGCAACACGCGGAGGCTATTGTATCAACCAAATCAAAGCATTATCGCTCTATAAGATTAAATTAAATAAATATACAGCAAAATAATGAAACATATTTCAAAAGAAAATTCTTTGAATGCAATTCTTTAAATTCAATCAATAACTTACAGTTGTTACTCAAATTCGTATTTCATGTTTAAAATAAAAACAATTTAATGAAAATATAAATAAATTCAATTCTGTTTGAATTTAAATGGATTTAATGTGGTTTATTTTCTTCTGAAGCATGCTTTGATAAGACTGTAGGTACTGTAGAATTTTTTGGTATTTAATTTTGCAAACAAAAAACATATTTCTACTCATCCGCTTTCCTTGTAATAAAATAACTTTTATTTCAGTTAATTTCATTTTTCGAGGGTAATGCCTTCAGGAAGCGTGTCCCATTTCCTGTTCCAATTATGGATCCACTCAAAAATTAATTGCGTTTGCAGTACGTTGTGAAATACGCATAATAGCGAGTATTTCCCGCTTTTTCGAGGATAAGTGCATTTCAGTCAACTTGTTGGACATCTGAAGTGAAGAAACCTATTTGGGTCAATCCCTTGCATGTGAAGAGAATTGCGATGTCTTTCGTATGTGCGGAAATTATATGAGATTCATCTGCAGCTTCATTAACATTTCCGTCGAATCGAAAACGCCGACACTCTGGCAACGCCAGGATCGCTGCACTCGGTCGAGGCATGGCGTGCACCATGACGACGCTCCATGCAATTTTCCCGATTGCATAAATGCGCAAAGGGACGTCAATTATGTTATGAAGAGGTGCTCGGACCCATCCCCATGAAATGCCCTCGGCTGGCAAGTAGACGCGCCGGGGCTCCATTGCAATGTCCTCGGTCGGCATGAAATATAACGAGGGATATTGTGTAGCGGCGACTCCCAGTCCCTGAATTTCTGGGCTCCTGGATTCCTGCACTTTATTGATTGGGGGAATTATTTTTGAGCTAGACTCCCACACTTTGCCTGGCGCTATGGAAATTCAATCCGAACCTGCGGCTGCAAGGATTAAGTAAACTGCCAAAGCGGCTGGCTATGGTTCATTCCCTGACCTCATTCAGGCGAATGGATGGCCAATTCACCCTCTGGAGCAACGCGGACTGCTTTCAGCTATTTAAATAAGAAAACCCGATTCCTTGGCTTTTATAACTAGGAAAGAAAAAGTGAAGCTCTATTTGAGTTCGCCTCGTTTCCTGGACATTCTAACTTTGCTGGTGGAAATAGAACCAACGCCCATATCTCCTGGTCGACCAGCGTTAGTGATGTAAACCAGGGATATCCTCGTTTTTCCTGTAGGAGCGCTATTGGGTCGCCCCGAGGGTTCATTGATTTCCATGACGACCGTGGAAAGGGCTCGACTTAATAAATATCCTCCCGCGAGGACATTTCCTCGTCCCCTCATATGCATAAATTTCGCATACACGCGAGGACTAAGTAGGTTATCCGTATCATTTCGAGGATTCTCGTTAATCTAGGCGACCTCGCTAACGGCTGATATCGTCTCTAGAAGGCACATAATGTCAAGATAGATCGCCGAGGATCGAGGTGTTTGATTTGCATCGCATGATGAATCGCAACTGAGTGCCTCGCGAAGGAGTGTCGACGAAATATGCTTTATGAGTCCTGTCGAGTGGGTGGGTATCGAGCACGCTTCGCTCGTAAGAATCCGCTTTCGAGACTCCTGAGAATTATTGAAGAAAAATAGAATTTCTTGCCACAACGCGATGGTTTTTTTTTTCCAATACATCAGGGAGTGACTGCAGATTAGCTTGGGAGATATTTAACTTCTTGTTCGTTGAGTCTGAGAGGCATATTCACATAAGTAGTTACTTTATTATTTCTTTTTGGTAGAAAAATTTGGGTAGTTATGGATTAACCTGCAGTTCTAATGAATTTTTAAAACCTTATGAATCACCTATGATGATATCATGCATACATACATATATTTATTGTTTTGTTAACTAATATACGAAGATCTTCTAAAGTGCAATATGCTGCTTTATTTAGAGTAGGTAATTGCGACAAATGTACAGACTTATTGTGCATACTTAATTCTAGTATAGTAACAGATATATAAAAATATCAAAAATGTGTTAGATTATCAACTCGACTTTGTTGTAACAGAAAAATATTTTGTTAGAACATAATTTCTTGATTGCTAGTACTATAAACCGAACGAAATATTTTTGTGGTCCTTGAGAGTTAACAAAAAACGTGAGATAATGTCGTCAATTTAATTATATTTTTCTAGTTACAAATTATTTTATCCTCGACTATGGTGTTATACAAACTAATTCCGAAGCTATTACTAAAAAGTGTAAAACTTAAAAAAAAAAACAGAATCTCCAACAATTCAGAAGCCCTATGAAGTATCACAGCACAAATTGCCATGCTATTGAAAATCATCGACAATCAGTTTGGTTTTTGCGCAGACTTTGAACATAGTAAAATATGTTAAAATTATAAATAGCAACGGAGAAAGTTGTTTTCTATTTTCTAGGGCTTCTGAGTTTTTTAAGGCGGTTCTGTATGTCTATAAAAAATAAATTCCCCAAATATTTCATGTACTGTTTCGATTTCGTAACCATTATATTATTTGTGTATACAATGGATACGGTTTTCCTTCCTGCAATCGAAGAAATATATTTGTATATTGTTTCCTTTAATCGATGGAGATTGCTGTTTTAAGTTATCTTTTCTTTTCGATTGCTGTTTTGTGTACATAAAAAAAAGAACAAAAAAATTAATAAATCGCGAATTTATGCTCCTTGACGTGTTCTTAAGCTCACAAAAAATAGCATCTGCCGCCTGAAACCAGTTCTTTAACCCGCACCCAGGTGACTCGTCTCATGACCTTAAAACGTTTATAGTTTTTAGCGGGGACTTTCTCTGAATCCCTAAAAGTCTAACGAAAACAAAAGCATTGAAGCTCGGATTCTTTTAGGGAAGATGGGTGGAGTCGGTTGATTTCACCTGGCAACGCTTGGTGTGATTAAGGCTCGTGGACTCGGACAGGGTGCAAGCTCCGGTGGTTGGAGCTCGGGACGAAGCGCAACGCAACGCAAGGCAAGGCAACGACCAGCAGCGCGGCACGGCACGTCACGGCACGGCGCCCACGATGCCAGATGATTCGGCAAGCGCCGCGCCAGACGAAAGCGAAACGCTCCCAAGTCCCAGTCCCGACTCCCGCCGCAGCCAGATAGACACTTGCCGGCTGAGGCTCGCGGCTCACGGCTGAGTCAGAGTCGGAGTCGGAGTCGGTTCCCCAGTTGTTGAACGGCCGATTGTCGGGGTAGAGCACCTCGGCGCGCTTCCACTGGCTCAATTGGAGCCTCTGACCGCTTGCGGCTAGTCTGGCTCGCGAAGGTGCGCGAAGTGTCCGCCGGAAGAGAATATTTTGCCTGTGCTTACCTGAAGAGGTGATAGATGTTGGTGGAGTAGTGCAGTAAATGCAACAAATCCCGAATTGCTCTAGATTTTGGGGCGAGATAGTTTAAAAGTGGGCCGGAAGAACGCCCGCCACGCAGAGTGTTGTAGGCAGGGAGCATATGTGACGGGTGTTTCTTTATTTTCCTCCCACACCGGACCGATGCCGGGCAATCGAGTGGCTTCAGAGGCGATAACTACCTGATCAGCACCTGGCTGAAGTGTTTAACGTCGTCTCAGTGCGCGTCGGACGGATGTGAAATGATCTTCGAGACGGTGCGCGGCTATTTGTTTATCTCGCGATACGTGAGGCGTTAATTGCGTGATTTTGTTTTGTCCTGCGCTGCCTGTTACGCAGCAGACCAGGGGAATGTCTCCCAGATGCCCACCTGGGTGTGGGTTAATTTGTACCGTGAAAACGGAGCAAGTAGAGTGCACCATATGCGAGGAGCCCTGCGAGCCCTCCTTCCTCTTACGGCCGTAAAATTTGCATTCAAATGGAAGTTATGGGCAAATGAGCGAGTGCCCGGGGCTGAGGAGTTGTGCCGATGTCCCGCCTTTGAGCCGTTGCTGCATACTTCGACGTCTGAGCGGCACCTATCGAATCCACCCCCCTCGCCAATGCCCTTCCCGCAGGAGAGCAGCGGTCACAGTGCGATGTGTGGAATTTAATTTCCGAACGTGGGAATTAACAAGTTTCCCGACCGCTGCGGCGGCGGTGCCCCTTCATTCGATGTCCCTCCGCTAGAAAGACCTAGCCTCATTTCGCTCGCAGCCATCCATTGTCTCTGGTGGAAAATTGATGTGCCTGGATTACGTCGCGTCGACCCACCATGCAATGGCGAAACTCTGTGAAAACTCTTCCAGAACGCTGCTTTCCCGCTAATTTCACTCAACTGTTTCTTGCGAGTGATGAAATTATCCAAAGTTATAAATGCACTGGAAAAACCTTTGTAACAACATTTCCGGAACTTACATGCTGTAGATCGGTGATTTTTACGATTCATGCAATCCAAAGAAGATTGACGAATCATTGAACTGCTAATTTCGATTGTATGTTGATTTCTCGTGAGAAAGGACAATAAAGAAAACTCAGTACCATGCAAACTTTCCAAAAATATGAATTTTATTGCAATCAATAGACTCGATAAAAATGTAAATTATTGCAATACATTGTCTAATTGATGTCACAGTTGCTAGAAATAACTATGATAACAAACTGAGGAAAGGGCAATATTTTGCCCGCGCACGATGTATCATTTTCGAGGCCTTCAGTTTTTGAAGCATTTCGTCGCATGAAGAGAAAAAGGAAATTGTTAAATAAAACAAATCTTAAATTAGTATTTCGAGAGAGAAAGTTTGAAAAAGATCAGTATGGCGCAATTTGTGATAATTATCTTGTTATTTGTTTAACACAATTTCAAAAAATTCCCAATGTTATGCCAGTACAACAAATCATATAAAATCACGAAAACGTAGACTTTTAAATCAATACACAATACAATACAAGACATTGATTGCTAATATCTTAAGTATTATATTATTATAATATATTTTTTAAAGTCATTCAACTCGTAAAAGAATAAGGTAAATTCATTAATATTTCAGCTATAATCAGATGGAAATAATACACTTACTACGATTACAATATAAAATTTCTACCTGCCTAAGAAAATTCAACATATCTACATTTTAATAAATTCCTTGAAAATGTTTCAAAACCTCGTTTTTTAAAACCGATAAAAGTCATTTGGAAAATGACTAATAACTGCAAGACGTAAATATTTTGCTTGTTTTGCCAGTTGGTCAAAAAGATAAGACGGGGGTTTCGTTCTCTGTTTCGAGAAGGCATTAAACAGTTTTAAAAATTTGTGTGCTTGTAATCCAATTTAAACTTTCCTTTAATAGAACCATAATTGTGATATTAGCCGTCGAATTTTTAGTTGTTGTCTGTGCCACTTATATTTCGTTTGCCTTTACTTTTCTGACATCTCTAGTGATGTACGACTGCACTAAGCGATTGTTTGCTCCATTAAAATGAGAAAACATGAAATTATAAGCTCTTACAAATCTTAAATCGTTGATGGCAATTGAGCTTTGTAGTTCGAGATTTGCATAAATACAGCATGATCTCCTCAAAATGTGGATGGCGACTTCATCCACCTTTTGTAAGCCCAAGCACAAATTCCCAGAACTAAGTATGACCCAACCACTTAAACTTGAAAACAATCGTAAATGCAGAGGAGTCGTGAGAAAGTTGTCCTCGACCGTACGATAACTAAATTAAATCGGAGTATAAAAGGAAGGCAGAGGAGCAGCGCAGACGACGATTCTGGTAATCTCATTTCATTAGGACTCCCAGCGTCTCAGATAAAGTTAACAAGTGACCAAGGGGTCAATTAAAAAGCTCTTGGAAGGCGCTGGGGAATGCCCGACGATTATTATCTTGGTGCCCCTGACAGCACAATAAGTCAATTCTTGGGTGTCGCCGTGGATTCGTCATCGTTAGGGTCGCTGTGGAGGCTTTGGGTACTGCCTCTAACCGACTTAGGAGAAAAAGGAGTAAATAAAAGAAAATCCCCCGAGGAAAGAAAATAAGTAGGAAAAAACTGGGAACCGCGGCTAGCTGCTAGAGGCGCATAAGTAAGCACTCGGACAGGAAATCAAAAGATTCTGACTTCCTCTCTGATTCGGCGTAATTCTTCGGCGATAGTCGGGGAAGTAAGCGGCGGCGTGCGGTTTGCCCGATGCCTACTAATCACTGTCCGCAGCCAACGTCTGGGCTGAGGCCGTTCGCGTTCTTATCGACGCTACTGTCGTCATTCGCGTAAGTGCCGATACTGCGAGGCGTGCGCGCACGTCCAGGTACTCCTGGAAAAGAAGCAAAAACCGCCACAATCCTCCAGTACTGTGAGAATCGCAGCTATTGAAAAATGGGCCCCGGGAGCAGCTCCACTACCTTTAAAGGTGGGCTGGTGCAGCGTCTGAATGCGGCACTCGCTGCCGTGTCAAAGCCCTAATTGAATTACAATGGATGAATGGTCGGTCTGGCTCCCCATAAACGTAACTTTGACCGTAATTAGGTGAGGCTCCTCCTCAGATCGATGGCTGCTTACGGGTGGTGTGGACATCGCTGACTAAGGCGATTTCCGCAGTGTTCGCGGGATACGCGGAATGATAACGAAACTATGACTCCGGTGACAATGAGCTCACCTGGACTGCTACCCTACTTAAAATGTTCCCAAAGTTTAAAGATTGCCTAACTCCTAAGAAAAGTCAGAATGGTTTGCTAAAATTGAAACGTTTGCTTTTCAAATAAGTTATTCAAAAAGATTCCCATAAGTATACCTGCATACAATAATAATGACATTGATTAATAAAAACCATTTAATTAACATTTAAGTTATTTTGCTCAAATAACTCAAGATCATGGTGGGATACAAATTTGGCTAAAACCATTCAAGCGGCCGTTTTTAGTTACTCAATCGCTATTAATATTAAACTGCATCTATGTATATATCAAATTTCATTTAGCACCGCTTTGAAAGTAAATCTATAGACTTGTTCGAGGTTTGATGATTTTAGAGTCAGGTAGCGACAAAAAGAACCATTTTCTAACTTGAATATCTCGAGAATTAAAAATTCCATCTCATGTCAAGGTGACCTAGCAATAATCATAGACCCAATTAGTATTGCTCACATATATAAAATATTCTCATGGGTTTCCAGTCTGCGTTTCTTTACACTTTCTCACAGATCAAATTTTCAGAAACTCTGGTTTGCTATAAGTTATTGGTCAATAAAGTTGCTATAAATGCGTTCATTTACTTGAGAAATTACCAAATTCCGTTTATATTGCTATGCATTAGCGTTGGACCGATGTGCCTTTGATTTTCCCATTTTACGACGTCTGTTATGTCCGCTTAATCATTGTGCGATATGAATATGTGCCAATAACCATTTCCTAGTGCTACTCGGCCATTTACCCCAGACCCGCGGCGGTCTTATCGGCACCGAACAATATTTACGAATCACCTTTGTCAGGGATTCCGAATTAATAAAATATTCAAGAGGTAAGTGGCCGCGGTTGCGACAATTCAATAGGCGACTGATAATGAGTTAGTTAAGCCAGGTGTTGGCAAAGGGCCGCTGGAGTGCATTATTGTCTCGGAGTTACGTCACACCCTTCCAGCGATTTGTGTTGCAACTTGTAGCGGAATAGAAATTGAGCGGCAACCAAGCTGCGCGATTGCAACACTCTCAAAAGCATTTCCCAGGCATTCGCACCGACATCTGACCTCTGAAGTGAATGCAGCTCAGCGAAGGCCCATTCTGCATTGTGAAATTAATTTGTGGGGATTACTTAAGCAATTAGAACTAGAAAAAATACGATTTTTCAAATCTGCTATTACATATCGTCGAAAAATATTGAAGAAAATAGCGCACTTTTGAAAACAAAAAAAATTTAAATTGAAAATTTGGTGACTAAAACGCTTGACAAAAATAGTAAAATTTGTCCGTTCACGTTTATTTTGGTTCAATGCCTGCAAAAATATATAACAAAAGAAATATAAAAAAAAACAATTCAAATTCGGTTTACTAGTTTTTTTCCCGAAATCGCGCCCGCCAAAAATAGAGTTCTGAGATAAACGCGTTTGAAGTTTCGAATCGCCATACATACAATACTGCGGCGCTCACTAATAATACGCTGTAGAATCGGGTATCAGGCGTTTTGATCCCCCGACAAACTATCCCCGACAAAATATCCCCAGACAAAATATCCCTGCATAAAATATCCCCGACAAAATATCCCCAAAAATAAAGAAAACTACAGATCTTGGTTCGCAAATCATGCAGTTTCTTCTTGACATAAAATTAGTATGGGGGTGGGGGAAATGTCCGATTGATGGTTCAGAGGATCAGATAAATATTCAATCGCCCTTTCAATATCATCTAGTTCATTATCCGCTACGTCTAATCGTGGCTTTTTAGAAGGAGAAAGAAATTTATTTTCTTCATCAGAACTAAAAACCGGCGGATCTAATTCTTTAATTGTCAGCCCTTCCTTCAATTCGCCATCCACTAGTCCCGGATATACTAATTTTATGTCAAGAAGAAACTGCATGATTTGCGAACCAAGATCATTTGCATCTTCAATAAATTTACGTATTGTTTCTTAATTTTCTGTAGTTTTCTTTATTTTGTTTCAGTGAAATGTTTCGGGACATTTTGTTGGGGATATTTTGTCTGGGTATATTTTGTCTGGGTATATTTTGTCTGGGTATATTTTGTCGGGGATATTTTGTCGGGGATATTTTGTCGGAGGATCAAATATCATGGAACCGTAGAATCGTTATTATTAGCGGATTTTAGATTAGATTTTAGACATTCTTGAAACTTTTTGCAACAATAATCTAATCAATAAAAAAAAAATCGATTTTTAGAAAATTCCTACCGCAAATATCCCCTTAACCAATTTGGATTATTTTTTATTGAAAATTAGATTGGTTTTGATATGATTTAGAACATCGAGTAAAATTTAGGATATTATGATATTTTATATTATAAGTAGCAACAAACCATTGCAAGGCTGTACTCGTTGACCTCATACCAATCTATTAAAATTTAAAATGGGAAAAAATGTTGGTGCGTGATAGTATTGACTACAACATTTGATTCTGAACTCGTTTGTAATTGTTTTACGAATGGAAGGAGTGTCGATGAGAGTTATGCTTTACAGATTGCTTGTCCTAAATTACTTTAATTTGACTGATCCACGCGTCTCGTAACACGCACAACAATGCCATTAACACGCACTCGCCCTTAAAGAGAATGAATCGCCCAAATCAAATAATTTCGCCCAAATAATGTTAAATTGTTATTGATTGCTTCCTGTTCGCTTTTCTCTGAACTCAGGGAATTCACTCACGTGTTCCGCGGAACCCCCCGGGTTAGTCACGGCTTTCCCGCTAAAGGCACTATCGTTTATCAGTCCAGTGCTCGGAATTGTTTGGCTGCTGCACTTCATGTTATCGAAATTTCACAAAAGAGAACCACCGCGGTGAGGGGCGTCGATTAAATTGCTATAAATCAAATTCTTTTGAATCGTGAGGCGAGTTTTGGAACATTTTGCCGGACAATCAACCCTCAGTTTCGGAAATTGGAAGTGCATTGGACCGTCCGAAGGTAGAACCAGCGCCCGCCTCTTGTCCGTACTTAAGAAATTAGTTTTTCCCTCGGGAAATTGACCAACAATGGGAACTCGGTTCGGGTGGGTTCCCGTGAGTTCTCTGGCCTCGGAGGGGCCCTGTCATCGCTCTGATTGCACCCCGAACGGGCAACGATAGGGGTGGCTTATTTGGATTTCTCACAGTCGAACCGTTGAGGGTGCATTGTCCGGTCGCCCCGGATTGCAGCATACTCACAATCGATCCTGCAATTGGTTCAGATTACAATAACGCAACGACTTCCCGAATTCCCGAGTTCCAAGAGGGGCTCACCTTGCCGCCACAGCCCTAGAATCAGTCTCGGCGGCCCTAGAGTTGTAGCCGCACTGCGGTTCGAGAGTGTCGAGCGGCGTGTGAACAAGGAACGGTAGTGTCGCGTCTGAAGCCCAACGAGATCGCCCTCGAATAATTAAATTAAAATTTTTTGCCTGTCCGCAGTGACATCACTTGCAGGCCGGAAATGTAACAATAAACGGCGACATGTGCTCCTCTGGTGTTGTGCGCCAATTAGTGCTCCCGCGAACGGTGTGACGAAGTGTCCCAGCAGCGTGCCCACATGCTCTGGTGGGAGGCGTTCCGCAAAAACGAGCGAAACTTACACCGCCGCAAAGTGATACTGAACGGGCCCCCTGTGGTGGTTGATTCGATAGTACACTTCACGTGCTGCCTTCTGCAGTTTTTGTTCTTATTCCAGTGATCGCTTCTTGTACACGACAAAAAGTGTGGTTTTTGGAAACAAGGTTATTGGAAGTGAAGGCCCTTTAAATTCGTAATGATGGTGGAAAAAGCGGAAGGATTTCTTTACCGGCGACCGGTTTATCAGTACTTCCAGTACCTAGAAACGTAAGTGTTTTATGAATGTCTTCGGTTTTTCTCTTACATTAGTTTTTATTTCAATATAGTTTCTTCTACTAAAGAATCTCTATAAGTTTTGTAAAGAACACAAACAAATTTTCAAACATGCCCAAAATTTGTAAGCCAGGCATTTTTATAAAGCCTTATTTAAGGACCGTGAATATTTCGTTTTCTATTGGTTGTATACGTAAATTTTAGTCATTACAAAAATTGTTTGATAGAACATTCTTTTACAAAAATGATTATGTACCAATTTTAGGCACTACCAATTGAGCAGACTGAGCATTGCGCAGCATATATCTATTGTGTAGAAATATTAATAAGAAATGTTTTTTTTTTCTATTTTTTCTACGACTCATATGCACATAATATCCTACATCCATCAGAAATTGCAAATAGGGGAAGAAAATATTAATTCTGAGATGATTACCTAAGAATGTTCTAAAAATATATATTTGGGTGTTTTGATGCCGTAGATTTCTAATATACCTACTATTAAAATTTGTGAATTCAAGATTGCAGTTCTAATATGACGACCAAAATTTCTAAACTTTCAAGGATTTCGATGAAAATCAATATGTACATACATACGTATGTACTTTCGGGGCCTAAATCATGTAATTTGTAGCACGGGAACCGTTTAATAGAATTATTAGAATGATATGGACAGCTCGGGAATTAAACTTATCTATATGCAAGCCTCAGCATTACTCTTGTTCTTCAAACACAATATAACTCGATATACATTTTGAGTTCAGGTTCAAGTCAGCGAATGTACAATCTACAATTTAAAAAAAAAATTATTCTATTATAGATATTTCTTTGAACGTGTCATGATATAATACATACGTCAAATCGATTAGAAACGATACTCACAATAGGCCCTTTAGTTGCTGGAAATTTCTTCGAACGTATCGTAATTCATATATGTATGTATGTATGTGAAGTCGACTAAAAACAATACTTGCAATAGGCCCTTTAGTTGCTGGCAATTTCTTGGAACGTAAATACCAAAAACTGCTATTGGTCAAAAATTCTGAAGTTGAGCAATAGTTAGTTGGTAGCCCGAGTAACGCCGGGGACGGTGAATGACAACTGAAGTATTACTAAAATTTCAAGTAATCTGAGTACTTATCTCTAAGCACAATTTGAAATTCTCAAAGCTAAAACGAATTTTGGTAGCTTTGGAGCTTTTTAACTTAATCAAAATTTAACTCTAAAGCTGCGGTGCTAAACGATAAATGTGAGTCGCTACTCAAACATTTACGTTTATAGTCGGCAATTAGTTACACCTTTGGAAACAAAAAGAATGTTAATGTTGTTTCAATATGATGGATTAATCGACTGAAATATCTCGAAAAAACAAAAGAAGAAAAGAGGAGGTTCCAGTTTAAAAAAAAAGACCTTGAAAATATCAGCATAATTGGTTTCTATAAAACTGAACAACTTTTGTTTGAACTATTTGTTGATTTCAGATAGTTCGAAAAAGTTGTGGAGAGTGCGCACTTAAATGGGATCACCCTGTAAATACACATATGTAGAATAGGATAAATGTACTATCGGTACTGTCACTAAAATGCCAACGAATGGTCCAGATGGTCACTTTAAATTGCTAAAAACTAAAAAGCGAAACGTTCTCCTTACTCCATTTCAGTCCAGAAGTTTTGTGTTATTTAAACTGGTTGCCCACAAGCTTGGTCTTTTTGTTTAGGGTTGAATAAAGACATTTGCTCCACATTTCCAAATATAAATATATTTTCTTGTTGATCAATGTGCACTTTCGGGCCAACTGTGTGCGATGAGTCAACTGCCGAATGTATGCGCGGCTCTTTCTGTGAAGATAACGCCCTCAATGTCGTTCGGATCATTTTTTACTCATCATTGGGCAGCAAAAAACTGAACAGAGGAAAGATAAACATGTTCATGAGCGAAGTTATCTGGAAGGTTTCTGTGTAAATAATATGTTAAAACATTTGCGAGATTTTTGATGGAGCAAGGAAGCATTTCTGTTTGTTTTCGGATAAAATTTGAATTAATTCTGATAGCAAATAGCAGACTTCCAGACGCATGTGCCATTCAAGTCTGGGTGTTTGCGCCAAGCAAATAATAAAACAGAGTCGTTTGGCACGGAAACGGGGACGGAGGAAAACCACTCGGGATGCAATTGCATCTTATCGCTGAGTCAACAATCGATGGGTGAACCGCTTCTTTATCTAATATTGTCATTTATGCGGAGAGTTCCGAAAAATGGGTTGTTTCCGACAAGCTGTGCGAACACTCCCGCTTTTGTCTGACTTTGGGAGCAAAATCAACCGTGGGCAAAGAAATTGTTTACAGTTTGGTGTAAAGTGAAATATTTATGAAAGTGAAACTTCTTCACTCAACTTCTGCAGTTTCACGATACTGTAAGTTATACAGAAATTAGTTCATTTTGGTAGAGAAATAGTCCAGTCGTTAAAGGTTTTCTGTGTTATATTATTAGATACTATTTTTTTATTCTGTTACTTTATTTTGTTGTTTTAAACTTTATAAGCAGAGCTAAAATGTATCGTTCAAGGCCAAAAGTTCACCAAAATGTCGTTCTGTATGGCCCGGACGTCAATTAAGGTTATTATTATTATACAAAAAATAAATTATTGCAATTACTGCATTTAATTTTGATTATTAATCTAAGGGAAAAATGTTGTTACCTACCTAATTGTTTTTAAATAGAAAATACATACAGTAATTTGATAAAAATGTGTTATCATTTATTAGTAGAAGTTGTTCGCTATAACAAGATGGGTAGGTACGTAATGTTGAGGTGAATAACACTATTTTTTTTACCTCTTTATAACAAATTTTAGACCAACCTAACCTCAATATAACAAACCTCAGTTTAACGAATTACTTAATATGTAACGAATATTTACTTGTTCCCTTCCGATTTGTTATATCGAGGTTGCACTGTATTAATTTTTCATTATATCGTTGTCTATTTTAGTCCAGTCATTTTAGTCAAAATTAGGTAAGTATCTCGGAATTTGAGATACCCAGCTATAAACTCGTATAAACTTGTATTTTGACATCCTAAAAGTTGTCTCAAAACCTACATATGGTAGGGTGTCCGCGACTATTAAAATTCAAGGTCAAAAGTCACAAAAAACGATTTTTGGCACATTTTTTGCAAATATCTCGTTTCCTATGGGTTTTTCGCTATTTGTATTTATTATTAATATTGTAGAGGATTAAATTCCCTACAACTTTTGTTTTAAACATTTTTTTATACGTTGAATTGTTTTCAAGATAAAGGGCGGGGAGCGTGCGGTTGTCTGTTTCTCCGCTAACTTCTTCTAAACCACGCAACGGATTTTGATACGGTTTTCGCTATCATTTAGAGAATTTCTTCCGGAAGGTTTATATGTATATAATACATCCATATTATAGTAGAGGAAAAACGACAATTCAGGTACATGGACAGATATGGTGATTGAACAAAGTCTCATGAAATCAATGAAAACAGAAAGAGGAGTACCTATCTCGTGGTCGAAGTACGCAAGAAAGTGTTTTGTGTAAATGGGTATATGCTATGTACGCCACAAACACTATTTGTGAGGAAATGGAGCAATTCTGTAATATTTCCTTGGACTCGACAGAGCAACACGTAGATTCCAGAGATTCAAGAGTAAAAAGAGACAATATTGACGTAAATAAACTAGTTGAATGGTTTAAACTTCATGATCCTTTTCCAAATACTACAGAGTTAATATCGTTAGCTTCTGGAATGGAAATGAGCAAATTAACTGTCACAGAGCTTACGAAATTGGAGTAGAGTCTATGACGAAGATCACTGGCTTACAATTTCATGAAATAAAATTTAAACGCTCTAAAAAAGTAATGCTGCTTTCAATTGTTAACAAATCTGTAATAATTAATGATTGTAAAGTTTCAATATGGATCTATTGATATTACTCTTCCAAAGAATTACTGTAAGCAAACAATTTGAAAGTAATCTTGAAGAATATCTTCAATATGAATTGAGTCCGTATCCAACAGAACTATTTGATAATGATGGCATGAGAAAAACCACAAAATCGTCATTGTACGACAATATGACGCCAATCGATTTTGTTCTCAATGAAAACAATGTGTCGTACATTATTGATGGCGGATTTCTTCTGCATCGCGTTGTATGGAGTACAGAAGATACTTTTTCTATTATTTTAGATAAATATGTATGTAAAGTATTTACAAACGCATTACAGTTCAAAAATTATTGTTGTATTTGACGGATATTCAGACTACAGTAAGAACATAAAAGTAATGGAGCAGCTGAGAAGAACTGCTGCAATTTCAAAAACATATGAAGTTTGTTTCAACGAAACAATGGTTGTACCAATTACGCAAGAAAAATTCTTATCAAATCGAAGTAACAAAAAAAAGCTCATTAATATGCTAATTAAAAAATTACAAGCTGTAAATATTACTACCAAACAGGCCACAGATGATGCGGATGTACTTATTATTGAAACAGCAATTGAAGAATCAAAACATGAAAAAACTGCAGTTATAATAGGAGAATATATTGATTTACTTGTCATTTTAATTGGGCGTACACTATCTCATCAACAAAAAATTTTCTTTAAAAAAGTCGGCAAGGGAAATGTAGAAACCAAAATATACTCTTCCAAAAGTTTTGATAAGTATCCTCGTTCAAAAGAACACATTTTGTTTCTGCACGCATTAAGTGGCTGTGATACGACATCTGCGTTTTTTAAAAAAGGGAAAAAAAACTTTTTTAAAAGCATTTGAGAAACTGCCGAATTTGGATCAACTTGCAGCAGCATTTGAAGAAGAAAACTGTCCGGAAATATTGTTTGAGAATGGAATTCAAATCTTGTTGGCAGTCTATAATGCTCCAAAATCTGTGGACAGTATCGATCATCTTCGTTATGCACAATACGTCAAGTCTACAAAACTGAATAAACCTGTGCAGTTATCAAATATTCCACCAACAAGTGCAGCAGCCCACCAACATTTCAATCGTGTTTATTATCAAGTTCAAACTTGGTTCTTGAAATTGTTATTAAATTATTTTAATTTCCACTATCATAAGTGTATTTATCAATAATTAATAAACTTTATATGGCGTGTTTTTGACCGGTACTACCGGTTGACCTTAAATGATGCTCTAACCGTGCGCTCTCCGCCCTCTATCTTGAAAACAATTCAACGTATAAAAAAATGTTTAAAACAAAAGTTGTAGGGAATTTAATCCTCTACAATATTAATAATAAATACAAATAGCGAAAAACCCATAGGAAACGAGATATTTGCAAAAAATGTGCCAAAAATCGTTTTTTGTGACTTTTGACCTTGAATTTTAATAGTCGCGGACACCCTACCATATGTAGGTTTTGAGACAACTTTTAGGATGTCAAAATACAAGTTTATACGAGTTTATAGCTGGGTATCTCAAATTCCGAGGTGAACTTACTAAGATGACTGGACTATTTCTAACAAATAAAGCGACTAAAATACAAAACCCTTTTGCGTAATCTTAGCAACACTGAAGCAGACTAAAGTAATCCGATATCCAAAGACAAAAAGTGCACCTTCAAAAATTCGAATCGATTTGACTTGAAATTGAGCCGTAAATAAATTGAGTGTATAAATGTAACTGCTTTGCTGTTGAAAAATAACAATTACTAAATTTTCAAGAAGACATTGAACCCAACAATGTTTTTTTTTCTTTTTTAATTTAGCAATTAAGATACATCTATTTTCGGTCCTTTTTTTTATCAATGTAATTTTTCGTTCACCTTGCTTAAAATTTATGTAAAATATAATCTGAAAAAATATTTCCTCTTTATAATTGTTTTGTTATTAAATTCTATCTAGAAATATTTAGTTCTAATACGGAAGTCTTCAATTAATTAAAAACCTCATTAACCGGAAATACTTATGAGCGGAAGTGTTAATGAGGATTAATCTCTCTGTTCAGAATAGAAACAAAGCAGTCCCATTAGTCACAGTAAATTAAGATCTGTCCCTTTGGTCTGCGTCATCGTCTTTGTGGTGCTTGTCTTTATGTTTGACCATCGGCAACATAAAATTACTTTGGAAACACCTGCGTCCACCGTTCGTGGCCTGCAGCACGTGCAGTCGACGAGACGCAAACGTTTCAAATATGTATGATCGATTTCATCTATGTATTTAATTTTAGACCCGATTGTCTCGATTTCTCCGCCGTTTAAGGCACAGAAACTAATTAGAATTTGCCGCACACATCGGGTGACTTGAGGCCAGCGCGGTCGCTTTAAAAATGTAAACAAAATATGAACGTGAGTGACTCAGGGGAACGATAAAGCAAAAAGGCCTGAAATAATTGAGGTAATTAGCCGCTATCATTAGTCAAAGCATATCGTCTTGGGGCGAGTGTTGCCAGCACTATTTAACTGTGCAGCATGTCGTGGATTTAATGAAAATTAACCGTGCGCGGTTCGTTGAACTGTCGCCGTTCACTGTCCTGCTGCGCTGCGGCTGCGCTAAAGTCTTGTTCGCTAAATTGGCTTCCGGCGCGGCGCGAAGAAAAATGCTAGAAAAGCTGAATAAAATCTTGTGGATTTTACTATGGCACTTAACTTATAAGTGGCATAGCATGCACACTGCACAGTGCTTAGGTGCAATTAAGATGAATTTTCCGCGAAAATATCTGAGGCTGAGATCAGCACTAACGAGTGAATTGTCACAGCTTATAGCAACAATTATCCGCCGTCCTACTGGTTTTGCATTCGAAAAGTGGCGGATATTTCGCCACTCTAGCTTCCTTTGAAAGGAGCCATACCACCTCTATGGATTTAGAATATACATTTTACGTAACTCTCGATAAAATGGTGTCGTAAGATAAGGCGCTCTCATGGAGGCTCACAGTACATTTATTTATAAAATATTGCTCGTTGTACCGATACAAGCACTTCCTTACTTGAAATTCTTGTTGGTTCGGCTTGTTACATATGTAATATAAAGTAATATATTGTTGTTTCTGTAAATAATTGTCTTGAATGCTGAAAATAAAGATTGGCATATTATACATACTACCTTCAAACTGGCATACAAACCCAATTGAATTTACTTTGTATTAATGATGTTGAAGACACATTATTAAACGTCCTTGAAAATAAGAAAAATATTTTTTTAAATTCTCCATTGCTGACCAATTACTAACTAACTGACCAATTCGTAATTTACTAGATCCATACTTTGCTTTATCAAAAATTGAGGTAAAATAATACTTAAAACAATTTTCCATCAACACTTTGATTGTTATAAAAATTTTTACAAAAAAAGTATAATAACAGTCTTAACAACATTTTTCAAGTGATTTTAATATATTGAAGACGAGAAAACGAGAATTAAATTTGTAAGTATGTATGTTATAATTTTAATTCTCGACTTATAGAGGAACTAATAAGTATATTAATTTCGTTATAACTAGTCGGTTAATTAGTTTTTGAATTTTTGAAATAGTGTAAGAATATTCGAAAAAAAATATTTTACCGGAAACTGATGTAAAGCTTCAACTCAATTTTGAGATTTAATAACTTTTCGTAGTTTGTTCTTTTGTAAATATCTATAAGTTTTGTGTACTCAATTGAATATAACAAACGATAAAGTTTTTAATTAAAATTTTTGGGTAAAAACTAGAAACATCATCCTTGCAACTATCAAGCAAAACCTCGTGCACCCTAGTCATCGTCCTTCCTCCTCGGGATTGGCTGAAAAGTTATTTAATATTTATCAAAGCCCGATTCATCGCGAAACATCGACAGCTACATCTCGGGCATTGTGCTAAAATTTCCGCGGATTAGCCTCCAGCAACAGCCACCAACCGATGCGAGTAGGCTTTCAATGCTCGCGAATAATCTGAGCCATCGTTACACCAAAACTTTTCAAATTTGTGCAAAATTGCAGAAAAATTACTTAACAATTTGGAGATCTCAGCCAGATATTTCACCATTAATCTGTGCCTCTGCAGAATGCCCCCAGGGACAGTTCCGACCGCTGAAACAAAACCCGAGCGGGAAGGTTTTCGCTCTGAAAAGTTCGGCCACAATGGGAGATTTCATTATGGTTAATTTCCTTAAGATGGGAAGGATAAGAAAAATCGCTCCGTGAGCAAACCTGAAATGAATTATTTCTGCTGAAAATAATTCTGTCCGACGAATGCAATGCAATGAAGTGAGCTGGAACTGCTTGAGGCAAATTAGGAGATGCGGTGCTGCAGTGTTTCAGCAACGTCTGCAAAAGCGACAATTGCTGCAAGTCAGCCAACAAATCAATTTTGAATTTGATAGAATTTTTCGAATCTCATTTTCCAGCGAACAGCGTGAGAATTTTCCTAATGGAATAAAAATCAAGAATAAAATTTTTACGGAGCATTAACAACAAAAATGTAATAAGCTCAAAATTATAAAACTATTACTTATTACTATTTGCTTTCGAATCGATTACATTGCATTATATGTTGGAAATCATATGTTCACGAATAGATTTTTAGCGACAGGTTTAAATTTTGGATATAGTTTAGTTCTGATTTGGCACAGTTTCTAAGAGATGAAAGGGCGCCTTTGGTTTCGCTGATTACAAAAAGGAAATTATTTGTGTATGTATGTATATGATTTTATTTCGCAGAAGGAACCAACTATAATTTGTATATTAATTTCTTTAAAATTTCAAAACGAATCAAATCCGAGATAGATTTTATAATCTGGCAATCTTGTTATCTATAATTTTAGCAAATGCTTAACATCGGAGTTCATGCAGTGGGCTATTGCCCTCGTACTTTAATAATTTGACCGCTTTATATTATTCTGTTATTTTGGAACTTATTTCTCATTATCGTTTTGGTCCCAGGCAACTCGTAAATATGATAATTTAGATATATATGCAAATGAAAATTAAATGGATCCGCAAATGCCACAATGTCGAATAAATTACAATCTGGGGGATAAACAATGAATAATGCAAGCCCCGCATAAGCCTAAACTAAAATTTTCCAGGCGCGCAACTGTTATAAATTTACCAATTTGCCCCAAAAGAGGCGAGTCTCATTAGTTTTCAGGCTGGTCGGGCTGCCAGGCTGTGCCGAATTTCCTTGCCAAGTATGCCCATTATCCGCTGCGCTTGGTTGTTGAGTTGCCCACTCCCATGCAATGGCAGCACCGAAATATTTTACGCATTTTTCCGCAGAAAATTCCCCAACGCCCGCTCCACTGAAGATCGACGGTGTCCTGGCGTTGATGAGGCGCCGACGGAGATGCGTCTAAAAATATTCGGTGATGACAGAAATTCTCAAACTGCCGAAGTGCTTCTGTAAGCTCACTTAATCGGCGGAATGTTTGCGTGGATTTCCTTTATTTTGTCACATTTGTATTCGGGTCATCACTTGAGCCATTGAATGAGAAATTTATTGATTTTGGGGCTCTCGCCAGGAATTCGTTAGATAGTCAGATAGTCGGCGCCCTCGATGAAGGTTATTTCGAGCATTCGGACGGTAAGAACAAAAGGAGCCTGTGCAACAGGAGAATATCGCCCGCGATGGCCACAGCCGCGGCACGTCGTGATGATAGCAATTTTATTATTAGAAAGAGTTTGCGTGGCCGAGAACGTTGGTCTTCTAAGATCGTGGCGCCTCGACTACTTCCTGTACCAATTACCATATTGACCAAAAAAGGCGCGCTGTACTTCTCCTCTATCGCAATTATCAATCACACCTGATCATTAATTCATTCACGATTAGATCGGAATGCGCGCGATCAGAGGTTGACCAAAACAATTTTCCCGCAAAGTCGCTATCTTAGACGATCGCGGGTCCCGCGAGCAAAGTCAATGGAATTTGATGTCTTGATCTTGGCGGGGATCGCAAATGGGACTTAGACTTGGAGTCGCGAACAGCTGGCTACTTAGGTGTCTTATGGTCAAATAGAGACGTTTGATGCAGATAAACAAAGGAAATTTATTCAATTCGACTCTTGTCTGCCTCGTCTGGTATGTCGGCTTGTTTGGCATAAAAGTCGTGGTGGAAATTTCATTTGAACAAGCTTTGTCCCGAGCCTGTGTCTCATACTCAGACGTTTCTATTGTGCCGAGCTCTAGGTGGTTCCGTACTGCTTATGTTTTCTTTGCATTCACTGCGGCGAATATTTGATATTTACTTTGGCGATAGTTTTAAGTAGACCCGTCTTCTTTGACATGCAGCGTACGTTTGTTTATTCTAACTCCTGTGCGCTTTTGGCTAAGTACCAAAAGCTCCCAAAATAATATTATCAGCTATTAGAAAGTCTACGACAAATTTAATAAAGATTCTTCATAATCATTAAACACTGCATCTTGATATTTTCGAAGTTCCTAATTTTCATAAAAAAAAAATATTAACAATAAAAGCGATTTTCGAAAATTCGATGTTGTAAACGGCAAGATTTGCTGCAGAGATTTGTTATTTCGGCATGTTCTAAAAATTCAATTGTTATCATTTTTAAAATTTTCAAGTTTTTTGATATTATACATATTTCCTGTGCCTCTGTGAAGAAATCAATTGATGTAAGAATGATACAAGAAAGAATCTTTACAATATTTTCCTATTTTAAATTATTTTGAGAACGCCAATTCTTTTTCATAAATATTTTTTGTGAAGTTTTAATTCTTGTTATTATTATATTATAGAAATAAATTTGATTTGAACTTCTTAAATATGAAATTTGATTTCGACTTTTGCTTACGTGTTGGAGCGATTGTTTTGTATAATTATGATCTGCTTAATTATTGTACCCACTAACCTTTTTTTAAATGTAATTTATTTATAATTTTGTTCGATAAGCTGATCTAATTAAAATTTTTTAAAAATTTTCAAGGTATAAAATAAAACTTTAGAAAATCAAGCTATCAATGCACCTTTTTTTTTAAACGAACTAGGAATATAATAGCATAAATAATTTTATTGAAGGAATGGAAGTGGCACATACGTTCTGATGAGCAATTTACTACAGAGTGAGTGCCTTTAATGATTTTTAGAGTTCTATTATATGTATTTCAGAATCTATCGTATATTAGTCCGATGTAGAAATTAGGGCTATTGCGTAATAATATAATAATGTTAGTCATCAGCCCTAAACTTCAATTATAATCTCAGCTATGTAGATATAGTAGTATACGAGTATAGTATAGTGTAACTAGCAATGTGTGTATATTGTATATTTATATTTTCAAACCTCCAAAACGTGGGGGAGACCTCAGTTGACATGTCTACGGACTTCGGTTGTGTTTACACTTCATGTTTTGATAGCTATGGTAGCATTTATGCAGCGCAATTTGCTCGAGGCAGGGGCTCTGAAGTGGACGTATATTTGCATTAGACGACAGCGAGTAACGGCATAAACGCGAGACTATAGCGAAAAGTCAACATTCCAGGCAGTACCTGCACGGCACACGTATCTTTTTACACGTTTATCAGCTGGAGATAGATAAGGGCGCCATAAATTCCGGCGCTACCTCAACATTCTGCCAGTTGACACCAACTCGAGTTACACAACACCGCCAATTGAGTCAAGCCCCCGGTTTGAGACGGAGGCTTGTCCTTTTTATTCCACCGCGAGCACACTCTTTTATTTGGTTTGCTTGACGATAAGCGCTAATTAATTTTCTTTTTTCCTTTCAGGTAAGTGAACAGTTTAATGAGGACCAAAATAGAACCTCTCAAAGTAGCGTTTGCACCATGTGTAAAGGTATTTTCGTTTTTTAATAATCTCCCCACTCTTTTATGGATGCGGTAATTAAACTGAAACTCGAAATTTGACCGCTTTTTTTTTAAAGCTGCTCAAGTTTATTGTTATGCAAGAGGGCAAGCACTCCTACGTGTCTGGGCGCAGAAAGGTGTTTAATACTTTGGCAAGTAGCGAGTGAAAGCATTCGAACAGTACTCCACCATAAAAATAGAACAGCTGCAGAGAACATCGGCGCTATCAACACCTTTTCATGTTTATTTAAACGCGTGCTTTTATTTATTGTGAAAAACATCGAACAGATACGCTTTACAAAGCACTATTAATTGTCTCCAATTTCAATAAAAACGAGAACAATTTTTAAAAAGGTTTTGTGTAAGGTTTTTATTATAGTTTTTATTAAAGTTTTATTACGTTTGCTTAGATACTACATTAAAATACCTTCATATAAGGAAGCAACCATTTAGTCTTACGATTTATCAACAAGAAATTTAGTACGGCGCCGGCGAGACTCTAAATATACATTAAACCAAATTCTAAAGATAGGAAGTCTCAAAAAATATTATACCAAAAATCAGAAATATATTTACCCAACTTCACCAAAATCGAAACAAAACTTAATTTAAATATCCAATTTACCCTTAGTTTGCACGGTGATAAGTATACCATATTTACTACCGTTTCTTCCTTAAATTTTCTGATCCAATTTTGAAAATTTGACTTCAAATTTGCAATCAGTAGTTTTGGAGTTATTTGCAAATTCTAAAAAAATGAACAAATAATTTAAAATTAATTATAAATAAAACGACATTCAAAGTTAAGGAATAAAGATGATTAAGGATTTCTTTGTCGTGAAATTACTCACTTTGATGATTTGAAACTCATAACTCTCAGCCTGGACAATCAGTATAAATGCTGTGAGAGTTGGAATTGTGTTAGACTGTTTTACGATTTTATAATTAAGTTTCGGTGGTATTTATGTAGGTAAAAGTCTATTGGGCATTATGTACTCTCTAATGAACACGATAAAATACTAATTTTGTATTCATTAGTATCGCCTATAAAACTTTAGATTAACTTTTCCCAATGACCGAAGACTTGGGGAGAAAATGCCTGGAGAGTTTTTATAATTAGGAATATCCTACACACGTGTCTCAATCCCAACTAATAGATTTAGTAATGGTAAATAATGGCGTGAAAATGTGGGAATGGATGTGCAAGCGCCGGCTCAATTCATTCGAAGCAGCTCAAAAAGGAATTCGGCGTTGTCACAAAGATGGTGAAGTAATTCATAGAATGCATATAGCAGGATTAACCGAATAAATTAGCAGTTTCGACCAATTTTTCACGCATTCACGACGCCGACAGATCACCTGGCGTGGAATTCCAAATCCAGTCGGCGTGGCGGCGGCACGTCTCTTTCAGAAATGGACACGGTCCCCGTGGTGGTAATTAATTCAAATCTAAATATAAACAACCATTAAATACAAAACACAAAAGACGACGCTGTGCTTTGTTCGCTGGGTTGAACCGTGCGTGGACCGTGGCCTCTTCTGCATGTGGGTCAATAATGCCACAAAGTCTTTCCGCCGATGCCTCGCACCATATTCTTTGCATTGTTCACGCGTGCTGCCTCGGATTTTGCAGACGTACTCACCCAATTGTGGTATGGAATGAAATATGCAATGCAGTTCAGTATTACAAACGTGCCTCGTACTTTTTGGGGATGCATGGGAATTTTTTTAGGAATGAAATCTAGTTTTTAGAGTTACAAATGGGGATTCTTGTTTTAAATTTAAGACTTACTATTGTTGATTACCAAAGTACCAAAGAAGTATAATGTTATTTAATCCGTTAAAATCAGTTGCAATCAATTCAAAAATTGCAATGATTTAATACTAGCTTTTAAGTATTATCCTCAGATTGTTTTCGTTTCAATCTCTAGCGATGTCTTGCAAGGTGATAAAGTTTTAAGTAGGATTTAAGAAACAATGATTATTTGAACTATTTTTGATATTAAAAATAAAAATAAGAAGAAGGATTATTGTTACCATATTATTTAATTTAAAATAAGTTCTTTAATTAAAGGAAACTGCTAAAAAATAGAAAAGGCATAAAGAACCCAATCAATGGATTTGGCCTAACAAGGAGGAATTGGTCTAACAATTCGATCTCCTAAGCCTTAACGAACATTCTAAATCTGTGTACTAAATGCAGTTCAGCAATTAAAAAGGAATAGAAAATTGTCCCTCTATTCGTTTTATTTGAACTGTTATAATTTGTTATTTAAAGTCAAAGTGGTACTGTGAAAGAAATAATCAATACTAAACAGCATTTTTTGCGCCTTGCTCAGGTGATATTGAATAGAAAACAAGAAACTATCCGATTAAGCTCAAATTTTAACAGAATATTGGGCTATTGTCCCCTACCATATTTATATGATTGTTTGAAAACTTCATATTTTTTAAAATAAAAATTCCAAAATTAGAACCTTCTTATCTTTTCAATTTTCGTTGAAATAATAATATATTTGACTTTTTTTTCCGGATAAACCAAAGTGAAGAACCTTGCAAATCTTTAAGGTCGTCATATACATACCTCACATATTTTGTGAACATAAAATGTTGTAACGGACTCTCGGACTATCGCTTTTACATGAAACTTGTCTGTTTAGGAAATGTTCAGTTGGATATGGAAATGTATAAATTCAAATTTTCCCTAAGAGCACAAATAGAATTTATGATAACTATTGCTGGTGTAAAATATTCCACATTCATAAAATGCGACTTGCGTTTGTAATACATATTAAAATGCACTATGACATTTGTCGGAAGGGCTTGCATTTCTTTTCTCAGCATTTTTCCTGTGTTTACTAAGGCCACGTGAAGCAAAGAAATGCATGAACAAAAGAAAGCGCGGGCGCCTTTGTCGAATGCACTTTATCGCGGAGGACAAGCGACAGCGTGCACGATGATAACAAAAACTCCAGGGACGTGCATTCTGGAGTTTTGTGATACAACGAAGTTAGGCCGGAGCTGCAGACCGGGCCTGTTCCTGTTTGTCCCGCCCGCGCCTCAGCAGCTGCTGCTATCGACCGGGGTCCATCCGCCGGATGGCAGCGCCGCAGGTAGGGCCCCAATGTTTGACCTGCAAAAGTTACTCCTGGTGCAGGCTGGTGCATTCTGGAGAGTGGGAGGGCTTCCTCTGGGTTATTTTCCTAGTTAACTTTTCCGGGAATCTCTCCACTTCAACTCGGGTCGCATTCAGGGCGTTATGAGTGAGGAGAGGACTTCAAAAGTTGTTTCCCGGAGACAGCGCAGCTTCACCGAGTTTTTTGAAATGTTGATAATTTCCAACTTTGGAGTAGGGTCGGTGGCTTCCACTGTTAATTGGGTAGGGCAACTGCGGAGTTCAAAAACTGAAAATACTACTGAAATATGTAGGTGGAAGGTAGATAGCCTTTGAAGTTTATCAGCGGCTGAAAACGCAATTGACATGATATGTTGCGAACCTCAAGAGCTTTACGTTTCAGAAACGAATGCCTCCGTAACTTTTTGAGTGCTATGCTACATAGGTAGCAATAATTTTCTATACGTTTTCTTTGATGAAAAAAACCTTTACATCATATTCAGAAATATTCAAATACTCAATACAAAATTCTAAAGGAAGAATGTATTTGAGACTATTTTAATAAAGGCTTAGAAAATTTAATTTTATGTTCGACAGAGGCTCTTTAAGATTTTTTTGCCCCGGCTTAATTAGTCGTCTCTAGTACCTAATTCAAATTATAACTGTAATATTGAAATTCACCGAATTAAATTCTTTTACACAACGTTAACTTACAGGAAATCAATCAATACATTTTTTTTTTTTTTTTTTTTGTTTCATTAGTATAAACAAAAAGTAAACCAAGGTTGTATTATTTAAAAATCAAGAAAAACATTGCAATTCGGGAATCAAAAATACAATGGCCGGTTTTGGTATAATTGCATTATAGCTTTTAAAATAAACTGTTCTGCTCAAGACAAATTATTTAAAATATTTATACTTTATTACTGACTATGTTTATTGCCACTACTTAATAAATCTCTAACCTCTAAATAGTCAATATATATTTGATTTTATGTTCATTTTGAATGTATAATAAATGCAGCAAATTGCAAGGTTACAAATAAACCGAAGAAAATGTTTTATTGGTAACATTCTTTCGTATCCACATGTGCTGTCCCGCTTAAGTTGACGCATTGGCATTCCCGGCAAAAACTTCATTTGCATATACATATGTATTTCTTTGTGAAATAGCCGATTACTCACAACATAAATATAAGTTTTTGCTGGTATGTAGTTGAATTTCTAGGTAAATCAATGCAAACTTATTATTTCAGGGAGCTTTCTCGATAAATTACGAATTCATATTACAATATTTTGCTCTGATAGAATTATATTATAAGTACAATGTACAGAAGTTATTTCCGGGGTGCTCTGAGTGAGACGTTTTTATAAATTCTTATGTAAAAATATATAATTACATTCAGAAAATGTTATTTAACCACCATCAAACATTCATTCAAACCGTTTTAGTATTCCGATTCCAACTGAACATCGATTTGATGGTGAAGTCTCATTTTTTCTTCTAATTTTTCTTACATCCTGTCCTGTGATAATCTATAATAAATTTTGTATTTTGAATTTACATTTAAAATTTCCAGCTAACGAGAAAAATAATTGATTTAGTACACAGTAGCTCAGTTTTTGTAAATGTCGTGTTTTTCGCAGGAGAGTGAGTCTCAAGGTTTTCTTAGGAGAGTTTCAGTTTTGAAATTATTTTTAATTTTTATTTTTTTTGGAAGATATTCAGCAAGACATTTCATTTGATACCTTGAAACCATAGTCGGTTAAAAACTAATAAAAATTATTATATTACTTATAAGATAATTGACCTTATTCGGTTGTCAGTAAATGGATTCAACATAAAATAGGCTTCTAGGGTTAAGAAAATGATTCGTTTCGGTTCCGATAACCCGTTGATAATTCAACTTGTGGGCACTTTAATTAAAATGAAGTGTAGAAATGAAAGGTGTCTCTCTATAGCTTCAATAAAGAAATGGCACAAAACTAATTCTAGTCGACACCGGGACGGCACAAAGCAATTTCGTAATTGCTTCGCAGATCAGAACAACTTTTCGTATCCATTCTCACTCCCAGGAGAATGACCACATCCCTCCAGACCAGACATTTTCAATGGAACTTTGGTGCCGCAGCCAATGTCAGCATTTCCCTGCGGAGGAAACAAAGTTCGACGTTACAAAGAATTTGCTCTCAAAAGATAGATTCCTGCTAGCAAAACGGTAAGAAGCTAAAAATGAAAAAGAGTCCGTCAGGCGTTAACCCAGAAACGCGGTCCAGCTAAAGAGCAATAACAGCAATTTCCAGGGAGGTCGTCTAATGACTGAAACGAACTCGTTGACTTTCGATGAGTAATACTCGCTCGAAACAAAAAGCAAACAGACGAGATTACGATTCCCACAAGGCCCATTTTACTGCCCTGCCCTAGTCAATTTGCTACACATTTTCCGCTTTTGAGACCGCCCAACAGTCTGGCGTTTCACAATTTGCCGCTTAATTAAATAACGACAGATGCGTACAATTTTAATTGAGCGATAAGGCAGTTAGGACAAGACACTGCTTTTATCTTGCGTCCATAATTAATCGGAAGGTGAGGGGTCCAAAGTTTTCGCAGTGCTGAAAAGGCGCCTCGCAAACGACATGAATCACCGGACAAAATTAAAACATTCGCCCGACCTGGATTCGGCATTTGCATAATATTCGCGCCCGTATGCGTCTCCGGGGAGTTATATAAAGAAAGGTCAGCATCTGGTTCATTTATAGGTCAAATTCTAGCTCATGCCAGCCGGGACGCTCTATCCCATAATGCATGTAACCCGAGCATATTAAATGGGGTCTTCTTTTGCTAGATCTGGTTAGTACGGCAAAAAGTCAGGCCAGGGGAGAAGTATTGAGCATAATTACGAGTTTTTATGCTAATGAAGAACGGTGACGGAGAGAAGTCATTGCGGGCCCATAAATTACACCGCGCTCCATTTATAGATCGGCGACATTGCGATTCTCTTTCCAGTTCCTCGGCTGAAATATTTGCAGCACTTCGCAGCCTCGGAATTTACATAAAGAGTTTGCAACGCACGCCCAAAAAACGTAACGCGAACTTATTTTAAGTGGGACTTAAAACTTGTTTGGGTTTACTTCAGTCTCAGCAAGTATCAATGACTCTGTCATGCTGTCGATGATTTACAAAGCATTACTCGAGTTGTAATTCATACGAAGATAAATCGAATCTGAATGTCTGCCACACCATATGCTATTTCCTTCTTATAAAAGATAAAATTTTTCAGTAAGACTACTTTCAAACAACTGAAGGAATAGTAAGAAATTGTATTCATCCTAAAATTCAGCGTAAGTTTTGAAGGATTTTTATTCTATTAGCTATGTACATATATCAATTATAGATACTGAGAAGAAAACCTTAAAAATAAATGTTTGTATGTCACTTAGCCTAGTGCCAAAACCATAATTGATCCATATCGTTTAAACTCGATTTCTAGAGTTACTAACATCTACAGAAAACTATCAGTTTCACTATTAGCTCAAACTAAATTGCCACATAATAAATATTGGAAATGTTGCTAGAAATGGAAGATACAATAACTCAAAGTACCATATACTAAATACCAAAAATGCATGGTTCGGGAACCTTTAATTTTTGTATGGTCATATGGAGAATTGTTTCTTTACAAAATATTTTTCATCTAGTGTCTTTGGCTCTCCTCCACAGATCAACTCAAATGAATCACTTGTACTTTCGAATTTATTTTACTTTTCTCATTAACTTTCAAAACATCACAACTCTTAATTTTCATAAAAAAATCAAAATTAATTTCGAACATTCCGTCATACATTTGACAACATTTTGAAAATACAGTCCCCAAAAAACTACAATTGTGTCCTATTTTTCTTGTGAATTGTATAAAGTTTAAACCGTGATAATTCGCCAACTTGAATATTTAGCAAAGGACAGAGAGTTGACAAGGTTTCTTATACAGCTAACATATGCTTTTATCGTTTTGTAAAAATAATAAGATATAGAATGTATTTTATGGTCGCTTTTAGGGATAGTGCAAATTTATTTTTTATACTTATAATCTAAAAAACTGATAATTATTTCCTCCTATTTGTTTTGGCTACTGTTTTTTAATATTTTAAAAGAAAAACTTTATCAGTCAGCTCGCGTAGAAACAATTTTGTTCTTTCTTAATTTTGTGCTTATTTTTAAACGTCATGACATGATCCTTCCCTGTACTGGTACCAAACTTTACTTTACACCTAATTATATAAAAATAAAAATATATGGACATCTGTAACTTAACTTGTAATACTATCATTATCACTTTTGAAAAGGAAAAAGTCAATTTACAGATATCTATGTTAAGAAAGGAGCTAGAATAACGATCCGCGCAATGAGAATTATACATCATTTTTTAAACATAAATCAAACAAAGAAATAAGATTCAAAATTTACTGACCATTGTTTTAAAAATGAATATTTCGGGAGTCTTTGACCAGGAATGTCTTGATGTCATTTTAACGACTCCTTTTATGTATCACACTCAAGGAATTTTTAATTTGAGTGGGGAATTTGTTTTTCATAAAGCTGGTCTTTTAAATCGTTTTAAGCAAATAAGGGTAGTGTCGAAATTCCTCAAATTGGTTAAAATTCACTGTCAGGTAACTTCATTTGCACGAACAGCAAAAGCTTAGCGTGAATCACTTGTCGCCATACGCAGCGTGAGTGGAACGTAAGACAACGAACGATGGAATGCCTCAACGGAAAAAAGATACTCGACCCAAAGAAAATACAAAAATATTAAAAATACAAAAGCAAGAATCCGTCATTTACACGGCTGCACCGCTTCTCTACTTAAAAGTTTTACAAGGCGCGATCACGCGCGCACACCTCTCCACCTCTAGCTAGGTCGCGAGCAAAACTTGAGATTTTCTTGGGGGACTCTTTGATCTGATCAAGACGCGGATGGATAGAGGCAGCGAGCCAAGAGCTAGTACCTTACTTAGTATGTGGTTGACATCGATTTGTTGCAGACTGCGGTGCGATTGTTTACTCACCTTCGGTCGTGCTCGAGCGATCGGTTTCACTTTCCGTTAAGCGGCTTGCTGTTAACTAGGTTTATTACCTGTCTCGATCTGTCAGGATCGCGTCGAGGTGGTTTTTGATTTGTACTGACAGATTGGAGCTAAGTGCCCAGTGCCTGTTATTTACCCAAAAGCTGCAGGACGTTTTTGAATCCTAGCGCAAATGGTCATTAGGTGCTGTGTGTCTATGGTCGATTTAGTTAAATTAATTGGTAATTAGTGGTGAAGAAATTGAAATGCTTTTACTAGAAAATTGTGCGTCCAGAGCGTTTCCCACACTTTAAGCAGATTTTCCCGATATTGTGCAATGAACTGGAAAATACAAAAAATCGAGCGGTGTGAGCGTGCAGTTTCGAGGTGGGCGTTCAGTTAAATGTTTTCTGAGATTACAGCAATCCGCGGGTAGCGATCGTGTGAGTGTGGTAGAGCCGGTTGATCGGTGATCGTGCCGTTGGCAGAACAAACTGATCGAGCTCAGCATGATTATGTCCGAGGCTACTAGTCACAGACTGCCTTCAGTCAATAGCAACCGAGCGATTCCCATATCTAGCGATTTTGATGATGTCACCCATGTTAGGGAAATCGGTGATGCTTCAAAGGTGCAGCGAGATCACCTCGCTCCCAGGCAGTCTTGTAAAATGTAAGTAAAAGAATAAGTACGATTGCTTCAGAATGGGGGTTTTTACATTACAAGTTCAAGAGCATGGCTTTAGAAAATTTCCAAATATCAGAAACACAATATGTAGATTCTTATATATTATTAAATCCTAGTAATAATGTTGGGATTACATAAAAGTTCCCTTCAATAATAATAATAGTCTAGATCTAGTACCATTAAAAAAATTACTTTTGATAACCTTGGGCAATACAACTTATAAAATGATAATTTGAATTTTGAAAAGGATATTTTTAAAAAATATTAGTTTTGTATATGGTATAGAAGCCAAGCACACATTTCTGGATTAATTGCCATTAGCAAATATTAAAAAGAGAAAATATTCAGTCAATAGACAATTAGTGTAAGGAAAATTTCAATCAACGGACATTTGTAAAGTGTAAACAATCCATTTTAAAATGCAAACTGTCTTTTTATATGATTGCAGTATTAAAATTAATCATTTTAGCGATGTTAAGCTAAAATTTAACTTCCGGGAACACGACAAATTGTTTAACAACGTCATAAAAAGGTCGAATGATCCATGCTCATACTGTGGAAAGAAGAACATCTTAATAATTGTGAAACTCTTTCTTTAATCGGTAATGCCAGACCCCAACATTTTGTTGATTGCACGGCAAACTCTGATCGTTTGACACAAACGATTTTTCAAAATTCTGTCTCTGTCATTTTTAAAAACCTTTTAGAAGATTAAGTCCTTACACTCGATAAAGTGGCAGTTAGGTCAAGTTTGGCTTAAATTGGTTCGAACGTGATTTAAACTTGGTTAAAATATTCAGATTATTTATATTACAATTTCAAGACCCTACAACATAACAAACTTACTCGAATATGGAATTTAGTTTAGCTATAATTTACCGTACTGATATTTGGAAATTTTTTATTTTTAAATGCCATGCGATTACATTTGTAATTTAAAAAACTAATTCTAAGGCAAGTCAACGTATTTCGTACTCCAACGCAATTAACTACTTCAAAAGTCTGCTCATAGGAAACCTTCCGTCGCTAAGGCATCAAATATAATAAATCTGGACAAAAACAGGATTCAATATCGCCGGAGGCGACCAAAGTTTTTAAGGCCTTTGAGTGTTCCATCTAATTTCAACCTGAGCAAACGTTTGTCAGCGGTCATCCGGCAGTCAGTTGAACAAAGAACCGGAGACAACGAAGTCGTTGATCTAGCCATGATCAAACAGTTAGAAGATGAAATCTATAACAGCAGAGATATGCTCTACACCGACGAAAGGTGCATACCGCGAACTGATCGCAAATTTTACAAACCCTCGTGCTCGCACTCGATGCAAAGGAGCTCCAGTGAGGAAAAGATCTTCAATCGCGATCTTTGCCCACACTTAACAAGTGCCAAACCAGTTCTTATGGTTGATGCAGAAAACTTAGATCCACTGTTGTTACGAAACGATCGGGAAAGGCAAGAAAGTGATATACCTTCTTCGCCCATCCAACCGGTGCCCAGCACTCGATCAATTTTAATTGTGGACAACTCTAAGTACTATCCAGTCCTAATGAGGTACGACATCAACGAGAGTGCCATCGCGGCGGCTTGCGTGGAAGACGTCCCTAGGATAAATTTAGATAAAATAGCGCTCACACTCTGCTCATCCGCGAAACCTAAGCCTAAAAATAATATTCAAGAGGAAGGGAACAAGAAATTTATTGGAGCAATCAGAGCTGGTGGGTCCGAGAGCCTAGTCAACGGGTTTGAGCGTGGGGACCTGGGTAGGTGCACCAGTCCTACTCCTCCGCCTTCCAAGCTCAAGCGATTCTTGTTTCCTCGTCAAAATTTAAACTTTGGATGGAGGAAACAACGCAGGAAAGGAAAGGACGGGCCCAAAACCAGTGCCCTGGGAGCAAGCTCGAGCTCCCCTTGGTCGACCTCACTGGAGGCAATCAATGCGGGGCCCCAATCAATGAAAATTTATCATTCATTAAGCGATCCAGCGCTGAATGCTATTGAGGCCCAGTCAGGGGATTACGCAGTAATTATCAGTGACTCGAGTAGGCTCGATCAGGGCACCAAGAAGATATGTTGGAGTGTCAACGATTTGGGCGGCGATGCTGGCGACCGAAATAGACCCGCACGGTCTATAACGTCTCCTACTAAGAACGAGACTATCTCAATTTTATTGGGTAATAATTGTCAGGGCGCTAGCAAAAGCGGCCCGAGTTGCTGTAAAGTTGGAAACGAAAGGAACAGCTGGTCACGCACACACACAGCTCAACAAGGTGCTGACCGAAATAGCAACAGCAGCAGCAGCGGGAGGAGCACAGCGAGCGACGAATTCAAAATTTCCGCGGGCAATGTACCGCCCAGGCCAATTCTTCCGCGACAGAAACAGCGGCCACCGCAACACACTTCGGTGGTGGCTAGAAGAAATCGTAAAAGCCGGTCAACAACTCGCGACAATCAACAGGGCGTTGCGTCAACAGACGCCGTTAATACTTGGGTCTACAGGAAAAGGTGCGATTTAGTTGCTTTTTATTTATGGATTTTCATATTTTATGCTCGATTTTTTGATTTTTTGATTTTTTCCTTTGATCTTACTTCCTACAGCAGCTTATACTTAATCTGCTACATGAAAAATGTTTTGATGGAAAAGAAAAGGAAGAGATATTTGAGATTAATATCTGTGGTTCGTCTACATAGTCATATTTTCTTAACATTTACAAAATTGTATCGTGTGTGCTATTTGTATTTTTTTTTCTTAAAAACAGATTAGTCATACACGCTCTTAAAATTAAAGCTAAATATTTAAGTCAATTCAGCTTATGAAAAGCAGGCGTTGAATTGGGCAGTTGATGGAGACCTTGAATTCTTGAACAATTAATTAAGTTTCTGCTGTTTTGTTTTCTTTTCCTTTTTTTCAAAACAAAATATAAATCTTATTGTACAATTTTTGGAACACGTCGAGTAAAAACAGATTTTACTTGGACTACACCAGAAAGCTAGTTAGTCAAGTTAGTTCGACGACATTAGGTCTGCCTATTAAATTTAATGTTTTTTTTTTACCTATGGGTATGGATAAAACAGGTAAGAACTTTTTACTTGAAAGGCTCTTTTTAACTTAATGGACAGGAAAAATTGAGCTCTTGACCACACTTCTCGTTTTACTCATACCTGAAGTCTATCATTTATCGGCATACGTGTGATTTGCTTCTTACGGTTCAGTTGAATAATTATAGAAGTGAAAAGCGTTTTAAATAAAATAGAAAACAGAACTAGATTCCTCCAGTAAAATGAAATAAATTTATAATATTTTCCTCTGATTTTTTTTATATTGAAAATTTACACACACAAGGTAGTTTTTACTTGAAGTCATCTGGTAAGTTTTGATAAACATAGTCACTACCATATGAAACCTTTAACCTTTTAATTTTACTCAGACAGACAGTGTTAGCAACAGTCATAAAAATAAAGCAATTTGCATATATGTATTTCAAAATTACTTCCTTATTCTAATCGGACTTTTTGTAATTCATTCAGGATTGCAACAGTAATTCATTTAATAATTGAATAAATTTAAAATGTTTGGTACAGTACAAAGATTCCACTTTTTTAACGACGTTTATGAGCAAGACCAATTTGAAATTCATCAAAGTAAAGCCAAAAATGCAAATTACGACAGTATTCAAGGAATGTTTCTGCAGCTTTCCATCGTTCCATTTCGTGCTTAAGTATTCCTATCCTTCTTTAGAGCACCCTTAAAAATTAGTACGCAAATGTATCGTATTTTTACACCTTTCAGCATTTCCTTATTTTCATGTTCTAAGCTCTCGCGATATTTAAGTTTCATTACAAATTGTGTAAATATCTTAGATTAAAGATGTTATCACATTTTTGTTCTAAAAAATTCTTCAAGAAAATTCCGGAAATGAACGAATTAAAGCTAAATAGCTTTTTTGATATATCTACGACAAGCACGCATTTGTCTTGTGAAATGGTAAATCAAAATCTGTCAAATTTTCTTGTTTTTTGGTTATTTTCAGAATGCGTATGGAATTATTTACAGAAACCAAGTGGACAAATCTTTAATTTAATTTGTAGAATTAAAATAGAATTGTGTGGAAAATAATAAGTAGTTAAAAGGAATACCTTGTTATTTGTTAAAACGATTTAATGTGTTTCCTTTGAATTAGGGCAATGCTTATTTGAATTTCTTTTCAAAGAATCCTTAATGAAAAACTGGGAAAAAAGTGCAGTGCTTATGTGCACATTTTTATTTAGAGAGCTCACAGGACGAAACTTTTTAGTCGGCACAATATATTAAAATGCCGTCATATTCTTGCATAAGCGAGGACTTTTTATTTTTTTATCTTTGTTGCCATCCTGCCGAGTCAGGACGTAAAATTGCATTAGTAACTCGGAGGTGAATTATAAGCCCGCAAACTTCCAGAAGTGGAACGACTGAGTTCCCGGCATAAACAATTCCCAACAAAGAACTTCCTCCGTAGGGCACATGACCGAGCGAGCGTCGACATCCAAATCTGGCCTAAAAATTAATTGGAGCCGACAAATTTTTTTAAGATTTATAGCACCCGCGTCCGCAGTCCGTACCTTGCACACTAGCGACCGCGGTGGAGTGAAGAGTCTGGATATCTGGGGCTTATCACAGCATCGGATCCCTCATCACGATCATAACTCAGGGGGCCTTTGGTGCACGGCCGCTGGAGCCCCGGTGCATTTAGAAGGCTCAGTTTTGTAATTTATGGGCTGCCTGCATGAATCGCTTTATGAAGGCTGCTAATGGAAAGGCGGTATCCGCCGGGGGAATAGCAAGTAACGTTCTCGTCCAGGTGCTTAGCATTTGTTGAGACACGTATTTATGTACATTTTAATTAAGAATTCAACTCGGCGCGGCGGAGTAAAACAGCGCTCCTCATAAAGCTCGGGGTGCAGTAAACCGAGTGGAAACATTATGTTAAGCAGGTTGTCAATTGGGCCGTGGTGACTGATGGCGCACGGCTACCACCGCCACTTGGTGCAGCGGATGTGGACGTTAAGTCGCTGGCACGGTCGACATGAAAAATAGCTCTATTATTTGGTTCTCACCGGACCTGCGTTGATTGCTGCAGGAATCGAAAGACCTTGCAGATACATTGCAAAAATTTGTAAGTCTCAGATAAGTCAGATCCAAGATTTCGCGTCCTCTGGGCTATCTCACGATCCGATGGTGTTTTTGAGATGGGAGTGTCATAAATCTGCCTAATTGAAAGCACATTGGGGTCTCAAGAGTGCTTGGGCGATAATTGATCAATAACTCAATTGAGTCGTGTTTCTGCCTAGAAATAAGACCTGGTATAGAGTACACCATTGTCAATCCAAATTAAAAACCAAATTGGTATTTAGTTTACGGATATGCACCGAAACTAGAAAAACGATGTTTTTTTTTTGGTGCATATAAATATTTGTCTTTTGAAATTTTCTTTAGAAAACTTGGCGTATAAGGGTCGCTGGTTACAAATCTATAATCATAGTTTCAAAATTTAAAATAGCGGATCCAATACGGTGGACTTTGAAGCTATTTGTATCTTTATAAAAAGGGTTTTGTTATGTTCCCTTATATCTTGATTATAAACAAACTAAAAATGTCTGATCCTGTAATCTGCAAAATAGAAAACAGTCCAAGAAAATTTATAGAAAAGAGGTAGTATTAAGTGTACTTATCACTGTGCTAGTAAGGGTTAAATGAGGGATTGGGCTTGTCTTTAATCTATTCATAATTTTCGAAGGCAACGTAGTTTGGTTTCAATTAATTTTCATATTTAATGAAACATGCACCCAGAAAGCATTAAACATGTCATATCAAACAAATCTCCCATATCCATTATTAAGATTACGCATTATTGGAAATTTGATATGCACATCTGAGGGACATATGTACATATGCCATCAATAGGTTACCAGAGGGAGTGAACATTAAATAAATTCACGAACATTAATCTCCGACGATTAAACATCTGGTGGTATTCAAGACATCTTAAAGGGACAAGGTGATAGTTATGTTCTATATCTGTGAGAAAAATAGCAAGAAACTCAAAATAAAAGCAACAAACACAAGCGATTTTAATTTCGGATTGCCTATGTGCTTACGCATAAATGCTTCGTTAATTTGTGAATATGAATTCTTATATATTTTCATTCAAGAATAATTTTCACCAGTCCATTCAGTAGCAATGACACTGGACATAAATTAGAAAACTTAAGGTGGAGAGTTGTTCTGAAAAAAGTTTATTTTTAGCAATTTCCATTATTGCGTTTATAGCACACCTTAACTTATCCATTATTATTATTTTCTTTATAGCTATGATGGCTCTTGCTGTAGTGGAGTAGGTGAGATCCCTGCCAGGGGGCATAGTCCTCAAAAGGGATCACGTTATTCGTATAACAACACTGCCGAAACAGTATTCCATTGGCGAACGTCCAGTGTAGGAGCAGCAGATTTTCGTGGTGGAGGATCACAGAAAAATTCGACAAAAATGTCAGATTTAAACATAATTCGTGGCCACTCGCCTCATTTCAGTCCATCTAGAAATAATGGAAGTATGTACCAATTATAATGTATTTTTTGTGTTAAATATGAAATAATTGCATCTCAAATAATTTCAGCTCAATCAGAGAATCCTACATTGCATGTGCACTTTCCGAATCAAGGATTTCGGATGATACGGTTCGATGAAGCATCAGATGTTCGGCAGATCATAAACTTAATAGTGAGTTCAATGAATCCTGGCCAAAAGCCCAATCCGCAAAGTTATGCACTGCGGTTGCACAATGTTGTTACCAAAGAAGTTCTGTGGATGCCGAGAGATACGAGTATAACGCAGGTCGTTGCACACATCTCAAATCCATCGTGTCCGAATGCAGACTGCCCGAATAGTGAGAAAACAGCGACGGCCAAAAAATTACAACAAAAATCAAACAATCTCGGAGTTCATGCGAATAGTGTTTGGAGAGCTGAACTGCGTGTTCGTTATGTTCCCAAAAGTCTCAAAGAATTGTATGAAAAGGATAGAACTACTTGCCATTTCTACTTCGACCAGGTGAAACAAGACTATATACAGTCAAATATTCCATCTATAGATCAGGATATAGCGATTCAGTTATGCTGTTTAGGCATAAGACATTACTATAAGGATACTAACCAGGTAAGAGGTGTAAATTCTTATTATATTAAAATCTTTGACCATAGTATACATATATGATATAATTCTGATAGTAGTAACATTCGCATGATTTTATTACGTAACATACACGTTAAACCGATATTTTTTCTACCGTCTCTAGTTTAAGAAGGGTCGAACAAAAAAGAACTATATGACTTTTAGTGCCAGTTGTGTTAAATATAAACCGTATCATCTTAAAAAATAAACTTGAAGATTTAAATTAGTAAAGAAATAGGTCTTAGCCGAAAAATTTAATATGCGTTCAATAGTTGCAGGGTTCTTACTAGGACTATTACTACTCGAGTACTTTTGAACTGAATTACTTGAGTACTTGAATTCAAAATTCTGAGTTTTGAGTACCCAACATAAAGTAATTAAATACTCAACTATCCGGGCCATTCTTAGAGACCTAGGACTTACAGTAATGTGCGATGTTTAATTTAAAATTCCAAATTTATATTGATTTCTAAATTGTAGTAAGATAAATAGGAAGTGCTCATATTTTGAGCTTAAAATTCTGAATCCCGGAGTTGCGTACGTGTGTATCAGTACTTTTTTATCCTTATAGCTTTGGAGCAAATAGTTTGACTTTATCATAGGTCATAGAATATTTCAAAAATATCCAGTCTTCGGAAAATAAATCTCTTCACTTTTTTAAAATAGTGTTTATGTAAATATATACTCAGCATTTAATTGAGTATAGGATTTTTCAGGATCAATGGTGAGTGTTTGTACGAAGGAGGATACTTTATCCTTTCTAATCGTACGAAGTTGAGCACTAAGACCTCAAATTTTAGCTTTTAAAAAATTTATTATTTATAACTATCAAGAATTTTGACAAAATGGGTTGGGTTAGGTAGTATCATACAATTATTCAGCCGCAAAAAAAGTATTGGTTAACCAGTGTAATCAACGAAAGTAAAACGAAGAACCGATTTATTTTACATGTTCCAAATTATCACAGATATCGGTAAATGTGTTTAAAAGTTGTGCACATTTAATAAAAGAAAACAATTTATATATATATATATATATATATATATATATATAGTAAGCAGCAGATTAAAGTCTAAATGAAATATTAAACAAATCGGTCGTCCATTTAAAATAGTACCTCTTTTAAACTGTTTAGTTTATTCTAACATTTTAAAACCAATACAAAAAAGCTCTACGTAACTTCATATTCAAATAATCTTTCTTATTTTCTTAGTTGTCGGATAAAAAACATCATATAGACTATATAGAAAAGGAAATGGGATTTAGTAACTTTTTACCAAAGTCTGTGATACATACGATTAAGCAAAAAAACCTTAAGAAACTCATTCAAGCGGGCTATAAGAAGGTGTACAACTATAGCGAAATGGAGTACATGCTTAAGTAAGTGTACAGTTCTCTCTCCCGCTGCCACTTAGTTAACATCTTTTTTTTCCAACAGATTTTTCGAGCTTCTGAGAACGCAGTACACATTTGATCAAGAACAGTTCTCCGTTACTCTGAGCTCAGCATGGAATATCTCTGGGAATTTGTACATCGGCTCACATATCGGTAATTTTTATAATCATTATCATCATCTGTTGACCTTAATTAATTGTTTTTTCAGGAATCTCCTACTTAACCCATCCTCAGGCAAAGCTGACAAAAGTTGCAGATTTCCAAGACATCGAGCGGATAAAAACTTACGTTCTACCAAAAGACAACAACCAAGCTTCGAGTGATGGTACCAGTTCACAAAAGTTAACCACAACAAATAGTAACTCAGTTACAAATAGCCCTTTAACTAGTAAAAAATCGCTCGAAAAGAAGAATAGCTGCAACTGCCGTGACATTAAAACGCAGCTTAAAATAAAAGTCACTGGAAACGAGGAAGACTTAGTTATTACCTGTGATGGACTAAATGTAAAGTTATTTTAAAAACAAAATTTCGAATTTAGATTCGAACTCAAAAGTTTTTTTGTTTTTGGTAGACTGCCGAAAGTATTGCTGACTTGGTGGATGGATATTGTCGATTGATCAGCAACAGTGATATATGTCTTTGGGATCGCTCGAATCAAACTCCCCATGGTAGTGCTACAAATTCATTAGAAAAATCGAACAAACAGGAAATTGATAAATCCAACGAGAATGACAACTCTACGCAGTCGACTAATGCAACTGAAAAAAATACTCCAATTTTGAATGAGGACTATGCGGAGATAGGACTCGCCGAGGAGGAAGGTGATTACTCGACTCCGGCAGGTATTTAAACGTGAAACTTATATGAGACAAGATGAAATAAATGTTTAATATTCTCTAGTTCGCAATTATGAACTAGACAGGTCACAAATTACCCTAAATGAAATTATTGGCGTTGGTCAGTTTGGCGATGTACACATCGGTACATGTCGTATTAAACAAAAGGCAACCCCCAAAAAATCTACTGATGAAACGAAGGGCCTCTCGGAGTCAACGAAGAACGACAATAATAATGACAGTAAGACTGGCATTATTCATGTGGCTGTGAAAACCTGCAAATCAGATGATGATCAAACTAAGACGGAAAAATTTTTGGAAGAAGCATGTAAGTAGATCCCGAAATTTTATGGGTTGAATAAACGGAATATTGAAAGATTTTATTCTTCACAGACATTATGCAGAAGTTCGATCATCCGCATATTATCCGACTGATAGGTATATGCAGTACTCCTCCAATTTGGATTGTTATGGAACTAGCAAGGCTGGGAGAGCTTAGGGCGTACTTAAAGAAAAATTCTGAAAAGTAAGTACATACTTAAAGATCAAAATAAAATAAACTAAATTTTATTGCAAATAATGTTCTTATTTAAGAATTGAGAAATTAATTGTAAAACGTTCATTCTTTTTTAAGAAAGAATTTCACAAGTTGTAAAATTTATTGAACAAAATCACTAGCACCCTGTGCTTTTCGTCAGACACATATAACAATTGATGCACCAGACCCCGCCTTTAAAAATGCATATAGAAAAAGTCAAACGTATCCGTTTTTATGCTATGTTTGTGCTTTGTACCTTTTCCCCTTTTTCAATCAATACATAATCAATATGGGAATAGTTTTTATTATATGGACATTATAAAATAGAAAAATGACAAAAAGTAATTTTTTTTTTTTTTATAAAATTGGTATAAAGGAGTGGTTCAAAAAGTTATTATTTTTTTATTTTTATTTTATATTTTCCTTTTTTATCATCCTTCTTTTTGGCCTTTGCGGCTTTCTTGGCTTTTTTAGCAGCTGCCTTGGCTGCTTTTGCAGCTTCACGTTCTCTCTTTTTTACTTCTCTACATCCTTCCAAGTTCAAAGGCATATCTCGGAAATTCCATGCTAAGGGGAAGCCCATTGTGATTTTGATGTACCTTAATCCGTTGGGGAAATGCGCCGGGAGCTTTGTTTCTTCACATTTCTTTCGTCTATGTCGAACCCATTTGCTGAATTGAATGTCTTCTTCCCTAATTTTTTGGTTTTTTTTCTCTATGTCTCGCCAATAAGGAACAGTGGTTTGTTTTATTTCCCTACATCTTTTTTTTCCTATAATATTGACTCTGGGTTCTTCTAACCACTCTCGTGGTCTCCTTTTCTTTTTCCTTTTTTGCGGTGGTTCTTGAAACCATGGCTTAATTTCCCATAGATTGGGCCATTCATAATATTCTTTGCAGTCTTTATAGGGCGTGTAGCGCATTTCCTTTTAAATATTTTATCGTTTTCTTTTAGATTAAAATTGGGGACATTACTGCTTTACTGCTACCAGCTTTCAACGGCTCTTAGTTACCTAGAGTCCAAGAAGTTTGTGCACAGAGATATTGCGGCTAGGAATGTTCTCGTCAGTTCTCCGACTTGCATCAAGGTAAGTTGTTTTTTTTTCTTTTAATATAATTATAAGTATAATAAATAAATAGTTATATGATTATCTATATTTATTTTTTCTGTTACACGGTCTAATTTAGTCTCCTCAATAAAATAATTTAATGTCACTTTTTTTACATCTACCTACTAAGATAGGCAGTAAGTAGGCAACAAGTTTGTACATACAGTAGAAAACGGAGCGCTTTCGTGATTATATGAAAGTACTTTAAATTCGAATGGTATCCGGATTAATATAATTTTAATCGTACTTCTTATTTTGATGCGTATCAGTGAGATTGCCATAATGATAATTAATAATCATAATAATTAATATATCATAAAAGTTGTTGCTATTGAATTAAGTAAAAACGCGCTAAAAGAAAAATCGGTAGGTTTGGATAAAAGAAAAACATAATAATGTAAGAATATGGCCTCATCTCTGGAAAATTTTGTTGGACTAATTTATAACCGAACAAAGTTCGGATGCTTAGTTACTCTTACACGATTAAATAGTCTCCAAATTGCGAGGATATGAAAAAGCTTAAATCACCCTCGTGAAAACCTAAGTCGGACTTTAGGTTGGTCTGAGCTTAGCATAGGTAGCTTTAAGCAAGACAACTTACATAGGTTTGATATTGATTTGAGCCTAGTTTATACGGGCTTTAATAAGAACAACTCTCTTTTATCAATGACTTTATATTATATTAGTATGAATAAATATAATCAACAGAAATAATTGCTAAAATATTAATTCACATAATTTGTTCGATTCATGAAATACAGGTCAACACGCCGTAAATAAAAATACTTTAACTATCTACATACTATAAAAAATAACCATTGAAGTACTATAAAAGAAGATAAAAAAATGTCTACAACCAAGCACGCCTGCGAAATTTATACATTTTATACTTGACAACCGTTGTTGAGAATTTATACAATTTTTATATCTTTTATAAATTGTCTCTTAATCAATTATAATGCAAAGTTACATGCAAGCTGAGGATAACGATCGCCGGATTGATATGCTAATTACGAAACTTGAACATCAACACCCGAACATTATCAATTCAATATTAGCAGAAGAGGATGTATTGAACATCTTTAAAGCGATTCAACGAATGAAACAAGAAATATACTTTGTTCAACTAGAAAATGTGGTATATTTCAATTTCCTAGAGATATACTATGTTGAATCACTTAATAAAGAAACTAAAAAAACTGTTGGCTTTAACATTCTGCAAAGTGCGGGTCAGTCAATAGAATCCATAGTCTCTACTAATACAAAAACAGACGAAACGGAACCGGCATTGAAATCTCAACAACATAAGGAACGCTTAAATTTCCCAGCAAAAATTCAAATAGCCGAAAATATACTTGGAAGGATTAGAGAAAGATCACGAAAACGCGAAATGCATCAGAAAGGAAAAGTTGTTGAAATAAGAGCAAATATAGAGAGTAAGAAGCTCGAAATTGTGGATTTGAACGGAACTATGAAACTAATCAACGAATACGGAGCTAAGGACATTATAGATCAAAATTCTAGTGATTCATTCCAAAAGTTTAAAAGCTACTGCGTAGAATGGATTCAACATGCTCTAAGTGTTGTAAGTTTCATGCGTGTAAAACTGTCGTCCATACGAGTCCATGTGAAACTCCAAAGGGAGGAGATTTTCAAAAAGAAAGACATGAAAGGAGTTCTATGTCCTATCGATGTGGACAAGATTACAATTACTAGGGACTTGTTCTTAAAACAGAACGACGAAATAATTAAGACTTTATTAGCCACAAAGAATCTTAGTATAGTAACATCCCGAAAACTTGTTGCGCACAAGAAGAGTTATCGTGCAAGCGAAGGAAAACTTGATGAAATAAACCGTACTATTACCCACACTCAAACTCAAATTGAGAAGGTGCAGCAGGAAATACGACTTGTGGAAAAGGTCATCCAAAAAAGTAAAGAGGACTGCATACGAATTGAGGAGCAGAGTAAAGTGTATCAAGCGCCAAGCATTAAGGATTACTTCAACCTGAAGGAAAGGATTGCCGTTCTGGAAAAGGAGGAAAAAATACTGCAGCGGAATATTAAAATATTGAGAATGAAATTCATTAACGATAAAAGTCGTTTAGCACATGCAAAACGAGTAAAGAAAGTTGGAAACTGATAAATTGGTTTTTATGATTAAATTCTCTTTACATTTTTAATTGTCTCTTTTTGTTTCGGACGTTCTATTCATATTACAATATTCTTTCCTTCTTTTCCTTTTCTAAAATTGATCAGAAGAAGGGGTTAAAACTCTGCCTATAATCCGAGAAATAAAGAAACGCTTATTTGCAACTTTGAATGGACATCTTATAGCTGTTTAAGTTGGCATTCAATCCTTAGCTATCCAGTGTACCCGGAGTGAACTTCATAAGATTATGTGGGTAAATTAGGCAAAAATCGGAAGGAGGAAATGAAAAACTAAGGGCATTTTTCATGTTTTCGAGTACCTACGGAAATATTCAATTATCCGTTGGTGCCCAATTTCAACTGTGGAATTAACCCATTCGCTGCCGAGAGCATATTCAGCTAAATATTCAGCTATTGCCAACTACGAGTTATCTCGTAGCTGGCAGCGAATGGGTTAAGGGTGAAATATTCAGTCAGTGAATTTTATAACTTTCAATCGGCTCGAAACACAACCTTTACAACCTTGAATACTGATCTAGGGAACTAGAAAACTGATTGACTAATAAAAAATCGACCAAGAGCTTGTCAATCATACATGATATAGATCTCGATTTTTTTTTTATACTATCGTTCAGTATTAAAGTCGACTTAACTCGCAACTTAATAACACTAATTCTAACAACTATATTTCTGAAGTATTTGTAATTTTCTATAACAATATTTAAAAAGTTAAGAATGGGAAATTAAATGGGCTCTAAAATACGTTGCGAATAAAGGGCTAAAGTATAAGAAAGTTAAACAAAACACTTATGAGCATGAAAAGTAAATATAGACATACTGAATTGAATTTCAAATGTTCCCAAAGATGAAATCTAGCCAAATCGATTTCTTGCTCTCAAAAACACTTATTCTGTGCAGTTCATAAAAATCGTCTTAGTTTATCAGGCATACAGAAATATACAATATGTATACATAATATGTATACATATTGTATATGCCTGATAAACTAAGACATATTATGTATACATACAATATAAATCGTTTAATAGTATAAGATATTAGATAACATAAGACTGTACAGAAAATTTCATTTTAAAAGGTGCAAAAAATGAGAGAGCTCTTAAAAAGGTTTTAGATTTATATCTAATAAGTTCAGAGGTTTTCAACATTTAAGATAATAAAATTTCGTTGTGATCTTGAAATTGCTTTATTTTCCCTCCTTTTAGCTTGCAGATTTCGGGCTCTCTCGATGGGTACAAGATCAATCATACTACCATTCAAGTAAATGTATGCTTCCCATCAAGTGGATGGCACCGGAATCGATAAATTTTCGGCGATTTACTACAGCAAGTGATGTTTGGATGTTTGGTAAATACTTCTGTTATTATTTCTTTTATTATCTTATATAAATACTCAACTCTTCAAAAGGTGTTTGTGTCTGGGAAATTCTTATGCTTGGAGTGAAACCATTTCAAGGGATCAAAAACAGCGATGTGATAGGGAAACTTGAAAACGGCGAACGTTTACCACTCCCACCAAACTGCCCACCTCGGCTATACTCTCTAATGTCGCAATGTTGGGCCTATGAACCTCTGAAAAGACCTAATTTTAAGAATATTAAGGAGACTCTCTAGTAAGTTATTTTGTTTTTTGAATACTATGAATGTTTTAAACATATTCATTTCAACAGTGAAATATTAGTTGAAGAGCGAATGAGTGACTGCGAAACTATGCGACGTGAAAATAGGCGTGTTGCAGCTATGTCATGGGGTGCAGGCGATGATGTTCCACCGCCAAAACCAACAAGAATTCCACAAACGGGTAAGGCAATTTTTAAACTTTCTCAAGCGCATTAAATTATTTATATATACTTTAAAGATCCCACAATGATGTTACCAATGCCTAACGATGACAACCAGGGAGCCCCCCAAACTTATATCATTGCACAAAATCCTGCAGTTCTAGCACGACTGATGATGGAGAATGAGAATCGCAGTTTAAATCCGTCAACGTATACAACACCAGCATCGGTATTTAATACTTTAGCTGTAGATGTCGACGAAACTAAAACTAACATTTCTAATATAACTAACCCTGCTGATATAAGCTTAAAAACTGTTAAACTGCCTGCAGCAGAAATTTTAAAACTGGATCCCATAGTCGATGATAATTTAGCTTCCGGTATCGAAAATCAGACCGATGAAAGCATTAAGCTAGAGTCTGAGAGTAATGCTTCATCTAAAGCTAATACCTTTAACAAGTACAATAACCCGCAAGATGCTATAGGTGGTGCGCTGCCAGTTGTTGTTTCTCAACCACCCTCATATCCCACTCCTTGCGAAATTATTAGCACCATTCCCCCTCAGTGTCCCACATCCCTAGAGTCTGCTTATCAACCAATGTGCAAAGTAGAGCTCGGTAATACGATTTTGCCAGCCGGAGTTCACTCCAGTCAGCAATTCAACAACAATTTTATATTATACCAACAACAGTATATAAATCATCAAGCAATGGAAAACCAAATGAATTCCCTGGAAAGAATTCAGAGCTGTGTTAAGAATCGCTCCAACTCCCTAACGAGGCAACTAAGCGCTGGTCACGAAATGTATCTGATGGACCCCACGCATGCATCCAGTCTTGAACGACGAGCTCGGACATCCTACGGTAGCTTGGAGAGGAATCAGTCTGTGCCGTGCCCACCAACGACCTCTGTGAGATCAAAAGGTGGAAGTCTGGAAAGGAACCAATCCATGTCTAGTGCTTACGACTTAATGCGTAATCGCGCCTACAGAGGCGGAAGTCTAGAGAGAAATCAGCAAGTAACTGTCAGTAGATCTGGCAGCCTCGAACGTAACCCTAGCTACCTTGCTTACAGAAACCAAATAAAGGCCATGGAGGTGGAACCGTTCCAAGAGGAAATCTACGACTTTGGTGGCGCAAATGTGAAAAGTTGCGCCAGCATTGCAATGAACAAAAGCATGGGTCAGGGCCATTCTAACAACAATTGCAGTAACCAACAGCTCATCAGTTCCCCTCCACACAGCTACCAAACTTCGCAGCTACCATATCAACCACCTGCAAACATTCAGTATTCTCAAAATGCGACATACACTCCAATGGCGCCCAGAGCTTGGCACATGCCGTCGAAAGATATATTTCAGAGCTACCATCCCATGTCCACTTCCCAACCGAATTCTATAAGTATTTCCCACTCCACGATTCAGGGAAGTGCCCAACAAATTCCTGGTAGCATACGCCTCCCGGCTGAGATGAATGTGGTTTCTCTGAAGCCGGTGCAGCTGCAGCAACCACAGCCTCAGCCTCTGGTCGCCCAAGCATGCTCCACAAGCTTCGCTCATCCATCTCAAGCGGTTAGTGGTGACGGATGTCCCTGCCCCCAGGTTTGACCCTTGAACGTTTACGGCTTGCAACCTGCTCGGTTCTTTTGTGTTCTAGTGATTTTCCTGGTTTGCTGCTAGAGAAGAATATTATTTTGCTTGATAAACTTTTGTTTGTTTCTACGTTAGATATGGAAAACATCTTTGAAACGTATCAACGCATGTTATTTTTTCCGTTTGTTTTTAGCACTTTAATATTTTCGATAATTTATTGATTTTTTTTTTTTTAATAAGATATCGTTTTTGATCAATTGTATTCTGTTCTGGAAAATAAAAATAGTTTGAATTATGTTCACATTTGCAGCAGCACAATTTATAAATATAACTAGTTGATGTAATTAGTTTAAAAGATCAAGTTAGAACAAATCAATCAATTTTCAGCGGTGTTTCCTAAACTAGGGTCACGGACCTCTCGTGGTCCGTGAATATGTCCAAGCAGATCCACAGACTTATTATATGGCTATACGAATGAAAGCTACTTTGAGTCCATTTCAGTGGCTATATCCCTTAATGTACATATGACATAAAAAAAACAAACCTTTAAAAAGTGAGGAATAATTAATTTCCACTCTATGTGGCCCGAAGCATCGAGTGTTATTCCTTTCACATGAAGATACAGATTTTTGAGAAATATATCTTTTAAATCATATTGCAAGAGTGCTTCCAGTAGTGCTAAAATATAAGCGGAATATTTAAGATAGAACTGCGCGAAAAATGATTGAATTTTAATAAATAAGGGTTTATTAAAACCTTTACACTCTTTTATTTTCGCACAAAATGCTCGAAACATATTTATCCTTCCCGCTGATCTGAGCCCAATATGTTTTAAAAATTATAAGAACGTCTATGGGGTGCAAAAAAATTCATTGCGACTTTTGAAATCTTCTTCGTTTCCCTCTCAAAATTCATTGAGCCGAATTTCATACATACATATGTATATATTTGCAATATTTAGCTGAGAATATAATTTATTTAGGATGAAATGCAACAATTATATTGGTCTTTAATTTTTTTGTTTTAATTGATTACAATATTTGGTTTCTATATCTTAACATGTGTGTAAATATCACTTTATTATTTACGATTGCTTGTTATATATACACAATAGAGACTTATTTTCGAAACATCTTTCAAAATAATATTTTATTTTTCCAGCAAAAACTAATACAAGAAGATTTGGAATCAAAATTAAGAAAACAGCAAATGGAAAGCGAAATCGACAGCAAATGGCTAATACAAGAAGAAACAAATTTAGTAAGTAAATCATAACTGCGGTTAATTTTCGTAACTAATCGAATTCTGTTTTAATGAACAGAAAAAGCGACTGAGTTTAATAACTGCAGGAAACGATATCGAAACGAATGGTTCGATGCAAGGAAATTTTCCAAGTCAAAGTCCAAGATTTTCTCCTCAGAACACATCCTTTGGGCCATCGAGCCTAAACGATTGCCCTCAAACTCCCACGAGTACCACAGGTTCAAGGCCCCACACTCCCGGATCAAATCCAGGAACGCTAAGATCTACCAGTTCATCAATAGAACGATCGACAACTCCGTCTTCGTCTGCTGATGAAAAATCTCTGCCGAAGAAGACAGAGTCTGTAAAAACACTTCAATTGGATCGAACGAACGATTCCGTTTATGCAGCGACGACAAGTGTAGTCAAGGCTATCATGAGTCTAAGTCAAGGTGTCGAGAAAGCAAACGCTTCAGAATACTTAGATCTAGTCAAGAACGTCGGCGTGGAGCTTCGCAACTTGTTGGGATCCGTTGATGCATTATCAGTTGTATTCCCTCCGCAAGCACACAAGTACGACGTCGTGTTTTATTTTATTTATAGTATGTGAAATGCTTTCTTTTATTACCAGGGAAGTGGAAATGGCACATAAGGTGCTGTCCAAGGATATGTATGAACTGGTTTCAGCGATGCGGTTAGCTCAGCAGTACAGTGATACAACTTTGGACGTCGAGTATAGAAAGTAAGTTAAATGCAAAAGAAAATATGAACAAACTAGTAACAAACAGATTTTTCAATTATAACAATGCATTAAAAACGTATATTAAATTATAAACGAAAAATTTCACCAAATTCGTGAAGTAAAACTATTTTTAATTTTTGAGTTTATAAATAAATGTAGAAAAACTAAATTGAGGCACGTTAGAAGGGAAAAAAGAGAATAATTTTCTATATATCCTCACCATAAACACAAAAGTGCAGTGCGCTGCGCTGCTGGTAATCGTTTACATCAATTTGCAGTACATATTATATAGTTAAAATATATTTTAATTTACCCATTTCACTGATAGTTAAAAACTCCTTAAATTTTAACCGTTCTCTTTTAGTGACATAATAATTTAATTTATATGATTCCTTTTGTTGCAGAAGCATGCTAGCGGCTGCCCACATTTTGGCAATGGATGCAAAAAATCTCCTGGATGTTGTCGACTCAATACGAATGCGTTTCCCGAATTTATTCTCAAAAAAACTCCCACAAACGCCGACGTCGAGTAGCAGCATCGGCCCCTTCATGCAGCAATCTCCGTCCACGGACCTTAAAACGAAGCCAAAATATTTGTCACAACAATCTCAAGAGGTCCCCACCTCAATGGCGCAGTCACAAATCACACAGGTCACAAATGAGGAAGGCTACCAGATCATGTGCGCGGAAAACTACCAGAATTTTCCGCAAATGCAAAACAGCCAGTTGCTGCAGCACTCGTCTCCTCCCTCCAGTTTAACCTCCGCCGGTATTTACGACAATGAATGTATTATAAACCAGCAGATGAAAAGCCTGGAAATCAGCGGAAGCGGAGGCGGAGGCGGAGTTGGCCACAAGCCAATGATCGCTGCGAAGCCCGCGAACCTCCAGCAAAAAATAAAGACGAGCAGCGCCCTCCGGATATCGCAGGAAAAACTCTCCTTGGACGAGCCGCTTAAAATCGTAGAGGACTCCTCCGATTTGTACTGCAACACCTCCGCCTCCGCCCTGGAGCAGGTGGCCGGCTCGATACCCCCGGAAGGCCTCTTCAATAGTCAGAACCTAATGAGCAACAAGATGGGTTAAGCTTGTTACGGCTGTTTCGTTGTAAATTATTTACATGTAATGAATTTTGTACAATTTGCAGTAGGTAATTCCATAAGGTAGGGTTAGCGCTTTTTACATTGATTTCGAGGTGATGCGAGAATGGCCCCTCTTGTTTTAATCTTTCGAATGCTGTGGATAGTGTTTAAGGTAATTTGTGTATGTTCGGTGCTCCTACTCCGTACCAAGTAGGCATTTAAAAGCGCAAACGTGTAACTAATGCGTATTATTTCGTAATTAAAGTTTTTATTTAAATTTTCATTCGTTTATTTATTGTATCTTTTTTCCAATTTTCATTACTCCTTTAGTTTGTTTTCAAAGGCTGTCTGCTCACTTTAAGAGAATAGGTGGTATAAAAAAGAGGTGGGCAGCTACTATTAATTATTTATCAAGTAACAAATTCCATTCGGTATGTTGTACAATAACTTAAAGTGCTCTAAAATCTTTGATTCATCTATTCTTAACACGCGGATATCTTGGCGTAACACTAAATACTCCTTCAAAAGGTGGCAAATTTAAAATTTTATTAATTTTTAGTTGTGTCTTGCACGCTTAAATCAAATTTCACTGAATGTACCATAACATTTCAAATAATTTCACAGTAAAAGTTTCTGGAGTGATATTATCATTAAAAAATTCCCAGCGATATGTTCACTTCTGGAAATGCGGTTTACATCACGAAAAAAAAAAATTTAAGGAAGACAAAAGTGGTAATTAGAGCATTTATGGTTTTTGCTGTAGTCTTCATTTAATTTTAGTTACAAGGACGTAATTACAAATAAATCCGAATTAAATTCACAATATAGGATTTTAAAAGTCCAGTTATCATAATTTAAGAAGAAAATTTCTGCAAAATTTATGTGAAATTCAAATACATCTCAAATTACGGTAATTACAGGTTTAAATTTCGTTCAGAGGACTTAGATTCATAAATATTTTCGGTTTAATGGGGTTTATGTCATCAATCAATTGATATTTTTAGATATCTCCATCAGATAAATATATACATGTTTATTAACATATGAACGTGTTTATTAACATATGAAAATTTATTCGTGTTAACATAAGAATAATATTTTGATATGTCTACAAATATTTAGTACTGATACCGGCGTCTAAAATGTTTTCCAATGAAATTTTAAAGTTAATTATATTATCCACAAGTCAGCTCCAGAGGTTTAATTAAAATTCGTTTCAGATTTTCAAGTACAATCATATCAAGCAAAACATTGTAGCTCTCTACAACTTATTTTCTAGTAATATAAACAGGAAAAGTCTTAAAGTAATAGTAACGATGAAATACCTTTCAGTGGTGTTATTTAAAATAACCCCAGGGGCGAGGGAAATGAGGGACGAATTGCACGAGAAATTCGAAATATGTATTTAAAGTTAGAAACATGGAAGTTGGCATTTATACCCTGACTGCCCACAAAATCTATATATAAATTAGAAAAATATATGTTCTGATTGACTCACCAACGCCCAATTCAAACCGCTAAAGAACTACATAGAGCTATGAAATTTGGACAGTAGTTGCGTTTTGTAACGTAGGTAACCCACTAAGAAAGGGTGTTTCGAAATTCAACTCCTAAGGGAGGATGTAAAAGTTTGTAAGGGAAAAATTATAAAATGAAGTCATTCATCGGAAACATTGAATAAATATTCTACTAACAAATAATCAAATACATATTTTGCCGATTCGCGAAATTCACCTCGGACTGTTAGTTATGAATATTTAATCTCGATCTTGGAAGAACGTTTAGGCGCTGGAAAAAAAGCTAGTAATACAAATCACCCCGATCTCTAGTTTAGGCAGTTTCCTTTTTTTATTGTACTAGGGATCTAAAATAATAAACACTTCAATTCCTCTCTAGCTTTGCCTGAAATCAATAAAAGTGCATATTCGTACAAATTTTAATTCGGACACCTAAAAGTTAAACATTTTGACCACCATTAAAATTTCGAATTTTTATAATTGTAAATTTACAAACCATCGACTTCAAAAAACCCTAAATATATATGTACTAATTTTTAATGGCAATCCGTACACATTTGAAGTTTTTAATCGACTGTTTGATCCGAAATCTTATTTTACCTATTTCGAGTACACATTTTTCGACTTCACTTCTGCTCTTCTGATAATTATCATTCTCCCATGCTGGAAAATACACAAAACAAAATAAATCCGCGGGTTCACTTTGAAATTGCTCGACGATCTAAAGCTTATCAAATAAAATTAACGTGACTCCTCGATTGCTTGGTCAGTTTCGTTCGTCATCTTTTCGTCTGAACACCCCAATCCTTCTTTTTATACTCATTAACAGAATATTAAAAAAAAAAAAATTTAAGATTTGCGGACATAGCAACTAAGTTTAATTTAAAAAATTGGAGCACTACACACGAATTCGATTATTTTTACGTGCGTCAAATTAGTTTTCATGTCTTTTTAAACAACTAAAGTTGCCTAATTACATATGTACGTACTTTCATAGCATATCATTAATAACAGCAAATTTAGTTCATTCACAAGTTATATTGTAAAATTAATAAAAAAGTTATTGGAATTTGTTGTAATTTTAAACTGAAAGTAATTAAATTAAATGGAAGGGAATAAACATGAGTGAGAAAGCATTTCAATGGAACGAGATATTTTAAAAACAATAAAATCTGATTGAATTCCAGCTCTAATATGTAGATTTTACACTCCAATGTGAGTTAGTAACTAAGACTTAATAACAATTAGTGGATAATTAAGTTTTACGCGAAGCCCGTGTTTAGCTAGTAAAGAATTTCTTCAGTCTCACCAAGAAAATTGTGACAAATGTTTTGCTTATTTTTATACCAATTAAGTAATACTTTGTAGCTAATGAAATTTTTGCACGATTTTTACAACAAAACGTAGTGAGATTTTTCACTTACAGTGTAATGGTAAAAAAACTACCTTCGTTCTGATCTCTTTCTCGATATACTTACTGTTCCGAAAATAGCTCTAATTTTTGTATTTTGAAACTTCTCTTCCCATGGTAATAGCATCTTCTGCCACTGCCTATTGTATAATAATTTGCATAAGTTATACTCATTCCTTTTAGTATGAATTAGAAACTATCTCTAGAGTGAATATGCCCAAGATATTTCTTGAACTCTGTAATAATTTATTATAAATTTATGAAAATATAAAATAAATCAATATACATTATCTTTAAAAACTTTCCTATTCCTTATAATTGGAGGGTTCATTCGGTTTTTTTACAATTTGATCAGAGTCAAATATAGCAGAAAATTTTGATTGGATTGAAGTAAGTATGTAATTAGTCACAGAACCAATTTTATTTTTTGGAAATATGAAAATCATAAAATTTCACTCAATCTGAATCCACATCATCTCGAAATGAAAGGCTTCATCCTAAACTATCTATTATTTTTTCCTTTCTATTATTGTTACGATTTACTTCTTTGGTGGAAAAAATGGATTTTTGTTTTTTAACAGATCATTTTTAATTTTTTTAAGAAAATGTATACTATGATTGCCGTCAACATTTATAAAGTTAAAGATGGTTTGGTCACATTAATGATTAAGTTTGAAGCTACAATGCAAACATTTTATTAAAAACTAGTCTATGCTAGCGGCTCCAACAGCCGGTAAACAAACTAAAAGGAAAAAAAATATTGCATGGAAATAAGCGGAATTTTACAATGCAATCCCTATATATATGTATATAAAATCGAAAGTTTGTTTGTTTGTTTGTTTGTTTGTTGCTCAATAACGTCTAAACGCTGGGTCCGATTATTTTCATTTTTTGAGTGAAGACACTACATATCCTAACTTAACATATAGGCTAATTTTTATTCACGGGTTTCCAAATGGCGGACCCAAGATGGCGGCCAAAGATTGTAAATTTCAAGGGATTGCCACGAAAATTGGTATCTGGGGGTTTTTGGAGGTCCTGATTGCGAATCTACGCTCGAAATTTAGAAATTCAAGATGGCGGATCCAATATGGCGACCAAAAAATTTTCGAACTTCAACGAATTTAATTGAAAATTAGTGTTATGAGTATTTTGAGGCCACTTATTTTGAATCTGCTATCAAAATTTGGAAATTCAAAATGGCGGACCCTATATGGTTGTTGCTTAATCACGCCTTAACACTTGGTTCAATCATTTTCATTTTTTGAGTGAGGGTACTACATACCTCGACTTAACATATAGGCTACTTTTTATTCACGGATTTCAAAATGGCGGACCCAAGATGGCGGCCAAAAATTGTAAATTTCAAGGGATTGCCGTGGAAATTGGTATTTTGGGGTTTTTGTAGGTCCTCATTGCCAGTCTATGCTCGAAATTTGAAAATTCGAGATGGCGGATCCAATTATGGCAGCCAACAATTTTCGAACTTCAACGAATTCAATTGAAAATTAGTACTATGGGTATTTCGAGGCTACTAATTTCGAATCTACTATCAGAATTTGGAAATTCAAAATGGCCGACCCAATATGTGTGTTTGTTTTTTGCTTAATCACGCCTTAACGGTTGGTCCGATCATTTTCATTTTTTGAGCGAAGGCTCTACAAATTTCGGCTTAACATATAGGCTACTTTTTATTCATGGGTTTTAAAATGGCGGACGCAAGATGGCGGCCAGAGATGGTAAATTTCAAGGGATTGCCGTGAAAATTGTTATTTTTTCCCTTTGAGATTATTCCAGGAGCCTTTTAATTTACTTTTGGGTCGTTTAAATATTTCATTCATTGCCTTCGTCCTCCTTAACCGGCAATAAACAAAAAACGAGTCAGTAAACTTCAGCTTCAAGCTATCTTACTCGGAGTGCAGGAAGAAGATATAGTGGACGGGTGCCTCATTCTGATCCTATGTACAATGTTTAGTAGTCTGTGATAAGATCAAATAATCGCTACTAAACGTTCTTCAAAGGAAGTGTGCATGATAAGGGTAATACCCACTTGATAAAATAGTTGATAGCCATGATTGCCAGCAGCAACTTGAAGAAAGTAAACCGGCAGTTCAGTGAGCTTTTGATAGTTGCAAAATGAAGTTCTTGGCTTGTGTTCTGTTGATTGTTGGTTCTGCCATCGCCAAGTCCGACATCTTCTTCCCACCCCAGCAATCCTTTGGAAGGATTACTGGAGGAGAAGATGCCGCACCTAGACAAGCACCCTATCAAGTTTCCCTGCAAAATCGTCTTAGCAACCACTCCTGCGGTGGAGCTATCATCCACCAAAACTGGATTCTTACAGCAACTCACTGCGTGCTTGAAAGGGATCCCTCTGACATCCTAATCCTAACCGGAACCCAGAGCTTGAGCGATGGAGGAACTTACTACAGCGCCAGCAAAATCTCCATTCATCCGAGATACAACAAACCAACATACCACAACGACATTGCTCTCATCAAGCTGTCTTCAACTGTTGACTTCAGTTCTAAAACTCAACCCATCAACCCATCTTACAAGGAGCTCCCGAAGGGTGCAGTACTACTTACTTTGACTGGATGGGGAAGGCTTTCCGATGGTGGAGGTATTCCAAACCAGCTTCAAGTTCTCAACGTTAGCTACGTGCCTTATGAGAAGTGCAAGAAAGCTCATGGTGGCATTGGAAATGTTGACTACGGACATGTCTGCACCTTCAACAAAAAGGAAAAAACTTTGTTTTTATCCTTGGGACCTGGACGGAAAAATAATTTTTTTTGTAATTATAATATTTATAAAGTGGTTTTTATTTGCTTTTAAAAATAAAATTTTACTTTTCATATTCATAACTTCTTTAGAGACAACTCCTCAGTAAAGTTTTCCCAAAACAAGTTATGGATGAGCCGCAAAATTTACAGTGACAAAATTATCATTTCAGATTTCCCTAGCTTTTGTTTATCCTTAACCCGCTTAGTTATATCTGAGTATTTAAATGTTTATTATAGCAATTAAAAATTTTCTAAGGACAAATACCACAATCTTTTAAATTTACGAATAGACAAACAATCCTTACTAAGGTATCTGCATTTACTTTTAGCTAAAACCAGGCCTCGTTGGTTTGAATTACTTCAACAACAGAAGCCTTTTGAAAAGTTCGCCAGTTTAAAGTGTTAAATGTTTACAATTTATAAAATAATATTGGAATATATATGCTAAGCAGTTAAGACAATAGACAAGCATAGAAAAATTGTATCTTTAAGTCCTTAAATAATAATTCTGCGATACTTTGCTCTTACTATATTGGTGCCTGTGAGGAGTTATACTTTTTCTTTATTTCAGTAAAGTTTTTCCGTATTGAGAACCTCTTAAAAAATTAAAATAATTTTGCTCGACGAATCTGTTTTCATGAATTAACAAAAAATATCCTAAGAATTTAGTAATAGTACATTTTCTGAGTCCCATACATTTTTTCCCAAGATGACGTCACGAGCTGTCAAATTGCCGGAGGCCCATGATTCCCCGGTTAGTTTTGTATACGCCTGTGGCAACACTTGTCAAATAAGTTCGTTATTATTTTCATTCAATATAATTCACACATCGGGTTTGCAATATACATTTATATACAACTCAAATATGTTAATAAACAAACGCCCGTCAAATAGAACGGTCTGACTGGAACGAGGTCTGAGCTTCAGCAGATTCTTCAGAGGTGGTGTCGCTATCTCCTCGGATGACGCCCTCCAAGACTTGTCTTCCTTGTATTAGGATCGTATTAATTTCTCGAAGTAGGCTTTTAACTCCCCGACCATTCCTACATTCACGTGGGTCTGCGCCTCGCACCTTTTACAGGATTGGCGCTTTTTGTAATCCTGTAAAAGGTGCGAGGCGCAGACCCACGTGAATGTACGAATGGTCGGAGAGTTAAAAGCCTACTTCGAAAAATTAATACGATCCTAATACAAGGAAGACAAGTCTCGGAGGGCGTCATCAGAGGAGATAGCGACACCACCTCTGAAGAATCTGCTGAAGCTCAGACCTCGTTCCAGTCAGACCGTTCTATTTGACGGGCGTTTGTTTATTAACATATTTGAGTTGTATATAAATGTATATTGCAAACCCGATGTGTGAATTATATTGAATGAAAATAATAACGAACTTATTTGACAAGTGTTGCCACAGGCGTATACAAAACTAACCGGGGAATCATGGGCCTCCGGCAATTTGACAGCTCGTGACGTCATCTTGGGAAAAAATGTATGGGACTCAGAAAATGTACTATTACTAAATTCTTAGGATATTTTTTGTTAATTCATGAAAACAGATTCGTCGAGCAAAATTATTTTAATTTTTTAAGAGGTTCTCAATACGGAAAAACTTTACTGAAATAAAGAAAAAGTATAACTCCTCACAGGCACCAATATAGTAAGAGCAAAGTATCGCAGAATTATTATTTAAGGACTTAAAGATACAATTTTTCTATGCTTGTCTATTGTCTTAACTGCTTAGCATATATATTCCAATATTATTTTATAAATTGTAAACATTTAACACTTTAAACTGGCGAACTTTTCAAAAGGCTTCTGTTGTTGAAGTAATTCAAACCAACGAGGCCTGGTTTTAGCTAAAAGTAAATGCAGATACCTTAGTAAGGATTGTTTGTCTATTCGTAAATTTAAAAGATTGTGGTATTTGTCCTTAGAAAGTTTTTAGTTGCTATAATAAACATTTAAATACTCAGATATAACTAAGCGGGTTAAGGATAAACAAAAGCTAGGGAAATCTGAAATGATAATGTTGTCACTGTAAATTTTGCGGCTCATCCATAACTTGTTTTTGGAAAACATTACTGAGGAGTTGTCTCAAAAAAAAAAATTAAAATACCAAAAAAAAAAAAAATTTTTTGAAATTCGGAAAAAAATAGAACAAAGTCAGATCCCACTCCAAAATTTGTCTCATAAATATGCATATTGAACAAAGAAATGTTTGAGAATGTTTCGAAAAAAATTCATAACGCCACTCTTTTTCAAAAAGCCTTTTTTTGGTTTAAAAATAAAAAAAAACCTAGAAAAACTAAAAACGTATTATTTTTACATTTTTTTTATAAAACGACATCTCAAAAGAAATAAAATGAAAAAAAAAATTTATGATATTTCTACTTTTTGCCAAGTTACAGGTATTTGAAAATTTTTTACCCGAAATATTTAAATGCTAATAGCTTGTTGGGGGGTTGAAATAAAAATTTAAAAAAATTCATGAAAGCTACTCTAGATGGGTACTACATAATACCAAAACATTAGGAAAATTAAAAGGGGTCGGGTCACGGCCTCAGTGATTTGACATGGAATGCCCCTATAGGGATCAGTGACGATGAATCTCTCGTTCTACCGAAAGTTGCGGAAAGTGATGACAAATTTTCAGAGCAAAAAATTGCGGGAAAAAACTCAATTGCAGAAGTGAAGCTCGATGGAGTTGCTACAGCTAGAAAAATTCTTTCAGGACCCTCTCCGGCGCGTACCGGGTGACGCGCTCGTTGACCAGGATCCGGAAAGTCCCATTTTTGCCCACGCCCACAATGCACGGGCCGACACAATTTATGAGGTAAATTATCTAAGTACGCCGCAGTTTTGCTAACTATTTTACATAGTAAATTCACAGACTACGAAGTCTGCGAGAACAAGCTCTGGCTAGAAGACCACAAAAAAATCTCACCTCGGTTCACTCTGAGAAAGGACATCGCGAGATGGCTTACGTTTGTGTTAATAGGAATCATCACAGCGTTAATTGCCTGCACTATGGACATAGTGATTGAAGAGCTGTCGGCTATCAAATACTACACCCTCAAAAACTGTAAGTAATATTTCCCATATCTTCGTAGTTTTAATAATTTTAAGCGGCAAACTTGGCTCATAATAAGGGCCCATTCTAACGTAGTTGACAATTTTTTTTAATTACCAATTCGCACGTTTGTCTTCAAATTTTTAAAAATACAACAAAAGTAAAATTTTTAATTAAAATTGTATTTCAATTACAAAGATTAGAAAATTTAGTTGTGATAATTAAAAAAATATCGTGTCACAAAACATAGTTTTGAGAAAAAAGTGTTTAAAGTTTAAGGAACACATCAGTCATAACTCTGCGTGGTCAGCTTTGTTGTCCATAACTTGGTAAATAAATAGAATTTGTCAATAATGTGTTTTAAATGTTTTCAGAATATATATATATTTTTTAACAATGAAAGGTTATCCTATAAGTAATTGGATGAAAGAAAACAAGTTAAGTCATTTATCCTATAAATAAGTTTGAAAAATTCTATAAAATTTGTAATGTGTGCTATACATGTATTGGAAAATATAACACATACAGTAGCAAAATTTTATATTTTAATTGCAATTACAAAAACTTAGCTTTGTTTGTGCTAGCATATTAGGTTTAAATAAATAAAACTTAGGACTATTTAGGCCTAAAAAACAAATAAAGAAAAATATTATTGTATCTATACTAATATTATAAAGAGATAAAGTTTGTGAGATTGTTTGTAGGAAGTAATCTCTGGAACTACTGAACCGATTTTAAAAATTCTTTCACCAGTAGAAAGCTACATTATTCCTGAGTGACATAGGCTATATTTGATTGTGATTAATAAATATTCGAATTCAAGATGACGAACTGTCAAATTGTGAAGTTTATGCGACTTCCACCAAAATTGGTACTTGGCGGTTTTCGGGGTCGCTGATTTCAACCCGACTATCAGAATTTACGAATTCAGGATGGCGGACTGTCAAGTTTATGCGATTTCCACCAAAACAGGAACTGGGGGGTTGTCGGGGTAGCTGATGTCAACACGACTGTCAGAAGTTACGAATTCAAAAAAGTCCGCCTTTAGATTTTGAAGTTTATACGATTTCCACCAAACTTGGTACTTGCGGGTTTTCGGATTCACTGATTTCAACCCGACTGTCAAAATTTACGAATTCAAAATAGCGGACTCTCAATCCCTATCCCTATATAAAATCGAAAGTTTGTTTGTTTGTTTGTTGCTCAATCACGTCTTCATTTTTTGAGTGAAGATACTACATACCCCGGCCTAACATATATGTAGGCTACTTATTATTCGCAGATTTCAAAATGGCGGACCCAAGATGGCGGCCAAAAATTGTAAATTTCAAGGGATTGCCGTGAAAATTGGTATTTGGGGGTTTTTGTAGGTCCTCACTGCGAATCTACGCTCGAAATCTGAAAATTCAAGATGGCGGATCCAATATGGCGACCAACAATTTTCGAACTTCAACGAATTTAATTGAAAATTAGTACTGTGGCTATTTTGAGGTCACTAATTTCGTATCTACTACCAAAGTTTCGAAATTCAAAATGGCGGACCCTATATATTTGTTGGTTAATCACGCCTTAATACTTGGTTCGATCATTTTCATTTTTTGAGTGAAGGCACTACACATCTGGACTTAACATATAGGCTACTTTTTACTCAAGGATTTCAAAACGGCGGAGCCAAGATGGCGGCCAAAAATTGTAAATTTTAAGGGATTGCCATGAAAATTGGTATTTGGGGATTTTTGGAGGTCCTGATTGCGAATCTCCATTCAAAATTTGGAAATTCAAGATGGCGGAACCAATATGGCGACCAAACATTTTTGGACTTCAATAAATTCAATTGAAAATTAGTACTATGGGTATTTCGAGGCTACTAATTTTGAATCTACTATCAGAATTTGGAAATTCAAAATGGCCGACCCAATATGTGTGTTTGTTTTTTGCTTAACCACGCTTTAACGCTTGGTCCGATCATTTTCATTTTTTGAGCGAAGGATCTACAAATTTCGGCTTAACATATAGGCTACTTTTTATTCACGGGTTTCAAAATGGCGGCCAAAGATTGTAAATTTCAAGGGATTGCCGTTAAAATTGTTATTTAGGGGTTTTTGGAGGTCCTGATTGCAAATCTATGCTCGAAATTTAGAAATTCAAGAAGGCGAATCCAATATGGCGACCAACAATTTTCGAACTTGAACGAATTTAATTGAAAATTAGTATTGTGGGTATTTTGAGGCCACTAATTTCGAATCTGCTATCAAAATTTGGAAATTCAAAATAGCGGAACCAATATGACGACAACAATTTTTGGAATTCTACGAATTTAAGTCAGGTAGCGATTAAATAGTAAAAAATAATAATACCTGTATTTATTTATTTACAGAATAGATTATTAGCCCTTCTGATATAGATGGTGGTAGCAAAATGAATTTTGTACTGTTCTATACCACATTTACAGATTTTAGTAATACTTCTAAACTTCCTCATCTGGCTGTAGTACCAACATTTCAGAAGTATTTAACTAATTGGTATTTTTGATACACCGGGTGAAACCGGGTTACTCAGCTAGTTCTAAAATATTTTCAAAAAGTTTGTATGGCGGCTTCCTTTGCAATGCAACATTTAGCTGCCTTCCGTCAGAATTTCTTTAGCCACTGAAAGGAGTCGAGATCCACCACCGTCTTTTAAAATAAAAAGGCCAGGCCGCGCAGCATATCATTAATTAATCTTATTTTATAAAACTGTGAAAAGAAGAAAGTGTAGTTTTGGTAAAGTAAAAAGATGCCATCATTTGGTTTTATTAAATTATTATATATTTATTCCTTATAAAAAGACCGCTGTTCTAAGTATATTAGAACATCTAGTCTACATACAGTAATATTATTTTCATCGCTAGGAAAACAAAAAAGAGAAACTTATTAAATTACATTAAAAGTATTTTCGCTTTAATTTATTTCTTTTAAAATGAAGAAATAATATCTCCTTTCTAAACCATTAAATTACAAGTGGAGGAAGAAATAATAATAATAATAATAAGAGTGCATTGATTTAAATATTTAACAGTCCAAAAAGTTAGCAGCCATAAGCAATTCCAAGGCGATTTCTGGTGCAATCGGAAATTCCGGAATTTCCGTTGAACTATTTGTGTAACGAACTTTGTATGTAAAATACATACAGACCTTTTGGAGAACATGTGATCTGGAAAAAAATAATACAGAAATTATTTAGAAATCTGTAATATTATTTATTAATTAATTTGTTTGGCTGATTATTTCTTAGTTCCAGTTTTCAATGAAAAATCATTAAAAAATAACGGATTCACCTAGGATCAAAATAATATACAGATTGTTACAAGAGCGTGGAAACACCCGAATTATTTTAGAGTGGTTGTTCCAGAGGACTGTTTATTCTTTAGAAATTGCATTTGGGAGACATCTAAACCGGAGCCTAGGGAAGAAGGAAAGGAGAAATTCAAGAAATTTAAATTACGAAGATTGATTTAAAAGCACATTGAAAGACGAGAAAATCTCGGCGATTTTCTAAAGTTATCACCTAATCTTTTTCCATACGAAGAAACCTTAAAGATTCTTTAGTCGTGTTTTCAGGGCTTCTTCTATTTCTGAAATGAACTTTGGCCTAGGGATAGAAGGCCTGAAAATAGTCGAGGAAGTTTTACCAAAAATAATTAGTAACAGCTTGATGTACTGTGCACGTATGTCGTTGAGCATGTTTGCAGGAACATTGATTTTAATTTCCGGGTTCCCGTCGCGCGTTGATTCACCACATCCGGCAATTTGTTAAAATAAGTGCACCTTCGCCGATAAAGTTTCTGCATAGCCGTGATTTCCAGCGGCTAGAATAAGTGAAGAGCATACGAGATAGCTCTAACTAAATTGATAACGACTATCGGCTTCGTCCCGCCGCTATCTGATAATGTCCAATATTAATTACTGCACAGATGCAATTAAAGGTATTACACAAGCGCCCGCTTGATAGCGCTCAGATTATAAACCAGAGCGCTTAATGACTCTGATATCTTCGAGATTGCAATGCGCTAGCTTAAGTCTAAGACAGAGATCGAATGAATTAATTACCAAATTTCAGCAGAGGATAGAACTTGTGTGTATATCTCTCTCTCTGCATTTGATTTCAAAATTAGGAAATGTATTGAGGAAATTTTCGCGCTCTGATAAGCTTGCTATATTTCTTAATGAACAGAAAAGTCTTTGAAGTTTGGTGTTTTCTTTGATTAAAAACATTTGGGGAGTGCGAGATATTTGAGTTTTCTGTTCCACGAGTTGACCGGATGCGAAAAGAATATTTTTGGACGGATGACATGTCAACAAAACTTGCGAAACCGTGGGATTCGCTGGTCATTACATCACGATAAAATAGTCACTGGAAGAAATCTTGCGGTCCAAAGGGGCCAATTATCTGCGAAACGACTGATTCAAGGATATCGGGAGCTTTGCTACTTACGGTATTTCTCGGAAATGGACTTCGTTTGCCTCGTTTTCAGCAAATTGTCCAGGACCAGAAAGCATAGCTTTTATAGTTCCCGAAGTGAGGGCATGTTCCCTTTTCACGATAAACTCATGCCCGTCCGAAGAGATGAGTTTCACGTACATTGCGTCAGGACCCTCGCAGCCTCCGTAAACCCTTTCAGCACGCTGCTCCTCCATGGTCTGTGACATCTGTAAGACCAAAATATTGTTGAGAAACACACTACTTTTTACTAACACTTTGTACTTTTTCTAAATTTTATTTCGGCTTAACTGTGCAAGAAGAATGCAGAATATCCGTGCAAAGGTTCAAGGCGACCTTTGACAATTGCAGCGGTGACAGCCCTGACAACGCATTAACTGAGGTGAAATATTTTCCTTGAGTGTTGAGTTTTATTTTCCGAGAGGGGTGAATTTTTCAAGTGTCATATGAATCAAAGTCAGATTTGTACTCCAATAAAAATAAATTCATTCAATTATTTACGAAGCAAGAAGTATATTTGTTGTCTTTTAATCAAATGTAAACATTTAACCCTTGCAGTACGAAAAAATAACCAATGTATGAAACTCACTGATTTTGAGTTGGCAGTTCCCTTCCAAGTGTTGACTTTTGTTCTTTAACACCACTGGTACCAACTGAAGATCGCTTTTCAGTTTAGTTTTATGATTCACAATCACAATGGCAGCGATGGATGTTGAGATTGCTAAGGTGCGGATTTTTCGTGTTTTTGTTTATAAAAATTAATAAAATATTTATATTAGTTGCGGCTTTTTCAGTGATTATAATGTGCGAAATAATTTCGTGTGATTTTTCCACCCCCTAAGCCGTATAGAGTCGAAAATTTCCAAATGAAATTCCATTTGACAGAAGGGCGTCGCAGCTCATCTCCATTGTGTACATCTTTAAATATTTTTCTTGTTTTTAAGAATTTCTGTGTAAAATGACAAAAACTGCATTAAAAGGAAACGGATTTCTAGGTGAAAATTTCATTTGAAGTAATTCTCGAAGTGATTCAACGGCTCTTATCTGTGCATTCCTCGCATACCTGACCCGCACAGAACGGAAGCTCTGAATTGCTTCCAGTGCTTAGTGGGTGCTTCGCTCTCTATTTGGATTTGTGTCAGCTGCGTTTGGGTATATGGGCGTGCGGGCACCGGAATTAAATTCAGCGCACTGTCTGTAGCAGTTAGCTAGCACGACCCAATTCATAGCAGCAAGCTCGTTTAGGCCCTCCCGGTTCAATTGAGGGGTTTTTGAATCTCTCTGATGGGAAAGTAGGGTGCTCCGAGAAATTAATTGACTTGTTGCGCTCCGCCGGGTAACAAATATGCAGCTTCTACCATAATTCCGTGAATATTGGCATTTCGCACTTTGTGATACGTTCACTTCTGTGCCTACTTATCTTGAGGAGACATTAGATCCCGCAATCTGGGTCAAGTCTTTCTGAAGTTCTTCCTTGCTTTGTTCCCTCAATTTGCAAATTGATTGGGCATAGTCAGTGGGGATAATGCCTTCGTCCTTTAGTCGCTTATATCCTTCCATGGTGTCAGTAGGTTTTTCGTTTTGTTTGCTTGAAAAATGAATTATTTGGTAAACGCTCTTTTAATAGATTCCTATTGTACTGTAGCGTTATTTTTTTCCTGCACAGCTGGAGCCCCACTTGAGGACTCTTAAACTATCCGGACATGTGGGTTTCGACAGCCTACCAGATCAGCTCGTCAATAAAAGTGTTCAAAATGGGTTTGTTTTCAACATTATGTGTATTGGTAAGTACAGTTGTTTACTTAAATAATTAGGCTTTCAAAAAATAATAAAATACAGTAAATTTTTATTTTGGATATTTTTAGAGTGCTAAATTTTATAGTTATTTAACCCTATTCTGTATTCCAAAAGGCTGACAAAACAAAATATTTAAAACAAGTTTAGCAAGTTCTTTCTTACAACTTATTTCTGCTTTTAAAAGTCCGCTCCGAACAGGTTTAAATTCTCTACCCTCGGGCTGATTAGTTTAATATATATGTATTATGCTTTTAGCATATACATATGTATGCAATCTGATAATGTTTTAAATTGTAGCAATGTGAAATTATTGCAGAAATTGCTTGTTTTGTTTTTTTCTGAAATGAATAAGTAATTTATAGAAAACAGAGCTTTGACTTTCCAGTTTTTGTTTTAACTTATTTCCGACGGCTTAAAGTAAAGTTAATTTTGAAATTTTGTCTTGAAGTCCCTATTTGTGGGTAAATGTAACCCTTTAAAAGTTTGGGTATCCTCGCAAACATTAGTTTGTGGCTACCTGTAAATCGCAACAAAATTTCGCGATGCGATCGAATAGAAAAATGAGTGTAGCAGAGGAGAACACGGTAAGAAAAACAAGAAAAAACGATCCAAAAGTCCAGTGATCAATTTATTGATAGTTACATTTGCTGTTTTAATTATGCTTTTATATTTATATGTTAACTTATAATACCGGAATGATCAATAGATGTTTTTGGTTAATTTTTCTCATGTAGGTGAGACCGGTCTTGGAAAGTCTACCTTAATGGATACATTATTTAATACGAGCTTTGAATCAAGCCCAAGTCCTCATACTTTACCCAATGTGAAACTAAAGGCTCATACCTATGAATTACAAGAAAGCAATGTACGTTTGAAGCTGACAATTTGCGATACAGTCGGCTACGGTGATCAAATCAACAAGGATGATTCGTTCAAAGCAGTAGTCGATTATATTGATGCTCAGTTTGAAGCGTACCTTCAAGAAGAACTCAAGATAAAACGGTCACTTTCAACATGTCACGACAGTAGAATTCATATCTGCCTCTATTTCATCTGTCCAACTGGACATGGCTTAAAATCGCTCGATTTGGTTTGCATGAAGAAACTGGATACCAAAGTCAACATTATTCCAATCATTGCCAAAGCCGATACAGTATCGAAGACAGAACTTCAGCGCTTTAAAGCTAAAATCAATCAGGAATTGCAGAATAATGGTGTGCAGATTTACCAATTTCCTACCGACGACGAAACAGTTTCTGAGGTAAATGCATCGATGAATGCACACGTTCCATTTGCTGTTGTGGGTAGTACGGAATTTGTCAGGATAGGAAATAAAATGGTACGAGCTAGACAATATCCTTGGGGAACTGTACAAGGTAATTAAGGTTATTTATACATACAAAGGGAAATAAATTTAGTTGTTCTTACAAATATTATTTAGTTGAAAATGAAACGCATTGCGATTTTGTAAAATTGCGCGAGATGCTCATTCGTACGAATATGGAGGATATGCGTGAAAAAACACATACCCGCCACTATGAACTTTATCGCCAGAAACGTCTCGAACAAATGGGCTTTACTGATGTAGACAGCGATAACAAACCCGTGAGTAACCTTTCATATATTAGTCATATTAAAGTTATTTATTGAGATCATATTAGGTGTCCTTTCAACAAACTTTTGAGGCCAAACGTTCTAATCATCTTGCTGAATTGCAAGCCAAAGAGGAAGAAGTTCGGCAGATGTTCGTGCAACGTGTCAAAGAAAAGGAAGCAGAACTGAAGGAGAGCGAAAAAGAGGTAAATATAGTCTTCATGTTTATCCGTTTAATCGAATCATCTATAACTTTAATTTTCTTAGCTTCATGCTAAATTCGATAAGCTTAAAAAAGACCATGCCGAAGAAAAACGCAAATTAGAAGACTCTCGTAAAAAACTCGAAGAAGAATTCGTTGAGTTTAATCGTCGAAAGGCTCAGGTTGCAGCCTCACATCACACTTTGACGCTGGGAAAAAGCAAGAAAAAATGAGGAACATCGTAAAGCCGGACGGACTAGCTCTCTCCCACGCATCGAAAAAGTATTTTTCCACATCAAAGAGCAAACCTATTTTATTCAATTTTATATATAATTACTTATAACTTTAGTCTTTGACTTGATTTAGGTGAGATGGCGTCAAGTAAGATTGCGCACAACTTATAGACCAGAAATTAATTAAATGTGTCAAGCTAATCAACTGAATATAGAAAATGCACTCACAATTTATTTTATGCAGCCATATAATCACGAATCTATTTGTGTTCTCCAAAAACGTTAGGCTTCCTCAATTTAAATAAATTAAATTTAGTCCCCTAAGAAGCTGAGCGTTTTTTCGCTATATTTATATGTGCTTAAAACTCGTAACGTATGTTTATAAATTCTATAAATGCAAATATATGCGTTATATTATAATCGTTTTTATCTACTGATCTGAGAATTGTGGAGTATTTGGTGGGAAGCGGAACTCACTCCAGTCGCTAAAATATAATTTTTTTAATTTAGCTCCTTGTATTTCATTTAAGATCCTTTCAAGCTCATTAAGGCTATCAGGTTTTAATATTTTATTTAATATTAATTTGAACGGTTTAATCAAACAAACAATGCCCTGACTATTTCCACTCATGTTTATATTATACCTTAATTGAACAGATGATATTCGTTAATTCTTAAACCTCAGCATGATTGGCTAGTGGTTTCGGAATTGCGAAAAAAATAATTTCGGAGTTTTTAGCACAGTATATTTTGAAAGGACGCGCCTTTGCAGAAGAACTTCCCGCCAAAACTAGCGACTAAGATTTAACACCTGGCAATGCCGAACTCGTGCCGTCGTAAAACTGTACTAAATCATTATCCTCAGAGCAGTTCAGCGAATTTTAAGCAGACATTTTAAGGATTTCGGACTTTCTCCAAGCAGGAGGAATTGCAACAAGCCGGAAGCGAAAAGTGTTAGAAACGGGCTAAAGTAAATATTAAGTAGAAATGTGAGTTTTTTGGTCCAAAAACTCAAGTTTATTTATTTGTACGTGGATGACAGCTGTCAAGTTAAACAAAAACAACTGGCACAGCCCGTTCGTGGTGCGTTGAAATTGTAAACAAACAATTGAACTTTTCAAAAAAAATGTTCAACAAGAGAATTTCGGCGGCGACTTCGTCTAAAGGACGATCCAGTGGGTACTCACAGGGTGTTTCATCGAAAGTGGCAAGCAAAAGTGCCCACAGCTCAGCTGGATCTCCAGAGTCTCCAGAAACGGGAATCGTCATTCCTTATATCAAAACTCAGGACAACGCAAAGCTACTGCCCAAATACACAATTGGTTAATATTAAATAATTTACTTTCAATTCAGTTTAATATCCAAAAAAATTGCAGCTCTCGCTCGTCCCAGGGAAGAGTATTTACCTGCCGAAGATTTGGATGCAATTCAGTTGGAACTTGAAACTCTTCTTTCCAACGTTGCCTTAAGATCTAGGATTTTAAAGTCTGAGTACGAATCTTTGGATAAGGATGATCGACGCGACCGCAGAAGCAAATTTGTGGAAAAACAACCCACTTCTCCAGGAAAACGAAAACGCGTTGATGATAAGAAGGCTAAAGAAAGGACTTTGCCGCATTTTAAACTAGTAAAGCAGAAACATCCTACTGCTCATTCGCCGGCACAGTCCCAGCATACGGACGATAGGTAAGGTGTTCAATCAGAAAAAAATCCATAATAAAAATAATATTTTTAGCATGGATGACCAAAAAGTACACACTAAAATGGCACTACCTAAAAATGATACCCCCAATAAATTCTGGCTGTCGGTTGAACCCTATTGTATGCCATTAACTAACGAAGATCTTAAGGTAAGAAGTTAATCTATAATTATGATTTTAATGATCAGAGGGATGCAGTACTTATTCAATTCATGGTTTTACTCATGGAGGGCCTCACACTGTCAATACTTTCTGGTTGAGCTGCTATTAATGCAATTATCAATAACTAAAAAAAGACATTCACACCCTCTAGTTAAATCCTATACATTTTTATTTAATTTTTCAGCTTCTTGATGATTTGCTTGAGCAGTATTCTGCCCCATTGGTTCCACCAATTCCTGAGCTTGGGCCTCATTATAGTACAACATGGGCAGCGGAGGATCTTAAAGAGGAGCAGGATAACTCAAATTCAAATCCAAAAAATAAGTCAAAGCAACACGGAACCCAGAGCTCTGAGATCTTTGGGATGATTAAAAAAGGAGAAAAAATTATGTATGCAGTTTGTAGAAATTCCACAAATTTTAACTTATAAATAGAGATTTTTAGGGGCGAAGGCGTCACAGGTCCTTTAACGCAGCGGTTAGTATCTGCTTTAATTGAGGAAAACGTGATGAACGATGGGTTTTCAAATGCCGATAGTAATAGTAGCTCTGAGAATACAACAAACTCAGCCAGCACACTTCGCTCTCTTTCTATGATGAAGAACGGCATAAGCATTGAAAAGCGAGTCAGAAAGGAATTAATAGAGCAAGGGATTTTAGACCCGGATGATTTTGAAAAGGTAACCTTTAAATGATAATTGTTTTATTTGGCATAGTTACTAGCTGTTATGCAGGGCCAAGAGGATGAAATTCTCGCCGAAATAAAAAGAGTTCTAGCAGAACTGTCCGCCATAGCTGAGTACAATAGTGCGGACCTCCGGCGGCTGCATACAGCTGCAAAGGCCGAGCTACAAAGATTAGAAGTTAAGCGGAAGTTGGACGTTGTAGATCAAGAGGTAAATAGAGGAGTTGAAATTGAATTCGAGTAAATTTTTGTATATTTTTAGATAATAGAAATGTATAAGAGGATTGTCGCAGCAAAAAAGAAACGAATCCCTATAACGTCGGAGGAACAACAAGAAATTTATCGCCTTACATCAGAACAGAAACGTCTTTCAGATCAATTGGAAGCTATGCCTTTACCTGGTCGCAATTTTAATGAGTGATTTAACAAAAGCTAAAGTATTTGTTATAATGTTTGGATATATTTGCTGAAAATACAAAATTTTCTCTTCAAATTGTTGTTTTTTCCAAATTGGGCGTTAGGTGATCATAGGAACTCCTTAATGTTTTAGAGTATGATTGATTCTTGCAAACAGTTAATCAGGCCTTTATGGAACTGTTAAACAGTTGTTAAAATGGAAACGCTCGAGAATTGCATAATTAAGGTGATGCTATAATCGGTATATCGAACTAACTGTAACTTTTCAATGGTCATATTGTATTTGGACTCATAGTGGGCATGGGATTTTGTTCGTGATTTATGGAGATTAGAAAAAGTTAGGAGAGTAGACTGCAAAGACAATAATAAATTACAATTCAAAACAAAACATAAAATATTGATGGAGTATTAATTAGCAAAGTTACCTATGCGTAACAATGAGTTTGTAAAAATATTTTGTCAAATTTTTGAAAAAAGATTGTAAAGGCTTTTTAAATCGGAATTTAACCTGCGCGGTCCTCTTAATTGGTGCTATACATACGAAGAAGATTAGGATAGCACTGTATATATGTACATATCTTATTGTTTTAATCTGAGCATTTCCTTTTAGAAATTGGAAATTCGCATTTGTAGGGGAACGTATTATGCTGCAAAAATTTTATTGCAGTTTCAAGGCTTTTATAGGAGCGAATAGCATATCTCAATTTGAAATAAATTAACGGATGAAAAGCAAATTTGGCAATTAATTTTATATATGCATGCTGCTCGTTTCAAACCATTAACCTTCAGAAGATTTAATGGTTAGTACTTAGCAATAAATAAATTTGCTGCTGCTATTTTATAGGATTTGTTGATGTGTTAAAAATGGGTCGAGCAGAGATTTATATAAACATGTTTAAGTTTTTCAAGATCAACGGGGATATAAAACGCAAACTCCAAAAATTACAATAATTGCTGCAACCAGAAAAGTTATTTCACCCCGAAGTTAATCAGTTAATAAAAAAAATTAAATAAACAAAACTATCTATGATCAGTCCATCCTTAACTTAACCGTGGGAAAGATTGGAAACTTAAAATTCATTCATAGAGCTAATTTACTCGAGCCGCTCCTTTTGAGTACCAAAGAAAAATATTTATTTAAAAGACATAAATTGTTGAATTAATTATGGAAATCAATTAAAACCACAGTATATGGTTATTTTCTGTGAGTTTTACGAGCTTCAAGCTGAGCGAACTTCACTCTCGGAGCGCTGCATGTGGGCTCAATTAATAACGAGGTGACCAAATAGATATCATGTCGTTAAAACTTTACTCGGCCATTAACATTTCATTTAACGATGATTTAAGGTGCTAAAGGTTATTTCTTAATTCTATAGATATGTACATTAAAAAACTTGAAAAGGTGTTTTTATTTATTTTCGGGAAAGTTAAAGTGTCGACAAAGTCTATTGTTTATTTTTAGAGTTATTTAAATAAAAGCGCCATAAAAATATGATTGAGGTGGACAACCGGAAACGATAATTAAAATTAAAACTTATTCATGCAGATAAAATCATAATTCGCACCTTATTATTAGTCTTTATTGAACCAGAGATGCAAATCGACTATTAATGAGATTTTTATCATAATGTGTATTTCTTGTTTTGAGAAATGTGATTATACAATCATTTGAAGTTTTTTCTATTTATTTCCTTTTGGAGGCTTGGGTTAATAAATAAACTACTAATTAAGTGCAAGACATACATATGTATAATATTTTAGATTTTTCTCGGAGTTATAGTGATAAGAAATAGTAATTTTCTATTATCCTCTTTCTTATTTTTACCGCGTCAATTCCAGGAAAAAATTAATGGAATTGGAAATATGAAACGATTAGTTTTTGTTAAGTAAATAATTTGCGATTTGATTTTAGAAAGATTTTAGTTTAAAAGTTTTATTTTCTCTCTGAAAATATGGTATCTCGGTAACTTTCAGTAAAAGAATAGTTTGAGTTGCCTGTGAGAGAAGAGTCGAGATGAACCAAATACTGGCGAAATTCTAAATGTGTTCAAGTCACTGATTTTTTGAAAAACTTGGATGGCGATTTCAGAATGGTGTTATGTTGTGAAATCAAGACAGCGAGTTACAAATTTCAATTTTTCTTTTCTGGAAAACAATTTGTATTTTAATGATTTTACGTAAGGATGTAAAAGCTTTGAAAGTCGTTGATTTGAAAAGTTATTACATGATTAAATTTAGGAAGGAATTATTAAAAAGTATAAAATGCAATTTTAGAATGATAAAAGTGGAATCGTGTACAATAGCTAAGAATTCTTAAAAATACTAAATAATTTTTTTCTTTTGACAATTTTATAGATTAATATTTTTACTATATATGCACAAAAACGTGATTGATATAAATATCATAATAACTGTTGAATTTATATTTAAGGTTTCAATGTATCTTATATTTAAAAAAATACTTGTTTGGAAGGAAAATATATATCACCATCAGATTAGAAGACATAAGTTCATAACAAAATTTTGAAAGGCTCTAAAATTTTTTTAAAACCTATCCAAATGCAATATTTTAAAGTAACATGAAGATATTCTGTTCTTATATGTACATATGTATATGTAGGTAGATATGTTTGTTCAATTTATTATTCCACTTATTAGTTTCCGATATTTTTTATTTAATACTAGCTGACCCGACAGACGTTGTCCTGTCTTAGCTATGAATATTCAATTCTAACTGGAATATACATATATATGTATGTATATAAAAATGAATCCCTATTTAATTAATCCCTGTTTAATTTAGTATCAATTTTTGGTAAGTTTTGATACACTAACACGTGGTATACATGGTTATATAGAAACACTAGAGGAGTCAATTTTTTATTTTCAATTGAATTTTGGACAAAGTATTAGAAAACTTAAAAACAAAGGTGAATGAAATCGGAAAAGTCGTTCTCAAGTTATGGCGTGACCAAGGGAAATAGGGATTCATTTTTTAACCGACTTAAAAAAACGGAGGAGGTTATCAATTCGACGCGTATATATTTTTTTTGTTTTGTTTTATGTATGACCATGCATAACTTTTTACAGAGTAGTCCGATTTTGATAATTCTTCTTTTATTGGAAAGGGTATATCCTGAAGTTGGTCCCAAAGTTAACAAAAAAATTAAACCGCCGAAAAAACTGAAAAGCAAAAAATAATAAACCTTTTTTATTTAATCTTAATAACTAAGTTCTTAAACTAATGTAAGTATACCTAAGTAATTTCGAGTCGGCGCCAAACAATCAAATAAATTAATTACGTAAAGCGTGATGCGCGGAGGCGGCGCGGCGCGACACACCCCTTCGCCGGAAAATGCCGAGCGTTCACGAAGTTAATGTCAGCGAGGCAGCAACCCGACGATGTTTGGCGCCGACTCAAAATTACTTAGGTATACTTACATTAGTTTAAGAACTTAGTTATTAAAGTTAAATAAAAAAGGTTTATTATTTTTGTTTTTCAGTTTTTTCGGCGGTTTAATTTTTTTGTTAAAAAGTTTTTTATATATTATATATAGATTTGATTTCCATTTTACACCACCAATATATTCTTTGATAATTTCTGCTGAAGCATTCACGTGTTGATAGCATGGTTATAATAAGTCCGATTCAAAAGTCATATTAAAGCTTATTTTCATTTTCATTAATATGATATTCGATAGGGCATTGCTTTCTTTAGCACTTTTTTTTTTTTGTATTGTATTGAAAACAACATTAACATATCTTTAGATACAAATAAACCTCTGGAATACAATGAACACATGTGACCATTAAATGAACGGCAGACATAAGCGGTTCAAAATGATAATAAATAACATTTTAATATGCATGTGAGCTCGGAAGGCTTAGATAAAACCAAAATATCAAAAGTTAGAAGAACTTTTAAATGTCGATGGCACGCCAATTTGAAAAATGCGCATTTAAGTCAAAATTAAAAATTTATTCATATGTGAAGGAATTGCAGGCAAATTCAAATATTATTCCAAAACTGGCAAGGCAGGCTAAGGTAAATTAAATTTTCTATTGTTCTGAGGCCATGAGGAGACATTTATCTCCTGCTGGAATTTATAAAAGCGAGCATCGAAATATGGCTGGCTTTATAAAACATGAAATTCAAAGTTTGTTTCAACTATTAAAATACCTTTCGGCAGCAAAATGGGAAGCTCCAGCAGTTTTTCTTTGGTTCTCTCACTTTCTTCAGAATATCAAAAGGTTAAGGCTGCCGATGTTATTGGTTCTGGTCGGCGTGATTCATGTATTGAATGAAGTCACCACTGATCCAATATCAACGAGATTCATTAAATATTCGTTCGGAAGATTTACGGCCGGACTCTTCCTCTCATCGGAGGAAGGCATGTGCCTTTTACATAAGTTTTCAGATTTAAGAACACAGGACCCCCTTCTTGGGTTCAAAATTACCACGGCAGGTGCTTATGCATTATTAATGACTTATGTTATGGGAATTTTAACAGATTAACATTTTTTTAAGTCCTGCCGAAGTAATAATTTGCCCGATTGGTGATTTGTTGCAGTCCCCAAAGAAGACGCAGCAAATATTCATAAATATAAAATTTCTAACTTGGGAGCTATGCTATGTCGTGAAATTGACTTGTTTGTTATTGTTTCGAAATTCCCATGCTAGAAATTTTATGTACATAAATACTACAACATTAACTTACATAGAACAACTCGTTTCACTGACCTGGAGTATAATGGCCTCTCAGAACAATAGCGATTTTTTTATAACTATCATGCATATACGTAGTTTATTTAAAAGTCTACTTAAGGGGAGGCTAAGGTTAATTCGTACAAAAAAGGCATGTTTTTGTGAATTTTTTGTGACGACACAGTTAAAATCTCTTTATTAAAACCAATAGTACATTAAAGTATGACATTTGAAGAATATTGTATAAAATTTTCACGAAGAAATATTAAAAAACACGGCAATGGTAGCAATTATTCGGACGTGTCTCGGAAAAAAGTAGAATTGCGGTGCCCCTCATAACTTGGTGCTGGATCATGTGAAATCAAAAAATCAAAGTTCATTCGTTAGATAATAGTTTTCTCCAGGTAATGCTGGGAGGGTTTTTCGAAATTTTAATTTTTCACTTTTTTGGAACACTTTGAAGGGAAAAACGTGATTTTTTGCGAAAAAAATCGGCTAATTTGTTATTGTAAAATAAAAATTATTAACAAATTTGAAAAAAACTCTCCAGCGTTACCTCGTATAAATTATGTACAGAAATAGTGTTCAAAATTTCAAAAGGATCGGTGCAGTAGTTTTGGAGTTATGAGGGGCACCGACTTTGAAAACGTGAGTTGTGGGGAAGACGCTTTAAAGTTTTGAACACTAAAAAATCTGGTATAAAACGTTCATAAGCAAATTTTATCGGCTTATATAAATACTCGTAACTTCGTCAATTTTGCTCTAATCGACTTGAAATTTTGACACAATATTCTTAAAATATTGTGCATTCAAATAAAAAAATATAAAAAAATGCAAAAAAAAAATTTTAATACCTTAGCCTCCCCTTAAGGTACTACATATTACCGTCCAGAATGGTAAAAAATGACATATTTTCAACAATTTTTTTTTTCATGTTCTTTATTATATATAGTTATCAAACTTTTTCTATAGTATTATACAACTCTTGAAGATTACGGAAAAAAATTTCTTTTTTATTATATTTTATTTGTACATTTAATAGAGGGCGCTCAAATTTTCTTGTAAAAAAAAACACTGCTCCATGGCGGACAGTTATATCTCTGGAATGGTAAGTCTGAAACAAAAAATTCAAAAAGATTTATAAAAAGGAAGTGCTCTTACGTGATGGTTTACCAGAAAAATTAAAAAATCTGTAAAAATAAAAAAATGGCGGACGTTCAAATTTTTTTTTCACAAATCGACTTTTTTTTCGACCTTTTTTCAGACTCTAAAATTATATTTTTTATTTTTTTCGTCAAATTGTGGTAAACCATCACACAGGATACAAAAACAAACAAAATGCTCCAAGATTTATTAAAATCGACCCACTAGATCCGGAGATTAACTGTCCGCCAGTTAGAAAAACATGAACTCGAGAAAAACGCGTTTAAAGTTGGAGCAGTTCGAGCGACAGCTGCGTGAACACCTGCGGCGAGCCGAGAGCGCGCTTCAATAGTGTCGTTATATCTCGGGATCGGCGTCGAATTTATATATAATATTTTTGAGGTATATTATTGAAGGTATAAGGAATCTAAAAATGTAAAAAAAAAAAAATCCATTTTTTGAAAATTCTAGACGGTAATAGTACCTTAAGGAAGCAAACAACTTTTTTGATCTTTAGTTGAGTTGAGGTTAATTCTTTTCCTATTTGCAGGATGACAACAAATTTCGGCCACATTGGCATTTTAATATATTTAATCTAATTTTTTATTTATGTGTATTTTGGTGAAACTGAATTTACGAACAAGTTGGGAAGGAAAATCCCAAACATATAACGAAACTTCTGAATACGATAGAGGCCGTATTCAGGCCTACGTAAGTTATATAAAACTGATTTGGACCCGATATTTTTTGGAATTCTTAACTGCTGTTGACCAAACTTAACGTACACATTGACAACATAAAAATGATTTTGTTACCGCTATAACTGCATCATTTCTTAATGGATTTTGATCTAACTTTACGTATGCATTTATTGGCTGGATATCTAGGTCATATTAAAAAATTGCGGGGTTTGAGGCAGGGAAAGGGGAAATGTTCGCAAATGGGGTGGATCGGTCAAGGGCGTGGGGAATTCAGCATTATACGTTGCCTTTGCAAAAATCAATTTTACCACATTGAAATCCACATCTTCCTTCTAGGTACCGCCGAAAGGTATTTTTTAAAATCATAATAATCACCTATTCTATTTCTTATATCTCTAGAATTATATTTTTCTCTGAATAAAAGAAATGATTGTATGTAAATTAAAAGAAAAACTATTTGAAATTATGAAGAATAAGCACTAAATAAATTAAAATTTTATTATAAAATAAAAAGTAGTAGCAACTGGCTAGACAAGTAAAAGAAAAAAGGTATATTAACATATCTGATCATGCATAATGCAAATGTGTAGCAAGAACAAGCAAAGAGTTTCATTTCATTCATTACATTAGGAAGTTGCAAAAACATATTATGATGAGGCATAATAACAAAAAAAGGGTAAAAAATTCAACACTTGTTCCGTGACTACTGCCTTATTAGCATTTCAATGTCAGACGAAACCGAAATTAGCTGCCGGCAAGGCGTTATATTTATAACGAAATGCTGACTGCGAAGACATCTATTTAAAAAAGAAAAGGCGTGAAAAATCTAAAAATATTCGACTTTTTCTCCTTTACCAGTTATCAGTGTTGTAATCGGTTCAAAGAAAGTGTCTATGATACTAACTTCGAATAAATTGTTTATATAAAGCAAAAATGATATAAAAACATATTTGGATTTTTAATTGAAATAAACGTGTTTGTAGATATTAAGAAAGTTTTCAGCACCAATTACGTTAAGAATTGTGTAAATGTCCAAAAGTGTAAAGAATTATAAATTCGTTTAAGAAATCCCTTTTTTTGTAAATGTAACATGAACAAAAGCTTATGTACCATGAAATGCATCGCAACATTTAAATTTTAAATTATTGTCTGTTTTCTTGATACTATAAGACATACATACATACATATTTCATATGTATATTCGTAGTATAGATAGATAAATTTTCTTAAATAAATTTGATAACATCTCCATCCATAAGGTATTATAATACAATAAAAGTATACCTACATTTTCTAACAATTTACCTATCAATCATCTTTTGGAATGCCAAAAATTATATTTTTGATCCATGAAGCTATTTAACAGCGATTAACAGAAGAAGATTTGTAAAAGCGAAGGCGTAAAATGAAAATAAAATACAAATAATGCGAACCTTGATATTTATTAAGCATGTCTGGCGTAGTCTGCGCTCAACATGGCTATTAATCAGTAACGACTTGGAATCGACAGATTGCGATTAGAGTATCAGGGCCACCACCAATTCTTCATAATTTTAGCTGCATCTTCAAAAAAATAAAAGACTATCAAGCGATATATGCAAATTTCAAATGGACTTTCGAATACTTATTGATATGAAGCAAGCTTATGTGTCGAGGCGTTAACAAAAAAGGATAGGGCTAACACACTTTAACAATTTTATACCATTTTATTCGTATCTGCTTTGCATAAATAATTTTTACAGTTTTAAACATTTATTGATACAGGTACAGCTTATTGAAGATTATCAGTAGTAAGTTATTTTTTTCAATGATTTTCTAATATAATTAAAATTATGTTATAGGTTTTTGCATACTGTAATTATGCTATATGTTTTTATTATCATTTTTTTTTTGATTCGCTTTATTCATATTCGGGCAGTGGTAAGTGCTATGAAGAAAGGTGTAAAAAATACTTGTGAAGGCTAATGGAAAATTTGAAATTGTTGTGCTCAGATAGGTGATATAGCAATAAATACAAATAAAGATACATATGTTAAGTTCCTAATTGATATTAAAAATTCTTCTTCATATCAGGTTTTCAGTAAATCAATTATGACAAACCTCAAAAATGGCAACTGTCGAAATTATTTAAGGTGCGAAATTTTTTTCATAAATTGGGGTATTGCGACGTTTTCTGCATTTTGGGTCGCGCTAATCATTTTGTAGCGATGGGCAATAAAATTACCTCAAAATTAGAAAGAATAAAACGAAAGTATTCGATATGGAAAGTAATTAATTATAAATGTTCTTATTTGTATTCTGACGGGTTTTTGCGTAAAATTTTATGTCTTCGCCAGTTTTTATGAAGCGATTTTGAATTGTAAATTTTTTGAAGGACAAACTTGATTGATTGAGGTTTGTATTAAGTAGAGTACGAATTTTATCATTCATGAATGACATTCTCAGTTTGAATCATAATGTGTGAGTTTACATGATAAATTGGCATCAATAATTTATAGTATCATATATTTTCCTTTTACAACTGTCACCAGTTAATGTAGTAGGGGCCAAAATTATACTTATATGTAAGACATATTTTAAAAGTTTGGCTTTAATATTAAATTATTGATCTATATGTCTTTATCTTATACCGCTGAAAATATAATTCATCAGTGAACTTTTTCGCGTTCTTCAACTCGTAACACATAAAAATTAGTTTTATTAAAATGTAAAAAGCACTATATGTATTTGCTGAATTGAATCGTTTAGAATTTCAACTTTATATTTTTTCAATTGTAACTATCGTAAAATACATATACTTTCTATTTTAATTTCTCGAGGCATTAGCAGGGTCTCCTGCCCCCATTGAAACTTATATATATTTCTATTTATATCTGGTTATTGAATTTTATTTCTAGATACAAAACAAAAATCCTTTTTTTTGCTGTAAAAATGAGGACAACGAAAAACTCAAGTAGTGACTCTGATGTACATATGCACATATATCTCAGCAAAATAACATAAGTCTATTTTTTAATTCTTAATATTGCAATATAAAGAATCTGTTTAAGAAAAACTGTTTGAATTTGTATCGTAAAATTCAAACACTTTTGATTTAATCGTAAATTGGATAACAAATACAAGTTTTCAGATTTATGTAAAGTCGAACGATGAATTGATTCGATTCAAAAATTTTATTTTAATTTCAATGCGATCCATATGGTGGAACTTTCTTGATTCATGTTTGGTCCTCGCATTAAATTTATCGTTTTGAACAATACTTTGATAAATACTCTATCCTATTCACAGATATTAAACAAGAAATACTGCCTTTCTATTGCTTCTAACTAAAGGTCAGTTGGAGTATGAACAAAAAATATGGAAAAGTTTATGCTACTGGTTCCGCAACGCGCAACATGCCTTAACTTGTGCATTTAAAAATAACCCTTTCCTTAATAGTTTTGGAAAAAACTGCAAAAATTGTTCAAGGTAAATAGGTGCCACCGTCATAAATCTAATTTCCTAGGTTAACGTCTTCATCGCTTTAACTTTTATTAAGAAAAGCGAACAATTTATGGGCACCTGCCTAGACTACGAAATAAATTAACGACCATCACACGTTTCATTAGACTGTAATGAGCGTACGTGAACTATAAGTTTTGAAAATTACGCTGGCAGCATTTATTTATGGATGAAACTTACAATTAAATAGATGTTATATTAAGAAAAAGGAAATAATATCCATTCAAGAAAATTTAAGTTAGATTAGTTGCTTCTGAGGTCGTCTACCTTCTAATATTAAGCTTCCGCTTAAAACAAGGCTACCTAAACAAATGATTAATGAAAATTTAAAATAAACGTCGCAATTAAATTGTATGGCGTCAAACTTGTGTCAAATTATTGTAACCCACGTTAATAAAAAATTTCCATGGAATACATTTACCAAAAAGTTGTTTGCTTGTTATGTCACTATGCTGTTATTTTTGCAAATTGAATAGGATAAAAATATATGACTCTATTTAGATAAAATGTCCATTTGATGGATTATACACAAGGCAATGTGCTAATAAATTCTGTCTATGCATTAATAAAGAAGTGGTAACATAATTATAAAATTGGGGGTTCAATTGGGCTCTATTTTAATTTACGATCCCACTGTCTTATGCCGCATGCGGCAAAGTCAAACAAAAAATTAGAACAAGAGTCAAGTATTTGAATTTTAAAAATGTTTACTATCGTGGACCACCACTTTGAAGAGCATTCGTTTAAGAACAAGTCTGGAAATGCCGCGCATCACCTAGAGGTGATTAATCAAGCTTGAATATTTATATAAACTCCTTGATAACTGGACATGCGATGTTTGGCTGTGAAATATTCACCTTCTAGATATCATGTAAATTAGTAAAAATTTCGGCATTCTGAGAGGCACTGTGAGTGTGCGGGCGGAGGTAATGCATAGGTGTGCCCAACCTTTTATAAATGCTTACCTAGGCATGCTGTGCGCTTAATAGCGCACGTTTCGTGTTTTTTCTAAATCTCGATTACGATAAAGCTAATTGCTAGACGTGTTGAGTTTCAGATGATTTGCGAAGGTCAATCAAAATCGAGGTATAACCTTCACTTATATTTGCGGATGCGCTTGCTATTTGTAGTTGATATTTTTGTATTTGAAGTACCCCTATAATAAAACTTTTTTCCTCTCCAAAATTGCAATGGATTTTTATTTGAAAGAAAAAACATTTCAAAAGAAAGATTGATTACAGGCAAATTAGGGTTAAACATTCCAAATATTGCAAGCAATTTAGTTTTATGTTTTGTGAATTTCCGTTCCGAATGAACAAATATTTTGCTTGTAATATTTAATTTTAGGACAGCTCTCTAATTACTGACCATGCAGATTTACATATAAAGATAACAAAAGATAAAAGAAGGACTTGGGTCAATGTGTCTTCCTGCAAAATAACAAAAATTTAGATTGTACATATAAGATCTTGCAGATTTGGCTTTTTTGTGTTCATACATATAAGAATTAATATAATAGTTAGTATGGTAATGGGAATTTTCGCTTACCAATTCGGAAAAAAATTATATAGAAATGATTATTATAGATTTCTTCCATAAATTGATTTATATTACAATATACTTATATAAAACAAGGATAACAAAATGTAAAAATTATATTAGTTGGATAAGTAGGTTCTTTTAAATAAATACTCCTCAAAAAAGTTGTTTGTACGCTACGCAGCACTTACACGAATTTAGACTCTATTCATAGCTGCCCAGATTTTTATTGTGTGATTTGCTCTGATTGAGATTATAATTCTAGTTAGTTTTCTTTTGCGCACTATGAATCAACATCAACATCAGTTCCAAAAGGTTAATGTTTCATCTATCTATGTATAATAAATCTTCTCCATGCTTACTTCGCAACTTTTAAGCATCAACTAATAGCTTGACTTAATAGCAACCAATTAAATTATGGGTCTGAATTTTAATTTGGCATTATGGTAACGAGCTACTGATCACTTTGATTCTCGCATAATTTTAATGTATTTCATTAATCATTTTCAAAAGAACACAATTCAGTTGAATAAATAAAATTTAAAGTACGAAAAAAAAAAAGAAAAAAACATAACAAGAAAGAGATCTTTTTACAGAATATTTTATAATAGTGTAGCTTCACGTCGACAGGTTCTCACGTGGACGTATATTTTGTTTTCTGCTTTTGCTTTCATAACTGCAATGACCTTTTTGCATAAACTAAATAATTTTCACATTAACAAACAAAAATAAGTAAAACGACAATATTTATAAATTTATTCAATTCTGTTTTAAAATTGCTTAAACCACCCAAAGGTGTCCATTCATCACAAAACCAGATTTTGGGTAGTTTCCAGCTTAAACCATTAAAATGCATGGCTAAATTTATGATAACAATTTTGTTATTTGATACTTTGCTGGTGCTCCCCTCAGGTATTCTCAGAAAAAGCGAAAATGTCAAATGTTTGTTTAGAGATAATTTCTCATGTAGCGCAGAATATACTCGCCCACCCGGTGGTAAGAAAGACCAATCCAAGTCAAGCCGTAATTATTACTGGCGTGGGTACGTACATACCTGAAATTACCACCTGAACCGGTTCAAGTTTTTACGCAAATTGCCGGTTTTACAAGATTCGCCCATTGAGGAGCCTGCGGCTATTGACAAATATTACTCGCACTTGACGAACCCTTCTTTGAACGGTCATAGATAGCATCAATATAGATTGATAAAAGTCGACATTTGAAAGTCTACTTTACTAAATTATGGAGTACGTCTCAAGGGCAGGCAGAAAGGAACGATGGTGTTGGCGAGACTAATTTCAATGTCATTCGCGGTTACCGAACCCACAGCGGTCAAAGAAAGTATAAACGACAAAAGATCGGGCACTCCTATCCAAACAATCGTCGGATGGATGCTCAGACCTGTCTCTATTGTTGTTATCGGTCCAACTTTTTGTTATGACACCTTTAATAGCTGAATTTCAGACGGAAATTAGCATCTTGTCGCAATTTCTCAAGCTGGCTAACTCTTCCACCGGCGTTCGATAAATCACATTTTTACGATTCGAAAAACACTCGGACTGATTTAATTTTTATGGTTCATCTAGTGGAAAAGTTGCTGGACCATCAGGTCTATTTCGATCTACTTCCTAGCAGTTTCGGCACATGATGTCAGGGTGCCTTTGGTATTTGTTTCCGAATCTTTTATACCGGCGCGGTGTAATCTAGATCAGTTTTCTTCAATATTTCGCTTTTAAACCAGTTTGAAGTAGGAGTTCATGCAGATTTGTCTAAATTAGTTGAGAACATTGGTAAAATTTTATGATCATTAATGACAGGATGTCTATAACAGAATTGACTTTTCCTGCCTGATACAGGAAGTGGGCGATTAACAGCTCCATTTATTTTATGCGACATGCGGGGAGAGTTTCAGTTTAGGTTTTCTCGTTGCCACGGAGATTTCGATATTATGACATCTTCGTCAAATTAATTACTTATTTCCATAATGGGATGCAGGTTTGGAGAGACACCTTTCGGATATATTTCTATGTACATATTATATCGAAGGCAGCTTCTCTTGAACTTTCATATACCTCAAAGACCTTGTGCATTTTGGATGGATACGTTTTGATTTGACCATTGGTTAGTAGAAATAGATTTGATATACATATGTGAAATCAAAAATAGCTCACAACTTGAAGAAAAGGCGTTTCCAAATATGTTTAACGAAATGCAGCTGAAATAGCGATGAAATCTATGTGCTTGACGTTACAAAATAATTTCGATTAGAAAAAAGAAAAACTATAGAAGAGCTATCAAAGACAAAAATTTGTATCCATTTTGATTGAACGTTTAGATTTATTAGCTTTTCGGCGAACTTTAAGTAAATTAATTTTGAATTGCTAAATTTAATTCTAATAAAGTTTTTGTATCTTCGTCCCGAGACTCAGCAAGCAGCTTGAGATTATTACAATTTCTCACTCTTTTCCTTTAAATATTGTAATTACGAGTTAAAGAATTTATTATTAGATATTAAAAAATAAATTATTCACTGAAGTTTTGTTGTTGTCAATTGTCAAATTTAGGGAATTGAGTGGTTTTGAAGAAATATCTGTATGATGAAAATCTGTATGATATGTGTATGCAAATTATAACTAATAGTCCGAGATGCGAAAAAGTAAACATTCAAAAAATTCCAATATTATTAGCTGTTTTTTTATGGAAATTATAGATAACAATAATATTAGTAAGTGCAGAGCAGATAGAGACAAATATTTCAATTTAAACTTAGAAAAAAATACAAAACAATTTTTTCTTATATGGCGAAAAACAATAAACTTAAATTTTCTCGCAGAATTAGTAAAACTTCAATTGATTTCTTTACAGGGTGTTAGTGTTTATTATCTGTAATATATCGTTGAAAGTCTTCCATGATTTGTTCATGAAGAACTCAAACGTTGATCTGTTTGTGCTTGTGTTTGAAAAAATGTTTCTTGTAACCTTTCCTATATTTTTGCGTTAAAATTAGTGAAAACTTGCTTTTGTAATATGCATACAATTACCTACTGCTGTTATTATTAAAAAAATATAACAAAAATAAAAAAAAATCAAATTTTTATTTTATTTATTGTATTTAAGGCTTATTAGCAAAATAAAACATTAAAAATTCTTCCCAAAACCGTTTCTTGCTTACGCAAATGGTTACATCTGCAGGTAAATTTTTAATATAATAGTTATTGTAGTTTTTGTTTTTCTGTTGGAGTATATGAAATTTTTTCAACGTTTGAAATTCGTTTAGTGAATATTTTGTTATAATTCTTCAATGTGCTTTGTAAGTATGGTTAATTAATAAAAAATTTCCACCGTTTAGAAAAATGCAGAAGTCTTAAATATCTTCCCAAGCTTTTAAACAGATGTAACTCTTTAAATGCACTGCAGTAGATTTCAAAACTAAACGTTGGGATTTTTTTTTTAGTGTTGGAAATTTGGATTTCAATGGCCCCAACAACACTAGCTTCTTTCAAGGAAGCTCTTTTAAGTTGATTGGATACGGATCCAAAAAAATCAAAAGCGATTTTGAAGATTTTTAAAAAATGCACATCCATATCATCTGATTTACATAGATCGATAGTTAGAAGATAGTTTTTTTCGGAGTTAACTTATTTATTGTTGTTTTGTTTATTCAATTTATGTTACAATCGGTTCTTGATTTATTACATAACAAGGATATAGTTTATTGTTATTCAGAAGGAAATAAAAATAACTTATATGTATGTAGTCTGAAATAGATTAATAATAATACTATGCTGAAAATAAAGCAAATACTATTAATGCAATAATAGTTAAGAGATTGCGTTAAGTACTTAAAAGTAAAAAACACTGAACTGCACTATTGGCAGGGATTTGGTTTTATTCATGTTTAATTTCAATTTTTAAAACAATATAGATATATGTAACTATAATATAAATACATACATTGCTTCGCTTTTCTCTTCTAAGTACAGTAAAAATATTTTGTTGTATGAATGAACTTCATTCAATAAAATTCAAGTTCAATGCATTTCATTCACTAAGTCTGTTACGTAAATAAAATGCACTAAAATTAAATGTAACCTTTCTGCGGTCCGAATGGTTTCCTACGACGATCAAGTTCACGTCGAAAGTAAAAGTAAACTGGACTCATCGAGAGATCATCAATCACTCAAAGGTATTTTTTGCTGAATTCGGCTCAGGCGAAATTAGTATTCATGGGACATTGAATGAAAGAGGTCAGATTGCTTATGTTAAGTAATTTTAATACTCAGGTCAAAAGTTAACATCGCTAATTCACAAAACAAAAACGTCAAAGAATATACATAGTTCACAGCTCGAGAAGATTTATCCTTTGTAAGGCCTGGACTGGAAGGGGCTTGAGGGTTTGTTGTACGAAGGCTGCGCCCTGTATTGGTTGGAGGCAGGTTCTTGGTAAGGGTGGGCCCTGATGTAGTCCAAAGCCCTCAAGATGTCAGCTGGGATTGGTGGTGGGGTTGGGATGTGAGATCCTTGTGGCTGGAATCCGTTCTCATCGGCGACATATGTGAACTGGACTGGTGTGCCGTCAGGAGCGGTCCACTGGGCATTTCCATTAGCCACTTGTCCTCCAATACCGTTTTCAGCAGCTGAGATACCATTGCCAGTTTCGTACGACCATTGGTAAGAACCATCTGGGTTCAAGTCAGAAGCTTGACGAAGGATGGGGATTTCGTTTGATGAGGAGTGGTATGAGGGTTGCGGTGGTCTGTATTGATTCGGTTGCGTCCGTCCAAAGGTGGTGGCTGCTGAGGCAACGGCCAAGACGGCGGCGATGATAACCTATAACGACGGTAGGAATTTAATTTCACTGGTAATCCATTTTGATAAAAAATAGTCCTTACGAAAGTCTTCATGTCGATTAAGATCTTCTAAGGTACACCAAACAGATGGAACTGAAGTCTGTTTGTGGTCCGGAGCCTTTTATATCAAACAAAATCCAATAAAGCATCTCAAACGGGGGCAGGCAATTAAACTTTTCGAATCGGTGTGGTACATCTCCCATCTTCTTTGCATGCCGGCTTTTACTCTTAGCACGTCGAGAATGCCCAAAGCTCATCGTTGTCTTTGTGCTAAGCTTAAGACTAAGAGATCTTCTCGGCACCGAGTCTGCGAGTACCGTCGATGACTGTTTGCGACTATGGTGGCATCCAAATGCTAAAATCTAACATTTGCCATGGAGGTGTTGGTTGATTGATGTAATTTTACTAAAATTTTAGTGCCTCTAGCGTCCAAGCCTGATTTTTGGTGGATCTGCTGTTCTCCGGTTTCACTTTCGACGATCGACTTTAGTCGGCACATGTTCCATTTTCTTATACAAGGGAAAAAACCGGACTTAGCCGCGACATTAGTCATTTTATGGTCCTGAGCGTCGTGAGCTTATTTATGGGAGTGGTTCCAGGCGGGCTCATCTTAATTAGCAGGTATGAGCCAAATAGGTCTGGTGTGCCCTTGAAGATCGGAGCTCGAAACCAACGTTTCCGCTTGTTTTGGCTGGTTTAATTGTTTCGCTACCTAACGTGGGTGGAGCACACAATTGACGGTGTTGGAAACAACGCGATGCTTCCTATTTTCAATTATGCAATGTTAATGGACCTTTCCAATTTAAATTCTCAGATGCTGTTTATCATTTCTGCTGTTGAGAACGCACGCTTTAACTGCCTTTTGTTAAAAATCTTAAATTGTTTACCATTCGTATATATTTTCAAGAACAAAGACCAGTCAAAGTTAGATGCCATTGCACTAAAATCCACCCATCAATTCTGCTGCAAGGTAATCATCACCTGTAATTTTAGTGCACATTCCTCCACCTGCGCAATTCATTGCAAATTATCCACTTTGTAATGTTGAATGTACGTTGATTCATCCGGGAATTCAAATCAAGGTAACTGCTGTTAGTATTTCTTCTATCATACAAACCGAGCTGGTTTACTAAAGTGGACCCTAATGAGGTACATTGCATCCTTACCGGTTTCTTGGGCAATCATCACTATCCACAATTTGCAGGTAAATTTGTTGAAGAGTGATGATGGTAGCAAAAAGTGGAAAACTTATTAGTCAAATAAATTACTACCTACTTTCACACCAGAAAAATTAGTTTTTATTATTGTAAGGATATATGAGGGGGTCAAAATGTCAAATGATTTATCTATTTGTTTTTTTTTATTACTTATGTACAAATTTAAGTTTAGGTACAATTAAAATTCATATTTGCTATGCAACTATGAGGCTGATTCATTTAATAATTAACATTTTTTGTATATTTGGCTTTTCTTTTAATATTATCAAAATAATTTCTAATTGGCTAAATAATGGGGTTATTAATATTATCCGAGAGTTCCTCATCGATCTGATGCCTTCGTGACTAATTAGGCTAGGCGAGGATAATGAAAAGTGGTATTTTGCAAATATCTCGAAAATCGTGAATTTTTCGACAAAAATATGTAAAACGAAATTTATAGCTGCGACAATTTGTTGTCTTCCTGTCTAAATTGATTCGTTCTTAATATTTTGCATAAATCTGCTTTTACCTATTGTAACTTTTGAATAACTTCTATAGCTTATGAGAGAAAAAATAAAGCGCACTTCGAAAATACAATATCAACACGTAAAACATTTCCGTTTAAATACATATAAGTGAATTCGAAATTAAATGATTCCCTTTTCAAATTAAAATGTTTTCACTTCAATTTAAATTTGTTGGGTTTTTCACTATAAAAGCAAAGTGCTCTCTGCTTCACATTCAAGTTGTTTCAATATAAATCTAACCAAGAGTTTTCATCTGTAAATCGAAACTGTGTCAAGTTTAAATAAGAACTTTTCATCAAAGGGAAATCAACTTCAATTCAAAGTTGATGGCATTCAATTTTTAAAAGCGATTTTCTTTGAGTGTATTTATGATAGTTTTAAATTAAATATCTAATAAGTAATTACTGGCAAAAAACATTTTTATTTCGCAAGTTTGATGTTCTATACTTAAAATAAAAGATTTTATTATTAACCTGCTCTTACCAGCTATTTTATACGCTTCATGAAAATTATAAAAATATTCATTTTACAAATGAAGGCTTTCAATTGTTCACTATGGCAGTGTAATGGAAGTTATTTATTTGATAATATTAAAAGATGTTAGTACCCAGAAATGTTCAAAAAATATTTCATATATATAGTTTCGGCCTGATTAATTATATATCTTATTATAGGCAAAAAAGGTGGTCTCAGAATTCATATGTATACATATATATTAATCAGTTTTCCTCTGAGTAAAGTCAAATGACCTAATTTTGTGAGTGTGACTAATATGCTAAAATGCAGGTTCTCCCACATGAAATTCTCATAATTTCACAGTTGCCATTATTTGATGAAAACGACTTAAAGGTGATTTACATAACTTGTTTAAAAGACCAAAGAATTTGCCTTCAAAATTATTTTAGAAATGAAAATTTCCAATTTTTTATTTTGTTACTCATAAATTAATATCGCCTGCCATAATTTTCAAAGTTAATTTGAATGACTTTCTTTAACGTGGAAACATGATTGATTAATTGTATTACTAAGCGTATCATTGATTAGCAATATAATTAACAGTGCTGTAGGCAATTCCTATTCAGCCGGCTTATTAAAAATGCGGCTTTTCATTAGTGTTGCATATTTGGACGTCTCAATGAAACATTTTTAAAAAGTGATGGACATATAAAAAATGCAAAATCATCTTCTTTTGGTGCCCTCGAGGAGAATTTATAGTTATGCACTTTAAATCACATAATAAAGAATAAACGTTATCGAAATAATTTCGGAGGCAAAAATTAATTTTTGTCGAAATGATTATATTAAAATTCTCTGAAGATTTACAATAATTATCATTTAAATGTCCAGATCTTACACAAGTTAAGTCATTTAGTAGTCACTTAAAATTCTTATAGACATCGCGGAGATTCCAATGCGTCTGACGCTTGAACATTCACTAAACATCAATTTGATAGATAATTTTCTACTTGTTGAATGTGCGAAACTAGAAAAATATGAAATTACTTGTTGAACCCGATATTATGCAAGAGATCTAAGTGAAGAAAGGCGGAGAGTCGCTCATGGAAGCCGGGGGTCCGTCAGACCAGTCTTGCTTGCGACGCAAAGGTCAAGTATGTCTGCCTGAAGACCGTCACTCATAAAGTCATAAGGAAGATTTCCCAAGTGGGAATTATAAGAGCGATTGCACACAAGCTGCACTCCGTTTCCAATTGAGCTAGTTTCAGGATGCATTAATTACTCAATTTGAATAAATTGTCAAGATTAATGACCATACGTATTTCACTGAGTCTGCGCTGAATGGAGTGATCCTTGTTATTCTAGAATCTAGAGAAATTGGTAATCAAGCCATACTTAACTTTAATGAACTTATACTTCGCACGGCTGCGCGGCGGTTGAGTGAAAAGACAAACGAATCTCAAGCGTGTTGCAAATGTTGTTTCCGGCGACATTTATATCGATCAAAACACTTTTTATGAAGATAATTCATTTTATACGGTTTTGAGATTTTTGCATATTTATACATAATGTATTTTTTAAGCTTTGTAAATTATTATAATAGATGAGGCTATTGAATGCATTTGCAATTTCTTATTTTATTGGGAAATAAATTGGTATTGGCTGAGAATTGTATTGAGGCAAAAATATAAGTGTCAAGGAATTCTATAAATTAAGCTGTGGATGCAAATAATAATTTTTGATGAATGTACTTATCATGTACACCAATATTTTACTCCCGATTCTTTATTTAAGTTTAACCTCTTCACAATTATAAACTTTCAACTATCACCTTTTTAGGGTTCCGTACCAGGAAGGAACCCTATTGTTCTATTGTTGTCTATCAGCCTGTCACAGGCCTCTAACTTTTAAACGAAATGAGATAGGGGTTTGAAATTATGTATTATCACGGCCCAAAGACGAATAAAGTAACAAAACATCAAACAAATTTTCTAGGAGGGGTCCCCATACATGTAAAGAAGCGCAAAACAATTTCCATAGTACGGAACTCTCAGTGCGCGAGTCCGCCTCGCACTTGACCAGTTTCAGATTATTATATTCATGCATTGATATTCTTGATTACCTTTCTTCTTTATGATTGAAAGATCTATAAAATGTTGATGGGATAAATAGATTTTCGTGTTGTGAGTCAGATATAAGGTAAAAGATCAAACGTGGAATAGTAAGTCCATGTTTTGAAAAACAAAAAACCTCCTGACGATATTATTTCAGAAACTGTATTAGGATGTGTGTACGTACATCATTAGTTTTTAAAATATTTATGTTTTAGTTGCTTCTGAAATAAACTGGACTACTTATATTTTTACAATATTTTGATATCAGCTCTAAATACATATTACAGACATTTTTGAATATAAAAGTTATAAACTGTTTTTTCTATAATATAAAAATCAACATTTAATAAAAATTTATTATTTTGTATTGTTTTAAATTACGAAAATAAAACAATTCACATCTACCTAAATATTATACATATCACATATCTAAATTTATCTGTTATTTGGACTTTCACCGTATACTTCCACAGAAAATGGAGGAAGTTCGAATTCGATGAATGTTGATTCGGGTGAATTTTAGGTCATTATTATAATATTTATCAATCAATTATTGAAGAAAATTACTGAAATTTTGAAACATTTATCTAATCTGTTTGTCTGCCAATTTATAACTAACGCCTATTGAATAAAATCAAAGTGGTTCATGAATCACTTTTTATAGTGAAAATAAATTTATTTTTTTCAAATTAATTTAACAGAATTTTTATCCTATTCTATAAAAATGGATATCTTTAAACCAGATCACATTGAAGTAGTTTGATTTTTTTTTTTTTTATTAATTTATGATGTATGAATTTATTTTCATTCTTTGTTTATCCCACGTTTGTATGAATAATTCATTATTTCCGGGCAAGTATAGGTACTATCAGCATAAACATTTCGCTTTTCATTAAAAATAAACACAACTGGTTCACATTTATGAGAAATCTCTGCTAGTAGGTAAGTCATAACATTAAAACTGTTTTTTCCTTAATTTAATCTTGCAACTAAATATTCATTTAATCCAGCTTACCAGAAGCAGCTGATACTTTTTAATGTGCAAATATGAAAGGTTTGCTGGTATTAGTGTTCCTGCTTTCAAAATTTTTGCAAAATTGCTGCCTCCTCTTGATTTACGGATCTAAAGATTTTTCTGCATTTCTACTGATGTAATTAATACATGCAAACATTTGAACGACATTTAAATTGCCTCGCAGTTATTCTTACCTCTCGATTACCTTGAGATGTTTCTAACTTCGCTACGGTGTTCTTTGTGGAGATCGCATTCTTCTGGAAATACTTAAGTATGTCATATTGATCTAAAACCTTTTTTTTACCTCTAAGCATATTTGCCTAATTTATTACTTTCCATAAAAACACACTTTGCTTTGAATTTAACATAAAAAATTTGCTGAAAGTGACTTTTATTGGGTGGCACTTTATGGAGTCGACTTTTCCGCGTAGAGCGGCTGCTTCCTCTTCTGATTTTCATTTCGAACATTTTTCTATTTATACTTGTCTCAGTGGCGATGTCTTTATCAGATCTTCTAATTCCTCCTACGCCTTTAATATTCACGGTGATTGGAAGTGATTTAGTGCTTTCTAAATATCACTCGGGCGAATCATTTTACCTTTTGTGGCGTTGTGAAGTCCCAAAAACGTGCAAAAGCGATTATGCCTGATTTATGTTTTATTGCACTTAAATTAAGCTATATACCATTTGCGTTATGAGACGGTTTTTAAAATGCCATTAACTTAATAGAATTTAATGGATATTTGAATTGCTTTGAATGTAAGCATTTCAATTACATAACTAAGCATGTTAATTGGTAGCAAATACAGAATCGATACCGACGGTTTTAGCAAATAAAATTAAATTAACCATATACGTATCTTGATCTAGCCTAGTAGATTTTACTTCTTAACTTATTAAGACTTTATTTCGTATGCGAGTCACCAAACATTGCTGGTTTTTTGGAGTTTTTCTATTTTTTGGCTAGTTTTTTCCCCTTTTTAAGCCATAACTCCAAAATTTGAGGGTTTACGAATTTTTTAATGGCAGATTAGTGATTAGCGCATAATTTTACTTAAGGATATCATATTCGAACTTACTGATCAGAACTTTGTTTTTTGTGTGACTGTGTTATATACCGTGAAACCAATGTTGCTAGGTCAAAGCTCCAACGACCTACCTGGTCTATGGTGCTGAACCACTCTAACACGAATAAATTCAGAACATGACGTCGGATTCGAGTGCGGTTTTTTTCTGACAAATTTCGATTTTCCCATACAAAAAATCGGCAGAAAGAAGGGCTAAAATGAAATTTTGGGCATTGAAAATATCATTTTCGATGTTTGATGCGGCCTCTCTCGCTTGTTTGTTGACGTCGTGTTGGATCGTAAGAGGTATTGTAAGAAAGCTTGAATCTTCAGCTTTCTAACACATTATCAACCAAAATCCAACGACGAAAGAACTTATAAAATATTTTCTGGGTTCTCCTCCCCCAAATTTTCAATTGTAATTTAGGGGTGAGGGACCGATTGTAGAGGGGTCTCCGAACAAACGTTGATCATGAGACCATGCAAAATTATTGACATACCCTGTTCAGAGCTTAAAGAAACCCCTGTATAAGACTATTATTTCCAAAAAAAAAAAAATTTAGAGTCAATTCGAATGGCCTATAAGCGTGGAGAAAAGTGTCAACAACAAGTGCGGTCCGAAGAGTTAGTGAAAAGTGCAAGTGCATGTGAATTCGAAAACGGCTTAAAAAACAAAAAGCAAATATTTTCTTGAAACAATATAAAGACATTATCATTAATCATTACGATTTTGTTTAGCTATTCTAATTTAACCAAACGATATTACCAAAAATAATAAACAGATATGTAGATACGTGGGAAATAAAATATTGTTCCAAACTGCTGTAAGTGTGGGCGCTGAATTTGTTTGACCTTGCTTAACTAAGATTAATCGCAGCACTTAAGAAGACATGCATTGTCTAGTTTTTTTTATTTATTTTTAGTGTGAAAGTGCCAAATGCAATTTTAAACACATGAAGTCATAGTGAATAAAAATACTATAATATAACATGTACATAATGTATCTATGCATTTCGAGTATTACTAATGTTTTATTTGACAGAGACCTCCATTGAATATCTACCTAATTTACTTGAATTATTTTAAAGCTAATCTATGTAAAATACAGAACCAGCAAATAAATATAATATTTCTTAAAAAATTAGAAAAAAGGCTTTTTGTTTGAATTAATTGTATTTGTTTTCGACACTGAAAAATTGAGTTTGACGTTTTATGAATTTTCACGAAGAAAATAATTTAACTAGTTTCTTGACTAAATTCATTCAAATGCTTTATCCATCAAAAAAACAAAACACCAACACTGCAATTTTATTAGAATTATTATTTTTTGCTAACATATAATTCGTACTTACTTCTTTAAAAGTGAGCAATAAGTAGAATTGTTTGTTTGGGTCCTTTCGAGTGACTGTGGCAGGGATGCTAGGAGTTGCGCTGATGACATCGATTTGGCTGTCCCGATCGAAACACTTCGCTGATCTATTTTATTGCAGCTTGCTTACTTCCAGCGAGTTCCTCAGCAAAAATTGTAATTCTGCTTACCCTAGGAAGGAACAAGAGTTTTTCGTTTGTCGATGTACCTATAAATATTTGATCCAAATTCTTATTATATTTCTGGAAGACTGTTGGTCTTTCCATTGATGTATCTTTTAGGGACTGGAGAAGACTTTTAATAAATGAAATATGCTACAGTATATTTAAATAAACCATCCGAAATGCTGTGTATTTTGCTTTCTTATTTTTAAAGAGAGATAAGTGGCTGTATATAGAACTAATTGTTAAGATAATAGTAAAATGCATATACCTAAAGAAGCCTTTAAAGTACTATTTGAGAATCTACTTAATAAACTAACAGTAACGACACATCAATTTATCCACAGATATGAATATTTGTAATAGATATTATAAATCAAACGTTTTATTTATGTATGCTGCGGTGTAAGTTAATACACTGCACAAGATAAAATTTGTTTCGGTAAGATTCCTTTAAATGCATCTACATAGTGTTAAAATATGCAATGAATATGAATAAAACAATATCGAAAGATGTAAAATAAATAACAATCATAAAAATATACGGTATAAATTCTTTGATTCACACACCAACATTTAAATACGAATCAAAACTCTTATAGAGAACTGCAGCTAGGTCTTAGATTAAATTTATATTATTACTATTTCAAATATTATTATTATTTTTTTTATATCATTATATGCATTCTTCTTTAAAGATTCTAACTAATGTTTTCGTAAATCAGCTTAATATTTCTGCGACATATTTTAATAGCATTTTGTAATATTTTTATTAATTTTAAAAAACAAATATATAAAACGCACATTGTAGCTATATAAGTTTTAAATCTCTCGATGGAAGAAATTTGTACTTCTCTAACTACATAAATAGGCCTCAGCGTAGGTTCGAGGCCTTGTTAGAGAGAATTGCTTTAGCATCTTAGATATTATATGCTACAAATACAACAAATTAATTCTATAAGTAACTACTTAAACCAAGCAGTTTATACATTAACAATTTATTTAAAAATGAAACAATTAACAGTTAAACAATGTCCTGCAATTAGTTTTTAGTTTACTAACAATTCCAATACATATATGTATATTATATAAAATTAATTATAAAACTGTTCTTGCTCCGTAATAACTGAACTTTTAAACGCCTATATTAAAAAAACCTTCATTTTGAAGTTATCATTAGGCGAATGGCCACAGAATTAATATAAACTATTTTAAATTTAACAGGAAGTTTTTAAAAATTTTATTAATTTAAATTATTAGGAATTGTAAAAGACCATCAATGCATTATAGGTATTCTAAATAATTGACAAAAATGGAGAAGGACAGGAGAGGAGAATTTTATACCCAAACTATTGAGCAAGTTTATTTTTGCAAAGGAGTGTGAGAAAATGTTCCAGATAATATGATATTACAGTCTTGACAAAAATCGAAAAGCAATAAGTATATAACAAATTTAAGTTCACAATATTTGTTCATTAAGTGCTATCAGTAAAACATAGTATTTCCAATTATATTTTTAAATTAAAACATTCATTAAACTGACTATATTCTACATATTTCCAGTCGATTTTTGTTTTTATTGTTGAAAGACTATATATAATATGAAGAGTTTTTTAGCTTTAGATATTTTTGTTTTCAGTTTTTAAATTTTAATTTAAAAATACCGAAACGTATACATAATATGTGCCAATATCCCTGAAGAGGTTATCAAACAAAAAAGTCGTAAATTTTTATTTGTGCAGATCGTTTCGAAATTTTTATTTTGGTTCTCATTTGTGAAACTAAAATCTGTTATTAAAAGGCATTAATGCATATTGTTAACATTTTGTGACACAATTTTTTGCGTCTCTAAAATGTGATTTTATTATATGGATACATGTATCTCTAGCTTTTAAATTAGATCTTAAAATATTCCTGCGGCATTTATAACACCTATTTAAGTTTATGAAATTTTAGTCCATCTTCCATTACATATAAGATAACATATCCTGACTGACTGATTCATCAACACCGAGCCGAAGCCGCTGAAACTAATTACATGACATTTGGACAGTAGGTGTCTTTTGTGACGTAAGCTCCACTAAGAAAGTATTTTACGAAATTCTTCTCCTAAAATAGGGGATGTAAGTTTGAGAGTTTCGTCATTTCTAAGGTCAAAACCATGAAAATTAGTGTTGGTTAAGGGTTAATTTTCCTATAACCCTGAAACATAGGTACTTAATTTCAAACCAATAGTTTAAAAGTACCAAATTACACTTCAGTAACTTTTGAAATGACTGAGTTCCATACAAACATTTATCCCTCATTTTACTTCTATTCAGTTTCTATTTCTACATATGTATGTATTTATTTCAAGATATGCGGACGAAGTCGCGGGCAGAAAGCTAGTACATATATACATCTAAATATAATATGGAGATATATAACGACAAACAAGTTTTTGAAATAAAATGTCTAATTTCGAGGAAATGATCTATGTTATTCAGGTAATTTTGATTAATTGTGTAAAACCTTCCGTAATTCATCGACTTAACGAATTAATCCGCGTCCTAAGTTAAAAAAGTTAAAAACCATGTGGCATTCTCTGTGGGAACCTCTTAATAGTGATTTATTGGATCCAAGTCTAGAACCCCGACAAGGCCGATCGAATACCTGCGATAAGCCCGTGTCCGGTCCAAAAGGACTGGGGCATTACATACATATGTCTTGGCGCTCTCGCGTGCGTTTTTTTCCGCGATATTTATGATTAATTTCTTGACGACAAGTATCGCGAGGAACAAGTATTTTTCTGGTTATTAGCTTGCTACAGTTTCCTCACTGTTTTAATTTATTCGGTCCATTGTGGATACAAGTGACATTTTAACGTATTTCAACTTTAACCAAATTAGAGGAAAATATCGTCACTGTGGCGGGAAATGCTGAAGGATTTAATCTGTTGCTTTCGGACCAAAGTTGTCTAGAGAAGATCTCTTCTGAAAAAGTTGTTGAACTCTTTATTATTCAGATCTATTCAAATAGCTGAGAAATTTACCTCATTATCCGCCTAATAGAAGCCGCTCAGCCTCGCTACGGCGAACGACTTTTTCCAGACTTCTCATAATGGGCTTTGTCACTATGCTTCGGTCGGTCCATCACCACTCATTCAAGATCAATTCGGAGATAAAACCTGTTCGGGGACTTATGTTGCTGGTGCGCCACATATCTCACAGAGGCGTAAACTGACCATTATCAGAACAAATCTCGGGAATCTGCTGCACCTGTCCGAGTGCCATTTGAATAGAAAATCGATTCAGAACTTTATTGCCTTCGAACTTATCGTGTCTGCTAATGACGACATTATTTCATGTCTCAGTGGTATGGCGGCTCTCTCAGTGGTTCTCGTCGTAAAGATGCACTTCGAGGAAATCGCGGTGATTGGTATTTTCTTGATCGCCCTGAAAGTTTTAAAAAGTCCATTATTACTCGAACTGTTTTAGGAGTGGCAGTTTGTTACGATTCGAGCTTAAGTCTTATGTATTTACGTAAATGACAGCCGCGCTTTAGTTCATGAATGAAGGAAACGATTTGTGGATGGTTATAATTAAAAACTGAGAAAAAACATCGGGCGGCTATTTATGTTAATGACGGTAGAAGATTAAAGGTTCACTCTGCATTAACTTATCAAGTTTTATAATTGATCAATCTTAATAATTTGTCGCAGTAATAAAGCACATATTTTAAAATTACATATTTCCAACAGATTTAAGTAATCATTAGTAACGTCGTGTAATGTTTTTATTTAGGCTAAAATATTTAACATTTGTAATTGATTTTATATTCGAACAAGTGGTAGCTCAGAAAAAAGGAATATAAGTATTAAAATAGCAATTTATCTGTTTCCCTTATAACAACGATGTTTTTGGGGAAAAAAAACTTTTCATCAATTGCATAGACTAAATCATCTTGATTCTTGCCACTTAAAAGAAAAATTTGGAAGAAAAGAAAATTATAGTCCAAGTTAAAATTAATAGCGGTAGTTGGTTGAGGGCCGTATGAAGTGAAAAATCTCCACAGCCGTACAATGGCTGAACTAAATTTAAAATATGTAGATAACATTTATTACCGCCTTTACAGTGTATCTATCTATATTTGTAAGTAAATAAATTGCTATGCAACTACTACATACAATTCAATCTTATAGTAGGGCCCTCTTATCCGCTGACTCAACATCTTATCCGCGCTTCGATAAAAGCGTGTCAAACTGTTGAGCCCGGTTGATGCATAACTTAAACTTATCAAAACTCAGTAAAGCTTTTATGCGAGTTTATTTATATAAACACCTTTATTTATTTCTACTCAAAATAACCGAAGAGATAGTGTTTGTTTGTTATTATATGATAATAATAATAATAGATTTTGTCTGTTATACTTATCTAATAATTAATTATTTGACGGATTTTTTCTGTTTTATTTTTTTTTCAAATAGGTGTTCAAAAATATGGGGCTCGTTAATATCCGCGGAATACGGCGGAGAATGAAAATGTATATAGATTTATTTATATTTATTTAATTTTATTTCTCTTTTTGCGGCTGGCTTTGTATGACAAATGGACCGTGTATCGCGGTGGTGCGATCGAATAGTCGTAAAACGTTAAAATGTGATCATGTTACGCTGTCTTACAGTTGCCATAAAGAGGATACAAAAATATTTAAATTTATAAAAATGTGTGTTAGACATCGGAGTTATTATTATTCAAAAATCAAAATTATCGGTACATTTGTATTGATTTAAAAAAAATAAGTATATTTATTACAAATTGAGTATTATTGCTACTATACTGATTATTAACGAATATTAATGTGACGTTTATCAGCATTATATCTATGTAATTAAAAAGTCGAAATATATAATATCTTTGCGCTTGTAACTATATTTTTAGATGCTCACAATCTGCGATACTGTGACATCATGTGAAAGCTTCGCGCAATCGAATTGTAGGCGCTTGATTCTCAGCTCTCAAAAGAGTTTATTCAAACATCAGCTTTTGTGCTGAACTATGATAAAAAGTACATATATAATATATATATCTTTATATATATATTTCTACTGTACGTGTGTTGTCACTGAACTCCTCCTAAACGGCTGGACCGATTTGAATGAATTTTTTTGTATGCGTTTGGGTGGCGCCCCGGATGGTTTAGATTCACAAATCAGCCCGGCAGATGGCGCTGCAGTCGGTATCTAGGTTATTTATCTATACTGCAACTAAACGGCTGGATCGACTTGAATGAAAGTTTATGCGATTTCCACCAAAATTGGTACTTGGGAGTTTTTGGCGTCGCTGATTTCAACCCGACTGTCAGAATTTAAGAATTCAGGATGGCGGACTGTCAAATTTTGAAGTTTATGCGATTTCCCCCAAATTTGGTACTTGCGGGTTTTCGGATTCACTGATTTCAACCCGACTGTCAAAATTTACGAATTTAAAATAGCGGGCTGTCAATATTTTTATATAACTATTTTATACATTTTACACGTGTATTGCGCATGAGCTCCTGAGTGCTATAGGTAATACTTTGTAATTGGTAAGTAGAGGGGAGATGAGAGGAGGGGGAAATGCTTATCTGTGATGTTTATAGTAAGCCACGCAAAAAGTACTTATCCGATTGAGATGAATGGGGCATGTCGCGCATAACCTTCTGAGTGACATAGGCTATGCATTGCAATTGGTAAGTGGAGGGGTAAGGAGAGAGAGGGGGAAAATGTTAAGCAGTGATAAGTTCATGGTGAGTCGCGCAATAACCACTTATACGATTGAGATGAAATTTGATGGGCACGTTGCGCATTACCTCTTGAGTGACATAGGCTATGCATCGCAACTGGAAAGTGTGGTAGGGGAAGGAGAGAGAGGAAGAGGAAGAGGAGAAAATGTTGAGCTGGTGCGACACACAGAAAGTACTTATACGATTGAGATGAAATTCTATGGGCATATTGCGCATAACCTCATGAGTGACATAGGCTATGCATTGCAATAGGAAAGTATGAGAAGGAGCAGAGGGGGGATTTTGAGCAGTGATATGTTTATGGTGAGTCACACATAAATCATTTATTCGATTGAGATGAAATTCTATGGGCTTGCTGCGTTTAACCTCCAGAATGACATTTGACAAATTTGAAATTGGCAAAGCCATGTCTTTATTAAAGTTTAGCTTTATTATAGGGATAGTTGTGGCCGGGCAACGCCGGGTACCGGTCAGCTAGTTATATATACAAATTTAATTTTTCTACACGCTTAGTAACCACATTCTTATGCGTGTGCGAAGCGAATACTTAGGTTAGAAATTTTAGGCTACCACATCTCTTGAATATTAAATAATTTATTAAAGCTATAGGCGTTTAAAATCAGAATCGGAAATCTGTTATTTGCATATTTTTGAAACGATGAATTTTATTTTAGAATAAACTAAATTATTTAAAAAACAAAAAACCCGACTGCAGTAAAAATATCAACTGAAAAGCGGAAAAAAAGCTCTATAATCTATAGAAAATTGTAAGAGCAATGTCCTTATAAGTAATGCACCATGCAATTATTTTTTGTTCGATACCTCGTTAACAAATAATACAATTTATACTATTATTTAAATATAACTTAAATATTGGAAAAGGTATTGCAGGCGGGGACCAATTAGTCCAAATGTTACTTTTTTTCAAGAAATATGTTTTGTCGTTCATTGCTTGTCCCCGCCTGCAATACCTTTTCCAATATTTAAGTTATATTTAAATAATAGTATAAATTGTATTATTTGTTAACGAGGTATCGAACAAAAAATAATTGCATGGTGCATTACTTATAAGGACATCGCTCTTACAATTTTCTATAGATTATAGAGCTTGTTTTTCGCTTTTCAGTTGATATTTTTACTGCAGTCGGGTTTTTTGTTTTTTAAATAATTTAGTTTATTTCACACTTTTTTTTTGATTTTTCTGTCAAAATGGTAGCATCAAAGTGTTATAACGTATATATATTTGTAATGGGCTATTTATTAGCTTTCATTTGAGACCCATATTGTTATAATAAAAAAAACTTTTTTTTTATTCCCCTCCATTTTTTTTTTCGCGGAAGCCATATTGAAATATTATATGCCCATTTGTACTGGGCTATTTATTAGCTTTCATTTGAGACCCATATTGTTATAATAAAAAAAACTTTTTTTTTATTCCCCTCATTTTTTTTTTCGCGGTAGCCATATTGAAATATTATATACCCTATAGCACTCCGACAATTAAGACGAATCGAATGACACCTTATATGTTAAAATCCGTTAAGCCGTTTAGGCTGCAGAGCGACACAACGAAACAGACATACATACATACATACGCTCGAAAAACATAACCCTCCTTCGGCAGTCGGGTAAAAATACGAAAGCGCTATACAAACTCGAATGAATTTCGAGGAGTCTGATTGGAATATCATTAAGAAAGTGTTTTTCAAATATACATATGTATGTACATACATATATGCAGATTGCTGTCTAGTCTTCATAAAATTATCTTTTTTTGATTATGTGTATCTTTACTGTGGAAAATTCATTACATTAAGGTTTTGGTCGCGCTCGAAAATTCTTTATCGATCTTCTTTGTGATCATTTTCTATAGGCTATTATGAGTGTCGATTTTTATTCGACTTGATACCTTAAACACAAAAGCACTACCATGTCGGCTAAAGAAAGTGTCTTGGCCGAGTCGACTTCTAATACTCTACTCATAGAATATACATTTGGCACCCAAATTAAATTTTACGGCTTATTTGGTCTGCTTGAAAGGTAATTAGGTTATATAATTGCATACAAAAAGATATAGAAGCGGAGTCTTTGAGGTTGTTAAGTTTTAGAACCAGAATCTTATATGTATGAGATTTAAGAATTTGTTCAAAAAAATTCAAAATCTTGAGCCTAAAACCATAAGAAAATAATCTGACATAAATTTTTTGTTAAATATAATAGCAGCATTAGTATTAAAATGAAGTTAACAAAGTAAGAAACATTGTGAAACAAAAATAAAATCCAAACTAGTTTTGTTTGCGAGACCTTTTCAAATTAAAATTTGGCTGTTGCAATAAAATTAAAAAGAATATAATAAGTATGCAATTAAAACGTTTTAAACTAAAGATATTCCCAGACGGACTTGGCCATTGTTAACAAACGCATAAGATCTACATATAAATGAAAGGTTAACATTTCGTTAATAGTCGACATTTAAGTCTGAGTAGGTTATCAAAACTAAATTACAAACAACAGAACAAAAGAAGTGTTAAATAAAACACTTATTTATCTTTCACCTATTGAATCTATCGCACGGAAATGTTTATGTTTTTGAAGATCTTTTGTCATATCTCGAGAGCATTAAATTAATTTACGGCTGCCGAGGCTAGTGTGCGGTTGAAAATCAGGTACAATAAGGAATTTCTGGCTGTAAAGAAAAATGTAAACACATTGTCATTAAAGAGAATTAGGGCTAGCTATTAGCAAACTATTAAAATTAACGAAAAATAGTTGAGTGTTGAGAAAAATCATATGACATATCACTTTGTATAGCAAATTTGCATTCTTTGAAGAAAATCATCAAATGAGTTTCAGAACTCATTTCAATCTTATTTTATTAATGACAAAATATTGATTGTTTTATGTATGACATACTTTGAATTGGTTTTGAAAATTGGACTGGAACTTTCCAGTAAACGTATTATACATGGGCGTATGCAAAAATGCTTCAGGGGAGCGCAATTATTCTAAGTGTTATTAAGTTAATAAATTCATAGTATTAATTAAAACATCGCAAAAAAATCGAATATGAATCTGCTGTCGGACTATTTGAACTTTTGTAAATGAATAATTTTAAACGATTCTTTACTAACTACATCGTGAATCTTTCGAGAAAAACGAACCTAATTATTCTTTGTATTTGCGAAAACTAAATCTTGAGTGATTTATGATTTAGTTTTCGGAAGTAAATAAAAAGAATTGATATTGTTTTCCCGAGAGTTTTACGATTTAGTAAAGAATCGTTTAAAATGATTCACTAACGAAAGTCTAAATACATAGTTCGATAGCTGATTCATTTTCGCCTCTTTTGCGATATCGTTTTAACTAACGATATGTTTGTACGTATTTATGCCATGCCGCAATGCATAAAGAAGTGAGGTTCGCGTCTTTTCTGTCTTTATAATAACGACGTTCCTAATGTGGTGAATGATGTTTACATATCTTTTCCTAATCTATCCGAATTTCTTTGTTGCCCTAATGAACCTGAGAACGTCAGATAGCGATTGAGAATTAATATGTTAAATTTGATGCAGTACCTTCAGTCTACTGCATTATCAACACTAAATGCCAAAAATTTAGTTTAGTCGGCATTTAGACACTATTCGCACACAGGCTTAATAAGTTTCGTTTCAATTAAATTTAATTAGAATCAAAATGTTTCTACGTAATACATATAAATATAATATATATATAATATGTATACATATATATATGTCGACTCACTACTTCAGATTAACTAGACTAGACAAGACTAAACTAGATTAGGCTAGACTAGACTAGACTAGACTAGAAAAGAATTAGAGAAACTACGTTCAACGAGACTTGCTCTCTTACTTAGTTTATCTAATTCTAGCATTTTCCCGCTTCTTAGCCTGCATCTAATTACACTGGTCTGCACCGAAATCCTCCTTCAAATAAAAGTATCATGAATATGAAATTTTTAACGTGCTGAATCTATATCCGCGTTCCATTTTTGGCTATCACGCACAAATTTTTTTAAATGTTTTTTTTTTTATTTTTAATCACTCAAAATTTCATGTTTATTGCACTACGTTTATGCATTAACAGTACTTTATTCCATTCAGCTCGTATATACTACACTATAACTATACAAAACTCGTTTTAACATTTTAAGAAAGAAAGATATTAAATAACGTTGCTTTTACACCAACGCATGCGCCAGCACTGTTCTCACTGTAACTCCGTAGAAAAAATGAAAAGGTAGAAAACTACTAAGTAGAATGCTATTATTATTTAATTAATTGGATTGTTTTTAAATAATTGTAATGATGTTAATGTTTTAAAACTAATTCTAATATTTTTTTATAAATAAAGCAAAAAACCCGTTTTATTAAAAATATCGTTTAAAAAAAAACTATACGTGGTACATTTTTTTCATTACTATATTTAGATTCACATAATCAAATCTATAACAAACGCGCATAATTATTCAAGGGGATAATTTTATTTTTTTTTTTTTGCAGACCAGTGTTATTTTGTCAAGTTTCATATTCATTTGAATATAACCAAAAGAAATCTATTTTCTTCCTATTACTAACTTATCCAATTCCACCTGTGCTGTTTCTGCACGAAAAATGGAAAGTAGTTTATTTTAATTATTTATGGAATAATTACAAACTGAGTTTTAAAGTTAAAACATTCTATGTGTTATGCCATAAAATAAAAATAAATAAAAGAATATTGCCGGTTTTGAGACGTGTTCAAGAATTAGTTTGTTTACATTATTTGAAACTACATGCATATGTATGTATAATCTTCCATGTTCAACGAATTCAGATAAAAACTTAGACAATTTATCGTTTTTGTCATAAGAGGCAGAAAAGCAGTTCGGTTTTATGTTTTGAAATTTTCTATATGTATTTTATGAATTAAAGCTTTGTGAACTAAAAGCACTCACATCTGTTCTACTTTGTGTCACTCATTTTCGACGAATGAAAATTCGGCCTGGCGTTTTCTTAAGTTGAATAATCGGAAAATGTTCAACTGAAATAAAGAATAAATGAATAGCTTTACAACAGTCGATTGTAAATTATAATGTCTGGAATAGTTTGTTGAGCCTCAATTAAATAAATTTTGTTAAAGTACTAATACTATTTGTACGTAAAATTATTAAGATAATTAATTTCCAAAATTAAACGTTAAGCTTGTGTCAGGGCTTTTGTTAGTAAGTTTTAGACATTTTTGAAAGTGGAGTTAATCGATTTGGCCAGTCAGCTGCTCATACATATGTAGAATATTTTCCCAAAAGTTTCAAAGCGAAATTCGAAAATCTTCAAAAGTTTTACAGTGTTAGCCCGTGAACGCTGTTTTCGTTGTTTGTAAAAGTTAAAAAATATTTATATGTGTGGTTGGACATTAAAATAAATTAAAGCAAAAAGACATAGAAGGAAATGTAGGATAGCATCTTATATAAAGTATTACTGCATTGCTATTTATGAGGATAGATTTGAGGGGTGTAGAAACAAAGGTGGTAATATCAATTTTTTCCAAAAACTAATCTTAAAATGCAATTTAATTAGAAATTTTGAAAGTTTTATTAAGAAAACAATTTAAAATATGCTCTTTTCTCCATAATTTTTTAGTAACAAATTTCAGCATTTTTAACAAAAATAGCATTTTCCTTCGGAGATTGCTTGTTTTTTTGGAATACATAAATATTTTAATAGAGCAAATTTAATGCAAATATCGTTATCTGAATTTTATCTAGGAGACTGACACAAAGTTTAATTTTTGGTATTCCCAAGACCTGTGTGTAGATTTTCTGCAAATTTAATAGATATACATTTTGTTGTAATTTATCTAAATACATAAAAGTAATTTAATTTTCTTTGTGTCTTCAGAGATTAATGTTTTTATAAATTTCAGTAAAATTTACTATAGTGGAGATAGCTGACTTTGCTTCTGTACCCTTCATATAATATTAAAATGACAAAATCACTTGAATGCAATAAACCATCGGCATGCCAAAAATCAAGTTTTCGCATCGAATGAAAAAGCCATCTAGCGACAAGTAATCAAAGATTTAATCTCTAAATCGAACGTGATTAATCAAATCTCCATAAATAAATAAATACTGCAGAATTTTGTATCGCCTGAGCGTATGCAAACGCTGTGATTTGTTATTAACAATTAATATCCGGACACCTATCGCCAAATTAACACTGAGCTTTCGATTCAAATAATGAAAGCACTCAAGCCTTGGACTTTATGTGATTAGAGCTAAATTTACATATTAATTCCGCTCCGATAAAGTTGTTGCAAATAACACTAATTGGTGTCAACATTAAAGTAATATATGGGATTTAGCAGTTTTAGTTTGTAATTAGTTGAAAAAAAATTTGATGAAATATTTATAAGACTTAGGGTATATTGGCAAAAAACTATAATTAAGAGCAGCAAAATTAAGTCGGGTCGTTTGGCATGCTCCTTATAAAATGTTTGAAGTTTTTATGCTCCTTTCTCTATAATCTGGTATTTCGGCAACATGTTTACAAGATACGAACATAAAATATGAAGGGCAAGGGGCAAGTTAATTAACTTTCATTAATTTTATTTAAATTGAGGGTTTTGTAATTTATATGTGGAAAAAATACATCATGCAAAAGAGGCATTGAACAAAATACGAGTACCTTAATTACATCGAAATATTTTGAACAATAGTTCTGCTAATGTTAATTAGTTGATTAACTGGTTCAATGATAGCACCGCCCTCTTGCCCGAAATGTTTAAAAGGAGTGGCATTGTTACTAATTCGAATTTTCTCTTATGAAGCCTAATTCACCTAGAAGTGGAAAGACCGCCAAAGTTGTTAAATTAAAAATACGCTCATCGGAACTTCATAATTTTTTTATTGTTTTCTCGCATTAAGCTCACGTAGGTAGTGCATTCCAATTTTTATTGCATTATGAAAATTCAAGTCGTCAAATTGAGAAAAAAATCGATTAAGGCATTTTATAACTTTTTGTTATTATTATAGTTTAAAGACTTTGAGGTGTAAAGAGCGATTAATCTTTCTTGTCTTTTGAAATAGCTAATTAATTGGTTTGTGTTGAAACCGCATTACTAGAATTAGCTGACAAGTCGTAAAAATTGTCTTTTATGACTCAAGTCCGCTCAAAATGTGACAAATTTCTATTTTCCTGTTTTTCCTGGTGGCATGTTGTGATTGCTTTTTTATACACGTAGTATTTTTTGAAACAGTAGATATTTGAATGAAGTTAATTTAACAGAGAGACTGCTTTTTGGACCCAATATTTTATTATATGTATGTATGTCAGTAATCATAAGTTATATCAATGAGGTCCAGATCCCTTGCAAATTCTTGAAAATTTTATTAGCGATTTATTAAAATAAAGTAGGGGAAATTGGGGAATTGTGAGTCACACTTCTTCCAAGCTCGATAACTGTCACAAAAATCAAAATTTTTTAAAATTTCATAATCGTTTATGTTACTAGGAAGGAAACCCTAACTCTTAGCTTGAGTAGTTTCTTGAAATTATTACCTGCTGAAAAAATCTCAGCGTTGGCAAAAAAAATACGTTTTGAGATTTTCAAAAATGTTGGGGAATTGTGAGTCACCGTAAATTAAGTCGAAAATCAAAAATATCGTTGTAAAATTTTTATTGTATGGTTGGAAATTACATAAGAATTAGTTAGAAAAAATATAAAATGGAAGATATTGAAATAATTCGGATTCGCTATTCGGGCTTGTGAAATAGGTAGGCTCCAGTACTGACGCATTTCAAATGACCAGCTCGATCGCATAAATCGCAGCGAATGGAATTGTTCCGGCTCAATTTCTTCGGCATATCTTCCATATTCTGTTGGAATTTTGCATAAAAAATTATAAGCACGCGTTAAAAATGCAATATTGGCTTGAAAAATGCCAAAAATGTTGTGGCTCACAATTCCCCAAAAAAAGTGACTCACAATTCCCCAAACGTTTTGGTTGACAAGAAGGCCGTGTATGATTCGCTCATTGCATGTTTATGCAAAACTCCTTTTAAAAGTTCTAATGTCGATGCCATACGATAATTATAAATATATTTACCTGAATCAATTCTCCTAAAATCGTTGTCAGATCAATGCAAACAAAAACGCTCGGAATAAATATTTTGAGAAAATTTTCAAGTGGTTGTCGCGCGGAACGAACGAGTACGTGTACACACATCGTTTGCTAATGGAAAATGAGTTTGGTCAAAGATAAGACGATGACAGCCATTTGCATGAGACAGACTTTCCAATTGGGGTGAAATATTGACATGACTCACAATTCCCCATGACTCACAATTCTCCAATGTCCCCTACTATTATAGTACATACATATGTACATGTATTAAAGTTTTCTGTAAACATTTGATGTTTAGTAGAATTCACCTACTTATAAGAGATGTGTATGCATATTATTTGAAATATTTGCTTATGTACCTGAATTATAAATATTCAATTTCAATTAGAATTTCAAAAACTAAAGTAGGAATGAGAAACAGATTTGGTAAAAATTCGAAGATTCAATTTCTGCAAGATTATGTCTTCGAATTTTTTCGGCACAAAAATTTCCAAAGCTTCTGTAATGTAAGATTCTAAAATTATCGAGTTTTGTAGTGCGTTGTCAAGTCAACAAGTTAATAATAAAGGTTTATACCAGAAACAAAAAATTGATTTTTAAGAATAAACTGAATATATGGTTAAACGCAATCAAGCAGTAACGGCCATTAAATTTATGATAAATCTAAAAACTGCGCCTAAGTAAATTTCAAAGTAAACAAATATTTGTTCTGCTCTGACATTTTTGATTCTTTCATGATTAAAAATAACTTTTTCGTAGACCTTCAAGATCTAAATATGTACGCTCGCGCCGAGAGTAATAAACTTCACAGCTGATCAAATTGATACCCATTGACCATCAGTTTTATTACTCGAAAATGGCAATGGAATACAAAATGATGCTCGGAACGATTTCAGACCAAATCCAGCCATCCCATCGAATTTGCAATTAGATTAGAAATTTTGAATGCGAAAGAATTATTATAATAATTAGAAGATTTAAATCCGGGAAGCGTTCTTATATAAAATGTAGAGTTATAATATAGTGTGATATCAGCCTCATTAAACTAATTGTAAGTATATAATTTTCATAAAATTATAATAACCAGAGTTGTGTTCGCCACTCAGTTATCGTTAAATTATGAAGTGGAAGCACAAATCCACTAGCATTTAATCAATAAACAATAAAATTTGATTCACGATATAATAAAATTTACTAAAGAGTATTTTTACGAATTTAGGAAACGTCTTAAGGGCGTTTATTAATTTTTCCTAACCGATGCACTATTATTAAACCATCTATTGGTAGTAAATTTTGAGTGCACTATGACAACAATTAATAAATATTAAATTTGTAGTATCACCCCGCTTGACAATTTAGTGAAAGTGATAGTACAGTAATTATTTATTTGTTTTATGTGTAGAAAGTTTAACTAGCTTAAGATTAATGAGAATTACACTTTTTAATGAACTTTAAAATTTTTGTTGGTAATTTTAAAACTTTTCAATTGAAATAACACTGTACTATAATTAACACAAGTATCCTTTTGGGGGCTGGGCTGGTATATGGTGTCTATTATTTAGCTCCTTTACCCACAAAGAAATCACAAACAATTTAATATCCACTTACATTTAACTTGCACTGAGAACATCCAAATCGACTTAAGCTGGGAAAAGGCGTCGTATCTGAACCCTACGCGCACGCGTGATAAACTAATCCATGCTACGATTTGATCGGATGCGACCTTTGGGTAAAAATGTTGACGGCGCGATCTGCAGATTGGATGCATTCCGATTCGTTCGTTGGGACAAAAGCTTATCACAAAAGAATTCAATTTATCAGTAACCTTCGGTAGACTCGTTCCGCGCCGTAATCAATTGTTTTTAGAAAAAACATCCTAAGAAAAGACGAATGTCACCTGCTTTTTGGGGGAAAAATTCACAAAGCTTCACGCCTGCATCGGTGGTATAAATAGTGGTGTGATTTTTTGTAAACGACATCACATCACAGTTTAGCTTCGAGAAAAGGAATCAAATCCAGTAAACCACCAAACAAAATGAAATTCGTTGTAAGTGCCAAATAAATCGGAGTTTTCGCGTAATATTAAAAGGATTAAATATAACTTTCGACTCTTTTAGATTGTTCTTTTCGGTTTCATTGCCGCTGCTGCTTGCCAAGCCGGCAGGTTCCAGCAAGTGCCCAACAGTGGAAACGACGAGATCCCGATCATCAGCAAGTCTTTCGACCTCAACGAGGACGGCTCCTACCAATGGGCCTTTGAATCCGGCAATGGAATCACTGCCAACGAGAACGGAGTTGGCGGCCAGTACGCCAAGGGTTCCGCCGACTGGACCTCTCCCGACGGTGAGCACGTCTTCCTCCAGTACACCGCCGACGAGAACGGGTACCAGCCATCCGGGTCCCACGTCCCACAAATCCCACCATTGATCGCCAGGGCTCTGGAGTACATCAAGGCCCATCCCATCCCAGAGTACCAAGATCAGTAGATTTAATAATTAAATAAATGTAAAGTATGAAAAGTCGATGAAAAATATATAAGTCAACATTTAAAAGATAAAAACGCCTTTACTTATCCAAGCGCCATCCATGTCTAGTGTATCTAGTATCGCACGCGCTAGCCATCAGACGATTCTTAGTTCGGTCACGCTAGGTGGACAACAATGAACCAGAAGTTACGAGTATCTCAGTTATGCAAATCATGGAATTTGACACCGTAGCTGATACCCTTTTGTGCTCCGGGATGACATAATTTGCGAAAACGATTCGGTTGAGACCAGCATAACCCGGCCGGCCTTCAAAACAGGAGGTGTGATGATCGATTTATGTATTTGCGACCAATTTCGATTTCATTTTGGCTAAGATGCGAAGACTTGAAATGAAGACAGAAAAGAAGCAACTATGGTCACCTTGACAGTGCCATTCGACTCTAATCCATTGGTTGTTATTTATCGATATTGCTCCGATTGTTATCTAAATTGGCGAGTTAGTCACTTCAGTGGTTGTAATTTACATCAATATTTCGCGGAAATTTATACGGCTTCCTGCTCTATATTGGAACGTGTTTGTAATGAAAATTAATTTCAATTTGGAATTTTTTAGTCACAAAAAAAAACCGGGTCAGAAAATTTAAAAAGCATTTAACATTTATTTAAACTGGCAATATTTGTTTGCAAATCAATGAAAATTACCAAAACAAATGGATTTATGAAAAATTTTTGAAGTCTAGACATTGAGGAAGTTACTTTTAATATTTCCTGCACTGTTTGCTTCTAAGTGGTACTAAATAAATTTAACATACCTACTACAAAAATCAATAAATTGTTATATAGTATTTCCTATCCTCAGCAATAATAATAAAACGAATTTCTCAATCAAAATTATCTTCCCATGAACTATCAATATTGAAAGTTTGCTCATAAAAAATTGCTCTTAATATCTCTCGTATGCACAAAAGAAAACTCAAAGTTTATTACATCTTAAAATAGATTCATTTATTGAGATATTTTTCTTTTCTTTTAAATTTTCTTCATGCTTTGATACCTTTTTGAAACATTCATATGGGCATATTCATCAACTGAGTATCGCTTTGATGGTCAAGTTTCAATTTTTTTTAAAGACCTTGTCTTATGCGAAATTTCTGCATTAGCCTTGCATGCATATAAGAGTTGGTAATAAAAATAACTTTTTCTCTTCAAATCTGTATTTCTCACTGGAACTGTTTTTGTTGTGTTCAAAATGTTTGTCAAAACTTATATTGTTTAGTGTTTTATACTTTGACTATGGGGAATTAACATTTATAGGTAAAAATTTCAAAATAACCAGAAAAGTAATCAACTCATCGAAATCGTAGTTTGCATTATTTAAGGGAGGATATACCAATGTGAGAGATCAAAATAATTGGATTTATTTTTACATTTTCTGAAAGTACATATTTTTAAAAATATGAAAAAAAATATCATGTCAAAAATCGGAGACTCTTGATACATTTGAATTTTTTCAATCATATTTTTCTCAAAATCACATTTGAAATTATTCCATTTTGAATTTTAAATAATGAATATTTTCGTGATCGCAGTGATTAAGGTTGTATAGTATTCGTATCCATTTTGCGTTTATTTTGAAAATTGATATTTTTGACCTTTCCGAAAATAAATTTTACTTTAGTCTTTTGAAGATTTTACATGTTTTGATTTTTTTTGGGACCGTATAGTGGTGCTTGAAGATTGAAATGAATGTTAAGGTTTTGATCACAATGGACATTTATTGAAAATTTTACAACCTTTTTAGGATATTATGCGAATGCCAAATATTAAAAAGACAAAAGGACTAAATATAATATAATATATATTAACATTTTTGACCCTTTTCAAACTAAAATCTGAAAGCAAATGCATCACACGATTGTATTCTTTAAAAAAATAAAGTCTTCGCGAAATTTCTGAAATGATGCATATATTATATAATGATGCATATATTATATAATATATAATATATTATGTATATAATAAAAATTAAATGAAAATCAGGACAAATTTGCTACAAACAAAAGAAACAATGTCCGATTTCGAATGCGATGGCAACGAATACATATGTACATATATGCTATAGATAATTATGGCAATTTCAATCTAGCTTGTCTCATTTCAATACTTATAATAAATATGGTGGTCATAACCCTTATATCTATGGTGTGCGTTTATTTGAAAATTAGCGAAACATATGTATGTAAATAGAAGTAAGTCCATAAAATTGTGTGCACGTGATTTCCCCGAATTGAAATTCTTCGCGCCTGAAGAATACATTAGTTATTGTTTAGATTTAAGTACTCTTGTTGTTAGGAACCTACATACATATATTCAAAAATTCAGGTATTGATCGAGGCAAAATAAATATATCATAGAAAATCATACTAAAGTTAAATGAAAACGAATTGTATGATTTCTCAAATATTATACTTAAGTATATTTAAATATTTTAATTTAAAAAATGGCTTCAGTACGATAATTTTAATTTAAAAAAAAGGTTTTAGTATTACAGTATTGTTTAAACGTTAATATTAATTACGAATACGAACGTTTCAATTTAATTTTAAAACATAATTTTTCTGTCAGTGTTTCACTACTTTAGGTAAAGCGTGGTAAGTTTAAAGTCAAAGTTATGGTCTGCAAAGCGAATATGCCAGCCTTTTTATACTTGTTTTCACCTTGTTTTATACTATTGATTGTTGCAAAATTCAGGCCTTTCACCTTCTGATGAATTGATTTAACTCAAATTATAATTCACGTGAGAGCCATAAAACAAATGGGTGTGGCCTTGTACTGCCAAAACCTTTCTCCGAATTTTCAGTATAATAACATTTAATATTTTATTCTGTGTCTTTGGCAAATAATTAATTAAACTTAATTTAAATTATTACTTAAATCTTGAGACTATATGTCGAGGAAAATAAAATGAAACTATAAGCTCAAGAAAATTAGGACAAATATTATTTTGTGAAAGAAATATTTTAAGCAAAATCATGTTCTATATGGCACTAACAATAATAATAATAATATTATAAACGGTTCTCACGTTATAAGTACACGGTTTAGACCGATATTTAAAACATGCTTTTCAAAGGCTTTATTTTAGCTGGAACGTATTAAAAATTATACAAATTATACAATTATACTTTTAAAAATGCCCTTTTCCGTTCAATGGATCATTTGTATTTTATACCAAAGATTGTTATAATTCAAGCGACAATTATAAACATTAAATTTGTTATACCACCATAGTGTACATAAGTTATATTCTTTCATAATTATATTCGTTTATGCTCTTAACATTTTCAATTTGTTAAGTAATTTCAATAAATGACTAAGATTTTGTTAAGAATTTAAACATTTTATAGATAATTAGGAATTGTAAAACTTTGCTTGGGGTTTCATTGATTAGACAGGTCAACAACAAATTTGTGGCCGAACAAATAGCACATCATTCTTATAGGATATTTGCCGTAAATTACGAATTTGGAAATAAAAATACTCAATTGTTATCTATATGAGCACATCTGCTTTCAATTTTAGCTTTTAATTGAAGTACAGTATGAAAATGTATAAATCTTACAATAATAAAATAAATGACATAAAAAAATTATTACTCTTACAGTTTCATTTGTGTTAAAGTAAAATTCTGATGTCATAAAAAAATAAATCCGCGAAACAAAAAAATTGTTTTTTAATATTTAAGTATGAAAAAGTTAAATGTCGGAAGCATTCATCCAGTTAAAACGATTAGCAAATACCTGATCGCTTAGCTGCACAGCTTTCAAAACCTCGAAAGGAACATTTCCATTAAATTCTATTTATTTTGTTTAATATTTAACGATATAATAAAATGAAAACAAATCGAATATGCAGTTGCTGATTTGCTCTTGCCGTTGCAATCTTTTAAATTTCAAAAGCCTTAAATTTAGCGTATAATCCTCACATTCTCTGGGCTGCACAAAAGGCAGCCATAAAGACCAATGAAATGAGATCGAATTCATAATTGCCGGATTACGGCAATCTGGTACGATACTTTGCATAAAACTCGCATAAATGAAGTGACGGAGCGCTAAACAACGCGAAACACGCCCAAACTTTGACTTTTCGCGCCGCTCTCGATATGTCCGAGCCTGACAAATATTTCGCCGAAAATAGTAAAACATACATACGTCGAACATTTGGCGATATTTTAATGAATTAATGAATTGAAGATTGAATAAGTTAGTCATCTCGCGTCTGTGAAGCCGTCGTCGTTTTCTGAATCGCTAGATTGCACACCAATCCGAAATTAATGCGCTTGAGACGTTTCTGTCTGGACCCATCTAAATCATGGAAGATGTTTTGTTTTTCGCCTTGAAATCGCTAAAGTCAATGATAATGTTAGTTTCTAAAATCGCGCGGCTTTGGGCCGCTGACACTGTTTTAACTAATTTTAATCCAGTTATTCACTCTATCCAAATGTGGCTGCGGTTAAAATAGCAAAAACTCCGTTGTTTTAATTTTTTTTTTAAATTTTGATTATGGTTATGCCATTTGCCTTATTTTACGAAAATCCATGAACAATGGATCCTTTGTTTGAACGCATCTATCTTTACGCGACAAATTTGCATGCAAGTGCAGACGTGGGTTAGATCATTCTACCAAAAAACACCCGCAAAATGTTAGCTAATTCCTTCAATGACTAAACTTCCGGAAATCTACACAATGAGACTGTTTTTCATAATTTAAAATAATAAAACAATACAAGATTGATCGAAGATTTGTAGTATTAATAAACATCAACTTAGGAAGTAGACAGAGCGATCATTAAATATATTATCTTCGTAAATTTGCCATGATTATATTACTAAATATGTTTTATACATATTGAATACTAATCATCAAAAATAAAATCTTGTTTCACATGCAATATCTCATATGCACCTTTAAAACACAAATATGCATTAAGGTATCGTAAGCCATTCTCCTTCTGTCTGTACGGTGCCGTTGCAAGACCTTAAATCCGAAAATTTATGCACAGGAGGTCAATTTAATATACCCTATGTACGATAGTGTGACAAATTATTAGTTTAGTTCACAGAATTGATGCGAATTTAATTGCGATCATAATTTTAATTATAGTATTATATCTAGGTATTAAATAAATAAAAGCACTTTTTAAATGACTTTATTAAATGCTATTGCGAGAGATTATCCATGTCGCGACGTATAAAAATAAAAATAATAATATGTAGAAATGATAGGTAGAGTTTACTTTTAAGATCATTTCTTCCAAAATTACTACATTCTTTCCTACTAGTTTTTCTTAAAAAGCGTGATGGTAGTTGAGAAGAAATAACTCTTCAAAGTTATAATAAGAAGATTATTAGAAACAAAAAACCCGACTGCACTGATCTCAGATTAACCAAAAAGAAAGAGAAACAAATAAACGCAATTCAAAACAGACGAAGTCGCGGGCCGCCGCTAGTCGTATTTCATATTATTTGCAATCTACTCATTAATACCTTTCATTAGATACCATACAAGATACATTTACTTATTTTTTATTATAAGGCGCAAGTTTTTAACAGTTTTTGTCCGCCATATTTACTTTATGATGACGTCACATGGCGTATGTTATCTACGCTATTATGACGGGTCGGCTGAATTCTCATTTGACCAAATCAGACAACTAGTTTGTGAATTACGGGGGAACATAGGAACGGACATACATATATACCAACCAAAAACATTACCCTCTTTTTGGGCTCCGCCACAGTCGGGTAAAAATGGAAATTTTTTATTTCTTAAAGTACAAAATTTGTACATAAAAATGTGAACATATAATCATATTTTTTAATACGGTTTTATTAGCTTGACCTGCAACTTCCTAACAAAATTAGGAATTACTTAAGTACCTGAAAATACTGGGTTATAATCTAAATTAAATATCTACATTACGTAAGTATACAAATCAAGGCTGTTTTACATATCGATTGTGGTTTGTTTTGAACAAGCTATAGCGTCAGATAAATTGAAATTTGCTTATTTTATCAAAATGGAAGATAGAGAGAAAATAAGGTATAATAATAGCCTTATTTTAATGTTAGCCCTATCTAGAGATTTGATCAACGGTTATACTTCAACGAATCAACTTTTAATGAACTTATAATTCTTAAGAAAATACTTTTAATTATAATACATTTTCTAACCATTTTATTTTCAAGAGATGGAGAGCTTTACATACTGATTTGTAACTACTATCCCTATAAAGCACCTTTAAGGCACGTGTATGCATTTAGGTATAGTAAGCCAGTCTTCTTCTGTCTCAATATGGCGCCATTACAAAACCTTAAATCCGAAAATTTTTGCATAGGAGGTCAATTTAGCATTCCCTAAGTGAATTGAAGCGAATTTATGTTTTAATTATACATACAGTAGAACGCCGATTATCCGAATTAATTGGGACCGGGGTCGATTCGGATAATCGAAAATTCGGATAATCGGACATAGACTGGTAATAAAGAAAAACGAACTGTCACACATAGAATAAACTTTATTAAGTTTAACAAACACAGTTCTACAATAACGCTCACTTGAACATCTCGATCAGAGTAAGTTGCAACCCCATCAGGCCTTAACAAAAATACAAAGTATAAAAATTCACAACAAAACAAAACAAAAATTACATATGTACTTGGTTTTAATTTTTTATATTACCCTTAGGACCGATTCGGATAATTGGCGATTCGGTTAATCGGCGTTCGGATAATCGGCGTTCTACTGTACTTACTATTAAATAAATAAAAACATTATTTTAAATTGTCGTATTTAAGGACAAGTCCATCTCGCTAAATATACAGAAATAAAAATTAGCATATCTTATCATCTTATCTGCGTAAGATTTGTCTCGCCGCTCCTTCACGTATGCTCAATGCGAAATAATGGACTGACAAATTCGATTGAATTATTATATTTGAAATTTATTCCTTAATATAATTAATTTTATAAAGTTAATGTGAAATATGGTATGGTAAACACTTACCTTATTTGAATTCATAATATTGAAATTTCCAAATTGTGCACACAATATGAAATCAGCGATCCTGAAGGCATAAACAGTAGAGGCCCCGAATTTATCACACTCTTTAAAAAGAAATACATAATATTAATTCCATTAAAAGTTAAACAAACCCGCATTTTTTTATATGTTTTAATTAAATGCGCAAATAAGTTTCAGTTGGAGCATTTAGAATACATTATACTAGGTTACAACAAGTAAATTAACCAGCTCTACCGAAGAAGTACGGAACTGCGTTTAGTTTTTTGATAGCTGAAACCAAAATTAACTCATATAGGTCAGATGGTAGTCAATGGACGAGGAAAAGAAAGGATGTCACTGAAAATCAACTGATTTTTCCAGGATTTCCATGGTCATTATCTGAGAATGTAGTTTTGGGAACTTCGTTGACTTGACGAGGACGAGAATGTCGTTATAAATGTTCATTTAAACTTTATTCCTGGTGACAAACGACACGACAACGATCATTCTTCAAATTCATAATAATTCGGATGAGGAATTTCTCGTAAAGAGCTAAAAAAGTTATCCACGTGGTATGAAGATTATTATTTTTCCCTTTTTCTTCACACCCATTGCGACTGGATTACCGGCTAAATTATATTGAAATTAAAAGTATTGTTGACGTTATTGGGATTGGGTTTCTTCTGGATACGAAACGAAATTTTCTCAAGCATCAAGATTTCATCTAAGTAAAGCGTGTAAGATTTCTAAAAGGAAATTCAATTGATCTTTCCAGTTTTTATGCCCTTAAAGCTTTACTTATCTCTTTAGTAAGGCTTATCCATATTCCAAAGGAAAAGGTCTCAAGAGCCAGCTCAAGACGGTTCAAATAAGCGAAATTTGAGTAAAAGCATTTGAGTTATTCGTTTCGCGAATTTGTTTGGTAAGCTCCTTTTACTTTCGTCTTGCAAACAAATAAGCGAATTAATGGGATAACTAAGAAATCAACCCCATTTTTTCATAAAATATAAAATTTTCCTAGTCAAAGTACCTAATTATGTGTGTGTTCATTTTAAAATCTAGATTATGCCGTGAACTCTTAAGTTTATATTTATGCACGTAAAAAACGAATTGTAATGATATATGTACATAAGAACGCATTTATCATATTCTTTTGTCAGCAATTATTATAAAAACAAACGGACTTTATGTAAAATATATTCACATACCGCATGCTGGTTTTTTATTTAAAACATGGGGTATAAACAAAAACAAAAAATACCAATTTATTAAGTTAATCAACACGGACTTCTATCTTTTTAAGTAGGTAACCTAAAATTTTTAGGATAGCTAAGATAAAAAGATATATTTTTTTACAGGATGTTTCGGAACCACATATTATATGAACGGGGGTAGGTAAGGTATGTCAATCAATTCTACATGATTTCCTGATCAACGTTTGCTCGAAGTATCCCCCTCACCTAAAATCGGTCCTTACCACGCAGTTGAAAATTTGTTGCCTGCTGCGAGAATTGGACTCAGAAAAATCCTTATGCCTAACTGGTTTCAAAGCAATCTAGGATAATACATATGTGAGAATTCATCGAAAAGCCAAAACTTTAAGTTTTCCACTGATTTCTCCATTAAGACACTCGTCCACAAAGAACTGAAATATTGATCACCAAACTTCGAAAATGATCACAGGTCAACATTTTTAATGTTTGTTTATTTCACAGAACCAGCGATAGATAATAATTTAAATAGGACTTTTTTCATAGATTACACTGGTCAACACATTTAATTTTTTTTTTTTTTTGTTGCCAAATAAATGGGATATTATTTCTATAGGGTAAATAAAGGTTCATCATAGAAGGTTTTAACATGGCTTAAATGAAAACCTGAGTCTTAATCTAGTAGTATCAAATACAATTTTTCTTTACAGCCTTTTTTACACATCTTGACGATCAAGTTTTTCATGAGTGTGCATTTGCCGTGTTCTTTATTCGTCATCCATTGTATGAAATAATCAGTTTATGGAATAAAGTAAAATTCACTGAATATTTCGAAATGTTTCAAAGCTTTTTGTATTTTTATATAATATAATAGCTTAATCTTTCAGCTGTCATTTGAGCAACATTATAAGTTTCTGGATCAATCCGTTATTTTTTAATGATTTTTCATAAATGGTCAAAATATCGCATTTTGTAGTTTTTAATCCTATTTTTCTCGCAAATGGGAGCTGACTGAGCATTTCCATTTACGAATTAGTAATCTACGTAAAACATCCTATAGAAGTGATGTGCTATTTCTTTGGCAACAAGTTTGGTGTTGACCAGTGTTATGAATTCGGAAACTGTTACATTTTTGAGGAAAATAGTGTTGAAACTAAAACAAATCGCGTTTTGAGAATTTTTGATGATAAAGATAAAAAGAAAAAAGAAACAGAAGGTGAAAAAGTTTGTAAAATATTCTTATATAGATATATGAAGTACCACAATTCCAAAGCCCTTACTAAGTAGGTATATTGGGGAACTAGTTTTTCATGTGCGTGCACTAGTTGTTTTCATTCATCATCATTGTATAAACTAATTGGCTAATGGGAAAAAAATGAAATTAATAAAATATTCCGGGAAGTATTAAAGCCTCTAGTATTTTAATATAATAGTTAAAGGCTCAAACTTTTATATGAGCCATGATACAATCTCTTACAAAAATCCATTATATTGTAATGAAGTTTTAAATATGTCCAAAATACGTTACATATTTTGTTTTCTTCAAACCTATTTTATTGAAAACGAGACGTGATGAGACATTTTCGCTTGTGAAGTCATAATCTAGGAGAAAAATCTTATAGAATTGATGCATCACTTGTTCGGTGTAAAAATTAGTGTTGTCCAGTGTAATTTTTGACTCGAATTTTCACCTTGGCCCCTTGTTCTGCCAAAGTTTTAAAAACATTATTTTTTATTGCAATGCTTTACCTAATTTCATTTTATTAATATAATTTAACTTTGAAGCAACATTCTTAACTTATTGCATGATATTTTTTGTATGATATAAAAAGTTTTATTAGTTCAACATGCTTTAAATATTAACTATATTTTTCATGAATTTCTCAATATATATGTATGTATGTATGTATTCACTTTTGTTTGAGATTGTATAACTTCCTTAAATAAACCGATATTGATTAAATATGATATTAACGTAGGATGAAAATACTCTTCTGTTCAAAAGATTTCATTACTTTCATAATAAAAATTAAAAATTAAAAAATGTTATAGTATAGTATAAAATAATTATAAAAAAAAATTGATCATCATATCGCGAATGACATAAAGTTTGAAGCTGTTAAACTAAAACAAAAACTGATGCATAATAGATAAAAAAAGAAGAATTAATTGTGATGTGGATGACTTATAAAAAACTATCCAGTTTTTTAATTGAAACAAATTTACAGCAAATTGGAAAATCTGTAATCTGTTCCTGTGCAGATAACCCCGAATTTTCGAATTTTTTGCATATGGAATGTGCATAACGACTGTATGCAAAATAATAAGCCATCCCATAAATCATACATAATACCTTGCGCGGCGGATCCGTATTCCTCATACCGAGCTGCCCGACGCAGTCTTCGTCGCCGTGGCCAAAAGGTGATCTTGTTTTAAGGCTGTTCCTTATCTATCTGGGTTAAATCTAGCATGAATTTATGCTGAGAACTAGTCTCGTCTTCGAGTGCATTGCCACCGTCTTAAGCCGCAGCCCATTATAAATCCAGATTTCAGGTGAAATCCAATTGCCAGCAGGTCGGGCTCAGCAAATAGACGTAATTGACTCGTTGGTCGTTAGCGCAGGCCTAAGCCGCTAAGCAAATCTTTCCGCGTCTCACGAGTCTTTTGTTCGACGGCATTTAAAACTGGTCGTCGCCGCTCACCGCCACCGAAGATGATTTGCATGAGTGGCCCCAGTGGTCGCCGGAGGTTTTGATGTCACCCAATGAGCATGGAGCTCGGGAGCCCCAAGACCCAAATGGAGTGACCCGAGGCGGAATGGCTGCGGCAGGCGACGATCGCCCCAAACTGGCCAGTGCCGTTCGCCGGTGCGTCTCCCACCAGCGCGCCAAGATTTACGGCCAGGTATGCAGATGAGCCCCGAGCAGCCGCCTGATTTAAATAAAATTTCCATCAATTCTCGAGCCGAACGAGTGACTCTTCGCGGCTGTTGTGCGCGAATGACAACCCATGGCGAGCTAATCTCCGCGCGCCAGCTTTGAGTTAGATTTCCGGCAATCGGCTAGAGGTTTGGGCTTAGATTTGGCTAGGCCACCTGTCGCCGCTGCAGGTAACGGTTGGAATTGGAATTCCACAAAAACTGTGAACAGCCCGGCCAGCAATTGATTGCCTTAATAGTAAATTGTCACGGCCACCGCACACCCAATTTATTTGGACCCCGGCGCATAAAGACGTCGTTAATGCCGCAATCCGCGAGATCATCTTCAGCAGATTATTGATAACGCTCCCGAGGTCTGACAAATTTTAATGCGCTTTTAATTTGGTGATTGATTGCAGTAGTCAAAACCCCTTTCAGGCCATTACCTGCCTAGAAAAGATTGCCTGGGCGGACAAGGAACGTCCAGTGCCTGACAAATCACTTCTGCTCAGAACGGGGAAGTCTTGTCTCGATGTGAAATATTGAAAGTCACCTACCGCGGTCCGCGCACCGGGCTTCTTCAGGTAACCTTTTACCTTTTCGACCAGTTTAAACTGTGAAGCTCGTTAAAAGTCGTTCACAAAGGAGTTTTTTGCTTACGCTTCGCCTGTATTCAGATGCAACCAACGATCTGAGAGGAAGCTGTTGGGCACGCTTTGCACCTGCTCGAAAATTATCGCCTAAATTATACATTTATCAAAAAAGAGAGTTGATCTTGTCTGGATCTACCCAAATATTAAAAATTTTTTTCTCCTCGAACGAATGCTGGAAAAAGGGGTACCTATTCTTTTAGTGAGGCTATTTAATTCCTGTGAATAAATTTCTAACCACAAAGAGAAAAGAATATTTAATTACCGAGATTGCAAAATTGCTTATATATGTATGTATAGCACTCCATGAGCTTTATAGGAGAATAAACTATATACATAATTCTGAAAAACTGCTTAATAATATATAATGAAAAAACCCATACTTAACTTATTGAGTAATAAAGTAGTTTGCAGTAAAGAAAATATAACGTATAACATCATAATTATTACTATGCCAATGGTACAATATAAATTGTATAACTAAGCAAGAATAACAGCAACCATATTCTAAATAATTCCTATCACATACATATAGTCCTTAGAATCACAAATTTACATTTTTCTGCTTATTTCAGTTGATTTACTTATATATTTGGAACATTTCTAATCTAGTGTTAGAATAGAAGTAGTACTCTTCATTCATCTAGGATATTATGTATTAAGTGAACCAGTCGAATAATGTGAGTGTACATATCTCTGTAGGTCCTTAGAATCATATATTAATAGCTTGGAGTAGAAGTGACCCAAGTGATATACGTGAAAAAGGGGGATAACATAATTTCTTCAGTTAATTATATCAAAGTTATTTTCTCTTATAATGCAGGTAAGATCAGCATAGTTATTGCTCCAAGCTATCTATATGCATATTTACCAAATAAAATTTCTTCGTTATAACTCGTGCTTGGAAAAGCATCACCAAGTTATAACGATAAGAGTTTTGAATCGAAACACTCGTAATTTTTTTAAACTCCTGCTAGCATTTAAGTAATCATATACAGTGGAACCTCTTTAACTCGAACCCCGTTAACTCGAAATCCTCTCTAAGACAAAGAAATTAATTATTCCTTTCCGTTGAAGTACAAAAAACCCTATAACTCGATTTATTTAGACGCTATAACTCGAACTGAATATGATTTCCCTGTGATGTACTATTCATACATATTACGCTCTGTAACTCGAACTACAAATCTAGCGGACTCTGTATCTCGAAGAAGCAATATGTAAACATTGCGGCCTCTGTAAATCGAAATTCTGTCTGTAAGACTCCTTACCTCGAAGTAATTAAATTTGAATCATGACTCTATAACTTGAAGTATCATATATAGAACATATGCCTCTATAAGTCGAAATTGACAGTTTAAAAACTCCTTATCTCGAAGTCCTCGATAAGTTGAAGATTCGTTAATTCGAAATTTGTAACCTTTCCCTTGAAGTTCGAGTTAAAGAGGTTCCACTGTATTTCAAATCCCTTTTTAAGCTGAAAGGGTTGATTTGAAAAGAAAGAGGAAGGGAAGATGAGGGAGAGCTAGGGCACGTTACTAAAAATGACTATTTTCAAATATGGGCTCCTTAAAGTATTGTGAACAGAGTAATATAAGAATTTAATTATATGTCTTAGACTTCATATATGTATAAAATAGATAGCAATAGGCATTAAACGATGGGTGCTACGCATTCCGATTCCTTCCACCATTAATTATTATCACATGGACTTGGAAAGCTGCAAGATTATTTTTATAAATGGAAAATTAAGCTAAATCCGAACAAACCGCAATGTATGTTCTTCACTCGCAAGCGAAGTCCACGCAATTTTCCCACTAGCAGCCTGAGCTTAAATGGTTCTCCTATTGAATGGACCGACCATATCAAATATTTAGGCATCACCTTAGATAGAACTTTAACCTTTAATAAACATATAACATCAGTTATCTATAAGACAAATTTATTAATAAAAACACTCTACTCATTTATAAACAGGAGATCCACACTGAGCCTGGAAAATAAGCTAATAATTCATAAAGTGATATTTCAAGCCCTTATGTTATATGGAGCGCCCGTATGGTACGAATGTGCCAAAACACACAAAAATAAAATCCAAGTTGCTCAAAACAAAATTTTAAAAATGATACTAAATCTGCCATGGCACTTCTCCACCACTAAATTGCACGAAAGGGCTAATTTAGAATTCATCAATGATAAATTAAAACGCATTACGAACAAATTTTTCTTAAGATGTTCCTGGTCCGAAAACGAGCTAATTAAAAAATTATGTAGATCCTAATAAAACTTGAATTGACGCAGGATTATCTGTTGTCCGCAGCTGCCGTAGTATGTAAGAATAGCCTAAGTTTTATCATTGGGTTTTCAAATATAGATTTTCCCCAACAACCATATGTTCTTTTAAATATTTATTTGTCAATACAAACCTAGTAATAATATAGTTGAATGAATGTAGGATTCTAGCAATAAATTGTAATATTCCTATTGTATATACTATTAAGGTTGAATTGAAATAAATCCAAAATCTAAATCTAAATCTTAATTATTATTATTCCAAAATCGCTTATATAGTAGTTACATCTATAGGAACTATGGCTAATTGGGCTAAAATTTCGTTTAGTAATAGTGAAAAACAAAACATAAAAATGAATGGGTATTTTTATTGAACTTGGATAACTAAGCAGCAGCATTGCTTTTATCTTTAACTAGCTCTTTTTTCCACAACTGCGTCCGCGCCTAATTAAACTCCCTTCCCCGATCGATTTAATAATCATGTTTAGCACCCTGTTTGACTTCGTCACGGGTTGAATTTTAATGATCAAAATACGTGTTGGATAAGTTGTTAAATAGAATATATATACAATAATTCAGGTTAATAGGTTCGTTTTATAATTGTTCCATATATACAAAATTTTAAAGTGACCGTTTTCCGCCGGAGATTCTCTCTATATTCCTACAAAGTTTTAGCGAAAATCGTGATAAATAGTAAGAAATACTTCGGTATTCGGTAAGGTAGATAATGAGCAATGATCGACAGTTCAAATTATGTAACTAATTTGGAGTACCTAATTGTTTCAGTAAGCTGAAAAATAACGATTCATTTGCACAATAAAAGCTGATTTGTGACTCTATGTGCCAAAACTTTTCATTTAAATATTAACAGATAAATTAGAAAACTATTTGAAATCGATCCAAATTGAATACATATTTTTATCCGACGATAATTGGATCTCATTTTCGTAATAGCTCGATTTGACAAAAAGGGAAATAAAATTTCAGGTAAAATAGAATTTTGAGCAATTATTTTATTATGCGGAAATATTCAATAAGAACAAATTCTTAGTCACGCAATAATATTCAATAGTCAATATTACAAAAACGGATGGAGGTAAATCTATTTTGTAAATTTACTTATTTGTATTAGGACAAAAATGATTTAGATAACATTTTCAAATTTAGAAATTAGAAAATTAAAATGAGTTTTTGTCTTATGACGTAATTTTTTCCTTTTGTGATTTTAAATTTGAATTAATTTTCGCGCCAAACTTCAAACAGATCAAAGAGGAAGCCAAATCGCTGCAATGCGATGCCATGCGACGGTCCGGCAATCACTTCCTCAGCGAAGCGATATCCATCTGGTTGGCAGCTCACTGGTCAATGTTTATTAATTTTTGACGTTTCGATTGTTTAGCGGTGCGCGGAGTGTTTTTCCTCTTTTAAATTTGTTTTCTCTAATTTCTAGTCAGAAGATTTGGTTCACCTCCGTGTCGAAAAAGCCCTACATAGGGACTGATTAAGCGAGCTGCAAGTGAGTCTAAGCTGCAGTAATTTAACTCGAAAGGTGCGAACTTGATTGACCCGATGGGCGTTTTTTCCGTCACAGATCGAAGCCATTAGGTGCCTCCTGCTCTGCTTTATTTTTGTTTTTAAGAATTCCACCGCTGAAACCCGACACCAATTAGCTCCTGGTGGAGGAGCCCTGCTTAACTGAACCACTGCACCCGAACCTGAGCCTAGCCGAGTGAAAATTTAGAAATTTGCATGGACTTTGTGTGAACACCGCTTTTGCCCACTTTACTTGTAGTTTCTGTAGCGCTTATTAACATGTTTGTGCTGTGTGCTGTGCCCCAATAAATCTCTGATCCACCCACTGCCAATGCCTTTCATTCTCCTAATACATAAATTGATCTCGTTGCAGGCTTATCGATTAATCCTGACGGATTAGAATACCAGGTGAGTACCCAGAGAAGGGAGGCTTTCGGGCGCCCCTGTATCCATGACAGTGAGTCGCGGCACTTATTGTTTATTTAAATAAAATAACTACCCTGTGAACATTTCAAAAAATCTAAACGAAGGGCGTGCTTGAGTTTGCATACTTTCTATAGCACAGCGCTGGAAGTCTCTTCTGCCTTCTAATCACAGAATGTGAGATATTTTAAGATACAGATACACGTCTAGATCTTGTGCGCTCACATTTCACACGCAGCTAATAGATAAAAAATCTAAACTCAAAAGTCAAAAAGTAATTTGTAAGGAAATTAGAAGAGCATTTAGGCATTTTATGATTTTTTTTTTTGAAATTTGCAATAGTAAAAACAACACATGAGTTAATAGTACTAGTAGTAGAGGCTGAAAATTCTCAGCCTAAGGTAGCTGCATTCACACTAATTAAGAAATTGAACCGCAAATATCAGCATATCTGTGGCTAGCGAGGGAAATTTGGTTTTTGCAAGAAAATGCGCCAGCTCACACAGCACAATTTTCGAGCTGAGCTTTGGAAGAGACTAGCCTCGAAGAAATTAACAGCCGAACCTCCTACATATAACCTCTTCAGTCCTACCGTCCAACTCGCTGGAACAAGGTTATCATCCTATATCCTATATGAGCCCTTATCTGTAGTATGTAACATTTTTCCACCTGTGTAACACAAAGCACATCCGTTGCATAAAATAAATGTTAACAAAATTACCCAATTACATAGATGTATTATAGATAGCGTTTTGTGTTTTAATAGTAACGTTGTTAGATACCATTGAAAACCAAAAATGATATACTGAAATTTAGACTTGTATTTTGCTATAAAAACAGCTTAAACTTAAACTTAAAATTTGAAAAAAGACGTATTTTTGCCATATTTAGCCTATCTAGTGTGTATCACAATGTGTTATACCTTAAACTAAAGGTCTTGGCGAATAAATCATTTTTAATTATATAACCAGTTTTTCAAATTCTTCCACGAGAAATTTTATCTTTTATCCGCGACCGGATGATAGCAAACTTAATATTTTCAGGTATTTATTAATTCAGGAAATATTAAAAAGACAACCTGTTACACATATACCTAATATTTATTTAAAATTACCTTGATATATAATACATAATTACTCAGAACAAGCTTTCAAGAAAATAAATAATAAGTATTTCCAAACACCTTGTCCGTTTAATTCAGGTTTTCTTCGAAACAACTTTCGCGAATGCGTAAAGCCGCATTTAAGACAGGTCTTTAAAAAGTGGTGAAAAATTAAAGCATGGCTTTTCTGTCCTCCCACAGAAAATTTGACCGTTAAATGCATTGCGCCCTTGCTCACTTAAAAAAGGGGGACGTTCGCAATTTCCGTAGTGGAATTGAAATTTTATTTGATTTGTTCCATCGAAAAAGCGCGAATCTGCTGGAGGCAGGGCACGTTTACGTCCGCCGAAATAGTCAGGGCAATTTTCTGATGGTTTTCGAAACGGTAGCGAATGAGGGCGCAAATAAAATTTTCATAAAGCCGTAATTACTCAGGTGTGCAGGCGTTGAGCTCGCTTTGCTCCCCCGCCTTTTTGTTCACATAAATAATTTTTGAAATAAATTGCAACGAATATATGTACAAACAAAGCATAGATACACCTTTCGAAACAAAATAAAATATTCGCGCGGCAGTACACCGTGCAGTGGGCGGCCCCACGTCGGGGCTGGGGCACCCTGTGCCAGCATAGATTTGATACTTTTTGCAATCATGCGAGAGGCGAAACAATTTGCTGTTTCGTGCATTTTTAATTGAAAGTCTCATTCAGCGCCGGTTGTGCACTAAAAATCGCATAGGAGCGCCGGGGCGCCGTCGTCGTGCAGTGCCTGTTTCAATTATTGCGCCCGCTGTACATGTCACGGGAGCACTTATGTATAACACCCTCCTTCATGGATTTCCGTGGGAAAAGAGAAATTCTGGCGTTTGCGATTTTAATTTGCACCTAACGTCGTTTCAGGACTATTTTTAGTTGCTATTAAATCAGGCCATGACTATCAATTTGAGACAACCAATCTGCTGAAAATTATAGCAACTGAATGATTTTTAAAGGCAAAAGCAATTATGTGAAACTTAAAGGAGAACCTGGCCTAAAAAATCAAAAATTTCAATTTTTATATATCAATTCAATTCAATCGATAGCAATATTTGAAAAGATTTCTGCGTTTGGAACAGATTTAATTTGCTGATGCAGGGAATAGTATACAAAGGCAGTCAATTTATTGCGAAAATTCATTTATCATTTTGATAAAACATGTCATTCAGTATTCAGAAACTTCAGTATTCAGAAACTTTAAAATTAAGCTTTCATCAAGGTCACTACAAAATCATATAAACAGTAAATGTGGACGAAGTTCAATTAAAAAATCATCGAAAAAAATTTGCTATATTACTAACACTGTTTTTAAAGATTCGTTTATATGTACAGTAAGACCCCGCTTAACGCTGTCTCGTTTAGCGCTGTTTCGGTTTAGCGCTCTTTTATTTCAACCCGGGGATTCCCCGAAATTGTGCGCAGCGCTAGGTTTCCAAATATGTACATAACATATCCGGGGTGTTATAAATGCTTTAACCACTTATCAACAACTTCTAACAGAACGCAAAAGGAAAACGCAAACTACATTAGATGCCTTCTTGACAAAAAGGCAGAAAATACAGAATAGACTGAATGATCTGACTGACTTAGAATTTTATTTGTTTTTATAAGTATATTCGTTTATATTGTTTTTATTTTTGTAAGAAATAAATGTTTGGTTTTATTTTTATTAAAAAAAACATAATTATTAAATTTAATACCTAACCAATTTTCTATCCATCTTCCCCTAACCCCATTACATATTTACATGTTAAGATAGCCTCGTTTAGCGCGGTTTCGCATTACGCTCTACTTTGATGGAACGTATCCCCCGCGTTAAGCGGGGTATTACTGTATTTGTAACTAATTTCTCTGAGCGTATAGAACCAAAGAAAAACAAAACATTATTGAAAGAAATTTATTCTTGCTTTAGTATAAAATAGAGAATAACAGAAGTCTTGTGTATATTGATTGATATCAGTGTATATGTTGATTAATTAAGGAAAGTTTTATTTTCTGAAATTAATTTAAACCAAAGAGTGTCTAAAAATTGCTGTTCCATTCAGTTTTTATGATATCAACAATATAAAATTAATAGGGCCTTACGTAACTCCCACTTTTTTATCAATGTGAATAATAATATAGATGCCAGTTTTGAATAGGCTTCAAGAAAACTTTTTTTTGTATGGTTATTTTCAAAATGTCGGAAAAGAGATATTCTTATTGTGGTTTAATGCGTGAATGTGACTACATATGAGAGAGAGTTTTTAAAGTTGGATTGCTACAATGTAGAATTTTTTCTACTCTAATATTTTGAGATAGTTAAGTTAAAATTCTGAAAAATGATAGTTTTCCGCCGCAATTTCTCCATGCTCTCACGGTATTTTGGTAAAAATTATGGAAAATCCTTAAATTAAAAATGCTTTCACTAGAATTTTCTACAAAATTCTACACGAGTGCTGAAAATAAGAAAAAATTATTTTACTTCGATTTGATTAATAAATGCGTGGCGTGCTCATACTTACGTTTAATTTGTTAATTTCAAAGATTCTTGAAAATGTTTGTAGAATGAAAAGGTGGAAATGTCCTTAATTTAAGACATTTATAGAATTCACAACGAAACTTTGTGCGAATATGCAAAAAATCGTGGCGGAAAAATGTCAATTTGTGAGATTTCAAAGTCAAATATCTCGGGAAGTACAAGTGACCGAAAAATGTTTTTTTTGCATATTTTTCACTCCAAATGAAACTCCTGAAAAGTTTTATCAAAATCCATGAAGAGACCTCAAACTTTATCTGTTCCCGCCAAACTACTTTTTCTCTTAAAAGAAGTTGAATATTAAAAAACCTTAATTTACCCTTGAATTACTATTACAGTCATCTTTTCAAGGTTTCTTTCCGCATCTTAGGTCATTATACTAAGGACTTCCTGTTTTTCTGGATAATTTGTAATAATTTTTCAAGAACCAGAAATGGGTTCACAAACAAGAAACTAAGTGCCCATTCGGCTGCTTCCCTTCGGAAGTACACCCTCGGAACAATTAAAGAAAGGCTCCACTCCCCCAGTCATTAGCATTCACCTCCATAGGCCAGTTTTCTGAACGATACTTTCAATAAGTCCCTCTGCAGTTCTGTCCACAATAAAGCCGCCCGTGTGAACGATGTTCGCCGAGGGAATTCCTTTAATTTTTCCTTGAGTATCCGCTGCTTTGTTTGCAGTGCTCTACTAACCCACTCGAGCTGCAGAACGTCTACTTCTTCTGCAGACGGAACTCACCTTTGCGGCGCAGGACTTGACAATTTAAATTTTTTCTCGTTTATTATTATACGAAAAAACGAAAAGAGTGAAGGGAAAAGTAATGGCGTGAAAAGTTTGAGGTACCAAGGCAGTGTCGTTGCACTGCTGTAACGAAAAAGTTTGTTGGCGGCAGAATGATGCCTTGATGAAAGACACACAATTGCGACAAAATCAACAATGGGCTCGTCTGATTCACTTGTACACCGGTGAAAAAGTGTGGTTTTTAGAATTGAAACGAAAAGCGCTTTTTTAAAGTTCCGTACCTAAGTTACAATGTCTGCTCGTCAGTCTGTTAGGGTCTCAACCTCATAAACGAAACAGGCAACAGAATTCGAGTTTTTTACATTTTTTTCCAGATTTTAAACTATTTTCTACATCCAAAATAGATGGCTAGTTTTAATAAATGTCTAAAACAATCGATAATCGTAAACCGCGTAAAAGCGACATACATACTTGTCATATTTTGTTGAGAAGTTATTGCACTTCCATGACTAAATGTGATTGTGTTACCTTTGTCAGTCTTTTCAATATTAGTGTGGACGAGGCTATTAAAATAAACAAATTATTTTGAACATTTTCTAAGTTATTTAATTTTATCAATACTTAATAAGTTTATGACGAGCTTTATTTTTGTACTTTGAATTAAAGGTGTTGTTTACATGGTGGTTATTTTTAACTAAGAAATTCCAAACCGCTAATAAGTACGACGGCTGGTCAAAATTTCAAAACTCTTCACTTATTAAAGTTACTGGTTCTAAATTTGTCATCTTATTGAAGAATTCAGTATGTTAAACTTAAACTTAAACTGCAGAATTGTTCTCATTTTCGATATTTTGCAAGCGTAAATTAACTCCTTAATACATAGATTTGTTTGGCTTAATCTGTGTTTTTGCACTATTTCACTCCTTGAGGATGCACAACTTTTAACATTTCCCTCACCACTGGACTAATTTTGGCATTCCCAAGCTCTTAATTTTGAGTTAAATTTATTAAATATCGAAATTGACTTGTAATCAATTTTTTCAAACTTTGTAGTAATGATTACCAAATCGTATACAAATTGTAAGAATGGCACTATATCATTAATTCTTTACGTCATAAATTACAGGGGGTTAATTAAAAGATTAAAGTATACATATTTTAATATTGCAAAATGAAGGGTTTATAATCTTAAAGTACACAAGTTAGTGTTTCCTCACTATGAGTTCTACTTTTTCGAAAATGAAAATGTCATTAACAAAATATAAGATAAAATTCTACTAATAGAATCCATTATGGGTCCCAATAAGTTACGTTAGCTAATATTAACTTGGCTCTTATATTTAAAAGGAAAAACACTTCCTTATTTCAAACTATCTTTAATTATTGCATACCTACCTAAGTTTGTTCAAATTTAGTCGTATCTGGTTTTTTTTTTGCTTGTTTGACTTGAATATTTGAATCCAACCTTTCCTTAGCCACAAAATCCTGCTTAATTAAAAGATTTCACCACAGACCTTTTGTGTTTTGCTTGAAACCAGCCCAAATAGTAAGCTGTTCACGTTTTATCTTTTATTCAAAATTAAATCCGCAGTACCCTGCGGAACTATTTTGCCCTCATGCTGTCTGGACATAAGGTTAGTGCAAGTAGGAATTATGAAAAAAGGGGAAACAAACAATTGTAGTTTCTTTATTTTTGCAGTTTTTAAGAAAAAATTCCGCAGAATTGCTTTAAAGTCGTAATTAAAACCAACAGCTCTGGCATTTTGCTTAATCCCCGCGTATCCCTGTGGCCTCTTTACCCGCAGGAATAAGCTGAAGCAGAAATCTCCGGCTTTCCTCGCTGGGCGAGTCTCAGGCAGGCAAGAGGCAGAGTGTTGGGCTAGGAGAAATTTCCCATTATTTTTTCCATGTTAACCCGCGCTAAAAACTCCTTAATAAGTAAATTATAGCCCAGTTGCACGCCCTTCCGTCAACCCTGTCCCCTTTCTGAGTGGTCGGGATTAAATTTAATTAAAATACTCCATTACCGGGACGAGTGTCGCCCCCCGCCCACCCACGCAGGCAACATGTATGCAACAACATTTAACTAATTTCCCTCAGTTGCTCGAGAGGTTCTGGATGACGGCGCCGTCTTCGTTTTCCTGCCGGAGTTTGGGGCTACCTTTGGGCGGGCATCTTTCGGAAGCACTGTCGTGAATACCGGAGACCCTTAAAGAGCGGTGTTTACTTTTAAATCCACAGAAGAAGTTCAGCCCGGGGAAAAACGTGAATGGGATTTTTCTATTTACCCAAGAAATTTGCATTTGTACGCTGCCGCAATGTTCAAGTATCCGCCCGTCAAGCCAAGATATAGACTGCTCCGGCAGAACGCCACTCATCCCGAGACGCTTCTTTGCTTCCTCCTGCTAAGGATCTGTCTGTCCTTGGCACAAACTTTGACAATTAATCAAGAAAGATTGCTCTCGACGTCACTTGTCCTGTCGCTCAAATTTAAATTGATGAAGACTTGAGGGTAATTGGGCAGAATCAATATGTCGATTATTTGCCAATTGCCTCAACTGAGCTCCGTTATAACTTACTCCTGGATAGCTTCTACTATCGACTATCGGTTCAGAAATCTTTGATTGTTGACCTGATTAACACCGGAAATAATTCATGCAAACATACTCGTCTCAGCAACTGATACATTCCAGATTTATTGGTCCAGATCGCTTATATAATTGCGAATGGAGAATATTAAATTTAGAATTTTAATTAAGACAGATTTTGATAAGCAAATTTAATTACATTTGGATACATAGAAGCATGTAACTTATTTCCATGAAGGTTAACATAATGTACCCATACACAACATTTCGAGGCTTGCCGCATAATTAAGAGGCAGCTGAAAATTTCATTAAGCAAGTGAGTCGTCGTTGTCAAAGCAATATTTTTCTAATTACACTCTTCATAATGCTTCAATAGGAATTGATTCAAATAAGCAGAGACCATATTGAGAATATTATTCGTTATTATTTTTTTACTGACATACCAAACAAAGAGTTGATATACAAGTCTTTAAGGTAGTGCTGGAAGTTGTAACAATTTCAAAATATAGTTTGCTTCTTATTATTTTGACAAAACTGGACGACACTAACGCATAACTAAAATCTAATATAATAAGTTTTGTATATGCATATACTTGTTCATAATCTTTTCACTTTTTCTTGCTGTCATTTACAAAAATACTCCAGAAATGAACTCGTCATTTTAAAAATATGTGAAATTTTGCTGGTATGAATCATTTGGGAGTAAATTGTGTATTATCTAATTTTATCCCTTTAATACCTAGGTAAAACATAACTTCAGATAACTTGAGCGCTTTTGAAAATATGAAAGTAGGGCCATTTACTAGTTATTTAGAGGAGATTCACTATAAACTTAAAAGGTCGTAGAGAATTTGTCCAGAGGTCGTTATCTTTTAATATAGGTATGTATTTTGAAATGAATCGCTATTTAATTCTTATTGCAACTTAAGAATTTTCAGCCTTCTTCCATGAAGGATTTTTGGGGTGCGAGCAAATTCCTATAACGTTGTACATATTGTATTAGATGTAAAAATTAACAATAGGGCATGCCCCCTGCTTTTTTATATTACACCCTTGTAGAATTTTCTGCCTTCGGCTACTGCGATTTTTGATTGCAATTGACTCATAAAAATCAAAATCTATCAAGTAATCAACTAATTAATTAACTAGCTAATCTAGTTAATTAACTAGCTAATCGAAATTTTACAAGAGCATAGTAATATTTTGCTACAGGGTGCTCAATCTTCACTGCAAGCAAATACATACTACGAATTTGCTATTTAAAGTTTGTTTTTCTTTCTTGATTATTTAAATCCGATTTCTTAATTAAATCATTTTTTTCTAAGGGTCTGGATTCAAAAGGTAATGTCCAACTGAAAATTCTGAAGAAACTAAAATAAAAAAAATAAATATCATATAATAGTAACAATACAGGTCAACGACAGTTTTTCTCTGGACAAGTGATCTATGTATGTGAAAGGTTTACATAATTTTCGTAGATTGAGAATCTGAAATTGAAAATATTCTATCATATCACGTTTTCCAGAAAAATAGGGTCGAAAAATGAGAAAATGCGTATTTTATACCAATTTTGAAGATTTGTTTGTAAATTGTGGAGCGTCGAAAACCTCAAAACGAAATTCAAATAAAAGCTTATACCTTCAGCTATAGTTATCAAATATGATTAACGTGCAACATCTACTTTTAGTTTTGTGGGAAACACATATTTGAAGAAACTGCTCTTACACTGATATTCATTTTGTATTTTTTGCCATGTGAGAATGCTCGAATTTTTATTTAACAACATAAAAGGCTCCTATTATGTTCCGATATTTTTCAAAGAGCTATTCAAATATTGATAAAAATTACTTTGTTTACTTTTAAACGCAATTTTTCTCGAGAATGTGATGTGATAGAATATTTTTGATTTTGGATTCGTATTTAGCACACGAAGAATTATATAAAATAATTGATAATATTAATAAGGGATAAGATCAGCCAAATTTTGCAGCCAACACACCTAACGAAATTTAGAATTTTGAGTATTCTCAATTCCAGAAATACATATATCATATCACCGTTGACTTTCTTAAACAAATTAAGACGAATATTCTATTAAAAAGAGATTTTGACGTAAATTTGAAGCAATACAATTATGAAATTGAATACGCTCGAACTTCTAAATTTTGGTTGGTGTGTGGTTGGTAAAGAGCTTAAAAAATTAAATGAAGATGAAATTAAAAATGATGCTACTTCTAATTATATTTATTTTAGATGATTCCGTATGGAATGACCCATGTTATGTTTTTTAATATCTGTACAGGTAAACTTGTGCCAAAGACATCGCACAGTACCTGCTCAAATTAAAAGGCAACGAAACACATGGTAGGCCTCTTTATTACCACAGATATACCCACGAAGTACTCCAAACAGAAGAGCAAAAAGGAACCTGCTGGGCGTGAGGAAGGCAAGAAAAGGGAAAAGGGAGGCTAAATAAATTCAGACTTCCCCAAGGCTTTATGAAGGTTAATTCGAAAACGATAGAAGTCCGGACAGGAATCTTCCGCTGCCCTGGCATTTGGTCCGTAGGGCCGAGATCTTTAATTCTAAATTATGCCTCCTTTTGGATGTGTCAAATCGATAGGCTGGGCGAGTAAGGTTGACTAACTTTGCCTTTCGTTTTCTTGTCGCCTTTTTTTCTATTTACTTTGGGGGCCAGCAGGCACGGAGCATCTTTCAGGTCTTTTTCTCGTGTAAAGACGTCCCCAGGCTCTGGCGCATTGGGATTTTTGAGAGAAAAAATATGTTAAAGATATCGATTGGCCTCAAAGACTTGGGAAGAAAGGCTCTTAATATATTTGTATGGATTCTTGTTCTTATGCAGCTATTCTACTTCAAATGGGAAATTATTCGTGGACAGGTGGAAGGCGATTTTAAGGGAAATTAATGACTTCATGCAAATTTTACGGGTTCGTGGGGTATTGGCTTTATGCTTCCGGGATCGTATAGCGTAGCTGAGCTAAATTAATTGAATTGTGATAGTTTTAAGGACTTTTGGGTTTGAATTAATGATGATTTGTTTATTTTAAAGCCATAGATATTCATAAAAAGATCAATGTGTTCTAGGTATATAAAACGTATAACAGACCTTCTACCATTTCACATGAGAATAATTGAAAAAGCTCCAATCAGTTGTCTGTCCAAAATGTTATTTTTATTTAGATAATTCGCATTAAAACTTCTTTTCATTACAAAACTTACTTTTGTACTTATTTATCTAAAGTTGTCGATTAATAGTTTTCGCATAGTTGAATATAGTTAACCGCGTTTCTAATTTAGATCTCCAGGGCTTGCTAGCAATAACGAAATACTTATTTCGCCATTATGAACTTTAACATTTGTTAAATAAAATCTTTTGTAGTTTTGTAGATACATATGTAGGTATACGTTTTTAAATTGATATGTTTGATATGTTTTTAAAACATCCCCAGTACGAAGGGCTCAAAAGACAAACAGTTTAAGTCCATTATCGCAAATTGTTTGGTTTATGAAAAAATGTTATATCATTCAAAACTAAAATGGATAAGTTCAAATAGCACGCAAAACAATTAAAAAGACAGACTGTATGAAAACAGTGCACGCCCATTCCAAAAAAGGAGGGAAGATAATAAGGTATAAAATTTTGTACCTATAAATAAATAAAGAAATAACTATTTTTATTGTCTTAAATTAAAATTTTATATTATCCAAATGTTCTTTATTTTTCTTAATTGTTTTTAATATATCCCAACATAATTGTGAATTATATAAAATATTAAGATGACAAATGAAATAAGACCAATTTTTGTTAAATAAATCCTTTTTGTGGTACAATAAAAATAATCGAAGTATCATTTTTCGTAGTTTTAAACTACTTGAAATGTCTATTTTGTATTTTGATTACAATTTTGCTATTCAATTCATATTTTTCCCTCAAATTCGTAAAAATTCAAAGAACTCAAAACCATTTATTTGGACTTAAGCTATTTGGCTTCTGAGCCGTTCGTATGTGTTAAAAGTTTACCTCGGTGCCATTTTATGTCCCATATTCGTTAAAAGCTTTTCTTTCTTATTTTTTTTTTTTTTGCATTTCAAGTTAGATACTAAAATTTTCAATTTGTAGGTTGTTTGTGGGGGTTTAGAATTCTGTATTTAAATAATAATAACAATTGGTCGAAGGTTGTGCTACATTCGGACCATACTGAAACCCTTTATGAAATTTTCAGATGAATTATTCGAATAATTTTTGGAATTTGTTTTAACTGCACCACCCGCCGCGTAAGATAATGCCGTATATGTAGCACTTATGTACATATGTATATTGCGTATTGCAAATACATATATGCATATAGTGTTAAATGGTGTTTCGCAAAATTGAAACTCGTGCTGTTCGCATTTATCATTCACGGTATAATGCAGTCGACAGCCAAAGCGCGCAGAATTAACCGAACAAAACCAGGAGCCGTTGGTTGAAAATTTTGCAATATTCGCGTAATTGATGCACTTAGAACGTGGTAAAATTTGGTCGAAAATCCCGCATAATGCATTTCTGATTACATAGTGTTAATAAATAATAATATAAGGGCATCCCACGGGAAATTACCCGTCGACAGGAAAACGATTTCAAAACCAAAACAGATCCGCCATAAATATGTGCGAAAATCTCGTTCGGATGGTTTTCAGCCGGTGCGACGCCATTGGAGGCCCATTTGCCCTCAGTCCTCCGCGAAGCAGCCCTTCATTGATTATTGCTTCTTTGTTCCTAAACTTCTTGAAACTCATTTAATAAAGAAGCTCAAAAATTTAAAGGGCTCGGAGCATCCTGCAGTGTTCCGACCTTTACGGCTCCGCCAAGATAGCGAAGTAGGAGTTTATTAAAACATGAAATGTCTGTTTGCGCGAATAAATCCCCCGGCGACGAGAAAACTCACCTTTGCATCCGTTTCGTGTTCGGATTTCTAAATAATGCATCGACATCAAGATGCCCGGCTATGTACCTTTTCTATATTTCTGCCTTCCGCTGTAATGTACTTGGCTCGGCTAAGTGTTAATCCATGAGTAGAAGACGCTCCGGAGGTGCTTTGTATGAGTTAGTACGAAGGACATGAAACATTGGCTTACAAAAAAGGACTACTCAGCAATGCGATGTGGGTGGGTGGGGGCGGACGCAGAATTCCTGGGAGCTGGGCTACAGGGACATATTGAGAGATAAATTCGAAACGAAATAGTCCAGCGTGTGCTGGTCGAGATAAAGTATGAACAAAAAGAGGACTGGCACTTTTTCTAGTTTCATTTAATGCTACTAAATGTTCTTGGGATATTATGCTGCTTAATGCCTTTTTATTTGCGGTTAGGTCTTTAAATCGAATTTTGAAATCTATTTATAAAGTTATTTGGCTAAAACTAAACTAGATTTATATGTATGAGGGAGAAGCAAAAGTTTCGATCTACACTTTTTTCACAATTTAGGAGTTGAATAAAAAGCTTATGACCTTTGCTCTCCTCTTAGTTGTGAATGTTGAAAACTTCAATTTTGTTTCAGAAAGTTGCGATGGGAAAATATAACTTTTCGAAACTTTGAAGTTAAATATCTCAGGAAATACAAATGATCAACAAAATTTGTATAATTTGCTTCATCTAACTACCAGTACCGAATTGTACTGATAAATCACATTTTGCTTAACTTGGAGTTACTTAGAATTAGTAATGCGAGAATAATTTCAGTTTTTCCTCGAACGTGTCCCGACTGTAAGTATCCCAAAGTAAAAACATTCTGTAGCTAGGTTAGTCAAAAGCTTTTAGTAATCTAACAATTTAAAGAAATTAAAAGCTAGTCCCCTATTATTATGGAATCCATTTTTACAACAATTTTATTTGATTTATTTAGTGTTATTACACCAAAACATGAAAACCGGCGAAACTTTATCAATAGCTTTCAGTGAATTACCAAACTTTTTTTTTAATAATACCAGAAGAATAGCGATATTTTAAACCACAGTCGTAAATTTTGGTGATGTAAACTTCATGTAGATAAATGGCAATGGAGAAATATATTTTCTTGTGATAATTTCCTGATTTATTAATTTCTATGAAGCTAATATTACGTATTTATCAAATAGAATTGGAAATAAAGAAAAAGTAGATGCAGAATAAAATAAGTGATTAGAATACGAGAAAAATTATTTTCTATTTCGCTGCATCGATAGGTACCTAATAACATACTATTCAAACTAATATTGCTTTTAATGATGAATTAAAGACAAAAGGAATTCAGGTTTGTCGATATCACCTTTAATTAACTTAATTCGTTCGTGATACCAAACATTAATATACTTGCGATAGTCATGGTAGTGAGTGATGAGTAAGACCGAGATGTTCTTGGTCTTGCATTAGTGTCCTTAGCCTTGTTCGTGCAGGAAACAACAGAAAGATTTTTCAACGTTGTTTTTGTTAGGTTCATGTTAACTGCTCTTTGTGGCGCAATTATGTTTATGTACAATTTAATTAGACTTATCAAACTTTTGTTCTTTTTACAAAAGCAAAACTGTATCCCTCTTAAGAGTGATCTCCAGCAATATAAGCAAATCCAATTAAATTCGCTAATGTGTTTATTTTTATGACTATAAAATTTGAAGTTGAATAGAAATGTTTTTCGGTAAATACTAAAACTAAAAACCATTTTAAATATTCAATTTAGCTATCTTAATAATTATAAATAAAAATGAGGAATTGTTAGGACCATATTGTCCCTCCATAAGAAAATTTCCCAAGAAGACCATAAGCTATTTTCAGAACGATCTGATGAAGTGAAGTGCATAAATTGAATTTCTTATGATTTCTATGAGTATGCACAAATTTTTGTAAATCAAAATAAATTATTGAAAATATAAAATTATCAATATTTCATGTGAAAAACTTTTATAAAACATTAAAAAGATTATCACCTTAAAATTTGTAAGTTAATAATTTGGTATCACGTATTATGCTTCCGTGGATTCGAAAACCATAGATAATAATGTAGAGATGTATTTCAGTTAAAAAATACGAGTTCGGATAAAGGAGTTTTGAGTACTCATGTACCTACTCGAGTACTTGAGGGAAAAATTTATTCGATAACTCAAATAAGGAAGCATTTGGGTACCCAATTAATCAGTATTCGAGCATAGGAGTTTGGGAATATTTAAGTACTTGAGCATTTAAGTTTTGTAGGATTGCATTAAGAAGTAAGAATGCCCTATAAGAATCTCTCTAGATTTACAAATTCTCGAAAAGGTCCAGGCTTTAGGAATAAGGAATGCATGCCATAAGTTTCTTTTAATACTCAAGTAGTTGAATAATCCCAAATTCTAATACCTGAATATTCTTTAATTGAGTATTCAAATACTCAATTATCAGTCATTCTTGGAACCATAGTTCAAAAGTTACGGATTTTTGATCGTGGTAATGTCGTTTTATCCCACTGTATGTATAACTCAGTAGTAATATGTATGTTACCCAAATCAATAGTAGTTTCTTTTTCAATAGCTTAGAAAAGTATCGATTCATGAAATTGTTTTAATTTCCCTCCTACCAAGAGCTTTATCCTTTAGTCAGCAATTGCAATTAATCTCGATCGAAAATTTCGTCATGTAATTGGAAAACGTTGAAGCCCCATTATCCTTTCGAGATAATTATTTTTCTAAAACTAAACGAGCCCTATCGAGACATCTCATTGTTATGAGCCCATTCAACTTTATAGTGGTTAGGGGCATGCAATTTCTTGACAAAAAAAAAAAAGGAAAAACCTGAAAAACAATTGAAAGTTGGTTAATCGCCACGTCATCTCCGATGCCGGCAGATAGAGATAAGGTTGAGGGCACAGTACCATAAGTCGGCTAGAACTACGGCGAGCGTTTATCTGGCTGCAGGGAGGAAGATTGGAGGGCATAAACACGTCTTCTATAATTTCGGCTTCACACTTCTCGCCTCCATCCCAGAAAATTCGGGCTTATCCGAGAAGACCATCGCCGCCACGGGGAAGTCTCCATCCGGCAGCTCCTCTGTATGCACCGAGCGTCGTCTTCCGAGTCATACATAGAAAATTCGATAAGGGCTGGCTCCCTTCGTTCCTTTCCCTCCTTCGCGCTGGACGGAGGCTTCCCCGGTGCTCCGGCGTCTAATCTGCTTTTCGATGACTCTAAGGGGCCGTGCGCATGGGCGGCATTATTTCTTGCGCCTTGAAGGACACCTCTATGTAAATGGCAGCTGCGTACACAGCGACATCTATTATCATTCACGTGTAAGGACAGACAACCAAAGAGGAAACTGATAAAATATGAATAAACGTGTTGAACCTTGCGAATTGGGACCAAGGGGAAGTTTTCCAAGTAGGTGGCTGTTGCACGCCCCCAACGTTGCCAGGATGATTGGATTTTGGAGAAGGCACTAGCGTTAATCCTCGATATTTTGTACATATACGAGTCGGAATAATTTACAAATGGCAGGAACTGGCCCTAGAAGGCATTTCTTTTATATTTAAGCACATTCGAAATAAAGAAGAGTGCAACGCCGCCGTCGGGGATTTCTGCCAGTGCACAGGTAACATAATTTAAAAATGTTCACTTCTAGCACCGGCAATAATTTTCCTTCTTTCAGAAATATTGCACTGAAAGATCTTTGTAGTGAAATTCAAAATACATTGGGAAGGAGTAATTGAATAAATTTCATGAATGTGCCGAAAATAATTGAATTTCTGCACACTAATGCATTTTTTTAAATTTATTTTCCCTAAATAGGATGCTTGGATAGTGAAATTTAAATTGTGATTCAGCAATTGTGTCAGACAGTAAATTCACTAAAAGAATTTAGTAAAAGACTATTCATTATAGGTTACAAAGCAAAATAACTATTAATTTGGTACCAGAATTTTGCATTTAATAGCTTGCATTACAAACAACTAAAAAAAAAATATATATAGTCTTGCAGTCCACGTAAGTCTATCAGTATGGAAGTTCCCGTCATATTTCTGAGTAAAATTAAATATAACAACATATGAAAAGTCAAATTTTAAAGATTACAAAATTAACCGTCTGTCAAGTAAAATAAGTCGCTATCATCGTCTGATATCGCTTAAAGTTTGCGCTCAGTCAATAAGTCACGACAGTTAATTGATGTATTAAATTTCTTGTATTATGTCCTCGCAAACAATCAGTTATTATTGTTAATAAAATTGTATTCTCCATGAAATTACGAAAGAAATCGTCATGCATATACATCCATATTTTAGGAACACTGCTAACATTTTAATCTTTTTACTTGGTCAAACTTTGTCCACCTAGTTGTCATAGTTAAAATCCTGCCAGTTAAAATAGTGTTTAATGGTTTTTGTATGTTTGTGCATATATTACATTTTAAATGTTGAACAGTATATACATAATACACTTTTACAGATCGATCAAACTAAAATCCTTCTAGCGGTCTTTTACTGTAGCCGTGTTTTGTTTCAAAAATATGAGTTTATGTGCTTAAATATAAAAAATAAACTCGCCTAGCTACAAAAACATATCTGCTGCATTGCAATTTACTGCTGACAACGTTATTAGAGATTCTCATACAAGCAGAAGGAATATTGCCCTTTGTTGTCAGCAAGAATATTTGGAAATTCGAAGTACATCGAAAAATCCTTGCTCTCATAAGAGTATCATGGCCCACATGTCGCAGTACCATATACCAAATTTTTATCGGTGAATGCATACACATCGGAATGAATTCAGCTCCGAGAATAATTTAATCTAAGTGGTATCTGGTAGTGGCAGGTTTTCGTTCTGCTTCGGCACCAGAAATCGATAGAACGACAGCGTTTTGAAAGGCCCATTAAGCCTCAGTCGATTTTTCTTCAATTAAAATTGTATGAGCAGTGAAATGTGTATAGCGAGCGATGAGTGTGCCCCGGTACAGCACGAAATCGACAAATTTCCATTGAGAAGTAATTATCGGGGTCCGGGGCCGGAGGGCCCAACGCCTGGGTCACAGGAGCCTGCACATGAAGCCCGGTTATGACAACCTATCAAATATTCATAAGATATCATGAAATATCGATTATTTTATCGTAATCACTGACCTGACGGTTAGGGCCATTGTTATTTCATGCAAAGGGGCAACAGTTCACATGAATAAAACGAGAATTGAGCCGGGAAGCAGCGGGCTCATGTCGCTTGGGGAGCGATTACAGCCCTGTGATTGGCCCTGCAATATTTATCGGGGCTGTAATACTTTTACTTAGGAGGCAGCGGACATAAATATCGCTCCCCGAGTGCTAAAGTGAACGCCTTCGTTCGTTCTAAATTGATCAGTATTTTGGAAGTATCGAAACGCACTTCATGGCGTCGTCGTCGGCGTCGTCGCGGACTCATATTTATTTTAATGATCCAATTTCTTTGCAACCTCACCAACTATTTATACCCTTAAAATTTAATTGTGCCTTGTAAACGACATCCGCAGGGGCCATTAGTCAGGGGCATGTGTGTATCATCCACCTACGCCTAGATAGGCGCCCGGGGTTTAGGGTTCACACTATATAAATCAGAAGGTTGCTGAAGTAGAGCTACTTTATGGCAACCGCATTCGAACAGGGTGGCTCAGCATAGTTGCATCTTTGTGTACTATGCACGGGCCATGCCTGGAGTTGCGTTTACAGTTCTGTCTCTGGAATTGTATTTCCCTGTAATTAATTTGTGTTATTGCCGAGAATTATTCACGAAATTTTAGCCCACTCGAGTCACAAGTGAGATGGTCAACTTAGGAATTCCAAAATGATATGACGCAATTAACATTGGGTTAAGTTTGGTATACGTTTTGTTGCAATTACCATTTGGTAGATTCTATAGTTTATTCTGCTGAGCAGCAGGAATTTTTAATGTTTCTCTTTGAACTAAATGTATAAACTAGTCTGTATCATGCAAGAAGCTGAGTTAAATTATGAGGCAAGACTAAGTTAGGCTATAGACAGATAGGTTTAAACATTCGGAAGGGAGCTCTATATACTTTACCGACTAACTTTTTAATTTACGTTGCACTCCGCTCCACTATTTCTATAACACGCTTTCATGTCTATATGAACTTAAAATCGGTGCATTCTTACAAAAATTATCGTAAACGAAAGACAATTCTACAGTCAGTCAGTCAGCACAGTTGTCATGCGAAAACCCATATTCTTCACATTTCTGTATAATAAAATTTACATTTGGAGTGACCGATCGAAATTTTAGGCAAATGATCCTTTTGCAGCATAATTAGTGTAAATACATATGAATTGGAATCTCTATGAAAACGCTGCATTTCTTAATTATTAGATTTAGCTGCAAATATGTTAACTGTTTGTAGGTACCTACTTACAATAAAAATATAAATCAAGGGTCGCGGTTTCCACAAAATGACCAAAATTATAAAGAAATATTTAGAATAAAAGTCGTGATTGTTTTTTTACTGATTACAACTACATTCAATAATTAAGAAGAAAATAAATTAGTTAAGGAAAACGATGTTTTTTTTTTTTAAGAAAATATGGTATTGATTTTGTCACGATTGTTTTTAAAATAAGAAAAGACACACTTATCTTTAAGTCTAATCTGGCGGCAGGAAGAATGATAAGTTTACTTAGCTCCATTACGGAGTTTCGACCATGAAATAAAAACGAACAAATTTAAAATAAGTACGGGCTTCTCATCAAATATCGTTAATAAGCTATCAGCTTCAGTAATGACTTGAATTTAGTAATATATATGAATTATGCAAAAAACATAGTAATTTCTTTTGAACCAGGGCTCATAATTTAACTTTTTTAATTCTATTTAAAAATTGGAATGTTACAATTTTACAAGTAAAGGAACAACCTGCCAGTCATCCTGCATGTTCAACTTTGAACGTTCTAAAATTAAGAATATAAATCAACTACATACATCGGATTGAATAAAACTACTTAAACGTACTTGTGCATGATAATAGTACATACATTCTTGAATTAAGATAGCCATTTTAGATTCAGTATTTTCACATTTTAATCAAGAGTATCCTACACCATCTCAAAATTATTGTTGAAAGGTTTTATTGTAAGAACTTTTTTATATTTAATTATGAATATGAATATTTTAAAATTTATAAAATCAGTACAAACGCGTTTGACAAGCGTCTGGAGAAAACTAAGAAAAACGCACACCTAGATGGTAATGGGTTAAAATTCAAATAGTACGTTTCGCTTCGGTCTACTCTTCTACCAATGGTACAGGAAAGTAAATGTTTATGCTCGAAGACTTCATACGCGGTGTATGAATCGGAGTAATACAGGTTATACTTATGAAGTTGTTATTCATTTGTGCCGTAGGTAAACCAATGTCAAAAGAAAGTTGTAATTTAATAGGAAAACACGGCGTATGTTTCCTGTTTTTTACGCGAAATCGATTGCTTGGTACAATTGCAACTGCTAGGGAAGTAGGGTATAGTTACAATAAAAGTAATTGCCAGAAAGGTCGCAAGACTTGACAAATTACTGTTGGTGTCGGCGTGTAGCCAGGACCTTGGAATTATTTTCATCCATCAAAATCAATTTCAAAATGAATAAAACCCATAAAGGAGCAATCATGTCAAAGTCATTCATCAAAATCGATATCTCGCACAATTGGAGCCTGTCGTTGACGTCACCGGCACCGAGGAGGGCTATTCAGCTGTGACAAAACAAGAAGACGAGGCGAGTCAACATGAAACGCAAGCAGATTTTCTTCCCCGCACTCTTTCTGCTTCTTAGCCGCCGTCTCACAAAGTAAATACAAAGCGAAACTTTCTTAAGTCATGTTTGCGTAGGAGCCTGTGTCTCATGGCCCCTGGAACAGGATTTGAATATCAATTGCTAGCCTGTGTCCGCAAATTACACCGGTTCCGTGAGGGGCACGACTTAATTAGTAATATCCGTCCGGCGGGAGGAGATAGGCGACTTCCTGCCGGGCGAGGACCTCTCCACGCCAGGCCATGGGAATCCTATTATCGCCAAATTGAGTTCATATATTCTTTGTCACTTCATCCCGGGAAGCGGGGTTTATCCGCAAATGTTATCGCATTTTTCAACGCCTGCTCTTTCAAAAATCAAAACACGTCCATATCCTGCGCGTGGAAATTCTTTATCTTCCGGGCATATGGCGAGAACTTGCCAAGTATGTTAATATAGCGAGGATCTCCTCCTCTTTGTTGTCGGCAACATTGTGCCACAGGAGCGGAGCCGATATGACGGCATTATTCGGCTCCGTCGTCTTCTAATATCACATCTCACACAATTCCTTATCGGCGTCCCGAAGCTGCTTAGTTACGGAACATCCCAGGGTTATTTACCCAGCGCCGCTATATAGCAGGTTTTTCCTTTACATAATAAAAAGTTTGCAAGTTTTCTATCAACACCCGCCCATATGTGACCCGACGGAGATTGTGTGAGCTCCCTCCAAATCAGGAAAAGTTTCAGATTTTTGTCATTCTTTAAAATTACTGGGGCGAAATTGGATTGAAAACTTCTGAGTGGAGCAACCCATTGTTTATTGATGCCAAACTCACTCAGTGCGGTGCCCGGCAGGTGTGCGATCCGAACAGTACCCCGCATTAGGATGTTGAATGCGAGCCGTAAAATCGAAAGTTGACCAACTTTTCCGGGTTTCAGGTTTCCTTTTATTGAGGAATAACATAGTTTTTGTTCTCTAAAGAATCTGCCCCTACTGGTTCAATATCTTCCAGCAGCAAATTTGATGTCTGTTGCCTTTTTATTTATATACTCAAAAGCAATACACTTTTATATATTATGTCTGTACGTGATTACATACATATACATAAATACATAAAAACCTTGTCTAACGTTTATAGATATCCTTTTTGGCTTTTAACACATTTATGGTTCTTTTAAGGTGACAATCGCTGTAAGCACAAATTTAAAATGTCCAAACTTTATCAATTCAGGGAGCTTAGCCTAACTCGTACATATGGCACAATCTAAAAATAGAATTATTCTGCTACTAATGTTACTTATAATAGATAGGGTTCGAAGTATCGGCCTTTGACATCGATACCGAGTACTCATTTGGTATCGGAGCCACGGAAGCGATACCCAATTAAGTATCGACCTAATGTATCGATACTACTCAGTATTGAGTTCTTTTTATTAACAGAATTTAAAACTAAATTAATAATGACTTGTGCCTAATCTTATGAATAAGGCACCTATATACAGAAGAAAAATATACAAGAAGAAGTCAAAAGTGGTACCTAGAGCACTTTTGGCTTTATGCTATAATTCCCATTTAATTTAGTCACAGTCGAAGTACAAGAATAAATCCGAATTAATTTGCCACATTACGCCCCATAAAATTTCGACCAAATCCAAAGTATCTTTCGAACCCTAATGATGGACAAATTCAAAATGAAAGTAATATGAGTAAACAGAAACATCATAATTAAGTGGAGTAATGATATTTATAAAAAGCCTGGGCAACTTGAAGTAGTTTTATTTCAAAAGGAATTAACCTAATTATTTCAAATAACTGGTATTTAAAAATGAAATAAAACTTTATTGAAATAATAATCTCTCTACTTTACTTGAAATAAAATACTTCATGAATTAATAACGTTGTAAATGGAAACGAAATAAAATTTTCAGATCGATTTATGAATTATCTTTGTTTGCAGTAAGTAAAATACACTCTTCAAAATGGTAATCCGATAAGATACATACATCGATCCCACTTTTAATTCCTAATGCTATTGAAAACACTTTTCAGTCTTTTCAGTTAAATTTTATTTCGTTTGTATAATACAACGTTATTAATGCAAAGAATTATTTTATTTCAAATAATTTTTTGAACTAAATAAAACTTTATATGAAATAATAATTTATTTAATTCAATAAATATTTTGAATAACATGCATTAACATTTCATTTTAAATAATTCTTTATTTTATTTTAAATAAGAAAAACCTGATTTATATAGTAATAACTTCGAAGTATCTACATCTGTGTTATATATATATAGTCCTTTAAAATTTAGTTTTGACTTCTTAAAAATTCTGACCAAACTGAATTCTGAGGTTCTAATGAAATCCTGAAAAGAACCCTTACTTTAAACCGTGGTTTTGTTTTTAAAAATTCTCAAACTCAGATATGTTTATGCATTATTGCATAGTTCGTTTAAGTTCATATATATTATATATATGTATATAGAATAGAATTAATTCACTTTTAGGATTCAAGAACTATTTGGTGGAGTAGATAATTCAAAATCGAATATATTTTGAGTTATCTTGTTATAGTGTTCAACTCAAGGTATATACTTTTAATATTAGTTGTTTAATCTTGTATTTGGGTAATTTCCAATATTTAGAACATATCTTAAAATCAATATCAACTGCAAAGGTTAGCTTTTATGCACGAAATGACCGAATTACGAAGGGCTGTTTCCTAGATACGTGCGTTAAATGTTCCCCAATTTTACCTGAAACTTCAAGGGAAGCCCGAATTAAAAAGTATCGATTGAAAAATTCATCTTAATGACTTCGCTCTATTCTCTTTATCCTTGCAGGTTGGCGAGGTGCGAGGGTCAATTTTGGTCATCGTTGGAAGGGAACTACCACGGCAAACATCTACGCAGTAAGTTCGAATATTGATTTTGAGTATAATTACTGAACCTAAAATTAATGAAAAGAAAACACCTCCGCCGCGGAGGAAGTCCGCTTCGATCGACTTGTTGCCAGTTCATGAATTTTTGAGGGCTCGAAGTGAGTTCCCTCGTAGCTGGGAAAGCGGCCGCCCATGAATAGGCCACGAATGGAAGAACCCACTCTCGGGGGTGGCTGTTGAAAATTCTCCAGGCTTTTGTATTATTTGTGCGCCGGTGTTGGCCGTTCCCCTTCGCTTTCTCCAATTGACGTCATAGTCTCCCCCAGTGCTCCTCCAGGACGACGGTATGCACTCGAGTCGAAATATCCTTTTCAGATTCTAGCAGCTATCTCAGTCGGCTTGTGTAATTCTTTTCATCCTATCCTAACAATCGGGTGGAGTTGGTCGCCGTGGATGTCAGTGGTGCCAGGAGACTGTCAGTCACATTTTCCAGGATAATTCGTTCTTACATAAGTCCAATAGTATTTTTTTTCCCTGTGGTTTTTTCCCTTTATTACTGGCACCCGTGAGGACTAGGCCGAGGTGTGCTGCTAATCGCCGCACAGGTGCTCACCGTGTGAAACTAGTGACTCCCTCGACTCGTCCTTTGTTCCCAGTGAAGTTCAGTGCTGCTCCAGGATTTCGTCCTCAAAGGACTTTGTGAACTACTGTTGGTGGTACTATTCCTAGATCGATTACAGAGTCCGCAAGAATAGTGTGGAATTGGATTTTTTATTATTATTACTATTATGTATTTGTTGTTGGCTTATGTGCACGAGATTTACAGACTTTTTATAAAGAAAAAATAAAGAAAAATTGAGACCGCAGACTCTCGGTCCTTTTGCCGGAACTGTTAGCCACCATCCACTCTCCTAATTCCTCAAACCAATGATTGTCTGATTCTGGTGGTGTCCGCTGCCCACGTAAAAGGACAACATAAAAAATAAAGGAAAAATTCAAGACAAGTTTTTCCTTTTTCGCAGCCCCCCGGACCCGTTCCGCCGCCCTTTACATAGTGCTCCCAGTGTGTTATAGTCGTCAGTCCTACCCTTGGATATTACAACAATTCCCTTGACAAGGGAGCACAAGTGTTGATTTTTATTCTGTCCTACGACCATTTTATGTAGTGTGGTCTTCCCTTTTTGTTCCCCCATTTAGGGTGAGGGCGAGTGTGAGACGACCCTTCTCCCGCCCCTCCCAAAGACACTGTTCGTCCTGCACGTTCCACTGTTTTTTTTTTCTTCGCTTTTTTTTTTATTACGCCGAAAGGTGGATATTGCCTTTTACGGAAAATAAGGGAAAAATAAAATTTGGACGATTCCTGTCAAGTCGTACTTTCATTTTATTTGTGCAGTATATTCCCCCTAATTGCACTACAAACAACCCTCGCCCGTTCCGTCCCGTGCCTGACACGTCTAAGCACTCCACCTTCCGTTACAGTGTTACCTGGTGCTTCACCTTGAGCTCTTTAATTAACAATTTGACTTCGCTCGAGTGCTGTGTATGTGATTTTGATGAAGTAAGTTTGTGGTCCACCTCTTGCAAGGCGCACATTCGGCACAATTCAGTTGGAGAGCCCCTCAGTGAACGAAATTTTAAAGACAAATATTATTTGTCAGTGCGAATAACCAAATTTGAATAAAATTTCAAGTGCAAACGATAAAATCGGCCAAACAGTTTGTTCGTTATTATTAATCCGCTTCGAGATCGCTTCTTGTTGCATCACAGGATATTGGCTTGCTTCTTTTTCCTCAAGTAATAATTATTACATAACATATATACGCTTTACGTGGTAAGTACGTTTCATTATCTTACATAAGAATTAATTTTTTTTCACAATTTCAATAGGTAAAGAAAGGACGTTAATAACACTCGATTTTCGTCCCTATCCGATTTTTAAATTTGTTACTATATTACCTCTTCATACAGAGAGATTCAAAAAGTCTTCTAATAGTACCTCGCATAACCCAATTGATCTGTTAATAATTAAATTTTCGAAAATTTTGTCTTTCTGCGAAGTTTCACCTCTAAAGGATTTATAACAAAACTTGCACTTTTTCATGATCCTATAGAATCGATTGGTATACAGGGTGTTTTGCTAAGGGAGGGGATGAATCTAGAAAATGCTTTATAAATTCTTTCAGCGACATCTTAGGATATTAGTTGATAGTGTGTTAGAAAACTGATCCAACGCCGCTGGTGCCTAACCACTCTAGCACGAATAACTTCAGAACGCGACGTCGGATTCGAGTGCGGTATTTTTTTCTGAGAAAGGCCACAAGATAGGGAAGTTTTTTCTCAGAAAAAATGTCGATCTTCCCATACAAAAATTGGACAGAACGAAGGGCCAAAGTCAAATTTTGAGCATTGAAATTGCCATTTTCGAAGTTTGACACGGCCTCTTGGCTTGTTTTTTGGCAGATTGGGTCGTAAGACTTAGCTTTCCAATACACTATCAACCAATATCCAACGATGAAAAACTCTGAAAGAACTTATAAAGCACTTTCTAGGTTCATCCCCTCCGAATTATCAATTGCAATTTTAGAGGTTTTAGGAGGAGAGGGAACGTGTCCGAGCAAACGTTGATCAGAAGACCATGTAGAATCGATTGGCATACTCTGTTCAGACCTTAGCAAAAGACCCTGTATGTTAGAACACACGTTTCTGAGTCATACTAACCAAAAAGGAAACGTATTTCTTTTTTCTAGAAAAAGTTTAAAAATTAAAATTGTTAAGAAAGTGCTATTGAAAGACAATATTTTAAAATTAAGCAAATATGTTTTACAATTTTTTTGAATGTGTAAATAGCTAGAATAACTTAGCTTTATTTTTCATCGTCCAACTTCCTCAATTGCCTGTTTCATTTCCGTCGCACGATAATCTGAGAACACAGCCACAGATTAGTTGTACCAGTCCTTTTTACATTGATAATTTTTGATCAAGATATTGACCCGATCAAAAGTTTGATCAAAATCAATTAAGAAATACAGAAGTTATCCCCTGAATAACAGATTACAACCCTTTCCACTCTTTTGACCAATCGTTTTCTTATTAAAACTTGAGTGACGCACATATACTGACTTTGTATATACATATGTATGTATATAGAAAGTTTTATCGAAATTGTTTAACAGATTCTAAAGTTATATTGATAACATATACATATGTACATAAGCAAAAGTAATTTTCTTTTCTTTGCATTACAGATAATAAAATAAGAAGATAATAATAAGAAACATTTCAAAATTATAAATTATATTTATTAGGTTCTAAATACTTAGAGTAGTAGCTAGTTTTAGAGTTTACATAGTTGAAGATGAATTATCTAGACTATAGATACCCCACGGAAAAAATATACAATTAATAACTAATTGAATAAGGGAAACAATTGAATTAAAAATTTAGAAATATCTTTAGCCTAGGAAATAGATTTAGCTCAGTATGCGTGATATGGGTCTGGCACCTGAGTGCACCTAATTAGGGTAGGAATTGCATAAAAAAATTAAAATATTAATAAAAATTTAGGTATTTTAAGTTCGACCGTCATTAGATTTCTTTCCAAAATTATATTATTTTTTATCATAGATTTTTTTTATACAATATTTTACATTTTTACATTATTGATCAGTTATTAAAATATAAGCGTTTGATGCTGTATCTAAAATTCATCAGAAATCATTTCAGTGAGGAGTAGAAAAGCGAAATACCTATCTTGCAATTGATAAAATTCGAAAATTTACAATTTATAATAAACTAATAATATGCATTCATCCTATTTCCAATTGGCAATGCAAATGCAAGCAAAATCAGTAATAATAATTATTCTTGACATGTGTGGATTCGCTACTAAATTAGATCATTTTTTCCAAATGACCTTTTATGTATAAAACATTGCTTTGTTAGTAGAAAATTTGCTATTATCAATCTCTGATTTATATGACCTTGATACGTATTTCGAAGATTTAAAAATGGCATTAGTCAAGTAAAAAACATAAACATATCACTTTTAAGAGAGTGTAATAAAAAGTTTCGGTGATGTTTGCAAAAAGCGGATCAAGTGTGTTTCTGGTATTTTTCCGTGAACCATTCGAATGCATGAGACACCTCCGATGTTCCGATACATCGGAAAGAGCTCTTGAGGCTACTTTAACTAAAGCCATTTAAGTTTTTTTTTGGAATATTTGCTTATATTGGTTTTAGCGGATGGAGCTCTTCTCCGCCCAAATTTTGGGCAGTAACATTTCAATTGTGTGATGCCATTTTCCGCGCAAAGAATTTATAACACATAAGCATAAAAAAAATTTTAATTTTATACATATACATATATATTTTTAGAGGTCTTCCGGTGTTTATAAACTTGGTTGATGGAAAAAGTGGGCAAATTAAAGTATGTAATTACTTAACCATATTTAATATTTGCCTCGGCTTTTTTCTACCAGCAGTAAAAGAAACAAAACTAGATTCTTGGCAGAGGAAAGAATATCGTAAAATATATTTAGTAAATAGTATTTTATAGTCTGAATTTATGCAGTGCTATCTCATGCTTGTTCGATGACCTCCAGAAAGTGGATATTACAATTTTGTGTAGATGAATAGATTCTTCGTAAATCTTCAACATAAAAAGAAAATATCAAAAACGAAAATGTCGTAAACTGTGACACTTTTAATGTCGAATTCCAAAAAATGAGTTTCCATCATGTTTCACGCTCATCCGGTCAATTGTTTTGCACTCTATTAGATTCCAATTTTTCTATAGAGGCCAAACAATTTTAAGTAAATTTTATAACTCAAAATAACTTAAGCTCAGAACACTATGAAACACATATTCATTTAAGCTCTGGTTAAACAAACGTTTTGGTTTAACTTAATGTAAGCTTATGTTTGTTCTGTGGGAAAAACGAAACCTTTTTAGTTGGACTTTTCAAATATCTGTCCCCTTATATATTTCTAAAGCCATTAAACATTAAAATTTGCAAAAATTTAGGTTTGTGAATATAATAGATCACTATGTTTGATCAAATTCGATCATACCAAAAACTTGTATATTCCTTTGTCTTTATACATTTTTCACTTCTCCGGCTAACCCGGCTACTGGTCACAGCTAATTTTAAATAGTTGTGTAATATTTTTGTTGTTGTTGTTTTTATTCTATTAAAAAAAAAATAGAGACAAATTATGATTAACTCTACAACAAAATCTGTTTTTGATATCTGTTCGATATATGGCTTTATGATAGCTGAGATAAATTAAACAAAATTATATATTGTTAAAATAAATAATAATTTTATTCCATTAATGTTTTTGTTGGACATAAACTGAATGATGTGGAAAGTGATTAGAACTTCCTATTTGGGTATTCTGGTGGTGGTGGGTGGGTTCTGATGTATTCCAAGGCTCTGGCAATGTAAGGAGGAATTTGTGGGACATGAGATCCTGATGGTTGGTATCCGTTTTCGTCGGCGGTGTACTGGATGAAGACGTGTTCGCCCTCAGGAGTGGTCCAGTCGGCTGAGCCCTTAGCGTACTGACCGCCAATACCATTTTCGTTGGCAGTAATTCCATTGCCAGTTTCATAAGCCCATTGGTAGGATCCATCCTCGTGAAGGTCGAAGGACTTGCTGATGATTGGGATTTGGTCTTGGCCGTGGTTGGGCACTTGAGGGAACCTACCATGCTGAGCGGATGCAGCTGCCACGAAGGCGAGGAGTACGATCTGAATTGAATTAAACAATTGAAGAAATTATTAAAAGAGGCGATATTTTGTGAAATTGCAACTTACAGCGAATTTCATGTTGATATCTTGATTTGCTGGTTTTCCACAGTACTAGAAGTGTTGTGATGCTGCTACAAAAAATCGTCGAACTATATATACCTCATCGTCTGCGTGAAATTTCCGTTCACCGGGCCTACCGAAGGTTGCTACCATTTGTTTGAATTTGACGCGACAACTTTTCGAGTCCCACCATATCCGACCTTACCTACGGTCCAAACTGAGTGGTCTAAGGTCATGTCACAGCTTCGGCAAAAAGATGAAGCACACCGCTTTAGTGTTTCTCGCGTGCACATCGAGACAAGTTCCGATGCTCTGGTTTTCGGCGGATTTTACATAATTTTCAAAATGACGATACCATTTCGTGAAAAATTTGGGTGAAATGTTTCTAAAAAATTTGAACTGCTAAATGCCGTGGAAAGATCATCGAGTTGAGCTGACCGTGATATTTGGGAAATTGCAGCACTAAATTCTTCGAATCTTGTACGATTTGACGACAATTAATCATCCTTAAGGCTTTCTTACTTTTTACACGAGATAGTCCACCTTCTACGACTCCCAAAGCGCGTTAATTTTTTTTTTTAATTTAAGAAATTTGAAGTTCATTTATTATAAACTGTGCCGTGTGAAATTCATAATTTCGTTCTCAAAATCTTTTAACCAACGAAGCAGAGTACTCAGCGTAATTTTAGTCAGATGAAAAGGACTACTGCTCATTTCGTACCACGCAATAACACCATTTGAAACTTTTACAGAATTAAACATTATTTTGCTAGAGTGATGATGACAATGATTATGAAAGTGAATTAAAGTTTTGTTAGCATGCAACGCAAAAGCGTTGACTGTTTTGTTTGGTGCTGCGTTGAAAAGAATAAATTTGTCGTTGGAGACTTGTTTTTCTTTCTCCCGGTTTTTATTTCGGATCCAGTTTTTCAGACTTTTTTATCGACTGAACAGACGCAGTGTTAATGGACTGTAATAAATCTTAAAAGGCTTTAAAGTCTCTTCTTTATATTGAGCGTGAGGTAGCTTAATTGCATTCTCACCAGTGAATTTAATCGTTCTCCTAACTTAATTTAAACGGAATGAATAAAATGTTTAGAATTATAGAAATATTACGGAAGACGAAAAACGTCCAATGATTTCATTCTAATTTTATGCATGTTTATTGGCATATGAGTCATATCGGGTATTCTATCGGATATATGTATTATTAGAAATTCGAAGTATTTTTTAATTCTATAATATTTATCAATAAGTTAATGTTCCTTGGAATTCAACTATAGAAAACTAATAAGGCTTGGATATTCATCATTTATAATCATTATTTATGTCACTATACATTTTAGGCCACGCAATTCCACTGAAATTTAACTTAAGGTATTGTAAAGAAAATAATAATCTTTGCAGCGATATAATTAAATATAGAACAGATTTTCTTGCAGCAAAGAATAAATACTTTCTAAAAATTGGAAAGAGTTCATTAATATTCGAGCCACGTTTAAAATGTGTTCCTTAATACCCGAGAGCTGAGTTATGTTTCCATTTCGATCGTTGATCTAATGACTAGAATTATTTTCAAGAAGTATTCATAGTATTCATGTAATTTTAAAGTACATATTATTTTGCTACTTTTTTATAGTACTCGCGCAACTTAACGCGCGCTTTCGACTATTTAAAAATTTTGCAAACCATTGTCAAAAAGGGAGCTTGTATTTTAGTCAAAAATCAGATCTTAATATGTAGTTCGTAAATTAACGTAAATATTTAAATTAACACTAGAACTATCAAGACCCGTCAAATTGATGGGTACTCAGTTTCTTCTTGAATAAACTGTATTTTTTAAAGTCACCTCTTAAGATTTATGCCAAAATTTATTAAGGTTCAAAATTACGACATATTCAAAAATCTTTTCCCATTTATAATTACAATTTTAAATTTGAAAGAATATTACATTAAGGGTACAGTATTACTAAAATTGCAAGCTTATGCGTTGGTAGTTCTAGTGTTAAACAAAATGGTCAAAATAATTCAAAATATTACAATATATGTACATATATGAAAACATTAGACACTATAATATCGTATGCCAATACATCGAGTTAAAAAAATAACTTGATGTTGTAATAATTGTAATCGAAATTAAAATTTAAAACATAAGAGAAAATTGTGAAAAAAAAAGAATTTCCTGATTAAGATTATTATGCCTGACTTTTTATAAATTTTATATACTAGGCAACCAGGAGATCATAACTTTCATCCAAAACATTTATAATTTCTGACTCAGATCTTAATTTTTACTATGTGAAATGTTTCGCCTTCCCATTTCTACATTTCAAGGTCTTTTTCAATCAATGAAAAACTTCGCACAATGAAAATTCAAATTTTAGAAATTTATACTTTTACAAAATCAACCAGACATCAATCTACTTATGGAAAATAGATAAGATTTAAACTAAATCGAGGCCAACCAAATTATTGACACCATCAAAATTTATGAAGTTTTGTGAGCGTCGTCCTTTAAATTACTGAAAATTCTATTTAGTAAAAATTCAAATAAACGATGAATATTTTTATCTTTAGTGGTACAAATGATGTGCTCGTTTGATCCTCTTCTTCGTTTTTTTCTTTTGTGCTGTGTGACTGCTAATATCAGGCCAAATGTTGGCAATAATCTGATTATTCAACTGAAACTCCAGAGTGTGTTTGTTTTTTGTTTTAAATGCATTACATAAATTAAGACCTATTCAGTAGGAAATGTTTTAATATACGTGCAAAACTATAAATTGATTTCTGAAACCTTCGGTGATTCTGCTACACGTTCACAACAAATAATGCGAGGCTACCTTTATTATCTAAAAATATTTTTCATCAATGAAAACATATTTTTAAGCAGCATATTGTTTCCGTTTGCACTGCATTAATGGCTAAAGTTAAATGATTGTGATTTTTATTTACTCAAGGCTTAGAGATTTAAGCAAAGGTATTTTTCAAATCCAGTGAGGCTATTAAACGATAAATTAATACTTTGTGTGTTTTAGCCTTAATTTTATTATAGCATCCTCGAAGTGTTTTAGAAGAAAATCTTTATCGTGTTCTGTTTGAGCTTGTGTAAGTTCAATCTGTTGTTTTTCCTTAATTTTGTCAGATTTTTGCATTTTTAAACCTCAACAATTTTCCATGGAACTAGGGTCAGAATTTTGGGGAAGATTTTAATTACAAAATTTTCAGAAAAAGTGGAGTTGAGTGATTGAGTGAATTAACGTCTTTACTATGTAGTGAAAGAAAATAAATCTGCTTACGACTCAACCTTTTGTACTCTTGTGTCGGAGTTTGAATCAAGACTTATAACTATTGTATTCGAAATGCAACACAATATTTTAAAGTTTTTAGTACAATCCCAATCGAATGTAAATAAATTATTATTGGTAGACAAAGGGTGACAACAGTGAATTGGAATTTCAGTAGGAGATCCTATAAATTAACTATTTAAAGTAAAGAAAATGCGGGCAAAAAATAAGATGTATTTTCAAATTTCTTGAAGTGACATGCTATAGATTTATTCGTTCGTTTTGAAAACAGGATTATGGCTTTAGTGTAGAACAAGTTTTTTTTTAACAAGAATTCATAAAGAGCAAAACAGGAGAAAAACATAATAACACTTGTTTACTTCGAAAACAGATGCAGTAAAAAGCGATAGTTGCATAACTTTGAAGAATTTATATTACAAAATACTGAATTGAAATAAAATACATTTAAAAAAAGAAAGATTGTTTTATTTTACCGCCTTGGAAATAACTTATATAATATCCTTATATGTAAATTGTCTAGTATTATAATCCGAATTTGTTACTTATGGCTGTCTATGATGATTTTATTTAAAAAAGAACAATTCATGTAAGCGGGTTGCGTAACCATCTCATTAAATATTACTCAATAGATGTCTCACAGACTGGCTCCAGCTTTATAGTTGTCGATAAAACTCTTTATGTAGATAACGAGTCTGGAACAAAATGGCTATCTTTGCAATGTCGTTAAAACTGCTAATAATGAAAAAACTGCCGACTTCGATAAATCGGAACAAATTTAATTAATTATGAAATATTCTTTAAATAAATAATTATAAGTATACAATTTGTTAAAAAATTGTTTCGTCTGAGTTAAAACCTTCAAAATGTCGAATTTTGTTTTATTGGTTTAAAAAATTGTATGGTCCTTCCGGATTACAACTGTATGTCGAAATTCAAATCCTAGTGAAGATTTTAATAAAATTTTGAGGATACTTTAGTAATACATATAATTGCTCGCAGAACCAATAATAGTCACAATATCATAAGTATTTTTGAGGCTATGTTCGTTCAAAACAGAGTTGTTATTATTGTTCCTAATTGCATAATATTGTATAATTTTAAAAAACAAAAGAAGTGGGAATTGAATCCACTTAGATTAAAATCAGTTATGTATATAAATTGTTGAAGTAATTTTTCAGATGTTAAAAGTCATAAAAATAAATTGTGTGAATATTATAAATTTATTAATTAAAGTAGTAGTGGTAAATGTTACAAAGAATCAAATTAGGAGGATTACATTTTTATAAACATAATATAATGCTTTCTAAGAACTAATGAATTTCAGGTAAAAACCGTTGAGTCTAAGATTTTACAAATACGTATTTGTGTTTGTGTGGATCTTAGAAGGGTCTAGATCAAGATCTATTCTAGTTATACACGTCCTTTTGATGTATTTATATGTATGTAGGTACATATTTTAAGGCTATCTTATATACATATTATATCTGATTTTAAAATTCACTTAAGAGGAGGCTAAGGTTTAAAATTTTTTTTTTTGCATTTTTTTTTTTTTTTTTAATTGAATGCATAATATTTTAAGAATATTGTGTCAAAATTTCAAGTCGATTGGAGCAAAATTGACGAAGTTACGAGTATTTATATAAGCCGATAAAATTTGCTTATGAATGTTTTTATACCAGATTTTTTAGTGTTCAAAACTTTAAAGCGTTTTCCCCACAACTCACGTTTTCAAAGTCGGTGCCCCTCATAACTCCAAAACTACTGCACCGATCCTTTTGAAATTTTGAACACTATTTCTGTACATAATTTACGAGGTAACGCTGGAGAGTTTTTTTTAAATTTTCAAATTTGTTAATAATATTTATTTTACAATAACAAATTAGCCGATTTTTTTCGCATAAAATCGCGTTTTCCCTTCAAAGTGTTCCAAAAAAGTGAAAAATTAAAATTTCGAAAAACCCTCCCAGCGTTACCTGGGGAAAACTATTATCTAACGAATGAACTTTGATTTTTTGATTTCACATGATCTAGCACCAAGTTATGAGGGGCACCGCAATTCTACTTTTTTCCGAGACATGTCCGAATAATTGCTGCCATTGCCGTGTTTTTTAATATTTCTTCGTGAAAATTTTATACAATATTCTTCAAATGTCATACTTTAATGTACTATTGGTTTTAATAAAGAGATTTTAACTGTGTCATCACAAAAAATTCACAAAAACATGCCTTTTTTCGTACGAATTTACCTTAGCCTCCCCTTAAGGAACTTCCAAATTTTGTTTAAATATTTCCGATTTAGAAACAAATGTATATTTTTTTGCATTAAGTTAACGGAGAAAATGTATGTTTACAAATGATTCGTTGGATTATTTAGAGCTATGATAGCTCTTGTCAGAATTCAGCCTACAATGCCTCTCTCAGGCTGTCTGGATACTTTGTAAAGTGTTTCCAACTAAAAATGTCGCCTAAACGTCTCCTAGCTCTCTTTTATTTTCCTGCATTCAGTTAAGCTCTTGTCTTCATTCAAAAAGCCTAAAAGCCTCATTAAGCTTGCAACAGATCGATAAAATCTGAAAATCTTCGAGTTAAGTGGGTTGAAGTGCAAATATTTGCCATTAGCCCTAGTCAGAAATTTCTACATAAGGGACAGGGAGAGGGAGAGGGAGACGGAGAGAGTTAGGGCACATTTGAGTTCACTCTAAAATTCAAGAAAATTTTCCTCTGCAGCAATAATAAAAAAATTTTCCAGACTCCGAGCACTCGAGAATGAAAATCTCTGTCCCGAACATGGTGAAATTGCCATACATTGTGGCCTAAAAGCAATTCCCCAATTCAAACAGCCCTCCCTCCAGGCAAATGTTTGCCAGCTCCTTCCTGGCTGAAGTACCGAAAAATTACTTTTCCTACTCAGAAAGCTTCGAGTTATTCCTCCATTCCGCAAAGCTCAGTGAATCGAAAGAAAATGTGAAAAACTAGTTCAGGCAAAATGAAGATCCTTCAGCGTTTTCAGCTAAATGACGGCTTATATGTAACGTGCATTCTACGTGTTTTTAGTGCGGGTGTTGGAACGCCAGTTTGGACCCCGCCCGCCCGCTACAAGGCCTGCCCGGATGGCCTGCTTCCAGCTCATCGCTGGCACACTTCGCTAACAAACAGATTTTAATGAGGATCTCTTCACATTGCGGCTGCTCGAATAAAACACGAAACAGGACAATTCATCAGCCCAGTTGACACATCTCTCGGCGTGTAATTAGCAGCGTGTACGGACGACAACTGCAAAGCTGCACGTCCGGACACATCTGAAGGACAGCCGTGTGTGCGGGCGCGTTGTTCTGATTAAATTCCACACTTGTTTTTTCGCTGCGCCCTGATTCATTTCTCTCAAGTTTATCAATTACAATTTTGAAGTAAGAGTATAATGAGGGCGCTACTCTGGCCCTAATTGCTTACGTCGCAATTATTTTGATTAATTGGAAAGCAAATAGACACCATACACGCTGAAAGCACTCGTGCAAGAGTACAAAACAGTGCTGTTTAACATTAAATCATTAATTTGGTTTGCTAAATTATGTTTACACTGCTGTTTTGAATAAAATAAATCTCAATTCTCTGCGCGCCGAACATCGGATCAATCTACATATTTCTCTGAAAGTTTAATTTATGCCCGGTTTCTGAATGCCTCCTTGGCGGTGGTTTATTTATTCATTAAGCATTTTGATTCTTCAATGGATTTCTGAACACCTTTCTGTAAGTTATGTAACATCTGAACTCAAATCAAGTTAAATTGTAATAATTTACGGTGGTCAAAAAGTGGGTGAATGAATTTTTAATGCGAAGTTCTATCTGTCTTTTTTTTATTATAAGTTTTGCACATTATTACAATATAATTTGAAAGGTAAAGGTAGGCACCAACATTTTATCTTTATATAGTTTTTTGTCATCTTAACGGTGGCTGATCTAATAGAAAATTACAATGGTATAATATAAATATATTGTTCCCATTAATTCAATATTTATAGTATAGAAATTAATTGTTTTTATTGTAGCGATTTCAATATAACAGAGAAAATCACAATTGTAAACACATATTTTCAAAACAAATGATTTAAGAGTATTGAACACTTTTTTTGAGTTTTTAAAGTTTTTAGTCAGACTCCCCATGTGAACTCAGCACGTGTGGTCACATTAAATGTAAATGCGTAAATTCCTCAAAAAATAATATTTGTTTATGTTTTTAGTAGCTTTGAAAGCAACAACACTAGTTGAAAAATTTTAAATTTTTTTATATACAATATAGTAAATTATAGCATTATTTTTAAACTAATAGAATTATATTATTATAAAACGCTATTACGAATGTAATTTTATAGAATAATATTAGATAATAATTATAACGGAACTATTCAGCAACTTCAACCACATCTCAATGGCTTTTGAAAACGTAAACATTGTGAGTTAGAGCAGGGCAAATTATGTTATAGTAGGAAAGAAACTGATAAAAATAATAATTTTTTGTATTTGTTTTGTTTGTTAAGCATATGTTTTTGAATTTTTAATATAATAACGTGACGTGGCTGAACTTTTTAGTCACTACTCCCGTACTTAGCACCCTAAAATTATGAGCATCTGAATATTTCAGCGAAGATATACATTATACATATAATATAAACCGTGTAAACTATTATTATCAATTAAAGATATCCTAGTTTTTAAAAATTCGTAAAAGACATTTGGAATCATCAACATCATGGTTTAGGGTTTGGCTACAAGAATATTTGTTTTTGTAGAAATATTTTTATTGTCTTTAAATTCATTTACGGAATGTAAGATTTAGTTAAGCTATATACTGATTTTAGAGACAATTGAAAATTTTGACTAAGCTTAGATTGTTGACAAAAACGACTCCGATGGAGGGTTTTTCCCAAAGGATCATAGTTTATCTGTTTCATTAAGAATAACTTTCCAACGAACTTTGCTCAAAACCGAATATTTCGGGTTGGGAGAGTTTCTTTGTTAGAAATGGGAAGATAAATAAACTCTTCAGGCTATTTCTTATTTTGTTAAAATAAAGGGTTACAATATGATGGCTCAAAAAACGAAATTGTATCAAACATCATTAAGTTGAAGGAATTTCTATAAAAATGGGTATAAAAGTGTTTTCAAGATAACTTGACTTGGAATTTTTATTTGTATTTTAAAAAACTCTATTCCTAGGGTTGACTACTGCGATTATAAACTTGATATCAGATTAGCTTATCATCTCAAACCCACATGAACTTGACTGTGGCCGTGCCACATAACCTTTTGAAGAATTTCTTCCAGGGAGGTCCCTAAAGTGGAAGCCTAAGATTAGTGAACCTTATTAAATCTGACTGACACCTGAGATTATTTCACTAAGGCAAAATGAATTCAATTCCCTTGGTTCAAATGGCGCACTACTCAAACGGTCCACGTGTTGACCCTGAAATCCTTAGGGAGTAGGGAAACTTCTGTGCAGCCGTTTTCCCAGGGGAGAATTCAAATTGCTAAACTCGAACGTGACTCAAGCGTAGCTTCGGCGTAAATAATCTGCACACATTCGCATGCAAATGGCAAAGGATATTAAAGGATGTGCCCGCAGAGGCTGCTTTAAAGCGAATCCAATATTAAGAAGATTAAAGCCTTACGAATTCATTAAGGGCTGAGCCTGAACGCAAGCCAACGCGCCGTGTGGAGCGGTGGGGAGAGTGCAGCGGCAAAGGAAGGACTATTGGAGGCGCTCGAAGGGCAGAAAGCGACCTATATAAAAATCAATAATTACACTTTTGCTGGGATTCTAAGTACCTTTGCTGGGTGTCTGCGAGGGAATGGGCCGTGAGTGGATCTTCGGGTGAAACTATTTTGTCGTAGGGCAATTGCGGGGGCGAGGAGTGCGCGCCGTCCCTTCGATAGGGCGGGTGGATTTCTCGTGAAATGGCGAAAAGTTGCATGTGAACAAGGTACGGCCCTATTTCATTACATTGAAAATTCTGAGCAGTTCCTGCTCGCCTGCAAAACACCCTTAAAAGCAACAACTTTGTCAGGAGCACGGCTCCTTTTCGGCGCGCGTCGCGTCGCACTGTAGCCAGGTGTGAGATCCACGACTGTTGGGAACCGTCTTCAAAAATATTCGAGGGGTGAGCTCTGTAGAAAGTTTTCTTTAAAAAAACGAGAGAATTTTAGGAACGAAATAATTCACCACGGCATACGAGAACTGGTGCTGTCTACAAAATTTAACGACCGTAATAAAAGCAGACGGGTTCGTCCGGCTGCTGTTGCCAGTAAGACCACCTCCTAGCAGCTAGCCGACTCCGGCGAGACCATGGAAGAGATTCACCGGGTGATTTTACTACACCTTAAGCTCACTGCCTCCTAAAATAGGATTTTGCTCCAGGAATTCACATGAATCAGGAAAAAATTACTACTTCCCTTCGCCACGTTCTCGGCGAACTAAAAAACAAGAAAATATGAACGCCGACCACAACTGAACCCATCTCCTGGGAATTTACGAACGAAGACAAAAACTGTTTGCCAGTTTGTGTCGTTTTCGGTGTGAAATTATGTTTATCTCTATTTGATTTACTTCTTTACTCATTTTTTTGGGGATTAGAGATAGTACCGAAGTCACTTTTCACATTTGTGTTCTATTTCAACGCTAAAATCTTCAGTATGTTATATTTTTATACGTTAAAGCTTGTGCTTTATTAAATATATTATCCTTAGGAATTCTGGGAGGGAAAAGTGTAAGTATCTTAAATTAAGGAGAAGTTCACGTCTAATAAAAATAATTTTGGGGTGTTTGTTTTACAAGAATTTACTCACGTAACACACATAAAAAATCTTACCTTTTTTTCGATTCGCCATTTTGAATTTTCAACTGAATTTGAAATTAACAAATTTAAAAGCCCCCATATATGATTGTATTTATTTTTACGAGATTTCAATGAAATTTATCGTTGAAAGACCACCATTTTGGATCCGCTTTTTAAAATTCTTAACCAAGTTTATATGAGACTACCACCGAAGTTCAAATCGGTTCGCAAATGGCGGAAATATCGCGTAACACAAATAAAAAAAAAATAAATAATTACAGCCGAATTGAGAACCTCTTTTTTTTTTTTTGAAGTCGGTTAAAAAGGCGAACGACGAGAACAAATATTTTGAATTCGAAAAAATATGGCCACCATGTTGGATCTGCCAATTTAAATTTCTGGATTCATCTACAAAATGCTCATTCCAATTTTAAGGTGGGAAAAATGTTTTCCTTTAATAGTACCTACACTCCTCAAGACACATCAAATTTGGTTTAATAAGTGTTTGCATGATCGTTTTCACATTTTATAGGCATTTATAATTCAAAAGTCATATCAACATTAAGAACAACTTATTCAAATTTAAATGCAACTAATTCAAATCAAAACCAACCACAGTTTTTCCAAAAGTTTAATAACTAAAATTTTTTAATTGGAAATAACTAAGTTGCAACTGGAATTTAGGAAGTTATTAAAGTTTTAGACAAGTTATGCTTGTTTTTGATTTCGAAATATATAGTTGCAAGTGATTTTGAATTAGTTCCTCTTGATGTTTATTTGGTTATTTTAAAGTGTAAATGTAGGTACCAAAGTTAGTTTTTACATTCAACAATTTTTTAGTAATAAAATATAATCTACAGCATCTGCCATAAAATTTTGAATTTAATGAAAAACTATTCAAATTGATTCAGTACTTTTAAAGACTACTTCCTACATAAAATGAAATAAAGTTGTATTTTCTCTTTATGCTGCTTTAAAACGATATAGTTTTAATTGGGATCCTATCAACTTAAGAATATGATGGATATCTTGTACCCGTTTTTGTTTGTTGATTGTTAATGTGGATTACAAAACAATCGAAGTGATTTTATATAAAAGCGTATTATGCAATGTTTTTTCTCAGTTTGACACAATTTCTATTTCTATTTTAATGCGATCCCTTCATCGTAATTCAGCGTTTTCTCGCTCTAGAAACTTAAATCCGCTGGTCGAGTCCACCAGCACGTTGGCTGCTCGGTTTAAATTGTCCCCGTGGGAGAACAAATGACCACTTTATTCCAATTTCCGCCGGCATGTCAACATCCAGGCGTCGGAAAAAAACCTATTTATGCACTCAGAAATGTGCTCCACTTCTTCCCGTCGCCGGCGCCATCGTCGGCTGGTGATTGCAACTGCGTCGTGTTCCTGTTCTCATTCCCGATCCCGGTCAATTCGACGTTATTCTGCCTGCTGAGCAGATATTTGATAGAAGTGGATTAGCATATTTCTCTAGTTAACTTGCAAATGAGTGGAAATCCCAAGTGCTTTTTGTCGGGATGTGAAACTCGTCTTTGATGTTCTCCTCTGCAGAGGCTCTGCACAGCGAGAGAATAAATCAAGAAATTTCCTTGAAAAGTATCGCGTGTTTGCATAATAATTCGAACTGAAAGTCCTCCTGATTCCTGTTTGATACATTCCAAAGGTGAAATAATAGTCACAGAGGTAGGGCTCTGCTCAAGCTGCAAACTTCGAGTTTCTGCCGGATTTGCTCAACCCGGTGGAACCTTTTGCAGCAAACACTACGCACTGCCGGAGTTATGCAATTCCTTGGAGGCGGCTTTGCAGCATGAGTATACTCCTTGTTTTTACAGGTCACGTATGATGTCGAGCTACGAAAACTGTTGGAAAGTAGTTGAAATTTAGCGTATTTTAAAGTAATCATGATTTTGGTAGAGCCTCAACTGGGCTCGGATTAAAAGCCTCTAAAAATGAATTAATCCACTGTTAATGCATGACTTGTTATACTTGGCAACATAGTTTAAAAAACAAACTAAAAGGTTTCCATAATACATTCGTTAGAAAATAATTTTGCTCCAAAAATTTAAAAACTGAATTATTAAACTAAACACGAAAGCTCTTAAACTGATAGGTTATTATATTTGCACGTTTTTAAATAAACAAAACAATGGCAAGAGTTACCTACTGTTTTAAGATATAACAAAATCCATCTTTCCACATAAATATACGAATTGAGTGATATATAAAATTTAAAAGAGTTTGCTGAAAAATTGCGTTTAATACATGATATGATAAGTATTTCAAGTTTTACGCAAACACCTTTCTAAAGAAATAAAATATCGAATTAATTATTGCAATTTTGAATTGTCTCAATATTTTCAAGAAAATTGAAAAACATAGATTTGAATGTAGGATACAGTTTAGAATTTAGGATTTAGTTACTTCAATGAAAATCGATATGTATGTTTTCAGTTCGATTTTTATGTTTTACTATTACAACTAAAAAATACATACGTATACATATGTTCACGTCTTTATTATAACACTAAGCAGTTAAGCTAGAAAAATGCCGGTTATTATTATAACTTTAACGTCTGCACACTTAATAAACGTTTTCTTTGCTACTGCCGATAGTTCGCGGTTAAACGTCTGTCGCTGGAATTTGATTGCAAAGTCGTTGGCATGTGAAATTAAAGAGTACAGAAGTGAATCACCAAAATCATTACGACAGAGTTAACCCAGCTACCGACTGAAAATAAAAAAAGGCTTTTAACAACTCACTATCGAATGCATATGACACCAATGTGGAGCCACAGGCATTCAACGATCGATTTGCCGATGACACCACGTTGGTGTCAGCGGACGTCAAAGTGTTAATGTTTTATAGTCACAGTTTCCTAAATTTGAAAAATGTACAAATTCGTTGTCAAACAGGTCTTATTTTGGTACGTGGGATGATAACAAATTAAAATTGAATTATCTCCATTTAAATAAAAGTTATTCAACCAACTCTTTCCCTACTCTAGAATATGAAAGCTAATAACAGACATATTTTGAAGTTAAGGAGTTTGGAGATACCTCAGTCATTTCTAGCATAAATGAAATTCGTCCGTTCGAACCAGAGATTGCCATTTGCATAGATAGAGCATTTTGTTGTATCTGATAAATGTAAATATTCCCCCAAGGCTTTTGTTGGTCTCTGCATTTTCTTTTGAGTTCTCCTAACCATCTTTAACATTCCTTTCAGAACTTAATTCATCTGTTGAGCACAACAAAAGTGATTCCTCTTTCGGCAAAGATCCATTAAGAGAAAAACATCGATAGCCCTTCAGTCCTGAAGTCATTAAAGTCTTGGGTGCTTCTACCTTTCTGATGTTTAAAGTTTCTACGGGTAAAAAACTTTCCATTGCTCAAGGACTGGGGGGAGCTGGTTTCATTTCGTTTTCTTAATCTTGTGAATTCAAAGGCTTTCTATATTTGCCTTCAGGATGAAGGAAAGAGAAAGCAAACGAGCTGGGTCTAAATGTGTACTTAACTTCGAAGCATTTCTTGACTCCCTTTTCTAGATTTTTCTAAAAAGTAGGCAAGAAAGTTTAAGAAATTAGTACGTAAAATTAGCAAACTACTTAGCCCGCTTTCAATATTTTCGTGGTGGAAATGTGTACTAAATTAATTTTTCAAAATTCTTATAGATAGTTACTATTCTTATTATTCATTTAATGAAAGCTTAAATTAAGGTTAAGGTCTCTACATAGATTTTGATGAAACTGTAGGAATTTGAGGTCAAAAGGTATAAGTACGTAAACAATTTGTGTCCCTCGCTTGTAAATTTCGAGATAAATAATTTTAAAATTTCGAAAAGTACAAAATCACATCGTTTTAAACTATGGTTTTTCCATAAAAACTTTAGGGCATATGCAGAAAAATTGTAACCAACAAATATATTGTATGTATCGATTGGTCTCTTTTCAAACTATGTGTTGTTTCGACTCTTCAACACTAACGTCGCCATTAATGTAACAGAAATTAACCATTTGCCTTAATATAGATTGCAACAGCTGAACATCAGATCAGTCGAAATTCTCAGAGATGAATTTTGCATAAAAATCTCGGACTATTCGCTTACCATATTCAAGTCACTTAAGAATTGAAACAAAGTGGCCAGCAATTTGAATGAAATTTTTTTTGAAAATGTTTAGACACATACGCCAACACATGTCTAACTCAGGTAGGTACTTGATACTTGCTTTTATCATAAATTTTTTAATTCAGTGTGGGAATATATGAATTATACTGAAAATTGTATATTTGGCATAGCTTTTATATAGAATAGTTTGTACAAAAGTTGTTTCTAATAGCCATTAAAATATAATATGAAATAGAAAAGAAGGATATGAACTCTACGTTTTGGGGTTGTATGGGGTTTCAAGATTTTCTCATTATGTTAAAGTTGCAAAATGAAAGCAAGAGTTCGCCTCCCCTGTGCTCGAAAAAAGAGTTTTTCAATAACGAAAAACTTCTGAACTACTCAAGAAAGTCAAATTGAACATTTGCAGGTGAATGTCCAAACGAGCCTCGTTCTTCCCCGAAATTATGTTGCCCTCGTTGCCGCTAAATTAGCATTCAGGATATATTCCTTGTGCTTTGTTCGCGACAGCCCATTCTACATGGCCAAGTTTGCTGATGAGAGTTGACAAACTTTCTCGGCGAAACTTTTACGACTTGATGATAAGAGATGCGACCAAATCTGTTCCTTGCTCCGCCCCGGTGACAGGATCTCTGGACCAGTGGATTAGCCCGGGGGTGGCCTCAAATCCACCCCATGCAAAATCGCTCCGACGCATATAACAATTTGCAATCTGGGTCCGAACTCGTTTCATTAGCTCCGGACAGATCGCCGCACTCCTTCACAGGGCTGCGGTCGGTCGCCAAGTCAATGGCTGCTAAGTGCCTCGCATTTTTCCTCCTCCTCAACTTAATTCTTAACTCGCATAAAAGTCTCCCCGCGTTCCACCGTATCCCCAGCGCTCCCCTTTCTTCCCAGCATCCGGAGCTGTATCCTTGCGGTCCCTCGAAAGCCATCAAATTTGTGTTGCGAAGAGCTTTTAATCCGAAGATGTGTTTCCTTGTAAATTTTGAGTGCTCTGCGGCCGTAATTAATTGAAGAAAGCAGAGGATTTGCCCGCAACTTTGTTTTACGCGCGTTTTATTCCCGGCTTTAATTAAGAAATATATCGACCTCTAGGAATTTTTCAATTAAATGGGATGCCGGCAACGGATTGATCTTGTTATCCGCGTGGCTTACCCCACAAAGGGGGCAACCATACCATCAGATGGGGTTACCATGCAGATAGTTTTGTTAGAAATTAATTTTCACGGAGATAATCTGAAAAATGAAAACCAATTTAATGGATAATTGGATCGATAAAAACTTATTTATAAGAATTCAAACAGAAAAGTTTTCTTTGGATTTATAACAATTTTTTCATGAGTTCTTTAACGATTACTCGCTTTACAATTTATAGCGATAATGAATTAATAAATATATACGCAATAAATGTGTAAATAACACTATCTGACGAGAATTAACATCACCTATCCTTATTATATGTATATTATACATATCAGGATTTACTAAGGCGTTTGTAAGGCATGCTCTCAGGAACAAACTAGTTCCAGAATATGATAAACTATTCTCAGCTCAGCACCATTAGGTTTTTCTACTTACTTGGACTAAAATAGGATATCTCTAGACCGTTAAAAATACCAAGTATTATAGTATAAGGTTTCCCTGATTAGCACCATACTAGGACGAAAGTACTACATCCAGACTATTAAAAATATTGTTACAGACTTGCTTTCGCTTATAATTCACACTTGGTATTGCATCTAAACAGATATGGAGATTAACGTTCGATCAATACGTTCGGGTGTCTGTGGCAGGGACACCAAGCTGTAATCACACTAATGAGATCGGCTTGATGTTCGGAATCGAAACGCCCACCAATTTTTGGATTCGTCTAGATCGGTGAATAAAGTATTTCCGATTACTAAAACCTTATAAATTTCACTTCGCATAAGGTATTCCTGATTAGACGAACTTGATTTTGAACTATAATCAGAAAATCCTGGTAAGGAAAACAATATCAGTTCCACATCAAGCACTTCTGATCAGTTCCTGAGTAATCTGCTATTATGGTATTTTTTTTATAAAATACAGGTATTGTTGTTTATTGAGTTTTGAAGTTAATTGAATCACAGTAAAATTTTTTTTTGGAATTTTGACTCATACAAATATTACGACATCAACTTAGGTTTTTTGATTTATTTTAATATTGGCAAATTATATTTTAGTAATTTTAAATATTAGAAGACTTCTGGACTTCTATGGATTGAATTTATCAAAATGGATATTTAAAGGTCTTTAGGATCATAGTTTTTAAAGTTGTTCTCAAACTTTATGTATCTGGAAATATTTCATTATATACTATAAAACACCATTTGCTTAGCGTTCAAATATAATTCCTATAAAGTTTACACACATATTAAAGCAATACCAAGGTTGTTAAGGTAAATAAAACAGAAAAATAACACATGATGTGATTTGCTCGTGTGATACTTATGGTATAAGGCATACTTGGTAGGTACATACCAGCGCCATCTATCGAAAAAGTTTACTTTTTGTAAAACGACAATTTGACCGTATTAATTGACTTGATATTACTCTTGGCTGGTACTGGGAAACTAAAAATTTCCAATAATTTATTCATTCTCATGCGTGTGTGCTACTGCGTAATTTCAAAGAGCTTATGCAAAGCCCTGACTTTTGTATAAAAATTCTTATATTACTAGTGGGGCAAAATCTAATCGTGTGGTAACCCTCCCCCCAGAGCGTGATGCGAACGCCAATTTTAGCGGAATAGTCAAATCCTTGTAGCCCGGGGTGGGTTCTGTGGGAAGGTCAGCGATTTCCTGGCGCCAGTAGTTCGCGATGGGTTCATTACGCAGGGAAACGCAAACATTTTGCTTGGCGCGGTGGGTCCTGCCCCGCCTCGCTTGGGGTAGGCGCCCTCGACCGCTGATTTCTGTGTGGCATGCAACGCAACCATTCCCCAGTTAGGTTAGGCTGGGCGAAGGGAGGTTCGATTAAACCCTCCGCCCTTCGATGGAGGGATGAATGACGAACATTTTGTCCTGACGCCTGCAGGGATAGTCCCAGTTAGGCAACAGCCCGCCCGTAAAACAGCCATAAAATTGATGGCATTTTGCATTTGTGAAAAGCAACTACCAGCCGAGTGCTTTTTTAATACTTCCGGGGACTAGTCGCAAGTTTTGTGGTCCCCGATAGAAGGGGCGGCCCCAAATTCGTCCAATTGTTCTGGGTAACCCCAAATTTCTATCGCTCCCGGGTAACGATCGAAATTTGTGTGTCTTTCATGACGAGGTAAATGGCAAATGTAATTCACCGGATTAATTCTTCACGTGACAGATCCAATTTCCCCCCGGAAGGCGGAAAACTACTGCCTACATCCAGCAGTTGACACTTTCTACGAAATGTCGTTTGCGCTCTGTTTATTTACCTTTTATGACTCCCATCAATTCCGGCCGAGAATCGCACACTAACGCTCAAAAATTATGGAAATGGCTACTGCTTCCTGAGCCCGTCCTCGGGGGAATCCATTAACTGGGAGATATATTTGTTATGCGCCCTCTAATTGTCGACATTTGTCAAGCCTTTCGGAACACTTTTTTGCTGTCGTCACTTTCAATGAGATTCAAAGCAGACCCTGTCTTGTCATCTTTACTTAACCATTGAAATAACGACCATAATCACTTCATATTTTATCGTTTATTTAGTTAAAGTCAACAGCTTAAATTGACTCATCTTTATTTAAGCAACACTGGGGTATTTCAAAATTAATTTTTTGAATATTTGCAATTTTGAATTGAATTGAGAATATTAAATAATAAATAATGCTATTCGCTCAAGTTAAAAAATTGATTTAAAAATGAATATATAACCGTTTTCGAAGTCACTTTTTTCGAAATTATTTTTGAAAGTACGAAATTTGAAAAGGCAATAAATGAAATTTGAAAATATCTATTTTTGATGTTCCGATGACGATGTATTTTTGATGATCAAAAGATTCAATTTCAATAAAGCACCCAAAACAATTAAGGTGTAATTGTCTTCGTCGCAATTTGGAATTTTAATCTAGGTACAGTTTCAGGATTTTTTCTTATATGATTCTACTTGTAACTACTACTACTAAGATATCATAATCGGTGAAAATGATTTGCTTGCGAATATGTTGAATTTCGAGAAATTGAAATACATAGGAGTGAATAGGTTTAAAAGAGAGATTATCATTGGGGGTTGTTAAATTCAAATCCGGTGTCTGTTTTATGGCAATTGGAAATCGGCATCTATGTAAATATAAATCTCTTTTAATATGTACATATATGGGAGCTTTTAAGTCAGCTGGTTTCAAAATTCAATTAGTTATCATACTAAATTTTACTCAATTCCTTCATAAATTGTTACGGGAAGATTTTTGGGATCAATATGTTGGCGTTTTATTATATTTTATGTGTACGAGTAAATACTCGTATATGTTAGTGTATACTCATTTGAAAGCTCATAAAAAAATTAAATAAAAACTTTTATTATATTTTATAGACAAAGACATTTTGTACTCCTTAGTATACATACTATTTTTAGAAAATTTCTAATTTTTAAGTGTGAGGCGCATAGGTTTCAATTGTTTGTTGTTAATTTGCAAGTTATACTTACATATGTATGTATATGTATGATACATATCTTAGGTACTACAATTAAATTACCAAATTATATCCCCTCCTCCCTATTAGGTATAAGCCAGAGCAGTCGTCTGTCACGTTAACGATAGGTTTACTTTTTAGTAATGTTTAACATACTTTTTCCCCAAATTTAATACATCAACTGTTCAGAGAATATGAGAAAACTGTCACTCTGAAAACAAGACCCAGCATGACGTTTTCCCATCACCTCCGGCAAACTGAGCCCTAATTTATAATTTTCGTCTCGTTCTGTCTCCCTCGCTTGTGCTGCTCGCCCACGTTTATAAAGTTTTCCATGCACCCATTCAGTTTCTGCCCGAGTGGATGAAAGTTTTCTTGCGGGTGGGGAGCGAGAAGGAGTTTCTCATGGGAACAGTGCCAGTGCATTTCCGAAATCTAAAATGAAATGTTTTTCTTTGAGTGTCCTTGTTAAAATTAAACAAAAAGAGAGAAACAAAAAACAGCGGGCAAAAACAAGGGAGTGGCATGGGAGCGCTGCACGTGAATCAAAATTTTTGTTGAAATTCTTCTGCAACACTTCGCTCCCAAGGCGAATTCAGAGCGGCTTTTGTTTTTATTAATTTCTATGGATGGAGCCACAAAGTCCCCTGGAAAACTCTCGTAAACAACTGGAACTCATTACTGATGTAATTATTGTTGACACGAATGAGTGTAAGTGTGGCGTGCGTGTGGCGTGGGCGGACTCCCACTTCGCCCGCCCCCGCCCCGCCCACATTCCACTTCTTTCAGCCGTGGTACCGGCGCTCGAAGATCCTTTCCACTTCTAACATTTTGCTCGTATATTTAGCGGAATTTACGACTTCATTAATTCTGTCGAGGAGTTTTAATACGATCCCTGCGAGCAACAAGGATTCGGCTTTATAAATTGCGGGGTGGCACTTTTCCTTTTAAGTGAAACAATTTCGACCTCTTTATGGGGGAGTGAAGATAATTATGGGAAAGTAACGAACTCATCTCTTTTTCTTTCAGATTATGGTTGATGTCTGGACTGCACATTCGGTCGGTGAGTACGTAACACTTGTGAATAAATTGCTCATTCAATCTCAATTTTAAAAGCGAACCTTGCGTCCTTCATCACTTCATAATTCGTATTTTTAAATGAGTCAAGTTTTAAAAGTGTAAAAGCACTATTACTCTGCAATCTCATTTTAAAAAAATAATTATGAACCTTGCGAGCTAGGGATATAACTTCAGACTGCGCAATTAAGTTATTACAACAATATTACTTCACTAAAATGCTCTCACATCTAAGTTATAATTTAAAGTATGTCTTTTTTGTTCATTCCTTTCCACTAGGACTCATAAAATTTAAGAATTTTTTAATATAAGTAAAATTTGTTTTCTACAGACTTTAAAAACAGCACTCTATAGTATGTATTTATACAACTTTGAAGTAGAATATCTCGTGAAAGAATCAACAATTTTTGATAATATGAATGTATATTTTCTGCCTGAGATCCAGAATATTTTAAAGATTTCAACAAGAAGTCCATAGGTTTTCGAGGATTTATAAGAGTATTATATTTATGAGTAATAACAACATAAATTGAAAAACTTAAGTTGAAATTAGTTTTTTATTTATATTTTAGTACACTTCGTATTTCAAAGTTGACTTTTTGGTATTATTTAATCTAACTAATTAAGGTATTTATTTTAATTGTCTGCATATTATTTTCTTTATATCCTACTAGGATATAAAATATATCTGTGTAGTTATGCATAGTAAACAAATTGAGAACTGAGTTATGAACCTCACTTTAATCCATAAGAAAAATGTGCTTTCTTTTAAAAGCGTTTATTCATTCGTGTGTAGAACATTTCGTTTTAAGAAGAGAGTCAATTACTTTTTATGTGTGTTCCTTCTTAATTTTAATGGCAATCGCATTAAAATTTTGATGCGATCGTTTTAAAGTGATATGTTCATACTTTAATTTTGTAATAGACTAATTAACGTTAATTCTTAGTGTTTAATATGAAAATCTCTTTGAAAATAAGTGATAGTTTTCACTATGTGTACTTACACTAAACTTCTTTTTACTAGAATACAGTGAATCTCAACTAGAGTTGGTTTCCTGATATGCAATTCAAAATCTAGTGAAAAGCGAATTATTAGAATTTAAAAGAATAAGACTTGAATGTCAAACTACGATTACGAATTAAAATTCCAGCAGTATCTATAGAATTAGAACATGCGAATGGAATCCAGATTATCTAGTGAAATTAACTAGAATTGCGGTTAGAAACTATTAAAATATCAGCGTTTTCTGCAATGTACTAGAAGTTCAGTTTTACTTTGAACGGACAAATTTTCCGGTTTTTTGTCAAAAAATTACTGAAAAATAATAATTAAAACAATTTACTAGAGCTTGTCTAGTCAAATTTTACTAGACAAATTTTTTAGTATATATTTGCTAGGCTACAGGGTAATTAATAAACGCTTACCGCAAAACGTTTAAGTCGCTTTATCTATATACGGGGTTATAGAGGACAGGTGGACAGTAGTTTCATTTTTAACTCGCCTCTTACAGACTATAGTATTGTTTTATTTTCAAATTCAAAGGAGGAAATTTAAATCGTGTTCCCTTGTATTGTGTTTCTTTACTCGTGGTCTGATTATGCATAGCTACAGTTTAACTGTCTGGAAAGAAAGGAATACTTTGCTTATCTCGTAAGGAACTAAAATCCCGGAATAAATAGAAAATGTTTAAAGGTTTAACGATACTCTTGGAAACAAAGTAAAATACACTTACTTTGGATGCAACATGTTACTTTTAACACAAAGTTGGGTCAGGTTTAATTAACCCGAAGCAGTCCATCCTGTCCAAGTCCATTTAAATCCTGGGCAATGCTGCACTTATCCCTAAGCCCTATTCTGCCAACTTGAAATTCTTTTCAGGATTTTTCTGGTTTTTATTCCTTCGTCGCGCACAAAGGCACAATGGGCCGCGGGTTGTGGGGCATTTCGCCATTCCGGGCCAAAAATTGCAGTCAAAAGCTGAAAAGTTGCTCCCAACCTTTACAAACTAGACACACCTAGAGGGGCCACAATGGCGAACAATGGCTGCTCGGTGGACGTTGCAATCGCTGCATCTCAGCGCATTCAATTCAGAGCTGGCGTGGCTGGGTAATTGAAGCTGCTGCCCATTATTGGTTTCATGTTTCAAGAGCGTTCGAACCGCTTGAATTGTTGCCAGCCAATCTGAAGGGCCTCGCAGGGAAGCGTCTTAACCCCAATCGAAGGAATAATGTCAATGGAGTTGGTTGCAGCAGTGGGGGCCCCTCCGGTTGGTCGCGGGCTCCCCGGGACACCCGGAGATCCTGGCGCGGAGCAAAATCAATAGGTCATTCGCATTTTCAATGTATTAAGGCAATCCCGCAGGCGAGATACCTTCCATAGGGCCGGTGTTGTTTCGGTCGGAAGTTGGGAAAAGGGTTCAGCAGTGTGTGCGCTTTTGTTGCTCCAGCCCTTACTGGGCGAAAACAAATTTGCGCCGTGCGGACTGAATACAAATAATTTTCGAATTCGTCGAAGGAGGTGGAGCATCTGTTGCCCAGCCCAGCGCCTCGTGCAGACGGTGGGGTCCAATTGAGGTTTTTCCAGGGCCGTGCATTGCACATAAAGGGCACCAGTTCCAATGCATTTCGCTGAGTCATAGGGGGAGAGAGGTGCAAATATTTAATTAGTTTGCCACTGTGGGTTTCCGGCTTGTCCACTTACTTGAGTTTTAACCGGACAAATGAGCCCCAATTTAGAGCTAGGGTGATTTACAATGCCGGCCTACGCTCGAATGCACGGCTTTTGGTATTTGCCGCTAATTTCGAATTGTTGCGTGCAGTTGTACATATATAAATTACAGACCGCAGTTGAACTCCCATGAATCATGTTATTGTCAGCAGTAATGGGAAACATGCATAATAATGCGAGTTTTAAACAGAGCATATAAACTGAACAAAACTCAGTTTAATTAACATCAAAACTTATGTAATGCAATGACAGTTAAGAGCGATGAAACCCTTGAGCACTTAAGAAGTTTCCTCCAAGAAATTTCCAGTCAATTAGCTTTTGCTCAAAAGCCATGAACTATTGAAGGACTTTTCCAGCTAAAAATATTTAAGGTCGAACTATATTAAGCTAAATTTACAGAATCAAGCTAGATTGGACCTTGGGAATAAAATTACTTCTGATATTCAAGAGAAAATACCCCGCAAAAGTTATCATGGGAGTGTAATAGCACAATGCTTTTCGTGACCTTATTTTAAATAGAAATTGTAATCCTCTATAAAATGGACCAGTGGCCAGGATTGAATTTGCGCAAGTCGACAAATTCTGAGGGTTGGGATATTTCCATCAAGGTTAAACATTTTTCTAGACTCCTTTCAGCAACTTTTAATACTTACTATTTCGGAACTTGCCTCTCCAAAGAATCACTTGACATTTATACATCAAGAAACAAATCATTAAACTATTCGTCATTTTGTATTTTAATCGCCTTGCATAAACACTCGTGAGTATTTGTTCTATTAAAAATTTTGTAATATATAAAAAAAAACTGAAAAATTGCAAAGTTACCCCTACCTGCACTCAAATCAATTGAAGTTGATCGTAAATTATAGCAGCATATTTGGTTGAAGTTTATTTCAAAGGAAACATTGCACAATAATTTTGTCAATGAATTTTAAAGGTTCAACTGATCTCAATAACATTTTAACCCATTTAACAAACGGATGCGCATCGTTTTCCAAAGTTATTAAAAACAATTTGAAAAACAAATGAATGAAATAATTTTTAATTATACAGATAAAATAAACTATACTAAAATTGCTATAGCCTTTTGTATCTGCTAATGTGAACGACCAAATGAGGTGTTGGAATGTCGTGAAGATGCTACTCTTCGAAATTTTTTGGATCGCCGATTTACAATTTATTATTGGGAACTCACAACGGCGAATGCAAAATGCGAATTTTTTAATCTGAAGGGATGACGATAGCAACATGCAATATACTATAGTATCTTGTTTTATGTAATTATAAATAAAATTAATCTGATGCATGGGTATGAGATACCCAGTCGAGCTTATAATCATTTTGGATTCTTATAGAAATAGTTGAATAGTCGTTTTTATCCTGACTACGGAACGCATATAGGAGGGATATAAAATTGCATTTAAAGCGTCAATGGACTAACCGACTTGGACAAAATATATTGTTTATACACCAGACGTTAAAATGTCGGGCGAACAACTTTTTATTCTTCAAGTTTCTTTTCTACTTTATTAATATTTAAACCCAATTCTAACAAAAATTGTTCCGGTAGAACTCTGTATATCTAAATAATATTTAAGAAGTTGATTGTTTTCAATTATTTGCGGGCAAACAACCATATTGACAAATTATCTGACTAAATTCATGCTTTAATTTCAAGCTATACTTAAATCAAATTCTATGGTTTTTAAGTGCTAATACTACAATCGATCCATTATTTATTTAGAAACTAATTTTAGTGGGCCTCCAAACGTTGTATACATATTTTCTTAGTAAAAACCTGAATTTGGAATCTATGAAAAATTAGATCTAAATTCTAGAAATGGGTAAGACAAGTTGGTTGAATACTCAATTAGAAGCTTGAGCGGTCGTTGAATGATATGAATACAATTATATAATGTTTGTAATATTTAGATTAAATTCTCGAAAAAGGTTCTATGGTCCGTATGCTTTCTAAAATTCGCTGAAATCTGGGTGTTAAATGTTAATAGTTGACCTGTCTAATGAGAAGAAGCCTGAAATGTGCATTTTGTAAGCATCAATTTGGTTTGATTGTGCTGTTGTCCAACCAGATAAACGTCGAAACTTAGGAAAAGTCTAATGAAGACCCTTTACCCTAATCTCAAACGACAGTGATAATAATGCTCAACAGACCCAAAATGTGTCTCATCCGTGGGCAGCTGTTAAAAAACAAAACTAATTAAAACCGGGGAAAATGACGCTCGCAAACACGGCAAATGAAAAACTCTTAAGAGTTCAGAGACCTGGAAAAATTGGGCTGGATGAGCAGGATGAAGGGTTTGGCTGGCGGCTCCTCTATTTGGATGTTGCCCACGTAGGGGACGGAACAATGGAGATTTCGAGGAGCAAAATTGGTATAAGCTTGTAAGCGATTGTACGAAATCATCCCGGCAGCCACTCGAGCTGTCTTGTTCGTGGCGCTCCGCCCCATCTCCCAGTGGTGAAGTAAAAAAACGAAGGGCCGCAAGGGCGAGGACTCCAGAGGTTGTTCCACTTTCTCCCGAATGGCTAAATGCAAAAACATCCCTGTAAGTGACTCTTTTGTTTTTGTCAATCGAGCCCTTCAAATTACGTTAGGATGCGGTTGCCTGCGGCCTCGACGGCAGGATAATGGGGCCCATCTCCGCGTCCTCGGCCCAGTGGGACGGGGCGAAGAGCTTGCCTCAGGTAATTCCATTAGGGAGCGATGTTGTCACATAACCCCCTCGAAACGGTGTATCATTTAAGGTGTCGACTATTACATAAAATGATGTTCAAGATTTACATAAAAAGGTGTCGTGGTGTCGCGCTGGGGCGCACTGGGGCCGTAACAGCGCTAGGGCGAGAACATGTCGCCCAACGGGGAGTACGGCTGGATTTATCGGAGCCCTGTCAGAAGGGCTAAAACGTTTATTCCGGGCTAGCTGCCTTGCATTGTATTAGCGGAATTAAGTGACAAAAATTTAATTTCGCTCGTGTTCTGCTGTAAATTCATCAAGTCCATTCATGTGCCTGAACTGGGCTTGTTGACAATAAATAAAACTCTTTTCTTTCCTGCGTGCTCCCCGTGTCGTCGGGGACTGTCTATTTTTAGATCAGCTCACCGACGTTGGGGCAGGGAAACGTCGCCGGCAACGAAATGGAAAAGATAACGAAAATTGGGCACCGCCGAACGAGTTCGTATCAAAAATGCAATCGCATTGTGTGCTATTTCATTCGTTGGGAATATCTAAATTGGGTGCCCCCGCCCGCCATCTGGCCGCAGCATAATCAAACAATTCCGACGAAGCGCACAACTGAAAATCCTCGGTGAGGAAAACTCGGGCCAAGTAAGGGAAATGAGAAAACTTGGATTGGAGTTTTCCCGGCGAGGACACCAGCGTGTGCCACTCCGGCGGGCGTTGTATTGCTGTTTTCCCTTATATTTTTTTATCTTGTTTTCCTCTAGGGCTAAATGAGTCAAAGACGTCTGTCGCTGCGTTATGAAGGAGGTGGGACAATAATTTAGCGTTATTGTAACTAGTGCTGCTTGACTTGGCCCCGGCACATGCCGCGGAATAGGGGGAATTGGTGCCACATTGTCTGGAATCGATCGGTTGTTTCACGACCCATTCTACTGGAAATACTTCGCAGTGGGCTGATTCATGCACGGGGATATGCTAATGAAGCGGCACGGGCAAAGATTTCGTCGGCCGTAAACTTTAAGGACATACCTCCTTATCCCCGCCCCCAGTCCTTCGCGACGCAGCTTTTACTTTTGTGGATTGTGATTCTTTGTAGATTGTGGAGAAATGATGTTTTCGCAAAAAATTTTCGGCAAGAAGATACTATGGCTGTTAAAAGGATACCAATTACAGCGAAGGATAAAGATGTTTCGAGAAGACAAATAACGAAGTAGTGCTGCTGTAAACAAAAATATGCATACGTATGCTTTTGAGGCTAAAAATACACCACATACATATACTTAGCAGACCGGGAAATAGGCTCCTTTTTCTGTATTTACGGTAACCGAGAGCACATTAAGGTTTTTGCAATATTAAAAGAATAAGAGAGAGAAGAAAACACACTCATAATCTCTAAATACACAGAAAGAAACATCTTCTTTAGAAACAACAAATATGGTGGATAGTTTTGATTTTCGAAACTAATGAAAATACAGAGAAGAATTAACCTAAAAGTGTAGCTAACCCCAAACCCAATAGTTGTTATCCAAGAAGGAAACTACCTACATAACTTAAAACTATAGAGAATATTTTTTTAAAAACTAGGTCATTCAATGGGGCACTATAAACATTTAAACTTTTAAACTCTGTTTGAAAAGATAGTACACTGCTATTTATAATAAAAAGTTTGATACAATTAAATTTTAAAGTAAATGGTTGAAATAACTTTTCCCCATCTAATTCTCATTTTTACTCTTCCAATTGTATTCACTTTTAGAAATATTCGATTATAACCTTTTTTAGGTAATTACAATTATCAAGTTAAATGTAATTCCAATATGTAATCTTTCTTGACATTTTTAAAACCTTAATAGGGATCTTTTAATAAGAAAAGAACATAACTCTAGGTGTTTAATACGAAATTTTAGTAAAAAACTTAATGTGAAGACCTTATATGCTTGAATAAAATAAGAACAATTCTATATGAATTTCAATTTCTTTAATTTAAAAAAGTGGTTAAGATAAAATGCTGTTATACTTACCAGAATAATATCGAATGAAGCAATATGTGCTTTTATAAATGTCGTGAACTTAACAAAACATGTAATTGCATAAAACTAGTACCTATCAATGGAATTCTTCAGAAGTCGTCTAAACGTTTTAAATCGCTAACGACTGTGGGTTTGGAACAGAATTATAAGATTAAAATTGAATTGTGTGGATTTTACATTTGTTCAAAACTTAAAAAAAATTTCAATCGCTAATACTATCTAAGTGAGGTTTCACACTTTTACTTTAACTATAATAATAAAATGGGTTTTAAATGCGTTTTTCTCAAAACTTAATTGTTGTTTTCTAATGGTACCGGAAATATCTCTAAAACCGCTGATGTCCACAATTTTTAAAATCGGCTACTATTCGGTGCGTTTGTCATGGACACTGAAATATATTTACATTATTGATTTCCCTCTTTCAAATCAAAGCAAAAGTAAAAGGAAGGTAAAAAATTGTACTAAGCTGTAAAAGTAGAATATAAAATTTATTGTAGGTTTGTCTCATTAAGATGAAGGGACGAAATATTTGTGGTAAAAATTTTGTCTTAAATTTTACGTAAATTAGGCAGCTTTGAGTTAAATTAGAACTGTTCAATTCTCTATAAAATATACATTCTCCCAGAAAGTAATTTTGTGCGATTTATTAGTCTATTAAATCATGCTTATACCTCGAAAATAACAAGTCACGAACAGCTTTTAAGTGCTTCGAGAATGAAGAAATTTATAAGAGAACAATTTATGACCTCCCGGTTCAATGGACGTAAAAGCGGACGTTTCTGTTTCTATGGCTCATAACATTCGGGAAGGTTTAGTGATGTATTGACCAAACCTTTCTTACCTACTCAAATTCAAATGCATATGGTAAAATGTGGTAACAACCTTGCAGTCGTCCTTGTACCGAAAAATAAAATTAGACAATTCTAATAACTTATTAAAATGGGGGTAGGTTAGGTTGGGTTTTTGTGACTGCATGCGGAATCTTGATAAGCATACAAAATTAGACAATTTTAATAAAGTCCTATTTTCGTATCTTAACTCAGTGAATTTCATTTTTCTCGCGAAGTGATGACTCATTTTCATTTACATATGGGGCAGATGTAGAGATGTACATATATTCGTCGATTGTATTGATTTACTTCAGAAATGTATTGTCACAATCCAACATCGCTAGACTAGATGGCAATACTATACTATATGTAAATTATAATATCAGGACTTGTTTTCGTCGGGTTTTAGTTTTTGAAAGTTCTTTTTATTTTAATATTTAAGAAGCTCTTCTTAGGGGGTTTGCGCATCCCCTACGAAAAGAAACTTCGGACCTACCCTAATAATTTTTGATTTTTGTTAATGAAAATTTTGTAATTTCTTATTCAATGTAATTTGTAATTATGGTTAAAAAGAAATCTCATTAAAAAATACCATAACAATAATATTTATAGCTTTTTATTACATATATTATAGTTATTATATATATTCGGAAAAAGTGCCCTAAAGGACTAAATATACACCTAGAAAGTTGAAAAACTTACACGTTTTTAAAATTGCATATCATTTTAATCACAACTTTGTGTATTGCGGTTTTACTATATTTGAATAAAAGGCATTGCATAGAAAAATAATCTTTGGTTGCCGTCATATTGATGATGTCATCAGTTATTTGAAAATGTTTGATACGGTAACCAAAATTCTTTGAGAACGAATTTAAAAAAGGACATACGATAGGTAATATTTAGATATTTTTATTTTCTGTTCGTAACTAAAATTTCAACCGAATTGATCCAGTGGTTCTCGATAAGAGAAAAATATTTAATTCAAATATAAAATCGCAATTTACAAAGCCATGATTAAAAAAGATATTCAGCCGTATTCCAGAATTCGTCGTAGAGGTTACGAAAACGAAAAAAATTATAGTTTACAATCTGAGTGAAGTTAAGTTTGTTGCCTCCGTAGAGATGTGATACAGTTTTCAACGGAAATACAAAATTCAGCTCTCTTCAAATCGTTAAATACCATTTTTTATTGTTCGGAATTTCTACGACGTAGTCTGGAATAAGGCCTCATGATATTTTAAAAACGCAAGCCCTTTAAGCTGGCACTTTTTAGAAAACAAAGTGGAATGAAAGAATGAGTGTTGGTGAACATTGTATTTAAAAATAAATCAATACTTTAAGAAGTTGGGGTAATGGATTTCATCAGCCATTTAGAGAAGATCGTTTTATAGTTTAGAACAGCCCCTTGGCGTAATAACCCTTTTTGCTGGTGTGGCCGACCTTCGCAAGATAATAAAATTGCCCCTGGCTGCGCAGCGGGAAGACGCCATTCACCTAATAGCCTTTTTCACGGGAAATAAAGATCTTGTGGAACATTGTCTGTCGCTGATAGATGTCTTACTTAGTGCAGAGTGTAATAACCCGGCTGTCTTCCTTGAGGAAATTTCAATTTTTCATCTCATCCGACCGTGAAAATGTCCTTTTACGGCTTTAAACACGGAAAGCCCTGCCCAATGTCATCGCCGTCCGGGTCGTTTGCATCCCGCCACTAAAACGGCTTGGCTCCGGTACGTTCGGAACCGTCCCAGTGCCGAATAAAACCCGGAGCGAGGATAAATTGCACTTTCTGGACGGGCACCTCCTCCCGGATATCCAGGGCCACCAGGAAGGAACAGCTTAGGGCCGCCCCCGCCCGCCTCACTTTTACGACGCACACTTCGGATGCCATTTGAATGGAAAATAATACACATGAAGACAGCGGCGCCGTGTGCCCGAAACAAGGAAGTAAAGCGGCAATAATGAGAAATATGAACGGGCGGGGGGCCACAACCAAATTGGCCGCATAAAATTGAAATAAGGCCCGCCCCCGCACTGTATTTGAATATTATTTCCGTGGCCCGGGATGATTTGATAGCAACTGTCGTGTTCTTATATTTCCACCGCGCGCCCGCGACCCCTGCCCGCCCCCGCATTGGCTCCGCTCCAGTTCAGTTCTCATCGAAAAGAGCTCTTCGGGTTTATAATTCAATTTTGGGACACCTCTTCATCCACTCAACGGGGATTATGGAACAGAAGGGATGAAAGGAAATTGCGAAATTTCAAGTTTTGCTCTCGTTTCATTTTAGAAATATTTTGCATTACTATTGCTTAAAGTACTTGCCTTGAAATTAAATTTAGGATTGAAGTACACAATTAAACTTTAATTTTCTTTAGAATTTTTATTGAAGCATAAACAATATTATTTTCAATATCAAGACTGTAATTAAAACCAATACCGCACTCAACTGACAAAAATAGTAAAATTTAATACATAGTTGGCTGAATTACAATTTTTAGTTATAAAAATATAGATATTTTAACTAATATCTCATAGTAAATTCACGTTCTATTTATTAAGAGTATAATTTTTTAAAAGTAATATTAAGAGATAATTCTAAACTTGACTTGGTATATTTCAATATTTAAATAAAAAAAAAATATTTAATATATAGATAATAGAATAATTATATAGAATTTTAGTTTTTTCTACAAGGGTGAATTAATTCTAATCCTGTTTTCTTTTTCGTGCACTCGGGAACTTAGCCAATTTTTGTGTGTGCAATTCTTTCTATTTTCAACCAAGGTTTTTATGTGGAAATCGAACCCATAACCCCGGAGGCGGAATAGGATACTCTCAGCCAACTATGCTATCCGAGAAATTTTTTATGAATAAATATCACATATGGCATGGTATTATATCATTCAACTTTGAAAAATAGTAAAAAAGTAAAAATTATTTTTTGATGATGACTAGGAATTCCTTAAACAGTTGGAGCTATCACAAAGATTTTAGTAATATAGATAAACTATTTTTTATTTCACTTTTGCCCATAGTAGGTAAAGCAAACTATTCTGAAGTATTTCAACAAAATATTGCTTTTTTTTTCTTTTTATAGAAAACTAGCAAATGCCGCAACTTCGTTCGCGTTATATTAATTTTATTACTTTAATTGATTACCTCCAGTCGAAGCAAAAAATTGAACAAAACTAAGTACGCTCTAGGGCTGACCGTAGTGGGCAAACGTTAAATTTTTGCTTTTACTATATTTGAGTGACGTCCTGTAATCGTGTTGTCATTAAATACAGCTTAAAATAATCACTGAAATGTTATAAAGAAATTAAAAATAGCCGCATCACGATATCTTCAGTAGTTTTTGTATGATACGCGCATGGACACGAAGCGAGTTACGATTTTATTTGTTTAAATTTTAATAAAATAATAATTATTGCAACTATTTCAGTTTTACTGTCAAACTTAGTTGTAGTTCTCACTCACTTTTTCCTCAGTGCATAGACATAAAAGTTGTTCATCTATCTTGATTAATAAGAGATCCATAGAAAAAAGTTATTTGCATGGATAACTTTTTACCAAGATGCCTTATTATTTAGTAAAAAAATTAAGCAACATTTTACACTGTAACGTACGAATTAATGATTCTTTATTTTACTAATTGCAATTAGTAAAACTCAAGTGAATTTTATATGTACGTATACCCCTCATTTATTATATTTATATAATACAATAGAGAATGTTTTTCTTCTCTCGGATTCTAGCACTGAATTGTATGATTTCTATTATACATACATATATATGTACATTTATGTATGTACTTGAATTGGAATAAATAAATAAATAAAAATTACAAAAAATGTTCTCTGCTTTCGTACCTACTTGTATAGCATGATTTACTTACCTCTTGATTATATAATAAAAATATTGTACTTGAAGACTTGGTCGAAAAAGGTATAATACAATAGAATAGAAGTCTTTCATCCCTTATCAATGATATATCGAGCTTTTCAATACAGCGAGATAAAAGGAATTTCGGCGAACACTATCAGCTCCACCGGATGTGCAATTAGCTGTCAGTCCAGGAAATTAATTCATCCTTTGTCTAAAAGCTTGATCTTAGGAACCCACGATTTCTCGGCATAGTACTTAACCCCCTTGTTCTACAACACTCGCAAAATCTCTTACACATAAACGAGCGCCCTGCCTTTTCTTAGAGATTTATTAAATTTAAATTCTGCAGAAACTTTTCCTAGAGCTCTTAAATTAAGCAGCGAAGTGCTTTAACCGAACTCTTCCCTGAGTGTAACTAAAGCGCATAATTTACCCTTAGTTCCATTCGTTCCCCGGCAGCGGGAATAAATTAGATTTTGAGGGAGCAAAGCACCTGGAGAGCACTGAAAGACGACGAAACAAAAAAATTTCATTACTTAAGACCACAAAAGAAATCGTTTCACGTAAAAATATGATTCAGTCAAGGAGCCGCCCGTCTCATCCCCGGGCGCTCCGGGGCCTTTCGGCGCAACGAGTTGATCATCCCGTGGCTCCAGTCGATAGCAAACGCCGGGGCGCAGGGCCCCACCGTGCTCCAGGACCGCGCTCTCCTGTTGGACTCGGATCCGAAGGAGGCGCCTGGAAGTAACCCGGGAGTTTCGCAGCACACCACCACTGCAGCGATATCTGCACTCCAATTTGGGTCTGGGGCTCCCCGAATCTACGTGACCGGGGCTCCAGCTGCACGGGGCGCTCGCGGGACGAGGCAAAATTTCCAATTAAAATAAATTTTTGTGGTAATTAGAGTCGAGATAACAAACTTCGTGCTCCGCCCCTGATTTACTGGGGCATTTTATCACACTTTCACCTAGTGCAAGTCCCGTGGGTGCTCCCCAGTACAGCCCCTCTGGGGAGCGGTATTAGAAAGCGATTTATCCTTTCACAAATGGGATAAAGGGAATTTCTTAGGGAACAATTTTAGCATGAAAACAGGGCCATAATTTACTTAGAGCAAATTTAATAATGCCATCCTTGCTGAAAAGTTTGCATAACATTTAAGAATATTGAAGAAGATTGAAGTTTTAAGAGAAGTATTTAAAGAAAAAATGATATTTAATGACAGTGAACTAGAGGTGAAATAAAACTAAGGTTTAATGGCAAAAGTTTATGAAGTTTAAATTTCATTGAGTAGAACGTAGATGTAATATTAATTCTAAAAAATTTATATGTTTTTAAAACAGGTGTTTCGGTTGCAATTCCATTTGGAAATATGCGAAAAATGGTAGATGACTTTTCATACTCGTATGAAAACTCGAAAATAAATAATAGTATATAGGGGTTTCCGAGGGCGCTGATTGCGAATTTTACTATCGAATTTTTGAAATTCAAAATGATGCATCGAATATAGAGACAAGCAAGACAAAAAATATTAAAAATGTTTAGATATACATCATTTTCGTGAAATTTTAAAACTTCTTACAACTTTTGCCCGCCATATTGGATCCGCCATTTTGAATTTTGAAAATTTGACAGCGGATTCGTAATTAGCGATCTGAAAAACCCCTGTATCACCGACGGATCCAGAGTTAATGTTTGGGGGGGGCGCTTCGGAATATATATATGTATGTATATATATATATAAGCTGAAAAAATTAATCAAATTAATATAATATTAATCAGTACCACTCAAAGTATCATTTATTTAGGTACGAATACCTATCACACTGTAATACAATAATACACAATAATTAAACATGAAACAAAAAACACAATTACTTTTCAACATTAAACAATTATAAAACATGAGACAATTTAAAAAGTTACAATTGCTATGATATTTATATTACAAAATACATTTCGTTTCTGTTAAATTTCATCCCGGCAGCTACTGTCGAATTCAAAACATAGTTCATTACAGAGCTGCCGATTTCGTGCCGTATTATAATTTTTACTCGTTGGGGAGAAAACATTGCGCATAGCCCGTAAATAAAATCCCGGATACATTACAAAGTATTTTATTCATCTGCTTGGTTCTCATAAACAGTTTTAGTAGAAACTATTTCTAATAATTTTTTGGGGAGTATATTTATAGAAAAAATTCAAGTTTATCGATTCTATAACTCATAATAAAAAAATTCTAAGTAATACGAGAAAAATATTAAATTTTTAAGATCTTGTGGGGGGGCGCCAGGGGCGGGCGCCCGTGGATCCGTCGGTGCTGTTTACAATAGCTTATCTTTGATCTTGTCATCTTTACTATATTAACTTTCATTATTTGAAAATTTCATAAATAATTATAATATATTTTGTGATTATTAGGGTCTTAGCAACTAGAAAATAAAAAATTACTACGAAATCAATCATATATTGTTCACAAATAATAAAAAAAACATATTTCAGTCTGTTTTCCGTCTCTTGTTCACTGGTTCAGCATACTTTCCGTTCGTTTTCCAACTGCCCTTTAAAACAGAACAAATTATTAAATTTTTTAGTTTGTTTTCAGTTTTATTTTTCCACTCAGGATACCAATTCCTGAAAAGAATTCACAGCTGTGTTAAAATAAATATTTCAGTCACTTTTCCGACTGTAAAATATTTCCGCCTCATTTCCGTCTGAATTCCATCTTAACTTTTACGATCTAATGTGTTTTCAGTCTGCTTTTCGTCAGTTTTCAATGCAAATAATAATTTCCGATTGGATTCCTTTTAAAATTCAATTTTATTCCCTTTTCCGTCTTATTTTTTCATCCAGAGAATAACGACTTTTTATTTCTAGGGTAACTAGTAACTGCGTGAAAATCTAGAAGATGACCATTTCGTATCTTTTTATTATTTTCTGAAATATGTTGCTTTTGGATATTGTTTACACTTCAACTAATATTAGTTCCTTTCTAAAAGTGGAGTATCTATCCCACTTTTACCCTACATAGAAATTGGAAATAATTTTTTAAATGATGTAAACATGTATTCTGGTATTGCAGAATGCAACTTACAGTTCCATTAATATTTAAAATCTCGTTATTCGAACTGTGCAAATTTGCTGCTAAATTAGTTTTTAATTGTTATAGTCGTGGTGCCATTGTGTCGTTCTGTTTACGTGCCAATCTCATTGAGTTTTAATTTGTAAATCGCTTGATTGCGCTATGATCATCAGAACCATGGACAATATCGAAACATGCAGAGAGTTTGTAATTTATTATATTGTCACAGCCAACTGAATATTCCGCATAAAACAAATCGCGGTGAGAAAAACTAGTGCTTAAAAAGCCGCAAATATAATCGTCGGCAATGATTTTCAAAGCGGAAACAATAATTGAGCGATTATTGCTTCATCCTGGATGCTGTGCCCTTCCGATCGGGATTTATCAAAACCGCTTCTACGGGTGCATCTGCGATTGTTCCATTTATCACCTGCAGTTGGCAGACAGGTGAGCCTCCCGCAATTCGGCGGAGCATTGCAATTTTACGGCTCCATAAATGCGAACTCGAGCGAATTTAGTCAGCCTGCTCAGCTCCACCGAAAGCACATCCGCTCCAAATTACACAAATCAAAAATTCAACTTTCCACCCCGCGGCACTTTCGCCGCCTTTCCGGAGCAGGCGCTTCCCGGCACGGAATACATCAGCATAAACGGAGAAATATAAATATATGAAATGGCTCCCCGGTGATCCATTTATCCGGATATCCCGGCGAAATGGCTGGAAAATTGTTTACGAATTACGGAACATAACATTAAAAACGAACGGCCATCCTGGCGGTAATAAGAACTAGACTAAGTGGCTGCCATTATCGTTTTATTCCGGCGCAGAACTACGCCGCCCGGCCGGAACAGGCCCATCTGCCCCCAGCCCGGGCTTTTGAGATTTGTAATTACCACCGGCTTGAATTTTTATGCGATGTCGTTATGCCGCAAAAATCACGCGGTTTGGACCTCTCCAGGCGCTCGTGTCTCGCAAGATGCAAACTTTTCTCGTTAACGCGGTGCGGCGCAGATTGGAACCCAAACGCAGCCCTGTGCGCCCTGCGGCGACAACTGCAAGTACAAGTGACTCGTGGGGAATCCCCGAAATTTAGTCGCTTTTACATTTTTTATGCCGCAACCGGTGGCACAGGTAAACTTTACTCATCAAGAGCGTTAACTTTTAATTCCACTGCCGCCTGTGTTTTTAGTCCTGGAGTCTATGCATTTTATCCAACTCCTGAAATCTCGTGCCTTGCACATTTTGTGAAAAATGTTGCATTAAGACTTACAATGCAGTTGGAAGTGGCATTTTCAATTAGTCAGAACCCTTTATGAAAGTCCAAGTTTTAAGGGGACATGTTAAACATTTTATTCAAATTGCTGGAACAATTTTAATTATTTTTTCCACGTAGGTACCTTAGTAGGATATATTATGTTAAAACCACTACGTTTAAAAATTTATTTATGACTAACAAATATCAATCTTGATAATGCTGAAATAAATATTTGATTATTGTTAACAAATCCCATTAATCTCAACACTAAGCATTGTTAAGTTTCACTTTTCCCAAACTGAATTTTTTCATTCTTCAGTTTGCTTAATATATACGCTACATTAAATTGCATTAGAAACTTTGAAGTGGTACTAGAAATACTCATATGTCAAATACGATAAACCTCAATCCCATTATTTCAATAATTTCTCCATGCAATATTCCGAAAAATACTTAGCATTCATCCTATCAACTTCAAAACACTCAATTTTATTAGTGTAAATATAAATTTGTGCAATCGAATTGTAAAAAAGTTAGTTTTGATTTATTATGACTCTTCTACATTGGCTTTCAACAAATTCTTCAACTTCTTTGCTGTAGTGATTGTATCTTTGGACTCAATGTTTTTGAGATAAACAATCTTATCCTAAATCTTAACAGTTCATCCGTATATTGAAGAATATAAATTTACGAAGAAAAACAACAATTCAAAGTTATTTTAAGTCGAAGCAACAGTGTTCTAATTTTTCATTTGTAGCAGACGAATTTTAAATTTGCGGCGGATTTTTTCAGAAAATTTCTATAAGGCAGAAAATTAAGAACATTTTCGAGAATATATTTCTGAAGTCATTTAAAATATTCTTGCTTTTCCAATGGCCAGAAACAATCCTATGAACGAAAAGCAATAGTCAAAAGTTGTTGATTCTTTCCCGAAATTTGAAACATAGTGAATAATAGTGTCCAGTTTTTGATTTAGGCTGTATAAAACGTATGTATTTAAAAGCTGAGATATTCTTTATTTTTATGATTTTCAACCTGCATGTATGTACTCTAAACGATAATTTATAATTGGAATAAATAAATATGTAAGCAAATAAACTAGGTACCTACTTCAATCAGTAGATTTGACATATGTACTAAAGTCTGCATAAGTAAGGTGTTGTCTATGAAGGAAGTGATAAGTTGACACCAAAAAGTGAATATTTTTGAATTATAATGCTTCAAATTCAAAGTGCATACGTCGCGTCGAATGTCGCATGGGATCTAAATTTGAAATTGACCGCTTGATTAACATTCAGCCAGCAAAACCTGACAAAAATATGTAGTTTTTTAGTGGTTAATGTAAAGCAGACCAAAATCCTGGTGCGGTTTGAGTGACCGATGTTCACCTTAAACGTCTCCTGGTGGGTACCTGGAGCTCTCGAGGATTCCCCAAAATGAGAAAAATAACAAAAGGGGGAACCCACGAGTGTAGTTCATCGAAAGTTGGAATTTCTCCGCAGCCCGGGTGTTGAGTTTCGCAACTCTGTCTGCGGACGGAACGGGTCCCATCCTGGGGTGGGAGGACGCGGTGGAGTATTACGGCAGGCATGACTCACCGCGTTATGAGTCATCGACTGGGGGGAGCCTTATAAATGCTTTTGGACACATACACGACCGGAACAGCGCTCTCTTTCTCCCCCACGGGAATATTTCGCTTCTGTGGCTTCGTCCTTCACCTTCGGCTGCTTGGGATTCCCGATATAACGGTGCCCTGCAGAAGGTAAAATCCGCACTAACACAAGAACGACGAAAGCTAAGGAGAGCGAAAACTTTTCCTGCTCTCTGTCGAGCTTTCTCGGCGTGTTGCAGCCGGAGCTGATTCGGCGTAGCAAAGGAGTCCTGCGATTTTCCAATTCTGGGAAAAGTAAATTGATCATTTAATTTTTCAGGAATGCATAAAGCTTCTCCCGAAGCAGCCAATTTGGGGGAGGGGGGAAGACAAAAGGGCACCGGGCACTCGCTTAGTCATGTGAATGGCGGGTGGGTTCCCGGCGAAAAGGATTCTCCCCCGGTTCGTGCATTGGAAATCTCCCGTTCAGTTGTAGTGGTGCTCGCGATGCAAGAAGAGTCCTTGGGAACGAAGCTCAGGAATTAGTCGGACTCAGTTACATCGGAGTGTCCTCAAGAACCAGACGACGGCGGTGTCCGGTGACTTTAGTGCAGCGAAAAAATAAAAAAACTACCCCACAGTCATTCCTCCCTTAATTTGCTTAATCGCCTCCCGCGAAATTGTGAAGGGAAAGAAGCCGCAAAAGTACAAACGGCGAAAAGCTCAGCCGCTGCAGCCCTTGGAAGGTATTTGCACGCTGTTTTCATACGGTACTTTGACGTTCAGTAACGCGACCAAAACTTTATCGATCGGAAGCAGTCCACCACCACCACCACCACCCTGCAGTCGCCACACACCGGCCTGCGAGGAAGGGTGACAGTCCGACAGACAGACAGAGGAGGCGCATAACTGTACATTTCCCGGCAGTACCGTGCATCAAGAGAGGATGCAACCGTGAGCGGATCCGTGTTCCACCGTCGGCCCATTAAATTCCGATGAATTCCACCCTGGACGAGTGTGCCGCAAGTGCATCATCAGCCGTTAATAGTTACCGTTGCCTAACGGATCTGTGCCGATTATTATGAACAATTCGTGAACAGTTAGTGGTGACAATAAGAATCCAAAGTGGCGTCTGCTCAGTCCGAAACGGTAAAATGCTCAACTGTTCTCATCTCGTTGTGCATCATTGTGAACTCGATAAATAGTGCGCTCCTGGATGCGTTGATCCAGTTAAATATCCTCACCACAGGACTTCTTATCACAATCAAACTAGCCACAGACGGACTGTCAGCGATGGGACTGAAGAAGGCCAACTTGATTTTAGGTAGGTGGGTTAACCACCCGGCCCCCATCGTCTTGAGAAACCCTGTCTTTGTTCGCCTGCAACAAAGGCAAAAAGCAGGAATTTCTAAAACTATTCAAGGAATTTCGACCCTCCTTCAGTACGGAATTCGAATTCGAAAATTACCTGAATTAATTTTCTTAATATGAAATACGAAAAAGTGGTATAAAAGACAAGAAATATAATTTAAGATATTTAAAGAGCAAAACGAGGGAAGGAAATTAATCAAAGAAATTCAAATAAAAGTCGTTGGAGGAAGTTAATGAATTTCTCAAATCCATTATACCACTCAAAAAGGATCATGAAAACAAAAATCTAGGGTACATATTAGTAGAATATCGATTTTAGCTAGATGTCGCTATTTTAAGGTCTTATTCCCAAGTAGAGTAAGACATTTTGATCAGTATTTTATCAGTCTTGGGTCTAACAAACGCAAGGCTATATAACTAGAGTATTGTTTTGGAGTCTGTTTGTATAAGCAGCTTTTAAGTAAGTTAACAAATCGAACTTAAATAATAATAATTATTTCTAGCAAAGTCAGAATACAACGGTATTCGGAAATGTAAACTAATTTCCCATTCCTCAAAGTTTTGTAACGAATTTCAGTCGTATTCAAACACAAAACCAAAAAACTAATTACATAAGGGTATAAAAATAACTGCTTAATAAGATTAAGAGAACAAGAAATAAAGAGAAAAATTTTTAGATTTAAAAGAGATGTACTACATGTATTGAATTCGTTAAAATAACGATGTTGCATGGAACAATGGTGGAAATAAGGAACCGATGGGATTTTATAGCAACGAAAGGCTACTAAACAACGCTAAGCAGACCTCAGCTGTGTAAATGGCCTTGCACAACGAAGCCCCAAAAGTTGGGCCGTTGCTTGATAATCTTAAGCAGCTTGAAGCCACTCTAGCCGGCCGACCCTCTGCCGTCTATGCTAAAATCTACCGCCAACCCTTACAACAAGATTACCGGGTGGTGCAGTCAAGCAAGAGGTAGCGAAACTTTCACTGGACGATAGCATGGAAACAACCTCTACGGCGATTTGACCTTCGAGATCTTTCGTTGGTATAGAAGTAAGAAGTGGGATTGGAAATTTATTGGAGTCTTAATACTCCCTAAGAATACAGAGCAGAGTGATATGTTTAATACCACCGGGGTAGGTTTTCTTTGTCGGTCCACAGATGACTTTGACAACTGCAGTAATTCTTCTGTCTTCCCAAAATTCTATGTATACCTGCGCACTGCCACCTTCGTTTGAATTATGAAGGGGAGCTTTTCTGAAGCTTGGCTCTATCCATACAAGACCGTTCTAGATGTTCTCAACGAAAAGGCAAAATTTGAAGGTTCTTCACACAGCCAAGCATAACTTCTAGGAGACAAAATATATGTAGATATAATAATATATGTAATTCGAAAGTCCTTCGGCTCTGGGACTGGACAAATTTTATGATGTCGTAAAGTTTTATAAACAAACGGAAATTCGGCGCCGCGAGGTGAATCACCGGTGACTCATGGTGGCATTCTTGTGGCGCCACAAATTTATTTTTTCAATAAAACATGAACAGGTTTATCACGCAATATTATGTGAGTGGTCAGGATTTTGGTCGGTAGGGGTTCGGCGATAAATTTCTTATCGTGTGAAAAGTGCAATGTATTAAACGTAGCTATATATTAATATTATTGAATCTGAAATCAAAAAGATATTAGAAAGAAAAAATCACGTAAATTTAAAAGCGTTGAAAGGAGATAACTATAATACTATTAATTAAATTATTCTTACGATGTTATGTGAAAAAATCATAGATTGAAACGAAGTTTGAGCAATTTAATTGATTTATTTAGATTTTTTAAATAAAATTGTCGTACTAATTTCAATGAAAGAGACGTTTTATTAAAATGATACGTCAGAAAACATGAGTTTTTTATTGGAGAAGAGCGATGATGCTAAACAAACGACTGATGAAAAAATGAAAAAAGGAAATTAATGTTAAGACTATTGGGAACTTTTTAACTTTGGTCGATAAATTGGCAGAAGATGGAGCCCGATGTTCAAAGAATTTATTTTATTTTAATCAAACTAAAACATTAAAATCACTAATTAATCTATGACGAGAAAAAAGATAAAGGAAGGCAATCTGTGCTAACTGTTTTTTTTTTTTTAATGAAAAGCAAAACATCCAATATTGCTATTTAAAAAATTAGTAAAATCAGTTATGCATTTAGAAATGTACGAAATTTAATTGAATTGCTTTAAACTTTTTTATGTTTGATTTATATGTAATATATTGAAAACGAATTTTATACATGCATTTTATATTCTAAAATTTATTATTAATATTATTTATAATATAGGTACATATTTTACTGCTTAAAACAATCTATTATGTCTTGATATGTTTGAAAAAAAAAAAAATCCTCAAAAACTAATTAACCTTGTCTGAAAATCTTTTCTGCAAATAAAAGGTGAATAATAGAGTAATTTCCATCTAGTGTCAGGACTGTAATCAATGTTGAAACAAAAAATTAATATATATTATTGCAAATTTTCTTTAAGGGGACATAGCACCTTCAAATTAAAACATTTTTTTTTTTTTCAAAGGTCAATTTTTTATTAAATACGAACACATATCTTAATGAAACATTGAACATATGTTTTATTGGTCGCATAGTATACAAAAATATTTTTTTTTAATTTTTTTGGCCCCATGTCGTCTGCTACAATTTTTTTTTAAAAAAAAAACTAAAAAATCGGCGTGCAGGATTACTGCCCTCAGAAAAGTCTGAAAAAAAAAATGGGTTTTTAATCAGCATCAAAGCGGCCATGGAATGAACTAAAAAGAAAAAAATTGGTTGAAAAATAACAAAATGGCGGGGTTTTTTCGAAAATTGACGTTTTTGCCCCCAAAAAATCTGTAGTAACTCAAAATATTGAATGCCGATTTTTTCATTCGTAGTTCATTCTAAGCAATAACATGTGTAGATTAACAACGTGTTAAAATTTCAGAACTATCGGATAAATACTTTTCTTTTAATCATGCACGCCAATTTGATAAACGTTGTTTTGAGATATTCGCGTTTAAAGTTAAAATACAATAGCGAAGTGAACGAAAATCATCGAAAAACGCTTCGCTATATATGCTCGCAAAATTTGTTTGTTGAGAATTTCACTTTATATTATTAAAATCATGTTTTTAAAGGTTCATTCTAACATATTCTATTAACAAAAAAAAATCGATTTCTTGAAAATTTGTAGGTGCTATGTCCCCTTAAAGTGATGCGGTTTCATTTACCATGAAATGGCCCTGTTATAAAATTGTAATTCCGAGCTTAAGAATATTAAAAACCACTCAAATTTTTGCGTAGGGCTTTTCCAAAAATGTTGAAATCCTTTCGCGGGAGAGATCTCTTCACCTCAAATTCATTAGGTCTAACGCAAATAAATGAATTCATTAACATCCCGCCTAATTCCGAAACAAAACCAAAAATGCCTCTTACAGTTTTATCGGGCACATCCGCCCAGCCACAAGTTACAGCAGCACTAACCAAAATTTTCTTTTCTTTGCAGGTAAGCCGAAATCCCTCTCTTGAATGTTGTCGGGCGAAATTCTGAGTCGAGCACCATTGAGCGTGGCAATATTACCGCCACCCTCATTGATAGAAGTTTGTAAAGCAATGGCGGCGATAGCCACACTTGCTAGCTCACAAAACATTGATGATGATGACATATTTTTGGGTAAGGACTAAGGATAGCACTAGACGCCCCGTCCGCCCCATGCGGGCATCCCGTGTCCAGACTCCAGGATTGGATCCCAACTAATCTCCTCATTTTTTATTTAACTGTTATTTGGCCGGCAGTTCCATTCATCCTCCGCGCCGGGCCTTCGACGGCCCCTTTGGTCCCTGCCGCCAGGGAGCGTTGCGTGACTAACGCTTATTAGGCCCCAGTGAAGACCACCCCTAATTTACTGCATAATTAGCAAGGGCCTGCCGCAAGCCCGGTACGCCGGCGACGACCGTGCAAACACGGCAAAATAAGGGCCGCACACCCGGCAATTTATTGAATATTTCTGGGAAAAAAGTGCGCGTTTTAAATATTCATCGGACTTATCCTCGCATTACTTCCGCAAACAGAATGCAAATAGCGAAATCGCTCATTAATTCTCATTTGTTTTCCATCCTGTCAGGGGATCATATTTTTAGCGCTGAGGTGCCGTACTGACCTCAAGCCATTCGGGCAACGCGCAATTTGCTTTGCGCCAAGATTGGGTCGTAATCATGACACTTTTATTGCCAGAGTCATTGGCTTTGAGGAGCCAATTTATGGCAGAGATTATGTCAAGATATATATTAATTTCCTGATTTTATAGGCAGTGAGCCACTTTAATTAAGGGAGAGTGGTTTTGCGGCATTACAATAAGAATGTCTTTTGATTCTGCTTTAGATTAAACATTCCAAAGCAATGGAATTTTATGCCTTTCAGAGGAGTTTTCCACTCTGATAAGATACGTTTGTATTGTAATATAAACAAATTTTTAAATTATGACACTGATTTCATTCATAATTTGTAGTTTATACAAGCGCCAATTATCCTCATATGTTAAAGGTAGCTTTAACCCTTAGCTGGCACCCAGGGGTCAGATTAACCCCTGCCTCGTAATTCCCACTTAGGTCTTTTACCATTTTTCAATTTCTTTTTCGTATCTTAATATTGGATATTTCCTAAATTTCCTTTTTTATCTATATAAGTAGAGCATTAAATAAGTCTTTAATTAAAAATCTTTTTTTTTTATTATAAAACAAGCATTTATCGTATTGTACACGTCGAATCTTTTCATTTGATACCCATCTCAAGGGAATTGAAACGAAAAAAGTAAGCCGCCATCTTGGGGTGTCCGCCATATCGGATTTGGATTTACTTCACGTAGCTTATCGTTTTCTACTCGTCGAACCCTTTCATTTGATACCCATGTCAAGGGGGTTATGAAGAAGAAGGTAAGCCGCTATCTTGGGGCGTCCGCCATATTGAATTTAGAACAATATTATCCGATAACGGTTTAAAATTCAATTGCAAGATTTGACCTATACAACCCAAGTTAAATAAAAGCTTATAAAAAGAAGTATCGTAAATTTTTTTGAAATCAACAAAATCATTAGCTGGCTTACAGCAAACATTTTCGCGGCTGAGGTCACGCGAACCCACACTGCGCTATGCGATTCTGCGGAAGTGTGTCAGCTAAGGGTTAAAATACGTATGTATAAAAATTTATTAAAACATTAAAAATTGAATATGTGAATATATTAAGTAAGTTAAATAATATTAAAAAAAAAAAATCGCAAGCTAGACCGCATGAAGGAATAAGCTTAAATTAATATTGTATATTCATACATTTTGCGGTTTTTTTTAATTAACTATTTTATTTTTAAACATTTTTCAGACAGTCGGGTTTAAGGTTTTTTCTTCGGCTCGGTAAAATACCTAAAAGACCTAAGCTTGTCCTTGCAGCAGCAGTAGAATTGATTTATTTAGTTTATATATAGAAAAAATCTAAAAGATCCGGGACGTCGTTAAAGTAAAAGTTTTTACATTTGTCATATTCTTACGAAACTTTTCGATGTAAAAACAAAAAGTTTTTGGTCTAAATTGATTGATTACTAGCTGTTCTCGAAACTGCGTTTGCGTGACCACAATGAAAATGCCTAAATAATCAAACTTATTTTTGGTGAGAGAGAAAGTTAAAAAAAAACAATTATATAGCGACTACAAAATATCTTAAATTAATTAGGAAGAATGAAGAAAACTTTATACACTAGCTAACAATCTATGCAAAGATTCTTTCGAATCGCAGCTCCTTGATTTTAAGAATTGCTTGTGAGGTAATTGGGACATACGTTTTAGGTGTTTAAAAACTTAATTGAAAACTTGTCATGTAAAATGTTTATAATAAACGGGTTTTGTATAAAGAACTTCTCTTCTAATACTTAATACTTTTATTGAAAAACTGAAAACTACACTTATTTTATTTTGTACATTTATTTTTTTGTACAGATTCACTAAAATATATTAAAAACTATTTAATTAAATTATTAAAGAAATTACTGCACTCGGATTGAAAAGCTAATTCAACTCCATCGTAGCTGACTCAAGTTGTAAATCTTTGAAACTAACGCCATTTGTATTCATTCGGGCAAGTCATTCCGCAAAAATCGATTTTTGTAGGCGTTAAGTGGGAAAGTTTGGCAAAACCTCCAAAAAAAGGGGGAATTCGCCGATGCAAGCGTGATTCTGAAAAATTGTTTTAATTGAACGGACGAAAAAAGGTCTGTGCACGGAAGCTGGACTTCATTACATTTGTCCACTTCGGGCAATTTATTAAGCCCCAAAAGTCATTAATTTTAGCAAGAGCCAAATATCCCCCATCCCCCAGCCCTTCGCCGCGGCACTGCAGCTATTCGGGCAGGGTGAAAAAAGGTTTTCGCAAAAATACGACCCTGCTGTCCATGACTTCGCTTGATTTGAGCTGTTCGGGTTTGTCAGTCGGTTTTACGGTCGTCCGCAGGTTTAGCACGGTTTATCCGAACGTGCCTCTAATTAGTGGTTAATAGGGCCATAAACTTAGGCAAGTACAAGTCGTTTCTCCCGCAATTTCGATATAATTAGCTTATGCGCACTCATAAAATCTGCCAATTTCCCAATGCATTTGATAAGTCACCCTCCTGTAAAGGAACCAGTCGAACCTGATCAATACATTCTTATTACATTTTTGGGATATTGCCACTTAATTTATTCGTAACTAATTGAAGTATAAATTGGGTAATAGGTAATTCAGCACTTTTATTCAGCTATTGGTTAGCAAATAGTTGAGTTACTGCTGAAACGCCGTAATAGTCGGGTAAAAAGTTTCATGATTCACGAGTCATGCATGAGTTCACACTATTTTTGTTATATGTGTTAAATTCTATGAAGAGTAGGAATTAATATATACTTATTAAGGAAAAAACGAATTAGGGAGAAATTTTCTTGCAGTTTAGGAGCGTTTTAAAGATTTTTTTTTAATTTGTTAAATTTTTCTTTTTTCAATTACATAATCAGTACAATTGGTTAAAAATAAGCTAGTTGAAATTATTTATTGTCTTATATGCGGCAGTTTTAAGTTGAAAAGCTATTACATATATGTAGGTATTTATAAGTTATTATATAGCTGATTTACTCTAACACAACATCAAAATCATTTTTCTGTTGGCAGCTTTCGGACAAACTTACAAGAAAAATTGCATTTTTGTCCGCTGTAAACGAATGCATTTATTACTAGTGACGAATAATTTGGTAATATTATTTCTATTATTTTTAATTTAAATTTATGTTTTCTTTAGGCAAAACGTAGGTGTATACGTTCCTAATGAGTTTGATTTCAATGTCAAATACATATATAAATATATTTCATGTAGGTATACTATGAGTACACATGCTCCAGTCGGAAATGGAAGTCTTCAGGCCTTCTTTGGAATGTTAAGGGCCTTTCTTGTCGTATCCTAATTCCTATTCTTTTTATGGAAGCATGTATACGCAGAAGTAAGGCCTTCCTTGGAAGGAAGGATGAATGTGTTAGGAAGAGCTTTATTTTCTTTCCATATTTCCCTTTTCTAAAACTATTTCAGTCCGATTTCGTATTTTTTTTCTAATTATTATAGTTCCTATATCTTATAAATTATCTCTGTTAGAGTTTTATGGTTATGTATAGGAAATAATTACTATAGTCAACCAATCCAAAGTTGTTGAGGAAAATGACACTTTAAAATTAAAATAAACATTTTCGCAAACAAATTAAATATTGACTGAACATTTTCACTGCAATACACGCGCTGTGATGAATATAATCAAAATTCGTAATTTCTCATTTCTTCCTTTCGTCATCTTCCACAGACCTTCTAATGGAAGGCCTTTTTCATTTCCCAACAGGGGTCTAAGAGCTTATAAACTTAAATTTTCATAATCGTTTTATCCATTTAAATCACGTTCTTCAGTGAATATGTTGCTTTCGTTCCTAGCGGTATCACGTGGCCTTGAATTCGAAGTAACGAAATTCTTGCTCTTTTTAAATATTTTTTTAAGATAAAAATTATAAAATTTTCAAAATCGTCATGTGTCTACATAATAATATATTAAAATTTAAGCTTATTTTTAATTACTTATCAACCATGCGTTAAATTTATACTTACGACTAATCTGCTTCTTACTGCTTCGATTATGAAACGATTTACAAAATTAGTCAATTAATTATCAAGATACCCTTGAAAATCACAATGAAAAGTGAAAAGTGAAGATTTTCCATTCTACGAAGGGCTGACGGACTACCTGCGACAACAGGTAGCACGGTATAAGAAGGCATTAACTTTAAATGGCTATAAAAGCCAAACTAATAAGAGTATCGTGATGAAATTTTCACACAAATTTATTTTGGGTACACCCTCTTAATTCCCTAGATACTCTACCTAAGAGTTTTTGGGTTTGAGAGATTTTTTTTTTGAAGTTTGAAGTTTGTATAGGAAGTGTTAAAATTCATAAAATTTCATGGCGTGAATTGGAGCAAACTTTTAAAAATCTTTTGGCTCAAAACGTCTTTAAATAGTCTTAAGACTTCATGTACAGATGAAAAGTTTGTTTCATTCAGTTTTAGGTGACCTTTTGCAATATCTCGTTGGAATTAAGTTTAAAATCTACTGGAACCCTTCGAGCCTAGAAGGTATTAAAATGATTTAAGGGCGCCGCTTCATGAATTCTCAATGCCCTTCCGCCCGAAATCCTTTTCTATTAAAAAAGTAAGTGATTATGAGCTAGCAACCTTTGTCTCGTTACCCAAAGGAGCTACGCCGTGATTGAATGGCCGCTGCATTAGTGCACTGGAAAGTTTTCCCAAAGTACTTAGAAATGCACTCGAGTTCCCTTGAAGCCATAAATCAGGAACTGGCTTCGGGAGCTCTTCAGCAAGTTGCGAGCCCGCCCCCACTCTGGCTGGAGTCGTCCACAGCCGCGGGAGCAACTTCTGCAGAATGTCATAAATTTTCCATCCACGGCGATTTAAGTTTTATGTGGAACAAACGGCGGCTCTTCCTCGTCTTTGTGCTGCTTCGATCCTTCTAATTTGAGAGGCATCTTTTGTCTTCCGAGCTCCGAAATAGGCCAGTAACACAAAAGCGAGACGAGGCGGGGGTGGGAAGGGGCTGGGGCCCTGGAGGGCAGAGGCTCATCAATGGAAGACTCTTGTTCGGCTTCTTCCTTTCCTCTTCCGAGTTTCAAATCCAAAGTTAGTCCGAAAACGCCCGCCTCTTCCGTCGAGAAAGGTGCTTGACTTTTTTTTTACGTGCTTCTGCTCGACAAATTGAGGGTTTGGGTGTAATTTTTCACGTGCCGTGCCGAACAACCGCACCACCACACCTGGGGGTGGACTTAGGGGGCTTAGGGGGCTTAGGGGCTTTCGGCGTGCAGGCGAGGCGGGGGTGGTGTGGCTCGGAGCCAAACCCGGCGTGGCTCGGGTGGTTGCGAGGCGAAATATCGAAACGATAAACAAGCGGCCCAGCGACCGGTCTGCCGAGCCAGGGAAAACACGAACTTAGGAAAATTCCGCGCGGGGAAACCTTTTCTGTGTTGCGTTCGTGCAAGAGGCCCCCCGCGACGGTGGGAGGCAGGTTGTCTGGCGCCTTTCCATTAACGAGCGCTTTTTAATGGGAGTTCACGAAGGCGCCTGTAGTTACTACGTAACGCCGCTGAAAATTCCCCGATACGGTCAAACTTTTTAAAGGGAATTAAACCGTGAATAAGTGAAGAGTGGAAAGGCCAGTCTCAGATCACTCACTTTCCGCCCTTTCCTGCGACTGTTCAGTTTCCTGTAACTAACACTCCTAGGGTTCAATTACATACCTGTCCGAAATTGCTTTTACTTACAGTAAAGTAGTCCAAAATTTTAGTTAGGGTTGAGTTCGCAATCCACCAGTAAGTGGGGAACGATTATTAAATCGGTCGTCATCCAATTTATTCACCTTGCATGCAGACATCGCGACGCTATATGCTCAAGGATTCGGGGAATATTTTATTGCATAACTTAATGAATTTACGATTCCGGAGCCACTCAGCGGCATAGGTGAATTATGACGACTAATATTTACTCCGATTAGAATCAGGCAATCAACAGCAGGCAGCGATTCCATATTTATAATGTTTAAATTGCTCTAGGTCAACATTCCTTTTTCAAACATTTTATTGATCTATACATATATGTATGTACATATGCTTAATTTGAAAGATTTTTAGAAATAAATAATGTTTGCTTTTAGAATTAGCTTGTGGTAGATTCTTTTAGTTAAAATAATATTTATCACGGGTTTCGGCAATTATCAGCCCATAATCTAGATCAAAATGGTACTATACTGCAAGAAGGAAGGCTTTAAAAGAAAGAATAGAAGGTCGTCGATTTTTAGAATTCTTTAGTAATAGTAGGCAGAACCAAAAGGTGCGTGGGCTGGGCATTAGGCTGATAACCTCGGCTCGGTCTGGCCCAAAAATACATAATCTAGTTCTAGTTCTATCATAGTTTTATGGCTGGAAGTGCAATTAATATTGATATTTACACAGGTTTGCAAAATTTAACTGTTTCAAAATTGTCGTCATGAAAAGTATATAATATAGATAATTTTGGGGTGGTGAATTCGGATATGGAATTCATTTTTAGGGTTCCGTACCTCAAAAGGAAAAAAGGAACCCTTATAGGATCACTCGTGTGTCCGTCTGTCCGTCCGTCACAGTCAATTTTCTCCGAATCTACCAGACCGATTAAGTTGAAATTTGGTACACATATCAATTTCTGTGACCCAAACGCAGAGGTGTGCCGTGAATAGACGAAATCTGAATATGGGGGTCACTTTTGGGGGGTAAGATGGAAAATTAAAACAAGAAGTTTTGCAAACTGCATCGTGTAACATATCAAATGAAAGGGCTTGTTGTGAGGATCTCAAATAAATTTTTTTTGTAATTTTAAAATAAAAAGTTTCCAAGTTATTCAAGAAAATAGACGAAAATTGACCATCCCCCCCCCCCCCCCCCCCCCCCCCCCCTTATTCACCGAAACTACTGAACCCAAAATTTTAAAAAAAAATACAGAAATTAGTTTTCTACTTATAGATTATGGGAAAACCTATAAGAAGTCCATGGTATTAAAATAACATGGTAAATCACTCAATATTGTGCATACCAACTTACATTTGCAGTTGAAATGTGTGGGAGAACATATTTTTAGTTGCCACAAACAAATTTGGGTCAGATTCCAAAACACATGATAGATAACATCGTACGGAACCCTCTTCACGCGAGTTCAACTCGCACTTGTCCCGTTTTTTTTTTCTATCACGTAAGGTTCTTGATATAACTATTGAAATGATAAATAAATCAGTATTATTTTTTTCTCATACTTACAAATCACTAAATTTTCTTTAAAATTAAGTTTTTCAAGGACAGGATTATTAGATTATTAAGATAACTAAAAAACCTTATGTGATGGATATTTTTAATTAATTTTTCGTTAATTAGTGCCTCGAAATCTATAAGAAATTGTAGTTCAATTTCAGACAAATTTACCTATGCAGACTTCTGTTACTGTTTAATAATTGTTCAATAATAACGCACACTATATAGGCTAGGCTCAATTACCTATTTAAAGAAATAATACTTAATTATTGAATGAATCTACCAAATTTTCGCATAAGCTTTTGATTTCTAAAAAAGATATAATTTTCAAAAAACTTAAATATAATACATACCTGGTGTTTTTTCCACTTGAGGTTGTAATATATGTACATATGTAGTATAGAAAAAATGTTTATATTAGTTAAAGTTAGTATTTTTGGCGGGATCATTCCCTTAGCCTAAAATTCGCAATCGTCTTCCCTGGTACCGGGACAAGGGGTAACATTGAAATTTTATCGTCGCTTGTATTTCCATCGTAATTTTCTTGATATTCCCATAAAATATTTGCGAAAATTGTGGAAAATCTTTAAATAAAAGATGTTTCCATCTGGTTTTCTGTAAATATGTCTACAGGAGTATTGAAAGTAAGGAATTTAAAAGAAAACTTTTACGTCACAAGAAGATGTAACTTTGTTTAAAATAGAAAAACAAAACTGTCAGTTAAATATTTCAGAAAGTATCATACTATGTATAAGCAACCAAACATATTTCAATTTTAATGTTTGTCTTTTCTTACCCTAAATGAACGTTTCTAAAAAGTTTGATCGAAATCCATAAGGAGACCTCAAACATTTTCACAAAGTTTCATCAAAACCATGACTAGATAAAAAACACAATTTGTTCTCAAATCTATTAGAACTAAGCCTGCACCTTATGTTCTAAAATATGGACATTTTATCTAAATATCATATGAAGAGATTTTACAATCTTTGTTAAAATGTTATGGTATATATTATAGTATAAATTGATCCATTTAATAATTTAAAGATGTATTAAAAATCGGATGGATGATTGCAATATGCACTTTTTAAAGCGTAGGGCCAACGTTATATCATCGTTCATTCCCACTCATCCCCATCTCAATTTCTTAGAAGAAATACGAGAAAATATGATCATCATCAGAAAATTTTCTTTCTCGTGACACGCAACAGAGAATGGGCTCCTGAGCTACGAAAATCCAAACTATCACATGGATCCACAAAGAATCGAGCGAAACTCACACTTGTACGAAGAAATCCTTTCGGAGTTGCATCAGCAGCAAAGTTCCTTGAAGTCCTCGACGAAGCCCCACATTGTGAGTAGTCGAAAGGACTATGCCCGAATCGATATCGGATCGATGGGAGTCGATTTGAAAGAGAATTTCAGGTAAATGGGTACCGTCAATGAGCGGCTCCGGGCTTACCGCCCTCTGGACAAATGTGACTAATGAAATTATTCAATTGTTGTTTAGTGCGTCAGAAAAGCATTTGCTCTTCGATTCGTCCCCTCTAGAATCGAAGACGAAATCAGATCAAACGCCTGAAAAGGATGACAATACGAAACTTAAAGAAGCTAACGAAGGTGTACCCATCAAATACATTTCAGGTAATCTAAATGCCGACGATTTATATGCATTACCAAATAAGCGGGCGAATAACGATGACGGTACTGTCGACGAAATAGCCCCCGAGGACGAGGAGGAGGACGAGGACAACGAGGAGAAGGGCAAAAAGGAGGAGATCGAGGGTATCGAGGACAAAGACGCCAACAAGGATCTACCGCCCGGCTGGGAGAAACACGAAGGTAAATGTACTGTCCGAGATTTCTTGGCCATAAGGCGCTGATTTGATTGAGCCCCTCACCTTTCCCATTTCTTGAATTCGTTTAGATAATGATGGGCCATACTACTGGCATATCAAATCAGGTACAATACAAAGAGAACCACCGACTTGGCCAAAATGCACGAAGGAACCAAAAACTCCTGTTTCATCAACAAATCCAACATTCGCTGCGACTCGGAGTCCGAACAACAACTCATTTCAGTCTTTCTATGCTTCAAGGGACGGAATGGGAAACAGACTACAGGTGAAATTTTCGTTATCATTTACATAGATAGAGTCACTTTCGAAATTTTGACATTTTTATAAATAACACAGATCTGCGAAACTTCCCGAAATTCTAAATATTCTATCGCATCACATTTTCTAGAAAAATAGTGCTAAGAGTAAAAAAAATAAAAAAAATATAAAAAAAAATTTTTTAAAAAAATTCTTTTATTTAACTAACTAAAAAGTAAAAAATAAAAAATATTAACCAAATAAAATTAATAAAATATGTAAACACTATGACAACAAAATACAATTCCTACTTATCTTAAACAGTTAAATAAAAGAATGACGCATTTTTATCACTTCGTCATATTGACCGTTAGGTATTCTATAAGATAATGATTCCTAAATTTAAAGTATAATCAAATATTGTCTGATCGGTCAATATGACGAAGTGATAAAAATGCGTCATTCTTTTATTTAACTGTTTAAGATAAGTAGGAATTTTATTTTGTTGTCATAGTGTTTACATATTTTATTAATTTTATTTGGTTAATATTTTTTATTTTTTACTTTTTAGTTAGTTACCTAAATAAAAGAATTTTTTTAAAAAATTCTTTTTATATTTTTTTTATTTTTTTCTTTTTAGTCTTTTAAATTAATTATGTTACATTTCCAAATAATCAAAAAAAAAAAAAAAAAAGAATTTACATCACTAACTTGTATTGTCACCGGAGCTGAACATGTGTTCCAATTTTCATTAAAATTGATAAAGTCTAAGTATAAAAATTTTGCATTGCAAGATTTGACGACACGACGACACGTAGTGTAAGTTAAATAAAAGAATTTAAAAAAGTAATGTTTGGACGATATTTGGAATTCTTTTAAAAAATATCGAATCATCATAGGAGCCTTTAACCTTGTCAAGATAAAAGTTCGGACCTTTATCTATTACATAAAAATACGAAAAGCTTGAAAATGTGTACAAAAATAAAATTAACATTTTTCATAAACGAATTTATTTCATATAGTAAATAGAGAATGAATATCATACTTAGAACCGAAGCTTAAGGTACGAACTTTCATTCTAATTTCAATTTCATTTCTTTTGATGCTCCATGACTTTTCCCACTGTTTGACACTATTTTTCTCGAAAACGTAACGTATTATGATATGAAAAATCGGAACACATTTTCGTGTTCAGAAGACACATAAATTCATTAAAAAATCCTTTTCATCACAGATCTGTGTAACTAATTATTATTGACACTAGATCATTTCTTTAAATAAAATATTATTTCTATAAATAGCAGTGCATAGTAAAAATACAAAAAAAAAAGGAAGTCGAAATTCAAATATGTAGATTGAAGTTTACCAAAAAATAAGTTTTTATAATTTCTCAATTAAAAATGGCGTCTTCCGTGCAAAATTTCCTATGAAAAAATTGCTCTTATAGTTTACAACCAAGAACAGAAAAATCAAAAATTTGTATGTATATAAAAAGCTATTTAATTCTTGATTTTTCTTAATAAAAAGATAATGTGCGATTTGAAACATATTGTCCTTAAAATGTATTCACTTATTTTCGGTATATGTATATTCTATATTTAAAATAGGATATTTTTACATTGCATAAGTTTAATCCCAATTTAGAACACAAAGGGTCATATTTTAAAAAACTGAGTTCAGTTTCGATTTTAATATAGAAAAAATGAGTTTGAGCTCAGTTTGAAGCTCATTTTTCTATATAAAATTTAAGACTGAGCGTTTGCTTAGTTTTTTAAAATATGATCTAAAGTTTCAAAGTCAAAATTTCAAAAACGCACTTAACCCTTTCCGGTAAGATTTAATCATGAAAAATTGTACATGAAATAACAATTTAATTTTTATTTAAAAAAAAAAACATTTTTCATTTTCTAATTCATACGGTAAATAATATGTTATAAGAATCTGTGATACTTACGCAAATGCACGAGCTATACTCGTCATTTTATCGGAAAGGGTTAAATTAATATTTCAGATTCGGAAGATACGTTTCCGGGGTTTTGTTTTGAAGACTTGAAACCATCAAATCTGATAAATCTGATTTTTTGATAAATTTCCAAACTCTGAACATTAAAAGATAATCTTAGCTTAAAGAGTTTGAAGTCTTTAAGTTAAAGCAACTATGTATCTAATATATGTAGATATGTACCGCTATTTTATCGAACACGACTGTACGACAGATAAATCCCGCGAATCTCGTAATTCATAATAATCCCTCACTAACGCGAACGCGAAAACCCCATAACTTGCAGGAAAGCCAGAGTTTATCAGTAACCAGAAGTAGCACAAGTTCCGCCTTGGACCAGGAGGAGGACAGGCGACGACGCGAGGATGTCTCCTACAAGTGAGTACCCCTCTAAGATTGAATTTGAGCTATTTCGGGAATTGAATTATCGCATCCTTCTGCTCCCCGCTATGTGGCATAATCGAAATGGAAATATTTCAGGCGGCGCAGTTATCCCCTCAAATCCGACTCGGACCGACCAATTCGCTTCGCAGTGCGGTCCCTTGGCTGGGTCGAGATAGCCGAGGAGGACCTAACGCCCGAAAGGTCGTCAAAAGCAGTTAACAAATGCATCGTAGATTTATCTTTAGGACGAAACGATTTATTGGACGTCGTGGGACGATGGGGCGATGTAATAATCCAAAAATTTACAGCCACATAAATTACCCGCATTTATGTATCTCCTCTTGTGTTCGCAGGGGAAGGACTTATTCATGGATCTGGATGAAGGTGCTTTAAAATTAATTGACCCAGAAAACTTGACAATACTAAACACACAGCCAATCCACACAATACGTGTGTGGGGCGTTGGACGTGATAATGGAAGGTGAGTGTCCTGTTGCTATTCCCTGTTTTGGACAATTAGATAACTTATTAAATTACGCTTTATTTATTGTTTTGTGCTGCCTTTTATACCTTGTATATAGGGAGAGGTTAGTATTCCTTAGACGTAGTCGTACTAAATTAAGCATGCAATTCACCTACTTCATTTGCAACATTTCCGTACACAAGAATTGGACCAGTAGTAATAAAAACATTTTTAATCCGAAAAAGTTTAATTTTTGAATAATTATCTATTTTATTAATATACATGTAGAGTTGAATTAGTAAGAGTCTAATCACTTTGACTGGGACCATTGCTTTAAAAAGTAGGGAAATCGTCTAACTGACTGATAACGTTTTAAGTGATTGTGATGAGGCTGGAAGTTATACTGGTGGATCTGTTTCTTGTATTGTATGTGTTTAAAATACAATTTACACCCATCTATCTTTCTTTTACCAAACGTGATATACGTGATTTCGTTCTTTTGGTTATAAGTTTTTTCAGTTCTCAAAATTTGCCGATTTAGAATTCTTATGCAAGAAAAAGTTGAAAATCATTTTTGGAGCATAGAATTCATTACGAAAAAGAAATATTTTCCAATTGCTATAATGGCTCTTTTCTATCTAATGTCTGCTCATTCTAATATTCTGTTCAAATAACATTTCAATTTTTTTTTATAATCATTTTATTATAACAAAAACAATGCGCGTTAAGTTTTCTAAAAATAAAATGTTTGCGCTTTTATATTATAATCCTGAATGAAATGTTAAAAGTTGTCATTGATCAGTCTTGCTGAAAACGATATCCATGATCAAAGTTTAAAAAAAATGGACGTTTGCGAATATCTTTAAAATGGTTGGTCCTGTGCTAATACTTATAAAATTTCCCAACATATGAATGATCGTTTGTGTAAATTTTGATGCGCTCAGAAAAAGAAAAGAAACGTAGATCTTTTCACCAATCCCGTCTGTTTAAGAGTTCGATTGACATATGTATTAACTTCGTGAATTTATAGGCAAAATTTGATTGATATTCAGAAAAGTACAAACTTTCCATATCCTTGACTAATGTCCGCATTTTCAGATAATACTACAATATCCTGATAAATACGATGAAACGATGACCTAACAATTAGGCTTTTAGGAATTTTTTGGGCTGATTTTATGAAATCGCCATGAATACACAACTTTATTTTTAAATTTGTTTTAATAAAACATTATTACGAATATTGAAAACAAAATTCATATTTATTGCCAATGCGTTTGCCTTTTGTCTCTCATTTAAATAACATTCAATTCAGGTTTTATTAAAATCTGCATATAATTTGGGTTTATAGTGCATAATTAATTATGATGTGTAATAAATTTCATAAAATGCGAAATTTCTTTAGTTACATACATACATATGTCCTGCCAGATAAACATATATCTTTGAAGAAAAATAACTCATTAGCTCACTTCGACTTCCTTCATGTTTTAATAATGTTATATTATTTATTAACGAACTTGTTAAACTTATTTCGTATAGATTTTCAAATGCTGTATATATATTTGTTTTTGTATAACGATTTTAACCCTTAGCTGGCACCTAAGGCTCAGATTGACCTCATCCTCGTAATTCCAACTTGAATACGTTAAGTTTTTTACAATTTTTTAATTTCTTTTTCGTTTCTCAATATTTGATATTTCCTAAATTACCTTTTTTATTTATATAAGTAGAGCAATATAAAAGTATCCTAAATTTTTGTGAAATCAAAAACATCATTAGCTGACTTACAGGAAACATTTTCGTGGTTGGGGTCACGCGGACCTCGCAGTGCCAATTATGCGATTCTGCGGAGATGTGCCACCGTAGGGTTAAATAATTTTTTCTTCGTTTGAAATCAAGCAGCGTTTCCTGTTAGATTTCTTTTCAAAACACTAAAATTGCTATGTATGTTTTGTAAAAAGTAATCTCAAAAAGGTTAAAATGAATTTAAAAGAAAAAGTTGGACGTTATTTGCCGTGAGAATTAAAAACTAGACCCTTCAGCCCCATATACTTAGCCTTCTGCGAAGTTGGTACTATTTCAAGGTTATTAATTATAAACGTTTAGTGTACACTTATTTTAATAGAAGTAATACTATGTAAAATTTATAGATTACTATATACATTAGCCACTACGTAAAATAGCATGAGATATAATGACAAATATTTAATTCAAAAATTAGCTTACAACATATCCCTAAAATACTAAATAGAAACAATTACATAGTCATACCCAGACGCATGTGAAATATTAAATAATTAATTCTTTGAACAATCGAATTGCAATTTTTAAGAAAAAACTTTTTCTCCCAGGGACTTTGCTTATGTTGCTCGTGATAGATTAACAAGGATTCACATGTGTCATGTATTTCGATGTGATACAGCTGCCAGAACAATTGCAAACACACTAAGGTAAACCTCGGAGCTCCCTCGATAAGGTTTTTAATAAAAATATTGCTTTGATAATTTCCTAAAGGGATATTTGTAAGAGAATAATGATCGAGAGGTCTCTACAACTGGACGCTAACAGCAGCTGCAGTAATTCTACCAACGGTCGTGGTGCTATTCGTCCAACAGACTTACCTACAGAAAATAGAAAATGGACAAGGCATCGTAAGTATAAAAATCGAGCTGCATTAAATTTTGATCAGAGAATAATGTTAAATCGGACTTTCAGCACAATCCTTTCCAACACCAATGGAAGAACCAAAGAAAGTTTTAAAAGCTCAGTATTTAGGATCTAAGGAAGTTCCTCAGGCGACTGGAATGGAGGTGCTAAACACAGCGATAGAAAATATTATCGACGATAGCAAACAAGAGCAGTGGGAGAACGTGAACGTTTCGGTAGCGCCCAGTATGATAAGTGTACATAGTTTGGGGGTGAGTGAACTTTTGTCCTAAATAACTTTTTCAGCTTTCCAATACATTCCGTTTTATATTTTTTATCGTCGACAGGAAGAAGCAAGACTTATTACAGAATGCAGAGTCAGGTACTTGAGTTTTCTTGGCATTGGGAAAAATGTGAAAAACTGTGCATTTATCATGCACACGGCACAAGATAAATTCGTGGCCCACGTATTTCACTGCGAACCGTCCAGCGGAGCTTTATGTAAAACTATTGAAGCCGCATGTAAGGTAAGTGCTTTTGTTAATTAAAATAAATATTTCAAAGCAATTTTTAAAATTTTAAAAACTTTAGTCAATTGTTTTGCCCCAATTTTATCCAACCATATATAAACCAAGTTTTGTATCGTAGATAGGACATTCAGAAAAATCACAAAATATGATTTTAAGACCTACTTATTTCTTAAAGGCGATTTATAATTTGAGGAGCTTCTTTTCAAAATTTGACTATTCCACTTTTGATGAAACTGATTTTTTATTTATTTTTTGTTTGGTAACATTCAAATTTACACTCCGCGAAAATAAAATTGGGCCAAAACTTGATAATTACACCAGAAAAAAAAGATTAAAAGGCATGATTTCGCCAAAAATAGATTCTTCCACGTCAAAATGATATTACCCATTTCTACTACAAAATTACATTACCCATACTGTGATTATTTTATTTTTTGTTTTATTTATTTAGAGAAGAAAATGAACCTCAGGTTATTTCAATTCAAATATGAGATTTTTGATACCTAATTAGTTTCAGCAAAACAAGATTAATCCACAGTGGTTTGAATCAATTCCTCTAGAGCACATAACAAAACTTGATTATTCCAATCAGCCGCGTCAAAACTAGATTATTCCATTTCAAATTTTGGATTTATTCAAAATATATTATTGCTACAATTTTGAATCCTGTACAAAGCAATGACTATTGTTGTCGTCTACAATAATGCATCAAAATTTCGGGTTAAAAACATAGCTGCATACCTACAAAACTATTTTCTCAGATTGTGAAAAAACACAAAAAGTGGAATAGTCGAGTTTTGAAAAGAACCTCCTCATTTGTTTATTAAAGTATTTACGTCCATTATTTATGAAATACTTGATTACTTGGTATATCTTATGATCCATCCTAAATATCATTATAAAAATAATTTCCTTAAATGTTCATTAATTTACAGTTACGTTATCAAAAGTGTTTAGATGCACATCCGGAAAACCGACTGTCATCTGAATCGAACACACCAAGCAAGGGTTTAGGAGCAACAATAAAAAATCTAATGAACTCATTAACACTGAAGAAGGATAAGGCGAGTTCCTGAGAAAGAGCCAAATCTCTGCAGGTAGCTTTTGTACTTTAATAGCTAGAATTTAAAAATTTAGTTAAAATCAGTAATATATTTTTCGGTAACACGAACAGGAACTGTGGCCACTTCCTACAGAGCGAGAAGTTATTCCACACCGACACCTCCAGTCGCCTCTCACTTACAAAAAGAACTTCACTCACCCGCATAGTCCGTAACAGTTGCTTCAGCAGCCTCGGCGGCAGCGCAAAAAGCAAACAAGTAAATTAACAAACGACGTAGGTAATTAATATGTTTATAAACTATAGGCTCAGCTGATAGAGATAGCAAGCATTACAACAAAACGATAAAAGCGAAATAGGAAAAAGGTGAAACACAAAAGATACAAGCTCGTGAGGATTTCCTTCCCTTTCCTTTCTACTATCTTAATTAGTAATTATCTCCTGTAGGGTTCTTAAACAACTAAAAATAATTTTCAAACTTGAACTGCCAGCGTTAACGTTTTATAAATATATTTTTCACTTTTCTGTTAATAGACAAATTTTTGTGGCGGGGGCACTGAAAATGTTGAGTATTTCAGTAGTTTATCAAATTGGAGACCCTATTTTCTATTGCAATGTTGCAAGCTTGAATTTCAATCATATGGCTCTATCAAAATATAATAAAATAAAATTAAATCTTAGTATAATGATACCTGATGTCAACAATCTTTAGGAAACATTATTTTTTTAATAATACTATTTTTGGATTTATAAAAATTAGGCCGAATGTACGATTAATTTGATATTCACTATTCCTAACACATAGTGAATTTTAGTATGTCGGCGAAAGCGTTTTTTATCATAATTATGGCTTGTGCTATGTATCCATTAACAGCGAATATTTTGTAAACCAAGCTGAACTCGGAAAAAAATTTAAATATAACTTTTATCGTAGCCAGTATTTGGAAACATGCTTTTATACCAAAATATGTCCCTTTAAAAAATAATTTCATTATAGTTCAGAAGATTTCATTAGTTTTGTAGATTTGAATTTAGGCCGGTGATCCAAGCCAATATTAAAATATTTGGCAAATTCTTACTGGAAATATTTAGAGATGTTTTCTGGACATAAAATTTTAAAAGCGATATGTCTTTTTTTTTGGAACTAACATCACGATGTTTTTATTAATTTACAGTGCAATATGATTAAAACTCAAACATACAATTTTGTTAATAGAGAATGCCCTAGCCTCTTATAAAACTGAAATATTAAAAGTTGATTTCTTCATAATGGATGGAAATAAAGATGAAGTTTGTTTATTTAAGTTTACTATAATTTTTTGCTCGAAATTGCGGAGGAAGATATCATTCTAGTTTTAATTTTTGTTTCTCCAATTTTAACTTATTGAACTCGCAGTGGATTTCAATTTAAAGGCAAAATATTATTGCATATCATTTCCAATTCAACTTGAATTTATAAAGGTATCGAATACTTAAAATTAAAAGGGTGCGAAAATTTAGTTTAGCCAAATTAAACAAGCATTTTCGTGATAATTACTTGTAGATTGCAGTATATCTAAAAAAAATTTAATAATAATATTTAAAACCACTTAAAGGAAATGTGAAATGAGTTAAAAGCTTCTTGAAATATTGACATTAGAATAAATTAAAAATATATGAATCCGACAATTAGGAATTTGAGAACCTTTTTGATCCTTTTGTTAAAGTTCATTTTTTAATTAATTCATAAATTAAATGATATTTTCCTGCATATGAGCTTCACCTGAAATATTCTTTCCTACCTTTTCAATAAAGTGTGAAAAAGTGCATCAACTCAAAAGCAAAGAGTAGGAAAGGGCCAAATGGTTAATATTTTTGTTTAAGAAAGGTTTTCCTGCTCTGCTGTAATTACTAAAAATTATATCCAGATGTACTCACATTATATTTTTATGTCGTTTGTTAAAATATTGAAATAATTTCATTGTATCTTCGTTATTAATATGTTAAGCATAAATATAACTAAACGTCTCAACAATTTTCACTGCCTTCAAGCGCACTTATAATTAAATATATTTATGTTTATCACTTAACTCATTTCGTTATTGTTTATTGTTAGTCTCTTTACGTCGTGAATACTCCTAGATTAGTTTTTGCGTTAAAATAACTAGTCAATCCAAGCCAGAACAAGAAAGAACATTTAGAGTTAGCGCAATATTGCGACATATCTTCTTTCATATAGCGTTTACAATGACGGTGATTTTTCAATGAAAGTGAAAAAAAAAACCCAAAAAAGGAAATATCTTTCTCTATCACGTAAACATATATAACAAGAACAAAGAGGAAATTAATAGTATTATAGGCATAAACAAGAAAAAATATGTTAACGTAAACAAATGCTAAAATTGTATTAAATGCATTGGCGCAGGCGTCTTTTGCTTATTTTTTAATAACATTTGTGAATAAACTAAAAAAATGTGAAACACTATATATTAACGAATTTGGGCGAGGTACCCGGTACTCTGATTGACCGGCATGAAACAGCACTTGTTTGCGACTACACAGTGCGATACTTTTTATATGGAAAGCAATATTTGGAGCTGCAAGCCATTTTTGGTTACAAACACTTAGCTAGCTATCCTCCAGGACTCCGTTTAATGGCTCACACCAGTCAGAGTGGGGACACGACAAAATCTAATTATAGTTAAAAAAAAAAATTTTTAATGTAATAACGCTGCCTTGAATTAGATGAAACAAAGAAGAGAATAATTTCTTATTAATCTTAGAGAGGAGATAAAAGAACTCAAAGGAACCAAACACTTGATAGGAGCTATCGACAAAAAAAAAAAACAAATTTCTTTAAATTGCGATTGAATTTTGATGTGCAAATGAACCTAGAGTTAAAGTAAAGCGCTAATTATATTTAATAAGAGAGAACAAATCTGGCCAATGTTATATTTGTATATTTACGAGAGCTAGTCAACTGAAGGGACAAATTATTTATTATATCGATTTATTGCTGGGCTTCTTGCGATGTTTACAATCTAATAAAAAAACTAAAAAAAAAAAACAAAATGCTACATTAACAAAGCGATTCGACGCAAAGTGAAAACAACTAAATGATATCATTAACAACATTAAACTAATATTCGTATTATCGCAACTGTTGTTTGAAGGATGAATACTATTTATTGCTTTAATTAACTAAAATAATGTTTTATTTTACATCATGTCTATAATATGTATGTTCACGTGGATTCGATCTGTATCGTCATTTGTCTCGACTAATCTTTTCATTAAATTAACGTTTTAACAATTCAGGGGATATTTCAGTCGTGATTTATTTCGAAGCTCTCACTTTAGGCTTCTCCACGTTAAAAAATGTCTCGCCTTATTCTCCTTATTTGAACTCACGGAGTGTTCTTCAAATTCCCAATGTTGGTTCTACTTTCTACAATACATACAATATACATATGTACATAAAATTGCATAATAGGGATTATAATGTCAACATAGCTCATAAAGGCAGCTGTAAAATAGGCTCAATTTTTATGTATGTCCAGGATTTTGTAATTTATAGAAGTGCTACAAAAACCTTGTTTAAATTGACTTAGATGGGAAATAAAAAAGAAAAACAACAAAATATACTGTTACATATCAAACACATTCAGAAAATGAAATAAAAAAATTTATAAACAGATAATCATCCAAGTGGCAAGATTTTCGCCTTTGAAAAAAGATAGTTGATTTTCACAGCATATTGATTACGAATCTAAAAATATTTTCTAGAAAATGTTTTGAGTACAGAAAAGGTTTAAAATAAGAATCTACAACAGAAGCTATTCGATTTAGAGATTGCAACAATTTTAGAATAATCGATTAATCGTTGCCATCTCTAATTCGATTGGACTGAAATTAGCTTTGGTAGCAGAACTTCGGCAAAGGGTGGTGATTAAACGTCTTGAGATACTTAGATCCAATTTCCTAAACTAGGCATTTTTTTCTGAGCTCCCACGATGCATTTTTTCTCTTTGAGTTTTGAGGATCTAAACTCGATTTAAAAAAAGGAAGGTTCCCTATTTACCCGTATATTGAATTGAAATAAATCGAAAATGATTTAACTCATTTCAAACATTCTTATCACATTTATCATAATGACGAAGTGCTCCCTTCCCTCGAACATTTTTGAAAAGGCTACTTTCGAGCTATTACACTATCTGAAAGTTAATAATAGTAGTAATATGTTTTCTGTTAAACTAATCTTTTTATCACAAATTGGGAGCTAAATATGATTAAGGAAACATAAATACGAAAATCCTTTTGTTTTCCTAATGGAATGAAACCTTTAAATATTGTTAATAAACCCTTGCAAAATCAAATTGATATTTTTGCGATATTTTACCAAAACCAAACATTGAATTTAGTAAAACATCCTTCAATCAGCAGTATTATTTTTGTAAATAGAAAAAGAAACAATTTCTTGCCTTCGATAAATTCTGGAACTCTAGCAATTGAAGAGTATTTTGTTATCGATATCGTGAATAGGATTAAATCGAAAAGCGCGAAGGACTAAGCTGATACTGCTTTTGTGGAAGCTACCTATACCCAGCTAAAAGTGCTAATTGTTCTCTCATTTTTAATGTTTGCACTTAGGCTCGTATTCATGTGCTGTTATTTTTCTACTAGCGTAGGCTACAAAAACAAATCTTGTGAATGTTAACGATGAGACGACAATTAAAGGGAAGGACGACTAATCTCTCTGGGTTTTTATATTTCACAGCGAAGGCAATGAGTGCGAGGCTTTAGATCAGTCAATCACTTCTAGGTGTAACCGTTTCGTTCGTCACACAGAGCATGACCGCTAGCGTAGACCCTAATTTATCTCTTTTTTAACGATGATATTACTTGAATGTTATACTAAGGACTAAGCTAGTGTAAGTAAGAGACATATTTATATATAAATGAAAACAACAAAAAAACTTACAAATACAAAGCTTGCTTATGGCACTTGTGCACTAAAGTAAATCATATTTATATTAGCGAATTAACAAAATGCATATTTGTTGTAAGGCAAAGGCTAACGTTCATTAAGCGTATTAACAAAGTAAAAACAAGAAAGAAAAAAAAATGAAGAAAAACTAAAACACAAATTAACTCAATTACATTTCAGAGGGCGAGATCGTTTAGAATATTTTTGTATTTCTGTGTAATTTAAGGTTTGAGCAACATTTAGGCAAAAAAACAAAAATTACTGTTGATTTGAAACTTCTTCGGCTAACACTGTTTGTGTTTAAGTTCTGTTTGTTTCTTAGTTCAATGTGAAATGGACAACAAATAAATGAGCTTCAGTAGTTAAAGAGAAATGAGATGTAGAGTCATTAACGTCACGTAAGGATCTTTTATTAACAAAGCAAATGCAACAATATAAGAAAAGACTTGGAACTATATACAAACGTTAGAATTTTCCGTTGGTTCACGAAACGAATGATGAACCTGCTTCAGACTTAGAATAATTCTGCAAATGTATTTTATTTACCACAATTTCAATCAATGATGTCACGAGTTTATTACTATTCTCTTATTATTTGTTGGATCTACAAATGTAACCCAGTGAAAAACCAAAAATTAATATATAAATGACTGCATCGCTTTTAATTATATTGTACATTGTATAAACAATAAAAACATTTCAAAGAAATCTTCCACTGTTTCACTCATTTTATTTTGTAATATTATTTTAACAACTGTACGAGTGCAACCTTTTCCAGGTAGGCTAATTTAAAATTTTAACATAATGGATATATCAAAATTGTGCTTCAAAATTCTTCTTCAAGAACTTTTCGGTATCGAGTGCATTCGAGTGCAGTGTGATTATTTCATGCATTTTTAAATTCATTAATTTAATTTATGTATATCTCTAGTCGTAAACCGCTCGTGACTCACTCGCTTCAATTGCTCATAAATTCGAATATTTGAAGTTTAGATTTAGATTTAAAAATGTGTATTCTTAAGTTTTATATGTTTCAAAAAATAATTTTGTAACAGTAGAAAGATATCGGTAGCCGCAAAGTTCGATTATCACCCTAAAAATTTAATAAACAATTCTGGAATTTGTTGGATTAAGTGCCTTTTATTTATATTAGGAACAATTACAGATTTTATTCCTGCAAAAACTGAAAATTGCTTAAGATCCCTTTCATGAATTTCACTGGAATCAATCGAAAGGAGCTTAGAAAAGCCCTTTTTGGATAAAAATTCCTTAATAAAGTTCCTAAAATTCTTACTAATTAATTTTAGTTACCTTTGATTTCAGTAAGTTTTTCCGCACATAACGTCAAAATAATTCGACTGGATTTTTCTAATGGAATTATCTTAACACTTTGAACAAAAAAGTTAATTGAAGTCAAAGTCAAACTGAAATGAATGTCCTAAAAATTTAGGAAGTTTGTTAAGGAATTTCAATTTAAAAGGTGCTTTTTTCATGATAGCGGTGTAAAATCTGGAATTTTTGCAAATCACACGAGTGCTTGCACCACTTTCAACTTGTTCTAACAGATATATTTCGCAGCTTGTAATAGGTAAAATTGAGTTATGCACTCAACATGCAATTTAAAATTAAATAAAGTCGCTAAATGAAACCACAGATTTGTTTTAAATCCAAAATTAGTATTATTTTGATTTCGAAATAAAGTGACAAAAACACTCTTAATGAGTAAATTAATGAAAATATATCACATGTTCCCGGATTGAATATCAAAGTACTGGTAATTTATTTTGGAAATATAAAAGAAAATTATTTGGTGCATTATTCAAAGCTCTTGAGTGTAATTTAAGGTGCTAAAATACTGTCATCCAAGGATGTAACTGGCTTGAGACGACGATCCAATCTAGAACATCAGAAATTTCATATTATTATTATGATGACACCCGCCCAAGGAATATTTACCCTACAAAGCCATTAACAATTTCCAGGACTTTGTCAGGATGACAAACAATAGCTGTTTTGGCTTGAGGAGAAAGCAACTGTGCTACGTATTTTGTACCAACCTCATCCAGCTGCTCTATAGTTACGTTGTTGACTTCCTGTTTGAGAACATAAATTATATGTTGTACTGTTAAAATAAAGAGTTATTTGAAAACAAACCTTAACAAGAACTTGATTGTAATCAGATGAAACTTTCTTAAAGCTGCACAGCAGACTCTGCACGACCAAAGTTCCAATGCTGCGCTCCCTTTCAATTATTTCAAAAATTAATGAGCTTCGCGCCGATTCGAGTAAGTTAGGATCCCATTTCTTCTCATTCAATTGGTTTTCCTGGTAGAAAAAGTGAGTAAAACAATTTTACCAAATAATCTGAGGCTGCTTACAATGATTGTCTTCGTTTCCTTGAAGGCCGCCACCGCGTTTGTGGCTCGGTAAAGCGTAAGACACAATAAGCCCTCGTGGGGGCGAGGTACAATGTTATAGCCGTAGGCGAAGCCTTGGCCTCTTATCTGACGCCAGAGAGGACCCTCCAGTTGCGTTAAATACTGCAGATAGAGCATAAGTGCCGGCAAGTCTGGGTCCATGAAATCGTTAAGAGACGGAGCAGCATGGAAAAGAAACGCACTTTCAACGGCTCCCAAACCAACGACGGTTCCTTCGAATTCTGGAACCACGCCCAGCGGCTGAACAAGCTTCCAATCGGGTAATACGTGTAATCTAAAGATCATTCTTAACATCTTCACTTCCAACAATAATAATTTATTACATACTTATATGCTTCGGGGTCTCCTACGTTTGGGCATCGCACGAAATCTACCCAGGCATCCGACAACCGACGTTTTTCCTCCATCATTTTCGTTAAATTTGCGGCTAAATGAATGGCAACGTTTTTCTGTTTTATAAGGCAGTCACGAACCTCATCCAATTTCTCGATGATACATTGAGCTTTCTTATAGTTATCCATATTTTCTAGAAGATCTCCAAGGAACTTTTGCTGACGCAGCATAGAGCAGGAAATAATGTTGCTATCTGTAATTATTTAATATAAGTACTGAAAAATAAGTACTATATATAAATCTAAACTACCGTAATCGTAGTACATAGCCTTTAACAAATCACGAACTACAGAATTTCCTTTGCGTTTGGCTTGTGACACAGCATTAAACATTTTCGACGCAACAACTTTAACACGTTCAGTTAGAAAAACAGTTGAATGCAAGAGTTCCCTCATCCATTTCACTCCAACTTCGTATTTTTTCGGATCAACCTGTAATCATTCGTAATTTATAAATTTTAAGTGCCCACTATTCTCAAAATGTATTTTTTTTTTAAATATAAATTTTCCATAGATTTCAAATCTCGAAACAAAAATGTTCAGTCTCAAAATGTAGGTGCGTTAAAAATGAAATTCCAATGAAAGTTTGCACTCTAAACTACAACTATAATTTATTAAATATTATTTCTCTGCAACTTCTGTAAGAGCCTTTTTTTTATGTTTCGCTATGAAACAAGTGAAAAAAATTCAATTTATAACTAAATATTCTCGAAGAGTTCTTTGGATTTTCATATTTTTACGCGGCTGTAAAGGAGTTCGGCACACTCGTAATAAAGTTAATAATAATTCCAACATATATAAAACTGTTCTCTTTCCGTAATAATTGAACTTTTAAACGCCTATACTGAAAAACTTTAATTTTGGAGTTATAATTAATTGATCAATGGCCTCAAATATATTACCTATGCTAATAAATTTTAAGTAGATCAAAAGACAAATATGTAGTTTATAGTATTAAAATGTGAATAATAATTAAAATACATTTATTATGATTAAGAATAGCAATTTAAAGATATCCTTATATGAAATAAAAGTTTAAAAATGTTGTCGAGTTTTAGTTTTTAAACTTTTATTTTTTATGAATCGATTTAACGTGCAAGCTTCTAGGACATATAATTTAAAAAAATTGCATTTTTCCCTTGTTAACCTTAGGTAGAATGATTGGATTGGATTCCAAGAGTTAGAGTTAAGAAGTCGTACAGCTTTATAATTTGATTTATAAACATTTTAATTGGACACGTTTGAAAAAAAAATAAGACTTTTCGCAGATAACGTTTTCTTTTTAGTTTCTTACCTGTAACATTAAAACGGCAGTGCTGGAGAACGGTCCGACACTAAACGAAGATGCCGTTTCTAATCCCAACCTGGTTCCAGATGCAATAGTGTCTCTTTCAAGTGCTGCAACTACTTCTTCATACGGAATGAGCACGTCGTCCCGCTTAACTGGTGATTCCATTATAAGTTCCAAAAACAGCAACAAGAATGGGCGCAATCCTTCTTTTAATTCATCAGTATTTAAAGTAACAATCATCTAAAAGGCTTTCTAATTAAACAAAAAAGCAATTTTAAAAAGTATTAATCCTTACATAAATAAAATTAGTATGTATATCATACACTTCGGTGTATGTTGGAAAATCGGAAAAATTAACAACCCTTTTAAGGATTTTGGTAAAGTTGTCCGGCTCTGTGGATTTAAATATCTGCAAATGGTGAAATTGTATGCCAGTGACTGATGGAACCGGCACTTGAGTCAACATTGATGCAGGTGGTTCATTCTGCAAAATATTTAATTTTATTAAAAAGCAAACGGTTATGAAAGGTTCGTCCAGACCTCGTTTTTTTCCATTGCAGCCTTTAAAATTTCAGCTTTTTTATTAAGACCTTCGCGGCCTAAAGCATTTCGTTGTTTTTCAATTCTCTCAAGTTCCTCCTTGGACATTCTATTTTGTTCCTCAATACTTGGAAAAGCGCGAACACACACATGTGAACTCTATTTATAAAAAAATAATATATTAACTAATATGAAAAAATACCGTTTATAACTTACATTGCATAAATATTTTTTCATTAAATCAACCCAGTAATGTTCCTCTACCTCTAAGAAATGCTCTAACTGCCCCTTTACATCCAAACGTTGCTTAAACTGTTAAAATATTTACGTAAAATATTTATTTCATTCATTGTGTTTGTAGACTTACATCTTCATTTTTTTCTCCGTATATTACATCACCGATTATTAGAAAAGCTGCCGTATCATGAGGATTACTTTCCAAATTGCTAAACGACTCCAGAATTTCGCGCTCAATTATGGATCTCATTCGCGTCATATCAATTTTCGCTTCGCCTTAAATAGATTAATTTGATTGACCATATACAAATTGTTTAGTTCCAAAGCATTTTATACCTTTGGCAAATTTTTCAAGAATTACTTTCAACTTGCAATAAATTTTGTCCACTTTTGGAATTGGCACATTTTCGAAAATAAAATACAATAACGATTCGCGATTCTCAATAATATAGTGTGAAACCTAGAAAATGTTATAAAATCTCAGATACGTAGTAATAATTAAAAAAAACATTAGAAACTTACCCTGCTCGCGTAGGGATCCTCAATTTCAACAAACTCCCTTTGAAGAGGGCTCACCGAGGTATCCGTTAAATACCTGAGTAATAAATTGCAACCAGTTATGTTAAGATAGTCCTTGACGCAGTTTGGCCCTCTGTAGCCTACGTATACTAAACCACAGTCCTCTTCGTCAGAAGGATATAAAACCTAAAAATTAAGTTACGAGTATTTCTAGCTTTCCACTTATTTCAAATTAATACTTTAAAATCTTTGGATTCTTCTAAAGGAGGTACAGCAGTTTGCCAAGGTCGGTTAAAAGGCTTCTCGTTTCTCTGCAAAGTGTTTTAGTAAATATATTCCTTATAATATGACTCTTATTTTATTATATTACATTCTTCACAATTTTACTTTCTACCGGTTTCAGTGCTTCAAAGACTTTTTCTGCAGACACTCTTCCAGTGATAATTATAGTTAGATTCTCTGGTCTGTAAAAATCTGCATGATAAGCACGAACCTGTAAACAATAAAAGGTTGTATTGATAAAAGTTGGAAAGGAGAAGCAATGTCTGGAGGTGGGACATGCACTCCGTAGATTGCTAGAATAGGTGTAATTTTCAGGTTATTTCATAAAAATATATAAATGAAAACACAAATATCTGTTTAATGATGGTTTCTTTCCGTGCGAAAATTCCCCAAAATTAAATACTTTTTCGGGCCATTTTATCTTCATTATATTAAAAGAGCTGAAGAAACTCGAATATGCTTTCGTTCGTTTATGATCGTTTAAATTTATATCTAAAGATTTTTTCGGTGATACTGAAAACTCCAAAAGTAATTATTATGCGATCGTTAATTCGGTTTCGACTTCGATGTACAAAATAGGCAGTAGCTAGTTTTATTATCACGACTAAAATTGCTGCTCCGGAGAAAGTGTTTTCAGTCATAGATTGCATAAAACAAAATTCGCTGAAGGCGCACAAAGCCATTTCTTCAACCACATTTTAGAGGTGTATGGAAGATTGGCAAAAGCGTTGGCACATATTTAGCGACTTTAATGAACATTATTTTGAAGGACTTGAAAATATGGGTTTTATTTATCAATTCCCGGAATTTTGTTATCATAGGGTATACACATGATATAACTAGATCTGGAATACTATTGAAAACCTTAGAAATACGAAGTTACAATACGAAATTAAAAACAACAAATATCTGTGGCTTTCCGGCATAACCGAATAAGTCCGTTATAGTACTTTTGGAGAAAGTGAAGAAGATATCGATTACTAGGAATTTATTACAAGATATAAAAACCAGGTTGATTAACTTTGCATTCCATGTTTTTATTGTTAAAGGACTTGAACTTAACTTATTTTCGAATAAAATTGATATATCCGGGTATGCCGAGAAACCACTGAGAATTCAATGAAGAATGGGCGATATTGAAAAAATAGTAATCGTTTTGTAAAAAACTAAAATAATGCACTTTTATTGCTAAATTGTAAAACGTCCTTTTCGCATGCATTCTCAGCTTTCGTCCTGAGAGAGCGTTTCAAGGATTAACTAACATTTAAGTGAGAACATACTAAACATTATTTTGAAGGGGAGGAGGAGAAGGAATGATTTTAAGAGGAGAGACGTTTATATGCAAGCTGTTTGGTTAACTCTTATCCATATTAACCAGCTCAAGATTAGCAAAAAATACAATTAGAAAATTATCTTGTTTTTTTTCGATTCAGGGTGACGAAAGATTTTATTTATATATTAATTTCTCTATCATTCCACTACTTATATCTTGTAGAATTAAAAGCCTTAAAATGTAAATACTGAAATTTAACACATATTTTCTAAAGATAGCAGAGACCTTTAAAAGTTTTAGTTGGTTTCACTTGGGCAGATAATGAAGTCTCTGAAATTGCCCATATGGAACATTACTTTAAATTAAATTCCGAAGTTCTAAAGTTTTTAAAGGTAACTTGTTTCAGAGAACAAAAGAATTTGTACGTAGGTATCAATCTTTGATTTTCGATATTATTGAATATTAAAGGCCCATTATTTGGGCTGATAAATTAATAATTAAACAGCAGTGTTAGATACCTTTTCGTTGTTCGTACTTGTCCGAAGATTCTTCATAATTCCACCAGTTTCGGATGAGTAGCCGCATTCAGGATACGCGGCTCGGAGCAGTTGGAGGCTGGCCCTAGACTCGCCAGTGTTTTCACGACCTTGCATTTCGCAATAAACGACTCCGCCATCCTCTCCTTCGCCAGTTATGTGGTGAACCTCGGTAAGAAATCCTGAGTCCTGCCCGGGGAGGGAAAGTTCGTTTATAGAGAAGTGTAATTCAAGCAGATATTCAAACTTACAGTGAGAGTTGGATACAAAATGTGGTCTAAATAGATAGGCATCAACTTGAGGAATCCATCGGTTCCCGCGGTGGTCATAGTGTAGCAAGTGTGGTCTGTGTCAGTCCAGGCATTGGTTCCAGAGGCTAAGCAGCGGTTAGCGAGCAAGTCAAGAACGCCTTTGTAAGGATACTCCTGGGAGCCAAGGAATATTAAATGCTCCAAAGTATGCGGAAGTCCATCGTCGTCATGCGCCTCAGTGGCTGAACAATTGGACGAAATGAAAAATTATGAAGACTTGATCGCGATGATTTTAATGAATAGTAAAGGTGCAATTGAAGAAATCGTGATTTTTAGATCAAGCGTAAATAAATAAACTTATGTTGAATTATCGTACCAAGGGTGAAGTGTCCGGTGACCACAGGGCCCTCAACATCTGCTAAGACCACTGTGAGACCAGACTTCTTCGATTTGAATTTTTTGACGTCAATGAAATCGTTAATAGTTGTTTTCGCAACTTCAAAGAAAGTGGATTCAACATTTTGTGGCATCTTGTCTGTCGTCCTCTCCCAATTTAATGAAGAAAACAAGATTTTTGCTGCAGCTTTTGAGCCAAACGAATTGAAAACTCCGAAACACCTCCCAACTTAGTGACGATTAGACAACTCAAGGATGACTTGCCTGACAGTTGTGTCTTCTTCTTTTCTCCCCGTCCTCTGCACGGGTTACGCATGTAAGCGGTAAGTTAGCGAAAAACCAAGCAAATGTGCGATGAAATTATAACGGATTTTATGAGGATCGGAGCAAGTCATGACACTGACCTTCCACTGGAAAAATAAAGTACCTAAAATTTTTATATTTCTAGGTGTTGTTAGGTAGGAATCCTAGAATGAAGTGTTGAGTGTTTAGTGGGTAAGTTATTTAGTGCTAAAATTAATGAGATTATGCAGGAATTCGTGTGGAAACATGCGAATTTCTTTCTTGGTAAAGTGACATTTAAAAAATTTTCCAAGTTAAATATTTCGGAAAGTATAAATTTCTTACATAAAATTCTTGCATATTCGTTTATTTGGACCTCAAAAGAATGTTTCTACAAAGTTTGATCAAAATCCGAGAGGTTACCTATATTCTTGTTTTACTTTATATTCGTACAAAAGTGGGAAAATATTTCACTATCCCATTCAGCTCTAAATTTGTGAATATTGATTCTTGAAATTCCAATCTTTAGCATACGAATCCTATGTTGAAACGGATGTTGTATTATGCGTATAACAATAGCAATTTTTTTCCGAATTTGTTTTTTTTTTAAATCTAAGAGCCGTTAATTAAAAGGAAAACGAATCTTTTCCTATCATCGCAGAAAAAGGTTCTAATGATAGTTAGATTTTTGAAAAGTTTGATGAAGTTTTAAGGCTTCTCGACTTGATGTGGAAAACTCCATAAACAACTTAAAAATATTAATGTTTTACTACTATCCTTAGATAATTACATAAGCACAATTTAATTATGTTGTGTTACCTATTAGAGTAATATAATAAATCTTACAATTTATAATAATTTCGAGTAATTGATTGCGAACTTCTCGTGCGCCATCAGGAGAATGTGCAAAACACTAAACTATAATTAACCACTATGGTTAATATTTGTCGTTCGAAAACTCGGAGGTTAACCAGAACATAACTACGACCATAACTTTTTGTCGTTCATAAACTATCGTATAATAGTTAATTACACCGTAGTTTAATTTTAATCATATTCCTTGAGTATAGGTTTACGCAAAAAATTTCAAATAAGTACAGAAACATTTTTAAACTTCTTAAATATGAGTCAAATTGTTAGAAGATATTGATGAAATAGTCAGATTTATGAATATGATGTATGATACTTATAGCCACTGTTAATATTCGATGAGAAAGCAACATTCATTTTAAACAAAAATTTGTTAAAAATATTACTCCAAACAGAATTTGTTTTCACAGCCAGCCGATAGCTTTTTCTTCTTTTGCTAGAACATAACCATGGCGTATTTAACTACCAGTCGTTAAAAAATACTTCGTGGTTAAGCATAACTCTGTAGTTAAATGGCTTCGATGATCATAGCTATGACTTACCACATGGTTAACTATAATTTAGTTTTTGAATACACTCCAGGTATGAACTTATTCATACAATGGCGTAGCTAGCCCTTGGGGGGTCCTATATGAAAATTTATTTATATTTAACAGTTTGTCTCAGTAGAAGATGGTTATTTTTGTGGTATTCCAGTGAAAAGGGTAAAAAGCAGATTTTTTTTTGTTTAGAAAAATATTAATTGCAATTGATACGACTTATACGGCGGTAGCTACGACACCGTACACGGCTATACCTCGCAAAAAAAGTGTTTCCAAATTTCGTTTCGAAATCCATAACTTGTAAGTGCCATCAAACATCTTATATATGTATGTTATGTACATACATATATACAGTCTCAAGAAATTCAACGTATTTAGCAAGGCATCTATAATATGGCTTTTTGTCATGTTTTAAAGATGACTTTCCGCCATCTTTTAGTCTATAAGAAAAAGACATCTTTTAGTCTATAAGAATTAGTCAGACTATTGAATGCCGTCTATAAGACGTCTTTCGCCATGACTAAAATATGATTTACTAAAGACGTCTCTGATATATTTTTTCATAATGCGATGCGAGGCGATCGTAATAAATATCGGATCCCGTACACATATTATACATTACTAATAAGTGATTTTGAGTGCATAGTTTTCTCTTAGATTTTGCAGAATTATTGAATGAATTAATTTTATCGCTTAGGGCTACTGCACAGGTCAAAGGAAAAATAAGAGCAGATTGAGCTGGAATCAATTTTATGATGCGTTCAACAATAACATGATTTAAAAAAACAAAAAAAATCTGTTGACCTTGTTTACTTGTGAAAGAGCACGATGGTTTTCGGCATTCGTACAGTGCATAGTCATAAAAAAATGCAAATATAGTCTCCATACTAATTGTCTATAATTCATTTAAATAATTTTGTTTTCAATAATAATCGTATAGTATAGCATTTGTATATAAGTTGCTACAAATGTACACCGTGTAAAAAAGCAAAAGAAATTGCGAAGGCGCCTAATACACACATGTTTCTAAAACATTTTTCCATATAATTAAAAATTAAATCTTATTAGTTAATTATTTTAAACAACAATCATTACTTGCTACATGTGAGGACACCTGAATGAAATGTAATAAATCTCAAACTGTCACATAAGATAAATAAACAAACCCACAGAATATAAGTTGCAACACATTAGCGTCTGGTTCGGTATCTGCACCCACAACATAGCTTTATAAAATTAAATATTTGTCTTGAATTCTTCATATGAGTCATGAATTTAAATATTGTAACGTAGCCGTTGCTTCAATCTTGTATGGTTTTCCCGTTGAGTTAACACAGAACATCAGAATATTATAAAATTTACTTCAGAGAACTCTTCAAAAAAATAAAAAAAATTTTTTTGCATGTGTGCGTTGCGCTCTTTACGGCTGATATTCTGTTTACTGCATCGAATATAAAAGAAATATGTTTCTGGTAAAACCTCAGTCAATTGCGATCAAGTCGTCAAGCTGAAATGGCTAAACCGGTCTCACAATTAGTTTTCGCTGCTGTTTTGCTAAGCGGGTTTTGCGCCGCGACATTTGGGTCTAAGCTTGAAGATGACCCGACGTTTCCGTTCATGGCATCCATCGAGTACAAGGGAAAGCACATTTGCGGCGCTGTAATCATTGATGACATCACCCTCCTAACTGCGGCCCACTGCGTACAGAATAAAAGCATTTTCGAATTAAACCTACGTATTTCAACAGTTCGGCGGGAGCAGGGTGGCTTCAGCGTGCCGATCAAGGCCGTCGCGCTGCATCCGGGCTTCAAGCATCTCAACTTCGACTACGACATCGCCGTAATGACGACAAAGAGCCCGCTTTTCACCAACCTTTTCACACAAAAGGCGGCACTGCCCACCAGAGACGCGACCTTTGAGGGGAAACAGGCCTACATCGTCGGGTGGGGCGCGGACAGCTTACAAGGACCCTTCACGGACCGCCTCATGTACGCGTCTGTCAAGCTGCTGGCGCGCAGCGAGTGCGAGGATTTCGTAGCCTCTACGGAGAGAACCATGTGCGCGGTCGACACGGTCCACAGCACGTGCCGCGGTGACGGCGGTGGTCCAGTTATCGTTGACAACGTGCTCGCTGGGATCATCTCCTTTGAAGAAGCATGCGCCCGATCAGACAAAGCCATGCTCTTCACTAAGGTTGAACCCTTCCTCGACTGGATAAGTGAAAATAATTTTACTGAGTAATGCAAAAAGAGTGCTATGCATTATAATGCATTTTGGCTTTGTTTGTTATTTATTTATTAATTAGTTATAAGTCGTTCTAAATATACATGTTGTTAAACGTAAAAGAAAAGAAATGTTGTCATTTCATTAGAATGTTTTATCGTTAATTCTCAAGAAGTGGGGTTTTTGGCATACAGACGACTCTATTAGTCTATAGACGCACTATGTGATATAATTTCAAAATAATTTAGTTCCAAATATAGTTATGGGACCCTTTTCTTCCTATTGTATGAATAGCGTTGATTAAATTAAAAGCTCCTTGCATACCTAGCCTGTTCTACGAAAAAAAGGTTCTCGAGGCACAACATCAACATTCTAAACCGGGCGACTGGTTATCCTGATGTAAGTCCTAGACAAAAGATTTGTGAATGGCTAGTTCGAACAGTTAATAAAGATGCAAAGTAGATTAAACACCACCATTGAGCTTAAAGTCGTCATTGAAGCAGCCCTCAAAAATGTTGAAACCATACGGGGAATCTATAATATGTCAAAAAGGCTTCTAGGTATTGTGGTCAACAGTGACAGAGCTATTGATTAGTAACAAATATGGTTATCGATTTTTGTGCTAAGTTAAAAAAAGTTATGTGCGTCTATATAGCAACGAAACACTGATTTTGCACGTTCTCATTAGTCTTTATCGAATTACTCGACAAGTATCAATTTAATGGTAAAACTTTATTTGTTAAATCATTATTTTCCCCCTCTTGGGCTCGGGATGAGATATTACATTATCATCAAATTGTACTTCTATAGCTTTGAAACAGAGTTTATATTCATTATATAAATTTTATTCCAAGAATTTGATAAAAAGTTTAATGAATTAAAAAGAGAACTTTTCAGGGTAATCGTGAATAAAAATCATTTTTGGATACGAGCTTTAGTTTGGTAGTTGCCGTGAATTTTTCCATGTTTACGTTGTCGGCCATAATACCATGTTTCCATCGCCCCAAAATCTTGGGATTTAGAATAAGTGATTTAAAAGTGTTTCCATCATGGTAGCACGATTTCATTTATTGTTTCAAGTGTCATATTTTAATGGTTTTCACTTGTTTATCTTTCCGACATTAATACAAACATCGCCTGTAAATTTGAGCTCAAATGTTTTAGTATTTCCATGTCTATAAGCCTCATACAAACGAACATTCATTTTTATTATGTAATCGATATATGACAGTATGGAAGAATTTTGTTTTAATATTTTAGTAAAAAGACATAAAATCTGTTCCATTTCATAATTAAATACAATAAGAAAGATTTTATATTCCGAAAACAGTCCAACTCGTGTCTCTATGCGACTTACTAGTTTTCTTCAACACTTTCGGCTTCAATTAAATTTAAAGCGAAAGACGCAATTATTTTTCATAACAATGATAAGAACGTATGTTGGGTTGGGAATTCCCGCAATTAAACAAAAGTGATATGAGCCAATGGCTGCTGTAAGTAACCAAGAATTATGTTTTTTGAGTAGTGGAACAAATTTCATAGTTTCATAGATCAACTGAAGGTCGAAAGAGCAACTGTAGTTGCTTGTTAAAGGCAGGCTTTGAAATAACACGTTTATAAAGAAAATTAACAATTTGAAAAGTCAATTTTTAGAGTTATTCGTCACCATTGCCAATTCTCATGTCAATAAAGTAAAATTGCATTAATTGCACATTCGATAACAATATGACTCTGACACTGATCTTCACACATTTGGCCTAGGAATCTTGCGCAATGGTTATATGGAGATTACATTCACGCAAAAAGGCAGAAGGTCAGTTCAAGACTTCTTTCTAATTATAGGAAGTTGTGGCTGATGAGCAATCTGAGCAATCTGCACCTTTATTTTATAACTAAGTAAATGCAATAATTTAAGATTTTTACAATGACAACATTTTTATGATTTTGTGTTTTACAACATGTATATTTGGAATAACTTATAACTAATTAATAAATAACAAACAAAGCCGAGGTACATTGCAAAGTATAGCACTGTTTTTCCATTACTCAGTAAAATTGTTTTCACTTATCCAGTCGAGGAAGGGTTCAACCTTAGTGAAGAGCATGGCTTTGTCTGATCGGGCACATGCTTCTGCAAAGGAGATGATCCCAGCGAGCACGTTGTCAACGATAACAGGACCACCGCCGTCACCGCGGCACGTGCTGTGGACCGTGTCAACCGCGCACATGGTTCTCTCCGTAGAGGCTACGAAACTCTCGCACTCGCTGCGCGCCAGCAGCTTGATAGACGCGTACATAAGACGATCCGTGAAGGGTCCGCGTGCGCTGTCCGCGCCCCACCCAACGATGTAGGCCTGTTTCCCCTCAAAGGTCGCGTCTCTGGTGGGCAGTGCCGCCTTCTTTGTGTAGAGGTTGGTGAAAAGCGGGCTCTTTGTCGTCATCACGGCGATGTCGTAGTCGAAGTTGAGTTGGTTGAAGCCGGGATGCAGCGCGACGGCCTTGATCGGCACGCTGAAGCCACCCTGCTCCCGTCGAACTGTTGAAATACGCAGGTTTATGTCGAAGATGCTTTTATTTTGCACGCAGTGGGCCGCAGTTAGAACGGTGATGTCGTCAATGATTGTGGCGCCGCAAATGTGCTTTCCCTTGTGCTCCAGGGATGCCATGAACGGAAACGTCGGGTCATCTGGAAGCTTAGACCCAAATGTCGCGGCGCAAAACCCGCTTAGCAAAACAGCAGCGAAGACTAATTGTGAGACCGGTTTAGCCATTTCAGCTCAACGACTTGATCGCAATTGACTGGGGTTTAACCAGAAACGTACTACTTTTATATTGAAGCCCGTAAACAGATTACAAGAATGCACAAGATGCACGCAGACTGATATTTTTTATGAAATGATCTGTTTAAAGCAAATTTTGCAATCATCATCTGGTGTTCTTTTAAAAATAGATATTACCTTATCAATGGGCGCATTACAACACTATGAATCAATAAGTTAGACTAATTAAGTTTCGGTGAGCGTGTTTGATAAGGCCCACTTAGGTCCGAGAGAGGCCCACTGTGACACCATACGGTACCATCATAGTCGATGTAACTATTTTTCACCTCATGTGCACCGGATTATTTTATTATTAGTATTAGAAATGGTTCGCAATGCGACCTAGAGGGATCTGTGGCGACCAGCGACTTTGATAACTTATTTTTTATAAATTTCAATTATTTATCTAATTAAATGTTAAGTATTTTCATTTAATTCTTATTATTAAAACTGTTTTCCAATTCAATACTTAAAATTAAAGTACTTTGTGTCGCTCACTAAAAACGTGAAAACTAGATATGACGGAAAATTGTATTTTGATCAGGGGAGTTAGGAAAAATAAAAGAGTGAGTTTTGGAAAATATATTGAACTAAGAGGATGTAAAATAGGAATTGTTAGGAATGTTAAAAATAAAAATATTAATTTCAAATAAATAATTATAAAGTAATAAGAAGTTAATTGTTTAAAATAAACTAATAACCAAAAGAAGACATTTTATATAAAGTTGGGATAACGATCCCACAGATCTTTTGTGCGAAACCCGCTTAATCTCATACCCACACAGATCAAGACCTTTAGAGAAGGCTATTTTGTCTTGGGAAGTCGCCTTCGATTCTTCGGCTGGGATTATTAACCCTAGAACTACAAACTTATTTTTTTTACCTGCAAACTACAAACTGGGGTACATATTTACCCCAAGGGTTTTTTAATCATAAAAACCTTTCTAATAGCAGTAATCAGACTTTTAAATACATGAATTTTTTCGTTTTTCATGCCAAAGAGAATAGTGAAGAGCAAATTCAATTTTACTAAAGTTTAATTCGTGAAAAATCGATTTAAATAAATTGATAATGTCGCTAACTAACTCAAAAACTCAGTTGAAAGTTTACCTGGGGTAGATATCTACCCCAGTTTGTAGTTCTAGGGTTAAAGAGCCCCCAAAGTGTATCAGCCTTGGCGACAGGGATGCAGTCGCAGAGTACATGATCAGCTGTCTCTTCCTCTTCATGGCATAAACGCAAGTATCATCAGCCGAGTGGCTTATCTTTTTGAGGCGGAATTTTAACAGGCAGTGTATAGGGTTCGTGATGATTTTTAGTCCCGCCTTATGAAGTGAGAGACGATTTTCTGCCTTATGACAGGAGGGTCTAATAAATCTTTTTGATTATTTATGTCCGGGTTGGTTCATCAAGAGCAAAGATTATTGCTCCTCCTCGCAACGTTTGAGAATGGAATCCGTGTGGCTCCTAGTTAAACCGCAGAAGGGTTTCGGTTGAATGAGTGGGGTTTCTATTCCCTTTCTCTTCGCACCGAATTGAATGACCTTGTCTGGTAATTGATCAACGTTTAAATTTTAGATAGTAATCCCAGTTTTGCTTGATTGCAATACCCGAGGCAGCAATACTGAACATTAATATTATTTTATTTATAAGAAATTACCTTAGAATAACATGATACTCCGACCATTTTAAACACATATCAATTTTACATTTGATGACGCCCTTGGGCGGGAAAAGTATAGGAAAGTGCAAATTTTGGAACAGATTGAGTTTTGGCTCGAATTTTATCTGTTTTGCGAACTAACTTATTGATTCATAATGTTGTAATGTTTCCATTGATAAGGTAATATGATTTATCCGTTTTTAAATGAACACCAGATGATGATTGCAAAATTTACTTTAAACAGATCATTTCATAAAAAATATCAGTCTGCGTGTATCTTGTGCATTCTTGCAACCTCTTTACGGGCTTCAATATAAAAGTAGTACATTTCTGGTTAAACTCCAGTCAATTGCGATCAAGTCGTTGAGCTGAAATGGCTATACCGGTCTCACAATTAGTCTTCACTGCTGTTTTGCTAAGCGGGTTTTGCGCCGCGACATTTGGGTCTAAGCTTCCAGATGACCCGACGTTTCCGTTCATGGCATCCCTGGAGCACAAAGGAAAGCACATTTGCGGCGCCACAATCATTGACGACATCACCGTCCTAACTGCGGCCCACTGCGTGCAAAATAAAAGCGTCTTCGACATAAACCTGCGTATTTCAACAGTTCGGCGGGAGCAGGGTGGCTTCAGCGTGCCGATCAAGGCCGTCGCGCTGCATCCGGGCTTCAACCATCTCAACTTCGACTACGACATCGCCGTGATGACGACAAAGAGCCCGCTTTTCACCAACCTCTACACAAAGAAGGCGGCACTGCCCACCAGGGACACGACCTTTGAGGGGAAACAGGCCTACATCGTCGGGTGGGGAGCGGACAGCGCACACGGACCCTTCACGGACCGTCTCATGTACGCGTCTATCAAGCTGCTGGCGCGCAGCGAGTGCGAGAGTTTCGTAGCCTCTACGGAGAGAACCATGTGCGCGGTTGACACGGTCCACAGCACGTGCCGCGGTGACGGCGGTGGTCCTGTTATCGTTGACAACGTGCTGGCTGGGATCATCTCCTTTGAAGAAGCATGCGCCCGATCAGACAAAGCCATGCTCTTCACTAAGGTTGAACCCTTCCTCGACTGGATAAGTGAAAATAATTTTACTGAGTAATGCAAAAACAGTGCTATGCATTATAATGCATTTTGGCTTTGTTTGTTATTTATTTATTAATTAGTTATGTTATTCCAAATATACCTGTTGTAAAACACAAATGTTGTCATTTTAAAGGCCATCTAAATTATTGCATTACATACCTACATTAGTTATGAAATGATTAAATTACTTAAATATTCAAACAAAATCCCTATAATTTCTGGCGAAAGTGCAGCAGTCAGTTTCCGGTTCTTAGGAGCCAAATCCTTTTCTGAATGATCTGGGACTCGTGTTTTCTGTTGAGTTGTATTTGAACTTGAACTCAAAAAATTTTATATACCTATCTACATACATATTTTGTTCCAAGAATTGGGTAAAAACTCTAGTGAATTAAAGAGACAACCTTTTGGGATAACCGTGATTAAAAGTCATTTTTGGATACTAGCTTTAGTTTGGAAGCTGCCGTGAATCTTTTTCTCATGTTTATGTTATCGGTCATAATTTGACATTTGGAGCTGGTTCAACTCTCACATAATTCCTTCCTGCGTCATCTCTTTGTATGACGCATAACGAAAAAAATTAAAAAAGAACGCCTTAGAATTTTATTTTTTTTGTTAAAACACATGAAAATTCGAAAAACATCTTATTTCACTGTGTTTGGAAAGATTCTTGTGATTATGTATACTATTAAAATGGCAACTTAAAGCTCCGAAATACACAAGAACAATATGCCACTTTTCCATTATCAATCAAAATCGTTGAATTCGAGGACCCTGTTAAAACTTATTCACTTTTTTTCGTGGAGTATCTACCGAGCATATATTAAGACTATTCAGAACAAATTTTGATCACATCAATTAATCAAAAAATTAATCCTGGCGGCTGGTCTCATTTCCAGAATCGTTTGTCAAATTACCGCTAATTTGTTTAGCTTTGTTTGCGGTGATCTCTGCCCTCCGCACCCCCAATTTCCCCTGCAACCACCTTACTTTCGGCGCACTTCTAGTGCTTTCAGGCATTTGCTGAATATCTTTGAATTAAATGCGAAAATGCGTCCATGTTACAGAAAACACACTTCAATTCACCTCTTCTTTTACAAAATTAACAAAAATAGTAAATTTTGAAGAATTTGGCAATAGCTTCGATATTTCGCACTGTATACTACTCACTGGAACACTGGAACAGTCGCTGCTTTCACAACAAATGTGATTCATGCCATAATAAAAAGTCCTAGTTCGTTTAATCATAATAAGATGCACTCCGGTTTATGTTAGCTAAGAACGTCTGCCTTCAAAAAATCTCCATGAAGATTGTCTGCTTCCTTTATTTTTATGCTCATCATATTTAAAACAACTTACCCTTAAAGGCAGAAACGATGAAATGATTTCATTTGAATTTTTTTTTACAAATTCTTGCACCTCGAAGAGTTGGGTGAGTGCTTTCAGTATCATGCTGTGAATTGCGACAGACGAAAATCTATTATTATTATTACTAAAGTCGTATTAAATATGGTGCCCGAAACCTGAGCTTTTTTAAATTTGTAGCATGAATTGGCCTTTTGTTTTTAATCAAATATACTTTGTAAGTGGTCACTCATTGAAATTAATCTGTTTTGCAAATCTGCAAATAAATAAATATAATAAGAACTAGAATGGCCACAGTCTCTACTGAATCATGCATACCTATAAATATTTCAAAGAAATTTGTAAATCATTGGCATAAGTAAGAACACAATCACTGGGCTGTATAAAAAAAAAAAAAAATAAAAAAAAAAAATTAAAAAAAAAAACTCGGCAGTCATGAGGACTGCCGACAGAAGTGAAAACGTAAAACTATTTTTATTTCAATTTTATTTAATTTATTTTAATTTTATTTGATTTATTTTAATGTTATTTAATTTTTTTTAAATTTTATTTAATTTATTTTAATTTGATATAATTTTTTTAAAATTTTATTTAATTTTTTTTAATTTTATTTAATTTTTTTTAATTTTATTAAATTTTTGTTTAATTTTTTTAAATTTATTTAATTTATTTTAATTTAATTTAATTTTTTTTTAATTTTATTTAATTTATTTTAATTTTATTTAATTGTTTTATAATTTTATTTAATTTATTTTAATTTTATTTAATTTTTGTTTGTTTTTTTTAATTTTATTTAATTTATTTTAATTTTATTAATTTTTTTTTAATTTTATTTAATTTATTTTAATTTTATTTATTTTTTTTTAATTTTATTTAATTTATTTTAATTTTATTTAATATATTTATAATTTTATTTAATATATTTTAAGTTTATTTAATTTTTTTATTATTTTATTTAATTTATTTTAATTTTATTTAATTTTTTTTATAATTTTATTTAATTTTTTATGTATTTAATTAATTAATTATTGAATTAATTAATTATTTATTTAATTATTTAATTAATTATTTAATTATTTATTTAATTAATTAGTTAATTATTTATTTAATTATTTAATTAATTAATTAATTTTTTAATTACTTATTTAATTAATTAATTATTCATTTAATTATTTAATTAATTATTTAATTATTTAATTAATTACTTTAATTTACTTTAATTAATTAATTATTTACTTAATTATTTAATTACATATATCTATACATTCACTGCTGGCCAAGCGCAACACGTCATACTTATAGCTGCAGCTATAGTGCTAGCATTAACGCGTCACGCGACACGCGAGCGTGATGCTTACAGATTCTTTAAAATTACACCCCATCCAACCTGCCTAAAGAAGTTTTCACTTAAAAAAAAATTAACTTCTGGCAAATTTTATAAGTATTGCATCACTGTATTAAAATCCGCTAGGTTATATAAAAATATTTTAGGAGCGTGAACTTAAATGCCAAATACATAGTATAAATGCATACATATATACTATATAAGATTGTTATTGTATAAAATTTATATGTATATCATCTTCTAAATAGATACTTACTATATCTATCTATCTATATATCTATTTATAAATCATTGGTATTCTTTACAGTCGTTAAAAATTGCATCTTATTTCATCAATTGGCATTGCTCCCACATGTGTGGATATCTGAATGAACAGGGGCACATAAAAGATATCTGGGTATGATATTGGCGATGCATTTTTTATAGAATTTTTGCAATAATAACTCATTGATTCATAATTTTGTAACGCATCCATTGAAAAGGTTGTATGGCTTATACGTTTATGAAAGAACGAGTGCATCTTGTGTATTCCTGCAATCTGTTTACGTGCATCAATATAAAAGTAGTACGTTTCTGGTTAAACCCCAGTCAATTGCGATCAAGTCGTTGAGCTGAAATGGCTATACCGGTCTCACAATTAGTCTTCGCTGCTGTTTTGCTAAGCGGGTTTTGCGCCGCGACATTTGGGTCTAAGCTTCCAGATGACCCGACGTTTCCGTTCATGGCATCCCTGGAGCACAAGGGAAAGCACATTTGCGGCGCCACAATCATTGACGACATCACCGTCCTAACTGCAGCCCACTGCGTGCAGAATAAAAGCATCTTCGACATAAACCTGCGTATTTCAACAGTTCGACGGGAGCAGGGTGGCTTCAGCGTGCCGATCAAGGCCGTCGCGCTGCATCCCGGCTTCAACCAACTCAACTTCGACTACGACATCGCCGTGATGACGACGAAGAGCCCGCTTTTCACCAACCTCTACACAAAGAAGGCGGCACTGCCCACCAGGGACGCGACCTTTGAGGGGAAACAGGCCTACATCGTCGGGTGGGGCGCGGACAGCTCACAAGGACCCTTCACGGACCGCCTCATGTACGCGTCTGTCAAGCTGCTGGCGCGCAGCGAGTGCGAGAATTTCGTAGCCTCTACGGAGAGAACCATGTGCGCGGTTGACACGATCCACAGCACGTGCCGCGGCGACGGCGGTGGTCCAGTTATCGTTGACAACGTGCTCGCTGGGATCATCTCCTTTGAAGAAGCATGCGCGCAAGCAGACAAAGTCATGCTCTTCACTAAGGTTGAACCCTTCCTCGACTGGATAAGTGAAAACAATTTTAGTGAATAATAATACAAAGATGCTATGTAAATGCGCTTAAGTTTTGTTTTGTAATAAACTATTACAATAACTAACTATAGCATTTGTCATTTTAAACATATGCACACACATACTAAATATGTAAGCATGGTCCTTCGAACTCGAAATTTTGTCGTTGTTAACTTTTTAGTCTCGAAAAAGAATAGAAGAAGAATGCAAATATGAACATTACGATGAGACGTTAATTTTTAAAAAAATTTGATGCTTGTTCAGGTCCGATCTCTTTAGACATTGGACGTGTTTCAATTTGGTATAGTCACAGAGTGAAGAGAACAATGTTGACTATAAATTTCAATTTTTAAAAATAAATTCGAACAAATTTCAGTTAGCCAAGATATATTGATTATTTGTCGTAGGTTTATAGCTTGGTTTTTATTATTGTTTTAAATTTTACGCTCCAAATTCCCCTTAATTGTGAAGTATGCACTTATAAAATGGTTCAACTGGCATAATCTTGCAAAATTTGACACTACATACAATCTTCGAATTATATGTCTGTATCTGAATTACATTGAATATACATCGTAACGATAAAAAACTTATTATAAAATTATTTATTCCTAAAATCATTTGTGATTTACTATGACACTACAACTTGAAACGTTATTGACAGTACCGTCATTTTGAATTGAAAAAAACCAGGCTTTTTGACTTACACATAAAAAACCGCATTTATAGATCATCAAATTTGAATTTGAAAAAAAAAAGTATTAAGATGCGAACATAGAAAATGTTGCTAAATGTTACTTAAGATGAAATTAATCAAAACAGAACATTCTTTCAAAGGTAACTTATAAACTCTTTTACAAAAAATAATAATAAGTTAACATTTTTATACTATAGCAGAATTTTATATGGAATCATCCGCCATAAATCGCTCTCAAAAGGTTTGCATGTGATACGACTTATATGACGTCACTGATCGGCGCTGTATTGCTGTGATATAAGGAAGCGAAAATATGTGTGGTATGTAGTTGCATCGTCGTACATCTTGCTATTAAAGTGTTCCTCTAATTGAATTAGGAAACAGCGAAGTGCTCATTAATATTAATCATAATGCAATTAAATTACATTTTAATTACTGCATTAAATTCTGGTTCTCAGCATTCTTGAATTATGTTCGGCAATAAAAACCGTGTGCAATTAAGATAAATGGATCAAATAAATAAAATTTCGTACTACAACAAATTCCCAGAAAGCAATGGAAGAATCTTCTTTTTATGCTGTCGAAGAATCGGGGACTGAGATGTTTAACATTTTGAAATAAAATAAATTAAGGCAAATTAAAATTCTGCCAGCAATAAGAATTAGCACCTTGCTGCGGCCCGTGCAGCGTGTCCAATTCCTTGCAGTTTCTTTCCAGCGAAATATGCAGATTTACCTCCTTTGTAATGTAATTACTGCAGTTAAATTAAAAATGAAAACGTCGGCTTCAACCGGTTAATTTGAGGAAGAATGTCGGACATGGCAGGAGCGAGCATCACTGACTTAATAAATGCCTGCCACGCACATGGATTATAAAAACGAACTGGTTTTAAATGCTCGAAATTAATTTCATCCTCTCATCTTACCTCAGCGTATCTTTTGTTAACACCTGATGCAGGTAGCCCATCAATCACTTCTTCACATACGCTGAATTCAATTTAAAAGACGTATGTATGGATAGAAGTGTTGGCGTACGAAACTGGAGCGGAAACCATATTTTTTAGCAGGTAGGCGAGCCAAATATATTAAATTATGTTTAGGCTGGCTTAGCTTTAAAATATAGCTGGATGTTTGAATAATAAATTATATTAATGAATCGATTAATTTAAATTCTGCGAGTAGTATAAGTTAAAGTATGTATTGTATATATATTGCATATTTGAATGTAAAATTGTCCTTAATTGTAATTCTGGTTTTACTGAATATTTTTCCATATGGATTACTCCAAAATGGCTTATCCGTTTTTAGAGGCGTGTATGTTTCAGTCCAAATCTTCAACATATTTCAAATCATTCTGACACAAATACTTATTAAAAAAGTTTTGGCAAAAAAAAATTTTAACAGAATATATAATACATACGTTAAAAATTAGTAATCTCTTCAAGCGCGAAATTTTTTAAGGTGAAAAAAATTGTTTTAAGATTTAAATTACTTCTTTACTTATTTTTTTTATCGACAGCTATACAGTAAGTAAGTAAGATAAAATTGGAAAAACAATTAGTATACAAAAAGAAACTAAGGTCACAGTAAAAAAATAAATAATAAACCGAATTTTACTAATTATGTATTTAAAATAAAGCAATCATTTATCAAGGTAGGTATTATACCTTTTTACAATAATTTTCCAATAAACTAAGAAGAAACCTTGCGATAATCAGCGGCAACTTTGAAATTTGTTTAAAGAAGTTAATTTCGAGTAGAATAAAATATTACCAGTACTTCCATTCTACAACTGTTTTGGTCTTATTGTTGAAATATAAGCTGCATTTCTTTCATCAATCCAGAACAATAGACAATTTTATATTGATTTCAAACTTATTAAAAGTCCGCCAGAGTAAGAGTTTGAAATTAACATCTACAATTAATCAAATTGCCACGATTTTTATTAATGCAAAATTTCAAATATTTATATGAAAATTTTTCAGACCAATTTTTAACTTAAAAATAGGTAAAGGTCACAGATTTAATTGTAAAATATCTTGTTTCTGTTTTTTTCATTAATCTGAGATCACTGCAGACGAGTTTGTTTGGTTTTTAATAATTTTAAATTGTTGGTTTTTTAGTGATATACCTAAACTCGATACGGAAAGAGCGCCTCTAGTCATATTATATATTTATTTGCAATCTATTCATTAATACATTTCTTTTGATACCATACACGATACATTTGCGTATTTTTTTATTTCAAGGTGCTATTTTTTGTCTGCTATGTTTACTTTATTATAACGCCATTATAACGAATCGATTAATGTCTCAGTTGATAAAATCCGACGACTAGTTTCAGAGTTACGCGATGACATATGTAGAAGTAGACATATATATATACATATGTATGTACATACCAACCAAAAACATTACCCCCCTTTGGGTTCCGCCGTAGTCGGGTAAAAACAAGAAAACTGATTTGCTGCAAAATCGTTACTATAATTTCTCGTTTTAAAAAATCACATTCTAAAACATCGGTTTATGTAATTGGATTTGTTATGTCTTATAAATTTCGAAGAGTTTTTCTACCACACTGTATAACGTTTTTATGTTTATAAATGTATGTATATAGCAATTATGAGTTGTTTCAATTACTTATAATATTTATGTACAATCCTCATCTTTAAAGCTTTTTAGTATTCAATAAATTGTTCACTGGTTTCGATATTTCAGACATTTCAGGATAATTTTTCAAGCTTGCCGAATCGATTCACTTTTCCTTCTTTATTCGGAAAATCCCTCCCTTCTTAAGTACCATTTTTTACAGCCAGTCATGTGACAGTTTTCAATTTGAGTTGATGTTTATCATGGCAGTATTGCGGTGAATGCCACAGGACCGGAACCTTTTGTACCGTTGACAAACGGTTGATATATTATTTCCGTCAGGCACGTTTGGTGCAGTTTGCTTAAAATATATTACCGTTTTATAGTGCTCACGCACACATCCTGACTTTTAAGAAAGTAAACAGTCTGAAGAGCTTTGCTTTAGTCCTTAGAATATCGATTATAATTTAGATATAATCTTCTGCTAAAAGCAGTCAACAGCCTAAGAACTTATATTTCACTATCTCTTTTAGAAGTGATAAGCAATTTAGCCAGGAAGAAAAGCCATTTCAGAAGCCTTTGTGAAAATGAGGTAATTTCAGATACCTTAGCATACAGCAATTTGGCTTATCAAACCGACAATTTATATTCACTTAAATTCAAAAGCAAACCTTTTGGAATTTTATACTTTCCCTAAAAATACAATACTTTGGCTCTGGATAACCGATGGAATAATACCTTCATAAGATAAGTTGATTTTCAGATTATGGCATAATCCGCTTATAATTTAGAACTTAGCAGGCTTTCAAATTAACTTTTGACGAGCCAATATTTAAGGAACATCTTGATACTTTCTATAAACACATTGTGAAGAAATAACCATCGCCTAAAGCTAATGTCCTATTAAGCGTAAGAATGAATTATGAATAAGATATTTTGAACTCAATCGCGATACAGAAGGCAAATGCCACAAGAAATATGAATTTCATTATATCCTAATCTAATTCCAAGGCACGTGTAGCTTTCCTTTGTTGATTACTTTCCTAATGCATATAGTTTTGTTGATAGGTCGATAACAGAAATAGAATAACAATGTATACATTATTATTGAGTATTTGTGATTTAACGTCAATTTTGTGGCTGTGTGTATTACCAATACAATGTAAAATTGCTGTTATTCTGCGACAATTCTTTAACATCCAACGTTAAAATTTAATAAACATTCTCATAAAATTGAAATAACCAAATTTTATAATAGTTACAAAGAAATTTTAAAAACATTAAATAATGCATAATAGCTTGAATTACAATTTCTATATATGTTACAACAGTTTTCTCAGCATTTATCTAAACTAAAGTTTAAGTATACCTACGACAAAATATGGTATATCTAATTATTGTTTCAAGTTGCGTCGAAAAACGTATTTGTATTATGAGGTAGGACTTACAGCGCTTTGTACGGAAAGAGCAATATGTTTTTAATTTTGAGTAAAAATGCTCACTTTTATATTTTTAGTTAGGCTATCCTTAGTTATCTTTTTACCTAAGAGTTTAACTGATGAAAATCGAGTGAGTATAATTAAAAACACCTCCTTCCAAAAATCTTGGATAAAAAAATTGTATAACTACATATAAACTTGGATTTTTAATTTCTGATTACTTTTCATAATCATAAGATATATTGAATTCAAAAATATTTGCATCCTATGTCAAAATTCATATTTAATCAATATCGATTTATTGAAGGAAGTTCTGCGCCAATATGAATATTTGATATATTAAACAATTAATGAAAAATATCGTTGACGCAATAAGTTAAGATCGTTGTTCCAAAATTTATACAATTACTTGTGTCTAATCATTGCGACAAAATATATTTTTAGTGAAAAGTTAACTTATCATTAAAACAATTTATTATGATTTTATTATATTTATTTTTCTTTATCGTTCTTTTAATTTATTTAGAGCGAATGATTACCCCACGATTAAAACTACTTTTGCGAATTTTTCTTGTACCTTATATATCATAAACTATTAATCAAAGATAGAAAATGAATGACCAAAGTAGTTGATGCGACCTACATTGATTTTATTATTAATAATTTAAAAAAATATGATCAGCGTGTATTTGATATCGATTGACTTAGTCCTCTGAGAAATTTTTCCATTCCTATAAATAATTCAATTTATTTATGACTTTCATATTATGATGAGAATTTTTCACGATATAAAAATTCATTTAAGGAAATTTCGCCCTAGAACGAACTTTTCGAATTCACCAATTATAACTCTACAATGTTATATACAATATTGATCAGATATCTTAACACAAAAATAATATAGGACAAAATCTAGGCTGATTTCGTTGAACAATTAAGTGGTGCTAAGGTGCATTTGATTTGCTTTGGGAAGTGGATTTTAGATCATTAATGATTTTACCATGGAAAAAATTACGCAAAGTGTATTTTAATTACATATAAGTGTTCAGTATTGTTCATCAAGAACTCATTAAGATTACAAGCATCTATAATGACAATTATTGTTTCTGATTCTAAAAATAAAATTGTTAGTTAGTAGATATTCTGTAATTTAAATCTCCGTTGCCCCGGGCTTCTGACGCCTTTAAATCAGGGTCTGATTACTCAAGATTAGAAACATTTAACTTGGAAACCTCTTTATAAAAGACTTGGACCTTCTGCTGAAACATAGTCGCATACAACATATGCTCGCAATTTATACTAATTCATCTACCTAAATATATACCTATAACTTATCTTTGAGCGTGCACTGTTCTTTCACAGAATCATTAATATCTAGACGATTTATGATAGCCCCGATCCCATCCGATTTCGGGTTGAAGTAAGGCATTTTACTTGTCAGTTGCGGACTAATTATTTGCATCCATAAATTATAACTTGCAGGAAGGTGTCCGCTTATCAACCCTCGGGCTCGGCTGTGTGTCATAATTATTCCAGTGGAAGTTGATAATGCTGCCGGACAGTTAATAAGTTCGGCAGTTTATCTTGCTTTGTAGGTTAATTGTTGAAATCGGGAATATCCACCTGCAGCACCTCACCGTAGCCGTGAATTCTGTTCTGTCATTAATTTGGCGATGCTAACCTCAAGTGATTTATGATAGTCCTGCTCCAGCATGTTGCGCTCGGACGCATCTTTTATGCTTACATACATGACCCGTCCTCGTGATGCGTAGCTATGGTGGTAGCTTGAAAAAACCATAAATCTCCAGTGAAATTCGATTGAACAGAATACCAGTTGATATGTCAGGGATTGGGGACAAATAATCCGTTTCAATATATTTACGTCATGGTCGATTTAATGTTTACTTCAGTTGCTGATTCACTAGAAGTTGTTCATCCGGCCGATATCCACCCTTCCATGGGTAAATTCGGCTGCTACATACATATGACACTGAATCTGAATCCTTTTACGCCGATCAATTCGATTTAAATAGTAGTTCCGGGGCAAAATCGAACGCCCGGCATTTCACGTAAATAAGAGCAACCTAACCCACATTATTTCGGTTCAAAGTTTACCTAAGCTACAAATTTGCTTTTCTGAAGAGGAGCGGCCGACCGAGCGATATGGCGTCAACAACAACTTTGTACTCGGTTAAATAGGTCTTTTGAGCTGCTTTGAATTGAAATTCAAACTGTGTCCCAAATTGAAAAGGTGACAATTTGTGCTACGTCCACATCCCAATGAGTTTGTCCTGAAAATTGAGAAATTAGAAATGTCAACAATTTGATTTAATTAATTGACGACCTAATCCGATGAAATACATAACATGAAATCCAGGAAATATATAACAATGAAGGCCTTTTTGCGTTCAAGGACTTTGGAATCATATTTATATAAAATTCACGCACGTTACAACGAAAATACTTAACTTAGGTACCAATAGTTTTTAAAAGACTTGTGTTTTAGAGAAGAAATTAAATTGCCTACTAAAAGCTACAATAAAAGGTGGGAAGGAAATTCAGATATTTATCTAGAACTTAGATAATCATCTTCTATCGCTTATAGATGGCTTTTGGAAACGTTAATTTCTAACTTAATTTTTAACATCTTAGACTTTTTGAAATAGTTTTTATTACCGCTTTGTTGTGTTGAACTGCAATTTTGTTTTTTTTTAAATTGCTGCTTCTGTTCCTATGTTCTTCAATTAGTACATTGTATGTGATATTGTATGATTTTAGGACTTGTTTAATATTGTTACCTTTGTTTTATAATATTTACTTCAAAGCAAAATGTTTCAAAATTATTGTATGTCACCAGTCACCGGCAAAACGACTATAGGAGAAGAATGTTATTTTCTCTCAAAATTCAATATTAGTAAAAAAAAACTCTTACTAGATTAATCAGATAATATGTACATTTTTAAGAAGTGTTCTTTTTCTGCTGCAAATATAGAATTGAATTTAATGTTTGAGTGTATTCTAATAAAATTTTTTCTTTATTATCAGAGTTCGAAACGTGAATTTGGTACATTCATGAATTTTTTCTCGACAACCAAAGTGTAAAAAAGCAGTCGTTATGAAAATGTCACTAAGGTAGACCAAAAAAAAAGGTTCTGATTTGTAAGTGCGACTATGATATTTTTCTGTAAAATTGAGCGCTGAAGACGAATCTGCTATTAAAGCTATTCGTAGACCATCACATTTTCGAACTATATGGTCTAAAATCGGGAAATATCGCTCCCAAGTTTAAATAAATCTAAGAAATTGTAAAGAAATTTAACAAACGTTTCTTTTCGAAGATTAGTGTAGAAAATAAAGTCTCAATAAGTCAAAAAGTAAAATTTAAAGAAACCTCCTTGAGTACTCTGGTCGTTGGTGGTTTCAAGGGTATTTGCAATTTTTAGTTTTTAAAGACAAGAGTTGTTTTAACTTTAATTTCTTGTTACTGTTCCTTCTAGTAACATTTATTTGAGCTCACAATACTTTTGCTCTATTTCTATATAGCAGGCTAATTTTTATCTGATTTTATCTATAAATATTCTTATATTTTAAATTTTTAAATTATTGATATTTCTCATGGTATTATATTCTATTCATTTTCAATGCTATTTTCTATAAAGTAGGTACTAAACAGAAAGATTTTAATGGATTCGGTTTCAGACTGAAAAAAGAAATTTTCTTAAAATTGTTTTGGTACTGTATAACGTTCCATTCAAAAATATGTTTTGGTTTTGATAAGCATTTCTTTGTTCTTTATTAAGTGTAAAACAAAATTCAAGCCGCTAGGAAAATATTTCGTCGACAATTTGAAGATTCTGGAAAAGTTTGTTTTATTTATTTTCCGTAGGGTATTTTGACTCTCATGGTTAAATTAATTGCAAAAAACCAGAGTTTAAATATACGAAGCTCATCAACGAATAAACAAAATGAAGCCCTTTAGCTACGGACCCTCATTTAAATTTGAATGCTGACATAAAGTGACCACAAATTATTGACGGAGAATTATTTAAATTGCGAACTTGTCGAGGTCAAGTCGTGGGGTGTTGCCCGCAAAGCGCAATGCTAAAAATGAAGTCTCTAATCAGGAAAACACTTCATGAAATCACGCCTAATTTATTCATGAATAATGCCTCAGATGGGAGGACAAAGCGTTTTTCTTGTTCTCCCGCGTCTTGCTTGCGGAGGAGAGTCCCTGAAGCCAATTAAAGGGCTTGACATCAGGAAATAATGAAAAGGTTATTTTGCCCCGATGAAAGCTCCCGGAGCACTCATGCATGACCCGGCGGGAACAAAAGCTAAGCCCTGTCGGCGAGAAAAAAAATCCTATAATTAAACCCTCCCGAGCAAGCGGGGGCGGAAGCCCCAAGTGCTGGAAAAGGAATTTTTCTCATTTTCCTTAAAGGGCTACAGATCCTGGCCCGGACGGAAGGGAACTGCAAACTGAATAAAACGGACTGTAGTTTTGCATATTTCTGGGCCATGAATTTTTCAGAGACACTTTTCCATAAACGATAAATAAACACATCAGACGCACCAAACCATAGTCAGTTTCAGCGCCCGGCCGTTACGGTCCCATAATAAGCGATTTCATGAAATAATACAGCGAATAAATTTAATATTCAGAAAGACAAATGTTTGCATGCCCCGTGATACATTAATGCGCAAAGCACCGGACAATTATTAAAATTAATACTGTGAAAACGGAAAACTCCCTATTTGCTGTGATTTTGAATTGGCTCGCTCGAAAAATAAAATCATTAACAATAAGCACGGAAGTGCTGCGAAATGTTTCCCACAATTGAGATATAAATTTTATTAATGTTGGAAGCATCTCGCTGCGGGTAGTTACAGAAACTACTTAAATCAAATATTGATTCTCTTTATTTTATCTTTTCAAAATTATTTCATTACGTAATAATGCAAGTTGTGTTCTATCTTCATTCAACAACTCTGTTAAGTTTTGAGTTTTCATATTATCGTATTAAAGATTTTGTTGAAGGTAAACAACGAACAATATGAGTTTTTTAAGGAGAAATTAAGGCGAGTTTTTCGTTAATAGGACTTTTGATTATACATATTATGATTTTTACGCAAAAAGTTACTATTAACTAAGAACAGAGACATCTTCAAACTGCTTAAATATGAGTCACATTGTGAGGAGATATTGATGAAAGAGTCAGATTTATGAATATGATGTGTGAAACTTATAGCCACTGCTAATGAGAGAATGCAACGTCCATTTTAAATAAAAATTTGTTACAAAATATTACTCCAAACAGAATTTGTTTTCACAGCCAGCCGATGGCTTTTTCTTCTTTTGCTAGAACATAACCATGGCGTAGTTAACTACCAGTCGTTAAAAAATACTTCGTGGTTAAGCATAACTCTGTAGTTAAGTGGCTTCGATGAGCATAACTATCGCTTACTATGTGGTTAACTATAATTTAGTTTTTGAACACGTTGTTGATGTGAAACTACACATGATTTTTAACAATTACAAAGATAACATGTAATTTTTTCCAGATTTACAAGAAAATCACAATGCAAATTAATTTCAGATTTAATTTTGAAGTGCTACAAATATGATCTCAATGAAGTAAACTTACTTGCTTAGGTTTTTTAGCAGAGCACAAAAGCCAATGTTTTCTTACAAAATGCTCTTTAAGGCTTAGGAAGAGTCTTGTGTGGGCGAAAGATTTGCTTTTGAGACATAAACCTAAAGCATGGCAAATCCACATTGATTCATGTTACCGCAAGATTCAAGAAGCATGGTTGGTTACATTTAATTGCCATAAAATGCGAAATTATAAATTTAAATGCGCATAAATCACTTGAAGCTGTTTATGCAAATTAAGGCGTTAAATTGGGATCAGCTTCTTTGTCAGGCGACGAAAAAAAATTTCGAAAGAGACCAAGCTCCTGGCAGTTTATCTGATACAGTGACAGTTTTTGTCTTTTTTCGTTATTTACGTCCTTTTCACGCTGATTTTCATGACTAAGAAATTTATAGCCGTGGGCTTTATGTATTGACGTGAGGAAGGCTTCATAAACTGGTTAAAAGCCAAAAAATTCGTGTCTTCATGCCGACATTCTATGTTTACACTAGTGCAGCATGAAGCTAAAAAGTGTGGGGAAGAGCATTCCTCGCAAATTTAATAGGCTTCTTTAATAAAACCATGTTTGGAGTGTACGAAATTGCTGTTTTCCCTCGACAAAGCTTTATACCCTGTGGCGAGAGGTCTTCAAGGATGAGGAGAATTCAGACTCCTGGCTGTTTCGAGGTGTCCCGAGGCATAGACATAAATTCCTCCAGCATTAATCAAACCATAAATTATTGTTTGCCGTGCCCGGTAACCTCTTTAATGTTAAGGAATTTGAAATTCGACACAGAGTCACTCGGATCCCTAGCTTTCGAGGATTCCATCCGTTCAGGTTGATCTGCATAAACCGTGGTGCACGGGGGTAAGGGGCTTGGATCCTCTCAAAATCATAAATTTATTTCAGAGTGAACAGTAGCACCGCAATCGTGCCTGAATTTAAACGCATATCTGTCAATTCAGGTGTTTTATAGCCTGGCATCTCCTGGTTATGTTCTGTTCATGATTTATGATTTCCTCCAGTTTTGAGCGAACGACTTGCAGATTTATGCGAGGAAACTTTCAGGGAATCGGTTCTATTGAGGATTTCCAAGAACACCTAACAATGGAGGGTATATGAGTAATGGGTTGAATGGCTCTGTGACAATGTTTGAATGATTTATGCATTGTCATCAGCTTTCTTCCTAGTTTTGCCAATAAACTTGCTGTTAACAAGTTTATGCCTTCAATTATTTGCTTCTAATCGTATCAATGAAACCCAGGTCGAAGCCTCCTTTTTATGAATGGGAAGCGCCTAGTTTGACCACGCCGGCAAAGTGTTCGTAATAAAGTTGCTGGATTAAGCAGACCTTCTGCTTTTCACTAATTAGTGCAAATTTATTGTGAAAACAAGCCCTTTTCGTAACCGCGGTTTGGGTACAATGCGGAAAATTTGCGCGGCCCTGTCAATCAAGTTAATGGGGTTAACTTAACATAATTTACAGGGAATTACCTTTCTTCGAGTTTGCTCCGAAAATGAATTGCTCAAGACTGAATTGAAGAGATTTGGAATCTGTATGACTTTAAAAAAAAAAGGGTCATGAAATGAGTTCCAGCAAAAAATATTTTAAATAACTAGCGAGAATACTAAAAATGCTTTAAATAAATTCACAATTTCGGTCTATTTCTGTTCATTATTTTTGTTGTATTATAAATATGTATCCAAGGAGAGTTTAACCTTTCGTCAGCCTGGTGAAACAATTTACTCGGTGAGCTCGGAGCGGTCTAACGAGCACAAGTACCAAATTGGGAATAAATATAAAATATTTCAAAATTATTAAAATATGCGTATAGTAAGTACATATTATACATACACCATTATGCATAGAATACATAAAAAGCATATTGAAATCGGATACCTAATTGTAATTTACATTAAAAATAAATCCTTACGATAATCTAGAAATCTCAGAAATGTAAAACCTTTCACCCTATAATTCTTGCCTGTTTGGTTAAGTTCATTTGGCTGTAAACATGTTACCTTAAAAAGTAAAACATTTGCAATGTCACTTGCAAATAATTTTAAAAGCGAATAGGTATATATTTCTTGAATATTATGACTGAGTCCTCTTTTCAACTATTACTCTTCATAAAAATTTCAGTTCAAAGTATTTGTGAACATACAAATTTTATTTTAACGTGCATAATGTTTTAGGTAACTTAGTAGTTTTGAAGAAATAGTACCCCTTTTAACATTGCTTCACTAAATACAAGTTTATAAAATTTGTTATACAATGTGTTAGGTAATACGAATTTATAGCAAGATTAATAATTTCAATTTTATTTGCCGCTTTCTAGACTAGACAAACATAAGAATCCTTAAAATGGAATATCCTTTTAGAAACACTTCTTATTACAGACCTGTACATCATCATCGGAGGGAGCATGCTCGCAACATAACATTTGACTATTTAATTATTTTTCTTTTTGCATAAGATGGAATCTTTCACGTCAAATCGACAAGTCTAAACCCTCATCATTGCTGCTTGAATGGACAATTTATTTTTTTTTGTTTTAGGATAGTAGTACCTCTTAAATACTCTCTTCATTTGAAATAAAAGATTTAAAGTGACATATTTTTGATCATTTTACAGACATCTGCTTCTTGTTCTTACAGTTTAGTTTTTCTCAATGAATGTAATGTTTTTACCTGAATACCAAAATGTATATCTATTATTTAACTTCCCAAAACGACTGTCCAAAAAACAAATATTGAGTCCAATGCCAAATTATACTAATATAAAATACAAACTATATTCGAGATTACAATATTTTTAGATTAAGATAAGTGATTTCAATCATTCAAGATGTCCAACGAAACATTAGTTACCGAATTATTATTAAAGCTATTTATAGTTTTAATAATGGATACCCTAAAGTGACATACGAGGAGCTATTATTCCTGGAGTAAACATATTTCTTCCCTGGGCGGGAGTGTGTGTATAAGCAGGATAATCTTTGCCATACAATTGGTACTGGCAGCGTTATCGAGAACAATGATAAATGGAATCGGATACGTATCGAATGATTGAGCGTGGTCTTTATGGGAAAAGAATTTCCCTTAATTAAATGGAATATGGAAAACTCTGCCCGTATTGATTGTTTTAGTGCGTAAGAAAAGTTTGATAAGACATTATGTGGGAGTTGCTCCAACGATTTGTACATTTCTATAATACAACTGAGGATATACAAAGTTTTGGGTCGCTTCATCTAACTCTTGTTACTTCCATTCAAAACACAAATAAAAACTCAAAGCAATATCTTTGGTTACCCTCCTTATAAAAGATGCCGAACTCCATTCTTTGCGTCACGTCACGGCCTTCTGTGGCATGGGACTATTATCTTATTTGTTGAAATCTCTTTGCTCCAAACTTAAATGGGATTACATTGCCTCTAGGAAATCGCCGAAGGACACAGTTTGTGCCTCTTCAGTATTCCGCAAAAATCTACCAATTTAGGGAGTTTCTGTTTGTCAAACAAAGCCATTGAAGGGGTAACGCCAACGGTCCCAGCTGTCCGAAAATGAGTGAATTAAATTTATGGGAGACAAAAAATGGAGCCCTCAGACAGTTGGGCAAACATTTCATTCCGGAACAACTCTGGGCTTCGATAGCAGTCATATGGCGGAGCCCAATGTTTTCCCATTTTTTGGGGGCAAAAAAGTTCCCGGGGCGTGCATCTGCTTATCCAGCACCAAGGACGAAAAGTCAAACTTTATAATGCAATTGAAATGTCACATCTCCGGGACAACGACTGTGGAATCTTATTCGAGTTGAGACCGAAATGTCCTAACACAGCAAAAATCAATTTTGCTATAGTTTGCATCCCCTTGAATATTTCATGTTGTCATTTTGGGCCGTTGCTTGCGAAAAGCATTCAATTTCATCGCCATCTGGCTACGTAGGTTAGCATCTTGCAAATTCTTAAAGACGTTGACAAATATCATCTACTGAGAAAGTTTTGCGTGGAATAAAAATTAAATGAATATTTCTTGGTCGGAAGATCAAAAGGACAACACGATAAATAAGTAAAGTTTTCTAGGTAATTTTAAATATGCTGAACATTCTTTGAGATCGTCCGTCATGAAGTTAACTAGGTGGAATAAAAAGAATAAGGCGGCCAGGTCCTGTTAGCAGTTCAATGGAGCCGTTCGGGAACGTGACCAAACTTAAAATACTAACAGAGTCTGCAAAATAGCGACGACCTTAAAAGGGTTCGACTCTGGAAACTTATGTCGAGCCTTTAATCTTTGTGGTGATTTACTGGGCTGATTAGCATCGAAATTGACGTCCTGATTCCAATGCGATTTAGTGAGGTGCACCCGACCGAACGCAGATAAGGGTTCGGCTATAGGCCAGAAAAATCTATATTTTGATAGATGGATCGTTACTAATTCTATCATTTGGATATTTTGTTGTTTTCGGAGAAATTTGCTCAGTTTACATCAAATTTCGATTATCTTCCGACTCAAAGGATTATTTTGAGCGAAGCTGGGTCAAGGAGATTTTTATTCGAACATGCTGGGATTACCAAAGTACTTTTTTCTTTACAGGATTAAGAGAACTTAGCAATTTATTTTCCTAAGCAATGGGAGGTCGGCCCTGTAAGGACGATAATTCATTGTCCTTTTAATAACTGGTCACCCGTTATGATTTTCGACGATTCCAATAGGTCTGACATAATAATTGAATGTTTTTCACATATGAAATGTTGAAATAGTTGCCCGTTATAGAATAATCCTCTAACTATTTTCATCCTGTGTTTCTATTTCTTATCTACATAGTGGCCATAAATATAAATTGCCTACTTTAGACTTAAAAAATTGTAGTGGCCTTCGTTTCAAAGTGTTTTGTTATGGTATTTAACAGGTGAATATTTCGGTAACATTACATTTCAGAGCAGCGGTGATCAATCTTTTAATACATATTTACCCACCGCCTACTTTCGCATCTTTATTGATAGGAAAATTTCCTTACCCCTCATCAGAGCCTTAGTAATTCAAGTCAATTCAGCGTAAGTTTAGAGGGGAGGGAAACATGTAAAATATGTGTATTTAAATTTATATTAACTTTAACGAATTTCTGCATATCTATCAATAAAGCACCTATTAGTGCAAGGCCGGTTAAAGGGTCACTATCCACTATCATGCATGCATGACGAGGCTCAAAAATTTTTGAACTTTTTTTGTATAATGTGTGAATGTTCTTGCCATCAATCATTTCGTCATTCATGAGTGTAAATTTTTATTAACTGGTTTCCACTAATTTTGCCCTCAAACAAATGATATAAATTTTTTTTTATGATTTTTTCCGTAGGTAGATTACGAATGCATTCCGAATGAATGAAAAATTATATTTCAAACATTTTTAAAAATTCGTTACAAAGTAATGGATTTTTGTGGGAGCTTGTTATGTGGCTCAAATAAAAGTTTGAACTTTAAGCTATTCTATTAAAATACTAAAATTTTTAAGAATTTCTGAAATACTCTATAAATTTTGATTTATACCTTTAACTGATGACTTCATACATGGAACTCACAACTAATGCACGCTCATAATATAAAAAAATTAGTTTCCCAATAGGCTTACTAAAACCTATGGAATAGTGGTGTTTTATATATTTCTTTCTTAAATTTTCAAAAATGCTCAAAATACGATTTGTTTTAGTGTGATGGAAACAAAAGAATTTCACCTTAGTAATTAGTTATTAAAAAGATCAACAATAAAATACATCTCATATTCAAATTTTTGGAGTTTATATACATAGTTCTCATAATGAATTGAGGCAAGTGAGAATTGAAGCATATAAAAACAGAAATTAGAGAAATAGAGGATATTTAGATCTATAAAAAACTTATGACCTTTTCACTACCGCTTCTTCCTTAAAAATTTTGCAAGGCAAGAAAGATACACTCAGTACTAGAATTTGTAATTTATTCATCTGTATTATTTTATGTACGTATCTATTACTAAGTCAGAAAGAGTAAATTAAGTGACATTAAAATTTGGAAGAAATTCAGTACAAACTCAGTGAATTTTTTTTTTAACTACATACTATGATTAATATCTAACTTATCCCACTTATTGGACTATGTTATTCTACTATTGCTGGGCGCCTGATTTGTTGCAACCTGTCTGATAAACGGATTATCCGAAATTACTTGAAGTGTTTTTATATAAATAAATATTATAATTTTCTTATATTAAGGTTTAATGTTGATCTTCTACAGGGTGGCCCAGAGAGAAATGCACTTTTGATTTCGCGCGCATTTCTAAACGACAAAATGGAGGGGCGCGGGGATAGCAGCAGTGCGTAGCGCAGTTTTTGTAATTTTAGTCACCATGAGTCATTACACGGGAGAGCAGCGCGCGTTTTGTGTCCGCGCATTTTACGAGAATGCTGTATAATTTCATTTTGTCGTTTAGAAATGCGCGCGAAATCAAAAGTGCATTTCTCTCTGGGCCACCCTGTATTTATTATTTTAATTAGCAGACTAATTTTATTGAGTGTTTATGTAATATATCTAGATTCTAGAATGGATCAGGGTCTTATCTATGTATTCTATCTATTTAAGATCAGGTTGTTGTTTGGTACGTATTTTTAATTTTTTTTATGAGTAAAGAACATGGTGTAAGGTTTGTTAGCATTTACTTTTATTTTTCTTTTAAGGGGTTATTCTACTAATCACCCGGTAAAAATGAGGTCTTTTTAAAATGAGAATAAAAAAAAAACTACAATAGATATCGTTTTGAAATTTTGCATTATTGTTTATTATCGAATGAACATTAAATTTTTGTCAATTAAAACACATTTAAAAACAAAATGGCGGCTGCCAAGTCCAGTGACGTCACACATAAAAGTTAAAAAAAGTTTTGCGCCTGGTAAAACTGTGGTGAGAATATGCATTTGCAATCAAAACAAAAACATAAAATTATTAGTTTGGGCTATAAACTATTGCACTGACCTAACTTTAGGCAAAAAATTTATGTTTTTTTGCATTTTGCCACAAGTTTGAAAAAAGTGTTAATTTTCGACATTTTGTTGATTAAAAAATAATTTGTCATTTTGCCAAAAAACAATTTTTTCGCTCTAAACTGTGGTCAGTGCAGTAGATAACAACTAAATAAGTATGTACACAAAATTTGAAGTCGATCGGTTAATTAATTTTTTTGAAATTTTACCACGCGCGAAAAAAAAGTACGTTTCGAGAAAAACGCGTTTAAAGTTTTTGCAACCGAATTTTTTGCTATACGCAATACACAAACTTTCGAAATACCGAAGGGAGCGGAAAGTGCTATAAAATCAAAATAAAGTAAGATATCGATGTGAAATTTTAAACTGTTATTCTTGAGATACTTTTGTATCGAAATATGCAAAAAAAAAAAGTCGAAAAAATTTTTTTACACTTATTACACTTGTAAGGTGTCTAGCCCTTTTTGTAAATTATTAAAAATATGACTGACTTCGTCGAGCGAGCTGAAGATAGCGGTATCCTTTGCATAATAACTGTTAATTACCGTTGTGACTCTAGGTGCGGTGCAGGGTGCAGCATCCAGTGCTCGTGGCAGATTTTCCGAAACCTGGCCACGCTTGGGCGACCGACCACCAGAGGCCGGGCGCGTAGCTTGAAGACGCCCACACTCGGAGCAGGTTGTTATCAGACTCAGAGTCCGCCGAGAGAGGCGCCTTCCAGCGTTCCAGTTCCGTTCTAAGCGGTCTGGCCGCGGAGCAGATTCCTTCCAGCCGCCTTATCGCTGGCTCCGCTCCGCGCATGCGTTGAACGCGCTCATGTTGGCGAGCGGCGAAACTGCAGCGGCCGCGGTTTCCAGCTCCAACACCAGCGGTTCTTTGCTCTCCGGCGTGGTCTTGGGGCTCAGTCCTCTGGTTGCTTTGCCGCAAGTCGTTTCGGTGGAGCTGAGTTGAGTTGTGTTGTTCGGAGTTGCTCTGCTGGCGCTCCTCTTGTTTTTCGACACGCGTTCTAAAAGGACTTGAGGGTCCCACCGCACTCGCCTCGACCCCGACCTACGCTGACGCTGCACGGCCCTTAATTAAGCAGGATCAACTGCGGCCCCGTGTCAAGGATATCGCAGCGGGTCCCTCGCGTCAGACGACGTCCGGATTTCTCGTTTTGCAACTGTGATTGCGGCGAATTTTTGATAAAAATCGATAAGTTCCGCCTGCAGACGGTCGTCACGTCTTTGATTCGGCTCGTGGTTTTTGCATTGTTTGTTTTCTGTTCAATAAATTTCGCCGCGGTGGGCCCGGCCCGCCTGGATACGGCAGGCCGTCCCGTGCGACTCCTAACGGCATTTTGGTGGTGCTCCTCCGGTCGACGACGTGTGCTCAAGTGTCACTTCCTGGTGAGCTCTGCTCCGCGTTCGCTGCTCCTGGGCCAAAGAAGGGAGTGCTCGAGAAGCGAGTGGTCGGCCCTTCGTTCGCGGGGGCTCCAACAGTTTTCGCCCCTTTTTGTGAGTTATTTTTTTCTGTTCTCGCTGTGATTTGTGCCCTGAATTATTCCCATTTATAATTCATTGCGGTGAACTCGTGCTACAACAAGTGTCATAGTTGCTGGAAAATTGCCGGGACAACACTTTCGACAGGATGTCTTTTTTTAAAGGTAGGCAATGTCCAGCGCGTGGAAGGACGTCTTTCTAAAATCCCTTTCGCTACGCAAATAAACCGTTTACTGTATTAAAAATGTCTCAAACGAACAAATTCCTATCTTTCTCCAAATTTCATTGAATTCTGAGAAGGTTTACTGAACTTAACTTGTTTAAAATATCACGAATCAGTAAGTAAACATCGCTATCAGTAAAAAAGGTTAAAAAAACTACAAAACTACTTCTGCAGACCAAAGATAGCAATAACAGTCAAACTGCCAGAAATCAAAACTTCATAAAGTAAATAGCATTTATAAGAACCTCTACGAATCTGGCAAACAGAATTAGCCTACCTTAAACAACGAGTGATGATAAGGAATATAAAATAATTGATAACATCCCATACAAACATTATTTTTGTCGAACTTCTAAAGAATTAACTCCAAGTAGTAAACATCTGCATTTAAATGTTCTAATCTAACACAAAAGTCGAATAGCACACTTAGTGAAACACCTGTTAATCCTTTCTATTCTGGACGATTAGACAAATAATAAGGATCCCGTGTGATGCAACAATATTCCAGGATTAATCTTAAGAAGGAAAAAAATAAAAATCTAAGGTAAAAGGATCTGAAAAACCCATTGCGTTTCTTCATACAAAATCCAATCGTTAAAGCAAGACTTCGTGACAATATAGTCAACATGTATTGAAAACTCAAGTTTATAATCGAACATGACACCAGTTCTCAGTTATTCTAGCGAGGTTATTTGCACGTATAGCGCAAGCGAAAGTAATAGACGAGTAATTTCGTTTCGAAAATGCACTTAGACAATAAAACAAAAGACTATAATCAAATTTAATTTGTCAGAACGGCTTGAGGTTTGTGATTAAATAACAAACCTAGCCTCAATGACACATTTTCAGCAAAACTAATGTTGTTATCCAAGGAATTACTTAATCAGTTAAATCGTTAAAGTTCTTTTATTGGTTTTTACATTTTATACGGAGAATACTTATTACATTTTTATTACCAGTTAACGAGAAATTTTTTCTGTTTTTTACAAACAAAGATTCTGAGGTTTACTGCAATTGTTTTCTATAAACCAGAATTCATTAGTTTTTGAAACCCGTTTTTATACATATACAATACATGTATAAAATTCGAGACTGAGCGTTTGCTCTTTACATACGAACTTGAATGGTATTAAACTTTTGCAAATTGCATCATATAAAAGTTGGATTATGATTTCAAAATATCAATTGCAGAAAGAATCAGCTCTTTATGATTTATGTTGATGGTTTCTTTTAAATGTAAACAATTCAGGATAACATTCTCTGAGCTTTGAAGGATGGAGTCTGAGCGAATTCACCAAAAACAACAATGACATTGAGAAGAACAATATTTTAGACAGAATTCCAAAACTAACTTGAAAACTTTCCAGATCTTAACCAAATGTAGTACATTTGGACACAACTTAAAGATAAAAGAAACCCAAGCCCCAAGACTCGATAAAAACTTATTGCACGAGGAAGGCAAGACATATTTTACATGGGTGAGGCCAAGAATTTATCTATGATATTTTTCAACACTGGGTTTTGAAGTTTTTAAGAATATATATCTTTATTACAATTTAATGTTGAATGATCTCTAAAAAATAAATAATTTTGCTGATAAAATGCCACATGAATATTCTGCAATCCGATTTCTTTTCGAAATTCTAGTGATTATGTACAAATTGAAAAATGTGTACAAAGCTGAAATCGCATCTGCGTAAATAATTATGTATGTATGTATGTCTAAAGAGAAAATGTGAAACCGTGTCAATTAATTCTGTCATTATCACTAGGCAACAAATTAAATTTTATTTATTTATTTAACCATGATAAGAGTACAGATTAATCTCTACCCTATCCTAAAAAAAAAAAAACTTGCGTGCTCGGCACTGAGCCCATATGGCGCTTAAAAAATTAAATTCTTTTTTTTCTGCTATTGTCGTTCGTTATAAAATTGGTACATAGACGCATTTTAAAATTTAAAAGTACGAAAATCAGTATTTTAAGCATTTTTAATTGGTAAAATAAAATAACATGAAAAGAGACTGTTAACTGTTTAGGTATTATTATTTAGATTTATCAAATATCGCGTTTTAACATTAAAAAATCCCATCTTAATATCAAAGAATTCACAGAGCTGGTTCTCCTCGATGTCGAGTTTGCCTTGTATCCGTGTATTAATAAAATTTAAGTTTACTCAAAATAACTTTTTAAAAATGATCCTAAATCTACCTTGGCACAGAACTACAAAAGGGCTGAATTAGAGCTTATAGTAGATTTCAAATTGAAATGTACTGCAGAAAAAATTTTCATAATACATATGTATGTTCTTGGTCTGAAAACGTAAATATTAAAGAGTTATGTAGATCATAATAAAATTAGCATTAACTCAGGATAACTTCGGCGTTGCCCGAAGCTAAAGTATGGCATTTGTTCAACTTGACCTACTCTTCAATTTGTATAACTCTTCTGCAATTTAATTTTTCTTCATCAAATATGCAAAACTTTGTCAGAACAAAGTAAGTAAATTGTGATGAGATTCATAATTATTTTATTATCGTCTAGTCTTCCATCAAGAACTTAGTTCGCGTTGCTTCAGGTTGGCCAAGTTTTTAAGAAATCAAGAATCGTATTCTAATATCGGACTTACTATACTATAATATATTATATGTATATAGTTCTTATTTCTTTAGTAATGTTTTGGATTGGTGCAATTTTTTTACTATTCCCAATATAATTCCAGTAGGTTTTCGTTTATCCTGTCAAAGCCGTTCTAAGTTAATTTACGATGTGGTGCAGCTGCTGATAAGACCCGCTCCGCTCCCCATTAATTGACCCAAGTCATAAATCATAGTCTGCATCAACTGCGGCAAATGCAACTTTAGTTCTCTGCTATTCCGTTGCAGTTGTTTCAATGGCGCCACGCGTAGTGCTTTGTAATTAACTGCTATCGAAAGCACAAAACTGCTCTTTATACCTATCATTTTTTAGAATGTTGACGCTCGGCTAACACCTGTTTACACAAATTTCGAGCAGTGTTCTGCTCTTACGCCACGGTTACGTCTACGCCAAAGTTCAAAACATGTGTTCGGTCGTGGCCCAGGCGCAACAACCGAAATTAATGCTTCGTGCACACTTTTACAATTAAATGCATTTTCGCTAACTTCATTCATTACACATACGAGAGATTTTTGGGTAAGAGAAAAAAAAATATGAAATCTAGTATTTCAAGTTTCAGCGATAATATTTCTGTTCTGAGGTTCAGTTCCGTAAATATATTCTTGTGTTTTGAATTTTTATTAAAGCTGGCTGCCGAAAGCTTAAACGGATTACTAATCATATTTTATATTTTAGTGCATACCAAAAACAAGTTTTCCGCATACTCTAACTGAATATATGTACATAGTTCTGCATATTTTTGGAGCTTGTTTTATTAAACCTTGAATACAAACAGTTTTGTTGAACCTAAAAACGATAAGTCTCATAACTCACCGGGTGCGGAAGGGCATTTTGATTCATGATTCTAATAGGCAAAAACAGGTTTAAACAACTAATTACGGATGTATATAATAACACAACAAAAATAATAATAAGCGAAAAATAAAGCTTTATATAAATATGTGTAAGCTAACAATTGTTATTTTTATTACTTATTACCATGATTTCTCATTTTTAACACATAGTCAAGCTACCTAAATGATATGTACATATGTATATATGTATGTATATACATTTAAGTTGCAACCGCATTTTCTCTTCGGATAGATGTACGAATTTTTCATTTTTTGTTCACGTTTTTCAAAATAATAGGGTTCTAAAAACACTTTTTGTACTTTTTTACACTATTTTTATAATGTATTATAGAGCATTTTAGATTATGGACCAAACTTAATAACCTGTGTATTGTGTAATAAGTGGTTAATTAATTTCAAACCATATTTCACATTGCATTTACTATTAATAAATAGGATGTACATATGCATTTGAAAAGTGTTGCCTTAAAGAATATTATTTACATATATGACTTACAATAAAATTTGAATTTAATATCTTCTTAAGTAAATATTATATTATGCATAACTACTTTGATGATTTGAACAATCTCTCCATTTCAGATTTGAATGAGGGTTACGACTAAATAAAATTTAGCGGCTTTGAGTTCATTACTCACCTTCACTCCGTTTGTGTATTTATCCCATGATAAAATTGTGTTATTTATCAACACGACTGAGATAATAGTGCGGCGGATTAGCGTCACTACTTGTGCTACCATTTTTTTTTCCACTTCTTTTGGACTAGATATGCTAGATATGTTACCACAGCATACTTTCTTAATCTCTAGCTTATCATAAAAAAAAAAACCAAAATAAATTTGTGTGCATCTTCATTAAACATACATATCGTAGATTAAATATAGCTCACATTCTGTTAAAATGTGAAGGTGGAACAAGCCAATAAATATTTTAAAACATTCTTATTTGGGGAAAAATATTATAAAATTTTCAAGTAGTGTAGTATAGATGTATTGTTTTAGAAGATAACAACACTACGCCGTTGACTAATTTCATGCTACATTAAAGTAAAATGATATGTTATGAGTGTTAACACAATAGGTACAATAAATACCGACATAATGACGCAATTGCTGGCGAAATAATTTATGCTGCAAATAATTGGAAATAAAAGCATCGTTGCAAATGTGACGCGTTGAAAGGAGTGCGGTTTTTATTGAGATTGGTAGAATATACTTAAAATTGGGTATCATAAAATTAAAGTGCATTGTACCATAAAACTAAGTACACACTTTATTTGTAAAGAATAAAGTCATATCAGCAGATGAACAAAACCGCAGCTGCTGCAGCGTAATAAAAATGCTTGTTTACGGCCATTGCGAAAATAAATAATAAAATAATCGACAGGCGCCGGTGATGAATCTCAGTTTTAGTTAGAAAAAAAATGGTCAAAATTTCGTTCACCCGGGAACAGACTACAGACTTTGTATTAAAAGCTGCATAACAATGAGTATTTTAAAAATATATGTAAATGTTATTCAAAAGCTGTGCATTTTAATGATATATGCATCATTATATTATATTCATATTTTTACCATGTGCTGCAGATCGGTCTTCGTCCGTATAAATTTTCGTTGACGGCTTATCATTCTTGTAAACTAAAATATTTAATTAGCACCGCATAAATAATTTGAAATTTATATTTTTAAAAAAGCATTTTATCTTGTAAGGTACACCAATTTTTAATTGGAAAATATAAGTTTGCATCACTAAAATTGAAGAAAATAAGTTTCACCACACAGAAAAGATCAACACTAAAAACAGAAAAAACGAATACGTTTGTACTTAAATTTGCTTTTTAAAAAACAAGTATATTTATAGATCTCGTTTTATTTTTCCTATAATCTTTACTAACTGTGATATATAAAACAAAGTTACTATACACCATACTACTTTTGAACTATTTTATATTATACAATACTTAACTATTTTTAGTAGTTGTTGCCTAAGTACAGAATATGAGTATAATACTTAAGATAAATTACAACTTTGTACGTAATGGCGTTTTCGAGATACCTACACAGTTTTGCTTATTGTAAATTAGCTAAAAATATAAAAATGAAACTAATAAACCTACAAAAAAATAAAATTTAAACGCATAAACACCGAAACATACTTCGATGAAGCTTTTATAATTTAAGGAGTGAATATTTATAATGGCAGCATTTTCTTAAACGCCCTCATAGAACTCGTTCACGCAAATGCACAGGAAGCGCGTTCTAAAAGCAAACGTTTTGAACAAAAAGGAATCCTTTGAAAATGCTTTAACGGTCGAGTTTAAGACGTACATGAAATTGCATATACTCCTACATTGAAAAAAAATTATAAAAACTACATATATGTATGTTCAGGTTCAGGTTGATTCAATGTAAATAAAATTACAAAAAAATACGAAAATGTACATAGATGGATTAATGAAAAGAATTACGCATTTAATTGAAAACATTTTCCAAAAAATATTTCCTTATGTTCTATGATGAATTTTAACTTTCTTAAAGGGGACTGGTCACAAGATGATATACCGAAATATACATCCTTATATATTATATAGTATATCCTTATTTTTATTTAACAGATTTTTGACTAATATTTAATAAGAGTTTCATTGAAAACTAAACATATTGCTTTAACTGATACTGTCCTTAGGTTTCCGCGGAGAACCAATAAAAAAACGTGATTATTTTGAATACAACACTTTATCGAATGGTATAATAAAAAGCATCTACCCTGAATTTTAATATATAATGATGAAACTAAAATTATCCAAAAATTATCTCGACAGAAAAATTTAATATAGTTACTAGACATAGAATGCACACTGGTTCAAGAAAGGTAGTTTTGAGAAAACGTGATTACATTTTGAGTTCGTAATTGTTTTATGGAAAAAAAGTGTAATTTTTGGAACTTTAACAAATTGTACACTGAAAAAATTCCTAATAACATAGAGCGCTATAGACTATAAGCACCGATTTATAAGTGCAAATGCTATTTTCATAACTGCATTGCCTAAAATCGAAAAGCTCCCGGCTCATGGAGTATACGATGCCTTCTTATAAACTATAAGATATTTGAATGTGGCTGCATTTGCTATATTTATAAGCTAAGCCGTCATTACTTATAATGAAGTGGATTGAGTTTTAATAATATGCTGCTTAACTATGCTTTAAAACACCACATGTTATACGCATAAGGTAAGTTGCCAAGAATTTGTGTAAAGAAACCTAGCGCTAATGCATTGTGATCACACTTATTAATATAAGAGCAGCAGCATTGTGAATGTTACCCATTCTTATGCAAAATAAGAAAGGGTCCTACACGCGTGAGCCTGCGGCTTATTTTACGTGTGCATGCATCGTGCCTTTTTATATTGGGGTGGGGAACACACAACAGTGTGCCAGTCACAGTCAGCAAAGTGATCCCGTCGGAAAAGGTTGTTAAAGTACGTACTGTGTTCCAAATTTTCAAGTTTTGTTCGTTACTTCGTTAATTAAATTAATTTGCATGCAATAGCTTTCGCGTTGTCAAATTACAAGCGAAAATATGGTCCAACGTGATTCTGTAAATTCACTACTTTTATCCTCACAAATAACTCAAAAAATTTGAAAGTTTTGTTTTCTAAATAACTCAAAACTGATCAGTCGGACGGACATCTAAATGTATATGAGATTTCTATAGTTAATTTCACCTTCTACAATAATTTTGCGATATCTGTTACAGTTAATGAGCCACTTGCAAGACCCTCAACTACCATCATTGATTCAGTTTTGCTCTTCACTGTATACATTTTAGATTTTGGAGGTGTTTTCCATGAGCGCATTGCGCATATTTATTTGCCTAGGAGCTATTTCCTATAAGCGCTGTACTCATATTTATTTGCCTAGGACTTATTTTCTATGAGCGCATTGCGTATATTTACTTGACTAGGAGCTATTTTCTATGAGCGCATTGCGTATATTTATTTGACTAGGAGCTATAAAAAGTGACATATCTGCTAATAAATTTATAGCTTTGAAGCTTATAACAGATATGTGAAACTCTAAAATTTTAAAGCATTTCTGCCTATACATTGTATAGCTGTTACTGCTATGCTTAATAAGCAGAGTTCTTATAAATATAGGAGTTGTTTATGGCTCATTGCTTCATAAGCCCCAGCGCCACAAACTATGGCTGTCACCTTTTCGCTTATAATTGTGAGAGCCGATGTACATAAAAAATTAGCCTGGCAGCTATAATTTCTCTCAGTGTATGTATTCCGAGCCCAGAACCAGGCTCTTCATCATGATCCGTCACTGTCATGGAATATTTTTTCTGAAATTAATTGGCTACAATTTTCAAAAATGAGTAATAAATTTATTCCAAGGTTAACTTTGAGGCCTAAGTATTATAATATACAAAATACTGGTAAACTTTGAATTTAGAGGTCCGTGCAAGCACTTCCAAGATTTTAAGTGATGCGATTTTAAGGTAGAAAGCTTCTATCTAATAATATATTTAAATTATTAGTCTTTTGAGTGTTAAAATGTGGAGATATCCTATTATCTATAATGCAATCATGATCAATAAAGCTGTCTATGGGTGGTTCACAATGGGCCAGAGACATAGAGTTTGAAACTCGCCCTCAGGTGAATTGCGCCCGGAGGAACCATGGACCAGGAGGAACTGGACAAAATCGGTTCGGGTGAAAATTACCGAAGCGAAGGCCGCCCGTCGCGTCGTGCCATTTGCAAATAATTTTCTGATTTCGGCCAACATCTTCATTGGTCTGGAGCTATGCGAGCCATTTGTTATCAGCAGGAGGTGGCAGCCCTGCTCGTTTTGGGCTAGGCTGTGATGAAAAGGGGAGTTTTCGGCACTTAACCTTTCTGAGGGCATATTTTATGATTCAGTGGCTTTGTCCGTGGTCTAAGATAAATGCCTCGAAATAATATGTCAAAATTTTTTCTGATTAAGCCTTTCGGCTGGTATTTTTTTCCTTTTTTGTCAGGATGCCTCCAACGACTGATTTTATGGGACATTTATCAGAAAAGCGTTTCCAGTTTCATCAGCTAAAGGACATTTTTGCCTCGATATCTACGCTTTTCGATACTATTAGGATGCGTGACACTTTGGCTACGACGATAAATGTAAAATATTTGCCTACCCATCGATGATATCTTTATCATTTATAAAATATGCTCATTTATTATGGTCTGCATTTTTCTTTTAAGCTTAAAAGGACTCACAGACTTTTATAAAAAAATTACTAATGAGGGTTTGTTGATTCCTGTGTTAAAGTTTATGTATAATTTTTTTAATCAATTTAGACTATAGTTGAAAAGTAAATGAAAAAGAAAGAATTTTTATTAGGTACTTAATGGATTATTTAAGGATTGGGAAGGGTGTTGAACCTTTGTGTGCCAGAACACGCGATATCGCATGATTTTAAAAAGTCTTCATTTTTAAATGTAAGAAAGCTGCTTTGTTAGCTTCTTCACTGAACGTATTTAAAATCTTTCAATTTTATAGTTTTGGTAAAAATAAAATTAAAAATTATCAATTACTGTGTTTCCATCCACAAAATTAAGTATGGATTGAGTTTTTATTGAGTTTCAAGTCGATGAGCTTAGCTTTATGTATTTTCATTTACTTGGGTTAGTTTGACAATTATTATTAAATTTATTCACCATTAAATAATTTGTATTTTATCATTACATGTATTAAGTACTAGCAAATGCCCGCGACTTCGTTAATTTTATTACTTTAATAGATTACCGCCAGACTAAGTTGTTGCAATTAAGAGCATACATGCAAATAATGGCATTCATTTTTAATGACTCCACGACGACGAACCACCCATATGGAATTAAGCGCCAATTTACAGTACAATTTTTTTGAAATCACAATGTCGCTAAATCGGGAAGTGTTTCAGTCGTTGGTTTTTTGAAACAAAATCTCCAGATTCAATGTCATTCATATTTCCGAACAAATTTAATTGATCCTGACTCGGTAATTATTTCTATTGGCCACAACGCGAACTCATGGTGTAAATCGCAGTGAATTTGTCTAGATATAATGAGGTCGCTAAAGTCTGTTCTGTATTAGTCAAATTCCAGAAACGACAACAACAAGTCAAAAATTTAACATTTTACTTTCTCGAATTGAAAAACTCGATTTTTTTATAGTTTCATTAAAAAGTATTATGAATTGAAAAATATGCCCCTAAATCTTTAAAAACAAACTCATTGTATACATTTTTAAAGCTATAGTGACAAGCAAAATTGATGTAATTCTTGGAAACTTTTTCTTTCTTTGCATGAAGAAAGAGGAAAACAACAAGTCAAGTCCATTTATTTATTGTTGTATATGCAAATTGAGAAAACAAAAAAAAATGTAGTTTCAAACAAAACAACAAAATTATTGTGTTAGATACTCTTTTCTTTTCCTTTAGCACCTGTATTCTTTTTGGTATACTTTCATATGCATAATATATATGTATATAATTAATAATATTTTGTGGAAAACTATTCCACTCTTCTTAACATATGTATGTCTTCTGCTTAAGTTATTTAATTCCAACACTTGGCTTGGTATAATTGGACAACCATCTTTTTATGATACCTGACAGAATTTGGTTACTAAACTGATCTTTTGACCGTGCAACTAATTACAAACAACATTCGCTAAGTGTTTTGGATCCCTGTCATTTTGAAATCTGCATTTGGTATATTATTTTGATTTTGATTTGATTTTCGAAATCTATTTTTAACACATTGTTGTCGGGCGTTTTGTCCCGGTGTATTATGGCTGAAGCGGATAATCTATTTAAAAATGTGCGTGAATTTTATTGTTACAAAAAAATCACTCTAAATTTTTTAAAAGGCTTTGAATTTTTTTATTATATCATTATTTTCTTATCTTTGAATGTATTCTTCATCGTTATTATATAAAATAAAGGCACACACAGTTTGCGGAAAAACGTATTTTTACATGTACCGACAACAATGTGTTAAGATAGTGTACGTATGTACACATATAATTTTCTTTAAGTTACATATGTATGTTCATGTAAGTATTTTAAAGTGTATAATTTAAAAGTTACATAGTTACTTTTTTTATTAGACACACTATTTACTGTGCGGTATTTATTTGATTAGAGATTAATTTGTAAATGTACCCACGTCGCGTTCCGTGAAATCCAGCGAAAAATGCAGACCGGCAACAATCGCCAATTTTCTATACTTTTCCCCAGACGAAACTCGAGCGCAATGCCCGAGATATTTATCATGAATTCTTTATGCGCTACTTGAAAACTCTTATCGCTTATGAAATTCAATTTTACAAGCAAGACTAGCTGCGCGCAGCTCCAACGAGCGGAGCGGGTGGAAATTTGCGCAGTCGTAGTCGCGGTGAAGATTTCTAATATTTCTGAGGCCGTGATTTATAATTCGAGTGAACGAGGCGGCCCAGAACAGACTGGTCGTCTGTCAATTGCTGTCAATTACTGGCCTGGCAATGCGCAGGCAATGGCACAAAAGATTTCTTCGGCTTACCTGTCGAACAGGTAAGAAAGCATAGTTCCACCGCCGTCAGTGGAATTTGATAAACGGCAGAAGATAGCGATGATCTTCGAGCCGCAGCTCTTCTCATCGAAAACGAGTGAAAGTAGCAAAGATGGACCGTCGTGCCATTTGAAAGAAATTGACAAAGTAAGCACCAGCAAGCGGCTCCATCCGCTAATGATCCGTTCTTGGCGGTCAGGGGAAAGATGTTATAATGGCGGTAATTGCTGGTGATCCCAGCCTCCCAATAGGCAACAATTCGCGGTAAATTCGTGAGGAAAGTTGCCGGATGCAGACGAGCAGCGAGCAGCGAGCATCTGCAGAGAAAGGTGATCTCAGCAGATGTGCGGTACTAAAAGAAAAATTCTTGGGAACCCGCCGGGTTGGCTGGTTGATCATTTCTGAATTGTAGATTCCTTCGAAACTGGTTCTTAATCAGATGATCGCTTTGAGTGATCGAGACAGGTATAAAGGGATAATATTTATTTTGTTTGTATCGTGAAAGGGCTCGATCAAGAGCTCATTGACCTGGAATGAATAATCGCCATTATCCATGTTGGATTTTTTCCTGAGTTTCGTAAGATTTAGTAATGATCGTTTTATTTTGTTTGCAAACACGATTAAAAAGAAGAGGTTAAAAGAAAACTTATACGATTTACCATATATGATTTAAAAGAAAGCAATTTCTTTATCGCAACGTTGTGATATTTTCTAAGAAGACGAATCCAAAAGATTTACGTGTTAGACATTTTACTTGGTTGGACTTCACAGGTTGTCTCATTTTTTAGTTATAGCTCGATTCAGGATTGAGCATTTTTTATTTGAAATAAAATAAGAAATTATTATTTCAAATAAAATGGTAATTCATGTTCATTTCAATTATACATATTTTAAGATGAATTCGTTATTTCAAATAAGATATGAAATAATCATTTCAAATAAAATTGTTTTTAGTGAGAATTTAAATAATTATTTTAAATAAAACACTTCTTTGAATCATTAAAAATAATAATAATTGTAAATAAAAATGAATAAAAATTCGACTGTATAGTATTTTCAATGGGAAGTACATTAGCAGTTAAAAATGAGGCCGATTTATAAATCGCCTTTATTTATACCAAGGAAAACATGCTGTTCAAAATGTTCATCAGATCAGTACCCAAATTTCACAATGTTGAATATTGTTGCGTAAGAGAAAAGCCTTCCTGTTATATTTTAAAAATAAACGTATAATTGTATTTACAACGTTATTAATAGGTACATATAACCAGTAAAGTTTATTTTTTCTATTCCATTTTTGAAATAAATTATTATTTCATCAGAGTTTTATTTCATTTTTAAGTAAGCAGTTATTTGAAATAATTAGATTAATTCATTTTGAAATAATTGAATATTTGGAATAATTAGGTCAACTCATTTTGAACTGAAATTATTATTTGAAATAACAAATTAATTCAATTTGCCCAGGCTTGCCTGGATTTTTGCATCCAGATGAATATTGTCCATATCCCTGCTAACGATTTAATAGGGAGCGAAAGTGGTAGCAAGGCGGTTTAAAAATAGGTTTTCGGATAGGCATGTATCTTGAAAAATATTAATTATATTAATTTGAAGCTTTTAAAATTTAAAAAGATTTGTCGTAGCAGCAACTGGATTGTATCGATGTTGAATGGGTGTGTACCTTTTTTTCTATTTTAATATATTTGAAAGTCAGTGACTAAGCATCTGTCTTTGTTTTAACTGAAAATATATAATATCTAGAATCACTAAATAAATAACTTAATTAAATTTGCTTTATATCAGTTATAATGATATTACATATTTAAAAGAAAAGATCGAATAATTCAATATTCAAAATAAATTCGAAATTTCAATTCGAATTTAGAACGTCTGGTATCCCAGTGTGGCAGCTAAGGGCTAATAAAAATACCTTCTCCTAATTTATGCTAAATTCTTAATGTTTTGCAGCCAACGAGCAAAAGATTTGATAAGCACCAGTAGCAAAAGAAGTAATATTTTATTCGCAGCGGGAGAAAATACGGAAACAACACAAAATATCCCACGGCAGACGGCTTAAAGACCAAATCATTTCTAAATTTATTCACGAATGATTTGTTCCTAGCGAAGTAAACGGCCAGCTACGAATTTGTATTTTTGCCGTCCAAATTATTAAGAATTAATGAGTTGTTTAGTCGTCATGTCTGGCATAATCAAGCCGTTTGACTAATTAATTCAGACTATTCGAAAGTCTTGCTAACGCCACGATGTAGGTGCACTGAGTCTTGGACCGAATTTGTCTCTATCCCCAGACTAGACGCTGAATAATTCATGCATCCAGCCAGTAAATTTCGGTTGGCCAGGAGTCAGGGAGTTGGGGAGTGGGATAAAGCTGCTCCATCCGCGATGATCCGATCCCCAATGTGCGGTCCTCTTAAATATTCATGGATTAAAGATACCTCCTAAGCCAGCGATGCTCTTGTAATTACCGACAATGAAAAACTTCAAATCCGCAGATCGTGCTTAATCAACGGCTTCCATTAGTTGCCAACTTGCAAGTCATGCGTTTCGAGCATACGTTTAATTTTGCGGCAATTTTGGCTCTAAGGTTACCCCCCTTTTTCCTTTCATTAATACATACATATTTTACTCCAAATATCAGGAGAATATTACTCAGATATTGAAATTAAATTAATAATTTCAATTTCAATTTTCTATGACATCACATTTTTCTGAAAAATAGTCTAAACAAGTTGAAAAGGTATATTTTTTTAATTTAAAATTTTAGCGACGCATCATAGAAGCCTTTAATGTTGCTTAAATGAACGTTTTTGAAATAATAAGGGTAGGAAAGGCCCATTTTACTACAGGGGTAGAATTATATTCGCAACTTGTATCTAATTAATTAAAAATATATCTTTGCAATCCCTTAGGGGTTCATTTTTGATAAATGCTGAAATACGTGTTTCATTATTTGCTTATTAGAATTGGTATACTAAATTTTAAGTAAATCAGACAAAATATATTTTTCCCATACTTGCCTTAGAATTGAGTTTCGAAAAATCCGATTTTAGCGAGCACTTAGAAGCCTAGAGAAACAAAAATACCAAATTTAAAGTATGTAGGCTTTATAATTCTAGAGATAATTCTAATATTTCTTTCTATAATCGTTGCTTGCTAACTTTCCCAAACATTAAAGAATGTTTTGATTCTAAGTCATTTATTTAAAGCTAACAGGAAGTTGTTATTTTGATTGTTTGATTAAGTAAGTATTTATCGTCATTGGTTGATCGTGACGCAATTTTTGGTCGATCACAGCCGATAGGAGACGGTTTAGACACGCAAACGCAAATTAGCCGTGGCTCCTTTACGGTTCAGTCAAATCTGGCTTTATTAACACTATCGAGCTACTATCGATTCGTTTACGGTCTGTTTTGAATGATATTTCAAAATATTAAAGCAGTACGAATATGTTCGTTGAAAACAATCTAAGAATAATTGACCAGAGCGAAACCGAACCGAGACTGACACATAAGTGTGAATCAGGCCTAAGTATTGTTACAATTTTAGTCGGTGAGCGGCTATTGATCAAAATAGGAATTAAAAAAAAAAAAAATTAATTACATTATAAGAGTTCTTGCTACAGAGGCAATCTTAAACCGTGACTTACAAAATTTCTTGCCAACCCGATCGTTTAAGCATTGACAAATTTGTTCGATATTACCTACATTTGTTTCAAATCTCATCGAAAGATTTTGTTAGGGGATTTGAGAAAAACAGCCTCGTCTATGATACACTCAGGCAATTTATTTCAAACATGAAAAGCATATCTAAAGTTGAAAATAGACTATTTAATCCTTAAAATGAAAAAGAAATTTGATTATCATAGTATTTGCTGGAAATATATTACAAAAAAAAAAAGTATATAGGATTTTGGTAGGTATACATATACATATGTACATAGATCGCGACACATTTTGTAATAAAAAGTCGATCATATACATGTAGAAACCAAAACGGCGACGACTCAGACTCATCCTAAAAATCATCATCAGCATATCTCAATTTGCATGATTTTTAGTAGTTACGTAGCTTAAATTTGTTAATATCACAGTTGCTTTTATTACAGTTGCTCTCATTACAGTCACGGTTAGATTTGCTTATATCACAGTTGTTTTATTAAATTAGTAGTTGAAATTGTAAATATCACAGTTGCGCTTATCACAGTAGTAGTTGAAATTGTAAGTAACACAGTCGCTTTTATCACAGTCGTAGGCAGTTGAAGTCGCAGAAATCACAGTTGTCTCTAATCATATCGAGTGAGTTAGTTATTCTCGAGGCAGTCGAAAAGTAGTCGTCCGTTGATAGAGTCGAGCAATTGAAAAGTGTCAAGTCGAAGTAGTCAGTAGTGCAGCCGCAGTAAAACTTTCGAACTTTAAATTGAACTAAACAATTTGTGAACTTTTTCTCTAATTGAATTAAAACTCCATTTGAATTACCATCCAACTGGTATTATTTTTTCCTACATACATACATAGGTATTGTTTTATAAGAGATAGATGCAAATAGAAAAGTTTCATAAATGAGAAACAGTTTCAGTAAAATATTACGATTTTATTTCCACATACATATTTTTTTCGTTTAAGTTTTTGCATCTAAACCTCAGCGCGGTCGGGTGTTTTGGTTTGGTAAAATCAGTTTTATTACTATTAGGGCAAGATGTTCTTGTGCTCTGCGAGAAGGTGGCAACCCCAAGGCCTATTTGAGGCGGGAAGTTCAATTTCATGTTTAGCGGAAGTGTCTCAAACCCTCGCCAAGCCGCAAAACAACGCGGGTAATAGTCGCGACGTTATCCGCGCCGCAACGCTGGGGCAGCGTGTGGATCGCAGGTAACGTGAGCGTCTTGGGTTTCAGCGCGGTGGTGAGACCGCACGACCCAAAAGCACTCGGGAGAACACTTGACCTCGTATTTTACCGGTTATCAATGAATAGCTGCTTTCGCCCTCGGCTCGTGTTTCCAAGGCTCCTTGCAGCTCACCTGTCGCTTTTAATTAAATTGGACCCAGTCCGGCCCAGCGACGGGCCTATCCTGCAGAAATTTAAGATTCATAAAAGTTACGAGATTTGATGGGAGCACTTTTTATTTGCCCTCCCTCGAAGGGCTTAGCGTCGCTTGCCGCGAGCCAGGGGGTGCAAGTTGCTCCTAATGAGCGACGACGCTGTGAAACTTCCGCGTGGCGCGACTATTGATTTTTCTCTGGCCTTTTTAAGGGCGAGGGCCACTCCAGCGAAAACTCCTAATGGAAAGTACTTAGCGGGGCTAAGTATGGTTTTCCCGGGGGTTTGAACAAGCATCAAATTTGCCGCAAAGAAAGTTCTCCACGGGGGACCAACGGGCCCCAAGGCAAAAGTTGGGCTAGCAAAATCCCAGCGAAATTAAAAGGAGGACTTTGCCGGTGGTATGGCAGTGCAGGTGCTTCAGAGACCGGGCGGGGTGAATATTTTAATTGGCTATTTCCGACAGCCCCCGTGCTTCAGTTGCAGTTCACCAACCGGCTGAACAATGGGTCAAAATCCAGTTCTACACACTAAAAATTATTCTAGTTAAAATTAACTTGATGGTAATCTAGTTAGAATTTTTAAATGGAATTCTAGTATTTTTCAAAAGAAAGCACAGAATTCAGGTTATTTCTGATCGACCACTTAAATTGCTACTAGAAAAAGTAATAATGCTAACTAGTTCCTTATTAAATATGAAAGAAATCTAGAATACCATAAGTTTAACTAGTTGTCTCGTTATTTGCGTTTAATATACACAGTAAAATATTTTTAGTGCATTGAACTTGAATTCTAGCTGAACTGAAAAAGTTAATGCATTCATCAGGCATTCTTGTATTTCTTTTCCATGGTCATCACTGATATATATACATATATAATAAATAGTGGACCACAAACCCCAAATGTAATATCACTTTAAAAATTGAAAGTAATTTCTATAATTTACTAAACTAATGAAAATGACTTCAAATAATTCTTAGTACCCAACAAAATTGCTACACTGAAAAATTATTAACAAATTGCAGGTCTTCAGCAAACTCAATTTTATTTGGAGTGGCAATCAACGTCCCAGTGTTTATATTTCAGTGACGGCCTAGGCATATCAAACGTCAAAGTGTGTTTGTGCGTCTGATAGCAAGAGCGCTTCGCAGTTCGCATGGGACGGGATATTGGGCTTATCCAGCAGACTGAGAGCCTAAAAAGATTTTTAAACTTCTATTCCTTAATCTCAGAATCTCAGTAGTTCCCTCAATTGAATAGGTATATGTATATCGTTGAACGCGGTACATCTCAGATCCGATTAGCGCTCAGTCTGTTGAACGAACCCATGTTGTGAAATTTTAAGCCCTTTTGAAGCAGGGCTAAAGTGCTAAAATAAGTTTTAGTTGTAGGTATAGTGGAGGTTTTATTGTGTTTTCCGCATTTTGTGAATAAAAAACAAAAAAGAAAAAAAAACGTTCAAATCCGAAATATGTAAGAGCACGAACGAAATTCGTGTTAATCAACCAGAACTTCGTTAAATAAACAGAATATCTAGTGAACCATATTGAAACTCAATGGAAAACTAACGGTTCCATCTTATATCGAAATAACTGTCTAGTGCAGTGAACTTGATTTTTATTTGAACTAAAAGAGCTCCAGTGCAAAATTATTTCCGTGTCGGTATCAGTTTGAATTGCAGCACATGTTTTTCTTCAGTGCATGAGACAAATTGAGCTACGAATTGTTGTGAAATTAAGTCTCCTTTGAAGTACGAGTTAAGAGTTGCCTTCTCTTCACCCAATTTTATCAAAAAGGTAAGAACTGTTTTTGAAGAAATATTATTAAAATTATCTCCTTCAAAACGGAAAAATATAACAGGAAAAAGAAAAATTGATCAAGTTACATCTCCACCACAGAAAAATAACCAAGCGGTAAGAAATCTATTTGTTATATACAAAATGTGAAATACCGATCTATCGTTTTCTCGCAACTATCGTTCAAGTATAATTTACACTAAACAACGAAACTGAAATGTAATAGTTTTGTATGTTTCAATTGTTTGTCATGTATCATATATATACATATGTATATCACTTGTTATCTTTTGAAAAATGATGGATTGTTCTTTCATTCTAATTTTATTGCTTTATTTTACATTATTATATGCAACTATTAAAGCTACATTTTAAAACAATAATTTAATTACCTTTCCTACTTATTATTTACTTTAGGTCTCGGAGTTGAAAACTCTTCTTCCACTGGAGTGCAATTTTTCTAGGACAGTTGCATTAATGAAAGAAACGTTTAGCGCCAGAAGAGCTCTGGTACTCAAAGGGACGTCAATTGTGGAGATTTTTAAGGAATATCCAAGAATAATTGATTTCCATGGCCGCTTGGTAATTTGTGAAGAAAAATGTATATAGTTTGATATTAAATTCTTATTTCTTAATAGATTTCTGAAGACTTTGAGCTCTTAAATATATGTCTGGGAGATATATGTAATTTGGACAAATACAACTTTAAACATTCCGAAAAAGTTCAAAAATATATATCTGATGGTAAGATATTTATAAATTTATTCAGATATTAAATTTTTCCTATCAAATGCATGCGACACTCCAAGAATTTTGCTACGTCAGTGCCTCAATTTTAGACCACAAAGGAAATCATATATTTAAGTATATTATAACTAAATTAAGTTTAAACGTTCTTATATTATAATTTATCATGCAATTTAGCTATGTATGTAAAACGACTTGTATTCCATTTTACTTCTAAATAGTTGCCTACATAAGTTTGGGATTTTGTTCCTAATTTTTACAATCAACTTATTTAAATGATTTCTATAGTATTTTTAAAATTACCCTTTCCTTAAATATCAAACAATAATGTTAAGTACTTTCTAATTCACACATGTCTTGTGTTTGTATTTCTTAGATATTTTAAGGCGTTTAGCGACACTTATACTGGACTTACCAAATCGGCAAGTGAAGAGGATAAATTGCCAAATAGCCGATGACATAGCAGACTGGGAGCAGAAGATTCTTCTAATGCAGATAAGTCCTCTTGTTCAATGGATCAAAGTAAGACATTAAAGGAATACTTAAATAATAAAATGCTATATAAAGTTGGTTTTTTAGGAACACGAAGACATTGGACATTTTGTAAAACACAATAGGAACACTTATCCAGTTTTATTGTGCAGGTCACAAGAACCATTTGAGAAGGGGATTTTTTACATGGTTGTAGAAGAACTATTTTTTGAATTAGGTGAAAATCCTTTAAGGGCTTTTGATTTGTTGTTTAAAAGTCATTATGTCTTTAACTTTAAGTACAATAACCAACTCTCAAAGTTTTATAATTTTTTCGACGTTTTCATTTATAAAACGAAAAATGTTAATCCATTAGGGACAATCACACTGTACGAAAACAAAATGAATATGTGAACATTTTTTTTAAATTCTAAAGGTAGGAATAATACCTATTATGTTTTGTTTTGTATATTAATACGAGTAATAAAACTCTGAACTTTGACCAACATTCTGGTTTTATTCCTTACTGATCTTCAAAACAAAAATTCCTTATTTCCTTTAAGCATATTTTTAGTAAAAAGTACTAATATTATCTAAAATACTAGAAATTTCTAGATCAAAACTAGAACTTGCGTGGAATCACGGGAAATGTATTAAAATTCTTGACTAAATTATACATCTTTTTCAGTGGAAGCAGTATCTATAAACAGGAAATCTAGTAAGAAAACAACGGTTTTTATAAACTTTAATAGAAATCTAGTGAATGAAACCATCAAAACTTTCTTGTCTTATTAACTGTTTTCTCTGGTATTTCACTGAAAATCTAGTAGCTATTTTGGAACTAGATTAATAATTTTTTTAACGAAATTAACAATTAGAGGACTTGAGAATCTAGTTGGCTTTTTGAAAGTAAATCCAGTTAACAAAACTTAATTTCGGCCACTTTAAAAAGAAATCTAGTTACTCTATGCTCAATGGATATCAATTGAATTTACTAGATGAAGTAATAAAATAAACTAGAAATCTATTTAAATTACTTAACTAGATGTCTAGTGATAATTTTTTAACTAGATTTTGGACTAGAAAATCTAGGAGATCCGCTCTAGTTCGATTTTAATGAAATCTAGTTGAAAAAAGTTTAGAGTGTAGGAAGTAAAATTGTAAAGGAAAGCAAAATACATTTTTAGTGATGTAATAATTGTGAGTTATCAACTAAAGTAGGAGCTTTACTTCAATAAAATAAGCGAAATAAAACTTTACTTCAATAAAATAAGCGGACGTATCCTACAATATTATTTCCAAGAATTCACATCAAAATCCTCAAAAAGGACGAAAACTTGTTTGTCTATGTCGTTTTTAACCGACTTAAAAAAAGGACGTTCTCTGTTTCTCCCGTATGTTTGCGATTTTCTCAAAAACTAATAGTCCGATTTTTACGATTCTTTCACCGATGTATTTCTATATACTTCTAGGAAGGCTTTATTATACATATTATATAATGGATATAATTCTTATGTACAAAGTTCAATTTAAAGGGAATATTTTAGTTTTGAAGGTTCTAGTAAATAAATGAGGTAACAACTTAAATAGTTGGAACAAATAAATCCGTATACTGTTAAGTATCTATGCTTTAAAATTACTTTTTTAAAACTAAGGCATTTTCTGAAGTACTTACATATAATTGAATAAATAATGACTGATATACATACATATACAATAGAAAACAGTTTAGTTCATTTGCGACATTTAAAAAGACATTGGAAAAAATTATGAAAAATTTATTATACTTTGGACCGCGAATAAATTCAATAGTATAACACCGACATCTTTGAAATTATAGGAACTTGAAGTTAGGGGCGAATGGGTGCACCTTGGTGTTTCCATACAACAAAAGTATTTTTGTTTTGAGGGGATTTGCAATTAGCCCGTAATTTGAATTGGCCTTTTTCAATACGTGTCCCTTTCATGCCAACTCTACCCTACTTTTAATATACTCATTTTAGGGATTTTTTTAGTTTTTGTGTACGGGGTTTCTTAAATGTTTAATTTTTATTGACCTGTTAAGAGCGAACATACCTAAGTCCAGATCCGTCTGGTAGTCGCACAGATATGTCCAATCCTCCATCTGCCGTCGGCGGTTCCGATGCCTCCTGAGTGCTCGATTTGCGCGATATGTTCTTAAGTCGTAAAAGTTTTTCTTAAAAAAATAGAACCGCCTTTAAAAGGTCAGAAAAACACATTTGATTTATGCGCCGACTTCAAACATCATAATAAAATCTAAGGATTATTATATCGTAAGTGGCAACAGAGAAGTCCAAAGTGACCATTATTTTATACTTATTTAGGGCTTCAGATCTTTTCAAGGCGGTTCTATTTATTTAAGAAACATTGTTTCTGTCATAGACATTTAAAAAGGTTTTTTTAGTAACAAAGCTTTCTGAGGCGAATATATTTCAATAGTCAGGGTCAATTTTTTTTTAAAATTTTTTATTAAGTATAACCGAAAATATGTTAAGTTTATTTTTACCTGTTATATGAAGTCTAGTTTAAAAGAGCTAGTTGAAAGGATTCAAAAACTTATTTCAAAAGTTGTTCACTAGCAGCACTTGCCGGTGAACGTGATAGAAATTGTCGGGTAAATGAAGAGAGACCAACATAAATTTGGAAATTTAAAATATCAGTGTCAAAATGGCTGAAAAGTTTTGTCATTTAAAGACCGAATTCATACAAATTTTATATTTGGGGTTCGCGGTGTCGTAGATTTCGAGTTTTTGTTTAAAAATTCATTTCAGAAGTTTTGTATAATGGTTTCAACTTTGCAGGAACATTAAAAATGTTCCGCCATTTACAAGTTGTTTATAAAAACTAATCAAATGTACAGCAAGGGAGATTTCAACTATCTCTCGAAAAATAAAGAAGTAGGTATGTATGTTTTAAGGTGGTTTTGGTGGAGTTTTAATGGTATTTCGGGTTTGCTTACTTGGCTCCTGCCCGGGCCAAGGCTGTGAATGTCCCTGACATCCTTATTGATTGGCACAAATTTTAATGTAGGTATATATGTACTATGAGGGACTTTTAGGTTAAAAATACTGTACTGAAAAAAACCTTATTTTTAATGGCTCGGAAAAGTCTCAGTATATGTATCTAAAACCCTTATCTACACCTTTTTAGACATAACTACCAAAAAACGTGCTGATTCGACAAAAAACTAAGTCTATAAGGGACTATCCTTTTCATTTGATAAGCATCTAAATATACCAAGGTGCTTGGAACAAATTCCTTGCCGCAATTCTTCTATTTCCAGCAAAAATATTTGTTCGAAAACAACGCCGTACTCATAGAAATGTTTTAAACATTTTTAAGTGTTTTTGAGCGAGTATAAATAAATAAGCTTCTTTGATTGAAGGAGTAGCAACTGCTGTAATTTTAAATGAACTCAAAGCCACGTTAAAAGATTCAATTGAGTGAACGAGCGATTTCAAAAAGTTTCTTCTAAAAATTTCTTTAAATTTTTTCCTTGAGAACATTGCAAAAATTGTTTCAGACGGCCTCCAGAGAGCGTTGGCATGCACCAGCTCAGCTCGGAACATTGCGGGACCGAAGAAAATCACCTTAGAGTTGTCGTAGTTTTCTTAATGCCGTTCGGAGTGGCTTGTAAAGAACAACAGTGGATCAGATTAAACTCTCGACTTAATCTGCCGAGACGAAGACCCGGACAAATAGACGGCGCTCCTTCGGCCTCCGTCTAGGCCGTCGTCGTCGTGACGCCCCATCGCCCCGTCCCGCCTCCATGCTAATTCAAAAGTTCTTCCCAGTTGAACCATTAAATTAAAGTCGCTGGTGCCGCCGTCGCCGCACGATAAAACACCGGGGGAGGAGCGCCCGGTCCAATTAGTGCCTTTGAACCGGCGGCGCAAGAACAGCGTAAACAAAAGTTTTTCCAACAACAGGATAAAGAATCCTGCGAACAAGCGAGAAATGTTCCCAAAGTTTGCGCTTCCATTTTAAAACTTGGGAATTCCGAAAATTCCTCGTTCATCGATTGCTGTGCAAAATGACGGCCGCGGGGCCGGAAGAGGGGGGTGTGTTCGATGAAAGAGTTATCTGATGGACTGCGGCTAGGTTTTCGGAGGACGGCAGCTCTTTGGGCGTTTCTAGGTGCTTTTTCTAGCATCTGGACGTCGGGACATGTGGAGCCCACCCGGGCCTCCGCTCGGGGGCACCCGCTGTTTTTCCCTGGTGGTGGTCGGTTGTTGTTAATTAGAACTGGCAACCATTGCACTCCCTTTTTCCATTTTCAGATATTTTCGAATTTATTTGATTTCAATGAACACACGTCTCTGTTCACCACTGCCCTTCAAACTAGCGTAGGAACAGCTCTAGCATAGCAAACAGAATTTAATCGGATAAAAACGCGATCCTGCCCAGGTCCACTGTCGCTCTGCAATCGAAAAAAGAAAAACGCCCCTGGATTTTAGCACCACCCTGTCCTCTCCTGTCCTTGCAAATCACATCAGTGCACGGCCAGGGCGAATGAAGATATGGTCAAGGAAACTGAAAATTTTCCGAGCGCTGAAAATAAACTTTATTTTCTGTCACCCGGAAAACGAGCTCCGCTGCGATGTGACCTAGACATACGAGTTGACAATCAGGGACATTTCGATAACCCTTGAATCGTGATCCCTATTAGAAAGCAGCGCAGAAATGGACTGATATGCATTTTTAGCAAAAAAATTCTACTAGTGCACACTGCACTGGACATATGCATGTATTTGCATGCTTTTGCAATGCTTTTAAACACCATTTAGGCAGTTTAAAGGTACACGACCGAGAAAACATGTTTTGAGTATTATTGTTGTTCTTTTGAATTGTGGTAAACGACATCATGTACATAATATGTATGTTTAATTAGCATGAAGTTCCTAGAAAAACATTAACAATGTCAAGTTTTGTGTATAGCCGTTAAATTAATACAGTTCTCTTTCAAAAGTAGAAGAGTTGAAAATTCGTCCTATAGGATATTAAGAATTAAGTCTTCTACTTTTGGAAGGGAAAATTTCACGTCCTAGGAATTTTATGATAAAACATATGTCTGTCATAATTAAAAAACAATTAATTCCCACTAAAAGCTTGTATTACATCAAGCTGCAAAACAAATTTTTTATCAGAACCATTTAAATAGAATGCTTTATCACAAATACGACATACGTACGTTTTGTACATTAAGAAAAATATTGTAATCAATTTGGTTGAACTCTTTTTCTTGCTCGATCAATAATTATTTTAGTTACTTACTCATTCAAGTAAGCGTACTATTTTTTGATTTAAAATTAAAAACGTAATAATTTGCAAAGACTATAATTTAATTTACAAAATTCAAAATGGTAGCCTTTTTTTATTCCTGAATTCTATTATTATACCGAAATCTCAAAAAAGCCTTAAAAGGGCTTTTGAGGTCATTCATTTCGTATTTGGTGCCTTTTAAAACAATAAATCGAGCAGGAATATTACTGATTTCAAATTTTATACTCAATTCCAAATTACAAAAGTGTCAGTATAAAATTTGGCGCGGCAACCTAAATGCTATGTATAAATCCCATGTAAGGAAATTATAGACTGAGTAAAACATTATTAACAATCCTCACTGTTTAATTTGTTTTAAGTTATTTATCTTAATATTTTGTCTAAAAATGACATCATTTATTTTTCTGACTCTTCTGAGGTCCTCTGAGGGATTGATCGGTGGCTTCCGAGTGCAATCATACTTAAATATCGTTCAGTTCAATTTAGTAAATTGAACTCAATATTAATACATATAATAAAAAGGAAATCAATTTTCCCGTCATTCCAGTTGAAAAAGAAGTATAAATGCTTAATATGTACTTAACGTTCCTTTTCTAAAGAATTGATAAATTTTTTCTATAGAGTTTTGTTCGTTAGATTACGAATTCGTACCTAAATGCAAGTATTCAATCAGCTCTCATTTTCGACAAAAATAGGATTAAAAAGTACAAAATTACAAAAAATCATTACATAAAAATAAAAAAGACTAAATCATTTGGAAATATTATTTGAATTTGACTTTTTTCCATAAACTGATTATTTCATGTAATAGATTGCGAATGAAAAGCATGACAAGCGTATACTCATTGGTCGCATTGTTCACAGGATGTGTAAAAAGCATTAGGCGATTTTATCTCAAATTGTTTGACTTAAAAATTTGAAAATTAGCACAAAGATAGAATGTGAAGACGTGAAGTATATAAAGTTGAATTTCGATTCTGGGGGTTAATTTCAGGAGGTAAATCTGGAAATGGAATTTTTTGTTTTTTTCAATGCATCGGGTAAGGTGTCAAATGAAAGTTTATTGAAGCGCGAATTCAATAATAGATATATTTACATGATTTATTTTTATAATTATAACTATCCCTCATCTTTACCACCAAAAAGATTGCTCGGAAAGAATTTTTCGGCAAAAAATATTTCTCACGAGGATAAATAAAATGTTGTATCCTCCCATCAAAAGTATAAATCAATGCAAAAGTATAAATCAGAAAAATTTGACGAAAATCAAGAACATTGACTAAGGTGTGAATTGAACGAGAAGTTATCATAATTGCATTTCTAAATATTAATAATTTAAGATGGTACTTAACACTAATTGTGCAAGTATTATATGTTTTGTACTTGAACGATTTGCAGGTATATTTCATAACTACATATTGCAACCTACCTGATGAAATGATTTCGAAAAATGAATGATGCCAAAACTCTTTTCAGAGGTCGTAGACTTCAAAAGATATATAAAAATGGTTTGGACTCCAAATCTTTGGTATTTCTTAACCTCTATTGACTAAACTTAACATACACATTGACAACATGTAAGTAAGTCGTGTTACAAAACGGTGGTGATCGGTCAAAGGGCTACATCAGTTTCTAAAAGTGATTTTGTTTCTGCGATAACTGCAATTTGGGAAGCAGAATAAAATTAAATTTGTTGATCAGCTTCATAGCTGCCCGGTTCGTAAAAATCATGTCGTCAGTTGCAGAGTCCGGTCGGGGCGAATGAAGAAATTGCCAAGGAAGTTGCACATTCAGAGTGGCGCAAAATAAATATGGTCCGACGTCCGGGAAACGAGTTTGCGGCGACGTGACCCAGCAGCCAGCTGACAATCAAAGGATACTTGCGGGGGCGAAATTGTGTTTACGGCGGTTAAACACGGCATTGACGCAAGGACGCCTTGAGAAAGTCCCAAGATTTGATTTTGGGGCGGTGGGAAGCTTAATCGAATAGAATCTTGGATCGGTGCTGGCTCGGTCACCCTGTGTTTGCACAAGGGCCAGGAGGCTCGGTCGAACTTAATCAGACATTTTATCTAAATGGGACTGCTCCGGAGCGAGGCGGGTTTATTGTTTTCCTCGTGGAACGTAGGTGGGGACAGGATGGTGCCAGTCGTATAATAAAATTTGTAAGAATTTGGGTTCGGTCCTTTTCCGCAGGCCCCGGTATTTACATGCTATTAGTTGCGACTTTATTTCACCCTATCACGACGGTCATAACTCAAACGACGAACGCACCTAATGAATTGAACCGGCAATGGGACGCCCATTTACATGAAATACTCTGGACATCCACTTCAGACCTCGCCCATTTGGGGCTCTAAAAGCAAATTTGCTGAAGAGCCAGGGCCGTTCCAAGAGCACTTGGGACTGCTCCAGTCTTATCTCGGGCGGTACATTTTGACATCCCTTGAAATATTTTGCAATCCGCACTCAGTCGAGAACTACTTGGGGTTTGGGGCCCCACATTCCTAGGCATATCATCACTTTTGGCAAGCTATCAGCATAACATCAAATCCCAAAAGGACATGCCCTAGCTACATAGGAGCCCCTCTGCATTAATGCAACCAAATTTTATGCAAATTAAGTCCTCATGCAAGTCAAAATCTTTAGCAAGAGTAGACTTTTATACCCCTCGTATATAAAACAGCGCAGATATGTAAATATTAGGAGACGAAAATTGTTCTCATCTCAGCTGCGCGAAGCCTCATCCCGACGTGATTCTCTTGTCACCCAAGGGATGCTGGATGCTGTTTAGAGCACCGGGTGCCTCACATTGGTGAGCACTTCAGTCGCCGCGAATATTTGCATCGTGACCCCCTTTTTGAGTAATTTCACTAGAACTCATTAAATTTGTTGCAATTGGGGTTTCGGGGGAATTTGCGAAACAGTGAACATTTGCACATGACCACTTCGTGGGGGTGGATGCGCCCAACAGGGTCAGATTAATGCGTCTGGCTGAATGCAGCTCCTGCCTCTTGTTGTCTCGAGCTCTCGAGTGCCTTTCGAAAGTACAAATGAGTTTAGTTTTGGCCCTAATGAGTCCCAAGTGCGGCTTGAGCGACTCCACCGTAGCTCCATGTGTTTGATCGCTTTTTTATATATAAAACCTTTGAATTTCCCTTTTAGCACCATGCTTTTGATATTTAGTGGCAAAGAGCTTTTTTGGTTGCAACTGCGCTCAAATTATTTTTTTCCACACCCTTTTAAGGAAGTTAATTACAGGATAAACAAAATGACGATAGTTAATCCCCTAGAATATATTAGGGAAGGTAGCAACTGGATTGCACATGCACATACATATGTAGGTACATCTTGAAAACCCATGGTAAAAAAAAATCGACTTTTGAATTTTTACATTTTCTTTAAGGGGACCTTCTCATGCTAAATTGAAAAAAATGACTCTTTTTAAATTTTGTTTTGTGGAAAAACTACTTTATTTAGATACATAATTCTCTTTGTATATTGTAGGGAATAGCTTGAAGTACCTACATAAAAAAAAATTTATTGGCCATTTTAGTTCACCACCACCACTGTAGAGGGCATCTTGCAAAAGGCTCATTTTAACTGGTGGGACACTTTCTGGGCTCCCTGTAAAAGATAGAGTAAAAATTCAAACGAGGTTCTATTCCTGAGACTCAAAACTAGACAATAGACCTGTACAATTTTTATGTTTTTTATATTTTCCTGATTTTATAAACGTTTTTCCAAAAAAGTAAGAAAAAAACTGTTTTTTGGGGTAGTTTACCCGAATTTAGAAAGGGAGGCGGAGGTATTTTATGATTTTTCAGAGGTTAATTGTCTAGTATATTTTTCTATAGAATCTAAAAAATGTTAGTTTGTACAAATCGGTCGAGTAGATTTTGAGAAAAACGTCCCACCAATTTGAAAAACATGATTTCGAGATAAACGCGTTTAAAGTTTTTATTCCCTATATATTCACGCTGAGGTGCCGTTACATATATACCTATAACTTATTTTCTATTACGAATTTCGTAATAAAATTTTAAGAGAGTATTTCTATGGTGCTATGGAACAGGTTTATGCAAAAAAAAAAAAATTAGATTTTTTGGAAATTTAGCATGAGAAGGTCCCCTTAAGACATATTTTTCATGAAAAATTACATCGTATCATATAAAACCTAAATTTTTAAACACGTTATTCGTGAAATCTTTTTTTCAATGAATGAAGGAACTTTGATTTTTTCTGGGTTAGATGGTCAAAAATTCAAATTTATTTTTGTTCAATTGATTCTAATACCTTGTATATGATCCCAATTTTTTTAGAGAGTAATTGTATATATTCGAGATATCATCCCGAGAGTAAAAGAAATAATAAATAATAAAGTTCATTGCCAACTTGATATAACAAAACATTTTATAGAGTTTCAAAAAAATAGCTCTTTATTTTTTCTTACAATATCTCAAAAATTACCTTTTTTGATCGTCTAACTAAACCCAAGCCTTAAATAAATTTTCATTATTAGGAAAAATATAAAATTCGCCTACATAATTTTCTCCCCTCACGAATTTCGATGAAATTTGGTGGGTTCATTTTCCTCAACTTGAAAGTGACGATTATGTGAAAATTTTTTGTAGGTCGCAATTAGTTTCGGAAATATTTCAATGTCACTTAACACTTTTTCTTCTATTGTATTTCGAGCATTTCCCCATTGAAATTTTGCGTATACTGGTGCTAATAATATACATTAAATACCTTTCCGTCAACCTGATCTGATTTGATTAGAGAGACATTTTGAATGAAGTTCTTCAAAGGCTGTGTGAATAGACTTAAACTTAACTAGTTTAAATAAATATTCTAGCGTTCAACACTATCATTAGAATAAAGAAGTACAAAATAGTGAATGACAAACTTAAAAAACAAATTTCATCAATTAAAAAATTCTACATTTAATTGTAGAAGTTTGCTTATTTTAAATCAGCTTGTCTTACTTTAATAATTTCAGTAAACTTTTTCAAGTATGAATACCAATATAATTATGAATTTTAAAAGCGATTATAAAGTAACATTGGCATGAAGAAAAGTAAAGATATTACAGGTATAATTAAGAAATTCGCAACATAAAAGAATAATAGATTTGCATACCTTTGTTAAGGCTATTGTTAATTATAATTACTTAAACTTAATACACTTTTCCCTCTTACCTTTCATAAGATGACTCTTCTTGTTTTCATTGCAGTCACTTGCATATGCATAGTAATTTTTACGTTAAGCGCTTAACACAGCCAAAAAGACTGCCAAAAACCGAGGGTGGGGTACCTTCAAGGCTTCGTTAATTGCACAATTAAGGCCCTCTATGCTCAGGTGTACCTTTTTGCAGTTCAGCATACCTGTGAGCAGTGCTGCAACTTTTCACGTCGAGTTTGCCGTACATTATTCAAATATGGCTTGAATAGCCTAAATGAGGCCGCAAATTTTGCCATATAGTAGAAGATAAACGCACACACGTACGTGTTGAAATATTTCGCTGAAATCAGTTTTAATGAGATTGGTTCAGTGAAAAGATGGCACGGTTTCAACTCTCTTCGCCTTCCCCCTGTGGACTTTCAATAATCACCTTCAGATCAATCGTGGAGTTATAAAGATGTTAAGTAAGTTGTGTCGATGAAAAGATACCCCAGAAAGTGCTACTTTGGATAATGTTGCATACTCCTCCATTTAGTAGATTTCCCACATTTGTGCATACGCCTACTTGACATGCAGCCTGTTGGTGACTATACATAGTCGAGTCGAATGCGAAAGTACTGGTCTCAGAGATACGTGAAGTGCAAAAAGATATGCGGGGGCTGCGCTAAGCAGAGCATAAACTCCTCGGAAATTAAGTATCTAAAAATTTGTATTCAGAAAACAACAAACGTTAAGTAGCGTGTGTGCTTGCTTTAGCTGGAGACCGTATTTTGTCCTCGACAATGTCAAGAGCAGAATTTTATAAACTGAGGTTTTTCATTAGGAGAATTTGCTAACAATAAAACTAGCGTCAAGAAGGGTACTTCATCTGCAAGTGAAGTGCTTCTATTTCCAGGCTTTTGTGTCAGAGGACGCATCTTGCCCGGACGAAGATAGAACTGGATGTAGATCAAGGATGCATTCACCATCTTTGTGGACTATGTACGTAGCGAAGATGAACGACTATATAAAAGGAAGTAAATCTTCTTTTTGAACCTTTCACGATGCAGATTCTTGGGGCGAATTTCGGATGTTCTAAATATACAATATAACTCCTCGCCTTTGCTTTTATACAATAAAATAAAAGAGCCAATTATCTTTTGCATTTCAATTTCACCAGGAAATTTATTTGCTTGCAATATTTGCTTTGATTAACCGCAAGCGCTGTTGATAAAAGTTCCTTTCAACATCGACCGCAATTCCTTTCATTTGTGTTGAATGGTCTGGCACAGTTGCGAAACCAATCAAGGGCCATCAATATCCGAGTTTATCCAAATAAGGGCTTCAAGTTTTAATAAACTTCGCGTAACTTCCCTGGAACAAAACAACGGTGGGATTCCGCCTCATTCTTGCGGCCCCAATCGATTCAAAACTTCTGATCAAGGTCGTCTCAATGCAGGCCACTGTACGTGAACTTTCCCACGAGCAATTGCTGAATTCTACTGCACCGTGCTTTTTGGTTAGTGACGTAGGTGAGGTCACCTATAACCGAAAACAGGTAAACGTTCCGCCGCATACCTTCTTTTTGCCGCAATTTGCATGGGTGTTGGGGGCTGGACGTCCATCAGTGCCGTAATCAAAGTTAAAATTAATATGCCGGAATAGTCCGCATTTATTTTGACGGCTCGAATTTTCTAATTATGTGGGTAGAACTTGCGGTTGACTTGCTTCAACATTTTCTCAAATTATTATTAGTCCAATAAAAAAAAATAGTTGCCACAGCAAGCCACATAAAATGCGGTTGTAATCATCACCTCGCGGTGTTGAAGCAATCATGTGTGCTAAATAAACTTTGATGTGGTGTGTTATTATTTTGTGTTTTTATTCTACAGAAGAAAGTCCAATTTACAAAAAATTTAAACGATGTAAACAAAAATGTGAAATTGCATATATATGTAGTTTTGAATTGTTTAAGAACTCTTCAGTTTAAGGATTTTTTGTTCTGTTTGGATTATTTTTGATTATTTTATTTTTATTACGAAATTATATCAAAATGAAGAGAAATAAAAAATTCGAATGAATTAAATGTGAAAATATAATAGATTAAAAAGGAAATTACATTTTTCGTATCCTATCAATATCCTCAGAGGTGACTGCACTTTTGGAGAGAGGTTTCAAACCGCTCGAAGTAAGTTTTTAAATCTTTAAACGCGTTTTTCTGAAAAACGATATGAAAAAAAATATATCTAAACTACATAAACGTTTCAACATTTTAATTGTTTTCTCTACATAATTTACTTATAATCGTTCGATTTTATTTGTTCGTAAAACTCGAAACTTCATTTTTTGATAGCTATCATTACTGATATTTGAAAATATCTTGATTACCATTGAATTTTTTAAAAGATCCCTTCTAGCTGATGTACCAATCAATATTTTTGTATTAAAAGATTGTAATGAAATTTTAAATATGTTTTGTTTTTAAGAAATTAAAATTATTTTATCTGCCGAATCTAAAACATTTCTGCGTAGATCTCAAATTGAAATATATGTGACACTCTTTCCTTGTATCGTCGAAAAAATGCAAATTGAAAATGAAAAAAAAATAAATTAAAAAATAATAAAAAACCAAAGGAATAAGGCAAGGTAATTAAATAAAATACTCGATTTGGGCAAAATACAAAACGTATATTTTACCCGAAAAAAATGGAGAGAAAAGCCCAAGGCATAAAAACTCTCTGAAGAATGTTATTATAAAATTAGATTACAAAAGAAACAAAAAGGGAACGAATTTACCGAATATTACGGAGAAGCACGCTGAGACTACCTGATATGTAATATGTGTAATTGATGATTTGCGATTTTTTAGACGATCGTCAAGACGGAGAGAGCCACGTTTGGCCTCCGTTGGGATTTGCGATTTTTTAGACGATCGTCAAGACGGAGAGAGCCACGTTTGGCCTCCGTTGATGATTTGCGATTTTTTAGACGATCGTCAAGACGGAGAGAGCCACGTTTGGCCTCCGTTGGGACGTTTGTTGTTAACAGAATCACCTAGGCGCGCGATTGACGGAGCGAGTCACCTTGACCTCCGTTAAAACGATTGAAAACGATTGAACTCGGTGCACTCGAGTATAGCTTAATTGGTTTGCACTAGGAGTGCAACTCTCAAGGAGAGCACGCCCACCCCGTGATCACTTCCGCGTTCGCGTAAATATTAATTTAAACGCGATATTGAATTGAGACAACAAAACGCAACAAGACACAACAAAATGATTGAATTCAATCCCCGATTATTAATTAAAACAATGACAAATTCAATTTAACCAACGAAGCGAACGATTTAAATATTGAGCGAATTTCAGAGCAAAATAAACTACAAGCGTCTCGATTGAGAAAACCTGGTAGAATGACCGCATCGGTCTTGATGAGTTGAAAATTAAGATGGGTTTTTTCCTCTCTCGTCCTTCTCACCACGCGACCTCCGCCCTGAGGCCTTCTATGCAACGATGCATCGCCGCGATAGAGAGAGAGAGGAATGAAGAATGTAAAAAAAATGGGAATTATCATATATATGTCCCCTGGTTTCGCATGAAACAATATATACCCCGGTTTCGCATGAAACAATATATACCCCGGTTTCGCATGAAACATACTCCCCCCGGCTGCGAATGAGAATGAGCTGAAAATGTTGTGAATGAGTGTAGCAAGACAGGTAACTCAGCGCGCGTACATAAATTGAGTTTAAATAATTGATTTAATATTCATGTTTCCACTGGCAATGGACAGAGTGAAGTAGCATTTCGCATGTAGATCCCCCTGGACGTTTTGACCTTGACCACTCGACTGATCCCATCAGATCCAGGATAGACCTCAAGGACAATACCCAATGGCCATTTCATGCAGGGAGTCAGCTTGTCAATGAAAACCACGACTGTCCCTTCCTTCACGTCGCTCTCACCAGCAAACCACTTTTGCCGCTTCTGGAGCTCACTTAGGTATTCGAGATGCCAACGTCTCCAAAAGTCCTGACGGGCTCGAGTTATGAACTTCCAAACGGTGAGTCGGTTATCTGGAACATTAAGATAATTATTTTCCGGCAGTTTATTGAGAGGACGACCGATAAGAATGTGCGCGGGGGTTAAAGCGATTGGATCATTCGGATCAGTAGACAAAGAACATAAGGGTCTTGAATTAAGTATCGCTTCGATTTCAACGGCTAATGTACTTAATTCTTCGAAAGTTAGAAGTTTATCCCCCAACACGCGCTTAAGATGATGTTTAAAAGACTTTACCGCAGCCTCCCAACTGCCGCCGAAATGTGGGGATTCTGGCGGATTAAAATGCCAAACGACGTTATTTGACGCAGCGAAAGCCTCCACCCCTTCCCGAAATTGTTTATCGGATAGAAGAGCATATAGTTCGCGTAATTGATTGTTTGCACCCACGAAATATTTTCCGTTGTCAGAATTGACGTTAGAGGGAATTCCCCTACGACCAATGAATCGTTTAAAAGTTGCTAAAAAGCTATCCGTGCTCAGGTCACTCGCGATTTCTATGTGAACAGCTCTGGTGGCCATGCAAATGTATACGCATCCGTAAGATTTAATTTTAGTACGATTTCGAAATTTTTTCTCTTTGATATAAACCGGACCGAAAAAATCAACTCCCGTGTTTTGAAATGCAGCCGATGCTTGAACTCGAGATTTTGGTAAATCTGCCATCTTATATTGAATCGCGACGGGTTTATGTCGAATGCAAGTAACACAATTGCGTGTGATCTTCCGGACCTGATTTTTACCGTCCAAAAGCCAAAATCGCTGCCGAAGTGAACATAACGTGCTCTGAATACCGGAATGATAGTTTTGTAAATGCGCGTCTCTAATAATCAAGTCTGTAACATGATGGTATGAAGGTAATAAACACGGATATTTTTGTTCGTTGGACAAACTAGAACTTTTTAAACGACCGCCAACTCGTAATAAACCGTCTTTATCCAAAAATGGATCGAGTGCAGCTAATTTATGACTTTTAATAAGTTTACCTTGTGACAAAGCTTCTATTTCGTTATAAAAGAATTCTTTTTGAATGATACTCAAAACTCGTTTTTCGGCATTGATTTTTTCCCCCACGCTTATCGGAATTCCAGAAAAAGCTCTATTTCGCCAACGTAAACAAAATGCCATTGACCTTACTAATATTCTATAAGACGAGAAACGTTTAAAGATTTCGCATTCCTTTGGTTTGGCTAAAAGAACCCTTAATCCAGGCAAGTCCTGGACAACGGGACTGCCCAACACCGGCCAGGAATCTTCAGATTGTTTCAACCAGGAAGGTCCGGAAAACCACATATCGCTACGATTGAATTCTGAGGGGTACTGGCCCCGAGATAAAGCATCGGCGGGATTGCTCTCTGTTGGCACATGCCGCCATTGTATGTCTTTAGTTAAAGTTTGAATTTCTCGTACGCGATTTGATTCAAAAACTTTCAAAACTTGAGGTGACTTTTTCAACCATTGGAGGACGATCGTTGAATCTGACCATAAAATGACGCGATTTACATGAAAATGAATAGCCGGTTTAATAGAGTTATACAAACGAGCCAAAATAAGAGCTCCGCACAGCTCGAGACGAGGGATGGTTGCTTTCGTATCTTCTCCCTTTATCGGTGCGACCCTAGATTTAGAGCAGGCGAGAGTCACATATGTATTTTTGTATGAATCTACAGATCGAATATAAATGCACGCTCCGTATCCGTTTTTACTTGCGTCACAAAACCCGTGTATTTCTACAACCCTTGGATTTTTAAGCAAAACGTGACGATCTATAGATATTTCCGTCATTGAATTTAATTGATGTATAAACGCGGCCCAAGATGCGCTTAGCTCCTGCGTAATTGGTTCGTCCCATCCGATCTTTAGCCTCCAACATTCTTGCATAATAAGTTTCGCGCTCATAATTATTGGCCCTAGTAGACCCAAAGGATCAAAGATTTTTGCGATTTCGGACAACACGTTGCGTTTAGTAAATTGAATTGTGTAATTAATTGTTTTTGAAGTGTAAATTAATTTATCGTTATTTGAGTTCCATGCAATCCCGAGTGTCTTAGAGACTTCGTTTTGTTCAACTGCGTTGTCCGACCCAAAAATCTTTTCATGAATATTATCTAACGCGTGACTATGATTTGACGCCCACTGACGGATATTGAATTTACCCCGTTTTAATATTTCAATGATTTCGTCGCGAATTTTTAGTACTTCGCTCAAAGTGTCAGCCCCCGTAAGCAGATCATCGACGTACAAATCGCGCTTTAAAATTGCACTAGCGCGTGGGAATTCGTGTGACTCGTCGTCCGCAAGCTTGTGTATTGTTCGTATTGCAAGAAAAGGAGCAGACGAAACACCGAAAGTTACTGTATTTAAATTGAATACGCGAATTTTATTGTCGTTATACCAAAAAACCCGTTGATATTTACGATCATCCGGATGAATAAGTACTTGTCTATACATTTTTTCTATGTCCGCGGTCAAAACGTAAACATGTGTACGAAATCTAAACAAATGTTCAAACAGTTTATCTTGAATCGTCGGACCGATCATCAAAGTTTGATTAAGAGAAATCCCGTTAGAAGTTTTAGCCGACGCGTCAAAGACAACCCGGAGTTTAGTTGTGGCGCTCGTGGCCTTTTGAACAGCATGATGTGGCATATAATAACCTTGCGATAAATCATCCGAAGCTAATGACATGTGTCCCAAATCTAGATATTGTTGCATTACTTTATGATATTCATCCTTAAGCCGAGGGTTGGAATTTAAAGTTTTTTGCAAAGACTGAAATCTCCGAAATGCTTGCGCACGAGACTCACCGAATTCGACGTTATTGTGCCGGAAGGGCAGTCGTACCATGTATTGACCGTTTTCAGTTCGCGCGGTATTTTCAACGTAATGTTTTTCGCATAACGGTTCTTCCGATGCTGTTCCAATTCCCGCGCCGATTTCTTCGATATTCCAAAATTTTTCTATTTGTTTATGTAATGTAGTTAAATGACAAGAAGCTGCGCGTACATTTTTACCAGTTTCAAAACCGCCAACAACAACCCATCCTAATCGCGTTTTTTGTATAAACAAATCAGAACCCGTTTTCGATACATGAATTAATCCCGATTGCAACAAAGACATTGTAGCGCCGCTATTAATTAAAATATCTACTGGTCGCGGTAAATGAAATTGAGAATCAGCTAACGGCAAATTAGGTGGCAAATCTACGTCTTCTCGCGGAAAAACATCTTGAGGCTCAAATTCGGATATTACGGAAACAATTAAACAAGTTAATGATTTTTCAAAATTATTGTGAATAGATTGAATGTAAATATCGACTTTACCGTTTGAAAAAGAATTCATATTATTGACAGCACCGACCGCTATGGAACATTTACGTATAGGAAGTCCGAGTTTACGAACAAAACCGCTGCTAATCAAGTTGGTAGTCGCGCAAGTATCGAGCAAAATTCGAGCGTTGACGAGAATGTCATCCTTGCCCCGGACACGGGCAACCGCGCTCATCATCAGCGGCGATGACGATTCATCGGCAAGCACTTTAAATACACCTGCAGATAGTCACGCCGAGGGACGGCCGCCCGTAGCCGTTGCAGCCTCCCTTCCCGTGGCCCCGCCTTGGGAATTACGCCCTTGATCAGAATGAAGACAAGTATGATGGGGTTTTTGACACTTCTTACAACGCCCGGATGTACATTGACCCGAGTGTTTTCGAAGACAATTGTAACATAAATTATTAGCCCTAGCCGCGTTCCAACGAGCAGAAACAGGTAAAGCTTCAAATTTAGCGCACTTGTACGTCGGATGATCCTCGGAACAATAGCCGCACGCGTACGATGGTGTCATGAACGTTTTCTCAACCCTTCCTCCCCTGCGGGTTTTCATCGGATGAGGCGCGACCGAAGCTGGAGCTCCCTTTCGTTTATTCGAACTTTTACCGTCCGAATCAGACTTTGAATGCAAGCGATCCACGGTTTCCCTGATAAAGGAAAAGAATTCGTCGAAAGTCGGCAATTCTTCCATACTTTTAAATGTTCTTTCCCAATCGTCGCGAATTTCATCGGGTAAATTTAAAATTAAATGACGAAGCATACACGTATCTGGTTTAACACCGAGAGATTCCAATGCGCTAATTGTTTGCCGAACCACATCGACCAACCCCTCGAGTGCTTTATCCGTCGCCACGGTGAGTTTAGGTAACTTGATTATCGAATCGATATGTTGGTATACGATAATACGCCTTTTCTCATACGAATCTTTTAGAAGCTTCCACGCGGCCCCGTAGCTTTCCGCACAGACAGCAAAATGCGCTACTTTGTCCTTAGCGGCATCTCGCATACAGCTCTTCAAATATTGAAATTTAACAACATCGTCGATGTCTTGACGCGAATCTATCACGGATTTAAAGGTGTTAGAAAAATCAAGCCATTCTTTATAATCACCGTAAAATTTAGGAAGTTCGTTTATGGGAAGTTTAGATAATTTCTGCCTTTCAATAAAAGTCGACGTGCCTATCGGACCCATTGAGACATCAGAATTACGCGGCGCGGTTATATTTTGGGTACTTTGAACATTAGCAGCGACTCTATAATAAGTATTTTGAATTTCATTCATTTGCGCGATACCGGCGTCATTTGGGTCGAGGGTTTTTAATTCGTCATGCAAATCTTCGTAATTATAAAAGAGCGTAGTCAAACGATCGACTCGCAACCTTGATTCCACTGGAGATATGCTACCGACGACTAAGGCGCTCTCAAGAGCCGCAGCTCGTTCAAGAAGCGTTTTCCGTTTTTCGGTTATAAATTCAATTCGCTTTCTCACGTCAGCCATTTTGAAATCAAATTAAATCTAAAAAATCAATCAAAAATCAAATCAAATTAAGACCAATCCAATTTAAATAAAATAAACCCGAATTTTTTAATATAATTCAAATAATGTAAAATTAATCTCCGCGAACAATTACAATTTATCAAAATTAAGTCAATTCAAATTGCAAATGTACGATTACCCAGTTCAGAAAAAATTCAAATTATGGCCCGAACCAATTCAACGAAAGACAAGAAGGCACACGAGCGGTAAATCAATTCCGCGAAGTCGTATGTTTACGTTTGCTAACGGCGCGAACAATGTACGCCGGTTCCGCCCTTATATGCGCGCACGATGAGATCCGTTCCGCGAATTTAGGGTCGTTCGTGCACGTGCACGACAAAAGACCGTTGAACACGCGAACACAGCTGTATGCGAGTTGACGCAACAATACCACGCGCACTGATTTTTCTTCCTTGTATATTATACACACTATTCAACAAAATATATATGGTAAATATAAAAAATAAAAAAGGTAACTTAGTTGTAAACCAGCTGACGTCAATGTCCCGATGATGAACTCCAGAAGCGGCCCAAGGACAGATGACAAAGCAGAATGCACGCTATTTCCCCGAACGATCTCGTGCTCGTTTCCCCTGTTTTGTTTTAGGCAAAAGGCAAATCTCAAGCGTGCTTCTCCTCACAGGAGGCACCAATTTTTGTATCGTCGAAAAAATGCAAATTGAAAATGAAAAAAAAATAAATTAAAAAATAATAAAAAACCAAAGGAATAAGGCAAGGTAATTAAATAAAATACTCGATTTGGGCAAAATACAAAACGTATATTTTACCCGAAAAAAATGGAGAGAAAAGCCCAAGGCATAAAAACTCTCTGAAGAATGTTATTATAAAATTAGATTACAAAAGAAACAAAAAGGGAACGAATTTACCGAATATTACGGAGAAGCACGCTGAGACTACCTGATATGTAATATGTGTAATTGATGATTTGCGATTTTTTAGACGATCGTCAAGACGGAGAGAGCCACGTTTGGCCTCCGTTGGGATTTGCGATTTTTTAGACGATCGTCAAGACGGAGAGAGCCACGTTTGGCCTCCGTTGATGATTTGCGATTTTTTAGACGATCGTCAAGACGGAGAGAGCCACGTTTGGCCTCCGTTGGGACGTTTGTTGTTAACAGAATCACCTAGGCGCGCGATTGACGGAGCGAGTCACCTTGACCTCCGTTAAAACGATTGAAAACGATTGAACTCGGTGCACTCGAGTATAGCTTAATTGGTTTGCACTAGGAGTGCAACTCTCAAGGAGAGCACGCCCACCCCGTGATCACTTCCGCGTTCGCGTAAATATTAATTTAAACGCGATATTGAATTGAGACAACAAAACGCAACAAGACACAACAAAATGATTGAATTCAATCCCCGATTATTAATTAAAACAATGACAAATTCAATTTAGCAACGAAGCGAACGATTTAAATATTGAGCGAATTTCAGAGCAAAATAAACTACAAGCGTCTCGATTGAGAAAACCTGGTAGAATGACCGCATCGGTCTTGATGAGTTGAAAATTAAGATGGGTTTTTTCCTCTCTCGTCCTTCTCACCACGCGACCTCCGCCCTGAGGCCTTCTATGCAACGATGCATCGCCGCGATAGAGAGAGAGAGGAATGAAGAATGTAAAAAAAATGGGAATTATCATATATATGTCCCCTGGTTTCGCATGAAACAATATATACCCCGGTTTCGCATGAAACAATATATACCCCGGTTTCGCATGAAACATTCCTTGTTAGTTGAAATAACATAATTTGTGAACTTAGGTTTCATATTTTACTGTCAAATATGTGAACTTAATTTAATTTTGTATACTAATTCTTTTTCCACTTTTTTTACTTAACGAATAGCTCTGAATAGAAAATAAGTAAACATGAAATCAAATAAAACTTGAAACCATTTTTTCCAACCTTTAAAAAGTTCCTTCCTGAAGGGATTAAAGATTTTTACGTCTTAATTTATTAATTTATTATAATGTTACTATACAGATTTCCCTTTTTTTAGTAGATAAATACATAAACTTAAGAATTCTATCAATTCTCAGTCAATGAAGTAATGTAGTTCAAAAAAAGAAATATAAAAGCAAAGAAAAACTATGAAAATTCATTCAGTAAAACTATAAAGTATTTTGAAAAAATTCAACATCTATGAATAGTATAAAAATAGTAAAATCTTAGTATGTAGGTCATAGTGTCAGTTTTTTTAATATCAAATAACTTCCATTCTAAATTCTATACAAATTTTTTATGTAAAGTAACATCTATTTTTCTTTAAATTTTAAATTAAACTTCCATTTAATTGTGCGCATATTTGATCTTAAGCGATGGTATTTTTCACGGTGAGTTGGTAGTACAAATAATGTTTGCCTAGAAGCAATCTAGAACGCTGTTTTCCTGCCATCAAAGTTGATTCCTCGTCTAATTTACTAATGGTTCCGTAAAAGTTTACTTCAAACAAGAATGGCAAATATTAGCTAAAATGTGTTGCTGAAAGGGACTAATTTTCTAATTGACTAAATAGATTCTTAGATCTCAGTGACATTTTTTTATTTCATTGCTATTTTTCTCTTTTATTTCCAGGTAATGCAAATTAATTGAGTAACTCCCGCAGCGACACGTGAGGAGCCTCCTAATATATTTCCGTAAGTGCTCCTCATATCGCAGTTTTTTATTTCCTCATTTCCGGACAACATCTCTCATTTAATATTTGATGATATTAGGGTTCGGCTCCATCCGCCCTTTCAGCAGCATCTGCTCGCTTCACAAGGGTGAAAATGGAAATATCTGTACATGTCCTGGGCTGCTTCATCGGTGTCACTTCAACAAAGCCACTGATAATATTATTGGGTATACATCAAACAGGAAAACTCAAATTTTCTCGCAGAATCACGGATAAATCGAATCAGAAATATTTTGCAAAGCCACCTCGTAGTGGAACGGGAAATTCGCGCTATTGTTGTGCGCGCGATAAATCTAGCCGCGTCTACCTCTTCCTGGTAGTCGAGATGGGCCGCCTTGACATTCGCAAGATCTTCGCCCAATGAATTTTTGATTGCTTCTATTGTAGTGGCGAGCCTTCGGACTGCGTGCCTATTAAACAACTTCCCCCAAAGTAATTACCAAATGCCGCAGGTACGCTCCTCGGATTTTTCAATTATTTCTCGCAGTTTTTGTCGCGCCGCTGAATAATTGAGAATTGTTCAGAGGACGTGACGAGAATAGTGGCGAGCTCGGAATTCGGTCGTCCTAAAAAATTTCAGGTATTGTAAGCTCATCGCGCCACGCCAGTATCGGTTTGATTGCTGAAAGGTGACACTTCAATCAGCCGCAATTTGCCAATTTCATCAGGTGCTAAAAAAAACGCGGTAGCTCGCCGGCTGGTGTTTTTATCTCGTTTCTGGGGCCTTGTCCATCGTTACGATAAGAAACGCCAAAAAACGTTTAATTGAATTTCGACTCTCCGCCAGTCCGTCCGATCTATCAGCAAGCAGCAAGAAAGAAAATTCTTGGCAATGGCCGTGGTGCCCAATTATTGCCCGTCTACTTCTACGTCTTGGGTCAATTGTCTTGAGGGTTTCGTCGAGCCAATCGATATGAAATGCACGTAGTGCCCGTTTTGTGATTTTCCGTAGGTAACCTGCAAAAAACGGGACTTTTATAGCATTAATCGAGCGTCTGTCTGTCTTCGTCTACTTCATTTTTTTAAAGCTTATGGGCGTACGTAGCTTAGAAACTAATGGGTAAATTTAAGTGGGATTTAACAAAAGGCTAATTTGTAAATGATTCAGTAATAAAGCTTACTAACTAACATTTAGAACTTTTATCTGAACATTTTCGAATCGATCTATCTACCTCTCGACTATCGTTTGAAAAGTTCGAAAATTCTATCAAAACATTTTTATTTTTTATGAAACCGTACAGAGTGAAGAAATTTAAAGAAAATAGCTTTTTTTCAGTTTATCCACGGTGACAAGCAAGCATTTGTCTTGTAAAATGGTAAATAGGGATAATGTAGGTAAAGTTTTATTTTAATATATATTTATTTTCAAGACTCAGAAATTAGGATGAAACATTTTCATTAAGGATTTTCAGAATAGTTGACAAAACATTCTGGAAATATGGGAAAAATAAAATTTGAAAGTTTAATATTGTGGGAATTGTAATCATCAATTAATAATCGTCAATTTTCATATATTTTCTTAAATATCTTTGAAACTATTTATTTTAAAATTATAAAAAAATATATACTATATTTGAGACCCTCACAACAAGCCCTTTTATTTGATATGTCACATGGTACAGTTGGCAAGGTTTTTTCTTTAATTTTTTAATTTGCTACATCCCCCTCCCCATAAGTGACCCCCATATGCAAAATTCATTTATTTACGTTACACGTCCGTGTTTGGGTTACAGAAATTCATATGTGTACCAAATTTCAACTTAATCGGCCCAGTCGATTCGGAGCAAATTGGATGTGACAGACGGACAGACAGACAGACACACGAGTGATCTTATAAGGGTTCCGATTTTTCATTCGAATGTACGGAACCCTAAAAATCGCTAAAAACATTGATGTTCCGATACTATTGACCATCGACGGCAATCCCTACTGTAGGGACCTAAGTATAATGTCTTATACATACATAATGCATAAGAAATGACATAAAACATTCAATTAAATTCGTCTTTTTACGCTTTGATCTTACAAAAGAAAATTCGTAACGATTGTTTCGGTCCGTATCCACAGTAAGCCGAATGGTTACGCCTCAGGTCAAGTGTCTTGAGGTTTTATGTGAAACGACCGAGAACTCATCGATTCTTGTTAAATGTGGCGATCCTCATCTCGAGATTACAGGGACTGGAACCTGACAATTGCTAGTGACGCACGATTTAATTCAATGGTTATTTCGGTGGAGCCCCCACATCGATCGATTAAGGGCCGGTCCATCGACACCCTCACGTCTCAAGAAGTCTTGACGGACGAACGTGAGAATGAGGCCAGCAGGTGTCACACCAATTCCATTTTACACCACCCTCAATTACGTAAGCTCCCGGACCACGGCAAATAGTCCGTGAGGAGGCACCGGTTGCGAATTGTGCTGACATTTCACTTTCCAGCCTGGGCGGCTATTGGACAAGGAAAGTGCTTCTAAATCGATTCGATTGACGCGAGATGCTCAAGGCTGGTCGAAAAGCTCCGGTGTCTCATTGTCATGTAAATGCGGGAGCTGAACGGGGACGATTTATGGGTCGACCGGAGCTGAATTCGATATTTATTCGGATAGTGCGGGTCGTCTTCCAGCAAGGACGGCGCATCGGATGACCTTTTTCGAACAGGTCAGACGTTCATAACTAAGATCGTCCGACGGAGACCTGGAGACAGTCGCACTTTCACTTTCGCCTTTGATTTTTGCGCGCGATGTCCACCATAAAATTGGCTAAAATCTGTTAACTGCTTCAACCGGTTTGGGGGCTATTTTGGTCCTTAGATAAAAAATTCCCATTGAATTGATGTCTCATTATATTTTAAATGATCGAACCATTCGGCGAATTTATTACTTGAGGAAGGTGTCAAAGAAAACCTGCAGGCCAAGGGCACCATAAATATTCAATTTGATTATATCCATTTATATTTTTATGCGTAATACTCGCTTTTGTCTTTTATTTACATGTTGGGTTTTACTGAAACAAATAATCGATCGAGGAACAAAAATGAGGACCGTTTTCGATGGCCACGTTTTACATATCTAATAACAGATAAAAGTTGCAGTTTTCATATTAGAATAGCTTACTCGGATTTGGCATTGCCGAGCTACCTATTATTTGATTTGAATAAAATAGCTCTCACCTGTGCTTACCTACTTTTCTACTAAATGTCATAGATATGTAGAGTTACAGAAATCCATTACCTGCATAAGTTTCACCAAAATCATCGTGGTTACTTTAATGCAAAAAATATCATTCAAACAACAGCCTCATTTTTTAATAAAGATATTTGAGAAGATCACCGTGTTTGCACACACTATCAAATTAGAATTTTTCTCTGTAGTTCAAAACAATTATCTTATTTTGCGTACCATGTTTAGCTTTTATACAGAATGATATAACATTTGCAATGCAATTTGAATATACGAAATACATAAATAATTCATTGAATTTAAAATTGCTTTAATGAAAAAATCATAACTTATCTACATATTAAAATAATATTAAGTTTGAATTCCTAGTAATTGATAGCCTCTTCTCGAATCTAGAAAAATAAATTTGGATACTTCGATACTTATGTTAGTTATTCGTTTCATGAAAATCAGCTTGTATATTACACTTTAGATACATAGTTTTAATTTAAAATTGAGGCACAGACAACGTAGCTGTTTTTATATTTAGAAACTATATTCTTTAAAAAAATATCAATGCTAAGAGACTTTGAGGTACAGACATTTATAATGAACGTACTAGACATTATATGATTTTCACCAAAAAAGGTTATTTCGAAATGTCTGCATAGAGTTCTCAAATGAATGAATTTGAATTTTTAGAGCGTTTTTTATTAAAAACAATTAAAGCACTAAGCTATTATCATTAACATTATTACTTCTGTAAACAATTCTAAATAGGTGTTACATTTTGATGATTTTATTGACGCAAGAAATATCAGCATATAAATTTTAAAACATATTTTACATATAAAATTTATTTTTAGAAATAAGTAAGTTCATTTTTAGTATCAAATATTCAGCTATTTTTCTGATTTCCAAAATATTATTACAATGTATGTATGTAGGTATGTATGTTAATGTTTTATATTTGAAATTGGAGAATATCCTAAGAGATGTAATTACGTATTTGTTTGCTTATTTTGTCTTAGCTATTAATAAAACATTTACTTAGAAATAAAAAATCAATTATATTATATTTTCTGTAATATACCTACTATACATACATATGTATATTTATTCATTTTTTTTATATTCACGTAAAATTGAGTATTTATGTACCTACATATTTTTCTTTTTCCTTTTGAAACCATATCTGAGTAGAATACAGAATTTTCCTTCAGAGAAAACCTCAAAACCTAATCTCAAAATAATGTTGCTATGGATTTAAAATAGCCCTTCTCGGAATTGTATTCATGAAAGTGAATCTTATCTCCACTACCCCACAGATGTCTTTTCAAAAAGAAAATTCACGAGTATAATTTATTTAAGTGATTTTCCCAACGAAGTAACTGAATTTTGTTAAAGGTTCCAGGAATTTGCAATTACGACAAATGAATTTCATTTTCTTAGCTACTTCGAGGATCCTCTTCAACAGAATCTTGTCAAGAATTCATCGCACCCCCCGTTCACATGTGTGGAAAAGGAGGGAAACTGGGTATTTCTGTGAAATGAGGCAAACTGAGAAGCCAATTTAAGACCTATTGAAAAGGCCGTGAATTCACTTAACATTTTTGGAATAATTGTCGATTCTGTTCCAGTTAAGTTTTCCAACTGTAGCTACATGTATCAAGTGATCGAACAAAATGTGGATGAATCGATGTCGGACACCAGTCCGCTCCACTGCACTGTGGGATGCTCAAAGAAATTGAACCAAAGAAGCCATTCGGACGGCAATTAATTAAAGTTTCTTTGAAACTGACCAGTGCTAATTACAAACGCGGAGCCGTTGAGGCCACAATTTCCAGGGCGGTTTGAAAGAGTTCAGGGTCCGGAAAACCCAAATGTAAGACCTCCATTTCACGGGTCAAAGTAAATTTGTGGGCAGAAGTTCTTTTTGACGTAGCCGGCCGCATGGTTGACCCGATTCAATGTAATTAAACCCTTTAAGGAGGGGAAGTGAACTGTTGGACTGGATAATTTCATTATTTTGCCGAGCTGTACGCTTCCACACGCCTAAACAATTTATCATATTCATGCTGTAGTCACAAAGCTTTATTTGCTTTGTAGATCCAAACGTGCTGAAGACGAAACTCAACCACTCCCTATGAGAACTCTGAAAAAGGTGGATACATCATTAATATTTATAAATATATAAAAAAGAATATAAGCAAAAAGTAATATCATGCGTAAAGAATATAAAATACAACAAGGCTTACTCTAGGGTCATTCCTTAGTTTGCATTAAAGTACAACCAACAATATCTTTCTGGTTTAGATTATCATATTATATAATAAAGAAAAATGTAATCCATATTTAAAGGTTATGTTCACTAATCGTTTTAAAACAGTATACCATTTTGTATAATATTATATAATATTATTTTTCAAAAAATTCCAAGAAAGTGTTTTTGAGAATGATATTTAACGAATCATCTGCGTTTAACATTTTATAGGATGCAATTATAAGAAGAAAGTTCATTCGAACAGATCATTTATTAAATAAACACATTAATGGTGATTTTTATAAACAAATCAAATGAAGTGTTGAAGCTCATTTCAATTATTTAACGTATTTAACCATTAACCTCGCGTGCGGATTTAGTAGAAAATGTTGGTTGCATTTTAAAAACGATATTTTTTTTAAAAGAAAATAATATAACTATTAGTTCCATTATTCTAGAGGAACAAACTTATTTAAAGTTTAAATTGAGTTTTAAGATTTATATTTAAAATTTTTTAAGATGCTTAGTGGTCACTAAAATTTTCTATTCACAAAGTTTAGGTGAACATTTGGAAAAATCGTTAAATTGAAGATAATTTAATACTTTTTATAAAAAAAAAAACATGTTTTATTCAAATATTCCATAAACAAAAAAATGTTTCATTCAAATCCATGCGAAGAAGTCACGCTGACGTTCGATTTTTTGCACTGCAAAATGTTAATTTATAAGATTTACAGTTTAAATTATCATTACGACATTCTCAATTAAAAGCTTCAAATTAATTTTACAAATTACATTGCATATTTA